>LR990122.1:9047832-11547832 GCA_905147225.2 Euproctis similis
ATAATTGATGAAGGTACATATCCTGTACGTACTGATGTGATTTATTAGATACAATTTTGACCCCAACGACCCAATATAATATATTGCCTCGGCCTGGCGCATAGTTATGGAGTAATTTACCCCTACTTTACGACTCATAATAACCACAAAATACAATATTATATACTACATATTGTAATTAAATAAATGATATGCTATTGCATAAATTTGTAACTTGTTTAAGACTTAATCGCTAGTAATCATTACGGGGTTTTTAAACAGAAATTAGCAATGTTACCCAAGAACGTACATCTGGGGCTCTGACGGGGAAGTACAGGTCCCGAACTGGCAGGCGCTACAAGTGTTCCGACGTAAGTCAAGCAGAATTTTAGGTGACTAGTATTGCTCCCGAAAGAAGGTTCTAAAGAACCGCGACTGGCGACGACAGAAATTTTCCCGCGCATAAGACTCTTTTAGATAGCACTAACAAACCTCAGCCGCTGCTATGGATTAAAAAAGTGTCCAAAACGACATTGGACAATCTTTATGTCTGATCAACTACATAATCAATTCCTTTCAACTCAATAACAAAGCAAGGAACATTGAAAATATTTCATTAAATGAGCCGCTTGCTACGTAGTGCACTGTGAACGCAGTGCACACTCGTCGCTCTGAGTCTTGTTGACAAACGAGACCTTTATGTTGAACAAGTGCTCATTAACTGACTAAAATAACAACCTTTGTTTGTTTTCTTTCAGCCAGAGTGGAATCAACAAATATTCGCTCACAAATACAATATTCTTTGGGATGAAAATATATCAAAGATTCCCTTTTCAGTTGTCTAGAAATATATTTGTTTTTACCATAAAAATTCCAATTACTATTTTAACTGTGCAAAAAAGAAGTTTGTTTTAAACAAATAAAATTAGAAAAATATCCGCGAAATGTATGTAAAAGATGTTCACTATTTGAGCCATGAAATTCTGATTTATTAAAAAAAAACTTCTTCACCGACACTTAAAATAGTCAATAAATAATTAACAATCATCATCATCATCATTAGCCTATTGCAGTCCACTGCTGGACATAGGCCTCTCAATCAATTAACAATATAGATTTATAATATACTGCTAATGTAAGTAAGGGTAAGGTCTGGTGGTGCGTTGGTAAAACTACCGACTGTGGAATCGAGATTGGCGGGTTCGATCCCCACCCAAGTATAAATATTTATCTGGGTCTAGGTAGAATCTGGCTGGAGGCTGCACCTCACAAAAGTGAGGCTCTGTGGTTCCGCCTCACTCGGCGCTGGGAAACACCAGCCGCGCGGATCCAGGTGGGTGACACGGCTGTCCCGGTGGCGAGGTACTTGAAGTACCTCGGCCTCACCCTGAACAGCCTCTGCAGCTTCGAGGAGTACTTCGTGAGGATGGTCCCCGAGTGGGACGGGTGGCAGGCGCACTACACCGCCTCCCCAGAGATTCGCCGCCTCTACGGTGCTGTCGCGCGATCCGTGGCCCTGTACGGGGTTCCCCCGCAGTGGCTGTTACGCCTCGACTCGCTGTTTTTTTACGTTCCGATTGGAATAAGTGGTGAACCTATTGTCCTACACAGGGTGCAAAGTTTTCAGCCATCGGTATTTATTACACTCAGCTTTCAAACATAATTTCGAAAAGTCATTTGTGTTAGCTAGGATACGAACCCACAACTTTTCATTTAGGAGGGGGGTGCTCGACCACTGGACCGCCAAGACTACCGAGATGACTTCAAAATTAAGTTCTAATATTCACCTGAACATACATATATCGGCGCAGGACGCCATCTAGCGGTATATGATGTCTACTATATATAATAACTAGTTGACCCGGCGAACTTCGTTCCGCATTAAAAGAAATAAATTAGTAATATTTGGATCTTAAAAAGTTCAATTTGTGCTATTTATCAGCACGCGTTATGGCGCGCAAACGCAACTGCTATGTACCGCTATGTTAATACTGTAATATCTTCGTAAATATTAGTTTAAATTACATGCTGTAAAGGGCTATATTGATCTATATCAAAAGCACAATCAATTTAAGATAGTTAACTGGATGAAAATTAATGCTGTAAAGTTTAAAATTGCTTCGTAAATAAGCAAGTTTCTCGTAAAAAATAAAAATGGTCATTGTGGGTTATCCCTAAGAGATAGACATATGCCCTCGCGGAGTTTTTTGTAGACCTATTAGAGGTGTATAATAATGTAGTTAATTGTTTTCATTTATCACTTAGGGTTTCGGCAACGTTTTCGACTAAAGTTTTAAATCTTGAAAATTATCACTTTTTATTTCTACACTATACAAGAATTATAGATCAAAACCACCCCGTTGACACCCTCTAACTACTAAAAAAAACCGCATCAAAATCCGTTGCGTAGTTTTAAAGATATGCGCATATAAAGGGAAAGACAGCAGAAAGTCAATTTGTTTTATACTATGTAATGATAATTGATAACCCTATAAAACTTTATTAGGTAAACTGATTTAATTATGATTACATGTTATTATTAGTCTCGGTGGCGCAGTGGTCGAGCACACAGCTTCTGATCCAGAGGTCCGGGTTCGATTCCAGACTTTGGCTCACACCAATGACGTTTCTAAATTGTTTTCGGAAGTTATGAGTGATAAATATCGATGACTGTAAAACTTTGTGCCCGGTATAGCAATAGGTTCGCCACGGCGAGACGAGGCTTAACAGCCGCTGCCTACACCTTCGGGTAACAAAAGGCGTGAAGTTATGTTATAATAATTATGTCAATATATTACTGAAATATATTATTTAGTATATATTATTTAGTACAATGCACGAAATTTATAATTATGTGATTAAGCAATTCCTGTGATATTTCCTTTTATTGTTTAAATGTTTAAATCCATACTGATGCTGCATGAATATTCATAATATTTATTTTCATGATTAATATCTTAATATTAAATAGTATTAACTCGTTATATGTAATATTTGTTAAATAAGAGAACTTAATTTTAAAACATCCTAGTAGCGCCATCCGCCGAAAGATAGTGAAATTATTGATTATTAAAATAACTGGAGGAAGGTGATGTTAAGAGCCTCAAAAACCGACGCGCGTGCATGAAAAGAGTTATGAAAGTCAACGAAGCGAGTGAGGTGTGTAAGAATCGTGCCCTATGGCGCTCTGTTCTCTCTGCCTACCCCGCAAGGGATTTGGCGTGAAGTTATGTATGTATGTAAAATAACTAATTTATATATTTACAAACTATTTCGTACTAAAACTGATCAAGATATTACTAAAATCTGTTATTTAGTTATGTAAAATGCGCGAAATTTATAATTATGTAATTTAACAATTCATGATTCGTTACTATTTTGGTGATATTTCCTTGTATTCTTTAAATCAATACTAATGCTGCATGAATATTCATAATAATTATTTTCATAATTAATATCTTAATACTAGATATTACCAACTCGTTCTATGTAATAATTGTAAGATATGAGAACTTAATTTTAAAACTTCCTGGTAGCGCCATCCGCCGAAAGAATCAGATAGTAAATTTGGATTGTTAAAATAAGTAATTTATAGATTTACAAACTATTTCGCACTAAAACTGGTGTTATAATTATCTATTGTTATTTTGAATTTCAACTTGTTTTTCAATTATAATTCTCGAGTAGATTCATTTGTTGTGTAAAAAGATGTTGTTAACTGAGTTCATCATTATTGTAACATCAACTATTTATGACCAGCTAGTACCACCATCCGCTACTAGATGTCTGTACGGGTAGTTTAAAAAGTCGCTATATCTTTTCGTCCTTGGTTTATATGAATCTTGGCTTTTATCCTACCAATATATTATATTATATTAATAGTGGCCGCAAGGGGGCGTTAAAAGCGTTAAATGCTCTTGCACGAGACATTAGAAGTTCCACTTCAAAAATATGTTTATTAAGCTCTGAAAAATTTAGAATTTTACACATTAAGAATCCCATAAACAAAATGGTTCCTTTAGAACTTCTGTTTCTTAATCTATATTCCAATTCGAAGCGCAGCAAACCTCTGTCCTAAATAAAATCACTTAAATTATCTTATGCGTAAAGATAATCAAGCGGGCGTGTACTAACTCGGTTCAATATGTTATTATACCTTCCAATATGGGTATTGGGTATACCGCAAGCGATATTGGATCAAATAAGGTTGTTGGTTTTGCTCACTATTCCCAGTAAAGGGCGTCTTATGTAACTTTATTTCCGACACAATTTATAGGAGCGATTAAATACATGCAATGTTTGCCAACTGTAACTTCTGTAGACAAATATTGATTGTAGCTACTTAAATAATGTTCCATTGATGATTAATTTAAAATATATGACCGCAAATTGCACAAAGGAGTTGACTGAAGGTTAACATATATTAATAAGTTTCCACGAATTTACTACACGATAAAACTGTGCCTTATCTATAGCGGAGTCATTTGTCACCTATTTAATTTCGAATTTAAAACTTCAGCGTGCCAACGCGAAACTGCCGCTAACAATAACTTTGAGTAAATAACGAGTGAATTAACTCACACATGGTAGCGAAAAGATTCTACCCAAGCCTAACGGTATTAACGGCGTAAAGAACAAAAAAAAAATGTTCATTCGTGACAGTTGAATTATGTGTTCTTTGTCTAAGCCAGTGACATCGAAAAATGATGTAGCAGTGTTGCTTACGGCGTTCACACACAATGTCTTTGATTAACATTTTCGAGAAGTTTTATTTCTTTCACACGAATCCTAGTTAAATTATGAGCTTTTGAAATTAAAACACAATGTTTAATATATTTTCCGAAATAAAAAATTGTTAGCGCCAAATAATGGTATAAAATTCATTTATATAATTAAATGCGGTGGTCCAGTAGTCGAGCAGGGGCATCTCAATTCAGAGGGTTCGAATCCTGGCATACACCAATGAGTTTTCGAAATTAATTTCGAAAGTTATGTGTGATAAATATCGATGATTATAAAGCTTGTGCCCGGTATGGCAATAGTAAAATGTAATCATAACTTAGGCTTAACAGCCACTGCCTAGAAGTTCGGCTACAAAAAGGCGTGAAGTTATGTTATACAATCTCCTGATACCAGCATCACCGAAAGTCATTCTGTCATTCGATACAATTGATGGGCAATAATCAAGTATCGATGTCGTCTCGGTGGTCCAGCGATCGAGCACACCGCTTCTGAATTAAGAAGTCCTATGATCGATTCAAACGTTACAAAAACGCTGTTATTATACCAAAATATAATGTGATACTAACTATCATATTAAATACGTTCGTAGATTAAATTTCAATCAGCAATAACCTTGTGCAAATGTAATAAAATTAACGAAGTTGGCGAGTCCAGCAACCCGCTGCTTATTTATGGAGTAGTGGAATCAAATTCAAGATTCAGAAAACGAATGTCTTCTAAAAATTCTTTTAGGCAGTTAAAACTGTTGACTGATCTTAACGTGCCTGATGTTTGGTACTAGGTTCCGCCACCAGTTACATTTGGGACTTGAAAATTAGTCGAGTCGAATCTTAACAGTCGCTGCCTTCACCTTTGGCTAGAAGATGGCAAAGCGGGTGCGGACACTACTAGAATATTGATCAAAATGTCAATTACATATTAAATTATAGTAGTTCCTACCAACAATAAATTATACTAAAAGCATTCAATTTGAGCAAAGAAAATTAGGAGCTGGGTGTAGTTCACCTCACACTACAGAGTTGGGTCATTATTAATGCATTTGTCTACACCGATTAGTTTCTTGTTATCCAACTACACCTCAAAGAGGGTTATTTTTCCAAATATATTTTGTGATAGATTTAGGTTAGTCATTTATTTATTTGAAACTAATTGTAGAAATTTCCAATGACGACAACTTGTTTTACATATTCAGTTTTAGATATAACAAATGACTCTTTATTCGTTCAGGACTAGCTTTATTAAAACTTTTGTTTAGTTAATTTGAAATTTATCTTGTAAATCCGATTTTTTTCTACACGCAGGTAAAAATCATAATAAAGACAACGCAGTAGTTTCAACTTGATATGATTACAAAGGGACAAACATTTCAAAAACCTTTGTATTGTCTTCTAAAAAAGATCATATTATTATTTTCTCCACAATTGGAATAGACAGTTTTATTACAATTCTATAATAAGTATAGATGTGTAATATGGAATCATTAAAAAGTTTCCTCTTCACTTCCACTAAATTCTTTGAATACATTTTACTGTCCTCTAAAGATGTAAATTACGAAACTAAAAGTATTTATTAGAATATCTATATTCATTGATAAACAACCTCTAAGACAGATAGTACTTAATATCTCTTAAGACTAGGTACATCGAAACTTGGAAAGTTTGATCGGCTCACTTAATCTCTTGTCAAAATTTACTTGCGACGATAAATTATATCTTTACCCGTGTAACGCTAAAGTTATTAAATAAACATATTTTTGTTAAGCCTTTTAATACAAAATTTTGATATAATTTGTCAATTTTAAACATTTATCTTATACTCATATATCCATCACAGCTTACCGATATTGATTTAAATAAACAAAAAGAACAGCTGTAACGTAACGCGATTGTTGTAGGAATGTACAGGCGGTACTTCTAGACAGAAACCTATTGCCTATTGCCATGACCATCGGGCATTTGTTTAATCATCATCATTTCATCTATATTTCTCACGCATAACTCCTGAATATAAACTTGGGAGCGCTGAACTATTTAGAAATAGCAATTGCTGAAGCATTAGGCTATTGTAAGTGCCTCGCATTAGGTCAATTAATTTAGTCAGCTCTAACTACTGGCGTGGAAAGACTTGCTGACTCTATTTTACTTCTTTAATCTCCAACGCGGTGCCAACAAAATTTTTATATAATTATGGATTATTTTTCTTTTTTTCATGCTGCTTCAGCTGCTCCGGATGAGGTAACTCCTATGGGGATTTTATATCCGTATCCGTATCACATAATAAAGGTAGATAGATAACTCTTTATTTGTACACCTTATAGACTAGGAAAAAACAAGAAACATACATTAGCCTAAATAAAATAAAGTACAAATGGCGGCCTTATCGCTAAAAGCAATTTCTTCCAGGCAACCTTTGGAAGGACAGTTGTGAATATAAAACCACGGATGATCTTCGGCGATCAAACATCATTAGACATCTACATAAATACATAATTAAGCATATAAATAAATATGTATTTAAATATATAACGACGCAGGGTTCTCTTCAACAATACTGACTTCATCAGTTGCCTCATTATTTATTTTTAATAAAATAGCAAAGCACGTTTTTAATACTTTAAGTTTTATTTTATTTAATATTCACAGTAGTTGTAGGTAGTTATCAATATTTCTGTTTCACAAAAACAAAATTCTTTTAAAGTTTTATTTAGTTTTGTATTGACTGATACTGTAGGTAATGAACAATATTTTTTTTGAAGTAAAACTTCTAATGTCTCGTGCAAGAGCGTTTAACGCTTTTAACGCCCCCTTGCGGCCCTCGCGGGGCAATATATATTAATATTTAGCACTATTTTAAAACATCGAAGTATATATGAAGCTAACTTTTCAATTTGTTAAGCTTGAATTATAATAGTACACAGACATCTAGTGGCAAGTGGAGGTACTAATTGATTAGGAATGTCAATCATATATAAACCCTACGGTAGTGAAACCATAGCGCGATTTAATAAGTTGACGTATGCGAAGCGCGACCTCTATGACCGAAAACGTAAAAACATATTATTAGTAAATAATCGTGACAGTTCGGTACTCTGCTCTATTTGTTTGTTTTTATTAAATATATTCAACTATATACTCCAACTGTAAAGTGTAAATTGGTTTAGGAGTACTTTGTTCTGTAGTAAAGCTTATGAACGTAAAAAAATAGTGCATAACGAGTGCCGATGAATTAATTTTACTCTGTGAAAGACAATACGACAAAGAGCTTTTGCTTAAACCAAAATTAGTCGTGATTTGAACAAATATATTACTTGTTACTGGATGTACCTACGAATATTTTGGTAATTATAAACTTATAAACTGTATTTTTTTTTAATTCATCACATTTAAAATATTGCAAAGCATACCTAAACAACATTAGCTATTTACAGTTTTCTTTATATATTACATAAAACTATGTTATTTATCAAGTAACTTGATGTATAATTTTCATTTAAAATTTTTAAGAGAATTAATTTTCAAGGATAATTTAATGATAAACTGACTTCAATCATCACTCATGGTTTATACTCATGGTTAACTAATCTTATAAAAAGAAACATTTATAAGTTCAGATTATGGGTTTAAATAATAGTCTGTTTCTGGTCCTCGGTGAAATAATTTCTATATTATGAAATACAAAGATACTGCTATCTACCCATCCAATTTTTACATATACATGAGCCTTGGTTGTTCAAGTGTAATAAATAAATATAGTTAATTCATAACTAGTTTGGCAATTACAAGTTACAAGATCTTAGAAATAAGCGCTGAACCAGAGTTATTTGGAATAAAATAAGTTCAGAATAAGGGTATAATCTCTATATTATGAAATAAAAAAATATCAACTATTTTTATATTTGATATATATATATTATCTTTAATATAATTCCTTTGAACTTTGAAAATGTATAATGTGTTGAAATGTAAATTATAAAAGGCATGGCACTTCAAATAGATGGTGATTAACAGACATGTCTGTGACGTGTCCGTATGATATATATTCCAAATAGATATTTGGATTAAATATCTATACAGACACCATTATGATAATGTTGACCATTCTATTTTATGTCTGTTAATCACCATCTATTTGAAGTGCCATGCCTTTTATAATTTACATTTCAACACATTATACATTTTCAAAGTTCAAAGTGATTATTAGTTTTACTAGTGATGTAATAATACCACTAGGTTACACCACTTACTTACTAGTTAGGAACTTAGTTATCATTCCAATTTTTAATAGTACCTATAATATTTTAATATTAATAGTCTCGCTGGTCGTGGGATCGATTCCGAGCCAATGATTTCTCTGAATTACTTGATATTAGGTAGGTAACCCATGGTAAAAATTTGAGATTTGGATAATTCTCCACGCGAAAATGATAATAACAATTCAATTCTTAGTTTTTTATGGGATAGGAGGGCAAACGAGTAAGTGGGTCACCTGATGGTAAGCAATTTGACACCGCCCATGAACACTGTGGTGCGTTGCGCTCCTTTAAGAGAGTAGGAGGGAAAGGGGCTCGGACCTTTGGATACCTCCCTCACCGAACGAAAAGCGGCACGAGCAACTTTACGTCGATATTCTTATTCGAACCGCATGGATCGAATTTTTCATTTTGCAATGTAGTATGTAGGTATATATTATGAATGTAATGAATATTACTTATTATGTATTACGTAGTTCTTGATCTTACAACTCATTTTTTAAGTTTTTAAACACGAGGAGCCAAGCAGTCCGCTGCATAAATGGGCTGGCTCGCCCGGGAAATACCAATAGCTCTCATTCACAGATAGTTTTAATGCTTTTTTGTGTATCAAATAAAAGGGCTTTTCGATAGTATGTTGAAAAATGTGACGTCATCCTAAATCCAATATTGCGGAATAAGTATTTTAATGCATTTTTACAATATGGGTTGAATGGGCTTGAGCTTGGGGTCAACCTAAATCAAAGAACAATACGACGTTGAATATGGGGTATCTTCTTAAATAGAGGAGTAATTACCAAATTCTACTCAGACCCATATTAAGATTTATACTCAAGTGGGGATTGAATTCGCCAATCTCCGTTCTACATTCGATTTTACCAATGCACCACGAGGCCCGTCGTAATGTAAGTAAGATGTGCTCTTTTTAAATTAAGCGTGTTATAAATGTATGTTTGTTACAAAGTTTTACTTCCATAGCGCGGAGAGATTCCACGCGAATTTTTTTATTTTAGGAAAACACATCCTGACTAGCAAGGTGTGCGGGATAATAATTTGTAATATGTTTTACAATTATTTTTGGCTAATCATTTGTTTAAAAGTAAAGACAACATTAAATCATAAAATTATTTAAGACAATATTTATTTATTTTTTATGGGATAGGAGGGCAAACGAGCAGGCGTGTCACCTGATGGTAAACAACCAACGCCGCCCATGGACACCAGCAACACATATAGTGTTACTGTTGCGTTGCCGACCTTTAAGGGATAGGGAAGAGGAAAGGATGGGGAAAGGGGGTGGGCCTCCGGGTACCTTTCTCACCGAACGAAACGCGGCATGAGCCACTTTACGTCGGCCTTCTGAGAGGTCGTGGTATTTCACTGGTCGGGCCGGCCCATTCATGCAGTGAACTGCTTGGCTCTACCTGCTTGGCTTGGCTCTAACTTATTGCTATTGATTATAATTTATCACATGATTTTTAGGTTATATTTAGTTGTTATCATATTGACAAAGGAGCTACTAATTTAGTTCAAATAAATAATGATATTGTTCGATGGAATTTACACTTACACAATATTTACAGACATAAACGTACAGATTAACAGACACATATATACAAAAGAAACAGATATATAACAAGATAGAATGTTTCAAGATGTTTCGTCAGAAAAGTTGTAAAACAAGTTATAGATTTTGCTTTCCTGATCTCCACAGGCAAAGCATTCCATAGTAGTACTGCCTGGACGGAAAATGATTGCCCATAGAAATGGGTGGAATGTCTTGGCACTGCCAATCTTAAGTTCTCCGATGACCTGAGATATTTCGAATGTGTGTCATGTAAGAACTCAAAACGTTCCTTGAGATACGGAAAGGTCGTCTCCTATCTCAAATAAATCAGCAATCCTTTTGTTTTGGTCTCGGCGAGATTGTTTCTCGAAGGTTCGTTCGGTTTAGGTACATACATACACATACATAACTTCACGCCAAATCTATTTCGGGTAGGCAGAGAGAACAGAGCGCCATAGGGCACGATTCTTACACACCTCACTCGCTTCGATGACTTTCATAACTCTTTTCATGCACGCGCGTCGGTTTTTGAGGCTCCTAACATCACCTTCCTCCAGAACACGTTCTATTTGGTCATGGAATATGTGTCTTGGCCGTCCTCGACTCCTACATCCATCCGCTTTTGCATTGTATATCTGCTTAGTCAGTCTTGCATTATCCGTTCTTTCTACATGTCCGAACCAAACGAAATTTAGAAAATTATCCGCAAAATGTATGTAATAGCTGTTCACTCGTTGAACTGAAATGAAATCCTGATTTAAAAAAATATATTTTTATTGAATTCAGCTAAGAGCCGGCTAACGGTGGTGGAGCCAAGCAGCTCGCTGCATTAATTGGCCGGCTGGGCCGGTTAAATACCACGACTTCTCAGAAGATCGACGTAAAGTGGCTGATGATGCCGCGTTTCGTTCGGTAAGAGGGGTACCCGAAGGCCCACCCCCTTCCCCGTCCCTTCCCATCCTACTCCCATAAAGCTTCGCAACCCAACTGTATTACTATATGGGCGGCGTTGGTTACTTACCATCAGGTGATGCGCCTGCTCGTTTGCCCTCCTATTCCATAAAAAAGAGCCATAAACCTTTAAAGAGTAGTGGAAATTTCGCCTCGTTACGGCAATCTTTTTGTCTCCTCCAGGGCTCCCGAAGAAGTTAGAATATAACACATTATGAATCCCATAAACAAAATGGTTCCTTTAGAACTTCTGTTTCTTAATCTATTTATTTATATTCCAATTCGAAGCGTAGCAAACCTCAGCCCCAAATAAAATCACTTAACATATATTATGCGTAAAGATAACCAAGCGGGCGTGAACTGACGCGATTCAATATGTTATACCTTCTAATATTACGACAATTGGGTATGCCGCAAGCGATATTGGATCAAATAAGGTTGTTGGTTTGGCTCACTATTCCCAGTAATGGGCGTCTTATGTAACTTTATTCCAGACACAATTTATAGGAGCGATTAAATACATTCAATGTTTGCCAATTGTAACTTCTGTAGACAAATATTGATTGTAGCTACTTAAATAATGTTCGATTGATGATTAAGTTAAAATATATGACAGCAAATTGGATCATGGAGTTGCCTGAAGGTTAACATATATTTACAAGTCATAAATTATAGTTGTACGATAAATATCGATGACTGAAAACTTTGTGCCCGGTATGGCAATAGGTTCGCCACCTATTCCATTTGGGACGTAAACATAACGGCGAGACGAGGCTTAACAGCCGCTGCCTACACCTTCGGGTAACAAAAGGCGTGAAGTTATGTTATATTACGTTAAATTATAGATAATAGTGATAAAGCCACACAGCTTGTTTGAATGTGGAGACTCGACCTGTGAAATACCTCTGAGATTATCTATGTAAAATGGCTCATACCGCGGTGAGAGTGGTATCCGGAGGAACAAGTTCTCTCTTCCCTTTTCCTATCCCTATTCTACTTTGTTATCCTATCTGTCATATAGTCCGGCAATGTAACTTTAGCAATACCTGTGTTGCAGGAGTCCATGGGCTGCGATATTCACTTACCATCCAGTTGCTTAATTAAAAAAAATAAAACATACCTATACTCTCATAAAAAAATAGTCAAACGTTTTTATATGCTCGTAGTAAAGTTGTTGTTTATGACTATAAAATTTTCTTTTATTATATAAGAAGCGTCTATTTCGTTTTTTACATCAAAGTATCTCTTAATACTTCAAAGCATAATAGAATAAAACATGTGACCCACCTGATAGTTTCCTTTATTGTGGACATCGTAGGGAACATCTTTCGTGGCATTTTATTAACAGTGGGCTCGTCGTGATGGGACATTTCATCACATTCATTTTAAAAAATAAACAAATATTTTATTTATTCGCCGCTTTTTAATCATATGTGACAGAACTAGTCCGCAGTTGTATATATAACAATGCCTTAGTTGATTAAATTATTTAAAGCTTATTTAATGTTCGTAATTAATGTCAGTCAATATATAAAAGGCGATAAGAAATGCTTGCAGTTATTTTAGAGTTATTTAAATTTACTGAACTGTGTGGAGAAACTCAAACTAAGTGTACTACAGACTGGAGACTAACTACTGGCTTAGCTCGCGTACTTATTCTTGGAAAAACCGCTACACACTTTAGCATACTAACGTTTTTTTTTAAATACATATATTGTATATGTGTTTTGTCGTTCATGAATTTTAGTTTATGTGTAATTACTTAAAATATTATGTGAAAAATCATATACGTCGCACCTTCTCACGTTCATGGAAATAATTTTTGATAGTAAAGAATACCACAGTGGCCTGGACGTGGATTTCCTTTCTGAATTATGAGGTATCGGGTTCAAATTCTGGCTTACTGGCTGAAATTGTGTGTGATATATATCGATGACTAATAAAACTGTGTCTTATCTATAGCGAAATAATCTGTCACCTATTTTATTTTAAATGTAAAACTTCGGCGTGTAGAACTGTAACTGCCTCTAACAATAACTTGGAGTACAAAATGGACAGAGTGAATTCACACGTGGTAACGAAAAGGTTCTACCCAAGCCTAAGGGTATTAAAAGCGCGAAGAACTAAAAGAAATGTTCATTCGTGACAGTTTAATTATGTGTTCATTGTCTAAGCCAGTGACATCGAAAAATGATGTAGCAGTGTTGCTTACGGCGTTCTAACACAATGTCTTTGATCAACGTTTTAAAGAAGTTTTATTTCTTCCACACGAATTTTATTTAAATTACGAGTTTTTTTTAACAAATATTTCTGTTAAATATAACTAATGAAATATTATTTTACTAAAATACTTTGGCGGGCGCCGGGATCTTCTGGTACTAGTATCACGAGGCATGAGCCCCGAAGATAATGTTTTGGCTTCTGTTACCCCAATAATGATCAACAACAGTAATAATAAAACTTTAATTGTAGTGTAGAGGTTGCAGGTTAAGGTTCAGGTTCGAAGATCTTTTGTTTTTCTATATAAAAAATAATGTTTAACGTTTTATAAATTGCCTTAGATTTATTTGACTCAGATCATTAAACAAAACAAAATATATAAGAGAAGTAAATGTACTAATTTTATGATAATTTTACTAAAAATATCTGATTACTTAAACAATTTCTCTGAAACAGCATCAGATTTGAAACACAATTTATTTATTGGTAAAACGATATCTGTAATGGCGGTATTACGAGATAGGTACGTACTCATATAATATTTGCAAAAACGGTATCGGAATGTGGGTCGTGATTGGGTAGAGCCATAAAAGAAGCCATTTCTATGGTTATTTCGTTTAGAAACCTAATTCCGTCTTTATTACTTTTATTTAAAACTTGCTCTCCTTCGCATAGTTCATATCCCTTCAATAAGAATAAATATTATGGTAATTTGTTTTGGATGTAATTGAAGAGTAAATAAAATAGCTGTGCTACGGTTAAATCCAAAATGAAACATTACATCACACCAAGTCCCTTGCGGGGCAGGCAGAGAAAATAGAGCGCCATAAGTCACGATTGTTACACACCTCACTCTCTACTTTGACTTTCATAACTCTTCTCATACACGCATATATTTAAAGATTCCAGACATCACCTTCAAGGCTGACTAACCTATTCTTCATTCTATAAAAATAATTGTGTCCAGTCTTTTTAGGGGATACGCTCTAACAATAACTAAAAGGCAGCTGTTTCCTCGTTTTCTATATCATGAAGACTTCGCAATTTAGAAAAGAATATTCAAATCCAGGATGATATAATTAAAGAAACAATAAACATGAAAACTAAGACACAAATATATCTAAGTATTATAAGAGTATCGGTGGTCCAGTGGTCGACTATCCTGCTTCTCAATCAAGAGGTCGCAGGTTCGAATCCTGACTCACACCGATAAATTAACTTCGAAAGTTTTGTGTGATAAATATCGATGACCGAAATGTTTGTGCCCGATATGGCCAATAAGTTCGCCACCTATTCCATTTAGGACGTAAACATAACGGCGTGACGAGGGAGCCGCTGCTTATATCTTCGGGTAGAAAAGGCGTGAATGTATGTTACGTGTTTATTATATACTAGTTGACCCGGCGAACTTCGTTCCGCATCAAAAGAAATAAATTAGTAATATTTGGATCTTAAAAAGTTAAATTTGTGCTATTCATCGGCACGCGTTTTGGCGCGCAAACGCAACTGCTATGTACCTCTATGTTAATACTGTAATATCTTCGTAAATATTAGATTAAATTACATGCTGTAAATGGCTATATTAATCTATATTAAAAGCACAATCTATTTAAGACACTTAATTGGATGAAAATTGATGCTGTAATGTTTAAAATTGCTTCGTAAAAAGTAAAAAAATAATAATGATCATTGTGGGTTATCCCTAAGACATAGACATATGCCCTCGCGGACTTTTTATAGACCTTTTAAAGGTGTATAATAATCTAGTACATCGTTTTGATTTATCACTTAGGGTTCAGGCAGCGTTTTCGATTAAAGTTTTAAATCTTGAAAATTATAATTTTTTTCACTACACTATTCATGAATTATAGATCAAAACCACCCCGTTGACACCCTCTAACTATTAAAAAAAACCGCATCAAAATCCGTTGCGTAGTTTCAAAGATTTAAGCATACAAAGGGACATAGGGACAGAAAAAGCGACTTTGTTTTATACTATGTAGTGAAACTCAACTAAGATCCTGTCTGCCTTGACAGTCATGTAATAAATCCTACTTTTTGACAAATACTTTTTCCCCACGAGTGAATATTCGATTAATTGAATATACAGATAGAAAAGATTTTCTCAGAATAGTATCCAGATTTCTATTTTATTTTCAGTAATGTCTGTTTCCATTATAGACTGTATCCATTATACATTAGGTATAAATTGAAAATAAATGAGTCATATGATGAGTCAACACAATGACTATTTTCGTAAAAGAATGTATTTAACATTATTATTTTTCTGATTTCTTGGCGGATAGATTTATTTCATTGATATATGCTCGTAATATCGGGAGGTATAGGCTGTATTATAAATCCCACAAATTAATGCTCGACGCAGTAAAAATACCGAAGATCCTATCCTTTACCAAGTCTAATGGAACTCGCAAAGTTACAAAACAATTTTCATACACTGGTACTCAAAATATACATGGGTAGTTACGACCCCTTAAATCATGTGATGTGACAAATGATTCTTGATAATTATCCCTATGTGTGCTCAATTTAATAAAGTTATATAAATGTAGGTACGACCTTGTCCAGCCATTAGTTCTGTTCTAATTACAAAATAATTAAAAAGGTGTAAAAAAAAAGTTTTTATGTTACAGTATTTATTTCTACACTAGTTATACAAGGATAATTAGGAACTGCTAAACGAGGTCCTCGTGTTCAATTAGGTACTACTTTATTGAGACAAACTTTTCCTATTCATAAGAAAATAGGCGGGAAAAGATAAAAAAAAACTTCTTGTTTACACATGTCACAAAATCAGCCAGTAAGTTTTAGAAATATCAATATTATTCTTCATGAAAATATCACCAAATAGTTTGTTCGGTTTGACAGTTCTGTTGCATAATGTTGACAAATTGTGCCGAATTTTGCACAGGGTACTTCTTATTTTCCTTTTGCCAAAGTTTATACTTTCCTGTTTTTTTAGGGGATAAGAATCAGATAATATTACAGTTACCTCTTTCACAGAATAAAACGCGACATATTCCACTTCATGTCGATATACTGATTGGTCGTAGTGTGTCATCGGTCTAGGCGGCCCATTCATGCAGCGAACCGCGTGGGTCTACCACTAAACATAACCTGTCTGCAAAAATTATTTTCCTTTCTACCCCACAAAAGTTAGTCGTAATTTAAAAAGTTCTCTTAGAATTATACCTCGACAAGAACGTATTTAGCCTGTCAAAACGTCGTGGACGTCTTTCAAATTTAGGTTGGCCATAAATCTCTCGCAGATTATTCTTCTTCCGGGCGGAGTTGTAAAGAACACGAGTGAAGCACGAATACACTGTATTGTTAAGTATTTTTCATAGTACATGACCTCGCTTTTATTGTGCAACAATGGATTTTTGTATATACGACATAAACACATAAATATTACTCATCTACAAGGATATTTTCGTTGTATTTAAATCACAAGGAAAAATGTATACCAACTGATACATTGTATAAGTATATTTTTAATTTATGCTTTTGCTGTAGGATGCTAACTGCGTCGACAGCCTTGTGCCATTACACCTTCCAAGCAAGGTAGGGGTGGCCGGTGCTGCGGCTGCTTCAGCAAAAAATCTCCAGCAGCACAAATACAGAATCCTTGTAGGTGATTATGTTTTTGAGCCGTTTGGGGTTGAGACTCTAGGGACATGGGGTCCGAGTGTTCGTGTATTCTATAAAGATCTTGCAAAGAGACTGATCAAGGCCTCTCGCGACCAGTGGGCTCGTCTATTCTTCGCACAGAGGATTAGCATTACCATTCGGCGTGGCAATGCGACCAGTCTTCTAGGCAGGCTGCGAGTAGACCGAGATGCGGAGAAATTTAATTTCAGCTATTTTTTTTTTATTGTACCTATATACATATAATAAATAATGTAATTTATTTATTTCTTCTTATTAATGTTATTCTATTTTCTTTACTGCCTTATATTATTTAATATGTATTCTTTCCGAACTCTGAAATATTTAGATCGTTTTCTCCGCGATTGCTAGATAGTGATTTATTTTAGTTTGAAGCATATTCGAAAAATTAGATTCATTTAAATTTTATATTTATGAAAAACGTAAATGTTGTTAGAAAGGCCACTTAGCCAAACTAAGTCTGGCTTAGAAATAGAAACTTTAAGTCTTTTGATAATAAAAAACAATAATTCAACCCAATCAAACTTTATTGATATGAAATATTTAACTCTCTATATCAAACAAGACAATCAACATAAAAGAATACTTTGTACTTAATTAATTTAACACAATCAAATCAATATTCAAGGATTAATAACTTTCTGGAACTGCAGCAGTATTATCAGATAAGTGACTAACAGTCCGACAAACTTGAACGGTAGAGATATGTCTATGTTCAACATTCGTAGAAGTTTAAATGACAGATCTCTGGTTTCAGTCCACGCAAGGAGTGCTCTTGCTATTCCACGCCCAGCTTTATCTGCAAAATGGAATACTTTGCACAGTTTGTTTATGTTATTTGCATTTTTTTTTCAAACACAAATATAGTTACAGTGACAAAGTGAGTGTCTCACAGAAC
The DNA here is from genome assembly GCA_905147225.2 of Euproctis similis. Lineage (NCBI taxonomy): Eukaryota > Metazoa > Arthropoda > Insecta > Lepidoptera > Erebidae > Euproctis > Euproctis similis. The sequence goes on from LR990122.1 coordinate 9,066,130, forward strand.
GCACGCGCCGCCCGTCGGTCGTTGGTACTCGCGTTCACATACCTTTTCACGTGTTATTTATAACTACCCTCTTTATCATAATTGGGATCATTAAAATGATACTAAAGTACTTAATCGGGATACAGTGATAATAAGAGATAAGTGTGTTTATTAAATTGTTTCTGACTACAGGAACAAAATGAGTACCCAAACGTTAGCCAACAGCCCCAGTTACGCGACAGTTACACAAAACACGATGTTCCCAAAAAAAGATCAAGCTATTGTGATCGATGCTATAGAAAATATGCAAATTAAAGACTACGCACAAGCTTTAGGCAAGGTTGTAGATCCTGCTCAAATAAGGTTTTTGTCTCGAATCTCCAACAACCGCATATGCGTATATCTGTCTTCAAAATCTGTAGCAGATGACATCGTTAACAACAAAAAATGTATAATCATACAGAACCAAAAACTACCAATTCGGCCACTGATAAATAGGAATAAGCGCATTATTCTCTCAAACGTATGCCCCATCATTCCTCACTCCGAGATAGAAATTAAACTAAAAGAAGTAGGAATTAACCCGATGACACCTATATCCTTTTTGAGAGCTGGTATCAATGACACTGGGTACAGTCACATACTGAGCTTCCGGCGTCAACTCTTTGTGACACCCGAGGAGTTTCAACGACTGCCAGAAAAGATCGCAATAGATTTCGAAGACACGACCTACTGGATTTATCTATCGTCGGATACAATGACGTGTTTTGTATGTAAAAAGGAGGGCCACATTGCATCCAAATGTCCTCAAAGTGAGCTTGGTACAACTCCCTCTCTTCAAGATAAGGAAAGCGTCATGTCTACAACTGAAGTTCCAACCTTTAAGCGCCCACATCCACCTACTGAATCCTCTATAACCCAAGAACTTCAAACAATTGAAAAGCAGAGTCTGGAGGAGACTGTGATTGACTACGATAGCGACACTCTTTCTCAATCAAGTACAGAGGAAGTTGTGACGAACGGTGGTAAGAAGCTTAAGAAGTCACCTCGACAGGACTTAGATTCAGTAAACTGGCAAGATATCGATTTCTTTTTATCCACCTCTATCAAACCTTACCCACTAACTGGAACTCAAGTAAAGAAATATCTAGAACATACATATGGAGTCAAAGACATTAAAGAAATCACCGCTAATTATACTGATAACATAGATAATTTAATTGAGCTTTTTAAAGATTTAATCCCCAATATTTTATGTCGTTCTATTAAAAATAGAGTTACCCGTATCTTAACTAAACTTAAAACTATTAAAAACAGATAAGAAGTAATATGTGTAGTAATTTTAAAGATATCAAATTAAAAATTGTACAGTGGAATTGTAGAAGCCTTAGTCCTAAACTGAGTGAATTAGAAGCATATTTAGTTAAAGAGAAAATACATATTTGTATATGTACGGAGACATGGCTGTCATCTGAGAAAAGGGTAAGCGTGCATGGCTTTTATTGCTTTAGGGAAGATAGAGATGATGATCACGGAGGGGTCGCTATTTTTGTGCATAATTCTATTAAAGCAAAATTAGTTACTACAACCATTCCGAATTGTCGGATGGAACTCATTTGTATAGATATTATTAACTTTAGTAAAATTAAGAATATTATAGCTGTTTACTCACCTCAAAGTAGTCACGTTACTAGAACAGATTATGATAATCTATTTAGATTTTATGGTCGAAATACTTTGATAGCTGGAGACTTCAACGGGCACCACGCAGCGTGGCCCTATAAAACTGATACTAGGGGACGTTTGATTGCAGAAACAAGTATCGACAATAATTTTGTGTACTTAAATAATGGTGAATGTACACGATTTGGAATGCATAATGGTGAAGCCAACTCTTCCGCACCGGACATCACGTTTGTAAGCTCAGATATAGCCCTAGAGTTTGATTGGTCTGTAACTAATGAGTGTTTTGGTAGTGATCACCGTTTAATAGTAATAAAATTACACGATGTATATAGCTGTGTGCCTCCAAGCAGTAAACGCAATATTAAAAAAGCTAACTGGTCTTTATATAAAACTGAGGTTAGCTCAAACTGTGTAAATTTTGCCATGAATGACGATTTGCAGGACTGTTATGATCGACTTATCATAGCTATTAATAATGCGGCTGATAATGCTATACCCTATATTAAATTCCCAAAGAACCCACTTTCAAAATTTATTCCAAAAAGCTGGTGGAATCAAGATCTGTCTAAAATAGTGGCTGAAAGACGTTTGGCTTTGAAAAATTTTCGTAAATACCGTTCTGTCCAAAATTTTAACATTTTACAAAATAAAATAAGAGAAGCTCGACATATGATTAAAGCAGCTAAAAGGGAGTCATGGGAGCAGTTTTGTAGTAGCATAGACGCAAAGATCTCATGTTCAGACCTATGGAAAAAATTAAGATGGTTGAAAGGCTATCGAGCACCCAAAAAACAAGATTTTCTGCAAGATGAATTAGCTGAAAATTTCCTAGCCAGTCTATCTCCAGATTGTGTTAGCTCTGAGTCGCGTAAGATTAATTGCACTAGTTTAGAATCGCACCCTTTCACTTTGTCAGAATTAAACGCGATAATCAAAAAGAAAGATACATCCGCGGGGTTGGATAATATTTCGTATTCTATGATTTTTCAATTACCACCAGAAGTCAAGATCTTACTGTTATATATATATAATCTCATTTATATTACTGGTCTTATTCCTAGGCAATGGCGAAATATCAAAATTATAGCTATTCCTAAACAAAATAATAATACATGTAAGTTTCGACCAATATCCCTTCTAAATTGTGTTTGCAAACTATTCAACTTAATGGTAACTAAAAGACTAGAATATTATTTTGAAAGTAAACAATTGTTCAATGATCATACTCTAGGATTTCGTCGTGGCTTCTCCTGTGTTGATAATCTGTCTCGTTTTGTAATTGATGCAGAAATAGCTTTGACAAACAAAGATTATATGTTGTGTGGTTTTTGTGATATTTCTGATGCATATAATAATGTTTCAATTGAATGTCTTTATAATTGTTTGGTTAGTTTCGGTTTAGATCCGCATTTGTGTATATATATTAATGAATTTTTAAGAGAAAGAAATTTTAATTTGGTTCTTCAAAATGGTAAATGTTTATCGCGGTTATGTCGGCAAGGCCTTTGTCAGGGTGACCCTATGTCTCCGATACTTTTTAACATTATTACAATAAATTTAAGCAGTAAATTACCTTTGGTAAATATATCTCAATATGCTGATGATTTTACTTTTTATTGTGTGAATAGGGATCTTCAATACTGTGCTGAAAATATGGAAACTTCTCTCAACGATTTTTATACACTTTTACGACAAATAGGTCTAGATCTTTCTTACGCTAAAACTAAGCTTTGTATTCTTACACGTAAGTATAAGATTCCGTCCATAGAGATAAGAATTAATGGTGTGCAAATTGATGTGGTTAAATGTATAAAATTTCTCGGCATGTGGATTGATAGTAGATTGAACTGGTCCAAACATATCAATGAATTGGTTAGTAAGTGTGTGGCATATGTAAACATATATAAATATCTGTGTAGTTCTGGCGTACATCCTTTGCAGCTAAGGCGTTTGTATGGTGCTTTGATACAAAGTAGGATAGATTATGGCAGCTTTCTTTATGACAGTGCGAGTTCAGGAATCCTTAGAAAGGTAGAATTAATTCAAAACCAGGGTCTACGCAATTGTGGTGGCTTCATACGAACCACTCCAATTCATGTGATGCAATCAGAATTGAGTATAAAGCCACTAAATTTAAGAAGACAATATTTATGTTATAAATATATGTTGAAGGTTTGGTCCAGGTCAAATGATTATTTAATTCGACGTATAATTCTTTTCGTTGATATATTATTAAATGGTATACGATATTGGCGCAGAACCGGCAGTGTTATATTAGTTGATACATGTAAAAAAGTTAAAGGATTTGAAGTTTACCAAAATCAGACACCGCTACAGTATCAGTTGCCTTTTCTCATAACAAATCTACCATTGTACGATATTATATCTACAGTAATAAAGTCAATAACCACACCTAAAAAACAAACAAATCAAAGTCTGTACAATAATGCTTTTTCTTCAATGATAGAGAATGAATATCAAGATTTTGTCCAAATATACACAGATGCTTCTAAAGATGGAAGAAATGCAGGGTGCTCCTTTTTTGATTACAATACAGCATTTAGCGCTAAGTTTAGTATAGATAATACCCATATTCCTATTATGGGATTAGAGTTGCTTGCAATAATGGAGTCACTTAGTTATGCGGAATCATGTGGTTATAGAAAATTCGTAATACTTACTGATTCGGCATCTTCTTTGCATCATTTGCTAAGATGTGGAGGGGGCTCTTTTGGAAGACCGGAGGCTTACTCCATTATAAAGTGTATTAAAAATCTAATAGATAATGGTGTTCAAGTCAGGATACAATGGGTTCCTTCGCATGTTGAGATCCACGGAAACGAAGTGGCTGATGCTCTGGCCAAGTTGGCATTAATCAATGGTGTAGAACTAAAGATAAAATCGTATCATTTTGATCATTTAACTCAGATTCGGAAATTAATATATGAGTCGTGGAAATCCGCATTTTGTCAAATCTCAAGAGAAAAGGGTATTTGGTATGGTACCATAGTTACGGAGCCGCTTAGTTCTCCGTGGTTTTCAGCATGTAGTCTGAATAGAAGAGAACTAGTCCTTTGTATGAGGATTCGTTCTGGACACGTACCATTGGGTGCATTTAAGTTCCTAATGCGTTTACAAGACAATCCCAACTGTACAACCTGTCACGGTGTTAAAGAGGATCTCTACCACCGACTTATGGAATGTGTCCAGAACGAGCCGAATAGAGTGAAATTGCTACAAGATACTGGTTGTAGTAGATTTGAATTGTTCTTTTTTCTGCGTAATGTATTTGTATCAGGTTTTAAATGTGATCATAGCGATAGAGTGATGAGTTTTTTAGTTTCTTCTTTCTTGAAAGACGTAAATTAAGTTTTTTAGTTGTGTTTTACTTTTATGTTTAAATTCTATTCAATTGTATTTAAATTGTTTTGTTTACGGCCGACTTAACCTAATTGGTGTATGGCTTCAATAAAGAAAAAAAAAAAAAAATATAGTTAAAGAGCTTAATATCCGCAAATGTTGGATTTATTTTTATATATTGTATGTGCTAATAATTTGCACTTCGATAACGTAACGAATGAAAACATGAATTCTTAAATGAGAGGTCTCTAGTGAGAATCCAGATACAAACGATATAAAACGATGCACGATATACACGACAAATATTGGCGACTATTGAAATCGTATTCGATGTCTGTGACAATAAGCCAGTCATACCGTAAAAAGAACAGATGCAAATACGAGATACAGCTTCCAAAATTTTTTGCTGATTGAGGCGTGCATATACAAACAAAAAGAGAAAATGTAAATGATGGATGAGCAAAGAAGAATGAGGAAAAAGGTAACTTTTATTGTAAGTTGTCGATGTGAGATTTTGATTCAAATGCTGGTGTTTTTGGAGGCATCTCAGTAGTTTTTATGTTTTGCTTTTGAATCAAAAAGTCGCGGTATAGAATTCGAAATCACACCAAAGACTATTTTAAGGTTATATGTGATAAATATCGATGGCTGTCAAACATTGTGTTCGGTGTATGGCAATAGGTACCGTCACCTATTTCGTTTGGGAAATATAAATTCGGTGAGTCAAGGCTTAACAGCGACTGCCTACACCTTCGGGTAGAAAAAGGCGTAATAAAGGGTATTTATGACACGTGACATACCGAGTTGGTTTTCATACAGCCTTGACGCGAGCAGTTCACGTAATCTACGAACTTCGTTGTGCACTTGGTCTCCAATAGTGCAAGGTGCAAACAGTGGAAGTAATATGCCCAATGACATAGCCAAGCTGGTGATGGTATTAGATGTAGATGCCTAAAACAAAAACCATAAAACTACATAATACTATATAATTATTAAAATTAAATTATAGCTTTAACCAAGCAGTTTGCTGCATGAATGGGCCGGCTCGACCGGTGAAATACCACGACCTCTCAGAAGACCAACGTAAAGTGGCTCATGCCGCATTTCGTTCGGTGAGAGAGGTACCCGGAGGCCCACCCCCCTTCCCCATCCTTTCCTATCCCATATCCCTTAAAGGTCGGCAACGCAACAGTAACACTAAATGTGTTGCTTGTGTCCATGGGCGGCGTTGGTTGCTTACCATTAGGTGACACGCCAGCTCGTTTGCCCTCCTGTTCCATAAAAAAAAAAGCTTAGATAAGTTTAAAAAAAATTTGACAAATATTTAAACATTTTTTTTTTTTATTCTAAGCTTGTCATATGAATATAATTTAAGGAATATTTAACTTTCTTATACATGATAACGTATCTATCGGTAGAGGAGCACGGTAGTCGAGCACTACACTTCTAAATCAAGGAGTCTCGGTTTCCAATTCCGGATCACATCAAACACTGTTCCGAATTTATTTGACAAACGAAACAGAACTCACCTCGTTATTTATCAGTGCATGGGAAACACGGTACGAGTTGAAGAGAAGAGCTACAAATGATGTTACAATTGTCACCAGTAACTAAAATAAAAAGTAAAGTGAACATTACAAATTCTGCGAAGACAACATAATTTATTGAGCCATTGAAACAATGAAGGTGCTTATTATATTTTCATTTTACTAAGTAACATAAATATAACTAACTTTAGTCTTAATTAATATTTTAAATACTTAATTTTCGAATTAAAACTACTCGGTAAAAACCTCGGTGGTCCAGTGGTCGAGTCGAGAGTGAAGTCGCGGGTTCGAATCCTGGCTTACCCCAATGGCTTTTCAAAATTCTCTTCGAAAGTCATGTATGATAAATAACGATGACTGAATACTTTGTGCCAGGTTGCCATACCTGGCACAAAGTTATAGGAATAATGATTAGTTAATAAAATAAAAAAATAAAATAATAATGTTCACTATGCCTAGTGTTAAAGGTCCGGATATAAGTATCTGAGCTCTAAATAATAAAATTCTTGAGCCAGTGAAGTCTACTGTATTCTTGGGTATTACATTAGATAATACGCTACAGTGGGGCTCACAAATAAAGTCTTTAGCGGGAAAACTTAGTTCTGCTCCTTACGCGGTCCGAAAAGTGCGACAGCTTACCGATATTGTAACCGCCAGGATAGTTTATTTTAGTTATTTTCATAGCGTTATGTCATATGGTATATTGCTGGTATGCTGTATGCATATTCTGGATTGTCTTATGATCGCTTTGAAGGATAGTCTCATTGGTGGTGCATACTACACCATCAACGACTTCATGAATGACAAGTCGGAGTGGGACCGTCAAATTGCTTGCTCAACGTGGATTTTGTAGTTCTGTATTCGAATTTGTTCACTTTTTCGGAGTGGAGGTGTTCTGTAATAATTTCTGATAGCTTTTTAATTGTAAATTTGCCTTGATATTGTGTTCACATATATAATAGAAACTTTTTTTTTTTTAATTACTAATTACTAATTTAAAAATTACTCCCGACATTATTTTATAATTTCTCCGCATCTCGGTCTACTGGCAGCGTGCCCAGAAGACTGGCCGTTTTGCCACGCTGAATGGCAATGTTAATAATCTGTGCAAAGAACAGACTAGGTTTCTGTATTTGTACCGCTTGAGATTTTCTGCGGAAGCAGCAGCAGGACCGGCCACCTTTACCGTGCCTGGAAGATGCGATGGCGCAAGGGTGTCGACGCAAGTAGCGTTTCACACCAAAGGCCTAACCATACTCCAAGGCAAAAGACACATCCCGTCCGTTCTCCTGCCATCATCGCACACCAAACCATTCGGTTCCAGAATGGCTGGTACACCGGCGGTAACAAGAGCACGAACTTCAATTATTTAATTGAATAAGAATGAGAAAAAGGAGAAGATTACCTGCCATTTGATCGAATCCACCAAATAATTGAATGATTTCACGATGATGTGATAGAGATTCATCAATTTCTCCATTCTGCAAAGACTCAGATTCGCTTCACCGCTAGAGAAGCCAAATTCTTTAACACTAGTCGTCTTCGTGATCTTGCTATTGTTCAGAGATAATTCCATGTAGTAATTGATCAGCCGAACTCGCGGTATCAGGAGGCTCAACAAATGTCCTATATAATGTACTTCGGCGACATAACCGGCCAGAAGGGGAATAAATGCCGAGCATATCCCGTCGAATGACTCAAGGAAATAAGGAACAGCGAAAACGGTTATCATGTAACAAATAATGAAAATGGTTTGCATGAGATTCCTAATCGTCCCATTACCAATTTTTGGTATACAACCGACCTCCTTGTCGAAAGTGTTTAACTCATTGTAAAAGCGATGCAACCTCTTTATGGAAACTAAATCATAAATCATTAAAAAAAAGCATTGGAATATGAAAGCTGCAATGGAAAAATCTAGAAAATTTACAAAGTTATACAATTGTAAATATAGAATTAAATAAACAGCTATCGCCAGTTGGTATAGGACTAATATAGCTGTGAATATAGGATTGAACCCAAGTAGTGGGAGTCTGATGATACCGAATGGTATGTCACATAGTATAAAAATTTTGGACACAGGGTCTATATATAGCTTCTTCTCCACCTGGACGTAAGTATTTACCAGAGTAGTCGGTGGCGTCATGTCTGCCGAAGCAATTGTTTTAAACTAATAATCAGACTAATTCAGTTATGCTGACATTTAATTTACTAAGTGAATTAATAATTTATTTGTAATTTCTAATGTCAACCTTTTCAGTTTCTATGCGTTAATTAATTAAATTACCTATTATTCATTATTTTAACGTTCACTCATTAGTGATGTGAAATTGGAAATACAAATATTTCATCATCATCATCATCATCATTAGCCTGTTGCAGTCCACTGCTGGACATAGGCCTCTCCCAATGTGCGCCACAACATCCGATTCTCTGCCTTCCGCATCCAGTCTTTACCAGCAGCCCTTCTGAGGTCGTCTAACCATCGGGCTGGTGGGCGTCCTACACTACGCTTACCAAGTCGCGGTCTCCACACTATGACCTATACAAATATTTACTACATAGCAATTAGTTGATAGCAATGTTTGAAATTGAAAAACCGTGTGTTTTATGACAAATAGACTCAACCCTATTTAATACTTCTTTTATAACTTTCGACAAACACAATTTTAATATAACAACAATGACTTACTATTTACCATTTTGAAAAACTATCCCTAGTATAACAAACACGCTGGTTTGATTGATATGTAAGTAAACATATATAACATAACATAACTTCACGCCTTTTGTTATCCGAAGGTGTAGGCAGCGGCTGTTTAGCCTTTATGTTTACGTCCCAAATGGAATTGGTGGCGAACCTATTGTCATACCGGGCATAAAGTTTTCAGTCATCGATATTTATCACACATAAATCCCGAAAACATTTTCAAAAAGTCATTGGTGTGAGCCAGTATCAGGAATCGAACCCGAACCTCTGGATCAGAAGCCGGGTGCCCGACCACTGCGCCACCGAGACTTACCGTAAGTAAGTTATATAAAACAAAGTCAATAGTTGCAGCCATACTTATGACTAAATCATAGGCTATAAATCTAAATCACAAACTATAAACATAGTTTAGGAGTCCGAGGATGACATAACATTTGTTTTATTTGTGCACAAATAACATTATTTTTATTATCATATAATTAACTGCCCATGTTTTAATCATATTCACAAGTGAAGAACACAGCGCTGACAGCGTGCATTTTTAAGTTATATATATATTTGTTTTTACCAATTTACAAGACCTGAATCAGACAAATTCATAAATAAATTCCTGGAACATTCCAGCTACGACTGTATATTTATTTTGATATACAGGGTTAATTTTAATATACTAATAATATTCTACACATAGCTCCTTTGTGTCATTCTAAACAACTTTTCTTTTATCAGTTTTACAAAAACCTAAAACTCTAGTAAAAAAAACGATTTTTAAGATTTAATTGTACCATCTGACACTTTGTAACTCTGTATTTTGTACTAAACGTACCTATTTCACCCGATTTTCATTCAGAGTAGTAGCTCTGTTTATGCATCTAAACAAGAGAAGCGAGTTCCCGCGCTTTCTACACGAAACTGCTTTTAATTCACATACCCAATCGGATATCGTGTAGATTACGAAATTAAAGGTGTTAGAAATGTATTTTTAGGCTTAAAATTAAAACTTAAAATTTAATGTATTTCAGGAAATTTTAATTATTTACCTACCTATTTAATGTGGGTATTTAAGTGAAAACTCGATTATTCCGCCCACGATATTAAGCATTCGAGATTATTCAGACATACCAACTGCGACTAATTACATTTATTAAATACTTGCCACCGCAAGTCGAACATACTCATACATAAAGTTAAAAAACATGTCGAAACGTGATCCTGCGCATGATCTCGGCTCCACACGTTTACTCCAACTGAATGGCATTCGTCACTTTACCAATTCGCACACAATGAGATGACACGCGCGGTGCATCAAACGTCACGGGCGGTAACTTACGGGCGACTAACATATGTTTGGCTAATGACCTACGGGAGCAATCAAAGTACAAATGCCGCGTGACCTTGCCCCGCTACCCCCCCCATACCGTTGTCACTCGGTGCGCTCAATGCAATACGTAGACTTAGTTAATATTTTACAACTACCGATTTTAATTATTTAAATTTGTTTGAAATGAAAAAAAAATTAAAATTGTGATTTATAAAAAGTCGTAGAACAAAAGTGTTAGGTAATTACCTACAGAATATACCCTTAGCTAATTATTAGTATATTTGAAATAACCCTGTATATAGATAATTTGTCTCATTTTCATTTTGTTTCAAATTATGTCAGTCCTCACTAACATGTTTCAAATGCTGGTCTTTCTCATTAATACAAGAAATCAAACAGCTTTTTATTTTGTGTGAATGATAAATACATTTAATATTAATTATAATCTTGGTAGGTCCGAATCCCGTCTTTTCCCTTCACCATTCCGTTTACTAACCTGTCTTTAAAGGCTAACAACGCACGTGTTGCCCTCTAGGACTGGTGTCTGGCACTGGCAGGTGTCCTGAGGCCGCAACCTAAACCACTGCCGCGCTGCGCAGGACCTGCTTGCGCAGACGGTAGTGGAGTGGTCGGTTGCCCTGGCGGTGGTCGCCGAGCCCTACCGCGTCCCCGTCCACCCGCGATGGTTCGGGGACGTTACGGGGTCGGTGGCAATCTATTGGGCAGAAGGGAGCTACTGCTCTCTCCTATGGAAAGGTCCAGGCTACGTCGCCGTGGAGTGGGGATCCACGGTCGTAGTGGGTTGTTACATCTCCCCCAACTGCGGCCTCGACGTCTTCGAGGCATACCTGGGCGGGCTGGCGAGCCGCATTAGCGGTTACGCTGCCCGACCGGTATTCGTCCTGGGTGATTTTAACGCCCACTCGAGGGAGTGGAGGGACACCCGGGACGACGTCAGGGGGGAGACAGTTCTGGAGTGGGCGGCAGGGCTCGACCTCCGGTTGCTCAACAAGGGGTCGGCCAGCACCTGCGTGCGGTGGCAGGGGGAGTCGATCGTCGATTTATCGTGGGCGACTCCCTCGGCAGCCGCTGCAGTGACAGGATGGCGGGTGGCGGAGGAGGTGGTCAATTTATCTGACCACCGACACATCTTCTTGGATGTGTCGCTCCGCCGCCCCAGCCGCCCGCGCCAGACTAGCGGCCCTCCGCGGCGCTGGTCTCTCAAGCGGCTCGACCGAGACATGGTCGAGGCCGCTGCCAGCGTCGCGGACTGGACGGAGGGAGCAGAATCGCCCGATCCCGACGCGCAAGCGGCCTGGCTGCGCGGCACCATGACGTCGATCTGCGACGCGTCGATGCCGCGAGTCGGGCCGCCCCGGCGGGGCTCTGTGTATTGGTGGAACGGGGAGATAGAGCGGCTTCGCAAGGCCGCTTTTGTCGCCTGCCGCCGGTACAAGAGAGCCCGCAGAAGAAGGCGAACCACGGTCGAGGAGGCTCTCAGAGCCAGACGGGAATACGGGGCCGCCGCGCACGCTGTATGCGTCGCCATCGCTGCGGCTCGCGAGCGGTCCTGGAACGAGCTCGTCGAGGGACTGGACAGGGACCCATGGGGACGGCCGTACAAAATGGTGCTGGGTAAGCTGACCCCGTGGGTCCCTCCGTTGACGGAATCCCTGGACCCGGAAGTCGTGGGGAGAGTCGTGGACGCACTCTTCCCTAGGGTCCAGGGCGGTCCCTCGGTTCCTCCGTCTCAGTCGGACCACACTCCGTGGTCCGACGAGCTGGAGGTGACGGAGGACGAGCTCGGGCGAGCCGTCGCGCGGCTCGCCTCCCGCAGCGCCGCTCCCGGCCCGGACGGAATTCCGGGCCGGGTCCTGGCGCTCGCTCTGAGAGTCCTGGGGAACAAGGCGAGGCAGCTGTTCACCAACTGTCTCCGCCGCGGGGTGTTCCCCCTCGACTGGAAGTCGGCGAGACTGGTGCTGATCAGAAAGCAAGGGAGGACCGGAGACGCTCCGTCGTCGTTCCGGCCGATATGCCTGCTGAACGAGGCGGGGAAACTCTTTGAAAGGGTTATCTCCGCCCGTATCAGCAGCCACCTGTCGCAGGTGGGCCCGGATATATCGGACTGCCAGTTCGGGTTCCGGCAGGGGCGCTCAACCATCGACGCGGTGCGTCGGGTGCGGACCCTGTCGGAACCGGCAGTCCGATCGGGGGGGGTCGCGCTGGCGGTGTCGCTAGACATCGTCAACGCCTTCGGGACCCTCCCCTGGCCGGCCATCAGGGAGGCCCTCGTATACCACGAGGTGCCTCCCTACCTCAGGTCGGTCATCGGGGCCTACCTGCAGGAGAGACGGGTGGACTATGTCGACCGGAACGGGACGGAGCAGAGGAAGGAGGTGACGTGCGGGGTTCCGCAGGGGTCCGTGCTCGGGCCCCTGCTGTGGAACCTCGCATACGATCCGGTCCTCCGCACCAGTCTGCCCCGTGGCGTGAGTGTCGTTTGCTACGCAGACGACACTCTGGTGGTCGCCACGGGGCCCGACTTCGAGCGTACGCTCAGGTTCGCTGAGCTGGGGGTGGCAATCGTCGTCAGACGGATCCGCAGGCTGGGCCTGGAGGTGGCGCCTCACAAAAGTGAGGCGTTGTGGTTCCACCGCCTCACTAGAGGCAGGGAACCCCCGGCCTCGCGGATCCAGGTGGGTGACACGGCTGTCCCGGTGGGGCGGTACATAAAGTACCTCGGCCTCACCCTGGACAGCCGCTGGAGCTTCGAGGAGCACTTCGTACGGATGGTCCCCCGAGCGCGACGGGTGGCGGGCGCGCTTCATCGCCTGCTGCCCAACCTCGGGGGACCGGGGGAGGGAGTTCGCCGCCTCTACGGTGGCGTCGTGCGGTCCGTGGCCCTGTACGGGGCCCCCGTTTGGTCGCGAGACCTCGCGGGGGCCTCCCGCTCCAGGGCTCTGCTGAGGAGCCTGGAGCGGATCATGGCCATACGGATCGTACGGGGCTACCGTACCATCTCGTACGAGGCGGCGACGGTCCTCGCGCGTTCCCCCCCCTTCATCATCCTGGCCGAGATGTACGCAGCCGCGTACGATCTCGGCCGGGGCGGGGGGGACCTGGACGCGCGGGGACACGAAGTGCGGAGGCGGGAGGCCTTCCGGCGAGTCCTGGGGGACTGGCGCGACGCGCTGGTCCTCCAGGGCTCTGCGCGTTCACGCGCCGTCGGAGCCGTCCTGCCCCACCTCGAGGCCTGGGTGCTCCGTAAATGGGGCACTGTCACCTACAGGTTGACTCAGATACTCACCGGGCATGGGTGCTTCGGTGGGTATCTGAGTCGAATAAGGCGCGAAGAGACGGCGAGATGCCACCATTGCGCGTCCGACCTGGACTCGGCCCAGCACACGCTGGAGGTCTGCCCGGCCTGGGCGGCCGAGCGCCGAGTCCTGGTCGACGGGATCGGGCGAGACTTGTCCCCGCCGGCGTTGGTCGCGGCAATGCTGGCGGGCGAGGAGGAGTGGAGGGCTGTGGTCTCCTTCTGCGAAGCAGTAATGCTCCAGAAGGAGGCCGCCGAGCGGGGTCGGGAGAGAGCCGATCCCGCTCGAAGGCGGCGGCGGCGAGCTCAGTGATCGCCGCCGTCGACGGGCCGCGAGGGCGCACACCCCGCGGGTGCGCCCGGGTTGCGGCCCGGGAAGGATGACCCCCCGGTGCGGCCGGGGAGGGTCGTCGGGGGCGCCGCCGGCCGCGCGCCTCTTTACAGCGCGCGGTTGGAGCCGCTCCACCCAGGGGAGCCTCCCGAGGTTCCCCGAGGATGAGCACCCTCTCGCGACAGAGGGGGGGCAACGGCGGGGTGGACCAGAGGGCTGACGCACTGTCCTGGGCCACCCCAACGCCGGAGGAAGGCCGCCGCGAGGTTTTAGTGGGTAACCCTAGGATCGGATTTCAGTTTACTGTTTTTGGGAGTCCCACACTACCCCCTGCCGTCCCCAGGCGGGGGGTGTGCATAAAGCATTTCCTCGCGTAAAAAAAAAAAAAAAAAAAAAAAAAAAAAAAAAAAAAAAAAAAAGGTGTCCTGAGGCGGCGGTAGCCACTTATCAACAGGACACGCTAAGACAAAAGCAACCAAGAGAAAACATATCTGAGTACATTGTCTTAACTAGTGATCACATTTGCTTTTAAAATAAAGCTTTATAAGTCTCGGTGGTCCTTATGTAAAGTACCCCGCTTCTAAATCAAAAAGTCGTTGGTTCGAATCCTGACTCACAACAATGACTTTTCTAAATTCTTATTAAAAGAATTCTTATAAAAATAATTATGTGTGATAAGAATCGATGAGTGAAAACTTTGTCTCAGTGTATGGCAATAGGTTCGAGACCTATTCCATTTTGGACGTAAACATAACGACGAGTAGAGGCTTAACAGCCGCTGCCTACACCTTTTGGTAGAAACAGGCGTGAAGTTGTGTTGTATTATGAAGCTTAAGCAAATTCTTATATTTGGTTAAATTTATTTGCATTTCAACGGCGACAACTCAGGGACATCATTAAATAAGACAGACAACGTCACACGGGAAATCGCAAGTTTTACAGAATTATGACAATTTAACGCTTAAATTACTGCCTGTTTTCCTCAACGAGCTCGTTATCTGCTGACGTGTAATTATTTGTGTTATATGGAAAATTGTAATATGAATTTATAATTTGGAACTACTCTGTGCAAACCGATATAACAGTCCTGTGCACAGAGTAGATCTGAATTTTAAATAACATGTAGCCATAAAATATCTAAACTTACTATAAATAACTAAAAAGTTCGTATCTATTTATGTGGACTATTTCAAGTAAGTTTTTTCTGCATGAATATCTTAGAACTCTCGCGACCAGAGGGCTGGTCTATTCTTCGCACAGAGGATTAGTATTGCCATTCAGCGTGGCAATGCGGCCAGTCTTCTGGGCACACTGCCAGTATACCACGATGCGGAGAAATTTGATTTCAGCTAGTTTTTTAATTGTATGGTGTACATATTTTTTAATATATACAGCATTAATTGATTGCCATAATTCCGAAATTATTTTTGTTTTTTTTAAAACACAATTTTATTACTGATCAGGAAGGTTAATTTCTTAACGAATGTAGGCTTAAATCGAAATATTGCATGCTATTTTTAATAACTTACATTTAAAAACGTCTAAACAGAAAAAAAAAAGAAAAATTTCTCAAATAAGTAACATGAAACAAAAACACAAAACTACATTACTAACATTGGATTAAGATTTTGCGGACAACAAAACAGTTCTTATCACAGCATATGTTCTCTGCTTAAGTGAGTAGGGGTAAACCCTACTCACAAATTATCCCTCTAAAGCACATATAAATAATATTATTTTCAATACATATGTATATATGTGTGACTAACTTAGCGAATTATTTAAATTACTAACGCAGATGTTCCCATATCATGTAATATCTACGATAAACAAGAGTTATGATGAACGTCCCTGAAGGCCACGTGTCCACCATCCGTTACACTGTCACAGCCACAGCTGGTACAAACAGAATTCTAATTGGTACCGTATTTTAATATGATCAGATAGTGGAATACACGTGCTTATAATATTGTTAGCCTCTAATTAAATTACTTGTAAGTTATAATATACTAGAAGCAAAAGCTTCCGAGTATTCTTTTTACGAGTGCCAGTGGTAGAGTCACGCAGTTCGCTGGACAAATGGGCCGGCTTGACCGGTGAAGTACCACGACCTCTCAGAATATCAACGTAAAGTGACTTTTGCCGCGTTTTCGCTCCGTGAGAGAGGTATCCGGAGACCCTTCCTCGACCTCCTCGACTCCTACATCCATCCGCTTTTCCAGTGTATTTCTGGTTAGCCAATCTTGCAACATCCATTCTTTCTACATGTCTGAACGATCGGGGCATGCCCATTTTATAAATATACTAGCCGACCCGGCAAACGTTGTCTTGCCCAAAAATAAAATTTAAAATTAGGGGTTGATCATAGGGAGTTAAAAATTGAGCGTTGTATGTATTTTTGTACCCGGTTTTATAAAAAAATAGAAAACAAAAATATGTTGAAAAATAAAATATATATATATTTAGGGGCTACCCTTCACATTTAGGGGATGTTGTCCTATTCTGAGACTTACCCGATATGCACACAAAATTTTATGAGAATCAGTCAAGCCGTTTCGGAGGAGTATGGGAGCGAACATTATGACACGAGAATTTTATATATTTGAAGATTCTTTTAGAGCAAAAATAATTGTATTAATATTAACTTCATTCATCATCAGACTTCATTTCTTCATTCTTGCCAAATATTGAGTGTATTATCTCATTCTATAATATTTAATTTCTGTTAGCCGTGTTTCCGTGACGGCCAGTTAGCAAGGCACTTATGCAAGCGTTCTGGGTAAGAGATAACACACAATTAACTGGACAGGTTACGTGCTGCCACTTAACTTACAGTGATTATATCCAGGTTAGATAATTTAAGGTATGATATAATATATGTATGTGAAAATATAACGCAGTAAATATATGACAGAAAAGCCACATTACATTCTTTCACGCCTTTTTCTACCCGAGTAGTAGGCAGCGACTGTTAAGTCTACTGTCTAGACAGTAGAGGTGGCAGAACTTATAATGCCATAAACCGGGCACAATATTGTCAGTCATATGCGATATGTATCGTACATAACTTCCGAAAATAATTTCGAAAAGATATTGGAGTGAGCCCGGAATCGATTCCACGAGTTCTTGATTCAGAATTCGACGTCGACCATTTGACCACCAAGACATCTAAATGACGGAATTAAAGGCATACATTTTAAAGGCCATTATTTTGGCTTTCATTACTCTGACAAAGATCGTCAATGATTTTTATGTCTATAATTCACAAATATATATGGTAATCAATTGAGATTTTATGTCGATAATATATGACAATCCATTAATATTATTAGTGGGTAATATCTTTTTCATCTAAAGTCGATTATATGGTTCGGTAATTCCCTTCGATTGCATACGTAGCTCACCCCAGCATAACAATTCAGATCAGCAATAATATTAGTATACTAATTTCCAACTAAATACGATGAAACTAGCACTATTTGATGTTATATGCACATGTTTATTGAATCAAAGTCCAATTAATAATCTGTTTGTTCTGAATATATGAACTGATTTGACATAAAACAATTTCAATAATAACTCAAATTATATCGAAATCGTCTCAGTGGTCCAGTGGTCGAACGCCCAGCTTCTGAAACCAGAGGTCACAGGTTCGAATCCTCACACCAATAAGATAACGAAATTAATTTCAATAGTTATGTGTGATAAATATCGATGACAGGAAAACTTTGTGCCCGGTATGGCAATAGGTTCGCCACCTATTCCATTTTGGCCGTAAACAAACGGAGAGATGAGGCTTAACAGCCGCTGCCTACACCTTCGGGTAACAAAGGCGTGAAGCTATGTATGTATGTTATGTAAGTTCAATAATAAATTAAATTATATCAATACAGATTTATGATCAGTATCAAAGCTCTTTATTGTTGTTATTTATCTTAAGAAATAATAACGCTTTCTCCAATTATTTATAAGATATCCTTTATATGCAGTAATAATGATAAGTCATCTTAATTATTCCTGTCAGATGACTAAATTGGCTGCTCGCAAAATTACAAGGATGAAAATAAATATGGCTGATGTGTATAATAATATCTTGAAGTAATTATTTTTAATAATTGAATTAAGTTACATGAAAATTTATGTTACATACTTTTGAGTGTACCTTCGATTACTGTTTTAACATAGAATACCTTCACGCCTTTTTCTACGCGAAGTTAGAAGCAGCGACTGCTTCGCTCGACTCGACGTTATCTTTACGTTTCATATGGAATAGGTGGCCTATTTTATTTACCATACACCGAGCACAAAGTTTTCAATCAGCTATATTTATCACAAATAACTTCCGAAAAAAAATTCGAATAGTCACTGATGTGAGCCAGGATTAGAACCCACAATATTTTCATTCAAAAGCGGGGTGCTCGCCTACTGGACCACCGAGACATAAATATATATACATACATACATAACTTTATGCCAAATCCCTTGCAGGGTAGGCTGATGATTTATATAGATGTATTTAAATTCTTACTCGTATGTTGCGATCACAAGTTACATAATTGAAATGAAGGTTTTCGAAATCCGACGTTCATTGTTTGAAGTCGGCTTTGTACCAATTTCAATTCATATATTCCAAATTAATGTTATATTCAGCAAAATATTTGAGAGAGATCTAACAACTTTGTTTAATTTATTTACTTCATTTAAATTATAAGATATTCTTGCCGCGCCAACTCAAACAAAAAAAAGCTAAAAAGGAATTCAATCGACCCAAAATCTTTCTAGTAGTTTTTCAGATCCGATTTTCCGTGGAAAGAAGGAAAGAAGTTTTACTTTCTATCTTTATAATTAAATAAATATAAAACAGGTGGTGACTTTATGGTGGTGATTCTTTAAATCAGACGTAATATTGTGAGTCATTGAATTTATGTTTTATTGGTCTAAAATTCACAGCACTAGACCGTCGAGGTCAAATACGAGAGATGTTCTGCTTCCTATAGTTACCTCTTTACAACAGTCATGGACAGAAATGGCTCATATCAACTAATTATAAGTTTATTTAAACACAATGTAAATTAATAATATAAATTTTAAAATCGAATCAAAATTATTTCATTGCTTTGCTGATAATATCCGAACATTTGTCCTTTTATTAATTACATTTTGCACAATAAAATTAGCGAAAATATTTCTGTTAGAGGACTCAACAATATAACACAAGACTTAGATCAAAATATGGAGTATAGCTGTTAATTTGACGCCATAACGGGAGGTAATATTAAGGTGCCCAAATATAAATTTGAACGTACCCGAACCGGCAAGTGACTGTGGCGTAGAAAAATCAACATTGTGTCGTCTCCAACCCTTGATTTGAGTAAAAAGACAACAATAAAATATGTATTTGCGGTTAAAAATACATCAAGCAATGCCTCTACCGGGGTGTACAGGAGAAACATAGCGCCATACTCGCTGCTCCACCTTTCACTTCACGCCTTATTCTACGCGCAGATGTAGACAGTATTAGACAAAATTTTATAAATCATCATAACTTTTTTTTTATGGGATAGGAGGGCAAACGAGCAGGCGTGTCACCTGATGGTAAGCAACCAACGCCGCCCATGGACATCAGCAACAAATATAGTGTTACTGTTGCGTTGCCGACCTATAAGGGATAGGGGATAGGAAAGGATGGGGAAGGGGGGTGGGCCTCCGGGTACCTCTCTCACCGAACGAAACGCGGCATGAGCCACTTTACGTCGGTCTTCTGAGAGGTCGTGGTATTTCACCGGTCGAGCCGATTCATGCAGCGAACTGCTTGGCTCTACCATTTACTTCCGAAAATAATTCCAAGAAGCCATTGATATAAACCCGGATTAGGTGCCACGACTTCTTTATTTAGAAGCGGAGTGCTCGATCTCCAGACGATCTAAATTACTAAATTGTATTAACTTGATTTACTAAATTATAACTTTATCCAAACGCACTAACCAAAAGTTATATATCTATATAAAGATGAGTATATAATCACACATACTCTTTATATCTAATTACATTATTTAAAATAAGTGCTCGTAATTATTAAGTACTAAAGTAGGTAACAAGCATATCAATCCATCAACCTAATGAAATGCGACGTGGTCTGAAGTTGTCGGACAATGGACATTTTGTTTTGCTGCCAGCTACATACCGCACTCACTCTAATTACTAGAGACTGTCACATGTACTAGGAACATTGTTAAATGAATACATTTTGTAGTTTGTGATTCCTAAATTAAATCTCTATTCTCTTATTGTGGATCTCATCTCGACAGCCTGGTGGTTTAATCCAAGTCTTCCACGTAGAAGTATTCATGTCATTGACGTGTCCAGATATGTTACATGCCAATAATTTCTTTGTATAAGGGAAAGCAAAACAAGCCAACGAACAAGCGTGTAATCTGATGGTCAACGAGTAGTGCAGTTCATCTGCAATACCGCGAGAGTCACAGTTTCAGTACCGTCAGATGGGATGGGATGGGAGGATGGATTTACGTTGATTTTCAAAATGACATGGTATTTCAAAGCTATATATGATAATATGAGATATTATTAATGATTGAACAAATTGTGTGCGTCTTATAGCAATGGGTTTCATCATCATCATTTCATCATTAGCCTTTTTGAGGTCCACTGCTGGACATAGGCCTCCACCATAGAGCGCCACAACTGCCGGTCCGCTCAATCATGGGGGGATTTTGCCATAATCGCCACGCTTGGCAGGCGGGTTGGCGATCGCAGTAGGCTGTATTGTCTTAAGAGAGAATGCTGCTGCCCATTCTTCTAGCTTTTCCCTTAGTCGCCTTTTACGACACCCACGGGAAGAGATGGGGTGGCGGTATTCTAAGCCGGCGCCACACAGCATAATTGGGTGGGTTGAGCAATGGGTTTGATGAAAAGTAAACACTACTTTAGTAACCTGTTTCAGACAGAACTCTGTCCAAAGTAATTATTCCAAAAGAGGTTTTATAATTAATATTGTAAAATCATACTGACCCTTTTACAATTTAAATTGCCAAATACTTATTTCAACTCTATTTCGATTACATTTATTGAATGTAAACAGGAATTAATATTGTGTCAATCAAACTTTCTGATATACAATTAATAATTGAGAAACTTGTAAACAAACAAATTGATTTGTATCTGAAAGGTTGATTAAAATGTATTTTCTGTTTTACGTTAGTTTGAAGAATAATTTACAATGTACAATTTCAGATATTTTTTTTATGCGATAGGAGGGCAAACGAGCAGGCGTGTCACCTGATGGTAAGCAACCAACGCCGCCCATGGACACCAGCAACACACATAGTGTTACTGTTGCGTTGCCGACCTATAAGGGATAGGGGATAGGAAGGAAAGGGGGGTGGGCCTCCGGGTACCTCTCTCACCGAACGAAATGCGGCATGAGCCACTTTACGTTGGTCTTCTGAGAGGTCGTGATATTTCACCGGTCGAGCCGGCCCATTCATGCAGTGCTGCTTGGCTCTACCGCTGTTAAAATATTTTATCTGTATTTCATTTTCCCGCTAATATCCCTTATTTTTTGTGTTTTATTGAAATATATAAATAAGAAGCGTCATATGACTTAAAAATTATTAGATTTATAAAAATTATTAAAAATTATAAAAACCGACCAATTACTCTCGAGAGCAATGAATCCGGGTCACTTAAAGAATGTTAAAAATCTCGGAAACTAAAAATGATAGGTTAATGCAATAAATTGTATTTAATAGACAATGTAATACTCCTTAAATGAAAGTAAAAAAAATATGAGTCACCATACATTTTATTAACACAAAATTACATAAAGAAAAAATCTGCTGATCTCTCCTTAAAACAAAAATAGGAAACATGAAATTTTTGAACTTTATTACGATTTTCTTGAATTTTAATACTTCGTATTGCCTCCTCGTGCTTCCATTACTGCGTTTACGCGGTTTGGCATGCTGTACACCAAGTTCCTTATACGATTTTGGGGAATATTCTCCCATTCCTCTGTGAGAGCAATTTTGAGCTCACGAAGCGTGATTGGGGGAGGGTTTCGTTGTTTTACGCATCTGCCTAGCTCGTCCCAAGCATGCTCGATCGGGTTGATATCCGGGCTGCGCGCTGGCCACTCCATACGAGTAATGTTCATCTCTTGAAGGTAGTCATTCACAATCCTACCTGTATGAGGTCGGGCATTGTCATGCATAAATATAGCATCCTCACCTAAATTGACCATAAATGGACCAACGTGATCATTGAGGATTTCTTCCACATATCTTACGCTAGTTAAAGAGCCGTTTTCTATGATCACCAGCTCTGTGCGACTTTCAGAAGAAATTCCGGCCCACACAAGTACAGACCCACCACCGTAGGCTACTTTTTCCTCGATGCATGCTTGCTTGAATCTTTCCCCTGGTCTTCGATACACTCTGTGTCTTCCATCGTGCTTGTAGAGCATAAATTTTGATTCGTCGGAGAACATAACTTTTGACCAATCTTCAATACTCCAATTTACGTGGCTCTGGGCATATCTTAGTCTTGAAATACGATGCCCACGCTCCAGTTTAGGGCCGTTTGCAGGTCTAAGGGGTTTTAAGTTAGATTCAGCAAGCCGACGTCTTACTGTCCATGCACTTGGGTTACTTCCTCCGAGGCGTCGAAACTGATTGGTGAGTTCAGTTCCTGTGAGAAAGCGATTTCGAAGCATGGTGTTCACCAAGTATCGGTCTTCTCGTGCTGTGGTATACCTGGTTCTGCCCGTTCCTGGTCTGCGTAGGTTAGAACCAGTTTCTTCGTAACGTCGGAGAACTCTTTGTACTGTTGACAGCGACACACCAACAGTCCTGGCTGTATCGCGCTGACTCCGGCCGGTTTCCAGCATTGTAAGTATTCTGGTGCATTCTTCAGGCGTAAGCGACATAATTTCAGCTTGAATAATGAATATAGAGCACTATCAACATGGTTTATGTACCCACATAAATGACAGATTACAAACAAAAGCAAAACCAAATGCTGTAATTTCGTAGTTCCATTTTCGAAAGTGGCCCTTTTTCAAATTTGATTTTTTTATGATATAACTTTACAATAACTAAGAAGTTTTAATACCTTCATTTAAGGAGTATTACATTGTCTATTAAATACAATTTATTGCATTAACCTAGCATTTTTAGTTTCCGAGATTTTTAGGATTCTTTAAGTGACCCGGATTCATTGCTCTCGAGTGTATTTGGTCGTAGTAGATCCGTCTTGGTTTCTCGATCCCGACTCTGCCAGTCACGAAACTGTTCTTGCAAACTTCACTCGCTTTTTTGGCTTTCATAACTCTTGTAGCTTTTTAAGGCTCTTGGACATTGGATACAAATGGACACCTTACCTTATCCGTAAGGTGTCCATTTGTATCTCCTGCAATATACCTAAAAGTTACTGTGAGACAATAATAATCCCTTTCCATTTCAATAATTTTCAATAGTGTTCAAACCATATAGTCTATTATTAGTTTACAGTTTGTTTTTTTGTAATTCTAGAATGGTGTAACTCAATAACTAAGATCTTTTCCGCTGTTTTTTTTTTGTTTTAAAAAATAATTTCATTTTCTTATTATAGTTTCACTTTCTAAAAGTTTAATCAATATTAAACTTTAATTGTAATATTCATAATCTTTTTTACATTGTCTTACATATAGCCTTTCCTTCCTACAAGTCATGTTATGACGTTAAACGTTACTCTTTATTAAATATGGGTATAAAATTTTAAAAACCAATTTCAAAATTTACACTCTGTGTTACGCAAATTAAAATCCATGCTGATAACAAAACAGTTACCTACCTGACGTGGCTTAATCAAATTTATGCATAGCCAGTAAACGGCAACCACAAAATTGAGATGAACGAAGTTATTACCTGATGCCCATCATTCATTCATATTTCCCTGCCGTGTTTTTTTCTTATACGTACTAAGTTTTTTTTTCAAAACATTTCACCTTATTTATTTACCTTTATCAATTTCATAAAAGTTTGACCATTTTAATGAACATGAAAACGAATGAAGTTGGAGAGTGGATTTTGTAAGTATGTGTGAATGCCTTGTGGTACTCTATTCTTAGCTTCCTTAGGTTTTATAAACCTTCATCCTTTCTTTGGCTGGCTTTCCTAGTGACCTTTAGACTCTTGTCGATTTCCGTGGCTTCCTACGTCACTTAATATTTCCCATGTTTTTTTAAATTATTCAGTTTACAACAGTCTCGGTGGTCCAGTGTTCGAGAACGATACTTCTGAATCAAGCAGTCGCGCTTTCGAATCCTGGCTTACACCAATGACTTTTCGAAATAATTTTCGGAAGTTATGTCTGATAAATATCGATGACTGAAAACTTTGTGCCCGGTATGGCAATAGGTTCGCCACCTATTCCATTTGGGACGTAAAAATAACGGCGAGACGAGGCTTAACAGCCGCTACCTACACCTTCGGGAGTTCGGACTTCGGATTATTCAGTGTAATCAATATTACCATATCGTCGTGAAAGCCCATAATGCTTTTCGCTTTAGATCAAAAGCCTCCACCACAAGTTAGCAAACATTAATTATACAAAGTGCAGATTACATATTACATATAATAGAGTATACTGAGACTGTCTTTGGCCTGAGGACTAACAAGTTCTCCAGTTAGTTGAAGATAGTTTTAAGTAATATGTTATGTTTGATAAGATAGTTATAATATCTTTACGACCTTTTTATCGTAGTTTGTGCTATGGAGTTCGGTGCTGAAAAGGCCAGCTCGACCCATGCATTACCACGACTTCTTAGAATGTCAACTTAAAGGGGCATAATATGCCGCGCTTCGTTCTGGGGGAATCTGGAGGAAACTCTTCCCCGAGTAAGTGACTGTAAGTGCATGCAGTGGAAATGCGTTCTCTGAGAAGTATGCATGATGTGTATCCCTTACAGATGGAATGAAAAATACGTAGTAAGGAAGGAATGCAAGTTGAAGGATGATGTGGTGACCAAGGTGGAGCTAGGTACGTTAAAATATTTTGGTGATGTTGCAAAAATGAGTAAAAGCCACCTGACTTAAAGAATAAACGAATAGAATGTGAGTGACAGAACAGTTGTGGATCAAGGTGGAGCTTCCACGATCAAATAAATGGTTTGAACATTCTAAGTAAACACTAACAGTGATATAACGAATCAAAATAGATACAACAAATATCTAGTAGTCCCAGATACTAGTTCGTTAGCTGCCAATTTCCAGTACACAGATTCTATTTCAAACACAACACTATGAATTTGATATTGACTTCGATTGGTATGCTGCCGTTTATATATTCAGTATCTCTATCTAACGTTATTAGAAGTCATATTAAGTCACTATGATAATAAAAAGATATTTAAGAGAACAGTGGCAGAGACACACAGTTTTCTGTACGAAAGCTCGGGCCAGCTCGACCAGTGAAATGCCTTTAGTGAGACAGGTATCTTTGTTAATCGCTCTATTTCAAGTGAGCTGTTGGGCTATAAAAAGAAAACAATAAACAGGTTCATTAAACAATCGAACATAATCTCTGTTTATTCAATAATAATTACATCAGAAATATTAAGTATCTATGCTTACATTTTTTTATCGCTCCTCGCTACAAACTTCATGATATAAACTTAAGCTGATAATGCGTCTTTAAAACTAATCAAACATTACTATCATCATCATCAGCCTATTGCAGTCCACTGCTGGACATAGGCCTCCCCCAATGTGCGCCACAACATCCGTTTCTCTGCCTTCCGCATCCAGTCTTTTCCAGCAGCCTTGCTGAGGTCGTCTGACCATCGGGCTGGTGGGCGTCCTACGCTACGTTTACCAAGACGCGGTCTCCACTCTATGACCTTCTTACTCCATCTACTGTCGGTCCTTCGGCAGATATGACCAGCCCATTGCCACTTCAGCGAGCTTCTTCTATGTCGGCTACCCCAGTTCTCTGGCGGATATACTCATTCCTGAGTTTATCTTTCAGAGATACTCAGAGCATAGCCCGCTCCATAGCTCGCTGAGCGACTTTGAATTTGTGGACTAGCCCACCGTGAGTGTCCAAACATTACTAATACCAAATAAATTATTTAACAAAATACATTAGGATGCAATCAACGACAGAAAATAAAGCAAAACTTTGCAAAGCTCGATTAAATTAAAATTCAAGGATTGATAACTTTCTGGAACTGCAGCAGTATTATCAGATAAGTGACTAACAGTCCGACAAACTTGAACGGTAGAGATATGTCTATGTTCAACATTCGTAGAAGTTTAAATGACAGATCTCTGGTTTCAGTCCAAGCAAGGAGTGCTCTTGCTATTCCACGCCCAGCTTTATCTGCAAAATGGGATAGTTAAGAAAATTAGGTTTATTAAATACTGTCAATTTTGGCATATCTCCTTTGATATTTCAGTTATGTGTATTTACTTTGCAGCCATTTCTACTCGAAAGTTGTTACGGCTCGACTGGCTGAATTTTTACGTCTCATTATTCACATATAACTTCCAAAACGCAATCCAACACTTCTTGGTTCCTAAGTGGGATGCTTGAGCTCCAGATCGCCGACACAACTAAATTTGTCACTTCCATTCCTCGTAGAAATCGGTTAATATCTGCCATCCATATTATTCAATATTCAAAGAAGACGTAGCAAGCGTTATTTTCTTTTTCTATGTATTATAAGTATGTATTTACAAAAGAAAAGTATATATGTATTAATATCCGTTATCTAGTATCCATAACACAAGCATTTAGTTGCTTAGCTTGGAACTAGAGGGCGCTGTGTATTGTGTCCAAGATATTATTATTATATTATTATTTCCAAGTACAGTTCAGTAATAATCTATATTGAAAAAACCTTGCCTTATACATCAACCACGTCACTTACAAACTTTAATAGCAATAACAGTTTGAGCTCACCTCAATCTTATTACTCGTAGCGTATAGCGACATGGCGTTAGAGAAACTGCAATTTGCTTTATACAAAGCAACTATATTATACAGTGCACTTAAGTCAACTTAATTGCTTTGCTATATTATTAAGAGGATGCTATTGTATTAATTAGAGGCTAAAGACATGTATATTATTTTACACAGCGCCATCTAGTTACCAAATTATAAAAATATATATGTCATTATATAACTCACACATTGGGGATTTTATTTTTTCTAATCAGATTAAAATAATATGAAGAATATATAAGAATATTTCTAAGGATAATATGTAATCACTTTGAATGTAACGTTTATTAAGTAGAAGATGTTCCCCACAACTCCACTTATGTAGCTTCGCAAAAGAAATTTTTTCTGGAATTTAGCGAAGAAAAGTAAAACAAAAAAAAATCTGTCACTCTATTTACTTAATTCTCAAACGATATCATTTTAATTGATATAAATCAATAGAAATACATATGGATGGAAGAAATACAAGTAGGTATCATCCCTACTAATATTATAAATGCGGAAGTAACAGTGTCTGTCTGTAACGCTTTCCCGCCTAAACCTCTCAACCGAATTTGATGTAATTTGGCACAGACAATCTTTAGACCTTGAGAAAGGACATAGGTTACCTAGAGAGAGGTATTTTTATTAGATATAGAGGTATTATTTGGCCGACTTTGGCCTTATGTCTGTAAAATTTGAATTTTTTCGCTGTCAAGATTTATAATAAGGCGGTAGGAAGTTCGCGGGATCTGCTAGTCAATCAATAAATCAACTACTTAATCAAGTATTCAATCAACGATTGTAATAAAAACGAATGTTCACATAACTCTGATTCCGATGCTTTCAGAAATCGCATAATAATTTATGCTATAAGCGTCTG
This sequence comes from Euproctis similis, assembly GCA_905147225.2. Lineage (NCBI taxonomy): Eukaryota > Metazoa > Arthropoda > Insecta > Lepidoptera > Erebidae > Euproctis > Euproctis similis. The sequence goes on from LR990122.1 coordinate 9,094,244, forward strand.
CGAAACCGTTACTTTAGCTTATAAGACGTTAATCTTCATACTACGCACAATATTACAGACATTTTCATGACAAACTAACCATCTATAAAGAGAGTATATTGATGAGTTAATATTCACTTTACGATCATTATACGGTTTTATATTGTCTTGTAGTTTGATTGGATTATTTAATTAGACATTTCTCAAACTGACTGAATGTAGAACAGACGCTTGAAACAAACCTCTTTATGTAATTAAATGTAATGTTTTGACAATGAATTAAAGATGATCTATTACTGCATTTAATTCCTGATGGAGGAGAAACCGCCATCGAAAAAGCTGATCGAGCTCTCCATATCGTCAAAAGTTTTGGCTGTGGTTTTATGGTATTATGACCGTGTTTTGGAAGGATGGCATATTGTGCCCAGCCCACTTAGAGTGGCTAAATGAGCTCGGCAAAAGTCAAAACTGACAAAAGTTTTGTCGGTTGGTTGGTTCGATTCCCAACCTAGTACACATTTTTATGACATTCATGTATGTTTTAGTGACTGCGAGTATTCAGTTACATGGTTTAGAAAACTAGATGGCGCTGTGTGTACTGCATCTGAAATATTAGTACAATCCACTTACCGAGTTGGTTTTCATAAAGTCTTGACGCGAGCAGTTCACGTAATCTACGCACTTCATTGTGTACTTGGTCTCCAATAGTACAAGGTGCAAACAGTGGCAAAATCAAACCTACTGACATTCCCAGACACGATATTGTGAACGCTAGCGCTCCCTGATACAATAACAGGAGAAATATTTTAATTAATGAAATTATAAAGTTACATTTCTTCAAGCTTGCGGGGTTGATAGAAAGAACAGAGCGCCTTAAGACACGATTCTCACACTCATCACTCACTTTATCGACTTTGACAACTCTTCTCATACAGACTCATCGGTGTCTATAGCTGCTGACATCATCCAGCAAGGACAGTGGTAGAGCCAAGCAGTACGCTGCATAAATAGGCCCGGCTTAAACGGTGAAATACCGGGACCTCTCAGAAGATCGACGTAAAGCGGCACAAGCCCCGCTTCGTTCGGTGAGAGAGGTACCCGAAGGCCCATCTCCCTTCCCCTTGTTTTCCTATCCTACTCCCTTAAAAGTGGGTAACGCAACTGTAACACTGTATGTGCTGCAGGTGTCCGTGGGCGGCGCTAGTCACTTATCATCAGGTGACACGCCTGCTCTTTGCACACCTATCCCATAAAAAGGGACACCTTCAATTAGGTCGTGAAATTAAGTACAGAAAAAGAATTCTTATGATAATGATTATGTACTCACAAGTTATTTCCTTAGTGGTATTAATAATATTAACCTTTTAAGAACTTCCTTAAATTGATAGGTAATCTTAAACAGTTAGAAAAGTAAGATTTTCTAGCGCATCTATATAAAACTATTGATTAAAACAACTTTTAGGATTATATCGCGTTTATTTATTATTTATTTATATTTATTTCCCGACGTTTCGAACTCTTTACAGAGATCATTTTCACATGTAAAGAGTTCGAAACGTCGGAAAATAAATATAAATAAATAATAAATAAACGCGATATAATCCTAAAAGTTGTTTTAATCAATGAGTGAGATTCGCGAAAGTCTTAAAAATAAATATATAAAACTAATAAAATTTTAATAATAAACGTAATAATTAGATACTTACAGTATTCTTTATCAAGGCATTGGACACGTGGTAACAGTAGCATAAAACGGTGATAAAAGACGCCACCAGTATTACCAGCAACTGAAATATAAAAGATTTTATTAATATGTTGCATTTTTTTGTACTTTTAATATATACTTGCTGACCCGGCGAACTTTGCAAGAGTATTTTTTACAGCGTTTACAATTAAAGTGCTAAATATTTAAAATTATACCTACAAAATACATGTATTATAGACACCCTTTGTCGTAGCTCCCTGTTTTGAGAGCACTCCCTTACCCGCCTCAGCCGCTATCGGAATTCTTGGTGTCGACTTGTCGAGTGACGTCCAGTTCCGCGGTCATCTGGAGGGAAAGCCCAAATTGGCCTCCAAAAAGCTTGGTGTGCTCAATAGAGCGGGACAGTATTTCACGTCAGGTCATCGCTTGCAACTATATAAGTCGCAGGTTCGTCCTCACGTGGAATACTGTTCTCATCTTTGGGCGGGGGCACTCCAGTACCAGCTTACTCCATTTGACCGCATCCAACGACGCGCGGTTCGACTTGTCGACAACCAAGCTCTTTCCGATTGGCTTGATCCCCTGGTTTTGCGGAGAGAGGTGTCATTTCTATGCATCCTCTACCGCATATTCCACGGGGAGTGCTCTGAGGAATGGTTCGGATTGATACCGCCAGCTGATTTTCGCCATCGCTACACGCGCCAACACTACCGCCAGCATTGGCTGAACGGTTGGCAATCGACAACAGTGCGTTTCAACAGGCACTTCTTGCCACGCACTGTTCCTTCATGGAACCAGTTGCCGGCGACGGTATTTCCGGACCGCTACGACCTAGGATCCTTCAAAAAACAATCTTATTCTCATTTGAAAGGCCGGCAACGCTGATGTGATGCCCCTGGTATTGCAGACGCCATGGGCGGGGGTGATCGCTTTCCATCAGGTGACCCGCAGGCTCGTTGGCCCCCTTCTATACCACCCCGTTTACACTCTCGTTCAATTAAAAAAACCGCATCAAAATCCGTTGCGTAGTTTTGCATGGCAAGTGAAAATTAAATGTATGACATTATATAAACATACTCCATCATAAGCAAGTGGAGTGAAGAATTTAAAACTCTTGTCTAATTAAAGAAGGAACTAATGTGAGTTATAAAAAGATTTTAATCACAAAATTTAAGAAAATAGAAAAAGTCTTGTATTCTCTAGTAAATTTTCAAATAACATGTATAGAATAAATAGCTTACGTCATTGTAGCCAAAAATGCATTTAATCAGCAGTGCATTTCACTAGCAAGGACATAACTTACCTGCTTATCTGTTAAAAAGCATGGATATTGAATCTTCTAAAAATTAAAAATATAATCTTTAGTGTCGGTGGCGCAGTGGTCAAGAACACGGCTTCTGATCCAGAGGTCCGGGTTTGATTCCTGACACTGGCTCACACCAATGACTTTTCGAAATTGTTTTTCGGAAGTTATGTGTGATAAATATCGATGACTGAAAACTTTGTGCCCGGTATGGCAATAGGTTCGCCACCTATTCCATTTGGGTCGTAAACATAAATGGCGAGACGAGGCTTAGCAGCCGCTGCCTACACCTTCGGGTAACAAAAGGCGTGAAGTTATGTTATGTTTAAAAATATAATCTCACCTGCCACTTGATAGCTTCCATCAGATAATTGAACGATTTAATGATGATGTGATACAGATTCATCAACTTTTCCATTTGACAAAGCGTTTTATTCCCCTCGCCGCCATTTTGGAAACCGAACTCTTTCACATTTGTTGTCTTTGTAAGTTTCGTATTCGTCAATGATAACTCCATGTAGTAGTTTATCAAACGAATTCTCGGTATCAAAAGACTTAATAAATGTCCTATATAATAGATTTCATTAATATGACAACTCACGAGCGGAATGAATTCAAGCCGGATATTTGTGAAAGAAGCAATAAAATAAGGCACCGTGAATATAGTTATCATATACAATGACATAAATACAGCCTGTACGATATTTTTTATAGCACCATTACCGACTTTCGGTGTACAAGCTACTTCCTTATCGAAAGTATTGATTTCGCTATAGAATCGCTGTAATCTCTTGATTGAAATTAAATCGAATAACATGAGAAAATAACACTGAAATATGGATGAAATAACACCAATATCCATAAGATCAATGTCTTCGGCGCGATCGTAAATATACATCATCAAAACGGCCAACCCCAACGTGTATAACGCTAAGACCGCAGTAAATATGGGGTTTATCCCCAACAAGGGTAATCTATTCATACCCAATGGTAGTCCGCATATTATGAAAATCTTGGACACGAGGTCTATATGTAGTTTCTTTTTGACCTCAACGTAGCTGTTCACGAGAGTCGTCGGAGGCGTCATGACTACTGTAGCAATTGTTTTCAAATGCCGTCATGAATTGATGTTAAGTAATTTAATTTACTAGCAATAACAAATTTGAAATATTAATTTTATCTGTGCCTGTCATCATATATAACTTCTGCCTACACCATTATAATAATTAGATAATTAATAATATATGTGGAGTCACAATTTGTGTACACGCGTTCTTTAATTCGTAATTGTAATTCGGTTAAGTGCCATATTAACATAACATAACATAACTTCACGCCTTTTGTTACCCGAAGGTGTAGGCAGCGGCTGTTAAGCCTCGTCTCGCCGTTATGTTTACGTCCCAAATGGAATAAATAGGTGGCGAACCTATTGCCATACCGGGCACAAAGTTTGTCAGTCATCAAATTCAATCAATCAAAACAATTTCGAAAAGTCATTGGTGTAAGCCAGTGTCTGGAATCGAACCCGGACCTCTGGATCAGAAGCCGTGTGCTCGACCACTGCGCCACCGAGACCGAGACCACCGACCGTGCCATATTATTATCTATTAAAGGTACCTACATAATTTTAAGAGAGAGAATAACTCAAAAGCTTTTATTTGTAGGTAAAGAAATAATTTCTTAGATTATATAAAATAAAAATAAAGGTAAAATATTAGGTAAAAATATTTCTTAGATTTTCGCGAATTACATTCATAACATTAAAACAACTTTTAATGGATTATATCGCGTTTATTTAGAACTTATTTTCTATTTATTTCCCGACGTTTCGAACTCTTTACAGAGATCATTTTCACGAGTAAGGTAAAGAAATATTTATTCATGGTATGACGTATGGGCATGTAATGTTGATGGATGATAGATATATATGTTGTGAGAAGAATGATAAACCTGAATGTGGAAGGAAATAAGACAAGGGAGAAGACTAAAAAGATGTGGATGGATTGAGTGAGAGAAGACATGATGGAGGGTGTTCATGTGGAAGATGCGAGTGATAGGGAAGTGTGGAAAAGAGAGAAAACCTGTTATGCCGAACCTAAATAATGGGTTTTTATTTGATTCTGAGTAAAACTTTGACTATTAATTATATTTAAAGGTCTATGGTCTGTCTCATAAAAAAAATCACTCGTTTGTATTGAGGCTTTTGCATTGTATATATATGCTTAGTCAATCTTGCGTTGTCCATTCTTTCTACATATCTGAACCATCGGGGCATGACTTTTCTTGCTTTTAACATGCCCTTTGTTACTTTTTTAAGTTTTAATGCAGAGTCTTCATTTTGACAATTTCGACAAGTGAAAATCCTCTCTCAGAATATCGCGTAAAGTACCACATGTCGCATATTGCCGTCGCGGGTGTCCATGGGCGGCGCTAGTCACTTACCACCAGGTAATCGCTTCCTCGTTTGCCACCAGCTCCTTAAATAATAACAACAAAAATATAAGGCATATATAATGTTTCCATTTAAAAAGTTGAAAAGCATCATTAATCTTGTGTAGAGAGTTTGCACCTTCGTATCTGCAGATAATAAATAATGCAGACGCATAAAATCCACGGACAATACTCAAGTGTCGACGTGGTGTTTGATTAATGGACACTTGATAGTCGCGGCAAGTCCCCTTCGAGTAATAATGTGTAATAAAATCCAATATTGTCACAGCTTTTATGAAAGATTATCCGGGATCGAAAATGACAGTCATTTATCTAATCTATACTTTTAATCAAATTGTAATAAGATAAATACCTATAACGTCTCGGTAGTCGAGCACCCCGCTCCTAAATCATCTTCTTCTTATGTTATGTATGATAAATATCGAAGACTGAAAATTTTGTACCCTGTATAGCAATAGGTTCGCGGTTCCATTTGGGACGTAAACATAACGGCGAGTCGAGGCTTAATAGCCATATTGGCTGTTGGCAATATATTGAGCATAATACTATCAGTCATCGAAATTCATCACACATAACTTCCAAGAAGTCATTGATTTGAGGCGTGATTCAAACCGAGATCTTGATATTAAAACGGAGACACTGAAACAAAAGCGTTACTAAAGAATTAAACCATTATTAAAGACTAATATAATTAATTAAGAAATAATTTGTAATGTAATACAATTAAAATGTATCCCGAGTGTATAAAATAATTATTTTAAGTAACTATAAATGTACCAGAGGATAATTGTTCATTAGTGACATCTGGATCTATGTATGAAATATACCGCAAAATATTGAAACTTTAATTATTTTAAGTGCCAATTTGTCTGGTTCGTGAACTAAAGGATTATTTGGAAATAATTTCACTGTTAACGTTTACAATTATTTTATGTTTTAATAGCTTAAAACTAAATTATAAGGTTCATTTATAAAGTTCATAATGTGGTACTGATACCAACTACTGAACTAACTTACGGAAGCGGGAGTTGGGTAAACCAGAAGGTGTACGAAAAGTAGAATAAGCGCTGTCGAAATGGGAGAACTACGTAAAATGTTCGATGTGACTCTAGCTGACCGCGTCAAAAACAAGGTTATAAGCAAGGTAAGGCAAGAACCGTGCCTTATAGCGCTCTGTTTTCTCTATCTACCCCGCAACGGATTAGGTCTAAAGTTGTATGTATGTAATTTCTAAAATCCGTTCTCACTATAAAAGTCGCTGTCTTATTTGGCTCGCGCAAATATTTTGAACTATGAATTGAAATTAGACAATATATTTAGCCTAAAGGTAAGTATGTTGAAAAAGTCTTTAAGCTATATCAGCACATTATCGTCATGAAACTTACCCTACACTATGAAACAATACTTACAAAATTAAACAAATAAGTTAGAAAAAACTCATATTCAAAATAATAATTAAATTATTTTTATTCATTGTCTAAACACAGAAGGTTCGCAGCTACATCTAACACTTTATAATAACACTAGTTGACCCGGCGAACTTCGTTCCGCATCAAAAGAAATAAATTAGTAATATTTGGATCTTAAAAAGTTCAATTTGTGCTATTTATCGGCACGCGTTTTGGCGCGCAACTGCTATGTACCTCTATGTTAATACTGTAATATCTTCGTAAATATTAGATTAAATTACATGCTGTAAGTGGCTATATTAATCTATATTAAAAACACAATCTATTTAAGACACTTAATTGGATGAAAATTAATGCTGTAATGTTTAAAATTGCTTCGTAAATAAGTCATTATTTCTGGTAAAAAGTAAAAAAATAATAATGGTCATTGTGGGTTATCCCTAAGACATATGCCCTCTCGGACTTTTTTATAGACCTTTTAAAGGTGTATAATAATGTAGTACATTATTTTGATTTATCACTTAGGGTTCAGGCAGCGTTTTCGATTAAAGTTTTAAATCTTGATAATTATCATTTTTTTTCACTACAATATTCATGAATTATAGATCAAAACCACCCCGTTGACACCCTCTAACTATTAAAAAAACCGCATCAAAATCCGTTGCGTAGTTTCAAAGATTTAAGCATACAAAGGGACATAGGGAAAGAAAAAGCGACTTTGTTTTATACTATGTAGTGATGATATTAATATAAAAATCGGTCAATCAAATCAATTTATGAAATAGGGTGGAAAATGGGGTGGGAAAGGGAAGGAGAAAAGGATAGGCCACCGGATACCTCTCTCGCTTAACGAAACATGGCATTAGTACCTTAAAATCGATATTCTCATGTTATTTCACCGAGCGAGTCGACCCATTCATGCAGCGAATTGCGTTGCTCTGCCACTGTCTGTAATAATTCTTTCAAGAATATTTTGAGAGAATGTCGAAAAATATGAACTTGAGCAAAATAAGAGTTATTGAATAAGATATTTTTGGTTGAGCCAGTGGTTGAGCACACGGCTTCTGATCCAGAGGTCGGTTCGGGTTAGATTCCCGACACTGGCTCACACCAACGACTTTTCAAAATTGTTTTTCGCAAGTTATGTGTGATAAATATCGATGACTGAAAACTTTGTTCCCGGTATGGCAATAGGTTCACCACCTATTCCATTTGGGACGTAAACAAAACGGCGAGACGAGGTTTAACAGCCGCTGCCTACACCTTCGGGTAACAAAAGACGTGAAGTTATGTTATGTTCTTTTTTTTATGGGATAATACGGCAAACGAGCAAGGGGGTCACCAGATGGTAAGTAACTTCTCACAGCCCATGTACACCGTGGTGCGTTGCCGTCCTTTAAGAAAGTAGTAGGAAAAAGGAAGGGGGAAAGGGATTGGACCTTCGGACACCTCTCTCACCGAACGAAACGCGGCTCAAGCCACTTCACGCTGATATTCCGAGAGGTCGCGGTATTACACCCGTCGAGCCGGCCCATTCGTGCAGCAACCTGCGAGACTCTAGCACTGTTAAAACTACAACTGTTCTACCACTGTTCTTGCAATTGTATGATTTTCTTTTTCGCACGGTACAAAAACTCAAAACATCTTCACGGAACCTTTAAGTTCTTTCAAGAACTTGTTCATTAAATTAAGATGGAACCGAAATAACATTGTACACGAACACAATAATTACTTGGGAAATTTCATTTCAAACAAACTCAGTTTAACTTTGTTAATTTGTCTGAATAAATACATTGAATGTCTACTAACGTTATATGTTAACGAGTTTCATTTATAATATCGTAAAAATAATAAATGAAACAAAATTATATGTTCTAAATGACTTTACAGTTATTCTATTTTATAAGACGAATCTGTTCATTTTTATAGTTTCTATCAGAAAAACAATTAGATTTTTAATTTGCATGAAATGAAAAATAAATATCATAATTCGGCACAATATATGCGATAAACACGTATAATTTTCCAAAGGTATTTATTTAGATTCTTAGATTCTCGCGAATCACATTCGTAACATTGAAACAACTTTTTATGGATTATATCGTGTTTATTTAGAACTTATTTTAAAAACGTGAAAATGATCTCTGTAAAGAGTTCGAAACGTCAGGAAATAAATAGTAAATAAATTCTAAATAAATCAAACCAGAATATCGAGATGTTTATCATCTGTGAATAGAGAAATTAAATGTAGAACTACAGAAAGACTTTGAACCCTTGACCATAGATCATATTTTAATAATATTATTAATAACAATCGTTATTGTAAAAACTATATTAATAACAATTAATATAATAGTCTCGGTGGTCCAGTGGTCGAGTACAAGGCTTCTGAATTCAGGGTTTGAATCCTGGCAATGAATTCTCTACTTTCGAAACTTATGTGTGAAAAATATCGATGACTAAAAACTTTGTGCTCGGTATGGCAATAGATTCACCACCCATTCCATTTGGGATGTAAAAATAATACCTTACTACCTTCTGGTAGAAAAGGGCGTGAAGTTATGTTATGTAATAACAATTATTATTACGACTTTAGGCATTAAATTCTAGTAATAATAAATTTTGGCACTTAAGCAGATCTTACGGGGATTTTAATTTTGAACATTTCAATATTTCTTTAAGTCGCAGTAAAAGGATATTTGGTAAGTGTGATTCATAAATGGAGTGAAGCTTGACTACCAATCAGACCGGCGAAATGTCCACTTATTAATCTGGATGCAAAACTTTGAAAGCAATTTGACTTTGAAAGAAACCTCTGACCATAAATTTCGAAGAGCTATTAATTTTATCTCTAAGTTTCTACAGTTCAGCAATTTCTCTTACAATTCTGTTTCAGCCATTTTCTAGTGATTCAACATTATATTGATAAATGTACTCATTTATTTAAAAATGTTGGCTTTGTTTTGGATAAATGTTGAATTTATGTTGAGACATTAATATCTATAGTTCTTTTTAAATCTTGAACTCCTCCAAAAGGTCACAAAGGATTAATATCGTTACGCTTTTTTTAATATTCATGATGCGACTGCATAAATTTTGTATATTAGATTATATTATTATTATTGTATATTTGCATATTAAATTTTGTGTATAGTCGGGTCAATTTAATAGGCAACATTTGACGTTTGTCAGTTCTATCTTTTTAGTGAGATTGTCTGCATTATAAACATCGATTAAGGTGAATCAATCGATAACGACTTAAAAAATTATGTAAATTTTAAAAATTCTTATAGGTAGGAATCCCTGTCCCATTATTATTTGTTCTTTATTTTTTAAAGGAGCTAAATATGACAAGTACACAATTTAAATAAAAAAATTCAAAAATTCCATCACAGCTGTCATCGCTAAAGTTATTATTAATTCATTTTCAATGATATTGTCGATTCTAACGTCTCTTTTCAAAATCTTTCATAATTACTTCTTTTGTTTTTTCTCCACTTTTCTCCAGTCTTCTTTAGTGACTTCTGCACACGCATTTTGTAGCAGATTTAACATTTTACCGGTACTGAAGAGTGGTTCAGTATTGTTTCGCGCTGCATGCAGCTTTATTTGTGCCCATATAATCTCAATGGCGTTATACTGGCAATGATACGGGGGTAATCGTATAACTTCATGTCCATGCTCTTGGGCTAGTTCATCTATTATATAACGAATCTTGGACGGCTTAGTTGCTTTTACTAGATCTAACAACTCAACTTTTAATAAAGTTAGACTTGCCTCCACACCATTTCATTCTAACCAAGGGACAATTTCTTGTTTTTTGTTAGCTTGAGTTGGTGGTTTATCAATTTGTAGAGAATGATACGGCGCATTGTCTATTATAATTTTTGATGAATTTTCTAAGCTGATTAGAAGCTTCTGAAACCGCTCTTTAAAAATGTCAAAGCTCCTTTCCTCGTGGTAATCGTTAGTGGTTTTGGAGGCGAATGCGAGGAGGCTGTCTGGAATAAATCCCTGAGAAGCTGATCCCGCGTGACATATGATAATTCGGGCTCCTTTTCCCGTGGGAACTTTTGAGGTGGAGGCCGCTGTATCGTCAGTCCATGTCCACGAAACCGTATGGTTCGCATTCAACCATGTTTCGTCAATAAAGACGACATCATCCCAATCTGTATTTTTTTTTACTTCTCGTAAAAATGTTACTCTCTTCAAAATAACATCGTCGCGTTCTAGCAGGATTTTCCACTTGTCACATTTTTTAAATCTAAAGCCAATTGATTTCAGAACCTTTGATAGCGATGATTTTCCGACAAAAAATAACCCTGCGTCATTTAACGACCTTATTAGCTTTTCCCGGGTCGGATATTCTTTTTTCGAATAATATGCATAAATGTGGTTGCAGCAGCATCAAAGTTATCAACGCCAAAAATGTTCTTAACCCTCTTCCTTTTTTTAGGTGTATGTAGAATATTATCTTCTGAGCCTGATGGTCCATATTTTTCTTTCAGAACTTTGGTTACTGTCGCCTTCCCTATTTCCAATGCTTCAGCAACACGTTCTCGTGCTTGTGTCAAAGGTAAAAAGTGACTATTCAGAGTTTTCCCACGTTTTGACATGGTAAGGTAGGATCAGTCCAATAAAAAAAAGCTGGGTCAGAAGAAAATAACAGAGCACCAAAAAAAACACGATCAGTACAATAAAAAAAGCCGGGTCAGAAGAAAATAACAGAGAGCACCAAAAAAACACACAGTCACTTCGCACAACGCAACGAAAAAGACTGTGTGTAATTGCTACATGTTAAGGAACATGTGCAATATTTTTGCCCGAATGTCCATCGATCTCTCTCTCTCTCTCTTTATTTGAGTACATTGTACTCTTTCTCTCTTCATTTTGTACAAAATTAACACGTGCCATTTAATTGTTGTTTACCTGGGAACATGTGCAATATTTTTGCCCGAATGTCCATCGATCTCTCTCTCTCTCTCTCTCTCTTTATTTGAGTACATTGTTCTTTTTTTCTCTTCATTTTGCATAAAATTAACACGTGCCATATATTTTTTTTTTATCTGGGCAGTATACATTTTACAATGCTTCATTGTTATATACAAAACTTATTGAAAGTATGTGTTAGTTGTATTAGTTAAATTCATTATATTAGAATTATAGTATGTACTAGCTGACCCGGCGAACTCTGTTTCGCATCAAAAGTAATAACTGCTGCCCCGCTATGTTAATACTGCAATATCTTCGACAAATTTGAAGTCGATAGCAGCTATAGGTTAAAAATGGGAATTTTCCATTGTTAACACCCCCGCAACCCCCCTTGTGGGTGGAATTTCGTAAAATCCGTTCTTAGCTGACCTCTACTCGGCGAAAGGAATAATCCTACCAAATTTCAAGTCGCTACGCCTTATGGTTCCAGAGATATCGTGATGAGTCAATATATGGGTGGAAATCTCTTATATATATATAGATTAGTGAAAGTAAGTATGTATTAGTATGCATTTTATTAACAAATTTTTTATGTAGAAAAAAGTATATAAAAAATAAGATACACATATTATACTAGTTTGGGTACAAGATGTTAATTGTTTTAATGAAAAAACTAAATAAGTTAATTTCGATTATTTTATTTAGGTGTGACTACTTACATATGTTAATCAAGCAATTCCGATTTTAGAGTAAAATCACTACTGGTTAAAAAGACAAAAGATAAGACGACGCAACATGGTCACGACGTTCGAGAAGACTCTGAGAGCTGTCGGGTGTAAGTAATGTGTACAAACAAATTTAAGAAACGCTGTCACTGTTTGCGAACTTTAGGCGACTTAAATGTCGCCGTGTGGGCTTCGCCTGCTCAGGTTTGAACGACTACATATACCGCCTCACTATACATATGGCGCGACATGCAAAAGAGGAACTGAGGTCTGTGGGTGGGTCCTGTGTCAATCATCTTCAAAGTCAGTTTCAAAATCAACTGGAAGATGGAATCGAATAAAATAATTACAATTAAATTGAGTCGATTAAGATTAATTTATCAAGAATATTCAAAATTTGAGGGGAACTTTATTCAATACAATTTATACGATGTTACTGAATAATATAAAGTTGAATAATTCTATCAACCGAGAGACTGTTAAATGCTTGGTAAACTTTCACTTTGTTGGCTGTCAAAGTAATAATAGATTTTAAGGAAATATTAGAGAAATTAAGTTTTGAAATGGAATAATTGAAATAGAAATCGTGTGATGGCTCAATTATGTGAAGGGACTTATTTATAACAACTAATTGACGAGCCACTACTTGGCGTGTTCGATCCCCACCCTAGTACAAATATTTGTGACAAGCATAAATGTTTGTATGGCGTATGGATATTTTTCAATGTATTATAAATTTGTATTTACAAAAAAAAAAGTAAATATGTATTCATATCCATATTATCTAGTATCCATAGCACAAGCATTTAGTTGCTTAGTTTGGATCTAGAGGGCGCTGTTTCTATTGTATTCAAGATATTAATATTTTTATAATCTTTGTTATACACTAGCATAAAGTAGAAATGTATAATAATTAAAAGCGTGTCTTCGTATTAGTAACAAAATTATTTAATGAATTAATTGTTACTAGTGGTCACCCAGTGATCAAAATTCGACTGTAATTGTTTTAAGTTATGTAAGTTTGAACATTAATAAATAGTACGAGAGCTAACAACGTCGGAAAACAAGGATTTCAGGTCGCCAATTTTAATATAATAATATGTTATTCTTCTCACTCTCCCGAACGTAACACAGCCACAGGCAGTCTGGCAGGCGATAATGGTTGCGTTCATTTGTGCGCAGCCTATTTGTACACGTAAAATATGCATTTTTCAGATCATTTTAAAAAGATTCTTGTTTATTACATTACGTTTATTGAAGTTTTTGTAATATATATGTTTTTTGCCAGACCGTTCTGATGTTGCTAAAGCTATGCCAGACGCAATTTTAGATGGTCAAAATTTTGATTTTACAAATCATTTTAGTATGGCTGATATTTTGATATGATGTTATTTAAGTATCTAAAAACCTAAATTAATTTTGCCAGACCGGTATCTGGTTGCTAACTTTGCATCCAAAAGTGATTAGTGATGTGGATCATTTTGTTTGTTCTAGCAATCGTCGTGGCATAAATTACAGAGAAAGGATTGAAAACAATAGCATAAATTTGTCAATCAGTGCGGTATCAAAATAATAAATGTATTGTAATGTTGTACCAAATTAAGATTATGATCAATCTCAACTACGAGAATCTTACTTATAATATAGAGTATCGAATATTTTATATCAAAAATTACCTACACAAATCCATCGCACACGGCAAAAAGTGTCTGTAACTTGCGCGATTTTTTTTTATGGGATAGGAGGGCAAACAAGCAGGCGTGTCACCTGATGGTAAGCAACCAACGCCGCCCATGGACACCAGCAACACATATAGTGTTACTGTTGCGTTGCCAACCTTTAAGGGATAGGGAAGGATGGGGAAGGAGAGTGGGCCTCCGGGTACCTCTCTCACAGAACGAAACGTGGCGTGAGCCATTTTACGTCGATCTTCTGAGAGGTCGTGGTCGACCCGGTCGAGCTGGCCCATTCATGCAGCGAACTGCTTGGCTCTACCACTGCTGATTATATACTGATATAGATTATCTTATTGTTACGGTACGCGTTTTTTCGTATTTTCGCACTATACTAGCATGAAACCTATCGCGCTGATTCAAGTAGAGAATTACGTTCTCCAAAATAACATTGCTTTATTTCAGTAATGTTGATTATTGGAAATTGGGTGTGGTGCCCACCCGCGCCGCATGTATGGGCTTCGGCCCATTCAACAAAAGGAAGTGTTGGATCTATTTGACCGGTGTGCTCTTTATTTACTCTGGTGTTATTTACTAGACTTCTTTATTTACTAGATGTTGTTCGCAACATCTCAGAAAACGTGATTCTTTCGATTAGAGAGGTATCCGTTGATTTACCCTCTTTCCCCTCCCCTGACAATGCCCTCTCCATGTCATCTTAACGCTGCCAACGCAGCCCTAACCGTAACCGTTGCAAAAATCTTAACACTATATGAAACGCTTGCTTGTTTGCACATCTCTCTCATATAAAAAATAATATTGCAAGATATCAACATATAAATAGATCAGTGATATATATCGAACATATAGATAGTGTCAAATAGATCCAACACTTCCTTTTGTTGATTTAGGTATATTTGCGTTTGAGCAGTGTAGTGGAGTGGTCAGCAGAACTCAATTCAAATTGGTTTTGTGAAAATTTCTACTAAAGTATTTACTGATAATCTTCTTGAAAGTACAATATTTGCAATCTTACTAGAATGCATGTATAATCTAGAAATTTATTTTAATTTATTTGGATAGATTTTCTTTTCTGAAATAAAATCATCATATATAATATGGTGTTTTCTTATTCTTTCCTGATGTCGAAATCTGCCTACGTTTTATTTTATTTTAAAACTAGCTGAACCGGCGAACGTTGTTCCCCTAAAAAGTACTAAATGAGTAAATTTTGGATATCATGGGGTTCAATTTGTGCTATTTATCGGCTTTAAATGCTGTCCCGCTATGTTAATACTGCAATATCTTCGAAAATATTCGTTTAAATTGCATGCTGTAAAGGGCCAGGATCATCTATATTACATGCACAATCTATATATCATACTTGATTGGATGAAAATTAATGCTGTAATGTTTAAATCGCTTCGTAAATAAGCCATTATTTCTCGTAAAAAGTAAAAAAATAAAAATGGTCATTGTAGGTTATCCTTAAGAGATAGACATATGCCCTCGCGGACTTTTTTCTAGACCTTCTGAAGGTGCTTAATAATGTAGAACATTGTTTTGATCTATCACTTAGGGTTCAGCCAACGTTTGCAATTAAAGTGCTAAATCTCGAAAATTATCATTTTTTCTTTACAACATCATATATGAATTATAGTTCAAAACCACCCCGTTGATACCCTCTAACTATTAAAAATAACCGCATCAAAATCCGTTGCGTAGTTTTAAAGATATAAGCATATAAGGGAACAGACAGCGGAAAGTGACTTTATTTTATACTCAATAATTCATGTATGATGTAGTAAAGAAAAAGTGTTGAATCCAAAATTTACTTATTTATTACTTTTGTGGCGGAACAAAGTTCGCCGGGTCACTTAACACAACATAATTTTACGCATTTTTCTACCCGAAGGTGAAGGCAGTGGCTATAAAGCCTCGACTCGATGTTTACGACCTACATGGAATAGGTGGCAACCTATTGCAATACCGGGCACATAGTTTTTAATCATCAATATTTATCACAGATAACTTTGAAAATTAATTTCGAAAAGTCATTGGTGTGAGCCAGGATTCGAACTCACAACTTTTTGATTCTGAATTCGGTGTGCTCAACCACTGGACCACCGAGACATTTAACATGTAAATAATTTTAGTTTGTCTATAAAACTTCATCCGTCATCAAACCACCAACATATAACTGAATCCAAGTTTATTCTCACTAATAAAAAGAAGTAAAAACAAATAATGACCACAAATAAAGCTTTGCACCCTCATCAAAAGTAGGATCTGTACCTAATCAAGGGTCATTCTGAATTGCGTAATCAGCAGTATTCACACACATTCAATCATTATCTTTTTTTGGATTTCACGTTAAGCTGACTTTTGATAAGGCCGTAATTTAATCGATATTATCGTATCTTTCTTTAGCAACCTTGAATTTACGCAAAGAGAGTTTAAGTTTAAGCGGAAGAATGAGCGAGTAGAAGTCAAATCATTGATTGATTTGACTAATAGTTGTAATTGGATACGGCAATAAGAAAAATGTTTTCTAAAAAGATTGCACGTAACATACATAAACAAAAAAAAAACAATATGGACGATTAGAAAGGACTACTACTTGGCTTTACGAGTGGTGGAGCCAAGGAGTTCGCTGCATGAATGGGCCGGCTCGACCGGTGAAATACCACGACCTCTCAGAAGATCGACGTAAAGTGGCCCATGGCCAAGTTTCCCCATCCTTGCCTCTTCCCTATCCCTTAAAGGTCGGCAACGCAACAGTAACACTATATGTGTTGCTGGTGTCCATGGGCGGCGTTGGTTGCTTACCATCCGTGACACGCCACCTCGTTTGCCCTCCTATCCCATAAAAAAAAATTAGAAATGTAGATTTTAAATGGTTCAGAAGTGATAACAGAACGCCTCCACACACCAAAATAAGTGAACAAATTCTAAAACGCAAACTACACAATCAGCGTTGAGCAAACCACTTGACGGTCCCGGAACGACTTGTCCGCCATAAATTCATTGATGGTAAGTAAGTAAGCTCCAACAAAGCGACGATCAAAGACAGAGCTAGAGTATGCACAGTATTATAAAACTGTACACCCATTCCCAGAAAAAACTTATGCAGGTGATGACACGGAAACACACAGTTTATTGTTGCCTCTGGTATTCAAATTATGTACATTGTTCAGTATATTTATTTAAGTTTTTTTCTTACAAACATTAGCATTTAACTTTTCAAAATTGTCGAACCGCGTAGGCAGCAGAGCTAAGTTTTCTGGCTAAAATATTTTATGCATGTCTTTGAATCTATACCTACACTTAATTAAAGTTAGTTTAATAACTAAATTCTTTAAGTTAAATAAAGGGAATCGAATATTTTCACCAAGTAACTCTTTCTTCAGAAGATTAAAATGACAGTTATTAGGGATGAAGCGTACATCTCTACAGTCGAATAAAAAAATTAGTTAATTTCCACAGAAAGATATTACAACGACAAGAACATTTACAGGAAATTGAGTTTTGTAGTTATCAGGACATTACGCGACGATCTTATCAGGAAATAAGCCAGTATACGGTATCTTTGGTATGGTTCGATGTCTAACAGACTTGTGTTTTTTATGAGAAAAGTGATATGTGGTAACTAACGCCACCCATTGGTATTAGCAACATAGAGATGATCAGCGTTGCATTGTCAGCTTTTAATATAAGACATAGAGCGTGGGACATAAACTCGATATAAGCCAGTTTACGTGAATTTTCTGAGAGGTCCTAATGTTCCAGTCGAGCGGACCCATTCATACAGCGAATTACGCGGCTCTACTACTTTTTCTTAAGTAACAGCATAACATAAAACATAGCCTTTTCATATTTATGTTCCAATAAAACAAAATCAATTCATCAGCAGCTTCATGTTTATCTTGTCGACAGTCAGTCGTTTAAATTTAGTACAAAAGGTCATTTCACACATTTAAGGTTTATATAATCGTATACAAGATCAAAGCGATATCTCACTACTTAATTGTATTTGGAAAGTTTCAGGTTTCAGTTTCAGTGTTTGTGTATGTACCGCAACTAGTTGATTAAAGAAAAGTTTGCTCTCGCATCTCTAACATTTGTAGCTTCTATAAATATACTAAATTAGTAGAGATATTATTGTCTATACCATACGACTTATTTATTAAAAAAAACAATGGCAATTATTAGGTAACTAGCAGACCGCGCGAACTTAGTAACGCCATATTTTATACATTTTTCTTTTTTTTATGGGATAGGAGAGCAAAAAAAAAGGGATTAAGAGAGCAAAGAGGGGGGGCGACGGCGGGGTGGACCAGAGGGCCGATGCACTGTCCTAGGCCACCCCAACGCCGGAGGAAGGCCGCCACGAGGTTTTAGTGGGTAACCCGAGGATCGGATTGCAGTTCACTGTTTTGGGAGTCCCACACTACCCCCTGCCGTCCCAGGAGAGCAAACGAGCAGTCACCTTATGGTAAGCAACCAACGCCGCCCATGGACACCAGCAACAGATATAGTGTTACTGTTGCGTTGTTGTCTTCAAAGGAGTTGGTAGGTTATTCGTCCAATGTTTTATCATGCCCCGCATCAAAAATCTGTGGATCAAACCCACGCTTATCTCAAGGACTTTGAAAAATGACTTTAAAATTTTGATCGATTAATACCAATAATTCAATCCATTTGGTCCTCCAAAATTAACATCCGATATGTCAAAAACAGTAGAGGCCCACTGTTTTTGACATGTCGGAAACAAAGGCCGCTGCTCACGATGGAAGCGTTTGGGATATATCTGGCGAGATTTTCTCAGTCATCGATTTTTATCGCGCATACAAAAAGTATTCCAAAAAGATATTCTTGTGAAACAGGTCATAATCAAGATACTTGCGATTCAAAAATCGGGTTCTCAACCTACAACCTACTGAGAGAGTTGAATAGGTCATATACTTACTGTTTTGATGATAATAATTAGTTAAGAAAACAATCTTTTGACTAGAATCTGGCATAACATTATTTTAGAGTACAATAATTAATTAATTAATTTAATTTAATTAAGATTCACAATCGTAGATATCGCCAGCCAGCTGACTTATTTAAGTTAATTTAGAAATTCACGACTAGACCCGGTTAAAATATTTGGAGACGGATATAATTTGGGCTTTGAGTGCGGTTTTCCTAGTTATTTGTGTGGGCGGGCTGGTGTCGTATTGCGGTACTAAAGTTATTCATTTTCCTTGAACGCCCCACAAATTTTTGATGTTATCTTTTCAGCTGGGCTACTGTTACATTATTGATTATAAAATACCTATAAATTATATTTATTTCTAAGACTTTCGCGAATCTCACTCATCGATTAAAATCGTCGGGAAATAAATATAAATACATACATACATGCATACATAACTTCACGCCAAATCCCTTGCGGGGTAAGCAGAGAGAACAGAGCGCCATAGGGCACGATTCTTACACGCCTCACTCGCTTCGTTGACATTCATAACTCTTTTCATGCACGCGCGTCGGTTTTTGAGGCTCTTAACATCACCTTCCTCCAGAACACGTTCTATTTGGTCATGGAATGTGTGTCTTGGCTCCTACATCCATCCGCTTTTGCATTTTATATCTGCTTAGTCAGTCTTGCATCAACCATTCTTGCTACATGTCCGAACCATCGAAGCATAAATATAAATAAGTAATAAATAAACGCGATATAATCCTAAAAGTTGTTTTAATCTACCTATACATTAGTTATTTATTTTTATGATTGTTGAATTATATAAAAATAAACGCTTACAGTAAATTTGTTTTTATGTTTTAAAGCTACCGGCAATTATGCCTACGCACCTCGACAACTTTTTGTTTTACTTTAATCTCTCATTTGGGCAGTTAACTATATATGTCACACATAACTTTGCAAAATATTTTCCCACAAATCATTGGTCGAACCCAAATTCGATTCCAAAACTTGAAAACTGAAGTGTGAAGTGATCAACCACTAGGCCACTACGAGTTTAACTTACCTAACTTCCGCCAAATACCTATAGGTATACTCGATAAAAATAGAGTACTATAAAACCTGCCTCGTTTCTCTGACCCTCATAACTCTTATCACGAACCTTTGTCATTTGTAAGGCTCAATTTAGTCTTGGCCACAGGCTCTTACTTACATCTTTACTTTGTGTTATATTTACTTACACCCTTCCACTTTTACACATGCCCGACAGACAGACTGACAAAATTCCTAAAATCTGTTGTTTATTATTAGTGTGCTTATAATATCTCCAATATTCAGACATATAGACCAGGTATAATTCGATTATTAATCTAGATTTCAGCTAAGTAACACAATTACCGCAATATTATGCTAAAATACTTAGCCACTATCAACATTTGTTTAGTCCCAAGAGGAAATTTAGATAAAGCACGTATATTTTCTCCGCTAATGTTTGAGTAGAGCTAGTTCATATATGAACATAATTGAAATATGTGCAAATATTTGTTTAATATACAAATAGAATACAAATACAATTTATATTTAAATATATAAATATATATTTAAATATAAATTGATATGAATAAAGTGTAAAAGTAACTTATTAAGTTTACTAACAATAGCTTTTACAATACTACAACAGCGGTAGAGCCAAGCAGTTCGCTGCATGAATTGGCCGGCTAGACCGGTGAAATACCACGACCTCTCAGAAGATCGACGTAAAGTGGCTCATGCCGCGTTTTGTTCGGTGAGAAAGGTACCCGGAGGCCCACCCCCCTACCCCATCCTTCCCTGTCCCTTAAAGGTCGGTAATGCAATAGTAACACTATAAACGTTGCTGGTGTCCATGAGTGGCATTGTTTGTTTACCATCAGATGACACGCCTGCTCGTTTGCCTTCCTATCCCATAAAAATAAAAACTTTATGTGGAAAAGTGACGTAAGACAACCTAGATATGTAAGACTTACAATGTTTTTTTCAATTTAATTACTTATTTACAAATTACTATTTTTTGTTTATATTATAATATACATTACTATTATTAGTATAATTCAAAGCCACAAAGAATCAAGTAAATTCAAGTTAAGATTTCTGAAAACATGTTTTAAAGCAAAAATAATATAAGACAAATTTATAAAACAGGTAGTCAATCATTTCCACTGACGTCACTTATATATGTTCTACGTCAAAATATTCTTAGTACTTCAAAATAATATTATGGTCGTTACGTAATAAATACAAACCCATAACATTATCTAGACAAAAAATAAACAGGATGAAGGCGCATTGGAATACAAAACATACACAAGGCAATCCCAAAAGTCCCTAGATTAGCCGGGTACAGTCCCGGAGTTTACGGAATCAAAAAACCACCGAGATTCCTGAAGCACATTCTTTGATAACGGACAATATTTTATATAAAAACGCAGGGACGTATCACAAAGACCTGATAGTATAGGAACCTTCCTTTTTCCAAGTCGCTACACTCTTGACAGATTGGGCGTGTTCATCACGTCTAAGTTGGTGACAGTCTGCATTATCCGTCACCATTCTTCCTTCACTATTGCCTCTCTAGTATATTCGTGCAATAGACCGTCAACTGCTGTCTTTATTTTGGTCGGTCCGGCGCAAAACCTGTATGAGAATAAATCCTAATTAATGGAAAAGGACGATTTGAAAAATGTATGTCTTAACATTTCAAATTATAAAACAAATAATGACGTCTACTGGAAAAGTATACAAAAAGGTATTTCAATATAATTTGTATTTCCCTCTCCCCTCTCTCCAGTCATGAGGTGTTCGGTCATCGAAAAAGTAATATACGTCAATGATGTTAGTAATTAACGTATGATAATATTCAAACCTGGTTCCTTTCGACATGATTTTAATTGAAAAAAAACTCAGTTATCTATGTGTCTAAAATTATTGATACTAAAATTACTGAAATAAATACTTAATTCTGATATACTCTAATACTGTTATATTTTATTTGAACAGCAATTACTGTTTGTTTATAATATCATAACATAAATTATTGTAATAAATAAATCTCTAGTGACCGGTAAATTAATATGAGAGATAATTATACTAATAAAACAAAGTTAACATTTTACTGAGTATAATTATGAAAATCCACCGTAATGAATATATATTTTATCAGTTTATTACAAGAGAGAGAGAGAGTTTAATTAGTCGTAAACATTTGTACATAAATGAAATACTAACTTAATTTAGTAGTTACGTAAATAAGCTACACTTAAGAATTTACGTATACAGTTGAGGACAATCTCGTGGTGTACTGTATCATTCTAACTACAATGACCTACATAATACATAATACATAATTCAGTAAAATACCAACAATGATCAAATATCAGTAATCCTATTTTTAAATCTGGCGTATACAATCATAATTTATTCTTATTTGTATCAAAATTGCCAAATATATAAGTTATATGTTTTTTATATTAATTTGAAAGCTTTTTAACGTCCTATACGAATATTTCCAATTCATTCTGGATAAATTACAATTTCGTGTCACAATGAAAAATGGCACTTCGGTGGAAACATTTGCGTGTAATGTTTTCTCTTAATCCTTGGAGAATTGTTTTCGCAACAACAATTTCTGAAATGTCCTGAAAAAGCAACTACTACTGCATGTGACAATTATATAATTATTAGGTACAAGTTTGATAAAACACGACCAATTTGTTACTAATAGGGGTCTAATTTCTTCACTTAAAGGCTCAGGCATTATTTCATGTTTTGTCTTTCTTACACTGACATCGACATTTTTTATGTGAAAAGGGGTAAAACAAGTAAACTGGTCTTGACTTCTTGGAAAAACTTACCCGCAACCTCTTTCAGCTTCCTATTTGAATCAAAAGTTATTAAAAACTATAAAAGTTGAAATATTATCCCACGGCACTGCATTACTGGTATAATCGTACGTTTTATGGTCAATACCATTTACGAATTACATTAAAGTTGAAGTATTATCCCAAAGGTACACATAAATGTGGTGAAGAGTATGGACGAGCGAAGCCGCGAATAAAAACCAGTCACTATATAAATATATTTCTTCACTAGATTATTAACAAAAATACAAAAACCATGGTTAGCTCACATTATGAAATGCTTCTCAATTCTTAAACAGTCAAAAGTCTTAATAACATTCGCATTTAGGTGCCTTTTTCGTTCTACACTTTTATAAACGTAGTTAAGCTGGAAGGAATCCTATGGAGTATAGTAAAGTGACTGGCTTTTTATTAGCTTTTTATTAGCTTCACCTGTATGTTTGTATGTTTGTTTGTAACCGACTTCTTTGGGCGCGATTTTGACCCACTTTAAACGGCCAGATTTCGTTCAAACTTTGTAGATTTATTGAGGACCGATGACAATACACTAATTTGATAAAATTATTCCATTTTTCAATTTGCAAAATATGATATTTGTTAATTTTTTAGTGTTCATAGTTCACTTCTCGCACCATCTAGTGGCAATCAGCGGAAAGTCTACGTTATCAACTTGAAACGAGTTCCTTGTATAAGTCACAGATGGCGCTATTCCTCAAATTCGGTTTTGATATCCGTTGTTAGCACGCTTTAAAATAGTTAAGCAATAGTTTAAAAAACTAAGAAACGCGCTTGTTATAGAAAACCGAACTAAAAAATATAAAATAAATAATAGTTTAAAAAAACTAAAAAACACGCTTTTTATAGAAAACCGAACTAAAAAATAGAAAATAAATTTTAATGAATTTAAATTAAGAAAATAGTGTTAAAAATTTCAATGAATATAAATTAAAAAAAGCGTGGGGTGCTTTTTAAGATATTATCGAAATGATAATCACTCTACTCATATCTGTCAATAAAATATTTATAACTATTGACACCATGCACCCCACGCTTTTTTTAAAATAAAATAATTTTTTTTTTATTCACACTATTATTAATTTATATTCATTGAAATTTTTAACACTATTTTCTTAATTTAAATTCATTAAAATTTATTTTCTATTTTTTAGTTCGGTTTTCTATAAAAAGCGTGTTTTTTAGTTTTTTTAAACTATTATTTATTGTTATTGATCGTTGTTTCTGAAGGAACTCTGGCCTCGTGTTGTTTCACAAATGAACAAGATACAAGCTTATAAATGTAATTATGTCTTGTATAGTGAATTGGTAAACAGGCTATTGACAAAACAACATAATAAATACATTTATCATTAGAACGCTCCTATTTGCCCTAGCGATGATAGCCGCCGTCAATATGTGTCAAAGATGAGTTTTATAAAGTTCTAATGCCATAATCGTGACTTTAATAATGTGAAACGGTGACTTTTGTCATACTCCAATTTCAAATCGGATTTCGTTATCAAATATAAAAAAAAAGTCATTTGGATCAAAAGCACTAAAGAGTATTGTTATCAACCTGGAATAAAATCGTCGCTGAAATTACTTTCTAACCTTTTTGAATCGCGCTAGGGGATGAATTTTAATAAAATACGAAACACGACGCATCAATGATTACGCAAAATTTGATTTCGACTTGACAAAAGAATCGTTGCTGTTCCATATAAACTTGGCCCCTTTTTTATCCCCTTAAGGGTAGAATTTTGATAAATCCTTTCTTAACAAATGCCTGCGTAAAACTAAAATAAAAAATATACCCGGGAAGTTTCGGGTGACTACTATAAGCGATTTAGGCTGGGCGCTGATCAATCAGTCAGTCATTCAGGACAAAACATTTTATTTGTATTTTATTAGAGATTAATTCAGTTTGCTTCTATTATACAAACAATTGTCAATCACTGCTAATAGAATTACGTGTAAAAGATTAAATTTGTAAGCATTATTTATGTAGGCATGTCAAAACACAACAAAGTATCATAATTCAAAGTTGTCCCACGGGGCCTTCAGTTGGTAATGGCGTCTGTTTGCTATGGAAAAGAAAAAACAAATCCTGTCACCTTGGTTTCCGTAGCTCTCAGTGTTTCGATCGTAGAAAATTTATATCAAAAGAGATATTATATTTTGTAATTATTAAGTAACTTGAATTTTTAATTTCAAAATCACTATTTAGGTTAGTGAGTCGGGATTGCTCCTCACTCAGAGGTATTGGTAGAGGTAGTGGTACGTACTTTGGGTTTTTAGTACTTTTTCTTACTAACTTTTTGACACAACTGTCGGTTGAAACGGACATATCTGCCAAAAGAGTTTTATACAATCTGGTCATGATAAAATAACAGGGAAATTTCCATGTGTGAGCCAGTGTCAGGATTCGAACCCGGACTTTTCGAAATTGTTTTCGGAAGTTAAGTGTGACAAATATCGATGACTGAAAACTTTATGCCCGGTATGGCAATAGGTTTGCCACCTATTCCATTTGGGACGTAAACATAACAGCGAGACGAGGCTTAACAGCCGCTGCCTATACCTTCGGCTAACAAAGGCGTGAAGTTACGTATGTTATGTGTTATATTATCAGTGTATATACAATCTTTTCCAAAAATATGCCATATATTGATATATTTCTGTATGTCCATCATACGGAAAAATAGTTAAATAGCTTCTAATCAAAGAAAATAGACAAAGAATTCAATATTACCAAGCATCCATGAAAGATACTTGGGGAATAACGCGGCGACAGTCTTTTACGATAATTGCTTGTCCATTCAAGATAAATTACGCAGCGCATAACCAAGTAAATTATTAACACCTCGGATACAATATACGAGGAAAATACCCACAATATGAGCATATTTTCCATATAAATCCCCACGCCAAGGGTTATTATGTATCTAAGATTTTTCTGTTTCAGCAATTTGGTCAGGATTTTGTACGAACTCTTTTATGAGCCCTACTCTCAGAGAATTTTTTTTTCTCTGTGGCTAATTTCTTGTGAAGAAATAATTACTTAGATGATCAACTAACTACTGTATTTATAGATAAAAGTATAAATGTCATTACTTCTTGCCTCGCCATTCAATTGTAATAAAATCAGGTGTATAAATAATTTCAGAAAGAGGCTTCCGAATACCTTTACACAAAACGAAACGTAGCATGAGTCACTTTTCTTAATACAATGAGAGATTTACAGGTCGAGCCGACCTATTCATGTAATGTACTGTGTACTCTACCACTGTTCCAAAAATACTACTACTATCATTATTAGTTTTCCCCCAATATCTCAAACGTATAGGCATCACCCTGTTTCAATGTTATTATAAGTATTGATAGGAAGCCGGCAAAGTGACAACACTCGCGAAAACTTCTACTTGTAATGTCAAAGGAGATCTCGAAACAGGAAGCCGAGTTCATTATCTCATACCTTCGTTGCTGAAGACACCATTAAATATACTCTGGAGTGTTTTATTCCTGTTTATGTTCGCAAACTTTGAAAACACTCAATGACAAGAAAAAATATTCCTCGAGAGAACTCTTAAATTTTATTTTTACAAGCGCTTTGTTTAGAATACGAAGAAAATATAGGTATTTATTTAAAGGACGAAAAGATATGGAGGAGATATGTTCGTAATTGTATTTTTTCATTTTTATGAGAGATTATTTCTACGTTTATACGTGTTTTGCTATTAATTTAAAACTCGACCTACATCATAATATGAGCCATATCAACTGTTTATCTATTTACTTACATACATACATACATAACTTCACGCCAAAGCCCTTGCGGGACATGCAGAGAGAACAGAGCGCCATAGGACACGATTCTTATACACATTATCTGTTTACGATATTTTTATAGGATTTTCCCCGAACCCTATCGCACAGTAATAATGTTTGCACAAAATCTATCAATACTTCGACGAAAAAGGTACAGTACATTATATTATTGGCCTGAGTATTTTTTTTTTCTCGAAAACTATCGACCATATTTCCATCATACATATTTCACTTAAAAAAGGGTTACTTTTGATGTATATAATATTATCAGAATCTGTTAGCTAATCGGCTTGATAGATTCCAGTCATGTATGTGTCTGTAAATCCTTCTAGGAATTACACAGACCACATAATTTATATGCTATACGAAATTTATTAAGGAGCATTAAAGTCGCTGAACTAAGGCCCTCGGGGCGTTTTGATAAAACGAATGAATAACTCCACTTTGAACGAAAATTAACAGCTTAGAGCCTTAATTTAGATCAAAGAATTCTTTGGTAATTATTTCGCTTTCTTTCGAGTAAGTAAGAGTAAAGGAGACAGATTTTTTTTTTAAAAACGCATAGTAACCACTTGTGATCAGATTGTATCGTATTTACTACTTGGTCAGTGTTTTTATATTGTTATTTTAACAGTATTATAATTTGAACACATCGTGTCTTCTGTGTCAGAGGTTCCCAGTTTAACCAATCTAAATATTTACTGATAATTACGGAAATGAGAGAATTGTGCCTGGTAAATGGCAACAATCTTCGTCACTTATAACATGTTAACATTATACATATATGGTATTAATCAAAATTTCTTTCCGCTGTCTGTCCCGTTTAAGTAAGTTAACAAAAGCCTTTAAAGTACTCGTTATTTATTATAAACATTAACACACATAAATCTGTAGCAGTTTCTCGTTTAGATCACAAATAAATTTCACAGTCTAATAATGTCTTGATTATGTTTCTAATATACAAATCCTATATTTTAATAAGTTAGTTTCTATCTGTGTAGATTTAGATGGATAGTAGATCTTTTGGCACACTCAATGCACTAAAAAGACAGATTTCAGCATGAGAATTATCACTAGATACAAAATATATTTATTTATTTTTCTTCCTAGTCGCAGGGTTACACAATGGAAGTGTTTCAATAACTTTGTTTTATTACGCCACCGGATCTTTGATGTCAAAAGAAATATTAATATTAAATCAAATTAAAATGTAACATAGCATTTACCGTCAATATAAATATTCTAAAATTTAAGCTACTGTAAGTGAGATACGAAGTAAATTTATTTTGTGAAGTCATCTTTTCAACTACCTGAAAAAGCTTTTAACGATGGTGGGAGACTCTTCAACTTTGGTTTGGTATTGCATAAATTTTAAATGTCCAAATTCAAATGAATGAATAAACGGTTCAAAGTATTATTTAATGTTAATTTTTTAATCTTCTCGACTTTTCTTATTTAGTGTCGTGAATTTGAGTGTAATTTTTAAGCATATTCAACTTATAACCACATATAACGTATGTACGCTACACTTTAAAAGAGGTACTTAATTAGGAGAGGTCTGTAATTAAAAGTCTCGGCGTTGGTCAAAAGGCGTTCATTAAGGGTTCAGAGAGTCACTTCCGAGAGCGGTACGTCGCTGAGGATTGTCCACAAACCGTAAAAGTAGAATTGTTCTGGCAAATTATTATATGAAGTTTATAACGTTGCCAACGTTGGAGGTACCAACGTTACGTTTACCAACCGTTTACCAACGTTACGTTACGCTCTTTATGATAATGATATAAGTGGAATATTTTGTTTTCTTGCTTTATTTCTTTAACCTAACAAAGAAAATTTATTAAATTAAATTTTTGCTTCATATTGTCTTGAATACCTAGTGGTTCGAATCCGGACGCACTTTAAAAACTTTTCGAAATATTGGACTAGATAGTCTTGAAAAATATTGTGGAGATTAATTTCAATGACTTACAAAATCTGACGCCACTCTTTGTTCCCTTAATCCCTCAATATTTGCTGAATATTCTCACATAGTAATTAATTACGATATGGTAGTTTTTCTATAGCTCTATAATAATATAATATGTTCATGTGTGAGACAGAAGGAGACCGTTCGTCTGCAGCCTCAATCAATCACACGGTGCCGCAGTCACTTTGCTGGAATCCGTAATGGTCTACAACATTATATAAATACGTGGTGGATAGCTACATCTCATATCAAAAATATTTTGGTGAAATAAAGTAAAATAAGCTGTTAGTAGCTTGAACATGTAAGTAAATCTATAAATAAAATTGGAGAGTTGATATGTTTGTAATTTTAATTTTTTTTTTAGTACACAAAAGGTCTGGTTCTTCCGACTAATCACAGAAATGGTGCGAGAGTCGGCTGATGTTAAATATAATATCTAACAAATATAACATCAGCCGACTCTCGCACCATTTCTGTGATTAGTCGGAAGAACCAGACCTTTTGTGTACTAAAAAAAAAATTAAAATTACAAACATATCAACTCTCCAATTTTATTTATACCAGCTCAATAGAGCAGCTATTATTATTTTAGGAAAAATCTTTTATTTACTTATGAGGCGAAAGAAACTTCACCGGGTCGTTTAATATGAAATAAATTTGCAACTTTGATTTTAAATAATTATTAAAAATGACTAATAAATAACGCATGTTGACTATTTTTCGACGAGGGACCAAGAGCACCGTCATGAAAGTATGTTAAAATAATCGAGGTCTACGCCTACATCTCATCATATTCATTCTACTACAGATGCATTCATGTCCTTGTTCAAAGAAGTAGTCTGCGTCAACAATTACGGTTCAGTCGTTAAATGAGTACGTAAAGAACATATACAAAAATTACTTAATTTTTTTAACGAGTATTAGTGATATTATAATGAGTTGTGAACTTCAAGAGAAGTTAGTTCATTTACATAGCTTTCAGTTTAGTAAATATATTTTCATTATTTACAAGTCCGATTGTTAAATGGTTGATATTTTTAGGGAGTTATAATAGTCATAAATAGGTACTTAGATAAAAGAGTATGATAATACTTGCTAAGTATTTAAATGTATGTAATTATCATGGGTAGACCCAATAATACTACAGCCCGAATGAAGGCCAATCGTAGCCTGGAAACTATTGCAGAAACTAAAAAAACATTTTTACAGAATTATGTCCTAACTCCTAACCGTATAAGAGCTCTGTAGCACATCAGAAAATAATTAAATGCTTCCCAACGGGACTAGAATAAGACCACTTCCGACGTCGAATTGAAATTGATTTCTGTATTGCAATAAATATCGTCGAAGTTTTAAAATTGGCAAAGTAACAAAATATGTTGACAGACGACAACACCAAAATGTCGGATGGAATAAACATTTTTCCAAAGTAATAACTTATTCTTAACGTCAATATTTTACAATAGCAATTTTATATAAACATATTGATTTACCTTTCATTTAAAATAAGTGTATTGTTAGACTCCTAACTTAGTAAGAGCATTATACTACGCACGCTGAATGATGATTCCTATGACAGTTCGTTAGCTGACGTCCTGTCACAACAAATCCTTTAGATGTCCATTAAAAATCGAAAAAATCATATTTGTGTACATTTGTAAATTATAAAAATGATTATTATGAAATTATTACGTAATGTTCGCAAATAATCGAAAAAAAACTCAATGACAATGTACATGGTACGTGCTGCAAAAATTACGTCGACAAGCTGTTATCGACTAAGAAGGGACACATCAATATCGCTAATTTGATGGAAAAATTTAACAAATGTTTTGAGTTTGTATTTTATTTATATCAATCTGAATCTGATACAGGGTCAAGCGGATCTTCAAAATCTGAGTCTGAACTGCAGCTATCCGTGACGTTTATTATTAACGGTTGGTCAATGATATTGTCGTATTGTACATCTCGATCCCAGTCTTGTAAGCAAATTTTCTTCGTTCTTTCGACCACTTTTCGCCAATCGTCAGATGTCACTTGAGCGCAAGCTTCTTCCAATAAAACCATCATTTTATTTGCCGTGAATGGCGGAGTTGTGTTATGCCTAGCTGCATAACCTGAAAATATTTGTACATTTAGTAATTATTTTTAGAAATATATGAATATACATAATATTATATAAATAAAAAAATATAGATACCTTTGATCTGCGCCCATATCAACTCGATTGCATTATATTGGCAGTGATAGGGCGGTAACCGAATTACCATTTGATTTGGCCAATTCATCCAAAAAATATGATGGGTGCGTCTGTTGTTTGAGTAAGTTCAACAGTGTAACGAACTCTATAATTTCAGCTTTCTTGTTATTGCTACGGGGGGGTTTGTTAATTTGAACTGAGTGATATGAAGCAAAGTTTTCCAAATTCATTTCCTCGTGGTACTCTGTTGTTTTCACTGACTTAAAAGCCCACAGGCAATTCGGCACAAAACCTGTAGCTGTGCCAGCGTGGCAAATGATTAAGCGCTGGCCCTTTCCTTCAGGAGTTTTTGCGCTGGATTTGGCTGTGTCATCCGTCCATGCCCTACCTACAGTATTATTGGTGTTCAGCCATGTCTCATCAAGGTATACTACCTTCTCCCAGTTATCAATTTGTTTGATTTTGCGAAGAAAATTGCATCGTAGTAAAGCTATGTCAGTACGCTTCATTAATATTTTTCTCTTGTAACATTTTTTATAGCGGAATCCACATTTTTTTCAAAACAATTCTAAGGGAAGTAGCGCCACCTTTGAAGAGTTCTGCAGCTTTTAATGCAGATAATAACTTCTGGCAGGTCGGTAGTTCACCTCGTAGGTAGTAACGATAAATATGATTGCGTATAGCATCTACATCGAAATCATCAGGTTCTGTTATATGACATAACCTTTTCTTTTTCTTCTTTGGTGTTAATAGTTTATTGTCCTCCATGGATGACTCCCCAAATTTTTTCTTTGTTATTCGAGAAACAGTAGCCTTTCCGATTCCTAGAGCATCGGCTACACGATCGCGAGCATTGTCAAGCGGTAACAAGGGTCCGCCATTTTGTTGTTCACGAGCAAAATAGTCTCGCAAACGAATTACAAACTCGCGAACTTCACTGAGAACAGTTTTCCACTGTCTTTTCGGCATTTTGCAAAACCGAAAATCAACAAACAGGTAACAGAAAATCAACAAATAACACAAAATAACAGCGAAAACAGAAACAAAACTCAGCTAACAAAGAAAGACGTGGCGCATACAAGGCGTTAGAGCACTCGTATGACGATGTGATGCGGTGTGACAAGAAGACAAAACAGACTGACAAGACTTGACATGACTGAAGTCTGAATTAAAAAAATACGGTAGGTCTGTGGCCTCCTTTTAAATATTTTTCCATGAAGCTGGCAATTATGAATTTTTTTAAATTCTATTCAAAAAGAATTCTAAACTCTTTAAATTATGCAATTTGAATAAAAATTAAAGTAGAGCAAATTAAAGTACAGCTCGACCAACTTATCTGTGAACTGAGTGGCGGCGACACCGTCGACATAGTGTTGCAAGTTATTATAGATTTCCCAGAATTTGGCATGTTTGCCTAGTACATAGCGTAGTAATAAATTAGATACGTTATTAAGGTAATCTATATAATTAGTACTTA
Organism: Euproctis similis; assembly: GCA_905147225.2. Classification (NCBI taxonomy): domain Eukaryota; kingdom Metazoa; phylum Arthropoda; class Insecta; order Lepidoptera; family Erebidae; genus Euproctis; species Euproctis similis. The sequence continues at coordinate 9,126,754 of LR990122.1, forward strand.
TTATATTATTTATGTCTATACATTAATTCATTCATTAAGTGTGTAAAAAATATTCGAAAACCCTTGGCAAAGATGAATTGATTAGGGGTAGATAACCTGTAACTGTAACCTAAAATTCATGTTAGCTGCTGTTGGACAGTCCCTTTTTAGAGTAAGGTTTTAGGCTATATAACATCACGCTGCGACCAATAAGAGCGACGGGACAGGGCAGAGTTGTCAGTAGACTAGGTCACTGGCGGTCGGCTAGTTTCATATCTACAGGATAGATACAAGAGCTGACCTAGCAATTGGATATAATAAAACATGAGTTTTAGAATAATTCATTTATTGAAACCAGGTTTACAATAATTATGGTCTTTGGAACAACCTGCACGCCCAACTTCAGTCAGGCTGTGAGGAAATATACCTCCTATTTCCATGCAACCATCATCATCATCACTATCACTTTCTGTTTCTGTGTCACTTCTTACTTCTATTATAAAAGGCTTATCCAAATACGAATCTTGTTTCAAATATTCTTCTTCTAACTTGTGAACATGTTTGCAATGCTGTGCCCACTCATTAACCGTAATGGTTTCAAAGGCTTCTTGAACCAGGCGGGGAATCTCAGCATTTTTATGGTCAATATTTACTTCAGCTACTTTTCTTTTCATTGTGCTCCAAATGAATTCAATGGGGTTAAGATCACAGTGATAGGGAGGTAAGTACAAGCATTTGTGCCCATTTTGTTCTAATATTTTATCAATTTCATATTCAGGTTCAGGCTTGTTTCTTTTTATTAGTTCTAACAGCTGAGGTTTTGTGAACTCTTCTCCAAAGTCAACATTATTTTGTGTCAACCATAGTTGCATATCTCTTTTTAAAGAATTCGTATTTGGAACCTTATTTATGCAAACACGGTGATAGGGAGCATTGTCCATTACAATTATTGATGGCTGCTGTAAGTTAGGCACCAGTTTTTCAATAACCCACTTTTTAAAGTTAGTACTGTTCATATCATCATGATAATCACCACTTTTAGTATTAGACTTGAAAACGAGAAGTGCATTATTAACAAATCCAGTGTCCCCTCCTGCGTGTATAATAATATACCTTTGTCCTTTTGATACAGGCTCTAATACTCCGTCTACACCCTCGCCTTGCCAACATTTACCTGATGTATGCGATGAGTGAATATATGTCTCGTCTAAATAAATTAGCGGCTGAGGTTGTGGACTTATTTTATTTTTTTCTACTGCATGCAAGTACTTTGCTCTCCAAGCTGATACTTCATTACGCTCCATTAGTACCTTACGGTTACTCTGAGTCTTTTTAAAACGAAAACCCATCTTGTGAAGCAGTTGTCGAAGACTTTCTCGTTGTCCTGTGTAATTAATTTCTGTCTTTAAGACCTCTAGTAGCTTCTTGATAGTTGGTAGCTCCTTTTTAATGGAATAAAACTCCTGTACTTTTCTTCGAATAACTCCCATGTCAAAATCATCAACATGTATAAATCCCGTTTTACGCTGCCTCTCCTTGCCTGGGGTCTGAATTTTTGTACCAGTCTCTTCTGCCACATGCCCTTCTTTTACTATTTTAGATATGAGTCCTTGACTCACACCTGAAATAAATAACACATTATCATCATCAACCCCTTAACGTCACACACACAATGTTTGCTATATGTAAGTACGAATGAATAGTGGCAATATCAAAAGTAAATATCAGTAGATATGTACCTATTTCTTGTTGCGGGTTAGTTGACTCTTACATCCAACAAATTCATAAATATTGGGAAATTTACAAAAAGAAAGTGGGAACACTAACCTGTAGCTGCCGAAATTCGTTTGTATATTTGATTAAATGGTATAATCGGAGCCTCCGCCCGAGCTTCTTCTTCAAAAAAGGATTTAACCTTTAGAATAATGCTTCGAGCATCACTTTTAATCGCTTTCGGCATAATTAACGTTGTAAATATAGCAATTTAGCAACAGAAATCACAGAGTACCCGAATGTAGTAGATACTGACAATCGAATGACATTTCAACATGGCGGCCGTAGTTCCTATTTTTTCCATTTCACAGATAAGTTGGTGGGACTGTATAGTAAAATAAAATAGTTTCGCATCACTAATACAACTGTCAGTTGAAACGTCATAACGTCATTCGGCGTGCGAAGTAGAACCACTGAGAACTCAGTACTTCTTGTCATGATGACAGTGTTTTCAAGGGATAAATCGTTTATATCTTTACGAAAGGGCTATCTAATGCAAAGTGTATTTTTCAAACGGCGTTAATATTTCCAAAAAGTAGAGCGTTCAAACAAACAAGCTGCGCTTGTTTAAATAAATATCAAAGGAACGAGATTTGTTTTATAAGTGAAGCTGTATTTGCTTTTTATTATTCCAGTTGCAGGTGAAAATAGATATAATATTATATAACGCTTGTAATATTTCCATTTTTGATGTTGAACATCATTACTTAATTGATGATTAAATAATAATGCAAACGACCAAAAGCCATTGATATTCGATTAATGAGAACCCGATAATCAATTAAATCTCCTTTAAGAAATATCTATATTTAGTTAAACATTATCAGAGTTTCCAAGACCGACTTTAGAAATAAAATATCCACGTCGACAGTCTTTTAAGATAATCTTTCGTTCATTCACGCGAATGAAACAAAAAAAGTGAGCGAGTGAATTATGAATAGGAATAAAATGGGCGATGAGAATGATTGTAACGGCAGATTTCTTTTCTGTATATGTCGGGCTGTCTCTTTAAAATTCGATTCTTTTTATAAGCTTTTATTTACCTTGCACTGTATGTATGTATGTATGTATGTATGTATGTAAGTATGTATGTTCGGTGGAATCTTGTAACTCAATTTTGAAGTAGATACCTTCAACCGATTGAGCTGAAATTTTGTATACACGTTTACTTTGGATGACAATGCATGATATAATGTATGACATCATTCTATATCCAATATGGCGGACGACCCAAGATGGCGGAATGGATATTTTGAATGCATTTCTGCAATATGGGTATCAAATGAAAGGGTTTATTAAGTGTAACTCAAAATATAATATGACGTCATTCTAAATCCAATATGGTGGAATATCCAAGATAAAGGAATATATATTTTAAGCTTTCGTACAATATGGGTATCAAATTAAAGGGCTCATTGGGACCAACTAAAAAAATAATGTGACGTCATTCTAAATCCAATATGGCGGATCATCCAAAATAGAGGAACAGTTTTTTTTAATGCACTTCTACAATATGGGTATCAAATGAAAGGGCTTGTTGATAGTAGCTCGAAAAATAATGTGACGTCATTCTAAATCCAATATGGTGGAATAAATATTTGTGTTTCTACTAAATGGGTATCAAATGGCCCTTTCATTAGAGAGTTATATGAGAACTTCAAAAACTATGTCTCGGTGGTTCAGTAAACTAGTCCGCTTCTGAATCAGGAAGTCTTGGGTGCGAATTTGGCCTCACACCAATGTCTTTCGAAATTTCTCTCGAAAGTCATGTGTGATAAATATTTTTGACTGACCACTTTGTGCTCGCTGTATGGCAACAGTGGTAGAGCCCAGCAATTCACTGTATGAATGGGCTGGCTCGATCGGTGAAATACCACAACCAGCTCACGCCGGGTTTCTTTGGGTGAAAGAGGTACCCGGAGGCCCACTCCCCTTCTCCATCCCTTCCTACTCCCATATCCTACATCCTACTCCCTTAAAGATCGTTGAGACGTAAACATAGTGGCGAGTTGAGGCTTGACAGATGCTGCCTACACCTTCGGGTAGAAAAAGGAGTCGAGCTATGTTATGTTATTAATTAATGTTATAAACAAATTAGAATGTGTATAAATATTATATATATCATAAGATTTTCAACATGAGCGGCTAGATGTTAGTGGCCTGCTTGTTTGGCCGGTGCCAGTCAATCTGTTGTTTACTATTCAGTCACTAATGCCAAATCACCATGTCAAGATACAGGGTTAAGCGGCGCGTCCAAATTTATAATCAAAATGAGTTAGTGCTAACATTGAGAACCTTATGACCACTTTACGGCTGTTCATCACAGTCGACGGCTTTCCGTTGACCTATGTTTTAATAGTTAACAGTGTTTTAATTGTGGTCAGCCACGCAATCTGCTGCATGAATGGGCCGGTTCGACCGGTGTAATGCCATGCCCTTTCAGGATACCGACGTAAATTGGACAGGATTTAATAACTTTAACATGATTGCTATACTAACGGATTTTAATGGTGTTATAGGTATTATTAGAATTAAACACAGTGGATGGTGGGAACGAACTATAACTTTTATTACAACTCACTCCTATGTTACACTCAGGTCAGCAAGTATAAAGTACTGATTAAAACAACAGATGGCGTTACACATCACAAGTAGTTAAACATATTTTGTTATTAAACAACAGTCCCACATAACAAAATTAAGCTGCAAAATCAACAAATAAGTAACAAAAAAATTTGTTTACTTAGGCTCGAAACTCTTGCCTGCTGGTCAAGCATACGCGGCCTTAAGTAGAGAAGAGACTTTAGGAGGTCTCCTCATTGAAGAGTTGGACTGTTCGAAATTAACTGGCAAATGACCTTGTAACAATGATGCTTTGAATGAGATGAAGAGACTGAGAAACTTACCCATCGATAACTAAAAACTTGAAAATAATTTAAAGAAAAAAACTTTTTTAAAGAAGCTTTTATTTAAACGCTCTAAAAAGAATAAAATAATTTTAACCTTATACATTTTAACTATCAACTTATAACCTTATTATATACAATTTATGTGATAATAAAAGCTTGTCGCTATGTTCAACCCAACCCTTCCCCCCTCCTCTTCACATCCCAATTCCGACCCCTTCCATTTCCCATGGAAAGGGCCGGCAACGGAACTGTACCACTATATGTGTTCGGGTGTCCATATATATGTTAAAACCAAAAAAATATATTTGGATAATGCGATCCGTCACAGTAATCATTAAATCTAAAAAAATATTTCTAGATGGTTATGGATAGCCACTGATAGGTAATTAAACATAGCGACAAGCTTTTATTATCACATAAATTGTATATAATAAGGTTATAAGTTGATAGTTAAAATGTATAAGGTTAAAATTATTTTATTCTTTTTAGAGCGTTTAAATAAAAGCTTCTTTAAAAAAGTTTTTTTCTTTAAATTATTATATCTTTACGCTTTCAATTTCCGAAAATGTAAGTGATTTTCAATATCCCGCCGAAAGATATGATATATTGACTGAAAATATCTTTTTTTTTAATAATAGACTTCTATTTATTCCTCGGGGATCGTATAATTTCTAAAAATCAAAACTAAAGTCATTGGCCACAAAGTGTAACATTGTTATTTTTTTCTTACTGATTTTTTTAATACAGTTATCTGTAGTTTTCATATTTGACGTAGAGTCAGTGTAGTTTAATTAAATAATACTACATAAAAATCATGCCTCGAAATGGGGCGAAACCTGATAATGTGTCAAAGGCAGAAATAGGTTCTAATTATAAAAACTTGAAGGCAATTATACAACAATCTACAATCAGTTGTGGGTATCCAAGACGTAGCGTCACTAAAATGTGGCCTGACTACTCTATGGTCAACTACATGCCCGCTGCACCTGAAGATGAGTCTTCAGGTACGTGGTTACGCTTCTTATATCCGCTGGTATGTAGGCAGTCACTTCGACATGTCTCGGCTTGTTGAAATTTTAAGTCCCACACATAATGATTTGCGCCTCAGTCAGTCACAATAGCTATATTAACTGAACAGTCATTGATGTGAGCCAAGCTTCGCAAGCGAGGCTTCTTGATTCCGAAGGTTTACTATATTTTACTACTTATAAAGATGAAACAAAAGAAAAACTGAATAAACGTAAATAAGTAATAAATACAATTCTGCTGAATTGTTCATGACACAGTCACTATGCTCTACTTTCCGCGAAATTCAAATTGTATTTTTTAATAAAGTATCCAATTCGCTAAAATCGAACCAGTTTCATGAAATAAAAACTGTAATTTGTCACCTACAAAATGGGGGGAGTTCATTGGCGGGTACAGTGTAAGTGATATAGTCACGGAATACGAATGTCGTTAGTCCAGCCACCCGTTATCCAATAGGCCAGCGAAGCTTACTAATTCGTGAATAAATCCCCTTACGCTCGGCAAACAAATTTGGACTAATAATAACACTACAATATCTTTTATAGTCTGGAGATTCCAAAATCTGGAGTTCGAAATCTGGATCTTTTAGATGTAAGGTGTAATTAATAAATATCGATTATTATTAATAAAATTGTGCCGGATTCATGGTAATAGGTTCCACCACCTATTCTGCTACGGCTACGGCTAATTTTCTGCTACGGCTATACTTCTGCTACGTCTATACTACTGCTACGTCTATACTAGGACTAATTGAGGCTGGAAAGTAATGTTTTAATCAGACTTTAAACACAATAATGTTGTTTCCAAAATGAGTATTTGATTGCAGCAATGAATAAAAATATCATGGCAACTTGTCACCAATTTTTCAGCACGGCTTTCGCTCATTTGCCACAAAAAAATATTAGCTTTTTTCCTGTTAGAGCAAAATTTACTGTCGCAATATTAAACCTATGCTCTAAGTAATGTATAGAAAGAGACAATTTGTAATAACGCATTATACAATATTTTTTTAAATGGGATTTTATCCGTATATCTATCTTTGTGTCTGTCTCTATGTAGCCTTCCTTCCTTCGATAGCTATCAATACAGGGAATCGGATTAAAAACCTAGACTGGTCGTATTCGAGATATATTTAAATTTTTTTTTTTAATTTTTTTTTTTTTAAATTTTTTAAAAGCTTCGCATTTGTATGTTTCCATAGGTCGCTGGAATCGCTTACCATCAAGCGGACCCTGTGACAATTTAAAAATGTCAGTGATGCAATTCCTACAATTATTTTAGGATCAACTCGCCAGAGTGTCGACCTGCCAACAAAAGAGAGATCCGTGGAAAATGTTCTTACAGATGAAACCACTGTACCAGAGATATTAGAAGAGAAGGTAAATGAGGCTTTATTCATAAACGAAATATGAGGTAATAATATATAGTATTGTAACTTGAAAAGGGCTGGACTTATAAAAAAAATATTGTGAGCTATATGATTTCCGATAAAAAAAATTAAATAGATTACGTTAAAAACCTCTTGGACGACGAGGGGCGGCTGCTGCGACGACATTTATTGATTTTGTATTAACTTTGGAATAGAATATCGGGAAACTGCTATTATAGCAGTATAATATATATAAATATATTGCAACGCCATTAATTTAATTAATTTTTTTGTGATCTCGGGCGGACAATTAATATGTTACATGTTACATAATGGTCGACGGAATAAAAAATTGACCCGAGAATTCCCAAAACCGCACAATTAAATGTATAACGTGCCTTTGAGCGAGACCACATTTTCTTCACACGTCTCGCGTAGGGATTCCACGAATAGAAAAAGAAAAAAGCGAAATATTTCACCTGACTCGTTTTATTTGTGTGTTAGCTTTTCTTGTAAGCTGCTGTGATTTCGACAATTGGAAAGGGCTTTTAGCGGATTTTAGCAAACACGACCCACGTCATTACATTTAGCCAAATGTTTCCTTTAAAAAGGCGGTATATAGGCTCTATCTTCATATTTGGAGAATTCTTGCTCAGTGAAAGCTTCTTTTATGAAAAACGATTGATTTTAGCAGGGCTTTTTTCTTCCCGTTTTTCAGAAAACATTACATTTAATTTTAATATTAACACAGTTTAGGCCTCGCAACGACTACCTTGATGGTTATAGTTTATAGATCTCAAATTCGAATCTATCTACACATCAGTAACTTAACAATGATCTAATCAATATTTATGTGTGATAATTTATGTGTTTGACAAACTTGTGTCCCTAAAAATGTCTGCCGGCTGCACTTTCCATGGGGCTAAATAAATTAACTCATCTTAATGATATATTGTGTCTACAAGTTCTACATTCTGGCTACTTATTGACGGCATCTCCTCATTATAATTCTTACCCTATAGGGAAAAGAGGTAGTACGGTTACATTATCTTTAAGACGTGTTTAGGTTGGTTATTTTGTCACGAGGGTTTTAACAGAATAATTGAGAAGACAAAAAAGGTTTTAATTCATTAAGTTTCCAGTAAATGTGACACGTCTTATGAACGAGGATAATCACTGGGGAACTTTTTATATTGAACCGGAATTATATAAAGACGTATACTCACCGGTGGTTCGTATCCGTAACGTCGATGACGTCCCGGAGTTAGAAGAGGGTGTCCTCACCCGGGATATGGTTTCAGCCTGCCTATCTTATTTGAAACGTACGCCCATACTTGGAGAATATGCTTTTATAAAATTGAATCTTTCGTCCAAGGTAAAAATATAACCTATTAAATATATCTCTCAGTTGCTTATGAACTTTTCGATGAACCGATGGCCTTCATTGTGAGTTTTAAGCAAAATTTTCGATCTGTTTCTTTTTAGGATGAATAAATATAACTGAATTAGGAAATAACTTGTAGAATATTATTGAATACTCCTCCAAACCTAGAATACTCATCTGAAAATCTGAATGCATGTGGATACATAAGGCTTATGGTTTAAATCCAATTCAAGTCACTCAGATACTTCTTGAATCCTCGAGTTGGAATCCTGGCTTTCAGCAATAGTTTTTTGTTATAATTTGAAAACAGCACTTTCCTTACAGAGACTGTGCAACATTGATGTATTAAAACAATATAAATACTTGGTATATTTGGATCTGTCTTCAAATCTCCTAACAGAATTAACTGTTCTATCATATCTGCCGTATTTGCAATACCTTACAGTTGCATATAACAATTTAAACACCGTATTGGAATACGACACTGGTAATCATATTTTAAAATATGTCAATTATATTTAGTCGATTAAGAAAATAATAAAGAAAATGAAAGAAAATGGAGTAAACCTCTTTCAAAATAAAAATCTTACTTTATAAAAGAATCTAGGAACACGGCAATAATTTTTGTATAAAACTTTTTTCTATACAAAATTTATTGTATTTTATTTTCTGTCTTTACAAACCTTTCTTCCAACGCCAGGAAGTTCTGCTGTTATAAATAATGATAGAATAGACGATTTCTGTCTCTACATTTGAACAGAGAAGAGAGTAACCGAAAGCAAGAAGCTGTCCTAAAATTATTTTTCTTTATCCTTATTTTGGTATATAGTATGTAATTTAATTTTAGTGGCTTACTAATCTGCTGAAAGTCTATTAAATAGAGAAATAGATTTATTCCTGGCATTTAAATATTGACTTACCAATATTTGTTCCATGACCTCTTCATTAATTCTCTACTAGAACAAAAAATATAAATATTTTTTTATTTTCAGCTCAGTGGTTTCTCAGCGAGGTTCATTATCGGTATAATTTCGTTAAAAAAATTAATGATCTGACTGCATTCTGGTCTATCACAGTACTTGATCTGTCTCACAATAATATCAAAAGTATATCGGGACTAGAGAAATTAATGTACGTGTATTTCATACATTTATAGTGTATTTCATATATTTATATATATATAATAACACTGACTGTACCGTGGTACGGATTGTTAGACGGATTATATACAAAAACTTTTGTTTTCGTATATAAATCTACACGAAAATATGTGTGATATTATGAATATCTGTATTTTCAAACACAGCGCCATCTAGTGTCTTGAATTGTGGAACTAATACACTCCAGACCAGACGACCAGACGTCGAACCAACGTTCATGTTCTTCACCCGGATTTTTGTACCGGTGTGAGACTCAAACCTGCCGATCTCAGTTTAATAGCCGGTGTTTTTACCTATGCACCATGTAGTATATTATAACCACACGGTAAAGCTTTATTAATCAATAATTCCTTTCAATTATTAAGGTACCTACGTCGATTAGATTTATCTTTTAACCATATCCAAAGACTTGAGAATCTGAACCACTTATGTCTGCTCTGGCTCGACGTGTCTTATAATAATATATCGTCATTTGAAATGGGAGAAGATACAGGACTGTGGACTCTGCTACATCTTGAATACCTTAATCTGAATGAAAACAACCTCACTTCAATGAGAATGTTTGCTGATTGTACCCGGTGAGTAATTAGTAACATCAATGAGAAAGCCGCGACTCTTAGCGCAACGGAACAGATGAAATCCATACTCGTATATAGCGAACGAGTGTTTTACGAAATACATTACTAAACTTTTGCACTAAAAAGATCAGAAAACTTTTGATGAACTAAAAATGTATTGACATGACTTGGATATAGTAAAAGGAAGTCTCATCATCACTACTAATACAAATCTTGAAAAAAAAATAGTACGAAATAATTCCTTAAAAATATCGAGGCGTATCTGTCGCCGCCTATCCCTTGGATAGCAACGACGTGAAGGGTCAAATTTTTTACATCATTTCCCTGCCCTGTTCTCATCGGGGTCGGCACAACAGGTTTTTCTTTTCCACGATTCCCTATCATTCGCTTCTTCCGCCGCAACACCCTTCCTAGTCCTCATCTTTCACACAATTCATCCATGATTTCTTCGGTCTCCCTCTTGTCTTGTTTCCTTCCACATTCAGGTTCATCATTCTTTTGGCGGCATGTGTACCATCACTCCTCATTACATGCCCACACCAAGCAAGGGGATTTCCTCTTATCTCCTCAGTTATTGGCGCTTCCTTATACATACTCACACCCATTTTATCCATTTTCGTCACTCCATACATCCATCTCAACATTCTCATCTCCGTACGTATTCGTCATGTATTCTTTTTCAAGGGTCAAATATTCGTATTAGATGATTATTAGTAAATTTTCACTACAGACTCAGTGAACTTCACGCTAGGAACAATCGGTTCTTCTTTCTTCTCGAGATTGCTGTGTACATGAAAGAATTACGGAGACTGGTTGTGATGGATCTCAGAGAAAACCCCGTGTGCTCTGCGCCCGGATACAAGGACGCCATTGTCAACACATTTCCACTGCTTCTTTCTTTGGATGCTGCTGAATTAGATCCAATTGAACAGGTACATACTATAAATCTATGTATCAAAAAACACAAAATTTTAACAAATTAATATAAAATTGCTAATTAATATTATTCGAGATATTGAAAAAAGATGGATGTGTGGAGTGACGAAAATGGATAAAATACGGAATGATTATGTAAGAGGAAGCCTGAAAGTTGCGCCCATAACTGAGAAGATAAGAGGAAATCGCCTTGCGTGGTATGGGCATGTAATGAGGGGGGATGATGCACATGTGTCAAAAGAATGATAAACCTGAATGTGGAAGGAACCAAGAAAAGAGGGAGACCGAAGAAAACATGGATGAATTTTGTGAAAGATGATATGACTAGGAAGGGTGTTGCTGTGGAAGAAGCGAATGATAGGAAAGCGTTGAAAATAAAAACCTGTTGTGCCGACCCCAAATGATGGGAGAGGGGCAGGAAGATGATGATGATTGCAAATAGACGGGAAAAATATGTTATCAATTATTTTTTAATAATAATATTGTCTCGAAGGTCCAGTGGTCTAGCACACGGCTGCTGATCCCAGGGTCCGGGTTCGAATCCTGACACTGGCTCGCACCAATGAGTTTCCGAGATAGTTTTCGGAAGTTAAGTGGGATAAATATCGATGACTGAAAACTTTGTGCCCGGTATGGCAATAGGTATTCCATTTGGGACGTAAACATAACGGCGAGACGAGGCTTAAAAGCCGCTGCCTACACCTTCGGGTAACAAAAGGCGTGAAATTATTTTATATGTTATGTTATATTGTTTATGTCATAACCAATACTTTAATGTTCTTTTTAAATTTCCCAAAATATTGGTTTTTCTATCAACGAGAATTTATTTCACGAATTTGAACTGAACACGTCCCGAACAGAACTCCCAGTTCCAAACAACAAGGCATTCGAGACTGCCTGTCTAATAAATGATATAACTTATATAACGTGGCATGTGACACCACCCTACAGAAATGAGCAACCTTCCTCCTATTACGCGATGCCCCTTCTCCCGTCCCATTCCTTCCTCCTTGTGGTAAGTGGCGACTACGAAAATTGACCTTACGTTACGGCACGGTACTCCGAAAGTGGTCTTTAGTGCAAATCGTGGCCCTTTCGAATCATAATAAGTTGCAGGAAGCGATGTACGATAAATATAGACTTTAACAAAAATTTCCCTCTATAGGAAACAGGTTTTGCTTATTATATTTGGCACAATGAAGTTAATAATTTCCGCAGAGATCTTTGAAAATGGACATGTTTCCCGACGCAACCGTGCACGCCACTCGTAGACTGCACAGGTTGCTTTATATACAACATCTTTCACGGGCTTCGGTCTCGCCGTTTGTTCCACCTGCTGACACCACCGACGTTCCCATTATTATTATTGTCGGACACGAGGCAGTCGGAAAAGGTATATATTGATTATGATATACTAATCTAGTTAATGCTGGCAACTGCCGCCAGCGTTAAAAACATAAAAACGCCAAATCAAAAAAAAAAAAGTATTTCGGTATAATAAGAAAACATTAACTCACTCGCCACAAACGGCCCGATTGCTATTGTAGGGGTCATCATGAGAAGAACCGGACAATAAATTAATGTGCCGAATACTGTTTTCTATTTTTCCTAAGGTGAAAAGCTGAAAGTCGTAGCAAACTTAATCCTCCGCTATTGTTTTCCGTAGTTTTTTTTTAAATCATTTTATATGATTTATGTAAGTATCAAGTAAGAATTTATAAGGTAACTTATTTCAGGACAACTAGTTCGCCGCATAGCTTCAGAATGCAGCTCGAACGTAGAACTAGCACGTCGACATACCACAGCGACACACCATCTTCCTGATCACTTCATTGAAATAACCAGACAAAAGTTTGACGATCTCATTCTTGCTGGTGATCTGTTGACTTATTCCGAATTAGGAGGAGAATCTTATGGACTAAGTATTTGCATCTTATTACTACATAATTTTATTTCTAGCTGACCATAATCTTTACCATATTTTATAACATTACTATTTAAAAATCAGTACTTTAGTAGTTATAGCCTGCATATATGCATAAGGCATACAGCCTTCTTTGTTAAAAAGACCCTCTGATCCTGAAAATATTATTCAAATCGATTCGTTAGTTTTCTGAGATGAACACACTAGACCAAACAAACTCTTTAGCTATATCATTACATAGTATAAAGCAAAGTCACTTTCCGCTGTCTGTCCTCTTATATGCTTATATCTTTAAAACTACGCAACAGATTTTGATGCAGTTTCTTTTAATAGTTAGAAGGTGTCAACGGGGTGGTTTTGATCTATAATTCATATATGATGTTCTAAAGAAAAAATGATAATTTTGTTGATTGAGCACTTTCATTGCAAACGCTGGCTGAACTCTAAGTGATAGTACTAAACAATGTTCTACATTATTAAACACCTTCAGAAGGTCCACAAAAAAGTCCGCGAGGGCATATGTCTATCTCTTAGGGATAACCCACTCTGACCATTTTTATTTTTTTACTTTTTACGAGAAATAATGGCATATTTACGAAGAGATTTTAAACATTACAGCATTAATTTTCATCCAATTAAGTTCCTTAAATAAATTGTGAATGTAATATAGATGATCCTGGCCCTTTAGAGCATGTAATTTAAACGAATATTTACGAAGATATTACAGTATTAACATAGCGGGACATAGCAGTTGCGTTGCGCGCCAAAACGCGTGCCGATAAACTAAACTTTATTATAAACTTTATAAAATTCAAATTTTACTCATTTATTACTTTGGATGCGAAACAAAGTTCGCCGGGTCAGCTAGTAATATTAATATAAATAACATAATATAAATGTCTTTAGGCTAAGTCAGACTTTTTCTTTGACTTTAACTTATATCAAAAGTATCACGTAATATCTGAGTAGTACAATCCAAGAAAAGCAATAGCTTAAGAAATCTTTTGTTCTTTCTAACAATTGAAAAACGTACAATTGGTTTGCAAATTTTTCAATTTACTTGGCTTACGTAAAGTCGGCAATCAAGAGACGAAATTCTTACTGGACTTAAATGTTTCGGTTCAACATAATAATTTCGTTTGTAGCCCGTGAAGAAGCTTTTGTAAAAAATGGAAAAGTGAAGATCGTAGCTATGGATTTGGTCGGAGCTTTGATGATGAAATTACGCGGCTATCGGCCGTATATCATTTTAGCTACGATGAGAAATAACCAAGAGCTTATTAAGAAGCAACTTGTTCGCAGATCGTATGATAATACATTTATTTAATAAAATATCTTGGATTAGTTGTTTTAGTAAGCCCAGTTTAGTAGTGAATTGTACTAGTAAATCGGCCTTATTAAAAATGGGGTGAATATGCCTTCAAAGGATGATCAGCAACGGTGATGAAGACTTAATGACCCTGATGTTACAGAATCTGTTGGCTACAATAGCCGCTTACCTACAACCATAAGGCCCAGTGTTTGGTTACCATCAACATAATTTAAAAATCTATTTAAAATTTCAGGCACCTTGAAGATATCGCTAGCAATGAACGTTCATCCATTGAAGTTCCATGTGGTACATTACACGTACTTCTTTCAGGTCGAATAATAATTACAGGAATTCTGAATGAAATACTTATGGTAAGACGGAACTCATTGTGCGGTTGGACTTACTATTTGCTTGATAAAAGTCAGTTGGTTCAGATCAATGTAATACGCGTACAAACAAACAGACAGATACAAAAATACACGAAAATGTTGTCTACTTTTGCTGTATCAAAGATTTTTATCTGTTATCTCCAATTTACAGTGGACAGTCTCGGTGGCGCAGTGCCTAGCACCTCGCTTCTGATTCAAGAAGTAGTGGGTCCAAATCCTGGCACACACCAATGACTTTTCGAAATTTTCGGAAGTTAAGTGTGATAAATATCGATGACTGACAACTTTGTGCCCGGTATTGCAATAGGTTCGTCCATTTGGGACATAAACATAACGGCGAGACGAGACTTAACAGCCACTGCCTACACCTTCGGGTAACAAAGGCGTCAAGTTATGTTATAGATAGAGCCTTGTTATTTTCTTATCCAGTCTCCATGAGTGGGGTTTCGATGGACGAGGACGGGAAGGTATAAGGACGGTATTACGTCGACATTCTCAGAGGGTGTGGAATTTTACCGGTCGTGCCGGCCCTTTCTTGCAGCGAACTGCGTGGCTCTACCACTGTTTTTTTTTTAATTTAGTATTTATGTATAATAAAACAATATTATGCAAAACGCGTGTGATTGCATACGTTCAAGGACTTACCCGATGAAAAGAAAGAAGCAAGCGACTTCCTGTTAGAATCGGAATGTTCCCTTATGATGGACAGCGAACTGCGAAAAACACTTGGAGAATTTGCGAGAGATTCTAGACTGATTGCTTTATTGACATCGGTATTTAAACAGTATTTATTTTTAATTATTTATTGTTATTTTTTTTTTAATTTACTAACAGCAAGCACAGAAGCAATGTGGAAATATATAGGTATTCTATTTGATCTGTCATAGATAAATACAGGAGTAATAGTAATATAGGAATGGATCATATGCTCCTATGTGTATACGAGTTTTATTTATCACGATTCTGTAAGCTCTGAAACCAACGTGTATAATGAAGATTTTTAATACTTCTTTAAGCACGCTTGAATTTGTGAGTGGGCTGCTGAGTGCGTGACAAACGATCGTTACGAAAATTGTGATCGGGCGAAGTGAATGAAAGTTGAGTAACTATTTTTGAGAACTCTTGATAAGGGTGGCCGTTCTCTAAATAGGATTTTGACGTTTTTTTTCCTTTGTAAATCCAAAATGTCCGTTAATAGTTACTTAAGAGCAAGTGATACGTAGGGCATCTTCGCAAGACGATGAATCTTTTCAAAAATTAGCAATTTATATTTTGTAGAATAATTTGTCTATGGACGAAATTAAACGGTTTCGGGAAAGAACCAACCAGGACGAACAGAGCCTGTATTCTCTATTCAAAGAGTCGCAAATTACTGACGAATTCACAAGTTACGCAGCCAGTGGCCAAGGGTCGTATCAGAAGTAAGTAAAAAAGTATTTTTATCAAGATTTGTGATAAATTTACATTTCTTTTTTACTTTAAACTAGATGACGGTGTAAACTTCGTACAGCTGTATTTGATAATTGAAGGCCGATTCCCTCATGTTATAGATAGAAATGTCTGATAGAACTCATAGAACTGTGCCGGTCATCATACAATAGACTCCGCCAAATACTTGAAACTATGAACCATCACTTTTTTTACTTGCCCACTCTATTTCCTTCTTTATTTTATACTAGCTGACCCGATGAACTTTGTTCCGCATCAAAAGTAATAAATGACTAAATTTTGGACATCATGAGGTTCAATTTGTGCTATTTATCGGCTTTAAGTGCTGTCCCGCTATGCTATCTCGAAAATAATCTTTTTTTTTGCAACCTCATTACATAGTATAAAACAAAGTTACTTTCCGCTGTCTGTCCACTTATATGCGCATATCTTTAAAACTACGCAACGGATTTTGATGCGGTTTTTTTAATAGTTAGAGGGTGTCAGTTTTGATCTATAATTCATGTATAAAAAAGTGATAATTTTCAAGATTTAGAACTTTAATCGAAAACGCTGCCTGAACCCTAAGTGCTAAATCAAAATAATGTATTACATTATTATACACCTTTAAAAGGTCTTGTGCATTTATGTAAATGATCCTGGCCCTTTACAGCATGCAATTTAAAGGAATATTTTCGAAGATATTGCAGTATTAACATAGCGGGACAGCAGTTATTACTTTTGATGCGGAACAAAGTTCACCGGGTCAGCTAGTCATACATAAATTATAGATATACCACCCCGTTGACACCCTCTAACTATTAAAAAAAACCACATCAAAATCCGTTGCGTAGTTTTAAAGATATAAGCATATAAGTGGACTGAAAGCGGAAAGTGACTTTGTTTGTTTTATATTATATTAAGTAATGATTACCATTGCATTTTTTATTTAAAAACAGGTCAGAAAAATCTACAAAAGTAAGACAATCTAAAATCTTTCAGCAAAATAAAAGCATAGATTTCAGTAGATACGCCTCGTCCACTTGGAAAGGTAACACCACAGGTATGTTTGGGAATGTTTGTGAAACTTACATTAACACTGCCAATTATTTACATAATATCCTAATCATTTACATACTTGTAAAATTATTACGTATTACTTAATCGAATATCACCGTTAAGTTATAGTCTATGCTAGTGTTTTTTACGTGTTTGTAAGTTTATGTTTGGATGCAACTCAAAAAATTATGTGACGTCATTCTAAAACCAATACGGCGGATTACATATTTTAATGCATTTCTGCAATATGGGTATCAAATGTATATGACGTTGGACGTGGGCCGCGCGCATGGTGCATGGACAACTCACGGTCCTGTGCTATCCGCACCCAGTGGCTTCCAGCGATCTATATTAACTAGGTCGTGGGTCCACCTAGTGAGAGGACAGCCCACTCAACGTCCGCCAGTTCTTGGGCGCTATTTATACCACATGTCAGTTCCGTATGTCATCACTGGTAATAAAGTGAATGAGTCATTTACCTTGGATTTAAGGCACTGAGGAATTTTAGACGAGAAAATATCGTAACGAAATAATCGAAAATAACGCTGCCCAGCCAAGTTAGTAAGAACTATTTTATCTGTTTGATACAGGTAACTTTTCAACAGTTCCAACCCAAAGGTCCTCAAAATCTGTGACATTTACGCCACAAGACGGTAGCGGTGGTGAGGATCCGTCAGGGTTACTTATTGAAGCACCGCCTGCTGACTCCAGTGGTGAGTGGCCAGAGTGGCAATTGCTGACTCTTACATTATCAACTATTTTGCCTAGCTTTTTACAATAAAATATTACAATCAGTCATCAATTTTAAAGCAATTGTTTAAACTATAAGGCAAAGTCATTTGCCTCGCTGGTAATCATGAGCAGCTAAGCCTTATGCATAGGTATACGGGTTAGAACATAATAATATGAAGGTTCGATTAAGATTCTATACCTACTTAGATTTTTTTTTTAAATTTCGAAGTCGCAAGATGATGATCGTGTATAAAATTTTCAGATGATAAAATACGATCGGTCAGTGTCAAAGCACCGTGGCCAGCGCCTGGGCAGCACGCACAGCATGGGCCTCAGATTGATATAAACGATTCAGACCTTTGGCTCGCATTCCTAACTGAAGCTAGACAAAGGGAAGCAAGTGAAACTTGCAAAGATCAATGTAAGTGCTTTACATACTTCATTCGTAATAGACAAATACACGAACGTAAACTTAACATAACACACAACACACAACTTCACACCTTATTCTACCCGAAGGTGTAGGCAGCGGCTGTTAAGCCTCGTCTCGCCGTTATGTTTACGTGCCAAATGGAATAGGTGGCGAACCTATTGCCATACCGGGCGCAAAGTTGTCAGTCATCGATATTTATCACACGTAACTTCCGAAAATTTCGAAAAGTCATTGGTGTGTGCCAGGATTTGAACCCACTACTTCTTGAATCAGAAGCGGGATGCTAGCCACTGCGCCACCGAGACAGTTCACATCTTTATAATAAATAATCTGACATAACTTGAGCATTTACTTTCAACTTATATTGCAGTTGACACAACCCCAAAGCAGCCAAAAGACGATACGTCCTTGATTAATGTAACGTGGCAGCGTTCGGTAAATGTTATTATTTTATCTAATTAAAAAAGATCTCCAAATACATTGCAAGATTAAAAGTTGAAAACAACTTGACTAATTTTTATATTCTTTAATACACCCCTCGAAATCCCAAGGTTTTGAGCCACCGTTAATATAATTTCTAAACTACCTCTAAAGACTTCTTAGTCACCCCGTAATTACCTAACTTACATTATTTCTTTAATATGAAGTACATAAAATTTTGACCCCAAATAAAATTTCAGGTTCCCAACGAGGGCACAGAGACCTTGGAGAGAATGGAAACGTTATCAAAAGCACTGTTGAGAGATGATTACGAGAGCGTTCATCGTAGAAATCCTGGTTTATTCTGGGACACGGTATGTGTGTTAAATTACGTGAGGATGGTAGAGCCACACAGTTTGCTGCATGAGTTGGTCAGCTGGACTGGTGAAATACCACGACCTGTCAGAAGATCGACGTAAAGGTCGTGGTATTTCACCATAGTGCCGAGTTTCGTTCGGTGACAGAGGTATCCGGAGGCCCATCACTTTCACCCTCCCCTTAACGGCAGCTTAAGTAAAAAAACATTTACTAGTCGTCACTCCGCTAGGGAATCCCCCCCTTGAGCAAGGAGCAGCTTGAACATCCACGTGAATACCAAACCGTGGACGTTCAAACTGCCCCTCGTGCTCGTGCAAACTGCCCGGGTAAAACGTGAGGACATCGCGGCACCCCCTGCCTCGCTAAACGTGGACTGCTGCAATATCAGGGGTATGCGCACAAATCTGCTTGCCGTTCATTACAATCTCGACACGACAAAGCCGGCCTTGCTATTCCCTATGTAGACGCAGACATCTTCTCTGGCTGACACCACATTTATGACATTCCCTGGGTACAAATAGGAGCTTTCCTATGCACCCCGGGGCGGAGTTTGAGCGTTAGCACCGGTTCTAAGGCGTCTTTTCCGGTATTCCTACTGTCTCGGCGCTGTACCAGCATCATGGAAGCTTAAGAAAGATTAAGAAGCTTAAGTTTTTTTTTTATGGGATAGGAGGGTAAACGAGCAGGCGTGTCACCTGATGGTAAGAAACCAACGCCGCCCATGGACACCAGCAACACATATAGTGTTACTGTTGCGTTGCCAACCTTTAAGGGATAGGGGATAGGGAAGGATGGGGAAGGGGGGTGGGCCTCCGGGTACCTCTCTCACCGAACGAAACGCGGCATGAGCCACTTTACGTCGGTCTTCTGAGAGGTCGTGGTATTTCACCGGTCGAGCCGGCCCATTCATGCAGCGAACTGCTTGGCTTTACCACTCACGAAGTCCACCCAATCCCTAAAAAAGGTGACCGCTCAGATCCGTCCAGCTACAGACTTATGGCCATCACCTCCCTGTTCTCCAAGATAATAGAAACAGTCCTTAAACGCCAGCTCCTTAGTTATCTAGAAGAACCCCAGTTGATTGTGACCAGTCAGTCAGTCACCAGTGACCGCCAGTATGGATTCTGTCTTTCGGATTATACGACAATTAAATACAACAGGTAACCATGGATGATGCTGATGCAGCATTTAAAAAGCTCCGGCGAATAATAAGAGACATAATAGAAAGACAGAAGACTTTGAAACCAATGTTTAATATAGATTTCACCAAAGAAACTGACTATCCGATGGCACAAGAAAAATTGGAATCTATTAGGAAGCAAATAGCACCACAGCAACTGTTTTATTAATAAAGTACTATATAGATAATAAATATTTTGAGTTCATTTAATAGACTAAAGTTAACCTTTGTTTCTTCTATCATACTTACAATATCCTTGGGTTTTTGTCAATGGAAATAGCTATCTTAGGTATATGACAATAATCACATTTTTTGACATGTTATTAAACTAACAGGATGAAAATTAATAGCTTAATACGAAAAAGACTCTTTTATTACTGTAAGTTTAAAAATTAAGTAAATAAGTATATCATACAATCAATAAAGATAAAATTTTTATGTGAGACTGGATTCATTTATTACCAATTTATAATTATAGCCTTAAAATTAATACAAAATGTCTCACTTAAGGATCATTTAAACACCATAGTATCCAGCATCGCTCCCAAGGATTGAACTATGTTGTTGGACATCAGCACATCTACTTTCTCCTCTAAATGCCTCTTGGGATCCTGTTTGCCTACATTCTTTATAGCTAGCTGTTCCGGTGTCATCTTTTCTTCATCTTCTAATGCCTTATTATAATTTTTCGCTAGCTCTAACATGTCTGTAACTGTAGTCTCGTTGATAGAACAATGTTCTTTGTAGTCTGATAATGTTAGACCATCCATCCAAGACTTTTTGTGAAGATTTAACAGCATTTTCTGCTCTAATTCGTTCTTCCTGTAGTTTATACTAATTGAATAGTAGTGGCGGTTTAATCCGTGAATTAGCGCTTGTACTGAAGGCTTTTGGAGATGACCCAAATTTGAGGTAGTCTGCCTGGGCTCCTGTCCAAGGACCATCATGTTAGGGTTGATTAGGCGAAATGCATCAATCACAACTTTCCCTTTTACAGATTGAATGGGATCAACAACAACAGCAACAGCTCTTTCTGACAATGCTTCAAATGATTGCTGAGTATTAATATCCACACCTGATAACCAGCATCCAAACCCAGGATGAGAGTGGTACCTATAAATCAATAACCAAATATTATTACATGTATAATCTAAGCTCCTAAATTTAAATATGACTTGTTACTTTCTTGTTTTTCATAAAAACTTTGTGCCAGGTGTATGGCAATAGCTACATCACCTATTCCGTTTGTGACATAAACATAAGAGCGAGTCAAAGCTTAACAGTAGAACAGTAGAAAAAGGTGTGAAGTTATATTATCTTCTTTACTTACCATCCAACGACCATCTCAGGACGACCAGTCTGCTTAAGCATATCCAACATCTTAGCTTGGAAAACTGGATCAACAGCTTCTACTGATACTCCAGTACCAGTTTGGGGCATGGCAAAAACATCTATTACTCTCACTGTATAATCATCCACAAATTCACCTGTAAATTATAAACATGTTTGATTTGTAAATTATTAGAGACACTGATTACCAAGCCAAAAGTTACACATTTAGATTTAGTTGTTTACAAATAGACAGCCCAGTGTGATTTAATTAATGTTATTATTATATTGAGCAGGAGGAAAGAAAAGCAGAATCTAATAAGAAATAATAACCAATTCAAACACAATTGATTTAGTTCAGTTAATTCATTATAACTATAACTATAATAGTCCCTTTTGACCATTAGAAGCAACTAACTTCACAATACTTTTCAAGAAAATGTCATGATCCCTAAAGTATATAAATATAGCCAAAAGTTAAAGCATATAGTTATATTATTCAGTTAACATTACCCTATAACATATTTATAGCAATACACTTCAGTGTATGTAGCATCTAAAATACAATTGGAAATATTACTGATCAATATACAAAAATGCTTGTCATTCACCCTTCAATCAGTGAAGAATGTTATGTTTTCAATTATAACTTATTTAATTTAACATCCTATCAAAGGACTTGGTTTTAACCAGTGCAAATACTTTTCTGGTTATATGACATTATTAATAGAAGTAGTCAAAATAAAATTAAAACAAATCCTACAAATCCAATTTCTTATTCTAGGTTTGGCAATTTTAATTGGGTAATGAACCTATTTTGGTTATATATTAAAAACACACCTAACATGAGGCCCATAACTTCCATGGGAACGCCAGCACGACCATGCTTTAACATTTTCAGCAGAGCCAAAGACGAAATATAAACTTGTTCTGCGGTATCAACAGCAGGGGCATCTGTGGGTGGCGGCCCCTGCGTCAGACCAGCCATACCTCCTCCGAGACGTAACAAACGATCCATTGTGTTTTACACTCTGAAACTGATGTGAAACAATCAACTCAAAATTACTAATGTCCCTATATCAAAATAAGTGTTATTAAACAACATTAATACATACCTAAACAGTAAGTCAGAACTAACAGTCATTTACGCTCATAAGTGGTGTAATTAATAAATTTCAGAAAACCAACGGATAATCTCCAAAATCAGGATTGTAAGAAACAAAATGAAGAACGATTGACTTCACTGTTCAGTTCACGGCTTCACGGCAAACCAAAGTTGTAGAAAATTGACAGCCCACGTCGAAAGTGCAATCTCATGAAAGTGTTGCTATAAAAAAAACTTACACCAGTCGAACTCCATACTATTCACATGATTTTGAGTTTTGGTGTGAAAGTAAAGGTTTCAAAGGATTCTTTCTTAAATTTTTCACCGTCAAACAAGCACGTTTTTGAACGTTAGATGAATTTATCACTAGTTCATAAGGAAATATTACATTAATTTTGCTATCAAAATCCTTTGTGTGAAAATTAATAAGCAATTAAAAAAAAACCTTCATAAATTTACCAACACTACTGAACAGGGAGACAAAATCATATTGTTATTGAGTAGCTAGGCAATATGGCTTGTTAGCTTTACCCCAGCTGTACTCAACCTGCGGCCCGCGGACCGCATGTGGCCCACTGAGCCATTATCAGTGGCCCGCGTGAATTTGGGAGGTAATTAAGAACTATTTAAAATTTCGCGTCTATATTCTGACGCATCCGGAAAATAGTACATGCATCGATTAAAGCGACGGGTAACTAGATATCCGCGGTTTGTCCAAGAAGGCGTTTGCCAAAGAGCGTCCGTGGATCACCTTTCTATGTGTGTGCGTGTCGTTCTGTATGCCGGTTGTAACTTGTTTTACATTTGACTTCTTAAAGCTGTTCAGTTATTTTAATGATTTCTTAATAATGACAGGAGTAACTTTTAGGTATTAACTAAAAATATCTGATTAACATAATAATATATTGTTACAAGACGAGTGTGAAACTGAATATTTTGTTGTGCCTGTGTAGATACTTGTTTTAATATCGTGAAAGTATAACATTAAAGTAATACAATATTTCTTACCATTTTTCTATAAAACATATCGCACATAATAGGTAATTTCCTATGAAATTGACGCACTACAGTAATTTTAAATCAAAATAATTTTTGTTTAGATATGAATTCTAATTACATGGAATAACAAATGAAACACACGAAAATATTTTTCCAAAATTGTGGATTGTATACACAATGGTGAATTAAGAGCAGCTTTCGACGTTAGCGTCAAAACAATATTGGTCCATTTTCGCATAATTGGAAAGTAAAAACGCTTGACACATGGGTGCCCCACGGACTCAATGAGACATTCCTTGTACTGCTCAATAGACACAAAATATTTTATTATATTTTAAGAGAGACTTTACACTCTTTGTAAAGACTCTCTTAACCCCTAAAATAATTTTGCCTGACCGAAACGTGTTTATATACAAAATAGGTTGAGTACCGCTGCTTTAGCCTGTCTAAAATGCGGTAATGGAAAAAAAATAGATACTAGAAATATGGTACGTTCCACATAAAGCCCGCAAAGACCGCGACCACGACCGCGGAAATTGCCGTTCCACTAACGTTTTTCGCCGCGAGCGTTGTGGGCGAATATTTTAAGTGGAACGCACAACTTCAACGCTGTGTGATAGCAATATGGCGGCATGGTGAAAACTTTCAGCAAAGTTATGAGTAAATATTTTGCATGAATATAAAATATAATTTAATTCAATATGGATCCTCGTGAATTTAAAGTAGCGTTTTTGACAAAACGAATGAGAGTTGACTCGGAAAATTTATCAATTTCTGATGACATATGTCATTTTGGAATTCCCGCCATTTTACTGAAAACCCACTAGAACCTACCAATACCCGCGGGCGAAGACCTGCACAAATTTAGCACCCCATCGAAGGATTTTTGAACTCAAAATGACCTTAATCGATAGGTCTACGTTAGGTCTGTATAGGTCCACCATCATTTTTGTTAGGTCACTTATAGTTTTTTTATAAATAATTTTTTAAATTTTGTAAAAAAAAAATTACATCTTAGCATCTCATTTAAACGGAAACTCATTTATCTTTATATTTCTGCAGTCTTTATCGTTAGGTCAGTATTGGTCTATAGTTTTTGCTTTTATATTATTCATTTAATTCTTTTTATTAACAATTATAAATAATTTATCACTGGCGCATGCGCTCAACGCACCTAGTCATAGCATGGTGCGAAATTTAAAGTTTTTTCGTTCCGTTTTCATTACGTCAATAAAAAAATTTATTAAACTACAAACTGCTCTCATAGCGTATAATTCCTAGCTATTTCACGTAAAAACTGAATAATTGGTATGGTACTGGCCACCATTAGTATGACCATTTGAAAGATAACAAGTTCTTATGAACTTTTTTTTTAAACATAACTAAGTATTGCATGTAGTGTCTTATTTTTTTAAGGATACATGTGAAGATATATGATAAAAATATAACATAATTTTTAAATTAAAAAATTTTAATTTCAACCAGTGATTCGCAATCAGCCAAGGCTCTAAAAAAAGTCTCCCCACTGCCGCGATGATTTGTGCCATTTACAGTGCCTGGAATAGGAAAAAATTAAAAAGTTCCTGAAACTAGAGGATGTTACCCGTACGAAAACGAATTGAAATTTATTAAAATGACGGATTATGAAAAAAAGTTTTGAAACTTCGCGTGAACATTTGATAATTTTTTTGCCTGTTAGTCACATTTTTTATTCAATCAGAAAACTGGAATTCTCCGGTACCGAGAAACATGTATAGAAAAAGCTGAAAAATAAGCAAGTACTCTTCAGATATGACTGTAACTCTTGTACTAATTGATATACGAGTATGCTCTTGAAATTTTAGTACGTCATTTTTAAGAGTATAGATTATCAAAATATACAAAAAAATAGATTTTTTACCTTCATTTTATGAAAGTTTATAATTTTTAAAGTTTGGGAAGTGTTTAATTTTGGTCCTATTTTGAAAAATCGAGTTTTTATCAGATCTTTATGCTTAGATATCTTAGGAATTCGCACTGCTATATTTTTGACTGGACGTTCGACCGTGAGTGTATGCATGAAAGTATTTATAAAAATGAAACCTTGTCGTGCAAAAAAAATTTGTTTATTTTTTTCACTGGAAAATTATTATCCTTGAAATTACCCAACAATATGAATTCTTTTAATACTTCTGTTGCTTCATCCACTGACACTTTTGGTTTTCTTGGCATATAACAAATCTAAAAAAAAAATATTTTTTCAACTGTCAATAACTGGGTCTTTTACTTTAGACAAAAATTAATCTTTTTAAAAAAAACTATCTACTATAAGTATATTATAAATTTTAATACATTTATTAATTTATTTCATGCTATAAAATTCAAATTGATACTTTAATTTTTATTATAAACTTATAAGTACATTCCAAAAATTCGAAAATTGCTTAAGAAAGTTATTTATGTAAGTCTTTTGATTTAAAAAAATTCTAATTAAATCAACCTATGCATAGATACAAACCTATGTTATTATATTAGAATAGAAAGATACAATACTTATTGTTTTTTTTAACAATAACGGCATTGATTTTCATTACTTACCAGATTTGATTTCTTCTTGATGACAAATATTCAACTCACGGAAATACTTAATTATTAAAATTCCTTGTGTTTAATATGATATATACTGATTTTAGCGCCAATGGCTTTTATTCGTGTACTGAATTCCAGTATTGACAGTAACAACAATTCCATTATTACATTGTTGATAAATTAGCTCATACCAATTTCAGGGACCATCACTTACAAAATATTCATCCAACAGATTCAAATAATTTTTCTGTTACACACTATACGAAATAGTTTCCAATGAAGAAAAAATATGAGAGCGCACTCTTACGTCCCATTCTTTAAGCAGGAGTGAAAGAGCGGGAGTTTTTAAAAATGTATAATTAAAAATAGTCGGAGACAATTTTTATGTCATAAATCCAATAATTATTTACAGCTAATATAATTCATAAATAGATATGTATTACAAAAACAATAATTAAAAAGCCGATCAAGAATCTGATGTTGTCTGATGAACATGTAAAAAATGTTAGTTGAGGTAATTTACATGGTTTACCATATAATTACCATTGAGTCAATTTTAGTATTCGTCGTGCTGATTTTTTATTAGAGTAGTAGAGTAGTAGAGGAGTAATTAGAGATTAAAATTATGAGATTATTTGAGCTTCATGAGAGAAGTTTGTGTTTTGATAATGAAAGCAATGAAAACGGAACGGGAAAACTTTAAATTTCGCACCATGCTATTACTAGGTGCGTTGAGCGCATGCGCCAGTGATAAATTATTTATAATTGTTAATAAAAAGAATTAAATGAATAATATAAAAGCAAAAACTATAGACCAATACTGACCTAACGATAAAGAATGCAGAAATATAAAGATAAATGAGTTTCCGTTTAAATGAGATGCTAAGATGTAATTTTTTTTTGCAAAATTTAAAAAAATATTTATAAAAAAACTATAGGTGACCTAACAAAAATGATGGTGGACCTATACAGACCTAACGTAGACCTATCGATTAAGGTCATTTTGAGTTCAAAAATCCTTCGATGGGGTGCTAAATTTGTGCAGAAAGCGCATGCGCCAGTGATAAATTATTTATAATTGTTAATAAAAAGAATTAAATGAATAATATAAAAGCAAAAACTATAGACCAATACTGACCTAACGATAAAGAATGCAGAAATATAAAGATAAATGAGTTTCCGTTTAAATGAGATGCTAAGATGTAATTTTTTTTTTACAAAATTTAAAAAATTATTTATAAAAAAACTATAAGTGACCTAACAAAAATGATGGTGGACCTATACAGACCTAACGTAGACCTATCGATTAAGGTCATTTTGAGTTCAAAAATCCTTCGATGGGGTGCTAAATTTGTGCAGGTCGGGCGAAGCGGGTGCGACGCGGTCGCGAACAGTGACGTCATCTTTGACGTCAACCGATCGCTCGCAACGACCACGGGCTTTATGTCGAGCGCAGCGCTACTGTGTAGATATGGGTGATACAAATCGTGATACAAAAGATTATATATTTTAATATATAGTTCCGATATCTGATATTGAAAATCTAAATCTGTTATAGATATGGTACTCCAAAAAGGCGATACGAATAATAATAGCCCACAACGACCGTAACGCCCACAGTAGTAGACCATGTCTACTACTGTTACGGTCGTTGTGGGATGTGACATTTAACATAAAAAATCGATTTTTAATTAATCAATTAATTTATTACTATGAAAAAATCAATTAATAATCGATTCTATTTAAGAAAATAATCTATTTATTTAAATTAATCGATTTTTAAATATTTGGGCAATACGTACAATTGGCATTGCCAGATTTATTGTCAACATGGAAATATTGACGCCATCTACTTGTCGTCCTTTTAGTCGTAGACATTGTTCAAAAATAAAACCAAAAAAGACTGATAAACTTTAACAAACCTTTTAGTCACGAAAAACTTCGTTTGAAAAAATTAAAGATTAATTAAACAATTAAAATTAATTGATAATCGTTAACTTCAGCAGGCAGACATAACTTCGTGATATGATATACCACTGATAAACCCCAGCAGATGTTTTTTGTGGTATGTGACTAGAAAAGTCTCCATGTAATATTTAGTAATTTGGAAATAAACAATAAAACATATCAACCAAATGTCGGCTAACAAAATAGGTATTTTAATTGACTCTATCTAGTGAATAATTGATTAAATGAATAACTAAACTGTTTCAAAGGTATAGAAGGAATGCGGTCATAGATGGCGTTAAAAATAACATTATGGAGAAAGTATTCTTTAGTAGTTTTCGTTCCGGGCCAGAAGACCAATCTTAATATCGGGTCGTTGCAGATGAAAAATCGGTAATATGTAATTGATTGATTAAGAAAAAAATCGATTATTAATCAATTAATCATATAAAAATAATCTCAGATTAAATTAATTTTATTACTTAAAAAATCGATTTTTAATCGATTATTTCAATAATCGATTATTTTTTCACATCCCTAGCTCTAAGTGGAACGCACTAGGGATGTGACATTCAACATAAAAAATCGATTTTTAATTAATCGATTAATTTATTACCATGAAAAAATCGATTAATTAATAATCGATTTTATTTAAAAAATAATCGATTTATTACAATTAATCGATTTTTAAATTTTTGGGTAATATGTACAATTGGCATTGCCAGATTTATTGTCAACATGGAAATATTGACGCCATCTACTTGTCGTCCTTTTAGTCGTAGACATTGTTCAAAAACAATACCAAAAAAGACTTTTATAAACTTCAACAAAACTTTTAGTCACGAAAAACTTCGTTTGAAAAATGAAGTGTTACCAACGAATAATTAATGACATTATTATATTACAATAATGTCATTATCATCATCATCATCAGCCTTTAGAAGTCCACTGCTGGACGTAGGCCTCCCCCATAGAGCGCCACATCTGCCGGTCCTGTGCAACCTGCATCCATCGGCCTCCCGCGGATTTCACAAGGTCGTCTGTCCACCTGGTAGGGGGACGGCCTACTCCGCGTCGACCAGTTCGTCGTGGTCGCCACTCGAGAACCTTTCTACCCTAGCGGTGATCGGTTCGTCAAGCGATGTGGCCAGCCCATCTCCCCTTCAGCGTGCTAATCCTACGGGCTATGTCGGTCACGCCAGATCTCTTGCGAATCTCCATATTGCGGATCTTATCTGGCAGAGAGATTCCGAGCATAGCCCGTTCCATAGCACGCTGAGCCACCTTGAGCTTCGTTATGAGGCCAATATTTAGAGACCATGTCTCAGCTCCATATGTCATCACTGGTAACACACATTGGTCATAGACCTTAGACTTAAGGCACTGTGGGATTTTGGACGAGAAGATTTCCCTTAGTTTCCCGAACGCTGCCCAACCGAGTTGAATCCGTCGGTGAATCTCTTTCTCGAAGTTGGCTCTACCTAGCTGGACTGTTTGTTCTAGGTAAACATAGTGGTCGACAACTTCGAGGATCGCATCGCCAACAGTAACCGGTACTTGAATGACATGGGCATTGAACATTACTTTGGTTTTGTCCATGTTCATTCTGAGACCTACTTGTTGGCAAAATCTGGTGAGATCCTTGAGCGGTCATGGCAGAGTCACTGGAGGACCTTGGTATTGTACCAAGGTCCTCCAGTGACTCTGCCATGACCACAATATCGTCGGCAAATCGAAGATGAGTGATGTATTGGCCATTGATGTTGATGCCTAGTCCAGACCAATCCAAGAGCTTGAATATGTCCTCCAATGCAGCGGTGAACAGCTTCGGGGAAATTATGTCCCCTTGTCTGACACCTTTCTGCAATGGAATGGGATTCGTACTCCCAGACCCAATCCGGACTGACATAGTGGCGTTTCTATACAAACACTGCAGTACTTCGATATACCGATAGTCAATTTGGCATCTCTGGAGGGACTGCAGCACTGCCCAAGTTTCGACGGAATCAAAGGCTTTCTCATAGTCCACAAACGCTAGGCACAAAGGCTGATTATACTCCTCGGTTATTTGTATAATTTGGCGTAGTGTGTGTATGTGGTCTATGGTACTATAGCCTTTCCGGAAACCGGCTTGTTCGGGTGGCTGGAAGTCGTCAAGCCTGCGCGAGAGTCGATTTGTAATGACCCTCGAGAACAGCTTATAGACATGGGTCAGAAGCGAGATGGGTCTATAATTTTTCCACCGGGTTGTATCACCCTTTTTGAAATATAACACCACCACGCTCCTGGTCCACGCGCCTGGCCCCCGAGCACGACAAAATTAAAAAGTTTCTGAAGGGCCTAAAGGATCGGTGTACCACCCGCCTTCAGAAGTTCGGTAGTAATTCCATCGTCACCCGGTGCTTTTCCGTTCTTTAGCTGCTTGAGAGCCATTCTGATCTCGTACAGACTGACGTCCGGGATGTCTTCGCTGTAGTGCCGAATTAGCTTGGATCTGGGATCTCGAGCCAAGCCGACAGCAGGAGTTTGTGTAGACTCATACAACTGTCTATAAAACTTCTGAACCTCTCCCAGAATCTCATCTTTGGAAGAAACAACGACGCCGTTATCCTTCTTCAATTTAGTCAATCGACTCTGACAATAAGACAGATCTTTTGCGAATACTTTAGAGCCTTGGTTACGCTCTATAGCTTCTTGTATCCGCTGGGTGTTATATTTGCGAATATCGCGTCGTACACTTCGAGATCTGCCTATTTAGCTGCCTGAGTTTGGACCAATCGGCCGAAGACTGCGTCAAAATTTTTTGTCTCTCCTGCATGAGTCTGAGATTGTGTCATTAATTATTCGTTAATTGGTAATCGTTAATTTCAGCAGGCAGACATAATTAATGCCGAAATTAACGAAATTCGTGACACACTAATTAAGAAAAATTGTAAAATAGTCTTAAGGAACTTATGTCTGTAACCGACCTAGTCATCACATAATTGTTGTTGGCTTTTGGTGGGATGGATGATATACCACTGATAAACCCCAGATAGTTTTTGTGGTATGTGACTAGAAAAGTCTCCATGTAATCTTTAGTAATTTGGAAATAAACAATAAAAGAAAACATCAACCAAATGTCGGCTAATAAAATAGTATTATTCATTGACTCTATCTAGTCAATATTTGATTAAATGAATAACTGTTTCAAAGGTATAGAAGGAATGCGGTCATAGATGGCGTTAAAAATAACATTATGGAGAAAGTATTCTTTAGTAGTTTTCGTTTCGGGCCAGAAGACCAAACTTAATATCGGGGCGTTGCAGATGAAAAAAAATCGGTAATATGTAATTGAATGATTAATAAAATAATCGATTATTAATCGATTACTCATATAAAAATAATCGCTAATTAAAATCGATTTTTTTACTTTAAAAAATTATCGATTATTTCAATAATCGATTATTTTTTACATCCCTAGAACGCACTCATATTTAAGGTTATAAGAGGGTTAAAAAAGTTTGAGTTAATTCTGTAAATTTGAAATAGGTATTTTCTAAACATTTAGCGAAGTGACTGCCAGGTCTAAATACTTTATTTAAAATATTACGAGGGCTATGTCTGTCAATACAGTGCTACCGAACAAGCTGTCAGATGGTCCTAAAGGTCTAGGTAGGTAACATCAACTTGGAATTCATCATAACAATAATAAATTTGTTATAACAATTACTTATTTTAGGTGATCCCGATGACAGATCTCTTAGAAAAGTAGAGTTAGAAGTAATGATACCTAAACTTATTAGAGAGAAAGCTAAAACTGAAAAGTGTCAAAAAGAAGTGGCTGAATTTGAAAAATGCTGCAAAGAGTCTTCATTTCTAATGGTAGTTAAATGTAGGAAGGAAAATTCTTGTCTTAAAGACTGCCTTGTTAATTGGTACCAAAACGAGGAATTTAAAAATCTGTGCACCGAAGAGTACTTAGCTGAAAGGAGTGAATTTAGAAGGACTGGAATAAAGAAACCTATCAAAAGGGCTTAATTTAATTATGTATATATTAAAGACTTAGATTTCGTACTAGTTAAAATGTAGTTATATGAAAACTCAATCAGTCATCATCATTTATTACAATTGGTAGATGCCGGCTTAACAGTACTTCACGTACACTGCAATCTTTCAAAACATCTGGATATTGTCCATTAATGACTTTTGGCTGTATTACTTCTGCTATTAATATCTCCTGTAAATAAATTATTATTGTTAAACACACACTGTTTAATTAAAGCACAATATACTTCATTAATTGATATCAGCTCACTCAATATATGTTAAGAATAATAAGTATAGATTATTAATCATATGTGAGCACTTTTTTTACCTTAACTGTGGTATTTGCCATGCGTACATGACCAAGAACTGAGATCCAGTCAAACATCTTTATTTCAGGTCTGATGACAACTATGTAGTCTGCATGCGCTACTTTAGGACCTTCTTTATATAATACTGTAAATAATACAGATTTTAAGTAAATGTTTTCATAACTGATTATTTTATCACAGTATTTTTTAATATTAGTTTTCTGATGAATGATAGAATATAAATAATAATCAAGAGAAAATCAATAATATATCAAGATACTTATGCCAAAATATTACTTTTATTTATCAAGAATACAGTGTATTTTTTATGAATAAGATTAATAATTGCTTGCTATTGATAACAGTTGCTTTCTGGAATCAATTGGTTTTCAGAATTTAAATAAAACCAATTTATGCTCTTGAGTAGAATGGCTCGTACAGTTAATATTGACACATTACTAATTGCATACCATAGACTGGTGGCATCTGCTATAAGATACGGAATAATATTTTGGGTCATTTCAACTGATAAAGAGACTGTATTTAAAATGCAGAATAGGTATACATACGATGTTTAACATAAAGATCCCTGATAGAAAAAAAAGAGCTCTAAAACTAATTACAGTTTAATTCTTAGATAATAGATCTTAAGTGACAGTAAAATTCAACAAATTCTCTATACTTATATGTATAAGCTATATACTCGTAGTCTATATCATCAATTACTTCAATGAGCCAGAAAATAATAGGTACTTCTACCTTGGGGTGATACATTAACATACTGAGTGTGGGAGAATAACCAGAGAAATGCAATGATTACTAAAACTTATACAATGTCTTACCATAGTCTCCTCCAAATTTTATACCTGGTTTTACAATATAACCTTTAGATCTGTAATAGTGATAAACCACATAGTTTATAATAAAATTAGGATTACTCATAGCGAATAAATCCCAACACTTTTCAATGGTCAGTAAAGTGTTATCAAGATTAACTATTTGTAGGCAACCTAAACCATACATCAGAAAGAAGGCCTCCTGAGGTGATAATATCAATTTCTCCTTAATATTAATCTTGTTAATGCAACATTTTGGTTTCATTTTTGCAAAGTAATTTTCATCCTCGGAATCACTATTTGAAACTATTACTACTATGTCATCTTTGTCTGTATTGTGAAATTGCTCATTGCTTTCTATCAAATCATGTGAAAAATTGGTTTCTTCATCATCATCCTCATCACTGGAGACTAAGTCTATAATATCCTTTTTTGATCTTTTCTCACTGTCACATACAATTTTCTCTGTAATTGCTTCAATTTCCTTCAAGAATGTATCAGCATCTGTATTTTTATGAGAAGCAAACTTTTTAAACCAATAATTTCTTTTTGTAAATTGCCTTTTCCTCATGATAGGCGGTTGATTTTCGTTTCCGGCTACTTTTGGCTCCGAGCGCGATGCGGACCCTTTGCCGAAACAGCCCATATGATACAAGAGCGTTATCTCATCATTAGATCTTATTTCCACGTTGTATCCATTGAAATAACCGGTAAATACCATTTGAATCGAATTATCTAGTGGAAAACGTAATGATTCTATCGCCATCGGAAATGAGTCATTTAGGTCATTATTTTGACAATCTTCTGATTGCAAAGAAGTCATGACAAAAGAACTGGCCAGTTCCCAAAATTATTTACACTATTTACAGCCGAATATGTCAGTCAGTTCTTTCCCAACTTGTTCAGTGAGAATTAAGAATATGATAGAACGTTACGTAAATTAAAACCACATTACACACCTAATACGTTTAATACATTTTCTTAAGAATCGTAAAATTTAGATATCGTATTGTAATGAAGTTTAGAGAGCTGTATTAAGATTATTAATAGATTTATCTAACCGACATGCGAAGTCTCGAAGACCCTGATTCATACAATGGTGAGTATTTTTTATCTTAAAGAATTGGAGAGCTAAGACACATTTTTTTTAATAAAGAAATTAAATAGAATTATATAGTGAAAAGATTAGATAAAATTGTTTTTATATTAATTTAAACAAAACAAAGTAAATATAACCTTAAAAATACAGTAGTTTTTTTTTTAGTGACCTGTTTCTATGACCTTTAAGTGGTCTGATCTTATTTAGTTACTTATTTAGTCATTGTTAACCTAACCTAAACTTTACTCCATCAATTGCGATTAATCTTTACTTAAATAGTTTACAAGTGAAAAAAATTGTTAATTGTATATTATATAGTTTGCTTTAGTTACGCCCGAATACTGAACAGCCACTCAAATCTGACAATCAATAAAGTGTTACTTACTGCTCAAATTACACATCTTTCTAATGTGACAGCTACTTAAACGCTTAAGTAGCGCTTATATATTTGAGTGGCCGTTCAGTATTTGGGCTTTTGTCTTGTATTTTAGACAGATGGTAATACTGATTGCAAGAGAATAAAGAATAAAAGAACACAATAAAAACCTTGATTTATAAAATGATTTATATGGAATTATCTGTAAAGGAGTACTTAATAATAAAGCAATAAATATCTGTGGTCCAGTGGTCGAACACCTCGCTTCTGAACCAAGAGGTCGCGGGCGTAAACATAACCGAGAGTCGAGTCTTATCAGCCACTGCCTACACCTTTGGTTAGAAAAAGGCGTAAAGTTATGTTATAATGAATAAAATTCGTGGCGTTTATAAACGTGGGTAATACTAAATTAACTTACTATTACTATTTCTACCTAAGAGTCAAGTGAGTTTTAGATAAATTAGTGATGTATTATCTTAGTGAAGTTAAATTCTAATAACTTTAGTTTGGTGAGATTGGAAATTAATGAAATTGAATATAAGTTAACAGAACAACTACTCGACCATAGTGAAGATGAATTGTGTTTTGTTATATTTTATTGAAAATACGTGAACTTCTAATCGGAAATCATAGCTAATTAAAGACCTAGAGGTTTCATTTTTATTTCTATCTTCCATAATTTAAACAAACAGTTGGTAGTTTCTTGTTACATAAATTGATGTAAACTTACTATGGCTATATTTTGTTTATTTCTTCCGGGTAATATAATATTTAAAATGTCGAGTATTTTTTACACTAAAAACAAAAAAGGAAATAAATATCTAGGTTAAATTTGTAAATTCTTTCCAAACCTCTATTTGGAATAAATTTATGTAATTTATAGCGATTAGTATACTTGTCAATAACTGAAGACATGATTTAATGATAACGAAGTCAAGCGATTTCTTAGGACTAGCTAGTGATTTTTGAGTCTATGGAGCCGATGTTTAAGTGATATGGATTAGCATAATTTTATTTTATGGCGTTACTGCGATGCAAATAAAATCAATACAACAGGGTGTAGGGTTACTACGTAACAGCAATAGCAATCCGAAATATTTGATATTTTTTCCAAAGACAAAATGAAGATTTCGTAGATCAATGTAGTGACTATGTAACTTTATTTAATTAGCGTACAAAATGCTAACTGTTCGGTATTTGTTACTGTAGATATAGGTAACCTTTTATAAACCTTCATATCGAGGGTAGGTACTATAATTAGTCTTATAACCTTATGTGCATCGACTGCTGCGCCAGTCGCAATTACAATTACGAATACACAACTGTGCGTTTCTTCAACTGTCTGTTTTACTGGACTACCGCTCCCCTGAAATATAAGTTACTTTTTGCTTCGATACAATTACAATATTGTCAATGTAAATGGATATATCGATACCTTAATTCGCAAACCTACTAACTCCACTTTTTTTCGAAAATGGCATTTTGATACCGGCGGATACTAGATAATAACTAGATTCTATTGGTATCAAAATTATCAGTTTCGAAAAAAAGTGGCGTTAGTAGGTTTTCGAATTAAGGTATCGGGATATTTAAGTATACCCAAAGACGATAGGCTCAAGCGAAAAAAATGATTCTTAGCAATCGGTCAGTAATATCATGCTGCTCTTTCTTTTATATAATCACCCCGCTAGGCGTACCATTTGTTTTCTGTATGTTGGCTAATTGTAATAACAGCAATGACAACTTTTTTCATAATACTATCTCTTTCTTTTCAGCACGAGCGGTGTATATTAGAGAAGGTAAGAGTATATTTATCACCGTAAGTTCAACTAACGTCAACGTCATTCTACTGGGTCACAAGACTCAGCTGAGCCTTCCATCAGTTTTCACAAGTTTAAAGGTTTTGGTGTCTTGGGTGAATTTATAAGTCCTGCTAATCGAAATTATTAGCCAAAATGGCTAACATTGGGGATGTTAGTCAACTTATGCCTTCGCTGGGTGATGAAAAAATCGGTAAGTACTCTCATGCGCATTATTATAAACTTGTAATATCCTTTAGACAGCAATTATAGCTGGTTGATGTCTTTCAGACATGATTGCAGCCACCAGCGTCTTGCAAATTCGTGCAAGCGAAATTCGCCAAACTCAAATAAACTGGCAGTCCTATCTGCAGTAAGTATATTACGAGTTCAAGTCACATAAAATTCTTATAAGTTTTGTATGATTCTACAAATTTATTTCTATCAGGTCCCAAATGATCACGCAGCGTGATCATGACTTCATTGTGAACTTGGACCAGCGAGGTCAGAAGGACCTCCCTGATAAAAACCCAGATATTTGTGCTGAAGTGTTTCTCAATCTCTTAACACACATCAGTAAGGACCACACCATTCAGTACCTACTTGTTTTGATTGATGATATTTTATCTGTAAGTATAAATTTAAGTGCTTGCTAAAACCTTAAATTATTCTTTGTTACCGACTGCCATACAGAGACAATCTATTCTTTATTTGCTATTAAAATATCAGAGACTATATCAGTATCAGTAATCCTTTATTTTATTTTTTCTAATCTTCAAATATGTTCCTCATATTAAAAACATATCTGTTTATTTACCATTTACACAAATAATTAATGAGATAAGCATTTGAGTATACATACATACATAACTTCATTCCAAGACCCTTGCGGGGTAGGCTGAGAGAACAGAGCGCCATAAGAGACAATTCTTACATGCCTCACTAGCTTCGTTGACTTTCAAAACTGTTTCTGTTTTCTTTCTGTTTATTGTTTTTATTTTTATAATATCTTTTTAGAAAAAGATAATTACCTGAAACATTTCATTTATTTGTCAGAAGTTGTGTGCCATATTATCAAAAGTTGACTGAAAAAAAAATCCTTGAAATTCCTTCCTATGAAAATTATCACACTTCCTATTTTTTTGTTTATTGGTGAGTTCAGGTACTTCTGACTATACCTCAGTATCAAAGGTATAATGAGACTAGAAATAAATATATAGGAATTGCTTGCATTTTATTTTATAGGAAGACAAGGCTAGAGTGAAAATTTTCCGTGACACCAAATCCTCTGGCAATGTCTGGCAGCCATTCTTGAACCTGCTGAATCGGCAAGATGAGTTTGTTCAGCATATGACTGCTCGTATCATTGCAAAGTTGGCCTGTTGGCACTCTCAGCTGATGGAGAAGAGTGATCTTCATTTTTATCTCTCCTGGTTGAAGGATCAGCTTAAGATGAATGTAAGTTTCTTATTGTCTGGGTTTTACTATATAGCATGTTTTTAATTAACTTTTATTATTGGCATGAATTTTTTATTTCTCTTTTTATATTTTTGACATGTATTATTATTTTATACTAGTCTGCAAGTGCCATGAAGCTTTTGTGAAAGGTGTTATTACACTAAATTGCTACTACATCATCAAGTTATTTATTTGCTTGTTGGTTATAAAGTAACTAATCTTAATCATTACAACAACTAATTTATTAAAATTTTATTACATACATAACAAACATAATTATTAAAGTTTAGTCTGGCAAAAAATGACATGACAAGTGAATAGCGGCGCCACTATCGTTAATGTGGCACAGAATATAGCACGACAATAACAGTTTGATACTTTAATTGAAATAAAATTTTTGTTCACTAATTTGTCTTACACACTTTGCATTCACAATGTTGGTGAGATATGAAACTATTGAATGAATGGCAACAAATTTATTTCAATTGTAAAATTTGATCTAAATATTCTGCGCCAGAAAAGTTGTTATCCACATCATGCCACCCATCTCTCTCTGTTTTCATGACGTGTGGGCAAGAATTTTTTTTACTGCCTATAACAATATCACAAAAAGAATGTTTTTAAACTTAGTTTTAAACTAAATTTATCGATTGAACTATCGCTGATTCTATTTAGCATGTACCAAGTTGAAGTACCTAACAACCGAAAAAAGAAGTGTTGCCAGTGATTAAATTTGTTAGTACCATTTCACATAATTTTTGACAAGCTATACATAACAGATTAGGATAAATTTGCTGCTTGATTTGTGACAGCTACTTTTGTACTGTTATCTAAAAAGAAATATTATGCACCAAAAACCATTTAATTGTTTACAATTAATATTTGTTTTGAATACAAACTAAATTTAATAAATTCAATCTAATGTAGGGTCATTATGTCATTAATAAGGTTGAATGAATGGATGAATGAAATAAGCAAGCAAGTAATGATTGAATTGATGAATTCTTTGTAATGAAAACTATATTACTAATTTGACTTCTAAAGTTTTTAAAACAATGCTAACTGATAAAAGTTGTAATACACATGCATAGACAGTGCGTGTATAAGTGGACAAATTTGTAAAGAAATGAAAATACTTAATTTTTTCTATAAATGTTATAATTAACCGTAGATTAATAACCTGTATACATGATTTTCACGTAAGTAAACGATTTGCTGTAAAAATTTGAAAATTGAAATATCATTTATCTCTATGTAAAAAAAATTATCTAGTATTTCTACGATAATTACCGTTAAATGTTTTTGTTAATTCTCCTTTGTCTTCAGTCTAAAATCATATCAATAATTTTAATTAAAAAAAAGGTTCTTACATCGTCAACATACCTATGTAATATGACAACAATATTATATTTTGTGCATGTAGATAATATAATGCATAACTCTTAGTACCACTCCGTCACAGGTTTAAAATCATTAGAAATCCATTGACGTCTTCCTATGTAAGTGAAGTGTTAGTACTAATAGACCATACTTAGAGATACTGCTTAATATTATCTGTGACAACGCTTTCTGCAATTCTACTGGCGCCATCTATACACCTTGTATCTGATTGTAAACGGAGCACTTGGCTCACTTTATGACTAAATCCCATACCCCCAAACTGAAGTCTTTGTTATTATTTGAGCAAATTAATTACTTTTATATTAATTTCAACTTACTCCACTTCACGTTTATTTCCTTGCTCTTACACCTTCCGCTAGGACACTTTTAATTTGGTATTGGAAAGTATATCCTGACCTTCCACGAGTCCCACATCCTTACAATATTCTTCTTAAATCCTTTCTATAAAAACTTAGTATTCACTAAAGAATAAGTCCGAGAATAAATATGTCATAAGCTTACAAATAAACCATAGGTACTAAAACGCAATTACAGTTCGCCATTCTTTATAACGGTAATACCATCTGCTTAATTTCATTTGTGTATTTTGTTTGTAAACTAATATTAATATCTATTATCATCAAATGTGTCTAAATTGATTGGAACGTAACAATTCGTTGTGAGTATCACGTGGCAGCATCACGCATTGTTTGGGGCTTAAAAACCGGGTAATAAAAGACACTGAGAGAGGTTTGTTTTCTGGTAAGGCGGAGAAAGTGTCTGAGGAGTTAGAGCATGCCGAGCAGGTTATGTTGCTGCATGAGAAACAGAATTTCGCTGCCGATAAACCAACAAAACATCATCACCACAAGGATAAAGAACATGCCGATGCTGAGGAGAAGTACTCAAGCCTCTACAGTTCTTTTGATGAACTGAAACCGCTAGGTGACTTGCCGCCTGGCCTGCACAAGGTATTCATGTACTGTGTAGATGTCTCCACACGAAAATTGTTTTAAGAAACTGTTAAATAACAATGTGATAACATATTTATTTTTTAATAAGTTTAGGGACTTTTAACCTGAATATAATAATTAATAATCTGTGTGTTTCTAACTGAGATTTACATTGTTTTTGATATTGATTATTATAAATATATGCATGCTTTAGACTAACATTGTTCATTTTTAGCACAAAATATGAGGGATTTGAAGCTTAATGCATGACCGCCAATGCTATGTAGTCATAGACAATAATTTAAATATAGAATGCTTTTTGTATAAATATTGATATGAAGTAGAGTTTAGTTTAGTGTATAACTTTATGTATAGGTCTCGCGCAAATGCTGGTCACCTCTTTTGTTTTTTTTTATAAATTTAAAAGAAACGTATATTTATTTTTACGATCTCCGTAATTTTACCGCTTAAATTATACCTATTTATGGAGATTAACACTTGCGCAAGCACCATATTTATGTATATGTAAGACAATATTTAAGTTGTTGAGTAATCTATATTTGATGAAGTAATTAAGTATGGTTAAATATACTGTTAAAATCCTTATTTAATTTTCGATAAAGCTAGGCATGACAATTGTATATGATTATTTAATTTTGTAATAGGTAATCTGGAACATTAATTATTTATGAAATTAATGTTATATTTAGTAAGATTAAGTGGCAAATAATAAATTACATCACCACTAGGAATGGTTGTAAAAAAGCATCACGTGATTAATGGATGATCCATAATTACTGCGTTATTAATGTGTATGGTCGAAATTATTATTTTGACAGTTATTTTTAACTTTTTTTAAATTCATTTGGAATATCAATAATACGAATTTTAATGCAATTATTCCTCAAATAGTGTTACAAGACTTTGATTGCAGAGAAACTCATTGCAGTTTTTTTTTTAATAATTGCGATTATTTTTAATGTTGTACACAGAACAACGACTACATCCAGTCTGTCGCTCGTTGTCTTCAAATGATGCTGCGCATTGACGAGTACCGTTTCGCTTTCCTGTCTGTTGACGGCATTTCCACTCTGCTCTCCATCCTGGCCTCCAGGGTCAACTTCCAGGTAAGCCAACGGTTGCAAAGAATATAATCGCATTTTTTCTGAATTATGCTTTTAACGTTTGAATGTAAAGTTTTAAAGACATGTAGTATGAATAGATGAATTTATTTACGATGATTGTTTTTAAGATTTGACGAACCTCTACGTAATATAAAAAGTAAACTCGGCTACGTCCATGTTGGTTATATTTTAATTTATAATAGCTTATTTCATGATAAATGTGTACATTGCTTGCTTACTTCATCTTGCTTTTATATGAAAAATAAAAACAAAAATGCTTATTTTTTATTGTGATTTCAGGTTCAATACCAGCTCGTGTTCTGTCTTTGGGTTTTGACCTTCAACCCACTGTTGGCTGAAAAGATGAACAAATTCAATGCCATTCCCATCCTCGCTGATATTCTTAGTGATTCGGTTAAGGAGAAGGTAACCCGTATTGTGCTCGCTGTGTTCAGAAACTTGATCGAGAAGCCAGAAGACCAGCAGGTACAGATTTTTAATGATATGATGATTTTTGATTATAAACATTACAGCAATTTTATAGCATAAAATTTCTCTCTAAAAAAATTGTTTTGGACTCATTACATAATTGAAAACAACAATTAAAAAAATAACTCATGATATTTTTCAACTCATACAGGTTGCAAAGGAGCATTGCATCGCGATGGTACAATGCAAGGTACTGAAGCAGCTGTCCATTTTGGAACAGAAGCGTTCTGACGACGAAGACATAATGAATGATGTGGACTTCTTGAACGATCGCCTGCAGGCGTCTGTGCAAGACCTCAGCTCCTTCGATCAATATGCCACAGAAGTGAAGAGCGGCCGGTATGTTACAAATTATTTTATCAGAATTTTATAGATCCATCATAAATTTTATTTTTAATAATGAAACTAGCTAAAGGACTGGCTTTCAAGTCACACTAACTAAAAAAAGAACATCCAAATGTTTAATTTAGTTTTAGTACCGGCTGAAATATAAAGAAAAAAAAAGGTTTAAGTTATGTGTATCTCCTCCACAGTTTGGAGTGGTCTCCAGTACACAAGTCGGCCAAGTTCTGGCGCGAGAATGCGGCTCGCCTCAACGAGCGCGGCCAAGAACTGCTGCGCACCCTCGTGCACCTGCTGGAGAAGAGCCGCGACCCCGTCGTGCTGGCCGTCGCCTGCTACGACGTCGGCGAGTACGTGCGACACTACCCGCGCGGCAAGCAGTACGTATATTACAATATTTCCAGTATTACTTCTGACATTAAGCCTGTACATAATGGACTAATAAAATGAAACTTCGATAAAGAAAACAAACATATAACAATTGTCAAAACCACGAAGTATCGATATTAGATACACAGGAGTATTAATAATAATAGCACCGATACGTCCTAAATTCGAGCGCAGCTAGTGGCAGAAAAGAGAACTAAATCTGGGTTTATTATTGTGTACATTAATACTGTGGAAAAGCCATACCGTTTGAACTCGTGTGTGTCTATACTTTGTGGTCATAACCCTCGCAATTATATCCAGGTAAATGTAAGGAGATTTTACGTTGATGACTTTGATCTTTGTTGTTGTATTTTTTTTTTAAATTTCTTTAGGTCCTATTTCACAAGCAAGTACATTTAATTTGTTAATTAAAATACAGAACAGTTAAATGTATTATTTTTTTGTATTATAATTAATAAATTAAATGTACTATGTATATATTGTCAACAGTATTATTGAACAACTGGGTGGCAAACAGCGAGTGATGTACCTGCTGAGTCACGACGACCCGAATGTCCGATACGAGGCTCTGCTGGCTGTACAGAAATTGATGGTCCATAACTGGTGAGTTATATTGCTCGCCTATTTTTCTATGATCACTATTATGTAAAAACATACACAACTATATTTTCATGTCATGTCAACCAACCCATGTCATGTGCCAACACGAAGTTTACGGAGATTTGTTTATATTCACGCGTTTTTTTGTACCCTATGCATATACATAATATGTATGCATATTTGATATATTATCAACCCCTGATAACTGGATCACCTAAACTACTAACAGTCTGCTTTTTAATAATCCGACTTAGAATTTTTAAAATTAACCTGCTATAATCCTGTATAATATTAACATAATAAATTTATTGATTACCTGTATAGGTATTCTGTGTATGATTCTTATTGGTTGTTTTTTTTT
The DNA here is from genome assembly GCA_905147225.2 of Euproctis similis. NCBI lineage: Eukaryota > Metazoa > Arthropoda > Insecta > Lepidoptera > Erebidae > Euproctis > Euproctis similis. Next base: position 9,170,618 of record LR990122.1, read on the forward strand.
CTAGGGAATACCTTGGCAAGCAACTCGAGAAGGAACAGATTGATAAACAGGCGGGCACTGTTGTCGGAGCTAAAGCTTAAATATGTTATTTATTTGAAATTGAGATTTAAATCATTGTTATTACTGTTGTCATTTAATATACCAGGTATTAAAACATAGGAATGGAGTAGTTTAATTATAATATGTAAATAAAGTTTTTTTTTTCGACTAACATGAACAACATCCGGTTGTTTTCACTGTTTTGCCATAGTATATTATTGTACAACAGATGTAGATGTTTCATGAAAAGAAAAGTATATAAATAAACTTAATAATTAAAATCACCAGTGAAATGTTACTAATATATTATTATTTTACAGTGTCTTTCTATATTATCAATTGAAAATTAATATAATATATATGTTATTCAAAATTCATAGATTTATTAGCGGTTTGTGACGTGATTACTAACTGCATCAGTATTCCGAATAAAATCATCAGAATATTTTACATTTTGTTTTTTATTTTTCCGTTCACCTATTTCAACGTTCAACTATTTTCTCAATAGAAACTATATAACAGTTAACCAACTAGTTCATAATTTAATTTAAGTGATTATTAAATAATTGAGTCCCTGATATTCTGGCCATCTACTGCTACAAAAACCCCTGTTTGATCATTAGATACCTTTGCTATGAAAGTATACAATATTTAGTGGCTTGGCTTTATAGAATGAATCTATTGTGTTTTAAAAGCATTACAATGTGAGAACGCAGGATGCGTGCCATGGATACCAACATTACCAACTCATTGACAGAAAATTATTATGTGTTTTTTCTATAAGTTGGCATTGATCACAATATTTTAAATAGATTTTCTTTAAAAATAATAATATTTGTTTTAAAAAAATATAACTTTCGTTTCGTTGTAGCTTTTTGGAAATAAAGTTAATTCAACCTGTGTTAAAAATAAATATATAAATATTGTTGAAAGTACAAGCATTGACTTTTCCATATTTAATGTGAACACTGAACTTAGCGCACTCTACTGGCGCATTTTAACACCAATTCGCGATCCAATTAGGCTTCAGCCAAAGAGAATATAAATATGAATAATATAAAATGGCTACAGCATAATTCGGCATTGTGCGTCACTGAGTCGCATAACGCTCTGTAATTGGAAAACTAGGTATAAGAGCGGTCGACACCTTCGATATAAAACATGTATGATAAAGTGAGCAGGCGTGTTTAGAAGAAAAAGATAAAAGACGATTAATACGACAGAAAAGGCCGTATAGCCTCTAAGCTTTAGCCTGTCCAAGGTGAATAAAAAAATTATAATATAAATATAACCTCAAAAAACAATAGTAAATATGATAAGAATATATCATATTGTTGATATTGATATTTAAGACATGGATATTGATCTAACGGAAAATGTTCTCGTGCTAAAGGACTATAAAACGATACCGGATATAGTTCATGAATATAGTCCGACTCTTAAATTTGGACATATACCTTTAGTGATAGACAATGGTTGTTATTTTGAATATTAGTAATAAGTTTTATTGATTTTGGAACTTCATAGTTAATTTTATGTATCTTTTTAGGCTCTTATCAATGTAGAGTTGGTTGGTCAATTAATGATGAGCCTAATTTGATATTTAAGAACCTGATAGCAAGACCAAGGAAAGATAGGTGTAAAAAAGATGCTGAACCACCAGCGACACCTCCTATACAGATTGGCAATGATATCGTTAATATAGAAGCAGTAAGGTAACTTGTTTATTTAATATAAGCTAGTTAATTTCAGTTAATTATATCTGCAAGGCCCTTTTCTTCATATCATGTAAGTATACAATAGATTTATGCAAAGGATAGAATAAATATTGTCCTAGGCAAAAATATAGTATTTTTTTCTTAACTGTAGAGGACTTTTCACACAATTTGATAGATGTTTAGTTTTACTAGCAAATGGTTTTTCTTAAACCCAACTGATAACTGGAAAATAAACAATTTCAATATTTGGGAGTATTCTGTTATGAGTTAGAATTTATCACTAGGACTAACTAATTATTCTATTTAATTAATAAATTTTAGTTTACTATATTTTATTATATCAAGTTTCATATGTTCGCATACATTCATATCAGATTTCAGCTCAAGACACAGTTCGATAAAAATGTAGTGACACACTTTGAAGCCCAGGAACAGGTTTTTGACTATATCTTCTCTCATTTGGGCATTGACAGTGAGGGTTGTGTACCACATCCTATTGCTTTGACTGAAGCCTTTGTAACTCCTAATTACTGTAGACAATGTAAGTATATTCTGAACAGAAAATAATTATAATATTTGAAATAGAAACAAAACTTCATACCTATGGTGTAGGCGGAGGTGTACCTTAAGGTGTAGGTAAGCCTCCACTCGCCGTTATCTTTAAGTCCCAGATGCAATAACTGGTAAACCTTTGCCATACCACAAAGTTTTCAGTCATCAATATTTATCACACATAAGCCAAGGATTCACATTTGAAGCCAAGATTCAAACACGCAACCTCTTAAAAAGCAGGATGCTTGACCACTGGACACTTTGTTAATACAATAAGTTAATTTTGTTCTAGTGATGTCTGAACTGTTATTTGAGGGTTATGGTATTCCCGGATTAAGTTATGGAGTGGACTCCTTGTACAGTATGTACAAGAATGATATAGGAGATACAGCACTGGTGATCAATTGTGGCTATCATACCATACATGTTATACCTGTTATCAGAGGTAAAGTTATTGCAGAATATGCAAGAAGAATTAATTTAGGTGAGTATCTTATTTATTTCATTATTATTATTACGTCATTAGAAAATTAATGGTTGACACGCGGCATAGATAGACCTCACCCACAATACTACCCATGACCAAACAGGTCCTTACAGAATGTGCTATCCTTAGACTTATTAAAAACGATGAGAGTGGCAAGACTTATGAAAGCCGGAGACGTTTAACAGTGTTAGATATGTTCAGTTCGCTGCTTGAATGGGCCCCCTCGACCGGTGAAATACCCCGACCTCTCGGAATATCGGTGTGAAGTTGCTCGTGCTGTGTTTTGTTCGGTGAGAGAGGTACCCGGAGTCTCGAACCCCTTTCTCCTTCCTTACCCGTCCTACGCCCTTAAAAAGCGGCAACGCACCACAGTGTTCATGGGTGGGTGAGTGATCCACTTTCTAGTTTGCTCTCCTATCCGATAAAAAAAGGTGTGTAAATCATGCTCTGTAGAGCTCTGTTTTCGTGGCCTATCCTACTAGGGACTTGAGTTGAACTTATGTAAGCATGTAATTAAATATCTATTGCATTACAGGAGGCAGTGAAATGATAGGTTACTTACACAAACTGCTGCAGCTTAAATATCCTGTCCATGTGAACGCCATAACCATGTCTCGAGTGGAAGAAATAATACAGGAGCACAGCACAATAGCACTAGGTTATCAGGAGGAGATCAGAAAATGGACGAATCCTGATTATTACGAAGCTAATGTGATGAGAATACAATTACCATATGTACAAGCAACAAGCTCCTCGGGTTTAACTGGTAAGAAGAATTTTTATTGATTTCATTTTTTTTTTTATGGGAGGAGGGCAAATGAGCTTGCGTCACCTGATGGTAAGTGTGAAGAAGAAGTTGCGTTGACATCCTTTAAGGAAATAGGATGGAGAAGGGAGGTGGGCCCCCTGTTATCTCTCTCACCGAATGAAACGCTTCTTAGAGGTCGTGGTATTTCATCGGTCGAGCCGGCCGATTTATGCAGCGACCTGCTTGGCTCTACCACTGTTTCCGCAAAGAGAGCTTAAAATAAAAGCAAAATGATTTATTAAATGAAACATTCTTTATAGCTGAACAACAAAAAGAACGTAAAAAGGAAATGGCTCGACGTCTTCTGGAAATTAATGCGAGGAAACGAGAGGAGAGACTCGCAGAAGATGAGGAGCAACTGAATCAATTACTCACTCTGAAGGTGATACTTCCACTTGATCTTCATTCTGTATACCTAGTTCATGTATGTCTGTCAGGCAATTTTTTAAGAATCTTTCATTTTTTAACATGATATATTTTCAAATCCGCGAACGCAAAAGGCAAGATTCATTGTTATGTTCCAAGATAGAAAGAGATAGAAAAGCACCGTGAAAGCAGCTTGTAATGCTACTATTTCCACATCATCCTTTGGTACATCTACATACATGTATTATTTAATCAATGAGAATATTGTACTATTGCCGTTCAATAGCTTACAGTATAATAATAATAATATCTAGGACACAATACACACAGCGCCCTCTAGTTCCAAGCTAAGCAACTAAATGCTTGTGTTATGGATACTAGATAACGGATATTAATACATATATACTTTTCTTTTGTAAATACATACTTATAATACATAGAAAAACACCCAGACGCCACACAAATATTTGTGCTCGGGTGGGAATCGAACCCCCGACCTCATTGCTGCAGCCGGTAGTTTTACCAATGCGCCACGAGGCCCGACAATTTTGCAATTTTTCATGAATGTTCTAGTCTCGGTGGCGCAGTGGGCGAGCGCACGGCTTCTGATCCAGAGGTCCGGGGTTCGATTCCAGATACTGGCTCACACCAATGACTTTTCGAAATTGTTTTCGGAAGTTATGTGTGATAAATACCGATGATTGATAAACTTTGTGCCCGGTATGGCAATAGGTTCGCCACCTATTCCATTTGGGACGTAAACATAACGGCGAGACGAGGCTTAACAGCCGCTGCCTACACCTTCGGGTAACAAAAGGCGTGAAGTTATGTTATGTTATGTTATGTTCTAGTTGTTAGTTGGCAAAAATCATTGGATCAACCTCACAGATAAGTAAACATTTTTAATATATCTGCAGGAGTTGATAGAAGACGGCGACACGGATGAATTCGACGAAGCAATCAAAGGTTTTGACATTAAAAACTATGAGGATCTTCAGGTAGCTTTTTTGCTTGAATTCTTAATAATTTTAAGATATAAGATGGGCGTGACTACTGTATCTAATAATCAAAGATGTAATGATTTTGAGGGAAATACACATTAAAAAAAAATTAAAATATTCATTTTATAGATTAATTTATAAAATTCAATTTTTTTTTGGGATTAATTATTAAATGTCTACCTACATTAAAGAAAAGGATTTCAAAATCTGTCGACATGCTTATTGAACCTTTTTTTTTACATGTATACAGAGGCAAATAACAAACGTGAACACGCGTATTGAGAAGAATAAACAGCGTATAGCGGCCGCTGCGACTGCAGAAGAGAACTTGGAGTCTCGTCCTGCTACTGGTAGAATAAACCCTCCTACTGATCCAGAAGCATTCCAAACGTGGCTGACTGAGACTAGAAGCAAGGTATATCCATATTTTAGTAGAGGCTCATTTTCAGGTGTCTGTTGTCGATGAAAGTGCTGTGTCTATAAATGGTTAACTAAAATTTGGTTACGGTCCTGGACAGCAAGGAGCTTTTTGTCAGTGGATATGGGGGGCCGAATCTCACAGGAAACTTTTGATAGTCAGCAAATGTTCAAATATGAATTTTTCATCATAATCAGCCTAGAGTGATTAATGTGGAGTACAGTCACATAAAACATACCCTATTGTATATTTTCTGAATTAATACATGAAGCGATATTTATGCCTCCGATGTTAAAATCTATAACCAGGACTGCCCAGGACTATACGGACACCATTTTGTAACTCATCAATAATTTGCACACTTAACTTTTTTATGCAATAAGGGGCAAACGAGTAAGCGGGACACCTGATAATAAGCCTATATACACCTGCAACACTGATAGTGTTATAGTTACATTGTCGACCTTTAAGGGAGTGGGATGGGACGGGATAGGGGAAGCGGAGTGGACCTCCGGAGACCTCTCTCACCAAACTAAACGCGACAGTGCCGGTATTTCACCGGTCCATCCGGCCCATTTATGCAACGAGCTGCGTGGCATTACCACTGTTATACTTCCCTAAAATTCATTGCTATGACCACGAGATCCTCTGAACTTGAAGTCTCAGTGCAGAAATACCAGGCAATCGAGACTACTCCAAGTCAGAATAAATCTCCCAATCGCCATTTACCACAATCACGGGTAGAGATGTTGTGTGTGCGCAGTACCGCGAGCTGGTGGCGCGGCGCGAGGCGAGGCGGGCGCGGCGCGCGGCCATGGTGAAGCGCCGCACGGCCGCCGCCGCCGAGCGCATGCGCGTCATCTCGCGCTTGGCCGCCGCCGGGGACGAGTTCGGCGCACAGGACTCCGACTGGGACGCGTACAAGAGGTGAGCCACTCTCACACACTGACACCCTGTACATAACACTACTCCGACTGGGACGCGTACAAGAGGTGAGCCACTCTCACACACTGACACCCTGTACATAACACTACTCCGACTGGGACGCGTACAAGAGGTGAGCCACTCTCACACACTGACACCCTGTACATAACACTACTCCGACTGGGACGCGTACAAGAGGTGAGCCACTCTCACACACTGACACCCTGTACATAACACTACTCCGACTGGGACGCGTACAAGAGGTGAGCCACTCTCACACACTGACACCCTGTACATAACACTACTCCGACTGGGACGCGTACAAGAGGTGAGCCACTCTCACACACTGACACCCTGTACATAACACTACTCCGACTGGGACGCGTACAAGAGGTGAGCCACTCTCACACACTGACACCCTGTACATAACACTACTCCGACTGGGACGCGTACAAGAGGTGAGCCACTCTCACACGCTAACACAACTTGTCAATAACACGACTCCGACAGGGACGCGTACAAGAGGTGAGCCACTCTCACACACTGACACCCTGTACATAACACTACTCCGACTGGGACGCGTACAAGAGGTGAGCCACTCTCACACACTGACACCCTGTACATAACACTACTCCGACTGGGACGCGTACAAGAGGTGAGCCACTCTCACACACTGACACCCTGTACATAACACTACTCCGACTGGGACGCGTACAAGAGGTGAGCCACTCTCACACACTGACACCCTGTACATAACACTACTCCGACTGGGACGCGTACAAGAGGTGAGCCACTCTCACACGCTAACACAACTTGTCAATAACACGACTCCGACAGGGACGCGTACAAGAGGTGAGCCACTCTCACACACTGACACCCTGTACATAACACTACTCCGACTGGGACGCGTACAAGAGGTGAGCCACTCTCACACACTGACACCCTGTACATAACACTACTCCGACTGGGACGCGTACAAGAGGTGAGCCACTCTCACACACTGACACCCTGTACATAACACTACTCCGACTGGGACGCGTACAAGAGGTGAGCCACTCTCACACGCTAACACAACTTGTCAATAACACGACTCCGACAGGGACGCGTACAAGAGGTGAGCCACTCTCACACACTGACACCCTGTACATAACACTACTCCGACTGGGACGCGTACAAGAGGTGAGCCACTCTCACACACTGACACCCTGTACATAACACTACTCCGACTGGGACGCGTACAAGAGGTGAGCCACTCTCACACACTGACACCCTGTACATAACACTACTCCGACTGGGACGCGTACAAGAGGTGAGCCACTCTCACACGCTAACACAACTTGTCAATAACACGACTCCGACAGGGACGCGTACAAGAGGTGAGCCACTCTCACACACTGACACCCTGTACATAACACTACTCCGACTGGGACGCGTACAAGAGGTGAGCCACTCTCACACACTGACACCCTGTACATAACACTACTCCGACTGAGACGCGTACAAGAGGTGAGCCACTCTCACACACTGACACCCTGTACATAACACTACTCCGACTGGGACGCGTACAAGAGGTGAGCCACTCTCACACACTGACACCCTGTACATAACACTACTCCGACTGGGACGCGTACTTGACAAGAGGTGAGCCACTCTCACACACTGACACCCTGTACATAACACTACTCCGACTGGGACGCGTACAAGAGGTGAGCCACTCTCACACACTGACATACCTGTACATAACACGACTCCGACTGGGATGCGTACAAGAGGTGAGCCACTCTCACACGCTAACACAACTTGTCAATAACACGACTCCGACAGGGACGCATACATGAGGTGAGCCACTCACACTTATTGCCACCACACACTACAGGCCCGTCCATCAATTATATGAAGTGTTTTATGGAACGAAGTTCCTTACGGCAGGCTTGGAGGAGTTAGGGATTTTGCTGCGAGACCGAATTGAAAAAAATATGATAGTAAAACCGTAAGAAAAAGTCCGTATTATAAAACCGTTAAATGAGACGTGCGCAGGCGCGACAGTCGTATACACAAGCAAGTAGTGTATAATACCTTTCTCTTTCTCCGATTGTCGATTCTACATTGAGTAAACGCATTGAGTTTTCAGCAAAATCATCTACTCCTTCGTTCTGATCTAGCCTCTCTAAATCGTTGACTTTAGCTACAATGTAATCATAAATATTTTGACACAAGATAAAAAGCTGGTTTACTGCACATGCTCTTCTCATTGGAAAATATGCTTTCATTAGACATGTTTTCTACTCACCTATGATGTCCAATTTTAGCTAGACGCTTGAAAGTCATCAATGCCATCGAATCGCTGTACAGTAGTTCGTATAGTATTTATTATGGAATAGGGGGCAGACATTGAAGGGGGTCACCTTATCGTAAGTGATTTACGCCGACCATGGACATCTGCAACACAGTGTGTTAGAGTTGTGTTGCTCGCCTTTAAGGAAGTGGGTTGGGTAGAAAGAGGGACGGACGTGAGCCTACGGCTACCTCTCTTAAGAAGCGAGACGGTCTCTCTTTAGGTCGAGATTCTAAGAGACCCATGCAATGTATATTATTGTTTTGCCGTGAACACGCACCTCTAAAGCCCTTAAAACGCTTTCTATTGGCAAAGCTCTTTAATATGAGCGAATCGGCGGAAAAAAAACTAATATCAACATAACCAAACTTATGTTTTCATAATCTGCATTAATAAAATATTTTTATGATATTCATATGGTGTTTCAGCATAAGTCGTGAAGCTGATTCCGATTCGGAAGCTGATGGTGAACGTCTTCTAGAACTGGAGGAAGCTCTAAGGGAATATGAGCCTGAACCGGCCAATAGTAGCCAACATCATCAATTACATCTTGCCATTGAGCCGTTCAGGTAACAAAGAAAATTTGCATATCTAACATATTTTGTGTTAAAATATAATTTGCACTATAATTAGGTAAATTGTTACTAAGGAAGTTATGTGTGAAAACTATCGATGACTGAAAACTTTGTGCCTGGTATGGCAATAGGTTCGCCACCTATTCCATTTGGGACGTAAACATAACGGCGACATGAGGCTGAACAGCCGCTGCCTCCGCCTTCGGGTAGAAAAATACGTAAATTTGTAGATGAACATTTTTAAAATTTTGTAATCTCAAAATAATTGCTACAAAATATTTAAAGAAACCTTAAAAATCCTTTTATTGTTCCAATAACTAAAGCGCATTTCATTGGCATGATACTGTAATCTAATTTTGGTTCCCTAATTTATTCATTTTTTTTCTTTAACAGAGCTCCTGAACTAATGTTTCAACCGTCTATGATGGGTAACTTGGAGGCTGGACTCGCTGAAACGATGGAACATTTATTCAAAAACTTTAGCGCTGAGGACCAGTTGCTCTTAGCCAATAACGTGTTTCTCACCGGTGGATGTTCACAGTTTCCAGGTTAGTTTAATTATTGATACTCTGTCTCTTACAGTGTAGTGTTTTATCTCACTCATATCTTAAAAAACGCTGCATAAATGGGCCGGCTCGACCGGTGAAATACCACGACCTATCAGAATATCGGCATAAAGTGGTTTATGCCACGTTTGCTTGGTGTGAGAGGTATCCCGACGCCAAACCCCTTTTCCTCTACCCTCCCCATCCCGCTTCCCTATCTCTCCTAAAACCACAACAAAATCTTTTGAGATCATGGATAGTTCGAAAGAATAACGTGTTATGTCGACCACTTAGACACACCTTTATCCCACAGGCAATAAAATCATTAATAACAAAATATTTTTCAGGTTTAAAAGAGCGCCTCGAACGGGAACTCCTGGAAATGCGCCCGTTCCAGTCTAGCCATAAAGTGGTGATGGCCAAAAATCCCAGTCTGGACGCGTGGTACGGACTAAGAGATTTCGCCGGGAGCAACGAATTTGAAAACTGGTGTATTTCCAAAGAGGAGTATTACGAAATGGGGGGTGAATACTTAAAAGAACATCACGCCAGCAATAGGTATTATAGAAGCCCAGCGCCTATAGTAGATAATACTATGGCACCATCCGTAGATGCTAATGTTGTAAAAGAAGAGATTGTCATTGATTGTTAAGTTTAACTTACATCTATTTAAATAAATGAATGCAGGTCTGTTCGTAATGTCAAAATATTGTTTTTTTTTTTATTTATTAATATATGCAAATTGGTTCGGACATGTTGAAAGAATGGATGATTGACTAACTAGATATACAGTGCAAAAGCGGAAAGTTGTGTCGAGGACGGGCACGACACATATTTCAACTTTCATTGTTAATTTAATAAAACTTTAATGTCTGAAGTTTATCTGTATGCAAGTAGAACTTCAACCATAAAAAAACAAATAAATAACATTCCGAAAATTATCCAATTCGTATAACATAACTTCACGCCTGTTACAAGTCTCGCCGTTATGTTTACGTCACAAATGGAATAGGTGGCGAAGCCTATTGCCATACCGGGCACAAAGTTTTCAGTCATCGATATTAGTCACACAACTACCAAAGACAATTTTGAAAAGTCATTGGTGTTAGCCAGCGTCAGGATTCGAACCCGCGACTTACGGATTTAGAAACGGTGTGCTAGACCACTGGACCACCCAGATGTCAAAGTATCATTCAAAATATAGTCCAGTGTAACTCATCTAATTGTATTCATACTTTTCTTAAATTAAGAAAATATATCACTCGTCGAAAGTCTTAAAGACGACTTTCGCCCTAACAAAGGGAGTACAAGGACGATGGCTAAAATAAAAACAAGACAAATAGCCACAAATATCATGGCACGTTTATTTTTTTCCACTACATGGCGACTTCTAAAAGAATCGTGATTTGTTATTTTGCAATCGTATATAGATAATTTCTTTTTTATTTTTTTTAATTATCGCTCGCAATTAACGAGCACTGGAGAAGAATACATTTATACATTATTTTCGATAAAATTAAAATATAAAAACTCTGGCATTTATCAATTTGATCTCGAATATATAAATCACTATGAATTTAAAAAAAAAAATATTTTTGTTAGTTTCGCTAATCATAATATTGATGATACTATTAATAAAGAGTACATTTAAAAAATCACATTAAGCATATATATGCTGACTACACAAGTACTCTTACAGCCCCACTCTGCTGCCATCACGCTGAACCTTGTATACTCAAAGTATCAACAACAATCAATACAAAAACACCCCCAGGTTCTTACAATAAACCAAACAATATAATTACAAGTAATTTTATCACATTCATTTTTCAGACTACAAATAAAAAAATAACTAAACAATTTATAGCACAGGAGGCTGTGAGAGCTGTTATCACGTGCAATGTAAAATTATTATTTAATTATACACCCACAGTTAACAAATCTAACTTATTTAAAAAGATATATAAACTAGCCTAAAAATTTTAACAATAATATGTAAATAAAATTAAAATGAAAACGGTTGTAGATAAAAATATTGGTCATCAAAACTCCTGTAGAGCTATAGCTAAATGACCATCATAAATAATCATCATGCCATGATAATTGTTTATAAAGAGAGTTTTTTTTAATAAAAATTGCACTCAAAGGGATTGTAAATTACTCGAAAATTTGGTAAAGTGCGGCTTTTAGCCAAATGTTTTTTTTTGTTTAGAATATAATTAGAAAATAGTATCTATAAAATTCAGTGACTTAGAAATAGCTCTCAGTATATAAAAAAAAGTTAAAATCCTTAGGCTGTACTCTCGTATGATTACAATGTAAGCAACGCAATATGTTGGCAAAGCGGAAGTTCACGTAAATCTAACGATACAATAGAACTAAATATTTATGTACCTTAGAGATTATGATTATACAAGGCTCACTGTTACCTGATAATAACTACCGCACGATTAAGTTTAGTCTATAGCGCGCGGCCAGCGGGCTCCTAGACTAGTACTCTGCCTCAACAACGGGAACGTCTCAATTTTGCGGGATATGTACGATTTTCTTCAATAAAATAACACAAACTACTAAGACTCTGCACTGGTTGTGGCCAAATATCTTTGAACAAGACAAAAACTATTTTTTACGTACTTTATTACGCGAAAATAAGTTTATGCAGTTAGTGTCGGTAACATATTTGTTACAATTCAACCAAACCAAAGACTTTCAAAATTTTTCATTAATAATATGTTCTCTCTCTGAAATAGGCCACAGTACCCTAATACGCGAATAAACTAACATATATGGGCATATAAAATTTAGCTGCTTACTACCTCAAAGAAATTTGTCCACCTCCATATCAGGCTTACAAAGAAACATGTCGAACCGTCAAACCACAAACATTCGGATGTTAACAAAAAGAAATATATATATATTTATAATAACAAACAAACACAAAAATCAACTCTGCCAATATTCAGTGTGAGTATTCTTTTTCCAAAATTGTGAATTCCTCAGTCTTATCTACGGCTCGAACATATAAGTAGACAAAGAGATAAAAATCATACCACATTCTGTGATTTACGTAATATATAATAAAAATAAAAGAAAAAATAATATTCAAATATTAAATTCTTAACGTATAGGTTCCAACTAACATCGGTATGTAAAATAGTTGCAACAGTGAAAACGCGCAATTTGCAAATACAACGTATACTTAGTAGCTCTTAAAATAATAAAAAAAATGCAAACTGCGCTCTTCATTGTTTCTTTTATGCGGTCTTTGTTTTTCGCGAAATATAATTCCAGAGAATAATTGTCCTCTTGTCTAATATAAATATATCATTTTTACTCTGTTTTATGGATTGAGAAAATAGAAAACAGAGTATATTTCGTGATTAACAAGGACCACGCCTCCTAGACTCTCTTTTGCACCCGCCTTAGATGACGTAACGTTAGCAAAGAATAATAATATAATGCTACATATTAAAAAAAACAGTTATAAAGACAGCGAACATAATATTATTATAACAAAAATATATTATAATACTAATTCTAAATAACGGAAATATTTAAAAATATAATAACTACCCGACTCAAAAAAGGGTGTAAATTAATGCAACTCTCATAGTAAAGATACCCTCTCAAACTAAAATGTATACAACCTGTATATAGAATACAGGTTGTATACATTTTAGCTATAATCAAACTCAAGCTAAAATATATACAACCTGTATTTTATATACAGGTTGTATACATGTTAGCTTGAAATAATTATGTCTCAAGAGATACATTCAAAAAACTTGACCATTCCCTGCTCTAGTCGGGTAGACTGTACCGATCACCCACGGCGGGTGATTAGAAAGCCGAAGATTAATAATATATCTATTTAGTATATATATATTTATGTAACTAGGTCACTATCTTGGTGTTGCTATTACCGTACATAATATCTATGGATATAAATTATAGTAATCAGCATTGAGAAGCGCTTATATATAAGTATATGTTTTGTTTACAACTCCACAATGCTGTTACAAACTATTGATAACTATTGGTTTAAAAATTTTCATTATTGATCTCTTTTTTTTTTTACAATGGTATCTTTCACCATATAAAACTACATGTTAAAACCAAAACTCTAGTTTTTCTAAATAATACTGTTATCAATGGCTTGGTAAGAAACTTATTAAACATTTATTATAATAAAACGTATACTAAAAACGTGTGGGTGTTAAGGTTTTTAGTTTTTTTTTTTAACTTTATTTTTTTTTCTTCAATTTGTGTAGACATCTAAATGCATCCTCTTTTTTATCTCTTTACCTTATTATAAATACGATGTGTACATAATTTTTTCAATATTTTTTAAATGATAATGAGATATTGGCCTATTTTTTTTCTTCATCTTGTTTTCATTTCAAATACAGAACTATCAAAATATAAAAAAATATCGAGGACTATCAAACAACATTCATATGTATATATTATTATGTATACTTATGTACATCTACAAGATTTTTTTTTTTGATCATCAAATAGTACCAAATTTATAGTTCTGCTCTAAAATCTAAACGTTAATTCCACAATCGTGTTGTCAGTTCGATATTATGACATGTAGAATTAAACTGTCCTACAAATCATTCCTTATTATAATTTTGAATGGTAATTTTTTTTCTTTTTTTTTCCGATACACTTGAATAAATAAACCCTACCGATATTTATTTACATTTGCTGAACCAACACATGGACACACATATTTTGGAAATAAAATAATGTATAGTAATCAACCCTACGGTTAGTTTTGCTACTAAGGTTAAAGCTTATAAGAATAAGATTTATATTCCAACCATAGAAAAACAAATCCAGTTGAAGTAGATTATATTATGTTACACTATTTATGTATTTGTTTTAATCATTTTGTTGGTGTTTAGCGATTTTATTTATTAATATGTCGACCACATTAAAATTGCTTTAAAATCGACAAATTGTGCAACCAATCAAAAGCAATATAATACCAATTAAGCTTGGCATTTTGACATCAACCACTCAAAAAGCCTCTTTGAAGTCAGATGTCAGTTACGACAACGAATCTTAAGGATTTTGTCTAAAGACCCCACACATGGTATTACTTAATGCACAGGACGTGACTTTTCTATTTCTTTAAGGATCTGTGGTTGTTACATTTAAGTTTCTTTAATCAAAGACTACCCAATCAATCCATCCAAACGAGTCAAAATAGGGTATTATTTTGATATTCCAGTATGTTGAATTAATTTTACAAAGTTAGTGATACTTACAATATTTTATTTCCACATACTACCCTGACCTGCAGACTTAACTAAACTTACACTACCGCATCATTCAAATAGAAATGGCACCAATCTATCTTTGATATAAGTAATGGCAAACCATAAGGAACCCCCACAGCAGCGGACACTAAAATAGCTGCACTGCTCTGTGCAAAAAAAAAAGAACTTGTCTCAAGGTCAATTGGAAGACTACTGCACTATAATCTAAACGCTATCAAACTATTATTCGAAAATAATTATCATGTAATATGGAAATATTGTAAATTCTGCGTCACGCCTAACTAAGTCTGTTAATAGACACGATATTATAAAATGAACGAATGAATGAATGTTACTATGTTTTACTAAAACTACCCTCCAGTATGAGTATATACAGGATGTTCTCAAATTTGATGTACAAATGTATTACGCTTCTGTATTTTATTAACCAGAGAATAAACCTGCCACATTATAAAGAATTTTTTTTTTATAATGTTATTTAACAAGTACCAAAGAACTTCCGCAAATCTTCCATTCTTAAGTAAAACCATTTTGTGGAGAAATATTTATATCTAGAACAGCAGTTATTTAACACGTGTTAATGTTTAGCAAATAACTTTTTAGTTTTTTTTTATGAGATTTAATTTGAGGCGATGAGCCTGGATCATCTTATTTGAGAACATCGTTTAAATGTTAGAGATGAATTGCTAGAAAAATGATTTTTTATCAGGTGGTGGTGGTTTTGCGATTGATATTGCCTAATGTCGCTATCCGCTAGAAGGCACACACAGTTTTTTTTAGTAAGAAGCTTCACATATAAGTGTCGGTATTGCAATGTCCATAATTCGGGAATATGTTGGTATGTCTAGTATTGAGCAGTACTTACTTACAAGCCAAATACAAATGTGTACCAGTACATAGATGAATATGGAGGAGCGGCTCGTACAGATATCTCTTTACTCCATTTGACTGAATTATAAGGTGCAAGCGAGATGATATATTTCTTTATGCTTCTTCAAATGGAATAATCCGTTTTTGGTGAGCTTAGAACGTCGCACCTAATTTGAAACGTTAAATTGTATTGACTCCAAACAAAAAGAGGCTTTATTAAGTCTTTCTCTCTCTCTCTCTTTATGAAGTCATGTACTATCCAATACTAGACATGTATGTCACGTGACTAAACATGTATGTCACGTGACTAAACATGTAGGTCACGTGCCTAAGCAAGTACATCACGTGACAACACCAACACTGCACGCCATGGACTTAGTGTACTCGTCCACTTATTATTGTGGAGACACAAAACACATCTGTGATAAGTCTATACACACGTTGAACACTGAACATAATATTTTTCCCTCCCAAAACGAAACACATTTAAAAAATATTGCCAATTTTTATGTTGCAAACAGGCACTTCTCTGGATTTCTCCAATAAACATTATTATTTTATCTTTCCGTGAAGCCTTTTTTTTCAATGTTACCTCTCAAGGACTTTATTGGATTTTTATATTTTGTACTTATTATTTATTTGTATGAAACTTGATTTATAATTCCTTATTGATTTATTTATTGAGGAGTATCACTTGGAGAGTCCTACACACCTAATACATACATATATATTTATTCAGCGACCATAATATATCAGATCACGTTGATAACAGTCCTATAATGTGACATTATCGAAAATTCCACACTGACACAGTTCTAAGTTAAAGCATCGCAATAAGATATTATTACATTATACTACAGCTAATGAATTGTGAATACGACAACGACAAAAACGACGATGATGATGATACTAAAAGCGAACGACATAGTTAGTAAGTTAATATTTAAAATTTAGAATTTTAAATTTGGAGATTTACCATTTTTTTAACGAAAATTAAACCGAAACGAATAAACAAACGAGAGAAAAAAAAAACAAATAATATTTTTTTTTTATCACTAAGCGAATTAGAATATGAGATCAAAAAATTGTTTTTTTTTCTTTCTTCTTTCTTTTAGGCCTACAATCTATCATGATGTGACACGTTTGTTTTTAAGTAATTCTCATACAATCGATTTATTTAATGCCACCATTTTGATTAATATAATCGTGCGATGGCATAGATAAATCACAGTTGTATGATTTATTAATCACATTGCGTAATATTAATAATCAATAGGCGGTATCGCTACATAACTACATACTACATTCCCATACTTAAATTGTGATGTCCACATGGTGTCGTAAGAGGGATTCCACAAGCGTAACGAAACCGATTCATCATTTCTATATCACTCTTACTAATCAATATTGATGCTCTATTATATCGATATCAAATATGATGTATCGATATTACATATATATATAGACGAGACGATATTGAAGATATATATTTTTTTAGTGTTCTATTCACTTTTGTAAATGGTCACTGACGTACACGTGCACGTACACGTACATATTTGTACGTACCAGTGTTGCCATATTGCACTCCACGCCCGCATAGAATGTGTTATATAATATATAATAACTGAATCGTATACGGTTGAAATAAACACATGAGTCTATATTGATATTTCCCATATAAATATGGTCACTCTGTTTTAGTTTATAAATCATGAAACATAGCTGCTCTTGTTGTCGGCTGCCATATGTTCAATATTGCACTCCGGCTGCTCACTGATGTACCAAGAGCTGTAATAACAAAAAAGTAAATCACCTAAAATACATGTAACAATCGAATAAAACAAACTGCATGTAGGAGTCGAGGACGACTACGACACGCCTTCCACGACCAAATATAACGAGTTTTGGAGAAAGGTGACATTCGGAGCTTGAAAAAGTGAAAGTCAAAGAAGCAAGTGAGGGTGTAAGAATTGTAATTAATTGCGCTCTCTTCTCTCTGTATATAGTATGTATGTTTAATAAATAGCTTTTAAGTCTTAGCTTAAATACTTGTTTTAGTAACGCCGATAGGAAATAATCACACCCTTGTTCAAAACTTCGATTATCCATTTTAAATTTTCCAAACATATAATAGATAATAAATTAATTTATTACCTTTGTTTTCGGATCAGTCCGTGAGATGCAACGATCCAGACATCTGGGGTTGTGGCGTAGGCGTATGTGAAGGAGGCGGTGAAGCTGTCAATACCAAATTAACACATTTAGTAAAATCGAGGTATTTTTGACGCATTACAAATGCAAATATATTATTATTAGAAAAAAATGAAAAAAATCTGAAAACTATATTCAATATTAATTAAGGTTATGATTTCTTTAAAATTTTGAAGTAATGTGAAATTCAAATAAGTCGATTAAAAGAGTAAAGAATCGGCATTTAGGTGGAGAAATGCCACAAGCGAAAAATAATATGCAACAAATATACTTACAAATAGATGTGATCGACTGTGGTGACATAGCTGACATTTTATTTGAATCCTGCATAGATACTTGTGTTCCTTGCGACGTCATGTAACGATTCACCATCGGCACAAAGCTAGAACGTATGACATATTTGTTTTAGTACATTGTTTCTCAACATTAGTGCGGCTGCCACCGGGGGGCAGTACACAATAACTTTTTTTTTTAATATATTTCAAACAGGCATTTTAATGACTTGAATGAGCTATTCATTAGTTAAATTATTAGTATTTACGTGATGCGAGTACTGACATTCAGATTAAAAAAAATAGGAAACTGTTCACTACTCCAAAATTTTTCCTATATCTCCTATATAGCGACATGTTCTTGTTAAATTTATAATTATTTAAGTAGAATAACTTATGAAAGTACTCTCTTTCTCTCCTCTCGATTCTTCCCCTACTCCTTCTGGCAAAGGGGGTGACATTTGTGAGTCGTAAAAACCGATGAGCGTGTATGAAAATAGTTAAGCCCGATAAGCGAATGAGGTGTGTAAGAATCGTGCCTTATGGGGGCTCTGTTTTCTTTTCCCAGAAATTGACTTAGCATGAAGTATGTAAGAAATAAATAAAGGATTTAATGAAAATATGTATACCTTAAGTCGCAAACGCCAGGCGTGTCGAAGCTACCGTTATTTGTATTGTTGGTGTTTATTGATGGTCCCATGCTGTTCGCAGACACGTTGCTGTGGTTCTCACGGTGTACACGATTGTGGTGTCTGTGGTACATAGAGAATATTTGATTTGTCTATGGTTACATTACATAACTAGATTAAATAAAATAAAAATGCAACATTTAGGAGGTTTTTCGAAACAAAAATCACTCGTCGTCGTCTTTTTTTAATTAGATATTTTTAAGCCCCCCCTCTTTAAGGGAATACGGGTGAAAGGGGGGTAGACCTCCGGATACCTCTCTCATCGAACGAAACACGTCACGAGCCATTTGACGTCGTTATTATGAGAAGCCATGGTATTTCAGCGGTCGAAACGGCCCATTCTTACAGCAAACTGTAGCTAGCCCTCTGTTAAAGATTTTAGGAAAAAATAAAATGCTAGTATATACCTTATAAGATAGCTGTCCCGGACGAATGATCGTCCACAGACACTGCACTCGTAACACGAACCCGACGTGTGTGTGCGGATGTGCAAGGCGAACTGTGATTTTGATGTGAACGTCATCGAACACCGGTCGCAGTTTAGCGGCTTATCAGCCACGTGAGACCATCTGAGACAAGACATTTCGTCTTATAATATCATAACATTCATAAGCATACATCTATAACATTGAAACAACCTTTATGGATTATATCGCGTTTATTTAGAACTTATTTTCTATTTCATTTCCGACGTTTCGAACTCTTTACAGAGATCATTTTCACGAGTAATAAACAAAAAGATGGTAGTTGTTCAGAAGCTATTTTCATTGATACAGAGAGTACCCACATTGTGGAAATAAAAATCAAAAAGTTGAAGTTAAGAATATGATTTTTACTATTGGTAAACCACATCAGACCATGAAACAAAATTAAATATTTATTTAAAAAATATATTTACTAAAGAAAAATTTTGTTTGTAAAAATCCTCTGTTGTATGATTTAATAGGTAGCAGTTGTTATTTTTAATTATTAGATAATTGTACTATTATCTTCTTATTGTTATTAATATTATCTTATTAATTATCTTTTTTTTCTAAGCTAGTTTTGAAATCAGAGTTTTATTAAATATTGATTGATTTTAAATTTAAAGGTTGAAAAATCTACCACTGGGTCAAAAACGCGGCCAGTCCTGAGAGAAACCCAGCAAGAAAACTCAGCGGCTGTTCTTCAAAACTGATTATTATTTCATTTTAGACGGGCTATTGATAGTACTACTATTCAAAATTCTATATTATTTTGGTTTCTGATGAATCTAAGAAATAAATAAGCATACATCTATTTCTCTTAAGGTAATTTTAATTAATCGTAAAGAAAAAATAATAACTGTAAAACTATTTTTCACCAAATTTAGTCAATAATTTTGAGTTTAAGAATGAAGACATACACAGTTTTATAATGTTCTAAAATGTTACCTTGTATATATATTTTGAAATCGTGATATTAAAAAAATAAAATAATTGAGCAATCTGTGCAGACAACAAAATTTAAAAAAATACTTGAGTTTAAATTAAACAATATGAGTGATGCATACCTATGAGCTGTTACGTAGCTTTTAACTGCAAACCTTTTCTGACAAATATCACACGCGTAGGGGCGTTCGCCTGAAATTAAAATATTATACTGTAAAACTTATCATTTTTTAAGGGGAAAGAAATGTAGCAAAACGTCTAATTGTGAAATATCTAATGAACGTTTCATAATTTATGAAATTGCAATTTTGCCGATAATGCTTCCACAAATTTATTAAGACCACGAAATAATCGAATAATCATTCATTATGTAATTTTTATTGTTGTATATAATTAAAATTCATTTCTATGGCGACACATACAATTGATTTCAGAAATCGTTTCATTCGATTATTCACAAGAAAAAAAAACAAGACAGAAATAAGCTGCTAAAGCTGTATTTAATATCACAAATGAGAAGCGATTAAGGCAATACGATGTTAGAAAGACGGCAAGATGCATTTTAAACAACAGTGACGCAATCTGAAATTAATGAATGTAAGCCATAAAAAAGGATATATAATTAATAAAATACATGATAATTAAAAATGATGATGACGATGATGCGGCTGATGATGAATTTATAATCACAGTATGTTGTCGGTGCCACATCATTAAGTTCAGAATTACAGAATACTTAGATATTATAAATGTATATATTTATATATGTCTAGCAATTTGCCGTCTTCATAACCACACTACACGCTGATAATGATTATGACGAAAAACTTCCAGTTAGAATAAATTGTTATAAATTTTAACGAGCCAAACATTTTTCTTTTTTTCAAGTTAATATCAGAATTCTACAGATCTGGGATGGGAAGCGTTTTTTGCTGATATCTGCCTGAAAAGCATTTACTAAACTTGAAGACATTGATTGATATCGTTTTATATTACCAATATTTGAATTTAAATTGTAATTTGCCTACTGGAATTTTGTGAAAATTTTGAGTATATTATTAAACTTTCTAAAACACAAAAACACGTTTTTCGCCATAAACGAAGCAATGATCACTAAACACATAATCAAATGTTGCGTTTCACGTATGTTTCATGTTATCATACCGGTATGGATTCGCTTGTGAATATTGAGCGTGGATTTCTGCGTGAACCGTTTGCAACAGACATCGCACTCGAATGGTTTTTCACCGGTGTGGGTGCGCGTGTGTATCTCCAGATACGGCTTGCAAGTGAACGCCGCAGGACACTCCGTACATTGATACGGCCTCCCTTGCACTAACACCCCGCCCGCCCATTTATTAGTATATGCACTCTCATACATGACAGGGTTTCTCAAAGTGGGGTCAATGCCAATTGTTTGGGGGTCATCATTTCAGTCTTTCATATTTTGCTATAAAGCTTTGTAATCGTCTTAACGTTACGCAATCGGATTGTTTCTTTATTTCTCCACAATTTTTCTTGCTTAACAATTTCCAAATTTTAGAAGCACTCGAGAAACCCTGATAATATAACACATCTAAATGGTATGTAATTATACTCACAGCTACTTATATTAACATCGTCATGTGGCACCGACAACTTTGGAACATTTCAAAACGTCATACATAAAACAATGGAACTATTTGAAGCTAGTGGTGATCACGTGTGAGATAATTTGATATAAAAGCATGCGCAGAGCTGCTGTGGACTGACCTGTGTGCGTTCTTTTGTGTATGTTGAGTGTCGATTTTTGCGCGAATCTCTTGAGGCACACGTCACACTGGTAGGGTCTTTCGCCGGTGTGCGTCCTGTTGTGTATCTCTAGATACTGTTTACACGTGAAGGCCGCCGGGCACTGCAGACACTGGAACGGCCGGCCCTGCACTGTGGACGAGCACAACCGTTAGCCACGAGCGGCAGGTGGTCCTCCCTCATCGCGCACTAGTAGCAGTAGCCCACATATACAACTCATGACACGTCCTCGGTTACCGCCCGGCGGCCTCGCCGACCACACACGTACCTGAATGTGTCCGCTTGTGAATGTTCAGACTGGATTTCTGGGTGAAGCGTTTGAGGCAGATGTCGCACTGATACGGTCGCTCGCCGGTGTGCGTGCGCGTGTGTATCTCGAGGTATTGCTTGCAGGTGAAGGCCGCGGGGCACGACAGGCACTGGAACGGTCTGCCCTGGACTGGTGCCCAACAGATACATTATAGCGGCGGCGAGACCGCAAGGACGCTAGACGCCCTCGCACTACGAGTCGCGGCGCGGACCGGTCGCCGCTCGCCGATCGCTCCGCTCCAAATCTTTCGATACCAACGTACCCGAGGAAGGCAGGCGCGAGAGTCGCAAGAGGCGCGTAACGCTACACGGAGATTCGGAGGGAGGCAGCGTGCGAGAAAGGGACGGGCGGGCGGCCAGTCCGGCTGACGACTGAGACCCACCTGTGTGCGTCCTCTTATGTATATTGAGGCTGGACTTCTGCGTGAAGCGCTTGAGACACACGTCGCACTGATAGGGCCGCTCGCCTGTGTGCGTGCGCATGTGAGTGGCCAGGTAGGTGCGGCGAACGAACGTTGCCAGGCAGTGCCCGCAAGCGTAACGTCTCGCTTGCACTGCGCCCAGTGCACACACAAAAGCGAGTAACGCACGTCGCCGACGCCGGGAGGGCCCGCGCCCGCCCCGTGGCCGCCCGCCCCACGCCAATCGTTCACGCTAGACCCTCGCTCGATGCGACAAAATATACGATACCGCACAATTTCGTATTCCCAATTTTGATAGCACCGATACTGGATGCCGAGGCGCCATTGCGTCATTAGGGCGATTGCATTATCGCTTTTGTGAATGAATTAATATCGATGAAGAAATGATAAAAAAATGTGATAATTACTAAAAACCGAGTCGTATGCAAAATGATAGAAGTGTTGCGGGCGAGTGAGCGGCAGATGTTAACATGAGAGGCAGAAAATTATTAATGTTTGCAGAAGTACGTAAGCGCACAATTTAATTTGATGTACTGATGTGTCGGATCGAAATGTTAGTTTAAAGCAACGATATGGAAGCTGTCACATAAAGAGAGTAAAACAACGGGTTAGGTTAGGCGGGCAACGGAAAAATAGGACGAAGCGTGACTCTAAATGAGATGACTGCATGACGAGTCGCCAAGTTAACGCTAGTCCTACCGAAAGGAATACTGCGAATTATAATATTAATATGTGGGCTACTAACCCGTATGTATTTTTTCGTGCAAATTGAGCGCGCACTTCTGCGTGAAGGACTTGAGGCAGACGGTGCACTGGAACGGCCGCTCTCCTGCGCCGCCCAAGGCACGGACACGACACGGACACGAGGGGACAGAGAAACAAAACAAAACCAACGATGGACAAATAATTGTGCACTGAGTACTGCGAGCCTACCTAACGTAACTACGACTACCATGAGGGAATTTACAACAACGCGTATATTTGTCCATCGGACATTCTCTCTCTTTCTCTCTCTCCTATAATTCAACGGAAAATGAACACAACGTACACATGCTTAACATTACTGTTTGTGAATAGTTTTTGAGCGTGTTTCACCTAAACTCATGTGCCTATATGTTTTACTGAAACGAAAAAAAATGTGACCGTCACTTCCGAACCGCTAATCAAATAGACGAGTATCAACAACCAAAACAATAATCGTACGTCTACGTGAGGGGAGCACTTAAAACTATTCACAAAACAGAGGTATCCAAGTCACATTGAAAGCTTTTAACTTCAGGTTAGAAAGAGAACCGTGAACGTATTGTGACTTAGAGACCGGTATTGAAATGAAAAAAAAAATGTAATATCAAGGGACCCACCGGTATGTATACGTTTATGAGTGCCAAGGCTTGACTTCTGAGTGAACCTCTTGTCACAGATGTCGCATTGATATGGGCGCACTTTGTTGATCAGCGATTGGATGTGCTCCTCTAGAAATACCAACAAAATATAGCTAAAACAACGCTCTAGATCGCGCATTCTCTAATAAGGCCTAATAACGTGTGCTATAACGGTAATATAACAAATTTTATTTTTTCTACTTTAAAGGATTTTAGGGGAGAATGCCTACCAGTGTGTATTTTCCCATGTCGTCCGAGGCTGGACTTCTGAGTGAAGCGCATAAAACAGATGTGGCACTGGTACGGCCGCACTTTCTCTAACAGGGCTCGTCTGTGCTCCTCTATAAGTTATACACGAGTACGATATAGCATCACAGCACCCTCTCTCATAATACTATTGTAGGTGTTTAATCTTATGACCTGAATATATATAATATATTAGGTGTTACATTGAAACCTTTCACACACAATCAGGAGGAGGTACGATATTCTATACAAAAAGCAATAATAATACGTTAGTACCGTTCTGCCTCAAGGATAACGTCACGCACAAGTATCAGGCAGGTAAAGATAGGGGGAGACCCACCGGTATGTATTTTTCCGTGCCGGCCCAAACTTGATTTCTGGGTGAATCTCATAAAGCAGATGCCGCACTGGTAGGGCCGTTGCTTGGCCAGCAGCGCACGTTTATGTTCCTCTGAACGAAACCATCGCATCAGTCAATCACACGGTTTACACAACTTGAACGTTATTTAAGAGCGGCTTGAGGAGCCGACTGGAGACAGGTGGCGGAATTTTAAATATGCTATTGATGGAATCTGCACGTTTTCGGTGCTAGAGACGACATTGTCAAACCCACCGGTATGAATTTTCTTGTGTCTGTTGAGGCTGGAGCTCTGCGTGAACCGCATCTGACAGAGGTCACACTTGTAGGGCCGGTCCTTCACCATCAACGCGTGCATGTGCTCATCTAGAACCCAGGCCACATACCAACAACACACGCTCTCACAACGGCTGTATGTACGTACCAGCCGCATCATACAAGAACACACGATTGATTTTGACATTTACTATTTTTCAAAAAAAGGTTTATAAATATTTAGACATTCGATTGTTTTTTTTTTAATAAAGACTAAGTTTAAATATATCGATAGATCAATTGTGTGTTCTTTACCTCCCCCTGTTTTGACTCACATTTTTGATGTCTTTCTCACGCCCTGATCTTTCCGTAACGTAATCTAGTGGCACAACTCAAAAACTATTCACATGTCGTAGGGTTGCATTTATTTATAGTCAGCTGTTAAAGCCTTTTATTTTTCTGTGTGTCGCACCAGTGTCCTACTACACTACTAGACTAGTGATGGCTCACAACTGTTATTGGAAATCGATAAGTATAATTTATGTGATAACAATATTACGTAATATATTTGTTTTTACAATAAAATCATATAAATTTCCGTCTATATGTCGTGTGCTTATTCATATATAATAATAATGTGCAGAATGAAATTATAAAGAAACAGATAGAGTTCGTATAGTCGTCAAGAGTATCAATCAAGGTAAGATAGGTAAATAATAACAGGCAATATTTAAAACATATAACTAATATAATAATAAGTATAATTAATGCTACAAAAAAGCTACAAAGAGATATTTTAAAAGGAAGATTATGACAAATATTGATTATCAACTAAAATGAACAGTTGAAAAAAATTAGATATTGCGCACGAGAGATATATAATAGATACATAAAATAAAAAATAAGCGTTTAAATCAGGGCGATAAATGAAAATAAAAGCGAATAGTAACAAATAAATCAATTCGTATGTTTCGTTTGAAAATAAAAATAAAATAAGAAATAATATCCAAACATTTTTGAATTTGCGGAAACAGGAGGAGGTAGACTTGATCAAAATAATTAAATCCAATTGTATATAAGTATTCAAACAATCCCCTCATGGTATTTTTTTTTTAATTATGGGTATTTGTTTGTTAGGTTGAAACAAAACGTAACTTCCATATATATTTCTCCTGTCACCTTCGATTTATAGCTAGAACTAATAGCGGGGTTTTATCCCTAAAAACACGCTATGTCGGGAAATAATATTCAAGCAATATGGAAATTACATTAATTGAATTTAATAACGAAGATATGCTCATGTTTTTTCAGCTCAATTAAAGCAATATTTTTCAAGCAGTATGGTTCCAGAATTAAAAAAAATATAGCCAATAGCATTGAATTATTTTTTTCGTAAGGCGTTATTTTTAACGGGTCTTTTTTCAATGTGTGGAATGAAAGGATGGAGAAGTATTGTTTGAAAAATATTATATCAGACCAATTGAGTGGCAGCGTTTCTCAAAGCTGTAGGTTGTTAAAATAATTATTGAACGTAAACACCTTATTTAATATAATTTCAACATAAGGTTAATGAAATTATATTTTTATTGCAGCATGATATCAGTTCTTTTTAAATGGCATTTAATTGTATGTATTAAAGTATTTATAGTAAAGTAACATCGATAAAGGTAATTACTGCTTAGGTCCAAAATTATTAAACGACAATAAGTAAAATACTACATATTTATTGATTTTAGTAACTGGAATTTTCATTCTAAATGATCTGACTTCGCGTAAATCACAAATACATCGAATTAAATAGTTAAGAAGATTCTTTATTTTTCATTTTAATTTATTCGCACAGTATAAAAGAAGTTTAAATTAAATTGCCGCTCAAACTTGGAATTCTTAATAAAAACAAATGGTTTGGAGGTCAATGTACGCTAACTTTGAGAAACCCTGGAAACATATACCACAGAATGGGCTCAATAGGTAGGTAAATATAGAATTAATTCTATCTAAATAACTTATAATCAGTAGATACAACTGATTATAAGTTGAAATTAATATTAGACACTGACCTGTGTGAACACGTTTGTGCGTGTTCAGACTAGACTTCTGCGTGAATCGTTTGAGACAGAGATCGCATTGAAATGGACGCTCTCCGGTATGTGTTCGCATGTGAACTTCCAGATATGGTTTACGGCAAAAAGCTGCGTCACATACCTGGATAAATAAAAATAAGTCGCTGTGTTATGCCAATTTATCGTCAATCAAATTCTCGATGCATAATGCAAAGTATTTTTTATTCTTCTATATACAAGGTGTAATTATATTTTATAATATGTAAATCTGTAGTACAATTTTTTTTTGATTGGAAGACTTCTTAACATTAATATGAACATTGGGTAATAAAACGAAATGATTCTGTTGTATGGGACAGATATTCTTAAAGTTTAGGTCGATGTACACTTACAGTGCATTGGAAGGGTTTATTGCCTGAATGAAGCTTCATATGGACGTAGTAAGAGGAAGCTGATGATAGAACTTTGCCACAAACCTGAAATAAATGTTATTTTAATTAAAGTGTAAAATGAAGTAATGAAAATATTTACTTAATATAATATATAAAATGGAATGTAAATTTTAAAACAATGTATAATTAAGTAATTAGTAACCAAAAATATTGCCGCATGCTACCCATGACCAGATGAGATATTTAAAAAAATATTCAAGCAGCATCACTCACCTTACACGCTTGAGGTTTGGACCGTGGCGTTGACTGTCCACCATTAGACATTTCCATTTTAGTTTGTACCGATCCCATGTCCACACCGATACCCTGTTAAAATGTTCCATAGTTAATCACGAATTATTATCTAAAAGATTAACTATATATCGTTAAGTAAATCCGATTAGTTTTTTTTTTTGTGCAGTATGCATATCCATAATTCCCATTATAATTTGTAAATTGTATAGATAAGTTAAAGGATCATAATGCCTGGTTAGTGAAGTGTTTAGTGTAAAGTAGGATTTTCCCACATTCATGATTTTTCCGCACCCTTGCAATGAACTATATTTTGATCCCTGGGAAATAGATCGACCACTTTGAGAATATCTGTCTTACAAATACATAAATAGATAAATTCACCTACCTGAGAACATTGTCGACCGTCCATATCCATTTCTACTCCTTCATCTTCCATTCCTTTAAAGCTTAACTGTAATTAGAAATTCATGTTTAATATTAATAAATAAACAGCACCTAACAGGGGAGACATAGATGGATAGCTATTATTAGCCTTTATTAAAATGAATCATTACATGAGTTTCTTGCCCGATTCTTCTCATGATAGCCCCTACACTCGGAATCGGGCCGGTCGTGGCCATTGCGTCCGTGTCTTTTATTGTTCCACGGAGGCACTTTCCACAAGCGCTCATGTTTGTATTTCATTTTAAATAATATGTTATCTGTACTTGTTGACTATTTTTAAGTGTCTGTGAAGACCTATAAAAATAAAGCTATTTTGGCTTTGAATCCTTATAAAAGCCTATATACAAGATTTTAACAAGCTCTTTTTGAAAAAGTTGTGTAAAAGGTTTTCTAGGTTTTCTAATGGGTCGATAATGTGCTTGTGATGTCCAGATGGTGTTACACGTGACATTACGCTTCGAGAACCATGAGATGGTATGTGCCTGTATGACACTGTAGTATTTAAAAAAGGTTCATAGCATATATTTTTATGAATTGTCAAATATAAACTTGTAGGTAGGTAGTAGCATAAATAACATTCAAGTGAAGGCGAATCTAACGCCAGAGATGTCGCAACTAAATCCGTACTACACTATATACCTAAACATACATTCCTTCTAGCAGTTTTAGCGCAGTAAAGAGTTGATTATAGTAAGCTCCAAGGATTTCCATTACCTCGTCATCTTGATGCTGCATCTCTTGTTGTTGGTGATGTTGTTCCATGAGATCTTGTTGATGTTGTACTTGCTGTTGTACTATAAGACTGTCCTTCGAATCCTCCTGGTGCGTCTGATGGTGTTGGTTCATATTGATAATGTTAGGATGATTTGAATCTGATCTGACTATTGTGGGGGGACCTGGGTGTATGTGTGGATGCGTTGTGTAAAAGCTGTAAAGTAAAAAAATATATTTGAGTAATTTGAGTAAAATTCGCGATATTTTTTTAGAATATAAATAATAAAATAAAAAATATAAATAGAAAATAAAATACGGGATGTTCTGTTGGATTTTTATAGGTAGGGTACTTACTCTGTATTGCGTGGGTATAGTAGTGGGTGAGGACTGCATGGACCAGGAAAGTGGCTTGAAACAGAAGAGGTCCATGATCAAAGACAACAATAATATTGTAGGTAGGTAGTAACTTTCAAGTCTCAAATGGAATTGGTGGCAAAATTTGAGATACTTTACTGTGGATTATACAATCGTGGACCATCATGGGTCGTATTTATTCATCAGTAGGTACCTACCATATTACGTTCACAAGAGTTTTGAGTGTATCTTTTTTTTAAGCAAATGGCTTAAAAATGTTATTTCTGTACGTAACATTAACAATATTTTTTTTAAAATAATAGTCATATTTTTACTTTTTTACGTCTATATCTATCCATCTGTCGAACGGTTTGACCGAATTTTATGGGATTTTTACAAGCAGATCAGTGATGTAAAAAAAGAATTATACAAGCTACATTTATTTCCATTTCATTCAGAAATTGCCCTCAGAGCTAGTTAGTATCTACTAAATTTCTGGTGAAACTGACCTTTACTAATAACTATTTAGCGAAAGGGCACAATAATAAACACCACTGCTTCTCATTACCCATGCTTTCCTTTCTGTTGCAGGTTATCCACCATTGTTTCAGTGCTTACCTCATTGGTTCAGCCTTGATCTGCTGCTCGAACATGGATATAGTGGCAAGTAGATCGCCAGGGGGTGGCACGGGGACCCCCACGCCCCGTGCCACACCCCCGACGCCTACGCCCCAATGTGCCGGGAAACTAATTGCGACTTCTTTTCTCCCCCATTTTAAACTTCTGCTTCCTGTAACCAATTTATTTATCTATCAGAATAAATATATTTCTAGCTGGACTCCACTTCTCTATAGTCGAAGATAACCAAGAGTCACAAAACATCGACAATTGTAATTCAAATGGGAAAAGATTTAAAAATCTTATCTTTTATCTGCCATGCTACTAAACCTATAAATTTTCAATGGATTCTGCTACGTATTCCATTTTAACTTCTTTTTCAAATTGACGAGTAATAGCAAACATTTTTTTTATATTATGCAAATTACGTGGTAGGTAGATCTCTGTCAAGTATTAACGGTGGTATGGCAGCTGTGAACAGAAGATACTTCTGTTTGACTTTTTGATAAATATTAATAATTAACCAAATTGCGGAATATTAGCCGTGCACTAATTTCATAAGAAATAACTGTGCCTACGTAAATTGGGTTTGTCATCTGCTAAAGAAAGACACTAGACTGATAGATAAAACTTTTGCCAGTCTCTTCGTCAGAATATACGGTTGAAAATCTGCGATTCCTTCGTATTCTAATTAACGATGCAGGCAGAAAGAAACTAGTACACGTGGTAAGATGCTATCTATAATGTTTGTCATAGACCGTTGTCCATAGTTTCAAATGTTCAGCAATGGTTTTTCAGCAAGAGCCGATACAAATTATTTATAAGTTAAAAAGCCTTTGTCACCTTGATGCTTGCTAGTTGCTAAGCATACATAAACATAACTTCACGCCTTTTCCTACCAGGTGTAGGCAGTGGCCGTTACGCCTCGACTCGCCGTTATGTTTACGGCCCAAATGGAATGGGTGTAGCTACTGAGTTACTAATCGGTCTCGGTGGTCCAGTGGCACACGGCTTCTGATCCAGAGGTCCGAGTTCGAATCCTGACACTGGCTCACACCAATGACTATTCGAAATTGTTTTCGGAAGTTATGTGTGATAAATATCGATGACTGATAACTTTGTGCCCGGTATGGCAATAGGTTCGCCACCTATTCCATTTGGGACGTAAACGTAACGGCGAGAAGAGATTTCACAGCCGCTGCCTACACCTTCGGGTAAAAAAGGCGTGAAGAAGAATGTGAGTTACTAATAATTTTATAATTAATTACACTTAACGAATAGAAACGTATTTCACCTTAATTTTATATACTATAGGAATTAGTTAACATTTTAAATAGACAAATCGTATCATTCGTTCGACATGGTTGTTTTATCTGTATGTTTACAAAAAAAAAAAACAATATATAATAATATGTATCCGTTATTTAGTATCCATAACACAAACATTCAGTTGCTTAACTACTAACTAGAAGAAGCTGGGTGTATATTATTTATTTAATATCGAAACCAAATTAAAAGAGTTTTTTTAATCTCTTAACGAAGAGCGAATGTGGTTGTTTTTTATATGTAAAGAATTTGATTTGTTTACAATTTATTTATTTGTATTATCTATAAGCGCAAAATATTTTTTTTAATATTAATCTGTACCACGGTCGGCAACCTTTTGAGCCGGAAGACGACAATAGTAGATAGTCACTAAATAGTATATTTATATATATATTTGTCTATATCCCTTTCCATATGTATGTAATACATAGTATGTATGCTTAAATATTTAAAACTACTGAACGGATTTTGAGGTGGTTTTTCTTAATAGTTAGAGGGTGTCAACGGGGTGGTTTATATGTATAATTTATGTATAATATACATACGAATACGTACTTAAAGAAAAAGTGATAAATCCTTTACTTATTACTTTCGTTGCATAACAAAGTTCACCGGGTCAACTAGTGTTTGTTTTAAGTGTTTTCTTATCTAAAAAATGTAATGTAAATATGTATTGACAAAAAAGCTATTTATTTATTAATAGCGAGTGCATGTGACCGAGAGATATTACTAATGGTAGGTACCTAATTTCCATTATATGATATCAAAAGATTTTTGTTCTTTTAAAAAGAATTGATTGGGGAATTATCTAAATAGCGGCAGTTTCACATTACACTTTAGAAGGGATGTTTTAAGTGCCAATCTATACATATAAATTAAATTGAAGTGTCTGAAATGTCTGTCTCTGAAATGGCAGAACCGATTTTGACAGGACTTTTATTGGCATGTAGCTCGTGTAATAAGCAGTAACTTAGGCTACTTTTTTAATTTATTTTATTGTTTATTGCTTCCATAAAACTGGCTAGTTTGACAAGATAGCGCTAAGTGTTTATTAATTTGTATAGAATCGTATAGTTCGCGCGTAAAGTTAGCACCCTGAAGTAGAGGTGGGCAGGCCATATCGTTCAAGGAACGGACGAACGGCGACCACTGACTGGACTGCGCAGCGTAGGCCGTCCCCCCACTAGGTGGACCGACGACCTAGTGAAAACGACAGTCGTTGGATGCTAGCGGCATAGGAGCGGGAGTTGTGACGGGCTAATGGGGAGGCCTTCGTTCAGCAGTGGACAGATTTGGGCTGATGATTATGATGATGATAGAATCGTATATAATTGCCGACTCCAGATCTATAACACTATAAAATTTAACTATTGATCGGATTTGTAAAATTTGTGCCGTAAGAGTCGGTTAAGAAACGGGCCTACGTCATCCATTGGATAGTTGGAAAGTATGACATGTTTTGCCAACCCACTTATGTGATAAGGACAGGAAAATGGTAATTGAATTTAGTGAAACAGCAACTCTACAGTACATACATACATAACTTCACGCCAAATCCCTTGCGGGGTAGGCAGAGAGAACATAAGCATAATAATAAAGCATATAATTTCTTCAATAATTACTTATAATTGGCATATGAAGTTATCAAATTATTGGTCCTTTTCTCGATCGCACAAACTGGTCAGGAGTAACGGGTAAACGACAAAAAGGGAATTAGGCAAAGCAGGGTTTCACAAAATCGGACCATTTTGAGAAAGGGGGGGACTAAAAACCAAAATTTTTGTTAAATACACATAACATAACTTCACGCCCTTTTCTACCCAAAAGTGTAGGCAGCTGCTGTTAAGCCTCGTCTCGCCGATATGTTTACGTTCCAAATGTGGCGAACCTTTTACCATACACCGGGCACAAAGTTTTCAGTCATATATATATATATATATTTATCACACATAACTTCCAAAAAGAATTTCGAAAAGTCAATGGTGTGAGCCCGGATTCGAACACAACTTCTTGATTTAGAATCGGGGCGCTCGACTGGACCACTGAGACTTCAATACGATTTTATAATTATGAAGAATTACAAAATATATTTGAAAGGTTATCGGCTTAAGTTACGTTAAACATCAGTGGCGTACTTGAGGTCCATCGCAAATCCATCGAAAAATATGCAAAGAAGCTTAAACAACAATAAATTTTACTTGCGTATGTAACTAAGTAGACAACTGAAATCAATTAAAAACAAAACTTTTTTTTTACAAAATGTATAAAATAATCGTTTTTCTAATTGGCATTTTCATCCGACTGCAAGCCCCCATGCGGCTGGGGGCCCGTGGCGTTTTGCCGACTTTCCACTCTCTAGTTATGCCACTGTTAAACGTGGACTGTAACGAATTGATGTATCGTAATGAAATTAATTTATATTTATATGAGTTAGTAAGTGAAAAGATGGACATATTAAGTAATTAATTCAATGAAATCAACTAATGAAAGCTTTATTACTTCTTTTTTTTAGCTATTTTAACTAGTCCAGCACTAACATTTACAACAAATTTCATGCATGGGTCATAGATTAAAATAAAAAGCATATTAATACGTGTTAAACATATAATTAAAACAAAACAATAACTTACAAATAAAATTGTTCAGGAATTTATAAATGATTGAGGTAATCAATAATACGTAACATACAAAACAAAATAATAATAATAATAAAGGTTAAGGACAGTTTCCGTTCCTTAAAAAAAAAATCCGTCAATTGTGAATTAGATTCCAGCTTAATGCAGTATGCAGTTGAAAAGTACGAATATGTATTTTATTTACAATTTTTTGGCTACTACAAACACACTTTACCACTTTCGGTTACGCGATGTTTTATTATGTAAATATGGCAACTAATAATTAAATAACTTTACTAGCATTTATCTCTTACGCGTAAAGTTTAATGCTTTTTTGCATTGTAACTTAATAAATTTTATGTTAGCAAATATCTACGAAGGTAAAATGAGTATGCAAGTGAATAAATCGCGATATCACAGCTCAACACGAATTAATTCTTAATCGAGCTTTTAAGGGGCCGTCCATTAATCACGTGAAATTATAAAGGGGGGGGGGGGGGTCTAACTTGACGTGTATTTATTTTTTCCACCTTATTATTAGAATAAAATAGATTAGTGTGAGCCCAGAATCGATCTCACGACTTTCTGATGCAGAAGCAGGCCGCTCGAGTACTCGACCAACGAGATTGGTGATGAATTAAAAATAATAGTCTAAAAACTTTAAGATTCTTTGTATGTACTAATAATACACGTGATGTTGGATAGGGGGGGGGGGGTCATTTTAAATATCACCACGTATCACAACAATGATAAAAAAAAACATCACGTGATTAATGGACGGCCCCTAATATAGTGTGGACTATACATAAAGATGTAATGAAAAGTTATTTTTTTATAAAACAAATAAAAAGAAATGAATTTAATAAATTATTGCATTTTTTTCTAGTGAAATAGGTAATGTTTTAAAATTATAGTAAGTAGGTACTTAGGTATCTAATTAAAATCGTACACATATTACCTAAATAGGTAATATGTGTACGATTTTAATTTTGTGTAAAGATTACTGAAGGTACAAAATCGATGCAAAAATATAAAAGCTAAACAATAGGTATCATATCATAGCTAACTCAAAATTATGCAAAGTTGGTATTATTGCTGATTAAGTATTAAAAAAATTAATAACATTTCCAAAAACATTTGCTAAAGAAGTAAAATAATTGCAGCAACAAAAATTAATAGCAAACCAAGTTAGTTACACGTAAGAATATCAACTCTATACTTGTTCTACAACGAAAGGCCAAAATAAATGTACCTACATAAGTAATACATGATCGTAAACAAAATATGTATCGTACATGCATAGGTTCAAGGAAATGCGTATAGACTGTTGTAACATATCAAAATTTTATTGTATGGCGGAAGCTCACCGACCAACTGTCTCCACCCAACCTCCCCCCGCGGCCATCAATAAAATGGCCAATTCATTATTGAATTTCGTACTAACTTTCAAGCCAAGGCTGCGCGACGCCGGTTGTCATATGTACGACAAGTAATTTAGTAACCAATACAAGCCTCACGTAAACAAAACGAGTTTATTTATACATATTACCTACTATAATCGACGTTTTAGTGAAAGTTATGTCATATTATCCGGAGCTAGATCTATACACAGAAAGTACTATATGTTATTATTAGTTACTATCTGTAAACACAAACAGTTTGTAAACGTACGGTTTCTATCTAACATAAATACGTTTTCCATTCTTGTAGCTATGAGTGTAATGATAAAATTTGACGATTATATTTCTTTCTACTGCAAAATGTTAGTATCATCGCACTTATGTTATTTATATCGATATATATATATAGCAAAAGTTGTATTTTACTCACATAAGTAACGTAACACCTAAATATAGTAGTGTATATAGAATCACATAAATTATATCACTAATTACACAATTTTGTTAAGATTGGCCATTCGAATTATGTTTTTCTTAGACACCGACTTAAAATGGCTGCTGCTACCTCATTGTTCTGCGCGTTCGTTCGTGCGCATAGAAGCCGTGAACGCTTGGGGACGACTTCTCCGCCAATTAAAATTATGGCGCGAAATTTAAGGCGTCATTAACTACATTAAAATGTAATATTTATGTTAATTAATAGTTGTAAATGTCAATAACTACACGCAACGATCGTATAGCAAAAAATAAAAGTAGTTACGGAGATCACAATGAGAACAGGAATGTAAACAAGAAAATTGTAATTACATTCTTCACTATTATCAGGTTTATGCAAATCGGTAAATAACATTTTATGTTTATGACGATATCCTTCCAAATGTTGGTTTAATTGATTATCTGAATTGGTGAATACTTGACAGGTCGAACAATAATACTTTTTATATTTTTTACTTGGTAAAATCTTGGTTTTTCGTATAATTTCCATGATTTGTGTTTTACAGTTCTGAAAATTAATTAAATTAGATGTAACTTACTATACAGTAATATAAAATAATTAATGTTGTTTCTTATTAATTTATTATACAAAGTTCGAAATCATTAAGTTTTTAGGTTTATAGTTTTAGTTTATAGTATATTTCGTAATATTTTTGATAGGCTTTAAAATAAAAGTATATATCCGTTTATGTGAAATAAACAGTAATTATTTAATCAATACCCAGTGGTTTTAAATTTAATATATACCTGTTCATAACATAACTTCACGCCTTTTTCTACCCAAAGGTGTAGGCAGCGGCTGTTAAGCCTCGACTCGCCGTTAAATTCACGTCCCGAATGAAATAGGTAGCAAATCTATTGCCATACCCCGGGCACACCTGCCCATACAGAAATAATTCTTAGATATATTAGACTGTTACTAATTACTTAGTAAATGTTATTTAAAATAATACTTGAGAGGTCTGTGATTTAATGGCACCTACATATTTATTTCAAATATTTTATTCACGACCTAAACAGCTGATTATTATAGTTATTAGAACTGATATTATTATGAAGTCTGTATAAATATAAATGACTAATATCTATACAAACCCCAACTGACACCTATTTGACCAGACACAGAATCAAGAAAAATAATCCCCAAGTAACCGTTTTACACAGAAACCCAAGTGTGCTAAAGTTAAAGGAAAGTATTCTACTCCCTACCTACTTTGTAGTCTTTATCTCTGTGGAGTATTTTATGCTGGCCACACTATGGATAAGTGTGCCCAGCGAAAATAGAAAAGGTTAACAAAATATCATTGAAAGTGATATACCTACAATAATGTACTGTAATGATAATGAAATTCCAGTTATTAACTGCGACTTTGATCAATTAAAATGTGTTTTGGATCTATAGATTAATTATGTATTTTTGTAAAAAGGGCCGCTATTATTGTAATTAACCAAAGTTCGTCTGCTATATTGCCTAACAGTGCATGTTATTTAACGTAATGCCATGTAAATTATGACTGCACCGCCAGATTAATTTTCATTTTATAGTTTGGGTAAATTCGGCCATTTTCGCCCACGGTATTGCTAACGACTGACTAGGGGCTCGTTCCACATAAAGCCCACAACGACCGCGACCGCGGAAATTGCCGTTCCACTAACGTAAAAACGCCGCGGGCGTTGTGGGCGAATGTTATAAGTGGAACGCAAAACTTGAGCGCTGTGTGCTAGCAATATGGCGGCTCGGAAAATTTATCAAGTTCTGATGACATATGTCATTTTTTATTGAAAGCCCACCAAGACCTATCAATATTTTGCGGTCGCGAACAGTGACGTCATTTATGACGTAGAGCTCACAACGACCGCGGGCTTTACGTAGAAAGATACAGAGGGTGCTGCGGTCGCCGCGGTCGATTAGTGGAACGTACTCTATATGTTTGCTGCGAAACTAGCGCTTAGTGCGTTGGTGTAGAAATAAATAGAAACCATTAACTGGTAAGCATTAGAGTACTGTTACACATGCTAATAAAGAGCATGCTCATTATGAGCATGCTTAAGTCATTTGTTGTCAATAAGCTTTCTATTTGCAAGCATGCTGATGAATATATATGGTCATGCTCTCATGCTAATAATGAGCATATGTAACAGTGCTGTTATACTAAAAAGTGGTATTGTCTCAGATAAATCTCTTCTCTAATTGCTTAGTGTTACATAGTTTTTTTTTATGGCATAGGAGGGCAAACGAGCAGGCGTATCACCTGATGGTAAGCAACAAACGCCGCCCATGGACCCCAGCAACACATATCGTGTTACTGTTACTTTGTCGACCTTAAGGGACCTTTAAGGGATGGGGGATAGGAAAGGATGGGGAAGAGGGGTGGGCCTCCGTGTACCTCACTCACCGCACGAAACGCGGCATTAGCCACTTTACGTCGGTCTTCTGAGAGGTCGTGGTATTTCACCGGTCGAGCCGGGCCATTCTTGCAGCGAACTGCTTGGCTCTACTTAGTACTTATAGTCTTTCTAAGCGAATGAGGTGTGTATATAAGAATCGTTCCTTGTGGCACTCCATTCTCTCTGCCTACCCCGCAAGGGATTTGGCCTGAAATTATGTATGTATGTACAGTTTTTATGAATTTGAGCAGGGTATTTTTCTAAAATGTTAGAATGGCTTATAAGTTTGTTAGTTAAGGATACATGCATTTAAAAAGTAGTGAAAAGTGGAAGGAGGTAGATTAGAAAAATATTAGAGAGTGTCATTGTGAGGCTTGTGAATCGATAATTTGTTTACATTTAGATTGATACAGTCTACTTTTTAACGAATTTATTGAATAACCAAAGCGAGTACTAATTAAAACCAGGATTAATTATATTTTGTTAACTTGGCAACCACACGTAACTCCGTGGTACGGACGTAATACTGTGTACTTTCTTTCTGTCCCATACGCTTGATTTTGTCGCATTAAAACTTATACTTAACGTAAAGTTCCACTACCTACGAACTTACAGAACTTATACGTATTTTTTTAACGTAGAAGTAAGATATTTACATTGTTTCTTTATTACAAGATAGCTGCAGATATTATCATATATCCCTTGGAAACTGCCTTTTTTCCAACAGCATTGCTTATTATTTTATTTCTCGCTATACTATAAAGTATTATATCGGATCGTAAAGTTTTCAATTTAAGTCCAGTCAATTCATATACCTATGTTGTGCAAGTTTAACCTGATAAAGGGTAACCTTGACTACATATTACTTCGTTATGGAAACCAAACAGTATAAAATAAATAATATCAATCGTCTTTTTGAATAGTTGTAATTGACGATTGAACGATTGAATTGCTAGTTGTAATTGACGATTATTTGCACATATTTTTGAACGCATCCGTAACTTTCGCAAATTCTCTATTTCTTTTTGACAATGACATTGACGACTTTGTGTTGGTTGTCTATGGTTCTTTTTAAAAAGTGTAACCATGGCGGTGGGTGTTTTAATTTTAAATTAATAATATCCAAAAGAATCTTAAATTATTTTGTATATTTACTGTGATTAATTATCCCGAATTATTAGTGCTTGTGTCGTTATCAATGTTATAATCGTATTTTATTATTTCTGTTTCAAAAACACTAGATTTACTTATAACCTAACTTAGAGCATCGAATTATCTTGAAAGAAATTGTAAGTACTCTCTGTATGATAGCAAGTTGTAAACTAAGAGTATGTATTACAGCGTGTACCACCACCTGCGTTGAAGAAAGATAAAAAGGAGAAGAAGCCTCCTAAAGACAATTCCAAAAATGTTATGAGAAATCTGCACATCAGAAAACTCTGCTTGAACATCTGTGTCGGTGAGTCTGGTGACAGGCTGACTCGTGCTGCTAAGGTTCGTTTATTTTATTTACTACACACACGTATATCTGACAGTTACTGAAATCGCACATGTCTTTGTATTTCTTTTTGATGAAATTATGCTTCACGGCTTTTTACTGCATTGATATCGTCGATAAAGACTTCGCGAAACATAAAAAGTATAATTGGCTGAAATAGTTCTCTAAACTTCCAGTAACTGATTATTGTAACCACATTTGTGGCTATTGCCATTAGATACCATAAATTGCTTTCCTGAAGTAATCTTCTAAAAGTCCAAAAAACGGTTCATATCTGTCTAAACATAGTGTACATGAAGAAAGAATATCCCAGATACTTAAAATTTAATAAATATTTTACATTATTATCTTTTACAAGTCCATAATATAATAATAATACTATTATACTGATTCTTGATGGTTCCTTTTGTCTCCTTGTTTTACTTAAGTCATGAAATTCATAAATATTTAGTATGTATGTTTTGTCAACAATGTCATGATCTCTATCTTTTAAACTAATTAAGTGATCCAAGAATATTAAGATAGGTTAAACATTATATCTGACCTGAAACTTACATCTAGATTAGGTTAGTCAAAATTGTAGTAAAGTTTATTTGGGATATTTAATAGTCTATATGAGCTTGCTTGTATAATTCTGAGAATACCTCTATATATTTAACAGAGTGAAAGACATTATTTGTTTTTATATTTTTGTGATGAATACTAGATTGATTTAATAAATCAAATACATGCAAATTTCATGGATAATAACATGTGAGCATAAAGCCTCAGGTGTGTGTTGAGTAAAGTCTATTATAAAGAAAATAATTTAAGCCATATTCATACATTTGCTAAAGATGTAACCTTACACACTGCGTAGATTATAGGTTCCCAGCTTGAACCCAAGTTTTCAATTACTATCATGATACTATTATAAATGTGGCATGAACTTGTTCAAGATTAACATAATTTGTGTTATTCTTTGTAATTTCATGCAATATGAGTATTTCCAATTTGCAACTTCTGAACACTAACCTCTTACTGTTTAGAATACTTACGGAAATAACATATGAACAGAATTTCTGATTAAAAACATTGTTATTGATAGGTTTTTAGAGTTATTTGATTCATATATATGTTATCTTTTATTACAGGTGTTGGAACAGCTTACTGGACAACAACCAGTTTTCTCTAAGGCCAGATATACTGTGCGTTCTTTTGGTATCCGACGTAATGAAAAAATTGCTGTCCACTGCACAGTCCGTGGTGCCAAGGCAGAAGAGATCCTCGAAAGGGGACTCAAGGTAACTTATAGAATTTGATTGTCAAGTTTATAATATTGTTTGCTTAATTTTATATATTGTTACAGTAATTTTTGCATTATGAATGAGTGAGTATACATGCTAATCATAATTTTTTAAAAGTATACTTAAAAATCTATGTACAATCTGTACTGTATACAAAAAAAACACATACAACTCGCTATAAAAAGACATAACTTGCTGTACTCACTTTTAATGAGTTACCTACCCTTAAAATTGTAGTAACCGATATTGGCATGAACTTGTTCAAGATTAACATAACTTGTGTTATTCTTTGTAATTTCATGCAATATAATTATTTCCAATTTGCAACTTCTGAACACTAACCTCTTACTGTTTGGAATACTTAGAGAAATGACAAGTAAATAAATTTTAAGTAGTTCGCTGTGAAATTAAATCAGCATAGTATTATTGTCAGGGTGTGAAAGGTTCTATTTTTAATTGATTCTCTAATATAAACTGGGCTTGTACCTACAATATTTACATACATAAACTCACTTCTGTATCCCATGGGGGTATGCAGAGTCTTTTCACAAGCTACGATCTTAACACACCTTCTTTTGTGCCTCATCCACAGTCATACATCTCATCGTGCATTCATGTCAGTTTCGGGTACTACACATTTTGCCTTTTTTAAACAGACTATTTATTTGGTTGTAGCTTCATTTTTGATCTCCCAATCCGAATTCTGCCACTCACATTCGCTTCATATACTCTTTTAGTCAATCTGCTTTCATTAATTCTTGCTCTGCAATTTTGCTCATGTTGACCAAAATTGATTTACAATAAATTTAATTACAATATTTACTTATACATATCCTCCCTGCATTGAGTATGTATATTTAAAGTTTTAAGAATTGTTTTTAAACTATATGGCATTGTTACATTAATGAATATGCTCATGCATTCACTTGTCTTTTGAGTTTACTTGACATTATCACATTTTCCCCTTGCAGGTCAGAGAATACGAGTTGAGAAGGGATAACTTCTCAGCCACCGGAAACTTTGGTTTCGGTATTCAAGAACATATTGACTTGGGTATCAAATATGATCCATCCATTGGTATCTACGGTCTTGACTTTTATGTTGTTCTTGGAAGGCCAGGTAAGAAACTTGCAATTTACTATTATTTAATCTTTTTACATATATACTGCTAGTATTACTTATATTATATATAACATATCAAAAATATTTTTAGCATACATAGAGGACTTGCCATTTCCTCCAGACACTCCTGGAGATTGAGTAGTTCAAAAGACGTTTTATTTGTTAGCCTAAAAAATTTTTTAAATCCTTGTATAAATAATATTTATTTTTCATTTTTTTTTATGAGCACATATGTTCAAGGATGACGGTTACCACTTGGCTTCATTCTGTAAAATGTGTGCCATATTAATATTGATTTTTGAATATGATTATAGTGATGTTTATTATTTTCATTCAAAAAATTGAACATTTATCATGTTTGTATTTAATTATATTGCAGCACATATTGTTGCATTTATGAAACATTTTGAGACTGTAATATTATCTAATAAGTCTCGGTTTTATTAGTTACTAGCAGACCGCGCGAACTTCGTATCGCTATATTGTATTATGCTTCCCGCCTCACGGTGTTACTCGCGTACAAACAAAATGTCGATGACGACGATGATTACACATAGCCTATGTTACTCAGTGGAAATGTAGCTTTCTAAAGAAAAAAGAATTATTGAAATTGGTCCAGTACTTTGAGTTTATTTGTTACATACAAAAATACAAATCTTTCCTCTTTTTAGTATTTGTATAGATTTTGATAGTCTCGGTGGTCCAGTGATCGGGCACTCCTTGTCTGCAAGAATTCGGGGGTTCGAATCCAGAAGCTCACAATTATTTTTTCGTAATTAATTTCAAAAGTTGTGTTATAAATATTTGATTACTGAAAATTTTGTGGGCGGTGTATGCCAATAGGTTCGTCACCTATTCCGTTTTGTATGTAAACATAACGGCACCTTCGGGTAGAACAACGCGTGATATTTTGTTATCATAGAAAAGATTTGAGGCATACGTGTTTGTATGTAATGTAACTCTAAATAATATAATTGATATTGTTTCAGGATTCAATGTAGCACACAGAAGACGCAAGACCGGCAAGGTTGGTTTCCCTCATCGTTTGACAAAAGAGGATGCCATGAAGTGGTTCCAACAGAAATACGATGGTATCATCCTTAACAGCAAAAAGTAATTTTAAGTAAACAATTTACAAAAGTTTGATGTGTTTTATTTGTAACTAGTTGACCCGGCGAACTTCGTTCCGCATCAAAAGAAAAAAATTAGTAATATTTGGATCTTAAAAAGTTCAATTTGTGCTATTTATCGGCACGCGTTTTGGCGCGCAAACGCAACTGCTATGTACCGCTATGTTAATACTGTAATATCTTCGTAAATATTAGTTTAAATTACATGGCTATATTGATCTATATTAAAAGCAAAATCTATTTAAGACACTTAATTGGATGAAAATTAATGCTGTAATGTTTAAAATTGCTTCGTAAATAAGCCATTATTTCTCGTAAAAAGTTAAA
Organism: Euproctis similis; assembly: GCA_905147225.2. Classification (NCBI taxonomy): domain Eukaryota; kingdom Metazoa; phylum Arthropoda; class Insecta; order Lepidoptera; family Erebidae; genus Euproctis; species Euproctis similis. The sequence continues at coordinate 9,214,357 of LR990122.1, forward strand.
AAATAAAAATGGTCATTGTGGGTTATCCCTAAGACATAGACATATGCCCTCGCGGACTTTTTTATAGACCTTTTAAAGATGTATAATAATGTAGTACATTGTTTTGATTTATCACTTAGGGTTCAGGCAGCGTTTTCGATTAAAGTATTAAATCTTGAAAATTATCATTTTTTTTCACTATTCATGAATTATAGATCAAAACCACCCCGTTGACACCCTCTAACTATTAAAAAAAACCGCATCAAAATCCGTTGCGTAGTTTCAAAGATTTAAGCATACAAAGGGACATAAGGAAAGAGAAAGCGACTTTGTTTTATACTATGTAGTGATGTAATATTATGTATACTAATTAGTGGTTTACGAAATTAGAAGTCGGTATAACTTTTTTTTTTGAAGTAAACTTAGAAATGACACATTTTATGCATCACTTGCCCGTAAAGTAAACATGCCTATAACAATTATTAAACAAAATTTGTATCTTTGGTAACCAACAACAACATAAAAACAATTGTGACTAAACAAAATATCATGGTCTTCTTATATATTTTTTTATGCAGAGATAGGGATGCAAACTAGTAGGCGTGTCTCCTGATGGCTTACCATCAGGAGACACGCCTACTAGTTTGCATCCGGCGGTGTTAGTTGCTTACAACTAACACCGCCCATAGACACCTGCAACAAATAGTGTTGCACAGCTGCGTTGCCGGCCTTTAAATACAGATATAGTAGAGATTGAAGTTGGGCTTCCGGATACCTCTCACCGAGCAAAACGCGATACTACGATGCAGAAGTTCAGGAATTTATGTGCCTGCAGTGCAAATTCAAAATCCATAAATTAGTGCACAGCGGTTGGTATTTTGGTTAAATATTGATTTGGGTCACGAAACCTAGGGCATCTACCTACTGCCTTTCAAAGATACTAGCGTTTTAACAAAGTGGCAATCGTTTAGTGGGAGCCAGGTAATGGAGTCATGGTATAAACTGCCTTTAACAATAAGTTTAGCGGGGCCGTCCTTAAACATGTAATCTTTTCAAGCATTCTTAACCCGCCTCCCCCATGGTAAGATTTAAAGCTTATATTTAGAGAATTATCTTTAATACTTCACCAATCAAGTCTCCGTGGTCCAGTGGCACTCCGCTTCTAAATCAAGAAGTCCTGGGATCGATTCTGGGCTTAAACTAATGACTTCGGAAGTTACGTATGATAAATATCGATGACTGATAATGTTGTGCCCAATGTATGCCAATAGGTTACGCTACCTTTTTACCATTTCAGAGGTAATAATCGGCGCGTCCAGGCTTACAGCCTCTGACTACAACCTAAGGTAGAAAAGGCGTAAAGTTATATCATTATGATATGCCTATTATTATATATATCTTTAAAATACAGGTATGGTGAGCATGTATGAAAGAGATAATGAGAGTGGAGAAAGCAAGAAAAGGATCGTAGCAAATGGAAAGAGTTAGTCCCTCTGCCTACATCCATGGGAGAAAAGCGTGGTTGTATGTACACCCCCCCACCCCTTGTGATATTTTTAAAACCTTCCTCCCCATTTCAACCCTCCCGTGATGATTAATGGATGTCCCCACCCTTCTTATCCAGCCTTTGTTTAAAACACGTAATTTGATTCTCTTAACCATACTGCGATTACACAGAAAATCGAAGTATAAATAGATAAATATCGATCCATAACCTGTCCTTGCCTTTGCGTAGGCATATCCTCAATTACATTTTAATTGATATTAAGATTTAAGCTATGCCTCGTACCTTCGCGTGATACGAGTTGTAATTAGGATGTTATCTGTCACTGTTGCTATAGAAACAAACTTTGTTTATTAGCAACACATCCCTATCCAGTTTGTAGCATGTGATAGGCGTCGCGTAGTTAAATAGCCATAGAAAACTGTTATAACTTATAAACTATTTATCTTATTCTGTGCTTATCATATTTTTCTAATATTTATCAAACATGGCTACAAAGTTCGGAGAAGACGACGAGGATGATGTACTGGCGCCTAAGGAACCTCAGGTTACGTCGTTGGATCCTGCAGAACGTAAGGCCGCTAGAAATTTACGTATCAAGCGAAGACAGGAAGCACTTAAGAAGTATGAGAATTTTATACTTAATTAATCAGATATTTGTCTACTAACTACTGTATCGCTAATTCCATCTATTTCCAACTTGATTTCAAATCTGCAACTGAAATCACAAACTTTGCCCAGTATGGCAATGTGGGACGTAAACATAACGGCGAGTCGAGACTTAACAGCCACTGCCTACACCTTCGGGTAGAAAAAGGCGTGAAGTTATGTTATTTCTTTCATAGGATAGGAGGGTAAACGAGCAGACGTCTCACCTGATGGTAAGCAACCAACGGACATGGACACCAGCAACACAAATAGTGTTACTATTACGTTGTCGACCTAGGGATATGTCAGGGGTAGGGAAGGATGTGGAAGGGGGTGGGCCTCCGGGAACCTCTCTCACCGAAAGTAACGCGGCATTAGCCACTTTACGTCGATATTCTGAGAGATCGTGGTATTTCACCCGTCGAGGCGGCCCATTCATGCAGCGTACTGCTTGGCTCTACCACTGTTGAATTAAGCTTTAAGTTCAGCTGTTAAGTTTTATACTGGCGATGTCTTTAACCGTTCTTAGGGTTACTATTTATGTAAATACGAGTATCTATCCCACCTTTACCTTATTAATCGTTGTACTTAAAACAACGTTATATCGCATGGTAAATCGAGACCTCTGTGGAGAATTATTTTATTATACAATACGTAATTAGGTACTTAAGGCATAATTTCTGTTGCGTTAAATCAGAGCTGAGCAGGCAGTTGAAGAACCTTTAGGAGAAGAAGAAGGACTAGGTCTTATAGAACAAGCGACAGCAGCTGCAGCTGAGGAGCTTCAACGCTTAGCGCTTGATGGGGCGGCAAAAGTTACTAACGTCAAGGTCACAACTGACGAGCGCGAGGTCGTGCGGCGTACGCAATTCTTTGAAAAGATGAGAGGTAAGTACCTAAATATCAAAATATGCAGGCATGTATTAAGAAATAAGTCCCTTAAAGGTCGGCGACGCAACGGTAACACTATATGTGGTGCTGGTGTCCATGGGCGGCGCAGGTTGCTCACCAACAGATGACACGCCTGCTCGTTTGTCCTCCTATCCCATAAAAAAAACTGTTAGATTTTCATTTTTAACTGTAACTCTGCGGTTACCGCAGTCTATGGAGATCTTCAACTCGACTCCCTTCGTCCCAGATGCGTTTACCAGAAAGGTCGTGGAATTTCACTAGTTTGGACCCATTCATGTCACCACTGTTTAATCTGTTTTTTTTTATGAGATTGGAAACATTATTTTTATAAGGTGGCTAATAAAGGTATACCCACTTCTATATGACTTGAATTTGGTTAGTAAACTTGGCTATATTAAACTGTTTAAATTTTAACAGAGGCCGTAAAAAAGATAGAAGAGGATGCAGCTGAAGCACAGATTCAATATGAGGCTATATCGACGCATTGGGAATCTATATTAGACATTAAAGACCCTTTAGACATTGAAGAAGAAATGAAAATACAAAAAGGAAAATGTGACAATCTGCTCAAACAAAAAGACGATCTAATTCTTTATCTGAAGAATGATCTCAAGCGAATGGATGACGCCTATTTTGAAGATTTAGAAAAACAAGTAAAACAGATACGCAGTTACAACAACTATAATTACAAATTTTGGAATCTACCTAACTAAAAGTTTTAATTAATTTTTAGGATAAAGACATAAAAGAATTGTCGGAGAGGATAGAGAAGCAAATAACAATAATGCAAAGAGCTTATGAAAAACAACTAGGTTTGATAGAAGTTGCTATTAATCTGGAAAGAGAAGCAATGATAGAACACAATGATAAACGATGGGAAGCTCTTTATAAACAAAGAGATAAAGAAGAAAGTGCACACATGGAATACAGATACGAAAAGGTCTGTACTAATATATTTATTCAATTAACATTGTATTACTAAGTAAGTGATGATGACTGCGTCTTTTTGCAACAATAATTTTTAATGTGTAATATTACAGCTAGAAGAACAAAAAAAGGTTATTGAATCCATCATGTGGGATCATCATGAAAAGTATCGTGTGGCTAAAATAGAACTAGAGACACTGATTCAAGAATTGCAACAGGAATTAGAGAAACTAAAGTCCACGTGCATTATTAACACGGAAAAGATTGGGTACACCTACCAGGTAAATATTTCTTCTTATCAATTTAATTATGTGAGGTAATTGCTGAAAAATTATTGCTTTTTATAGATACTAAGAAAACGAGAAGAGGAAAATATATTTGTAAGGTCTCAACAGAAACGTAAATTAAATAGAATGTCAGATGTTGCTAATGCTTTGAGATCGAAGATTCGTAAGGCGGCGGAAGATGGCGCGATTGAAGAAATAAAAGCCGACGCTGAAATTGTCAAACTCATGCAGACTATGGATGATTTAGAGAAAAAATCTGATCAGTTTTCACATACGAATAATTATAAATTTTCGCAAGTATGGCGCATGGCAACATCTAGGTGTGTTGAGTTGAGTAAACAGTTGCGTCAGGGGGAAGTTGCGTTACACGCGCATATCTTAGCAGAACCAGCTCCAGCACCCCCACCACCCCCACCTAAAAATCCACTGTACAAATATGGTAATAAATAATATTTTTTATATGTTATGAAGATTAAAATATTAATAACCAAAATATTGATTTCACTTTATGACAACTTCTATCTTCGCAGAGCAAGAGTATGCATCTAAAAAAAATGATGGAATCGAGACAGAATTATTAACACAAGATGCCACAGCAACGCAGGCAAGAGAAAAATTGGTAAATAAATATTATCATATTTCCTGCCGTTATCCCACTGTAAATGGGGTCGGCATAACATTTCATTCTTTTGAACTATCCATGATGACTAAAGATTTATCTGTGGTTGTACGACCGGCCGCCTGCCTGACGTTAACCCTCCTTGGGAATGTTTTCGTTGGTGGGATAAGTAAGGGGTTGGAAGTGTAACAGGGAGGGGAGAGGGGCAAGGGGTTGGGCTTCCAGATACCTCACACACCAAGTAAAATGAGCCACATGACAACTTTACGGCGATATTTTCAGAAGTCGTGGTATTTCATCGGTCGAGCAGGTCCAGTCATGCAGCGAACGATTTTGTCTTGATCTGACAATTTTATGCCAACATAGTTATTTTCGTATACTCCTAGAACATAAACAGACCGTATTAATCACGAGTTTTAAACAGCATAGGTATATTATAAACATCATCACCTACTAAGTATATATTTCTGTGATCAGTACCTAGTTATAGAAAAATGTTTTAGATTCGCCATATATTGCAATTGGTGGCAGATAATACAGGATTTTTGGTGGAAGACCGTCTGCTCAAGCTTATTGCCAAATACCAGTCGAGTTCTAGAAATTTGTGCACATTAGATGCTATTTTTATGGTGAGTTTGATGAAGGCATGTAAACTCTATCATCACAATAGATTCTATTAGAGATATCTTTGTAATAATTAAATATTTTCTACTGCCACTGTTACAGGCTTTAGAAATAGAAGCTGAGGAAGATATAAATTTGATGTGCAACATATTTTTGAACTATTCATTTTGCCCTATTTGCGTTGGTTCAGAAGGAGCATCAGAATTTATGGCGCAAACTGAAACATCTGCCGCAGACTTGGGGATCGATAAGGGATCTGTAGGAGATTCTGGAAGCGGTGGTGGTGTGAATAAGGGTATGGTCGTAATTGGATTGAATATACTAGTTAAAGGCTAATGGTTCGGTTCGGACATGTAGAAAGAATGGTTGACGCAAGACTGACTAAGCAGATATACAATGCAAAAGCGGACGGATGTAGGAGTCGAGGACGGCCAAGACACACATTCCAAGACCAAATAGAACGTGTTCTGGAGGAAGGTGATGTTAAGAGCCTCAAAAACCGACGCGCGTGCATGAAAAGAGTTATGAAAGTCAACGAAGCGAGTGAGGTGTGTAAGAATCGTGCCCTATGGCGCTCTGTTCTCTCTGCCTACCCCGCAAGGGATTTGGCGTGAAGTTATGTATGTATGTATGTATGTAAAGGCTAAAGGTTCCACTAACAAGGGAACGGGGCTACATTATATGTAAAAGTTTGCTAATTGACCTATTTGCATTAATAATTCCTTATATTATTCACAAAACAAATGTAATCTAAATATATTCTTTTTTATTTTAAATAAGGTGTAAAGCCATCGCCATTACGAGGTCGCGCAAGTGTGCAAGCCAGAAGTCTTTCAGCGAGTACATCGCGGTCCGGCCATATTGGATTCAAGTATGACTGACTTTATTTTTATTATATAAATGGGGCTGTGCTATTTGCCTATAAACTTAATATTACGAAGATATTAGGCCCTCTAATACTCGCTTTTAAATTTAATTAACTCTCAATTTAACAGGGGCAACGAGTTGTCCGCGGCAGATCAAGTATTAATGTCAGAGGCAGATGAGATCCTACAGAAATGTGGTGATCTTCAGGGTGAGTCATTAATTTTTAGTTATAGAGTAGTGGGCAGGACACTCACAGTTTAGTATCATTATGCTAAGTTGCCCACCCATAAGCTAATGTTTCATAATAAATGATGTTAATTGTTACGCTAGATGGATTAATAAGGTGCTATCCAGCCGTAATAGATCATCACGATTATTTGTCATCGATAATTGTTTTCACGCAACCGATCTCAAAACATTTCGGAACAGTCATTGCTATTCATATGGAGTAGGAAGTGCGGAAATACAAAGTAATAAGCTATCGAAGATTTTAATTAGGACCTATTATAATACATCATTAAAGAAAATTTATTTTTATTTTAAAGTCTCGTTGGTCCAGTGGTCGAGCTAGTACACGGTTTCTGAATCCAGAGGTGGCTGGTTCGAAACCTGGCACACACCAATGACTTTTCGAAATTAATTAATTACGAAACGTATGTGTGATAAATACCGATGACTAAAAACTTCTGCCTGGTATGGCAATGGGTTCGCCACCTATTCCATTTGGAACGTAAACATAACGGCGAGTTGAGGCTTAACAGCCACTGCCTATAACTTCGGGAAAAAGGTGTGAAGTTATGTGTATGTTATGTTATTTGAAACTCAAAGCCAAGGAGAATGTTCATTAAGTGTAATGTATAATATTTAAGTGGATTACCTAATTACAGCCTCAAGCATCATGGCAACCGGTGGTACTCCTGACGCAGGCTCCTTGGTAGGAAGACGACCTGGTGGTCGAGGTGTCACTGTTGCCTCACAGCCAACGGCCACTACAGTAGCGAAAACGACGTCAGCTTGTCCTTTTCGTTGCCCAAGTCCGTATCAAATAACTTAATTATTATTTTATAATGATGTGTTATGGGATAGGAGGGCAAACGAGCAAGCGTGTCACCTGATGGTAAACAACCTGCGCCGCCCATGAACACCAGCAACACATATAGTTACCGCTGCGTTGCCGACCTTTAAGGGAGTAGGATAGGAAAGGATGGGGAAGGGGGCTGAAGCTCCGGGTACCTCTCTCACCGAATTAAACGCGGCATGAGCCACTTACGTCGATCTTGTGAGAGGTCGTGGTATTTCACTGGTCGAGCCGGCCCATTAATGTAGCGAACTGCTTGGCTCATCAATTGTTTAAATCTCGATGTGTCTTCCTTGGGCGATGAACGGGGGTGGTGGTTTCTTTTTTATGCGATAATGCAAAGCAAGCGGGTCATTTGACGGTAAACAGCTACCACCGCCCATGTACACTTGTAACATACATAGTTTTAAAGTTGCGTTACCGGCCTTATGGGAAGGCATGAAGGAGGGGGTAGGCCTCCGGATACTTCTCTCACGGAATGGAACGCGACATGTGCCACGTTACTTTGATGTTCTGAGAGGTTGTGGTATTTCTCTGGCCGAACCGGCCCATTTATCCAACGAGCTGTGTGGCTCTGGCTGGCAGCATGGCATCGTTAATATTATTTGACGGGCCTCGTGGCGCATCGGTAAATCTATCGGCTGCAGCAATGAGGTTGGGGGTTCGATTCCCACCCGACCACAAATATTTGTGACAAACATAATTATTTGAGTGGTGTCTGGGTGTTTTTCTATGTATTATAAGTAGGTATTTACAAAAGAAAAGTATATATGTATTAATATCCGTTATCTAGTATCCATAACACAAGTATTAAGTTGCTTAGCTTGGAACTAGAGGGCGCTGTGTGTATTGTGTCCAAGATATTATTATTATTATATTATTATTATTCGTCTACCATTAAAAAAATGGCCGTGCAAAAACATTTTTAATGTAAAAAAAAATAATTATATAGTATATTTTTTTAGTGGGACATGTTCTGGAAATAGAACCTATGCAAGTGTTGACGGCTTTGAGCGAGTTTATATCTGTGTTCGTGCCACCGGAAAAACAGAAACTGCACGCTATATTGTTAGTATCCATTTGCTTTTTTTTAATGAATTAACACCGATGGATGGCATGGAATAGATTTCAATAGATAAATTTTGATTGTTACTTTCTAAATTTACCAATTCAGTGCCTACACTAAGTATTACACTAAGTAACAATTATGTTATTTAGAAAAATTATTACTGATATGTTAGCTGGGTACCTAAATACCTAAGATACAAATTCTTTTTAGCAAACTAAGTCTGTATTAATTTTCGGAAAAATCTTTTTTAATTATATTGACTTCAACAGAGATGCTTTAACTATAACGGTAACCTCTAACAAGTCCAAGCGTACTTAATTTTAACGACTGCAATTTTATTATCATAAGTAAAGTTTTTTTTTTTTCATTAAATTAACTTTACAGAGATAACTTAAAGCCTCCAAGTTTTGAGACACCATCACGGAAATTAACTTCTGAAGAAATTGATCAGTACTGGACCAAGTGGAAAAACATTTTCTCAATAGAGAAGGATAGATTTTGGGATGGAGTTCTGGTCGGACTCAACAATTACTTGTCTATATTGCAAGGTACTACCTATATATCACACATACATATGTATTTTTATAAAAATAGATTCATGTGAAAATAATGGATGATGCGAGATTTACTAAGCAGATATTCAAAAGGGGAAGGTAACAAGGACGGCCACGTCACAGTTTCCATGATCAAATTGAACGTTGAAGATGCGAATAAGATGTGTAAGAATCATGCCTTATGGTGCTTTGTTCTCACTGCCTGTCCCATGTTGACTGACTTGGCTTAAAGTTGTGTATATTTTAATTAAGTTTACATCGTTTCTTAGACCGCGAGAAGGTACATGAAGAAGTAGTGGAACTACGCCGGCGCAACACTGCTCTGCGTCGACTCGTTCGCGGCGCTTTACCCGAATTGCCGGCAATGTTACCGCGGTATTTACAATCAGCTCCTCAAGGTTTAACCGCCCCAGTTCCTGACACTGCAGCTGCACCACCCTATGCGAGATTACCGCCCATTTAAATTACGAAATATTTTATTTGCTTATAAAGTTACAAATTAAAACACACTCTGTTACCAAGTATCAACGTACGCAAAAACAATAAAAATTAAAAGTATTATCAAACCGTCGATTATTTCATAATGCCTCATGAAATTAACAGCCTACCAAGAATTAAATCAAGTTCTTTCATACTAGTGAGGGTTTTCAGAAGTCAAACTAGCAGATATATGCCCATTTAGTAGCGGGCCGTTAGATTTGTACCTCGGAATCCAGGCCCAGTCAATGAATGTACATAATATATGTAACTTTTGCTAACAGCATAAAGAAAAATGATAAGAAAAATATTTTGCCCATTCTCATTTAATATTTTTTTTTCTGAATTTTCTTTAACATATTTCTTTTTTGCTTAGGTAGTATCGGCGGTCCAGTGGTCGAGCACCGCTTCTTAATTAAGAGGTCACGGGTTCGAATCCTGGCTAACAATGACATTTCGAAATTATTTTCGGAAGATAAGTGTGATAGATATCGATGACTGGAAACTTTGCGCCCGTATGGCAGTAGGTTCGCCACCTATTCCATTTGAGACGTAAACGTAACGGCGAGGCATAATAGCCGCTGCCGCAACTTCAGGTAGAAAAAGGCGGGAAGTTACTTGAGTCCGACCGAAACTGGTTTTCCTGCCGAAACCGAAACCGAAGGTTCGGCCGTCACTTCTTCTTCAAGTTTAAAATTCCTTAAAATCCTAAAATTTGATGCATTATTTTGCATTAATTAGAACATGAAATGAAAAACAATGAATATATGTATTAATTTTGTTCCAATCAATAACATAACCTCACGATGTTTTCTATGCTACTGCCATCTTACTGCCTTACAGGTCGGCAACGCAATTATAACACTATACGTGTTGCAGGTGTCCATGGGCGGCGCCATCAGGTGACACTTCTGTTCGTTTGCCCTATCCCATAAATAAAAAGGTCGAGCAATCCGCTTCTTAATCTAGAGGTCGCGGGTTCGAATCCTCGCACTCGCACCAATGACTTTTCGAAGTTCTTTTCGGAATTTATGTGTGAAAACTTCGTGCCCGGCATGGCAATAGGTTCGCCACCATCCATTTGGGACGTAAACATAACGGCGAGACAAGGCGTAACAGCCACTGCCTACACCTTCGGGTAGAAAAAGGCGTGAAGTTATGTTTATTATTTAAACAAAATACTTTCCTGCCCTTTTACCACTTTAAATGAGGTCGGCACAACATGTCATCCTTTCGAACTATCCATGTTGTCAAAAGATTTGGCTGCGGTTTTCTGACCGGCCGCTTGACGTCAACACACTTTCCTTAGAAATATTTTTGTTAGTGTGACAGGAAAGGAGTTGGAAGTGGAATGAGGAGGGGAGAGGGGTAGGAGTTTGGTCTCCAGGTACCTCTCTCTCCGAGCAAAACCCGACCGTATTTTAACCGGTCGAGCTAGCACATTCATGTAGCGAACTGCATGGCTCTACCACTTATCTCATCTCATAATAATAATAATTACTTTAATTATTGTTACACCGGGAATGTAGAAAGAAGAATAAACTTAGGAAAGTGTAAATAGAGCGTTGGGTTGATATCTGGGCGCAAACAATCTGAGCAACGAATCCCAGGTCGCTATTCACAGTGCGGTAGTTATCCCAACACTAACTTAAGAAAGCGAGAGTTGGGCATAGCAGAGGGTGGATGAAAATAATGATAAAGCAGTCGAAATGAGGTCACTGCGCAAAATTTGCGGTAAGACGTTCACCGATCGCGTCGAAAAATAATGTTATAAGGAAGGAACATTATAAAGAGGATTGGAAGAGAGTGTCATTGTAAAAATTAAGGAAGAGCATACTCCGATGGTTTGGACACGTAGAAGCAACACTTATCCTTGATGACCCTTTGTTTTTTTATGGGATAGGAGGGCAAACGAGCAGGCGTGTCACCTGATGGTAAGCAATCAACGCCGCCCATGGACACCAGCAACACATATAGTGTTACTGTTGCGTTGCCGACCTTTAAGGGATAGGGGATAGGAAAGGATGGAGAAGGGGGGTGGGCCTCCGGGTACCTCTCTCACCGAACGAAACGCGGCATGTGCCACTTTACGTCGGTCTTCTGAGAGGTCGTGGTATTTCACCGGTCGAGCTGGCCCATTCATGCAGCGAACTGCTTGGCTCTACCACTGTTAGAGCTTTAATTATTATTATGAATAGGTTTAAACGAGCAACGAAAATAGGTCAGTAAATATTAACCGTTTATATTTCTACATAGTCACAGAACTGGACTTAAAAATAGAAAAGCAAACTATTAAAGAATTTAAAAAATATATTTTCTCGTATCATTTTATTTTCTCACTTGCAAATCTAAAAGAAATTCCACTTTATTTGAAAAATCATTGATTTTACCGATTATTTATTGACATCCCTAGGCTTTTACTCTATTTTATGAATTCTTACACATGCTCTTTACTAGCATGTTAGAAAATTATGCTCATCATGAGCATGCTTATGAACTGCTTACGCTTGCTACCAACAAGCATGCTAATTTCATATTAAATTACTAGCATACTCATTAGGCAAACCTGTTCACTGAACACGCGTTAAAAGCACCCCCTTCCACCCGCGCCGCAGAAAGCATGCTCATTAATCCCACGGCTGTCGATATTTGAGCATGCTCATTACTAACAATGTATTTATTTACACATCTGCTAGTATCGAGCAACTAAAGAGCATGTGTAAGTGTAACAGTACCATTAGGTTTGTGGCCTACTTAGGGATGCAAGGTATTGATATCGATAAATGTCGACTTCAGTTTGATATCGATGCTAATCGAATTCAAGATATAACAAGAACATTTTACTATATAGCTAAAAAAACGTTATTCATGGCATATTGTCGCACTTTTTTAAGCAAGTTGTAATGTTTTTCATAAGTACATATACCATACATAAAAATTTTCAATAATGATATATTGTTCATTCAATTCAAATATCTCATGAATTTTTCAATATCGGTATCAGCTTAAGTTTGAATGATATTTGTCGACTTTCCGATACATCGTTGCACGTTGCTTGGTTGCAACCCTAGACCTGCCTGCATAAAAAAACTAAGTAGAGTAGATCATATTCAGCAGGCACTGGAAAGCAGTAAATTAAATAAAATTATAAATACTTACTTATTTCGCTAGTGAAGTGAGTGTGAGTATTCTTTTCTATACAATTTTACTACAAATTATTTATTTGGCTTAAATGTATTCTCATTTAAATTAGTAGCGACTCTTTTGACATGAGATAAAATCTAAACTTATCAAAATCATTTCAGAATCATGTTGAAGACAATTTTTCATTTAGTTGGAGCCATACAATTTTTTTATGGCTGTTATTATGACTACAACTATGTTATTATCCCTAGTACTTCAACTAGTGTGACGCCTTATGGAGGAAAATTTAAATATTTAACTTATTTAGATGCGGTAAGTAACATTATTTACTAGTAAATAATTTCTTTCATTTCTACTAATGTTTATTATGTGCATGTAAACTAAACAGTAAAGTAAGAACTGCAATTGTCTAACATTAAATTTGCAATATTAAAATCTTATTTTTTTAATTCTGTTACAGATGATACAAACAGCATACTTCACATTGGCACTAATTAATGATCTATTTGGTACAAACAAACCATCACCCTCACACAAACCTCTTGTAAGAAGAATTAAAGACACAGTATTTAGTTCTTTAGCGTTTCCCTTGGCCGTGTTTGTTTCGGTAACATTTTGGGGCATATATGCTGTTGATAGAGAACTGATATTACCAAGAAGTATAGACCCATATTTCCCAACATGGTTGAACCATGTGATGCACACAAATATATTTATGTTCATTTTTATTGAACTTTTCAGTTCATTTAGAATGTATCCATCTAAGAAAGTTGGCTTGTCTATTCTCACTTCATTTATGCTGTGCTATTTGGTATGGATACATATTATTTATTTCAAAACTGGTAGCTGGGTCTATCCTGTACTTAATGTTCTTAATTGGCCTGTAAGGGTGTTTTTCTATGTGTTCTGTCTGGGCCTTACTTATTTTGCATATAATGTAGGTGAAAAGGTGAATAAAATTGTTTGGGCTAACGAGGTAGAAAACTCAGTGCGATCAGAAAAAAAAAAGGCCAAATAAATAAATATCTAATGGCAAGCTTTATTTTTCAGCTTTTTTATATTAAGCTGTTTTAATGCTAATAGTGAATGGTCAGAAATTAGGATAATATTAATACTATATATATCATAAGAATAATGGTAACACCGCTTACTTATTATTGGGTTTTAATAAAGCAAGATATTGTAGCTAGTAAAATTATTAGTAAATAGATCGCTAGAATAAATTCTATTTATAATTCAAGTAGTATATATCTCAAGAGTTATAAATCAATTGTATTTAATAATTTAGACCAGTGATAATATGGTAAACCCCAGTAAAAAATATTCTAAAATTATTGTTCTTAATATATTGAATCATTCTAAGAAAATTCTTTATAATGTTATTTATACAAACAAATATGCATTCTAGAAAAATTTAACAAGTTATCATTTACATAATTTATCTTTTAATACGTAAACATAAGCTGATTTAATTGCTGTTAGAATACTCATGTTGTATTTTATAAGTTAATGTGGGTTGTGAAAAATCAGCAATAAATAACTTAATAAGCTAGTAGAAGCTTCATTTGTTATTATATAGACATGTAGTTAAATACTCAATACCTATTGCATATTGATAACCTTTGGACTTCTGTTTCACAAATCTGTAATCAACGCCAGATAACGTAATCTAATTGTAAGTGATTGAACCAAACAAAATTTGTTTTTTAATTTAGATATTCTATTATTTGAGGATATTGGAAAGTCATAGTGCACTGTGGTATTAGTTGCCAAGTAGAAACCCCAACAGAGTACACAGGAGAAAACGTAATTGTCTAAACTTAGGTTTTTTTTTGTAAAGATATACTGCAAATAATGACAAATTATAATACGTAATTTTTTTGTACTAAGTAACTTCAAGGCCATGTCCACACTATAATATTGGTAAAGTTAAGTTCAACAAGAGAAGAAAAAAAAAGAAAATTTATAAAGAGAGAACTCATTAAAAAAGAATATCCTCTTTTTAGTTGGTGGGGATGAGAAAAGAAATACGGCATTGTCCCTTTGCGGTAGTGACTTACTAAAAAAATATACTTAGGCATTTCTTGATGCACATACCAACTAACTTTTATCAATGTGATTTTTATATATGTTTATTTATTTGTGTATAATAATATATTTAACCCTGTACCAACGTGACAATGTGTGAAATTCAGATTGGAAAACTTATTTATATTTATTTTTATTGGAATAAAGAAAAAAAAAGTGTAACACTAGCTATTGTTTTTGCAGATTCTTCTATCACATACTATTTATTAAGGGTATTCTGATAAACAATTGTAATTATTACACGTAATATAAAATTAGTAATTTGGCAATATTATATTAGGGGCGGTTCTAGTTTGTATAACGCTACGAAAAATGGCCTGCAATAATAGATAAAACCAATTAACGTCTCTCTAGGTAATCATTGTAATTTGTAACATCTTTCAAGGTAAATTGTTTTACATACCTATGTACTTGACCTACCTTATAACGATAAGAACAGGTAATTTCTGAGCAACATTCCAAAGAATAAAGCGACTGAATTTGTTAAATAGTTGTTTTTATTTACTTGCTGTGGCGTGCCAGATAGCTGCGCCGCCGTAAGTAACATCTGTTACTTTTCTTTTTCAGAGTATAATCTTCAATTCCACGTAGGTAGGCGAAGTAGCTGGTACCTACAGATAATTATTAGTTTATCAGGACATCCTAATGAGCTTACGCGAGCTTGGTTTCCCAACCTGAGAGGACATACTAATAAGATTATATAGGGAGTGGCACACTACTCCCCTGCCTTTCCCAAGTGGTGAAAAAAGCATATCCTCGCGTTAGAAAAAGCTAGGAAAATAAATACACACATTCATGCAATAAAGTTGTTAAAATATGAAGAATAGAAATCTAAATACAGATGTACAGAACCACTAGTAGGTATACAATTGATTCATTCTTGACCGCTTTTTGTGCCATTTCTTGGAAGCGTTGCGGTTACAGGTGTCGTTTGCTACGCAGACGACACTCTGGTGGTTGCCACGGGGCACGACTTCGAGCGTACGCTCAGGTTCGCCAAGCTGGGTGTGGCTATCGTCGTCAGACGGATCCGCGGGCTCGGCCTGGAGGTGGCGCCTCACAAAAGTGAGGCGCTGTGGTTCTACCGGCTCACTCGGGGCCGGGAACCACCAGCCTCGCGGATCCAGGTAGGTGATACGGCTGTCCCGGTAGGGACCTCCCTGAACTACCTCGGTCTCACCCTGGACAGCCGTTGGTGCTTCGAGGAGCACTTCGTGAGGATGGTCCCCCGAGGTTGGGCAGCGGGCGGTGCAACGCGCCTTCCACCCGTCGCGCTCGGTGGACCATCCTTACGAAATGCTCCTCGAAGCACCATGGCCATACGAGTCGTACGTCGTCGTCGTAGGGTGCTGGTGAGGCTGCCACGCTTACACACCTCACTCGATTCTTTGGCTTTCATAACTCTTGTCATACACGCTCGTCAGATTATAAGGTTTCTGACACCACCTTCCTCACGGACTCGTTCAATTTGGTCATGGAAAGAGTGCCGTGGCTGTCCTCTCCTACTCCTACATCCTTCCGCTATATCTTCTTAGACAATCTTGCATCATCCATTATTATATCCGCATTTATTCATATCCGCACCATGGGAACATACTCTTTTGTACTACATATTATTAGAACACTCATATTGATTATTCAGTAATTGATATTAATCACACAACCACTAAAATTAATACTTCTTCTTACTTAAGAGTTCAATTCTAGTTCGAACCTTATAAGGTATAAGGTTCGAACTAGAATCGAACTCTGAACCACCAGGTAACCAGACTGTTCATCAATTTAATCGTAAGTAAATAAAACATTGAAGCATTAATTTAATTTTATTCATATATGTAAGTAGTACCTATATTACATTTGAATACAAAAAATAAAATAAACAATAAATACTCAATCACAATGAAATCGCATTTAATAAGTACACAAATAGATAATTACTAAGATCTATAATATTATCACGTTACGACTAGATTATTTTAATTAATATCTATTATACAATACATCAATATATTATTTATAATCTATCAGCAAATGAAATAATTTTTGAACGCATCGTCAATAGATTTGTTCGGAGTTTCGGACACACGCAATGACACGCATAACGCGGAACCAAATTACCGCCAAATACCGCCATTTTGGTTTCCACTATTTTGCTCTTACGGGTCCTAAGATGGAAGAATTTTTTTTTTCAAGAATTTTCATTCACCCTCGGCCATAACGGACGTTCCATAAAATCTTTAACCGTATCCGTTTTCACCGAAAAGTGAACAAAACAATAACAATATTTTCTTGGCGAACTAAAAATACTTTTCTTTTGTCGTTGAAAGTGTTTTTGATTTTGAAGTATTTGTATTCTTTTTGCGTTAAATATTGAAGCTATACTTGGTTTAACACAACAGGTTGACTAATCACTACTGTTTGTAAAATATAATGTTACGGAAATACTTTGAAAATTATCTTTTTTTTTATGGGATAGGAGGGCAAACGAGCAGGCGTGTCACCTGATGGTAAGCAACAAACGCCGGCCATGGACACCAGCAACACATATAGTGTTACTGTTGCGTTGCCGACCTTTAGGGGATAGGGGAAAGGAAAGGATGGGGAAGGGGGGTGGGCCTCCGGGTACCTCTCTCATCGAACTAAACGCGGCATGAACCACTTTACGTCGATCTTCTGAGAGGTCGTGGTATTTCACCGGTCGAGCCGGCCCATTCATGCAGCGAACTGCTTGGCTCTACCACTGTTATAGAATATGTTTTAAAACTGTATTCTATGCTAATACTTGAATGGCTTTGTGATTTTAAAGAGACATTTTTTAACTAGGAGTAAATATGACCTACAAGACTGTTCTTATATTAACATTTTAAAAGAAATCATCTTTTTATATCTTGGTAAACACACAAAAATTAAAATGATCAAAAGATATTACACAAATTATTCACTACCTATGTGAAATGTACGGTGCAAAATGAAAAAATAAAATCAATGTTTTTTTTTTTTGGTTAATTAAAAACACTTTTCTGTTGTCGTTGAAAGTGCTTTTGATTTTGATGAATTTGTATCCTTTTTACGTTAACTATGGAAGCTATGAGTGAGTTATAGACGAACTAATATATATTTTTTTTAATTCCCGCCAAAGAAATCAGAAGATCAACGGCAATCGCGCAAACACGCCGATTTTTAAAAGCATGTAATAGATGGCGATAGGAAATAGCGTAAATGGAGCGTTGGGCAGATTCATGGGCGCAAAAAACATTAGCAGAAAAGCCCAGCTAGCAATCCACAATGCAGTCCTGATCCCAACGCTAACCTATGGAAGCGAGAGCTGGGTATGGCAGAGTGTGCATGAAAGTAGAATAAACGCGGTAGAAATGAGGGCACTACGCAAAATCTGCGGAGTGACTCTCGCTGACCGCGTAGAAAACAAGGTTGTAAGGAAAGAAGTTGGTTTGAAAGAGAGTGTCGGTGTAAAAGTAAGAAAGGGCATGCTCCGATGGTTCGGACATGTAGAAAGAATGGTTGATGCAAGACTGACTAAGCAGACATACAATGCAAAAGCGGATGTATGTAGGAGTCGAGGACGGCCAAGACACACATTCCATGACCAAATAGAACGTGTTCTGGAGGAAGGTGATGTTAAGAGCCTCAAAAACCGACGCGCGTGCATGAAAAGAGTTATGAAAGTCAACGAAGCGAGTGAGGCGTGTAAGAACCGTGCCCTATGGCGCTCTGTGCTCTCTGCCTACCCCGCAAGGGATTTGGCGTGAAGTTATGTATGTATGTATGTAATAGATGGCGGGATCATACATAATATTTAATCTGTTTATGAATTTAATCAGAAAACTTTGGTGATGTTGCCATACATATATTACATATATTTATTCAATAAACTAACACGTACCTACATTTGTGCTTATGTAGAATGTGCTGGCAAGTGGAAATGCACTTTGAATTTATATAATAAAAATTTCACTATATCGACAATATTTTTTTAATCGATTTTGTACACATTATCGATAAATAATCGAATTATACATACCAATTTGTTATAGTCATAGCCATATTATTATCTCTACGTACCTAATATATTGTTAAAGTTATTTCTATATTAATAAATACTGGATTAATTTATAGAACAGGAAGCCTCGAACTTGTACATCAATGTTTGTTTATTGACAATATTTTTTGTTGATTTTGTTCAACAGTCTCGGTGGCGCAGTTGTTGAGCACACGGCTTCTGATCCAGAGGTCCGGGGTTCGATTCCAGACACTGGCTCACACCAATGACTTTTCGAAATGGTTTTCGGAAGTTATGTGTGATAAATATCAATGACTGAAAAACTTTGTGCCCGGTATGGCAATAGGTTCGCCACCTATTCCATTTGGGACGTAAACATAACGGCAAGACGAGGCTTAACAGCCGCTGCCTACACCTTCGGGTAACAAAAGGCGTGAAGTTATGTTTGTTCAAGAAATAAGTTTTTTTTAATGTACAATATTTATATTACAGGCACATTTTTTACACCAATATACCTGATATAAATGTTTTTGGTAATGTCCTTTGTTAATTAATTATGTCTCTTTCAATATTCTATTCGATCGAAATAATTAATATCTTAACTAATTAATACGCAAACATCGAAGGTATAAAATATTCCTAAATAAAATAAATAAAAGAAGAATATTTTTTATAGTAGGTTGTGTTTTTTATAGTAGTTTATAGTAGGTCTATTATAGTAGGTTGCTGAATTGTTCGTTCAAATGTACTTAAGATAGTTAAAATATGAGTCTTCAAATTAAAATAGCAGAGACAACGGAGAAAAAGTTAATTATAGTACATTTGCTTGTTATATTTTAAAACTTTGAATTTTGTGGGTACGAAGACATCCAAGCTTGCGTATTAACATTATTCGTCAATTTAATCGAACTAAATATTATTTATATTAACAAAATACACGATGTTATCTATTGTGGGCGTATTTATCGAGAATAGTACGTACACGTGTACGTATACGCACCCAAATGAGCTGGAACGCGCTGAGCTACGTTCTCACTTTGCGCGAACTCTTGTAGTGTCCGTTCTTCTTCCATCCATTGCCGGTGGCCGCCTCGCCGTTGGCGGTACGCGCTGCGAACGATGTCGTCTTACTCTTAGTCTCGAATAACACATCCGAGTCCGTCTCTGTTTCAGATACGTCTTTGCTTGCGACTGTAAAACAAATTTTAAATAACCAGTTGGAAATGTATGAGACGCCAGGATGAATGATCAAGAGTGTCAACAAATGTTAGCGATGGTGAGAGTGGAGGAATGAGATATGTGTCAGGATCGTAGAAATGGAAAGAAGTAATTTTTTATGTGATAGGGCGCAAACGAGCAAGCGGATCACCTGATGTTAAGCGACTAGCGTCGTCCATAGAGATTTGCAGCACAGATAGTATTACAGTTGCGTTGTCGACCTTTAAGGGAGTAGGATAAAAAAGGATGGGGATGAGGGCGGGCCTCCGGGTACCTCTCTCACCGAACGAAACGCGGCATGAGCCACTTTACGTCGATCTTCTGTGAGGTCGTGGTATTTCACCGGTCGAGCCGGCCCATTAATGCAGCGAACTACTTGGCTCTACCACTGTTTTTTAGGGGATAGGGGGCAAACGAGCAAACGGGTCACCTAATGTTAAGCGACTAGCGTCGTCCACGGACATTTGAAACACAGATAGATAGTGTTACAGTTACGTTGTCAGCCTTTAAGGGAGTAAGTTGTGAGGGTAGGGGGAAGAGGGGTGGTTCTTCGAACACTCCTCTCACAGAAAGAAACGCGAGACATGTGTCACTTCCGTATCTGTATAAGGGAAAAAGGTGTGATCGTATGTTGTGTGGGTGTGACTCACAGGGCTTCTCCTCGTGGTCGGCGACGGGCAGCAGGCGGTACTTGGGCCGGCTGCGCGGTTTGCGCGGCGTGCACATTCGTCTGGCCAGGCGCGAGCAGGCGTAGCAGCATGCGCCAGCCGCGCACAGAGCCGCCACGCCGCCCAGGCTCGCGTACACCACCGACCAGTCTGACCACAAAACACACATGTTAACTTTTCTATGGGTTTATACAGGATGTCCTAGAATTCAATGTCAAGCCAAAACAAGGTTTTTTCTCCCTAAATAGGTATCTCTGGTGGCTTCGGAAGCTAATAGGTAATTTTCATATAATTTATATTACTACGTAGAGTAATACTACGAATGTGTCCATTAACACTTTTGTTATTGTCACTATTAAGGGGCAGTCACATAGCTTTCGTGTTCTTTATAGTTAGTAGTCACTGCACAATGGTAGAGAAGAGAACAGTGGTAGAGCCAAGCAGTTCGCTGCATGAATGGGCCGGCTCGACCGGTGAAATACCACGACCTCTCAGAAGACCGACGTAAAGTGGCTCATGCCGCGTTTCGTTCGGTGAGAGAGGTACCCGGAGGCCCACCCCCCTCCCCCGTCCTTTCCTATCCCCTATCCCTTAAAGGTCGGCAACGCTACAGTAACACTATATGTGTTGCTGGTGTCCATGGGCGGCGTTGATTGCTTACCATCAGTTGACACGCCTGCTCGTTTGCCCTCCTATCCCATAAAAAAAAAACAAAAAACAATCACATGAACTTTAACAACTTAATTCAAAAGGTTTTGCCCTATTTAGTCTTCTCACTAAGCCTGTATTGACGTGCAACTGGACAGCCTCGACATTCATATGATGAAAAAGTCTATGTTCATGAGCTTCAGCATGTTTTTTAATAATATTTGCGACCCGATCCATTTTGAGGTGCCGATGCAGGTCATCATTTTTAACATGCCAGAGTGCGTCCACAATACCTCTACGGTACGTACTTTGTTCTGAAATGTTTGTATCATCTGTGTATGCTATGTTTGGTACAGCTCCACAGGTGGATCCATAAGTCCATACTGGCATGAGAACTTATCTGTATAGGAGTATTTTATTGAGCACCAATAACGAAGAGTACCCTTCCAAGTAAACAATACATCTTCTTATAGCCAAGCTCTAATTAATCGCGATTCTCTTTGAAGTGTGCTTTCCAGTGGAGCTTGGCGTCTGATGTCTACCCAGATCCATGGCTATATGTTCGTATAGTATAGCACAATTATTTATGTACACTAGATGACAATTTTACACATTGTTGGAGTGGACACAGTGGAGTCTATGTGAATGGATTTTGACACATTTAATTTTATTCGCCACTTTTTTGTACAATTAAATATGATGTTAACAGCTCTTGGAACATTTTCCACTGCTTCTTTGTGAGTGACCCCCGTAGCTATTTTAGCCATGTCATCAAAAGTAGCGATGGTGTTGTTTTCTAGATCTGGAATATCGCAGATATAAAGTAAATATAGGACAGGACCGAGGATACTCCCCTGTGGTAAGCCAGCCTTTATTTGTTTAAGTTCGGAATATGCGTCATCTTACCTTACTCGAAACATCCTTTGTGTTAGATAGATGACTCCAAGATATCTGCAACTGCTCTGGGAACATATTTCTTATTTTGTGTATAAGAGATCTTAATGCCACACTTTATCAAATGCTTGCGCTACGTCTAAAAAAATGGTTGAACAGACCTTTTTTCTTCTAGTGGCCTTTCTATCATTGTAATGATTCTATTAGTAGGGGAGCCCAAGTGGGGATTTCAAGAGTTTCTTGAGCGCATCAGAAAACTATAGGAGGAGGAACCTTATTCCTTGTAATGTACTCTTACCAAATATAAACACTTCATATAAGGGCGTGCTCCGAGGACAGATCGTCAGATTATTAAAAAAAAATCAATCCTCAGAAAAACTCGAGCGAATTAGATTCAGGTCAGGTAAGTTAAATACATACAGAACTGTCGATTTTCATGGGGCGATGTAGCTTAAACCATGAATAAAGTGTGGTGCGTACAGCTGCTGAGAACTGGATTGAAACTCCGTGCCTCTGTTTCCAAATCCAAATCATCAGATATTTTAATAGTATACTTTTTTGAGTTTTCTCAATGTTCTTTTCGAATATCTGACACGCTCGAATAACTTTCTCTTCCTCTTTTTTTTGTTTTTTTTTCTACCCTTTTCAACAGCTATCCTCCCCTAATTACTCGTCAAAATAATATCTCTCGGTTGTTAGAAAAACAAAGCGGGTAAACATCGTGAACGTCTGAGGCGCTCGAGTATTTTAAGTGCATGATTTTTTTTTAAACATTTTTTGTAAATTAGCCCACGCTCCCCTCTCGCTCCCGTTTAGGCCCAAATCTTCACAATTTAATCGGTCTCATCAGACGTAGGGTTTTGGGACATCCCTGTAAATGGATAGACCAGTCTTTTTCGCTTCCCAATCAATTATTAGGAGAAGGAGGTTAATAAAAATTTTAAGCAGAGATCATCTATTGCTGCATTTTACTCCTGACGGTACAAATCACCAACGGAAACATTCCAGTGAAGGGTTGACGTCCGGCAGGCGGCCGGTCTTTTGGCAACATGGATAGTTTGAAAGGATGACATGTTGTGTCAACTTAGAGTAGGATAAGGGCAAGAAAACTATGAGGATTAAAAGAAATTAGCCTTTAGTGGGTCACAAAATGTGATAAGTGAGTGTGGAGACGTACCGCAGTCTGGAGCGGCGTCAGGGTCGAGCTGCGCCAGCAGGCTCTGCATCCAGAAGGCGTCGCAGCGGCACGTGCGCGAGGCGTGGTCGCACACGCCGCGCCCCGAGCACGTGCTGAGGCAGCGCACGGAGCGCACGCGGCCCCCCGCCCCGCCCGCGCCCCCCGCGCCCCACGCGCCGCTCGCCCCCCGCGACAGTGCTAGAGCGCGCATTCCTTCCACCACCTTGTTCTGTGTCATTTTATCCACTATTAGGCGAATATGTTCACAGAAAAAAAAATGTTATGAAGCAATAGAGAAAATAAATTAAAAAAAAAATACTTTCCATTTTTCGAATTAAACTAACAATCAACGGGTTCTGATCATGCTTATAAATATTTTACATAAAACAGCCAGCGTTTGTATGTAAATTAAAAGTGATAATTTTCGAGATTTAGGACTATAATTGCAAACACATGCTAACCCAAGTGATAGATCAATATAATGTACTACATTATTATAAAAGGTTTACATAAAAGTCCCCGATGGGGTTTGTCTATCTCTTTAGGATAACCCACATGACCAATGACCATTCTTCTTTCTTCTCTGAAGCGAAACAAAGTTCGCCGGGTCAAATAGTAACATGTGAATTTATTATACTAACGTTATTTAAAATATGTGACTAACCTCTTCTGTCAAGAAGAATATCAGCTGAGTATTGCCAGAATCGATTTCTCCTCGGACCTCAGTCACGTTGACTCTGATGTCATCCTTCAAAAGGAGAGTCATCTTCTGTACGAGCGAATCCAGTTGTCCCTGAGTAAATGTCGACACTGGAACGTTTAGCGTCAGCTCCATAAGATTCATCTCCAGGGGGTCCGGCTTCACCTGAACACTGACCGTGTCACGATCTGATTCGCCTTGGTCGTCCGTTACTGACAGTTCAAATACGTATCGTCCTGCTTCTATATTTGTTAGCTGTGGATTGTGTTATTATATATTGGGCAATTTAAGAACCTGAGTTCTATAATAAAACTTAAATATTTCTCACTGAAGACGAGAATATTTCACATATGTTGCAAGCATGAATGGGCCAGCTCTACGAGGGAATTACCAAGATCTTGTAGTATAACGACGAGAAAAGGCTCACGCCGCGTTTCGTGCGGTGAAAGAGGTCTCAGGAGGCCAACCCCTTTCCCCTAACGTTTTACCCCACTCTTGTAATCGCTAGCAACACAACTGTAACAAAAGTTGTAGGTGTTGCCCCCTATTTCATAATAAATAGGAAAACAGGCCGTGGTCACAATAATACTTCAGCCGCTGAATTTTCGTATTTATTAATGAGCAACAACTATTTTCTCAATATTGAAAGCAATCTTGTAAAAAAGTCGGAAAAGTGGTATCAGATACTAGGAAGCGTGCGTTATTTGATTGCGTACGAGAGGTTTGCAAATAAATTTAAATAGGTAGTAATACTGACCATAAGTACAGGTGTTGTATCAGAATTGAGTATAACAGTCCCAGCGGCTAAACCAGAGCCGGATCTTGTCCATTTCCAAGACACGATGCGGAAGTCATCGTGGGACTTCGATCCGTTTAATATCAGAACTGGCAGTGGTAGATTCAGTATCTGATCACCACCGGCATCGGCTTTGGGTGGACTGTTTTTGTCTGGTGATTAAAACGTTCTTTTTTAATTTAAAAACTTTAGACTTTTTATTCGAAACATTCGAACGATCCGATTATTTTCGTTCTAAATCAGAAGCAAAGAATTCGGTGGAGAAAAAAATTATAATATTTATATTTGTGTTTAGATAATTGTGTTATTTATTTACATATGGGATTTATTTACATATTTTATATTCCCCATATATTTTTGAGATACTTTACAGTATTAGTATAACAGTTATAACTACGAAAGAACACACTCGTGCAAAAATGCCCAGTTGTAGAAGTAAGATGTCGATTTAATCATTGGCTTTTAAATAAGCGGGAATTACTGAATAAAATATTAAAACATAAAAAATAGTTCAAAGCGCTTTAAGAGTGAATAAAAAAAAAACAATCGGAATTTTAACAGTGGTACAGCCACGTAGTTCGCTGCATGAATCGGCCGGCTCGACCGGTGAAATATCACGACAGTGGTAGAGCCAAGCAGTCCCCTGTATGAATGGGCCGGCTCGACTGGTGAAATACCACGACCTCTCAGAAGATCGACGTAAAGTGGCTCATGCCGCGTTTCTTTCGGTGACAGAGGTACCCGGAGGCCCACCCCTTCACCATTCTTCCCTATCCCGTATCCCTTAAAGGTCGGCAACGCAACAGTAACACTATATGGGTTGCTGCTGTCCATGGGCGGCGTTGGTTGCTTACCCTTGCACGCATGCCCTCCTATCCCATAAAAAACGACCTCTCAAAACATCGACGTAAAGTGGCTCATGCCGCGTTACGATCGTTGAGAGAGGTATGCGGAGGCCCAGCCCCGTACACTCTCCTCTTCCCATCCCACTTCTGACCCCTTCGATATACTATTGCAAGGGACGGCAACGCAATTGCAACACTATTAGTGTGCAGGAGTCCATAGGCGGTGTTTGTTGCTTGCCTACACCTGCTCGTTTGCCCCCTACCCCATAATAAAAGGACAACTAAAATGAGAGTGAGCCTCCCTTTTTCAAAACTAATCGAAATAATTTATTTTTAGAGTTTTATTTACACAAAATAAAGGCATCTTATTAGCATTATGTATATGGCATTGGTCATTCATAAGTCTAGGTCAATTTTTTAGGTCAGGGTCCCGAAATTGAGTCCTGGTTCACAACAATAATGAAAATATATTATTATATTCGCCGGTGCCTACAGTTTCAGATATTAAAGGTTTGAAGTTACGAGAGAGACCGTGATACAATGATTAAATCGACATCAGAACTAGTAAGGCCAACGAGACGAGATATAAAAAATATAAACAAAGTTTCAGGGGTTCAAAACATTTATCATTTCTCCATGATTAAAATAAACAACTAATTAGTAATAATAATAACAATAACGCCAAAAATAACAAGAGAACTAAAACAGTAACGGATTCATAACAAGAATAAAAGAACCAAATACGGGAAACGAGAATAAGAGTCACTTAGAACGCTTATTCTATAAGAATGAACTTGTTAATAGTTGTCAATAAAATTGCGGACCAACTGTTGACTGACAACCACGGTATCAACTGCTATCATGTACCATGAAGTGCGCAATGATAGCTGTTTTCGACTAAGTGACGTCTTTACAGCATAGGAGTAACAAGGACAGAGATATCAATCGCTAACTGTCGCAAGATAGCTCGGTAAGGGTCCGTTTGTTTATGGTTTTATCTCGTCTCGTTGGCCTTATTATAGGATAGGTGTTAGTTGGTAGAATAATATATACTTACTTTGTGTGACTGTGATGGTAATGTTATCGGATGCAGTGTTCCCGTTATCATCGAGGACAGTCAAGGAGAAGATGTACTGTCCCTTGGTGAGAGCGGTCGCGTTGGCAATGGACTCGTTAAAATTGACAATGTTAGAGTTAGTAGGGCCGGACAGACAACGCCAGGTGTACGCTACTATCCTATGATCGTCGTGGGACGCTGAACCGTTCAGGATTATCCAGGTTTGCGGTAGTGATATGAACTGGAATTATATTACTATTTGTTTTAGTGCCCCACCGATGTGTCGGCATCGGTCACCTTCGCCTTCGGCCAATAAAAGTACTTTCTTGTTCGGCTTCGGCCAAAATGAGCCGACGCTTTGGCCGAAGCCGAGAGGTTCGTCAAATGCCAAAAATTTGACATAACGATGCTAGAGCGAGAAGGAAAGTGCTCAGAGGAGAGCAGCGTTTCGCCGCACCACCGCTACAAACGCTTCGATGTTAGTAAGGAAACAAAACAAGTTTGAGATGTATATTTTGGGATAAAGCTCTTAGAATGTGTAGTATATTCTGAGATTTAAATAACTATCGTATTTCTCAAGGTCGCAAGCATCGGCGGAGGTTTTGGTAAATACCGATTAATCGGCTGCGGCCAGAACAGCAACCATTTTTTTTAGATTTCAGAGGATAAGCAAACTCACCGTGTGCATGGTTTCTTTATGGTAATGGCGTAAAGATATATTACCTAGTCCGTGCAGTCATATGTATGCTTCTTTTTTATAATAAAGAGCTTTAAACTATACTTTAGACAGATTTCAAAAATAAAAGTACTATGTACTTGATATCATATATCTCGCGGCGTCCTGTTAAAGTCAGTCCTGCCCTTTCGTAGATTAATTTAAACAAAAATATAAAGAGACAGGCAAATATTGTAAAAATAAATCTAATTTAGTATACATATGTACCACATGCATTTAGTAGAAAGTTATATATTACAAACAGACACTTAATTTTTCTTTTTTAAAGCCACTATTGCTTTTTTTTGTTTTGCTTTAGAGAAAATTTATGTTTCACAAAATATCATTGTTTGATAAAACCGCACCAGGTATATATATATATATACGAAATTTTAAAAAAAATAGACGAGGTTAGTGAAATCTTGCAAGTTACAATATATCTTTACGCCATTAATATTTGAATATATAGACAGTGTTTCTCTTATAGGCCTAAAGAAACCGAAATGCTCGAAATTTGCCCCAGTATGATGTAGGCAAAAGGCCGTGAAAATTTCAGTTATGGATTAGATAGACAATATTAAAAACACGTCTTTATTATACCAGGTTTGAAATTAGAAAAAAGTAGGCAATTGTTAAACTTCTTTTTTTTAAGTCGTTATATTTACATGCATAATATATAGATACACCCTCAGACGTGCAAATGTTCTACATATACAAATGCTTACCACGTATTTGTGTTAATAACTATAAAATTACAAAACAATACATAATTAATTAAAAACACAATGAGAATTAGTAATAATATAACATAATATAGTAAGTACCCAGTCATGTATTTATGATTTTTTGTTATACCTATTTACAGGAACATTTGAAGCTGAATGAATTTTAATGTTATATTAAAAAAAATATTAAATCACTAGTTGAAACTCGCATAGAATTTCATTTAAAACTGTACAGCCTTTTGCACGGAGTTCATTAACAACTTAGACAGTTATAGAAGTTATTTTGTCGTACCTCTACTCCCTCTTTTAGGCTTCACGTGATTAATGGACGGCCCCTAAGCTCTTGAAGGTGTCAAACAAGATTTAGTTTCCCGACTGCGCTATATCTTTTTATAACGTTTTGTAGCCTGACCACTATTACTATAGTCTTTCAACAGTATTTTTTATACAATCAATATTTTAAAATTAACACGTACTTTTAGGAGTTTTACTTATGTTTTATGTAAACCAAACTTAAAATTAAAAAAAAAGACATTACCTCATCCGGTCCAGCATTGGCAATAGGTGGCGTGTTCGTTGGCGGTTTAACGAACACGTGCACGTCAGCAGTAGAAGATTGTCCAGAAGAGTCTGTCACTTTCAGCACAAAAGTATAGACACCCTCGGATAGATTCGACAGCTGGAAACATTATTAACATTAAAGTGTTGATTTAGAGATTTAACAGTGGTAGAGCTAAGTAATTTGCTGCATGAATGGCCCGACTTAACAGGTTAAATACCACGACCTTTCAGACGATTGAGATAAAGCGGCCCCTTCCCCATAGATGCTGCTCGCTTACCATTAGGTGACACTGACCTGCTCGTTTGTTCTCCTACTCCATAAAAAAATAATATTGTCGCTGCCAGCTGTCTTCAGGTAAAAAGAACTGATATTAAAAATGATTATCGAAAATTGTGCCACAGTTCCATAACAAAAGAGTTAGTTACTTAGTATACAACTAGATGGCGCTGAGTATATTGCGTTAAAAGTATAATTATTGTTACCATTCAAATGTTAATCGTGGCGAATTTAAGTGTTTAATATCGGTCAAACGATAAGCGTAGCGATATAGTTCAGTTTGTGTAGGAGGAAATATTTAGTTATAATGACTCATACTGATAAAGGAGTCCATACGCCATAAATATTGCATAGAAAAAGCTTTCCATATGATTTTGATCGATCAATTCAATCAATTCAAGTCACCACCGAGACTTGAATTGATTGAATGGGCAGGGAGCTCGACCACTCGGAGTTCCCTGCTTCTGGTTTAAAAAATCTGTGAGTCCAGGGTTATGGTTATGTATGATAATTAGTGTCCGACCGAAGCTTCGGCTTCGGCCACCTTCGGCCAAAAATCCGTCTTCGGCGAGATCTTCGGCTTCGACCGGATTTTTGGCCGAAGCCGAAGGTCCTGCCGAAAGTCCGAGAACAGTCGGAATTAAACAAACTGTCACGAAAGAGTGACTGACGGACCGTACTGCCCTTAGTTCAGTGCGGATACCTCAATCAGCGCGAGAAAAGCGGCATGAGGCATTTTACGCTGATATTCTTTTTTAGCTGTGGATAATACTGAATAAAATTATTAAATTACTAATAGTCTATAAACCTTCGGCTTCGGCCGAAGGTTCTGGAGATCACCGATTAATCGGCTTCGGCTTCGGCCAAAAATAGACCTTCAGTCGGACACTAGTGATAATATATCGATGACTGTGTCTGACCTAATCTACTACTAATCAACTTCCTAATCCCACTTTAAGTGGGGTCGGCATAACATGTCATCCTTACGAACTATCCATGTTGTCAATAACTTTGGTTGTGGTTTTATGACCGGCCTGCCTAGCATTGAATTGAGTTGATTGAATGTTTTATTTGACGGTTTGTCCTCCACCAAGAGGAAAATGCAGCAATGGATGATGTTCGGCTGTATTTTTTCTTAGCCTCCTTCTCCTTCTGAGATCGAATCTACTAAGGACTTAAAACATATAACTCACTTGCAAAAACGGTGAATGCGTGTTCTGCATATCGACAGCTTTATTTTCATCCTCGGCTGATTTCGTCCATTCCCAGGAGGTGATCTCGTGATCGTCAGTTGAAAGGCTACCATTCAAAGTCAAGTTATTGTTCGGCAGGTAAATAATTACATCTTGGCCTGTAATAATATTGAGTAATAAGCGTAAATTTACCCAAATCAAAATAATATATGCCAAAGTCTTATCGTGCTCATACCAATGATTTATAGGGAATTCTTTTCGAAAGTTTTGTCTGATAAATGTAGATGACTAAGAATTTTGTGCCCGGTGAATAGTGTTCCGTCACCTAATCCATTTGGGACGTAACGATTCGGCAAGTCGAGGCTTAGCAGTACACCTTCGAGTAGAAAAAGGCGTGAAGTTACATAAATCTAAAATTTTCTTTTGAGTATGTCGTCAGTTATCCAACAGAGAAAATATCAAAATGGCGATAAAGGCACTGGCAACTAAGCTGGTTGGATTTCTGGAGTCTTCTTTAAAATTACCGTTTTTTTTTAGTTTTAATGACCTGGCTATTAGGATCTTTAATATTTTAACCACGATACATGTCAGTATCGTGGTTAAAATATACATAGGCCGAAATGGCATACGTATAATGTTTCAACATATTTTCGTCATCTCTTTGCTATTGAATACAATTGTTGCCGATAGTTTCATATAGAAAAAATATGACTTTACGCCAAACATCTTGTGGGGCAGGCAAAGAGAACAGAGCGCCATAAGGCACGATTCTAACATACCTCGCTCGCTTCGTTGAATTTCATAACACTTCATACACGAGCGTCGATTTTTAATGCTTCTAACATCACCTTCCTCCAGAACTCGTTCTATTTGGTCATGGAATGTGTCGTGGTCGTACCCGACTCCTACATCCATCCGCTTTTGCATTATATATAGGTAATTAAATAAGTTAATTGATCAATATTACATAACATAACTTCACGCCTTTTTCTAGAAGGTGTAGGCAGCGGCTGTTAAGCCTCGTCTCGCCGTTATGTTGATGTCCCAAATGGAATAGGTGGCGAACCTTTTGCCATACCGGGCACAAAGTTGTCAGTCATCGATATTTCACACATGTAACTTCCGAAAATTTCGAAAATCATTGGTGTGTGTCTGGATTTGAACCCGTAGTGGCTCTTGAATCAGAAGCGGGGTGCTAGCCACTGCGCCACCGAGACTGTAAACCAATATTGATAAGCACAAAGCCAGTACATACCTGCATTAGCTTCAGGTGGATAATCTGTATGATTTAAAACAGTAATATTAGCTATAGTTGAATTCTTCACATGATCAGAATCCTCCACGGTCAATTTGAATGTATAGTTTCCGGGTTGTTTCAGGTCGTTCAGTACTAAAGTGGAACCATCTTGTAATGGGGGCTGGTAGCCTAAAGGGCCTTGTATCAGGTCCCAATGCCACGATATTATTGCATCATCATCCTGTTTACGTAAACACATTGAAATTTACGTTACAATCTCATATAAATATATTTAGGAGTGTCTGTTTTTGTTAAAACCACTACTGTTTACTACATGCATATGAATATCTGTTCTTCTTTTTTTTTTTTTTTTTTTTTTTTTAAATTTGTCTGTCTCTTTGTTTCGGCTAATCTCTGAAACGGCTGGACCGATTTTGACGGCAATTTTATTGGCAGTTAGCTCATGTAATATGATGTAACTTAGGTTACTTTTATTTTAGAGGAAATCATTTATTTACTCGTTTAAATTAATGTTTTTGAGACGAAACAAAGTTCTTCGGGTCAGCTAGTTCCAAATATTAATCCAGGCTCACACCAATGACCTTTCAAAATTCTTGTTGGTAGTTGTGCGAGATAAGTAACGACGACCGATCAAATTATGCTAGATATACAGCAATAGGTTCCGCCCACAGAAATAGATCAAGATAGAACGGCCGCGATGTCATATTTCCATACATTTCGAGCGTGTCACTTTTTTGAAAAACCACGCCCACAGCGTGACGTCATTTTCATTGTGAGCGGGGCGACTAGTTAGGAGACACACACATTAGATTATCGATGTTAATATCGGCAACGTGTGTAAAATTTATTTTTTTTATATTTTACCAACTTTATTGATTTTGTGTAACGATAATCATAGAAAGTAAAACATGTTAAATACTTTAATCCGACATATTAAAACCTAAAACATATTTTTCCAACAGTATATAAAATTTAATTATAAATATTTTACTGTCCTTGAAACTATACATATTTATTAAATATTTGCCTTTTTGTAAGGGTTGGCCTCACAGTCCTGGTTAAATAACGAAGCCGAACGTCTACATATACCTCGGTTACTGCCCCTTTGAGAAGAACGAGATGATTTTCCATCGGCGATTGGTCAAATTGGTGAAAACTTATACTGTCAAATAAACTGCTGCCAATGTAATTACGAAGCACTTTGGTTGAAATTTGTGGTGTTAGAATAAAGTAGGGACAAAGCAAGACATGAGCTGATATTCAAATTATTATTGAATTAATTTATCGATAAGTCCTAAGACTCAACGATACATGGAGTGCCCATCTCTAACATTCGAAGACCAATCACAGCGATTAACAGACACAGCGATCAACTAGCAGGTGTATTGTGTATTTCGTTCGATTCGACGTACATTACGCGTATAATTTATACGCGCAATGTTTTTGTATACGAGCGTTGAATGCGGACAGCAATGGATATTTATCATAACGAAGAAATATACAACTTGTGATCGTAATTATTGAACATAGTAACAGTAAAACAATAATTTATAATCTCAAAAAAATACTTTCTACTGATTTTCTGTACTTACTGATCATACGAAATATTTCCTTTTTTCATATTTGATTCACTACTTTTGTTTTTACAATTTGCCACAGCATAATAAGGCATACATGTGACGTTTTATCTATTTTTTTTACGTCCTGAATGCATGGCAGGAACGCTCGTTGCGTAATAAGAGCGAGTTTCGAAAAGCATGCAATATAGTGCATGGTTTTGGCACGCTTGCCACGCCTATTCGCCGTTCTATCTTGATCTATTTCTGTGGTTCCGCCACCTATTCCATAAGGTGGACGAAAATGTGAGGTTATAAAAATAATGCAAACATAATAAACTTACCTTACTAGCACTGCCATCGAGGACAGCACCGGTATTGGGCAGCTTGACGGTTTGGGTCTGTGGCGTTATAACCACTTGGGGTGGGGTGTTGATCCTTTGTGGTGG
Source organism: Euproctis similis (assembly GCA_905147225.2). Classification (NCBI taxonomy): domain Eukaryota; kingdom Metazoa; phylum Arthropoda; class Insecta; order Lepidoptera; family Erebidae; genus Euproctis; species Euproctis similis. The sequence continues at coordinate 9,247,889 of LR990122.1, forward strand.
CAGCACTGTCACGTTGGCATAACCCTCCCCGTAATAGTTAGTGCCGTTCACCGTCACTTTAAAACTGTACTGACCTTCTGTCAGTTCTGTCAACGTCACTTTTGCCCCGTTTTGATTCATGTTACCTGCTCCAGAAAAGTAAAAAATAAACATTCATCCGTCTTTACCTGGACGTATCAAGAACAATGAGGTTTTTTAAATAGTTTGAATATACCTGTAAAACCTCCTTTCGGTTGATCAACCAGTGTCCATACATAGTTATAATGGCTGTCAGTTGCCTTCTCATCAGGGATCACGTAAGCTGCCAATGTTACTTCATTCTCTGGCAATTGTACCTTGGGCAATGAAACGTTACGCTTATATTAAAAAGAATAAAAGAGGGGGGTTGGATCATTTGGTTACTGAACTTTTCTTTCAATTGAATGTAAACCCAGACATGATTAAACTTTCCAAAGTAGATTTTTTATAATAATGGGGACAGACGAGCTTGAGGGTCACCTGGTGATAAGCGACCAGTGCCACCCATGGATATCAGCAACACCTACCTTCGGTATTTATACACCTACATGCATAACTTCACGTCAAATCCCTTGTGGGGTAGGCAGAGAGAACAAAGCGCCACAAGGCACGATTCTTACACGCCTCACTCGCTTCTTTGACTTTTATAAGTCTTTTCATACACGCGTGTCGATTTTTAAAGCTCCTAACATCACTTTCCTCAAGAATTAGTTCTATTTGGTCATGGAAGGTGTGTCGTGACTGTCTTCGACTCCTACATCCATCCGCTTTTGCATATATATACCTGCTTAGTTAATCTTGCATCACCTTCCTTACTCTTACTCACCTGTTTTGATATAATGGAGACTGTCAATGTCTGTACGGACTTCTGTGAGGATGTCTCAACTTTTAATGAATCACTTTTTCCATCAATCTCATCATTCTTCTTCATCGCATCCACGGGTATTGTAGGACCCTTTGAAAACGGTCTGATTGTCTGTATACAAGCGCCTTGTGAGTTCTCCTCTGTGCCAGGAACACATTTGCAAATGCCGTTTCTCGTTTTCAAACCCAACGGAATGCAAGCGGAGTTAATTGGACAATCGTCTGCACCAACTTCGCAGGGTATTTTCTCTAGGAAACTGGACGCGTCCATGATCATGTCACTGTCGCTATTGTCTCTGTACTTCTCATACGATCTCTCGTCATCATCCACCGTGGGTAAATTGTTAATAAATCTGGACAAGAATGCAGACTCGTCATCATCTGTGAGTAGATCGTTTCTTCGGCTCGTGTAAGGTGAATAGAGAGGTTCTTCTTCCGGTGAGAAATTATTGTTCACTTGCCTATTGTAACTCGACTGGTCCAGTATATCTGACCAGTTTTCTGTAATAAAAAAGAAGGAATTGTAGCCAATTAGTATTTTTTTTTAATTAAACGTTTTTTCGGGAATGTTACAAAACGATTTTTAACAGTGGTAGAGCCACAGAAATAGATCAAGATAGAAGGGCGAAGGGGCGTGGCAAGCGTGCCAAAACCATGCACTATATTGCATGCTTTTCGAAACTCGCTCTCATTGCGCAACGAGCGTCCCGATCCTGCGTTCAGGACGTAAAAAAATAGATAAAACTTCACAAATATGCCTTATTCTGCTGTGGAAAATTGTGAAAAAAAAAGTAGTGAAGCAGTAAGTATAGAAAATCAGTAGAACGTATTTTTTTGAAATTCTAAATAATTTTTTTACTTTTACCATGTTCAGTAATTACGATCATAAGTTGTATATTTTTTCGTTATGATAAATATCCATTGCTGTACACATTCAACGCTCGTATACAAAAACATTGCGCGCATAATTATATTATACTACGCGTATATGTACGTCGAATTGAACGAAATACACAATACACATGCCAGTTGATCGCTGTGTCTGTTAATCGCTATGATTGGTCTTCGAATGTTAGAGATTGACACTCCATATATCGTTGAGTCTTAGGACTTATCGATAAATTCATTCAATATTAATTCGAGTATCAGCTCATGTCTTGCTTTGTCCCTACCTTTATTCTAACACTACACATTTCAACCAAAGTCTTTCGTAATTTTATTGGCAGCAGTTTATTTGACAGTATAAGTTTTCACCAATTTGACCAATCGCCGACGGAAAATCATTTTCAGTCAAATCGGTCCTTCTAATACGGACAGTAACCGAAGTATATGTCGACGTTCGGCTTCGTTATTTAACCAGAATCGTGAGGCCAACTCTTACAAAAAAGGCAAATATTTAATAAATATGTATTGTTTCAAGGACAATAAAATATTTATAAATAAAGTATACCTATATACTATTGGGAAAACAGGATACTCCGCTTGAATTTTGAATTACATGTGATATTAAAGATGTCTGATTAAAGTATTAAACATGTTTTATTTTCATGATTATTACATTTATTACACACATGATGTTACACAAAATGAATAAAGTTGGTACCAAATAAAAAAAAAATTAACACACGTTGCAGATATTACTATCGTAATCTAATGAGTGTGTCTCCTAACTAGTCGCCCCGCTCACAATGAAAATGACTTCACGCTGTGGGCGTGGTTTTTCAAAAAAGTGACACTCTCAATGGGCGGACTAGACCTCTCAGAATATCGACGTAAATTGGCTCATACCGTGTTTTGCCCCGTAAGAGAGTATTTGGAGGCCCAAAAAAAAACGAATACCTCTGCATATGCAGCATAGTTTTGTCTACTCCTGGCCTATAAATCAATAACAATCTAATCACTATATTCTAGGCACCATATTGTAGTATAAATATTTATCAATCAATTATTATCAAGGAAGTCACATATAACATTTGTCTTATCATTTAATAGATCGGGGCAAGTTATTTTCAGTTATTTTCCTTTTGCCTCAGGAATTATCATGTCTTTCCAAGGAACATTGGGCATTTAAACAAATTTTCAGACGGTTCTCTTAATTAAAAAAATATTTATATCTTTTCACGAATGTATAACCAGTGACTGTAACTAGTCACTGTACAGCAACGCAGTTCGTTGAACGTCGTCATGAACGACGACGACCTCTCAGAATATCGAAGTAAAGTGGCTCATGCCGACTTTCGCTCGGCGAGAGAGGATGCCCTTTTCCTCTCCATCGCACTATCAGAGTTGTAAGTGTCCATGGGCGGCGTTAGTTGCTTACCATCAGATGATAAGTCTGCTTTATTGCCCTTCTATCCCATAAAAAAGAAACTGAAATAGATGTAGGAACTTAATGCCATTCATTAGACACAATATTGCGATTTCCAAAAAAATCAATAATCATCACACACATTTTTTTAAGAATATGAAAAGTTTGTTGTGAACCAGGATTGGGTCTCATCACTTCTTGCTTCGAAAGTGAGGTACTCTACAAAATAATAAAAAAGGCAACAACTTCTAGTTCTATATAGATTTGATAATTCTTTTTAGTTGTTAATGGTTTTACGCAGGCTATCTAATCAATAATCTATTGTTACTCGTTAAAATTATTGCTTACATAAAAATATTTTATGTTATCAATATGAGTTTTTTATGTATCTGTTTACTCTTTTGTATACTAACCGCTTGGTAATACTGGTTTGACCAGTATCATGGATACATGTGTGGTCTCCCATTTCCGGGCCGGTGTCCTCTGAAGCGGCAGACATAACTCATCACTCACACATTCCACATGGAAGCATCTAGCATTATATATAAAGACTATATTGCAAGACTCGGCTAAACAACATTCCATCACACAATCTTTTAAGCCTTTCAGGCCAGTCTTCTCCGTGTAATTGCCAGCTGTTAGATTACCTGTGAAGATATAGCATGTACATTAAAATAATATAAAAATAAGTGGGTGAAAAATAAACTGATATGTGTATCATATCGTTATTATAGTATAGTTAAGTTAATAAGTTGCTTTCCGCTGTCTGTCCCCTTAAATGCTTAGAACTTTGGAATAATTCAACGGAATTTGACATAGTTTTTTTTAATAGATAGAGGGTGTCAACGGGGTGGTTTGTATGTGTAATGAAATAAGGAAAACAGAGAATTTCGAGATTTCATACTAATTTTAGTATGAAATCTCGAAATTCTCTGTTTTTTGCTTTTTGTTAGTTGTTTGGCGAACTTTGTTCTGCGTCATAAGTACTTTTTAAAGCATTTGCTTTAAAAAGTACTTTGACGCAGAACAAAGTTCGCCAGGTCAGCTAGTAATGAATAAATTTATGTTCAAATAAAAATTTTATGTTATATTTTCCCAATGGATGTATGTAGTAGATTTGGTAGAAGAAAAATCAGTTAAATTCTGAATAAATAGCTCACTATTAGGAACCTACATACTTTCTAAGAGACATGGGCTAGATCTTATACTTATTATTTACAAAATCATAGAATTCCTGCCAAAATATTATGTGAATATTTAATTACTAAATGAAAACTAAATATAAAAATATTACAATAATTGATAAAATTTTAGGCTCACAAGTAGTACAGACAGCATGAATAAACTGGTCTAAACAAGGCAAAGGTATTGGAAAAAGTTGGAGGAAGCCTCTACCCAACAAGGGGTCAAATAACAATAATAATCAACATAAGAATAAAAAAAGGAAACAATGTTCTAATGGAACTTATAAAATGATCATCACTTGTTTTTTTTTGATTAATTAGCATTTTAATAACATGCAATATTGATATAGTCGCCTAGTGGATCAGTTTTTAAATTTTTCAGCATTGTTTTCTGTGTTTTTTTACAACATTCACATAAATAATAATAAAAAAACAAGAAATATTCAGAATTTATAAAATAAAAATTGTGTATTGCCAAACCTTTATGGTTTAGAATATCAATTCAAAAGGGTAAACTAAGCATAAAATAAGGGTATATTTATTCATTAAAATAACAATAATAAATGTAAAAATAAACTCACCTACTGGCATATAACTAATAAAATTCTTAGGATATAACTTAGGACATTTATTGTTTTCATATTTCTCTGTCCATGGTTTATTATAAAGACCAAAACACAATTTTACATTTAAAGAAAATACCGTAACATAAAGCACAAGACATATGTTAGCAGCAAAGTACATCTTTAAATTTTATAATTTTTTCAGTTTTATTTCGACAACGGATTGATAGCGGCTGCACGGATTTGATTATCTGAATCACAGGAACTTATGCGTTGGTGATAAATAATATTTGTGTGGGAGCAGTGATAAGGATTGTTTAGTGTTTTTATAAATCCTGGAAACCAAACTGGCACAGCGGCTCAGAACAACTCGTCTACTCTGTCTGTACTCTGTCTACCCTACTCTGTGGTTTTAGTTGTGACATATTTGTCAGCGTATAATTTACGTACTCTCTGTTTGTCAGTGTCAATAATTTTTTGTTGGCCATAGATTTCACTTTAGGTATCGCGAAGTTAACCGATTATTAATGGCCAAAAGTGACTAGTAGGGTCATAGTCGCCAATAACGAAAGAAGAAGAAGATTTCACTTCACTTCACTCATAGATTTATCTTAGAGACTTTAGTAGATGCTACCATTACAATCACTGGCAAAATCTGATCGGCGATCAATGAAGTCAAAGTCTTTATATAATGAGGGCATCATACTGCAACTGAACAAGCCGCAACAATACCGCTCAAGCCTTCAAAATACCGATCAAGCTCTTTCAGTCACCGTCATTGGCAAGATCGTATCCCTGAGGATACGGCCCATAACTGCAAAAGAAGAAGAAGAAGACTTTAGTAGATGCCTAGATGGCTCATGTCAGTAAAACTATTAATTAACATTGACAGCACCACCGCGAGTAAACGATTCTCAGGATGATTTAAATTCAACACATGAACAATATTTATGTAAAAATTGACACTTGCAGGCACTTTTTACGCGCATATTGTTTAGTCACACATGAACAACCCATTTTTGGTCTCGTTGTTTGGGTGACTATTACCGATCGATTAATCCTACATCTATGGCCCTTACAGAGTGAGTATGTTCCCATATACGCCCGCAACTATTATGACATCCTAGAGGATTATGTGGTTTTATGTGGAACGATATAGATATCGTTCAACAAAAGACCAGTGGTCGTTGCGAACGATCGCTCGACGTCATAGAGGGCGTGACAAAATATTCGTAGGTCCACGTGGGCTTTCAATAAAACATGGCAGGAATTCCAAAATGACACATGTGATCAGAACTTGATGAATTTTGAACGGCAATTCCAGTGGTCGTGGTCGATGCCGTTGTGGGCGATAAGTGGAACGTAGCCAGTAGTTTCGTATTATAACATAAATTTGTGATAGTTGGGTATTTTTTTTATGGACAAAAGTAGCAAGTGGGTCACCTGATGGTAAGTAACTTCTCACCGCCTATGGACACCGTGGTGCGTTTCCGTACTTTGAGGGAGTAGGAGGGGAAAGGGGATCGGGCCTCCAATACCTCTCTCAGCGAAAGAAACGCGGCACGAGCCACATCACGCCGATATACCGAGAGGTCGTGGTATTTCACCAGCCCATTCATATGGCAAACTACCACTATTAAAATACCATGACAGTGTAAGAACTCAATAGCCGAATGCGTTGTAATAATAATATGATGTAATGGTTGAAACCCTTAAACAGCACAAACGAACTACCTAGTTTTACTATACAGCTAGTCAACAAATTTTTTTGAAGTTCTCCAGAATAATATAAAAAGATATGGTGTCGTGGGACACCAGGTAGGAACGAAGTTCCTTCGGCTGATGTAGAATCGACACAATTTGCAAAAAAAAATCGTGCTCAATTTTATGTAGGTTTTCTTGATTTTTCTCTAAAATTTTGCTGATTAGTTTTTATTTTAGTACAAGACTAACTACAGGTAGCTTTGTGACGTTTTAGTTTATAAATACCGGATAATTCTAAGGAACAGTGATCGCACTTGTTTGTAGGTACCATTTTCTGGTTCCTTCTGTAAAAAAAATATATAAAATATGAAAACATGGAAAAAAAACTTGAGAGGTGTCAAGGGACACCCGGGTGGAACGAAGTTCCTGTCGCTTAATTAGTGAAGGAATTGTAATAAAATTTTGTTTTTTTTTTTAAGTTATAATAATATTTGTTTTATTATTAACAAATATAATGTAATATAAACTTAATCAGTAGGCTCAATTTTCGTAATAATTGGCTTGTGGTAACTGAAAGATGTTTGGGATTCTATTTTATTTAAATGTCTTGAAAAAACTGCATCAATGATAGTAATATATTTTGTTGTTGATTCTGCTGGATTATTGTTAATTCTTAAATCAAATTCTTCCTCTAGAAACTGTAGCAATGGTTTTTTATTTTTCATTTCATTATTATCTACAAAAAACCTGGATACACTCAACAAAAATAATCGTCGCGAGACCACACTGTTCAATGCGAAATAGAAATGAAAATATCTGGCTTGCTTTCTATAAGAGAGAGAGAGCTAAAAAAAATATATTTGAAATATGAATACATGGAAAATAAAACTTCAAAAAGAGTTCCGATACCGGCAATCGAACCCGAGCCCCCTGTATGAGAGCAAGGTATCCCTGCCTCTAGACTAGACCATTTGGGTAGTTATACATTTTTCTAAATAAGCCGATTCTTGAAAGTGCCCTAAATACATATATATAAAATATGAAAACATGGAAAATAAAACTTCAAAAAGAGTTCCGATACCGCGATTCGAACCCGGGCCCCCTGTATGAGAGCAAGGTATCCCAGCCACTAGACCATTTGGGTAGATATACATTGTTCTAAATAAGCCAATAAAAGATGTAGTGTGTCGTGACAACTTTTCGTAATTTTGTCCGTTTAGCCCCCTTTCACAACGCGCGATAAGGAACTTCGTTCCAATAAAACTCCAAAAAAGGATCCTGTGCCGGGATTCAAACTCAAGCCCCCTGTATTAGAGCAAGGTATTATAGCCACTAGACCATTTAGGTAGTTATACATTGTTCTAAATAATCCGATACTTGAAAGTGCCCTAGTTTGGCATGGAAAAAGTGTCGTGACAACTTTTCGTAAGATTTTTTTTTCGTCTAGCTCCCTTTCACAACGCGCGATAAAGAACTTCGTTCTAAAAACTCAATTCCCGCTTTCTATTGAGTTGAATATGTCCAAATAAAATAATATTAGAGTATTGTCTCGGTGGTCTAGTGGTCCAGCAAACGGCTTCTGATCCAGAGGTCACGAGTTCGAATCCTGACACTGGCTCACACCAAGGACTTATCGAAATTGTTTTCGGAAGTTATGTGTGATAAATATGGATGTCGGAAAACTTTGTGCCCGGTATGGCGATAGGTTCGCCACCTGTTCCATTTGGTAACTAAACGTAACGGCGAGACGAGGTTTATCAGCCGCTTCCTACGTTATGTATGTATGTGAAAAAAGTAAAATTTGAGGCGTTTGGAATTTACTTTTTTTTGGTGTTTATTTAACTATCATCCTTCTACCCCATCTTATTGACCTGCAATGTAACTAGGACCTTCTCGATGTTGCAGATATTCATAGGCAGCGCTAGTCTCTAATTACTAGGAGACCACCTTTTCATAAAACAAAAAACTTTACAAAAATAGAGCGGCAATCTTTACATTTTTTGTATAGGTATTGCAAATTCAATAACGGTCGTCGTTCCGATTGAATAATTTTGTTACGATTAGTTCAATTCATTATTATGTAAACAAAATTGTACGTACTTGTATCGACGTGATTTTCAGATAATAATAATATGTTCAGATAAAAAAGTGTTAACAGGGAAATACGTTCTATTCAAAATACTTTGATAAAGTTTTATTAAAAATGGGTGCAGGTCAAATAGGAGGAATAGCGACTTTGTGTAAATATGTACTTAAATTTATTTATTTTAATATTTTCTTTTATTCAATTAATAAAATAATCTAACAAAATATACATATTTTTTTTTCCAGTGGACATAGATTTTAATAATGCTGCCGGTTTTATTGGTTCCAAAGCTGATATCTCGGAAGGCCAACATGTAGTAAGTTTAGGAACATATTTTAAGATATTAATTCCGCAAAGCAATCATTAGCAATTATACTCTGTCCACGATAAGAATGGGTTTTCGACAGGTCGCAAACAGACACTTCAATGTTATTTAAATCTATAGATATAAATAAAATGGTTAAACTCGCATTTATTTGACGGGCCTCGTGGCGCATTGGTAAAACTACCGGCTGCAGCACTGAGGTCGGGGGTTCGATTCCCACCCGAGCACAAATATTTGTGACAAACATGAATATTTGTGCGGCGTCTGGGTGTTTTTCTGTGTATTATAAGTATGTATTTACAAAAGAAAAGTATATATGTATTAGTATCCGTTATCTAGTATCCATAGCACAAGCATTTAGTTGCTTAGTTTGGAACTGGAGGGCGCTGTGTGATTTGTGACCGATATTATTATTTCTAGCAATTATATACTGATATTTCTGTGGCACAATTGCTAAAATTGTTATTTTTGGACCACCACTAAGTAGGCGGTACCCTTTCATGAAGTACACTATTTTATGTATGAAATTTAATGAAATTTTATCGGACACAATACGAAACTTCATGGGCAATGAGCTGTCAAAAAACCATTCTTATCGTGAACAGAGTTTATGGTGTTTTATATTGTACTAGCTGACTTTGTTTCGACTCAGCAACAATTAATGAGTAAATAATCCTTTAATTATGTTATCACTTATCAGCCACCTTCCAATAAAAGTCCCGTCAAAATTCGTCCAGCCCAACAAACAGACGAAAACTAAAAGACATTAAAAAAAAGTAAATGCGGTCATTTCAATATTACAAACAGACACTCCAATTGTATTAATATAATATGTAGTGTTAGTGTTTAGTTAGATATGTCTATTAAAAAATATAATTGGAGTTCTTGTTCAGTTTCTAATGAAAATTATTAGAAAATTAATTACAAAATTAATTGTCTCGGTGGTCCAGTGGTTGTGTAACCCGCTTCTGAATCTAGAAGTCGCGGGTTCGAATCCGGACACTGGCACACCAATGACTTTTCGAAATTGTTTTCGGAACTTATGTGTGATAAATATCGACGATTCCAGGTATCCGCAATAGGTTCGCCACCTATTCCATTTGGGACTTAAACATAACGGCGAGACGAGGTATAACAGCCGCTACCTACACCTTTGGGTAACAAAGGCATGAAGTTATGTATGTATGTTTATTTACAATAGTAATGAGTAGTTTAAAAGAAACTTATCTTCAACATGATCGATTTAAAGGTTTTTGAGTTAATGTAGAACAAATGCACGTCTAATAAAGCCCGAATACTGAACCGCCACTCAAATATATAAGCGCTACTTAAGCGTTTAACTAGCTGTCACATTCGACAGAATACGTGAAATTTGAGCAGTAAGTAGCACTTTATTGATTGCCAGATTTGAGAGGCGGTTCAGTATTCGGGCGTAAGGTTAATTACCGAACACATATTTTGTGGAAGGGTTTTGTTTGTGCAATTTTTAAGTCGTTTTTTTTCACCTTCTCTGTAAGTAATGGCAAATCTGTACATTAGCGTTCTTTAAACTTCTACCTGTAGGTGTGTACCTACCTAAGCCTTGACTTGCCGATTTTTTACGTCGCCAAATGGAATAGGCGACGGAACCTATTGCCCTACAGTGGACAATATTTTGGCAGTGATAGATATTTATCACATATAGCTTCCGAAAATGTATTACTGTTGAGGCCATTCGAATTCATTTGATATCACGAATACTTGATTAGGAAGCGAAGTGCTTGATATCCAAGCCACCGAGTCTATTTTGGGAGTAATAAAGTAAAATGCCACAGCTTACAGTCCTAGATACAGAAGGCACAGGATCGTAAGCCATGGCGTTTAATGGGGGAGACCTACGTCGAACAGTGAATATCAAAAGGGTGATACATACATACATAACTTAACACCAAATCCCTTGCGGGGTAGGCAGAGAGAACGGACCGCCATAAGGCACGATTCGTACGCCCCTCACTCGTTTCGTTGACTTTCATGCACGCGCGTCGACTTGATTTTGAGACTCCTCACATCACCTTCCTCCAGAACACGTTCTGTTTGGTCATGGAATGTGTGTCTTGGCCGTCCTCTACTCCTACATCCATCCGCTTTTGTATAGTATATCTGCCTATTCAAAAGGGTGATGATATATTTAATGAATATGTAATATTTGTGTTGTAGGTCATGTTCTTTTCGCACGCAATGATGTTCTGTATTGGGGTCTTAATAGAAGCTCATGTGGTTTTGACACCGGCAAGTTGCGTTTACAGTGAGAGATATAAATTTGACGTAGTTGCCGGTACACACAGATTTTTGGAATACACCGGCATCATGCGGCAAGTTGAGCATATAGCTATCCATAGAGGTATTTATTTGTATATGCAACCTTTATCTTATCTGTGGTTGGTAAAAATACAATTTATTTTTTCTCTAAGAACTAACACATCTTCACCACGCTACTATATTGGCAAGTTTTATATTGGAAGAAAATATCATATCGTAAATAACGTTATGTTAAGGTATTGAAATGTCGTTATGATACCAAAGTATGTAAGAATGTATGTTCGGGTGAATCGCTGAACTCCACCATTTCCAATTAGATATCTTCAACCGGTTGAGCTGAAATTCTGTATACGTACTAAGTTTGGATGACAATGCATGATATAGTATCTAAAATCACTCAGCGGAGTAGTTATTATAAACGAATCTACAATATGGGTATCAAATGAAAGGGCTTGTTGAGAGTAACTCAAAATAAGAATGCGACGTCATTTTAAATCCGATAGGACGGAAGAGATATTAAGTTTAATGCGTTTCTACAATATGGGTATCAAATAAAAGACCTTGTTCAGAGTAACTCGAAAAATAATATGTCGTCATTCTAAATCCAATATGGCGGATCATTCAAAATCCAATATGGCGGATCATTCAAAATATCAGTGGAGTGGTTATCCTTAATGCAGTTCCGCGTTAATGGGTATCTATCAAATAAAAGGCCTTGTTGAAAATCAGCCCACACTGTTATTGTTGTGACTGTGTTATGGATACTAGATATTGCATAACGTTCCTTCCTTTTTTAAACCGACTTCTTATGCATTTTAACCGGCAATTAGTATAGCTTTTTTTGTAGAATAAATTTTACGTAACTTATGTTATTAAAGCATCCATTTGTATCACCAAGTTTTTATATGTTACTGAAACTGTCCAGGTTATAATCACACCGACCGCTGGAATGACTGTTCACCGCACAATCTCGCTCTGCTCATTCTGAACAAACAGTTCTTTTTCAACCACAAAGAGTTTGGTGCTGATTATATAGTTAACCGTGTACGTTATGGTGTCTCAACACCCACACAAGAGAGTCTGTATCAAGATAATTCTTGCGTATATTACGGTTGGGGCAGTCGCCGAAATGTAAGGAAGAGTTTTTTTATTACACACTAGCTAACGTAACCAACTTACTGCCATATCATATTCTTACGCGGTAAAGATATTGTGTGTATAGTTGAATGCGCTAACCTGCGGAGATACTGTACGGATATGAACGGTACTGTACGAGTACGGTAACGCCTCACAATTGTGAGGCCGTGTGGTTCCACCGCCTCTCTCTAGGCCAGGAACCACCAGCCACGCGGATCCAGCTGTGTGACACGGCTGTCCCGGTGGGGAGGTACTTAAAGTACATCGGGCTCACCTTGGATCTTTGAAGAGCACTTCGTGAGCATGGTCCTCCGAGGGCGACGGGTGGCAGGCGCGTTACATCGCCTGCTGCCCAATTTCGGGGGACCGGGAAAGGGAGTTCGTCGCCTCTACGATCCGTAGGCTTGTACGGGGCCCCCGTTTGGTCGCGAGACCTTGCGGGGGCCTCCCGCTCCCGGGCTCTACTGAGGAGCCCGGAGCGGATCATGGCCATCCGGATCGTACGGGACTACCGTACCATCTCATACGAGGCGGCGACGGTCTTCGCGCGTTTCCCTCCTTCATTATCCTGGCCGAGATGTATGCAGCCACGGTGTGCACAAAGCATTTCCTCGCATTAAAAAAAAAGGTCCCCACTTACATTGAATATTTTTTTAAACGATTAGGATCATCCCAACCCGTATTTTTAATATGTAGTTTACTCACTGCCCTAACCCCTCCCCCTCCCTTTCTCATTTTACTCCGCATAAATGTCGGAAGCGCAACTGTAAGACTATATGTGTTGCGGGTGTCCAGGGGCGGCGGTAGTTGCTTAAAATCAGGTTTGCTCGTTTGCGCTCCTATTCCATAAAAAAAAAGAATAATATCAAAAATAACCTAATATCAAACAGGCAATGAATAAAATATTATCCATATGAAATTAACATATTTCTAAATTTTTCAGGGTTATTTGATACCGTTGTTAATGAACATGAGAAAAGTGAGTGTTGTCATACTGCCACCGGAGAAATGTTTGAAGATGTTTCAGTGGGATAATAAATATCTATGTATCCAACAGGAGCCCTGTAAAGTATGTACCCATTATAATATCGACCTACCTACCGATACCTACCTACAATGTTAGCTATTATAAAGAAGCACAGTTAATTCCCTGCACAGTTAATTCAGTTTAAAAAATAACCTAACTGTATCCTTCTCTTCTCTCTCTGATAAAGCGAAATCTGACCATATCATTTCAATCAAATTCAAATAAATGTTTGGAGTACCTACCGAAGTCCTGACAACGTTTTTTTTTTAAATAACCATTTGAGATATCATAAAAACTTTACTGTCGCGTTGAAAGTGCAATCAAAAATTTCATCATTTATAAATGGTACTCGACTTAGTATATAATAATATGGCCACCGCGGAAAAGTGTGCAGCGGTCGAGAACTCTGAACTCTTCCAACGTCGATTTAGACCAATGACCTAATGTCTGAAGTAGCCCCAAGAAAAAATCTAAAGGCGTTAAATTTTAAGTGGTTAATCGTCAAGCACTGAAATTAAGACTTTCAGTTTTGTCATAATCCTTAAAAGTGTCTAATCGCAGCCAATCTTTTGTTAAAAGTTTTATTTTTATTTACATTTTTTTTTATTACATTTCACAGTCTGATAAATTTGGCGCATTATGTCCTGTAAGTACATATTCCACTTTTTTACATACTTAATACTCGAAAATTGCGGTACTTATGTTTCGACACATGGATTTCTAGCTGCTGACAAATTGATGGCGGGTCTGTTGATTGCACGATTTCCGTATAATAACTGGCAAAAAAAAAACCCTAAAGTCATTGCTGTGTAACCGAATCCAAACTCAAGACTTTCGTTTTGAAGTATGGTTACAGGAGTACCGATTTTAAATCTATAGATTTGTATTATTCACAGTTTGTATCATATTTTATGTTCTTTCTGTCTAACCTTCAAAGAACATGGCGATAATGATCGTATCTTGGAAAGTTTTATTTGAGTTATTGTTATTTCTATTTTAAAGTACAAAAGAAAAAATACAGTTTTTGTTATGCCTTATTTAACGTTTTATAGTGTTTTTTGTTACTTTCTCCAGGACGATATGGGATCTGTGATAGTTTGCTCCGGTTTCCTTCGAGGGATGATGATCTCGCGACTTGTGGATCGTCCGTGCGGCGTAGGTTTCTTGGACATGAGTCAGTATACAAAATTTCTGATGTGCGGTGTGGACGATTCTCGTGACATTATTGGTCATGATGAAATGGACATATTCGAAGTAACCAAAAGAACACCACCACCACCTCCTGAAGTCATAACAGTACAAGCGAGGAATGGTGATAAGGAAGAAAAGAATCAAACAGTTGAAGGAGAATAAATTATACAGCGTAGAATGTTGTTTTTTTATAACCCGCCGGAATTTGATATCCCAAATGGAATAGGTGGTGGAACTTATTGCCGTTGATCGGGCACAATTATTTTTAAATCATAATAACATAACTTCACGCCTTTTGTTACCCGAAGGTGTAGGCGGCGGCTGTTAGGCCTCATCTCGCCGTTATGTTTACGTCCCAAATGGAATAGGTGGCGAACCTATTGCCAGACCGGGCACTAAGTTTTCAGTCATCGATATTTATCACACATAACTTCCGAAAGCAATTTTGTAAAGTCATTGGTATGAGCCAGTGTCAGGAATCAAGCCCGGACCTCTGGATCAGAAGCCGTGTACTCGACCACTGCGCCACCGAGACTTATGTTATTTTTTTGGAACCCGCCGGAATTTAACATCCCAAATGGAATAGGTGGAACTTATTGCCGTAGATCGGGCACAATTATTTTTAAATCAATTCACTATATATTACACAAAGTTAAAAAAAATCGCTGTACCAAGATCCGAACCCGATGTATAGCCGAGTATAGATTAGTGTTCGTTAAAAAACCTATAATACTATTATATATATATTATTCCACAAAATAAAAAAAAGATTCATATCTCTTAAAAAATGGCAAAAAATTAACAACGCAATTCGCATTATTAAAAATTTTTTCATGAATTTTTTTCATAGTAGTAACAAAGAACTCATTCCGAGTCATGAATAAATTAAAGCTTGGATACTATACACGTATATTTATGAAGAATAACTGATATAAAAACTGTTTCTAGAATTCGCCCAATTAAATAAACATTTGGTTTATAGGTAATGGGCCCAAAAATCTTGTGGCGGGGGAATCTACGAATAATGATCATTTTAAACTAGTTAATTATATTTATTTCTATAGTTAATTATATTATACAGTTAATTTATTTTAGTTATCTTTTGTTACCCGAAGGTGTAGGCAGCGGCTGTTAAGCCTCGTCTCGCCGTTATGTTTACGTTCCAAATGGAATAGGTGGCGAACCTATTGCCATACCGGGCACAAAGTTTTCAGTCATCAATATTTATCACACTTAACTTCCGAAAACAATTTCGAAAAGTCATTGGTGTGAGCCAGTGTCAGGATTCGAACCCGGACCTCTGGATCAGGAGCCGTGTGCTCTCCCACTGGACCACCATGACTTAGTTATATCGATTTTTTTATCTATTAAACTGTGTATCAAGTGGAACAAGGCGACATTCGGACTATGTGTAAATTTATTATACTAACAGATACCTATTATGGACAGATCTACTTCCAATCTAGTTAAACCTTGATTATTAATTGATAATTATGGATGAATAAAGACAACATGAACCAGATAACCTAGATTAGATACTGGTTATATAATGTTTATTTTGGGTCACAAATAAACATTAATTATTTGTTTTTAATCGAAATCGAAAGGCATTAGATACTATTAGGTACATATTACTAATGGTCGACATTCGACCATAATTAATTGAAGTTATAAGTTTGAAAATTATTAAGGGTTTATTGTTGTAATAACTTCCGTAACTACACATTCAATACAAAAATAATGCAAATTTGGCTATTTGGTTGTAATTGTCTGAAACGTAATCATGCATTAGGTATGTAATTTACATTTGTGATGTGAGACCGGTGCATTTTAGGGAGTCATATGTACGTACCTACATTTTACAGTGGTAGAGAGATGCAGCGATAAAATACCATGGCCTCTCAGATTGACCTGTAGTAGCTAATGCCGCGTCTCATTGTGAGCGAGATATCCGAAGGCCCACCGCCCTTCCCCCTCCCTTTCCATCTTACTCCCACTCCCATAAAAGCCGGCAACCCAAGAGTAACACCATCTGTGTACTTTCACAACAATTATGCGAATACAGCTCAGACTTATCATAACTTAACTCTGTGGGGTACAGGTTGTGGGTTATTAGCAAAACGGTTTGAAGATCTTGGCATATATTTTCCAAAACAAAAATTCTTTGTGCGTGCAGCAAGATTTACCAACTGTCTTCTACCGTCCTTTTTTTGGTACGCTGGGAAAAATGCTGTGGGCATACGGCTCCCACCGAGAGGTGGAAGGATTATGTGGAGCTCCCGGGAGATGGTATTTCGGTGTATCCACTAAACAACCCAGCGCCGTTCCCGCTTCGTCATTTTAGGGAAGAATGGAACACCGTTTTCAGCCGGTCCTTCCCGACGAATTGCCGCCCTTACGGCAGGCTCCGCGCGCCCCTCGCGATGGTGAGAGGCTCGGGAACGGCCGGGGAGCGACATAGTTTCCTCTCCTCTCTGCCGATTCAGCTCAGGTACGATCCAAAGCACCCGTGCCCGGACAGCATCTGCACCATTCGAAAGGAAAGCTAACCATGCTGAAGTGCTGGCTGAAATTCCACCCGTTGTAGATAATGAGCCATGATAATGGCCTTTACCGGAATAATTTTGCCTTCCACCGTGATGTGAGCGTCAGCGGGAGGACGCCACCGAGGACAGGTAAAGAAGACTGCTTCGGTCTTATGCAGCGCCACCTGAAGATGGATTCGTGGACTCACCCGGCCACGAGGATTCCACCCGCTGAAGCGAGGCTCGCCGCCTCCCTGTAGTCCCTCCCCCGGGCAACGAGAAGGGTGTCATCCGCATAACATATTACACTTGTCCCACGGAGGATGACCACAGAAGCCAGTGAAAGCCGATGTTCCACAGGAGAGTTTCCCAAGACAGACTCCTGCGGAACACCGGACTCCGTGCTGTATCAAAGTCAAAGTCAAAATAAGTTTTATTTTCATAGGTCTTCACAGACACTTATAGTCAACAAGTACAATTTAACTTTATTATTTTAAATTAACTACTTAACACGAGCGCTTGAGAAAAGTGCGTCCGTGGAACAAGAAAACACGGACGCAATCGCCACGAGCGGCCCGATTCCGAGTGTAGGGGCTATCATGAGAAGAATCGGGCAAGAAACTCATGTGCCAAATACTCTTTTCAAACTATTAAACATAAATAACAATAATATTAATATCGCTACTGAAAACAAAGCAGTAGACTCGTGCATAAAAGGTGTAGCAGCCAGAATACTCAACCATCACAGCAAATTAACATGTTGATGTTAATTTGCTACTATCATCGCAGCAAATTAACATCTATATTACATCATAACTCACGCGACATCTTTTATTTAGAGTGGTAACGTTGTTCAATAAATAAAACTTATATGTACATATATTATAAACAATATCAAGGCAAATTTTAAATCAGAAAGTGTATATACATAACTATCAGAAATTATTACGGGACGCCTTGTGAACAAATTTCAACACGCAAACTACAGAATCCGCGTTGAGCAAGCAACTTGACGGTCCCAAGGTGACTAGTCCGTCATGAAGTCATTGATGGTGTAATAAGTACCAGCTACGAGACGATCCTTCACCGCCCGACTAAACCGATCGAATGATAGAGCCAGGATATGCGCAGGGACTCTATTATAAAATTGTACGTCCATTCCCAGAAAAGACTTATGTACTTTACTTTATGTACTTTGTGCAGGCGATGACACGGCAACACAAGTTTATGTTTGCCTCTGGTATTAAAATTATGAACATCACTATTTTTAGTATATTTATTCGAGTTTTTCCTAACAAACATTATATTGGCATATATAAATTGTGAAACAACTGTTAGTATGCCAATTTCCTTAAAACGTTCTCTTAGAGAGACTTTGGCCCCCAAATTATAAATTGCCCGAATAGCTCGTTTCTGAATAACAAAAATCGTCTGAATCTCTCAAAAACTGCAAAATACCATAAGACATAACGCTATGAAAATAACTAAAGTAGACTAATCTGGCGGTTGCAACGTCGGAAAGCTGTCGAACTTTTCGAACCGCGTAGGCAGCAGAGCTGAGTTTTCCCGCTAAAGATTTTATTTGAGGACCCCACTGGAGCGTATTATCTAGACTCTAGATAATACGCTCAGTCAACTTTATTCTTAGGTATTACTCTAGATTCTAGAGTAATACCTAAGAATAAAGTTGACTTCACTGGGTCTAAAATTGTGTTATTCAGAGATATATTTATAGCCGGACCGGACATTAGGCATAGTAAACCTTATTATTTTAGTTTTATTGGATTTTAGAACTAAATTATTAGCCGTAAACCATTCATGGGCATGTGTAAGGGAGCTATTCACATGATCAAAAATGCTTTTTTAGAGTCTACCTTGAAGGGGAGTGAAGTGTCATTAGCAAATAGCACAATGTTACAAAATTTCTGAACGCAAAAAGGCAAATCATTGGTATCTATAATAAACAGCAACGGACCGAGAATGGAACCCTGGGGAACGCCCATAGACACAGATGATCCAGATGATCTCACTCCGTTTACATCAACAAACTGTAACCAGTTATTTAAGTATTATGCAATCAGCCTAAGTGCAGTGTTCTTAATACCATCGTGACTGAGCTTACGTAAAAGAGTGTGGTGATCCACGCAGTCAAAAGCTTTAGAGAGGTCACAGAATACGCCAATTACGTCCTGCGAGTTCTGCCAAGCATCGAAAATATGTTTGATAAGAGCAGCCCCAGCATCGGTTGTAGAGCAACCTTTTGTGAAACCGCATTGCTCTTTGTGAAAAAGATTATTCAAATTAAAATGGCTTAGTATTTGTTAAGAGATAATTTTTTCAAAAATTTTGCTGAGTGCAAGTAAAATAGAAATAGGACGAAAGTTAGCTGGATCGTTCCTACTACCACTTTTAAACAAAGGTATCAATTTGCTGTGTTTCATTAAATTAGGAAACACACCTGCATCTACACATTTATTGAAACTAGGTTTGGAGCTATGAGGAAAATAATAGAATCTATTAATTTCACGGAAATGTCCCATAAATCAGCCGTTTTTTTGGAATTTAATTGTTTAAACACTTTTATAATATCGTAAGCGTCGACATGTTCAAAGTTAAAAGTAACGTTGCACTCGGCCACACTTTCCCTAAGCACAGTTTCAGCTTTGACGAGACACGAATTTATTGTATTAGTAGTAGTAATGGGAATTTTGGCAAAAAAGTCATTAAATGTTTCGACAACAGCATATGTATTTATCTTGGATAATTTTATTATTAATTATATACTACAGTATAAAACAAAGTCGCTTTTTCTTTCCCTATGTCCCTTTGTATGCTTAAATCTTTGAAACTACGCAACGGATTTTGATGCGGTTTTTTTAATAGTTAGAGGTTGTCAACGGGGTGGTTTTGATCTATAATTCATGAATAGTGGAGTGAAAAAAAAATGATAATTTTCAAGATTTAAAACTTTAATCGAAAACGCTGCCTGAACCCTAAGTGATAAATCAAAACAATGTACTACATTATTATACACCTTTAAAAGGTCTATAAAAAAGTCCGCGAGGGCATATGTCTATGTCTTAGGGATAACCCACAATGACCATTATTATTTTTCTACTTTTTACGAGAAATAATGACTTATTTACGAAGCAATTTTAAACATTACAGCATTAATTTTCATCCAATTAAGTGTCTTAAATAGATTGTGCTTTTAATATAGATTAATATAGCCACTTACAGCATGTAATTTAATCTAATATTTACGAAGAAATTACAGTATTAACATAGAGGTACATAGCAGTTGCGCGCCAAAACGCGTGCCGATAAATAGCACAAATTTAACATTTTAAGATCCAAATATTACTAATTTATTTCTTTTGATGCGGAACGAAGTTCGCCGGGTCAACTAGTTAATTATAAGTTATAGTACGACCAGTCTCATTGTTGATAATATTCCAAGTAACTTTAATCTTGTTCTGTGATTCTTGTATCCGCTTACTTATATATATTGATTTGGCAGATAAACATACTTTTTTTAAATATTTTAGAGTAATTTCTAACATATCTAATAAAAACGGGATCAAAATTCCACTTCTTTATACTATATAAATCATACTACTTAGTTCTACTTTTGTAAATGCCCTTGGTGGCCCAATCGCAAAATGAAAAATTGTCATTTTTACTCATAGTTTTGGTTTTAAAAATAGATTTATGTTCCGAGTCTATGGTTTTTAAAAGTGAGTTGTACAGTTCATCTGGATCACTCGACATGTCCGGCGAAGCAACCCTAGCCGCGATAGCGTTTTGAAAATGTTTGACGCCTAAGTTAGGCATATTAATCACTAAAACTGCCTTTTGACCACAATGGTCCGATGGCAAGTGACTTAATATTTCTTTTTGCACAAAATTTCAATTACAAAAAATATTGTCTAAGCAGGTAGCAGAGTGAGATGTAATTCTTGTGGGTTCTAAGAACACATGATGTAGTCCAAATAAGCTAAATAAACTAACAAGCCCACTATTGTTAGTTGAATCTTTTAACAGATAAACATTAAAATCATCACATACAATTACATTCCTACCACTTACAATAAGTTTTTGCATGACATCATCCATAGTGGATTCGAATATATTAAAATCACCCAGTGGCGGCTTATAAACACAAAACACAATAAATTGCTCAAGCTCAACACAGGACAGTTCAATAGTGCGTTCAATGGAGAGCTTTGTAATGTCTCTCCTGTTTTTAAATCTATAATATTATTTGATACAAGGATCATGGCACCACCATGATTGGCTTTTTTCCTACAAAATACACTGCCAACAGTGTAGTGAGCATTATTGAAAGCGAGTTCACAAGTTTTAAGCCAATGTTCAGTCAAACATAATACTTGAACATTGTGCTTTTTACAAAATAGGTCAAGCTCAAGTTCTTTGCCAGATAAACCTTGCTTATTTTGATGTACAATTGTGAGCTAAATCATTGCTCACAATCTATCTTTTGTCGCTTCTATTAATTTAAACAAATAGAAATGTCAAGACAAGAACAATTAATAGCTACTTTACAAGTAGCCCTGTCAGTTTGTATATATAATGCTAGCAGTCTAGCAATTTCTTTCCTGTCAGCAAATGGCAGATACACAGTATCTTTTGTTAACCTAAGATTTGTTTTTAAACTATTAATATCAAAAACTGCGTCCGCGAATGCCTCCCGCAGCTTGGAAGCGTAAAGATCCGCGTGGAGGCCTGGGCTGTGGCTTGGGTCATACCCATACCCAGGAGGCTGCACGCCAATAAAATGATATAGAAATATGGAACTTCACCACTTTTTAGTCTAATTTTGCCGAGCCGTATACAGTTTGATCCAACTTAAATTATAGAATCGTGGCATGGTGCCGACTGCTGTATCGAGGTTGGTGGCGGGATCGAGTCCCACAGCATCATTCATCATCAGCCTATTGCAGTCCACTGCTGGACATAGGCCTCTCCCAATTTGCGCCACAACATCCGATTCTCTGCCTTCCGCATCCAGTCTTTTCCAGCAGCCTTTCTGAGGTCGTCTGACCATCTGATGGTGGGATGGGCTGATGCGCGCCCTACACTACGCTTACCAAGTCACGGTCTTCACTCAATTATCTTCTTGCTCCATCTACCATTGATCCTTCGGCAGATGTGACCAGCCCATTGCCACCTCAGCGAACTTATCCTACGAGCTATGTCGGTTAGGTTCAAGGTTCAAGTAACTCAGCTCTACCTCGAGTTCAGTGAGGTGTTGGTCCAGCCGAAGACTGCGTCCGTTATAAGTAGCCGCTCGTAGTTGACTGTGACAGCCTACCGTAACCCGGAGATTCTTCGCACCCCCTGTCCTACCGTTACCACGACCGCTGCCTTAGCCGGGAATAGCGAGACCACCGGGAACTGGGGGCCGTTGCATTGGTGCTTTTTTCATGGGAGGTGTTTGCCCATAGTCCCCACGCTGGGCAAACGGGTTGGAGACCGCCGGGGTAAAACATTTTTAGACATGGACGCTGCCGCCCGCCCCAACTTTTATATCGTATGTATAATTTAGGTCGGTCCATATTTAGGAATGGTTATCCCGCTATTCTCGGGTGTTGTGCTGTGTAAACTTGTCAGCCATATGTTTTTCTTTCTCTCCCGACTGACTGAAAGCCACCCAAGTACAAATATTTATGACAAGCATGAATGTTTGTACGGCGTCTGGGTGTTTTAACAAAGTTCGCTGGTTCGACTAGTTTTAATAATATTACGTAATAGTACGGTAGGTGGGTACATCCCTTTTCACAATACAATGAAATATAATCACATATTGAAAAGTTATTTTATGTTTATATTATTATTAGTATTTAACAATAAAACTCACATAATATTCTTCAATACAATACAAAATGGCGACGCAGCGTTTAGTACCAACAACAATAAAGAAATATAATGACAGGGTTGTGTTTACGAGGAATTTTATATTAAGAAGGTACCTACGCAATGTACTAAAGAGGAAAGATTTGCTTGTTTGTTTGTAAATGAAAAACTCTGGGAGTAATAAATCTATTTTAATAGATCATTAATAGGTCATACATACATCAATCGGTCCGTGGTGTCAGAAATGTTCGAATTCTGGCTCAATCCTGGTTCGAATCCTGACTTTACGAAATTATCTTCGGAATATATACGAGTAGAATATTTATAAATAAAATTTGATTTTTTATTTGATAAGCCACTTTACGTCTACTATTTATTCGCTCGGGATCTTTGACTTTTCTTGGAGACAGATAATATCTAAAACAATACTTTTATAACCGCCTTACGATGGTGTCACCTTTGAGTCTCGGTGATCCAGTGGTCGAGCACACGGCTTCTGAATACAGAGGTCTCGGGTTCCTCCTATTCCTCCTCAATCCTGGCTCACATCAATGACTTTTCGCAATTAATTTCGTAAATAATGTGTGATAAATATCGATAGCTAAAAACTTTGTTCACGGTTCGCTATCTATTCCATTTGGGACGTAAACATAACGGCGAGTCGAGGCTTAACAGCTGCTGCCTACACCTTCGGGTAGAAAAAGGCGTGAAGTTATGCTTTATGTTTTTTATGTAAAATTACTTTAAAAGCATCAAAAATGTCTGTGACAATCCGGCCCTGGTCTCGCCACTCATTTACGCGGGAAAACTAGATCTACATCACGAGATATCGAACGTTTCGTAATCTTCAGTAGCAAATAAGAGTTCGTCGTGAACCCAACGTATATTTGAAACAAATAAATAATTACATAAACTAAAATGTTTGTAATCATTTTAGTAATTCTAATGTCTGCATTGTATTATATGAATTATAGACGTTCGCGTAAATTAATTTACAAATTCGCTGATACTTTACAAACCGTTGGTGAATTACCGATAATAGGGCACAGTCATTGGTTTATCGGAGGACCAGAGAGTAAGTAATTTAATTTATTATTTATTTTAATATATATTTGTATACTTTATTTAATTTTTTAGTCTTCATGGTCCAATGGTCGAACACCTCGCTTTTGAATCCAGAAGTCGTGGGGTTCGAATCCGGGCTCACACCGAAATTTACGTTTTACCAAATTCCTTTCGGAATTCATGTGTGATAAATATCGACGACTGATAACTTTGTGCCCAGTCTATAGGAACAAGTTCGCGATTTATTCCATTTGGAACGTAAACATAACGGCGAGTCGAGGTTTAACAGCCACTGCCTAACCCATTGGGTAGAAAAAGGTGTGAAGTTATTTAATATTTTATGGCCATAAGTTGTTTGATGATTTGTCTTAGGGTCCTGGAACTTTAACGTCCCTTTTCTGTATCAGTACCTACAAGTACAAGTACAAGGTACAAACAAGTTATTGATTTTCTCATATATGTTAATCGTGATAAATATCGTAGACTGACAATGAACTTTGCTCGGTGTACGGCAATAGGTTACGCTACCTATTTAATTTGAGAGTAAGTATGGGGGCGTTAATATATACAAGAGTACATCTACTTAGGGCAGATAATCTCCCACAGTGATCAAACCACCAAAAAAATAAATAGACGAATCGCAAACGGATGGAAGAAGTACTGGTCTCTGAAAGAGATGATGAAATCAAAGGAGCTGGGTATGAAAATTAAAAAAAAAACCACCTCATGTAATTTATGGACGCCCCCTTATCATTACATAGTATAAAACAAAGTCACTTTCCGCTGTCTGTCCCCTTAAATGCGCATATCCTTAAAACTACGCAACGGATTTTGATGGGGTTTGTTTTTAATATATAGATGTGTCAACGGGATGGTTTGTAATGATATAGCAAAGAAAAGTGATAGTTTTCGAGAAAGTGATATTTTTTATGCGGATATAAGTTTGCTGGGTCAGCTAGTAAATCCATATATTTTTAAATATATACATCTTTTTCAGAGGTAACGAACAATATACGTTTGTTGTTAAGTAAAATAGATGAAACTGGTTCTACGTGTAGAGTTTGGATTGGACCGACGCTTTACGTTGGTGAGTACGCATTACATACGCACAAGTCTTTTATTATGTCACATTTTGGAATCGTGTTAAAGAAGAAAAACCGTAGATATAAGAATAATAGATCCAGTCGGCCCAAACAACTTTTACATAGATAATGTTCATTTGTTGAAATGTAATTAACCTGAAAATCTAGAATTGGTACGCGGTTGCGCTGTCAGTGATGAATTACATTTTTCCTGACATGTGCCATATTTTATAGTCTATGCTAAATCTATGGAAAAAACTAAGGACAGGTATACGGTGTTTAGTTCCGAATCTTGGTACCTACCAGGTGTACCGGTATGAAATGAGCGTTAAGATACAAATGTGTTGGTAGGGGTTATTTGTTGTGAATAAGCCTTAATTTTTTTTCCGTTTGGTTGTAACTGTCAAACATTCAATTAACCTAACAGTTAGTAAACAAACAACATCATATTTTTTATTGTTGTAAAATTACAAATTTTGTGCCGGAAAGTGATGATTTGCGGAAAGCATTTACTTTTTGTTTCCATTTGAAAAAAATGCTGCAGAATCACATCGAATGCTTGTCGAAGCATATGGTGATCATGCTCTATCAGAAGCAACATGCAAGAGATGGTGTCAACGATTCAAATGTAATGATTTTGATGTGAGAAATGAAAAACGTGGAAGACCACCAAAAAAATTCGAAGACGCCAAACTGCAAGCCATATTGGATGAAGATTATACTTTGAGTCAGAAGCAAATGGCAGCTATGTTAAATGTTGCACAACAAACAATTTCAGACCGTTTGAAAGCTATGGGAAAAATTCAAAAGTGTGGAAAATGGGTGCCACATGAATTGAATGAAAGACAAATGGATACCGGAAAAACACTTGTGTAATTTTGCCTCAAAGACACGAACGAAAATCAGTTTTGCATCGAATTGTCACTGGCGATGAAAAATGGTTTATTTTAAGAATCCTAAACGGAGAAAATCATGGGTTAATCCGGGACAACCATCAGCATCGACTGCAAAACCAGATCGTTTCGGGAAGAAGGCAATGCTCTGTGTTTGGTGGGATCAGAAGCGTGTGGTGTATTATGAACTCCTAAAACCTGGTGAAACTGTTAATACTATTCGCTACAAACAACAAATGATCGATTTGAACAACGCATAGACAAAGTAATTTAAAGTAATTTTGTTCCACGACAATGCACCTGCATACAAAGCAAAATCGGTTGAGGATACAATCAAAGTACTTGGCTGGGAGTTGCTACCCCACCCGCCGTATTCACCAGACTTGGCTCCTTCCGATTACCATTTATTTTCATCGATGGGAGACGCATTGGCTGAGCAGCGGTTCGATTCCTACGCGGAAGTGGAAAATTGAGTGTCTGATTGGTTTGCTTCAAAAGAAGAACATTTCTATTGGCATGGTATCCACAAATTACCAAAAAGGTGGACAAAATGTGTAGAAAGTGATGGACAATATTTTGAATGAATTAATTTTTTTATCTAATCAAAATTAATACTTTATTTTCACAAAAAAACGCCCATTTCATACCGGTATGCTTATACTATACTAATGACCTTTGCCGAAGTCATATGTTGTGGTAAGTATAATAACAGATACCCTTTATAGCATTAATCTATTATCATATATAGCAATTTTTGCAATACTCACCTTTCTACGAGAACAAATTTCTCGGTAATTCACCCTAAAAGCATATTTGGGTCATTAAAAGTTTATGAATGAACAAAAAAGAAAAAACACAAATACAAATTCTTAATTTTATTGCTATAAATAATATATTTTCAGTTACAACGAATTTAGATGATACACAGAAAATTTTAGAAACGTGTTTGGAGAAAGACAGCAGTTACAGATTCCTCAGCTCTTGGATAGGAAACGGATTGTTCGTGTCGCCAGGTAAGGAACTATCTTATAGTAAGGGAGCCCACGATGCTAAATGGGGATTTACTCGAGACCTGAGGCCTATTGAGTTGCAAAGCTTAGCTTAGCTTTTCATCGGTAGGCAAAGCAGCTATAGATTTTTAAATATGTAAAAAAAATACTGTTGCATGGGCATTCTCGAGCGCGTCAGAATTTGATATCATCAATACCCTATGTATTTTTGATAAGGTACGTATGTTAATCTAATCGTTTGCATGGTGCGGGTTGAAAATGAAAAAAAAAGTAATCTAGCGCGTCAGATTTTCTAAGGGAGTGTTAAGTACACCAAAAAAAAGCTTTCATTCACTAATCTGACGATTTCGATGTGACGCAAACTCACGGCCACATTTATAATGTGCAAAAAAAACGTCATTTTGAAATTGTACTCAAGCGTAGGTAGGTAGCTAAGACATATATGGTTCATCTTTGTTTTCAACGTGCTGTCTCATAATCTGACGATTATATAAAGGGATTTGCTAGAACTGACAAAAAAATAATTTATATCATTGAACTTCATGAATTAAAAAGCTCAGGAAATTGCATGCAAATAAATAAATGTATGCTTTTTAAGTAAAATACTTACGTAAATCCCGAAATACCCGCATGGGCTCCCCTACTATTAGGCTAGACAGGCTACAGAAGCAGCGTCTAAAGTGCCACCCCCAGCTCTTTCTATGGGTGTCGTAAGTAATGACTTGTTTCTTCTATTTCTTGTATCATAATTCTCGACGATAACTAAGTCTCGGTGGTCCAGTGGTCGAGCACCCCGCTTCTGAATTAAGGGTTTGCGGTTTCGAATCCAGGCTCACACCAATGACTTTTCGAAATTATTTTCAGAAGTTACTACAAACTTTGTGCTCGATATGGCAATAAGTTCTCCACCTATTCCATTAGGGACGTAAACATAAAGACGAAACGAGGCTTAACCGCCGCTGCCTACACCTTTGCGTAGAAAAGGCGTGAAGTTATGTTATGTTAACACACACATCATTTCTCACATCAATATTTTTCAAGAACCTATGTTTTTTTACTATTTAGTCGATTTATGGAAATCACATAGACGTCTGCTCCTACCGGTGTTCAAGAAGAACATAGTTGAAAAATATGTTGAAAATTTCGGAAAACACGGAGACACACTCGTTAACCGACTCGAAAGTAAAGTTGGTCAAGCCGAGTTCGACGTATATGAATACATTACATCGTGCATGCTGGATATAGTTTTTGGTAAGGATTTAAATATTTCCATTGTTCTTGAATAATGAACCTAATTACCGAGGATTGCTACTACATTTTGCCCGGTAGGTTCTGCCGCCTGATATAAGGTCTCCGGAGGCCCAACCCCTTCCCCTCTCCCCTTCTGGGATGCCATAGGGAAAATCGAAAAGGGAAGGCCCAATCCCATTTTAAAGGCTGGCAACTGTACCTAACGCTAGGCTTTAGTTGCTTATCATCAGGCGATACGACTGCTCATTTGCCCCCCCTCCCCTCCTCCCTCAATTTATAACATTGAACTATATTTAAGTTTGTATATCGTAACAAGTTTGTATTTATTATAGAGACAGCAGTGGGTGAAAAGATGAATGTTCAGTTCAATCCAAACACAGAGTACTTGAATGCGAGGAAGAATTTATTGTCTATAATTAGCATGAGATTTTTCAAGGCATGGCTACAATGTGATGCGCTATTCAATTTGACAAAACACTCAAAATTGCAAAATGACTGTATTCGTATCACACACAAATTCACTGATGAGGTAAGCACTACTAACTTATTTATGGTTTAAACCTTATCTGAATATTTATTCAAAAGCTTCTTTAAATATTTAACAATGAACGTTAAAAAAATCATTTTAAAATTCGCTGCATGATTGGCCCGATGCAACCATAAAATAGCATGAACTCTCAGAAAATCAACGTAGATGGTTCATACGGCGTTTTGTTCTGTGAGATCTCCGAAGACATATTTATTACGCTTTCTAAATTCCCTTCTGAGCCGCCCTTCTGAGGTCGTCTGACCATCGGGCTGGTGGGCGTCCTACACTACGCTTACCGAGTCGCGGTCTCCACACCATGACCTTCTTGCTCCATCTACCATCGGTCCTTCGACAGATGTGACCAGCCCATTGCCACTTCAGCGAGCTTATTCTAAGAGCTATGTCGGTTACTCTGGTTCTCTGTCGGATATACTCATTTCTGAGTCTATCTTTCAGAGATACTCCGAGCATAGGTCGCTCCATAGCTCGCCGAGCGACTTTAAATTTGTGGACTAGCCCCACCGTAAGTGTCCACGTTTCGGCACCGTAGGTCATTACTAGTAGGACGCACTGGTCTTCAGGCATTGCGGTATTGGCGAGCCGAAAACTTGACGCAGTTTGCCGATTGCGGCCCAATCCAGCTGAATCCTCCTGTCGGCTTCCTTCTCGAAGTTTCGTCTACCTAACTGGATAGTTTGGCCTAGGTAGACGTATTTTACGACTTCGAGAATTGACCCCTCGACATTTATCGGTCCGGGCACGACATGTTCGTTGAACATGACCTTGGTCTTGTCCAAGTTCATGCCCAGACCAAAACGTCGAGAGGATTCGTCTAGGCTGCGCAGCATTCCGCTTAACTGTTCCAGCGACTCTGCCATTACAACGATGTCGTCGGTGAATCGAAGATGTGAGATGTACTCACCCTTCACGTTGATACCCTGTTCAGTCCAGTCCAAGGTCTTAAAGACGGCCTCCAGAGCGTTGGTGAAGAGTTAGGGAGATATGACGTCTCCCTGTCTTACACCTCGATTCAGCTCGATGGAGTTCGTCACTTGATCCTGGATCTGGACAGCTATCGTGGCGGTGTCATACAAGCATCTCAATACCTCGACATATCGCCAGTCTATCCGACATCGCTGCAATGCATCCAGAACTGTCCAAGTTTCGATGGAGTCGAAGGCTTTTTCGTAACCCACGAATGCCATACACAGCGGCTGATTGTACTCTTCGGTCTTCTGTACAATCTGCCGAACAGTATGGATGTGGTCCACGGTACTAAAGCCTTTTCGAAACCCGGCCTGCTCCGGAGGCTGGAATTCGTCGAGTTTTGCAGCGAGACGATTCGTGACGACCCTCGAGAACAACGTGTACATATGGCTCAGGAGTAAGATGGGTGGCTTATCACCTTTTTTTTAAGAACAGCACCACCGCACTCCTGCTCCAAACCTGTGGTGTTATACCACAGAAATATATCAAGATAGAACGGCGAATAGGCGTGGCAAGCGTGCCAGAACCATGCACTATATTGCATGCTTTTCGAAACTCGCTCTCATTACGCAACGAGCGTTCCTACCCTGCGTTCAGGACGTAACAAAATACATAAAACTTCACAAATATGCCTTATTGTGCTGTGGCAAATTGTAAAAACAAAAGTAGTGAAGCAAATATGAATAAAGGAAATATTTCATATCATCAGTAAGTATTGAAATTCAGTAGAAAGTATTTTTTTGAGATTCTAAATAATTGTTTTACTTTTACCATGTTAATTAATTACGATAATAAGTTGTATATTTTTTCATTATGATAAATATCCATTGCTGTCCACATTCAACGCTTGTATACAAAAACATTGCGCGCATATATTGTACGCGCAATGTACACAATACACTGCACCAGTAACAACTTAGAGGTCATATGTCATTGAATCGCTGTGATTGGTCTTTGTGCTTGCAACGAGAGATTTAGAGATGCGACGCTCCGTGTATCGTTGAGTCTTGTCGATGAATTAATTCAATATTAATTCGAGTATCAGCTCATGTCTTGATTTGTTCCTACCTTTATTCCAACAACATTAATAAGCGTGTTGCGTAAAGTTTTTAATAAAACTAAAAAAATATTTACATATAAGTGAATTGTCAATCAGTCAATTTGTTATTGTACCAAAATTAATTAAGAAAATAAGATAAATAACTAATAATTAACAATAACAACTGTTACCTATTAAATCATACAACAAAGGATCTTTACAAACAAAAATTTTCCTTTAGGAAATATATCTTATAAATAAATATTATTTTTTTTGTTTCATGGTCTTATATGGGTTACCAATAGCAAAAATCATATTGTTAACATCAACTTTTTGATTTTTATTTCCAAAAAGTGGGTACTCTCTGTATCAATGAAAATAGCTTTTGAACGACTACCATCGTTTTGTTCATCACTCGTGAAAATGATCTCCGGAAAGAGTTCGTAACGTCGGGAAATTAATAAAATTGGTAATAAATAAACGCGATAAAATCCTAAAGTTTGTTTTAATGTCATGAACGTGATTCGCGAAAGTCTTAGAGATAAAAATATGTATTGTTTCAAGGACAATAAAATATTTATTAATAAAGTTTATATACTATTGGGAAAACAGGATACTCAGCTTGAATTTTGAATTGTGAATTACATACTTATGTGATATTAAAGATGTCTGACTAAAGTATTTAACATGTTTTATTTTCTATGATTATCGTTACACAAAATCAATAAAGTTTAACACGTTTCAGATATCGATATCGATATCGATAATCTAATGAGTGTGTCTTCTCACTAGTCGCCACGCTCTCAATGAAAATGACGTCACGCTGTGGGCGTGGTTTTTCAAAAAAGTGACACGCTCGAAATGTATGAAAATATGACATCGCGGCCGTTCTATCTTGATCTATTTCTGTGTGTTATACCCTGTTGTATGACGGAATCAAAAAGACTTGCTAAGATAATATCAATATATAAATCCTAATATTACAGGTCATTCGGAAAAAGAAAACTGCTTTTGAAAACTCCAGTCAATCTAGAAGCGATATGGAGAACAATGAAGGTAGGTCTACCTGAAGATACCTAAGTGTTACGGCGCGCACGTGCACCAAGGCAATAGTTACCAAGGCAATAGGAAGCTGCTAATGAAATGCTAGCATCAAATGTTAAAATTTGTCTTTATAAATTAGTTTCAATAACAAGCAACATTATCGAATAGGTGGATCGAGGAGAGATTACAATCATCAAATTTATATGAATCGGAGAATGTGTGAATGCGATAATGAGAGAGGAGGAAGTAAAGAATATTAAAGAAGTAGTTTGTGGCTAACCCCACAGGAAAAAGGCGTCCCGTCTATTTGCTACGAACGGCTGCTATATGGAACCAAATGCGGTAATTTCTTATAAACCAAACCAAAACCACTGAGAACGCATGATGAGATGTATGAATGTGAGGCAAAAGAAGTGTGTCAGGATCGCAGCTTGTGGGAAGCCAATGCCGCTCTCCCTTCATGAGTCTTATTCTGTAAGCTTATTCATGTAGGTATGTCAATTAAAAATATTTCAGGTACGAAAGACATACTTCAGTTGTTATTAGAACGCGAAATGAATTTCAGTAACGTTGAGTTACGAGAGCATATGGACTCCATAACCATAGCTGGGAATGACACCACCGCTCTAGTAATAGCATACGCCCTAATTCTTCTGGGCAAACATCAAGACTTACAGGAGAAAGTATACGAAGAGTACGTATTAATATTTTACTGCAATTTTCACAGAATCACAAAACCGTTTTTATGGGATTTGGGCAAGCATACGCACATAAATTACATTTCTGTCCCTACCTCCCCCGTTGGTGAGATGTCATGAGATTTTGTTCAACCCCCTCCCCCATCCCCCAATCTCACGTGAGATTTTTTCAGAATGTTTCTTGCGTAAACGCGTTGGGTTGTAATTGTAGAAAGAAAAGACAGCTAGCTAAGACAGTAATATCAATATTGCTGAGAGTTATAAATGTCTCTAATAAAAATTTAACAATAGAATACTTAAATCATGACTACTGTGATAAAAAGAAAATAATATCTACTCTAATTAATAAATAATAACAGAGAATAAATAATTATGACATTGTTAAGAAACAATTTTAATTGTAAAGTGCCATTAAAATTTCATTTTATTTCAATTCATTTCATTTCAGTGCATAAAGAATTATGCGCGGTCTCAAGAGAGACTATTGGAACTAACATGTCCATATGATTTTCAGTAAAATCATCGGCTCCTTTGACTTCGTTCAGACAAAGTAAACGGGTTCGAAATCTTGAGCAGGTACATACAATTTGGATTGAATGGACCAAAATAGTATTTTTTTTGTTTCAATCAGAACAAAAATTGCGTAATATTTGTCGAGACCCTCCCTCTCCCTAACGTGAGAATAAATGAGATTTGACTCGACCCCCTCCCCCCTAAATCCTCTCATTTAATTTATGGACGCCCCCCAATGAGCAGACAGATAACCTAGTGGTGAGTATCTACCGCTGCTAATGGGTCAATCAAGATATCGTGGGTTCCAATCCGGGCTCACAACAATGACTTTTCCGAAGTTATGTGTGTTAAATACCGATGACTGCCGACTTTGTGCCCGGTGTATGGCAATTGGCTCGCTACCTATACCATTTAGGACGTAAACTTAACAGCTAGTAGACGCTTAACAGCCGCAGCCTACACCTTCGGTTGGACAAGGCGGGAAGTTATGTGATGTTAGGTAGCGGAAGATCAACAATCGCACTGCTGTAACCCAGTGCTACTTTTACATCAGCTTTTTAACTTTGCTGCTTGAACCTGTTACTGCCATATTAAGTACCTTCACCACTTAAAAGGATAGTGCTCTGCTCGTTTTGGTTGTGGCTTAATTTTATAAAATAGAGTACGTCTACAACAGGAAGAACATGCAACCAAACAAAGCAATAGGCTTGTTTCCACTAAGAATGCATCGGATGGATTTGAGTTTCTAATTATTGATAAAGGTTTAATGATTTTCAAAAGTAAAAGTTTATCAAAATAAGAAAAGATTGATATCAGATTTAGAAAACAAAACCTTAAAAAAACAGCAATGAATCAAGAGACAGCGAAAGGCAATCAGAAAATGACGTTTGGAATGATGTCACGCCGTGCTAAACGTCACTAAAAACGTTGGCAACGTCCTTTCACGATCAAAATGTTTGCCACGGACCGGGAGAAACGTCATTCAAGACATTTCAAACACCGCGCCGTAATATTTTTTTCATACTGCCGTGTCTGAAGTGTAAATTTTTAAGAAGTGACAAACTTTTTTTTTGTCGCTGGGAAACAATGCATTGTGCACACGCCTCCCACCGGGGGGTGAGAGGGTTATGTGGGGCTCCCGGGAGATGGTAGTTCGGATACCTACTAAAACAACCCAGCGCCGTTCCCGCTTCGTCATGTTAGGGTAAACTTGGACACGGCCGAACCTTTCAACCAGTCCCCCCGGAACAGCCGGAGATCGCCGGCCATCGCCTTCCGACGACGGTGTAGTTAAGTGCAATGCGGGTGAGGACGCCCCCGCGCCAGTCACCTGCCCTACATCGGGAAGGAGTTGTTGTCGGCGATCGAATTGTCGCCTCCTTCCCCCCTTCTTCTCCTGCGGAGCGGTGCTGCGAGAGGATCGTTCTCCCGCGCCCGCTCCGCCGCCTCCTTCTCTGTGATCACGTCCTCGCAGAACGAGGCAAACCCCAACCATGCCTCACCTTCGGCCAGCATGGCAGCCACCACGCTGGGGAGTGAAAGGTCCGGCCCGACCACCGCAATTAAATTGCGGCGTGGCCCATCCCAAGACGGGCGTATCTTTCGCCGCACCACAGTGTGGGCACGACGGCGTCTCCTCTCTGCCGATCCGGTACAGGTACGATCCGAAGCACCCGTGTGCGGACAGCACCTGCGCCATTCGGAAGGAAAGGAAACCGTGCGACATGTCTAGCCATTCCCGCAGGACCGGCCCAACCGCATCAAGCGTACGGCGGCCGAAGGTGGCGGTAGCGAGATCCTCCGCCCAATGATGGATTAAGAAGTGACAAACTTAAAGTAACCAAAACTCGCTTAAGCTAACTTTACCTAAGCTAACCTAACCATCGATAAAGTCGTGGCACTTTATGCATGATGTTCCGAGGGAGTTTTGACGATAACGACGACATTTACACCATTTTCCACATTTTCCACATTTGCACTCATATATAAACACTTATTAAATGTAACGCCACGAATTTTATTCAATAATATCCATTGAAATTCAAATTTAAGAAAATAATGTAAAGAACGGACATGATTCTTCCAAAACTCAGACTGGAGAATTTATGTGTAATAATTTGTTTGAGCTTCTATATTGCAAAATGCATATTTCAAAATGTATGATGTTTTCAGAAATATAGATTTTTCGGAATTGATTGAATATTATGCTATTTTACTAACCAAAAAACCTCTCTAAATTATTTATTTGATTTTTATTTTTATAGACTGAACAGTATATTTGTTGATTCGAAAAGAAGGCCGACCAGCGAGGATATATCTAAAATGGAATACCTAGAAAGAGTTATTAAAGAGACCTTGCGTTTATATCCAGTAGTACCTATAATTGCTCGTATGACCCAAGAAGACACAAAGCTTTGTAAGTTTACTGTCTTAACTTGCATATAGTTGGGGTATGCTAGTATCTATGCGGCGAATATGTGTCGGAACACACAATTTCCGAAAAGTCCTTGGTTTGGTGTGGTTTCCGAACTCGAGACTTCTTGAATTCTGAAGCAGGTTGCACGACTTTCAGACCACTATGATGAGTTGTCAAGAGTAATTATCAGCATTATCTGTGACAGTTACGTAGACAAGAATTGTATCATTTGAGATTATGATAAGTTTGAGATCTAAAAACAAGTCTTATATCATAAGTTCAAAAATCAAAGTATGTTTGGTGAGCAATGTATCTCTCACGTCAATAAATATATAGCGACTTACCTTTTTAGAGTTTTAGTTTTTCGTTTACCTTTATGTTTCTAAAACTTTGCGGTTACTATCATTTCTATGAGTTACAGATTTATATTTCTTACAGCCACTTGTACAATACCAAAGGGTGTTGGGTGTGCAGTATGTCCACTTCTAATACATAAGTCTAAAAGGATTTGGGGTCCAGATGCTGATGATTTTAATCCTGACAGATTTTTATCTGAAAATTGCACCACCCGGCATCCATGTGCATATTTGCCGTTCAGCTTTGGTTCTCGGAATTGTATAGGTAGGTGCTACCTATTTTTCATGGGATAAGGGCCAAAACCGCAGACAGGACACGTAGTGGTAAGTGACTACCGCCTTCTAAAGACGGCTCCAATACAGATACTGTTGCAGATAGCCAAGGGAGTAAAAAGGAATGGAAAGACCGCGACATGACATTTCAATGAATGGTCATATTTAAATTATAAACTAGTTAGTAACATACAAAGCGATCTATAATTGCTGTTCTTTAACTCTGTATGTATATACGTTGCTCAAAAATCGTCAGCCATGCTAATATCGACCATATCTATTCAGTAGCATGCTTGAAAATAGTCTGCTTATTGACAGCAAATGAGGACTGACATGCTTATAATGAGCATGCATGTGTAACAGTTCCTGTTTGATGTTTATATTTTGTTTTTTTTTTCAGGACGTCGATTCGGATTTTTAGCAATGAAAAGTATACTTTCGAATATTTTGAGAAGTTATAAAGTAACATCTGATATTTCGAAACGGCTGAAAATAGAAATTCTCCTGTTTCCTGTGTTTGGACACCTAATAACGCTTGAAAAACGAATCGCTCCTACAACGACTATCATTACATAGTTTAGGCCCTAAACTATGTAATGATAGTCGTTGTAGGACCTTGCCCTAAACTTTAGGGCAAAGTAGGTAATAGGGTAATAGGTAGATGGTGTCAACAGAGTGGTTTCTCTGTATAAATTATTCATAATGTTGTAAATAAAAAGGGATAATTTTCGAGATTTTGGACTTTAATTGTAAATGTTGTAAAAATACCTTTGATTCGGAACAAAGTTCGCCGGGTCAGCTAGTCTTATGTAGTCTCTAATAATGAATATAAGGTAAGCAAACAACAACCAATAACAGCAACCAAATAACAACGCCGCCCATGGACACCTTTTGGAAGGGGTTGGAAGGGAGGGGGAAGAGAAGAGGTTTGGCCTCCGGATACTTCTCTCGCCGAGCGAAATGCGGCATGAGCCACTTTACATCTATATTCTAAGCGAGCTTGGTATTTCACCAGTCGAGCCAGCCCATTCATGCAGTGAACGTCATGGTCCTACCACCTTAAAAAAAACTAAAGTTAATCTATCTCCTGCCTGACGTCAATCCTCCTTCGGAATGTTTTCGTTGGTGGGATAGGAAAGCAGTTACAAGTGGAATGGGGAGGGGAGAGGGTTAGCGGTTGGCCCGCCAAATACTTATCTCACCGAGCATAACACGGCCTGTGCCACTCTACGCTGATATTCTGAGAGCAGTGGCGTAGCGTGCCTTGTCGGGCCCTGTATAAAAAAATTTTTGGAGGCCCTTATATGGAGGTAAAGATTTTTCACAAAAGAAAAAAATATTGTGAGAAGAAATATTTATTTATCACATAATTTACCCATTTTACAAATAAAAATCGAATTTTAAATATTCACTCTCCTTGCCTTTTTTTCGGCAAACTGATTTATTAAATCATTTATGGCTGATGATGATTTTAGTTTTTCTAAAGTTTCTGCCTCTATGGACAATAGTGAGATGTCTGACAGCCGTTCTTGTCCCATCGAAGTTCTGTAATTTTTTATTAATTTTAATTTTAAAAAACTTCTTTCTGCCGTTGCGGTTGTAACTGGAAGGGTCAAGAATAAAAAGCATGCTGTGATTACCTCAGGAAAACTGGATACAAGACTATTGAATTTTACTTACTAATTTCAATGAGTTCTTTAATGGAATAATTTTTTTTAATTTCAGAATTTAAGCATGTTTTTAGAGCCTTTAATTGGTCACAAAGATTAAGTGACATGTCTTTACTGTATTTAGCAGACAGTTTTCCGGAAGCGTTTAATATCTCTTCGCTTGAAGAAGATAGGAGTTTCTCCGGTTGTAATATTTCGAATATACTAGGTACTCAGGTTGCCAAGGCTCTGAAATCTTTCTTTAGTTTGAGAAATTAATATATCTAAACAGCAATAGCATACATTGACTTTGAAATAGGATTCCGGGTCGGAAATTCTCTCATCTTGTGATAACTCATCAAAAAAACGCTTCGTTATCTTTCGCCTACTCTTTTTAAAAACAGTTGTTACCCCCCACCCTTTTTTTTTTAAATCTTTGGATTCATTTAGCAAACTATTATATGAATTCTGATTTCTTAATTGCCACAGTCTATTTAAAAGATTACTTAATAAAATACTAGATTTCTGTAAGTCCTTATTTTCATGCTGTAGAGCTTTAGAAACACCTTTAGTATGTGGCTGTCAAAAAAGCCATTAAAATGATTGATGTTGTTTAAGTGAAATCCTTCAAAGTGTCGCTTCACAGACCGGAACTAAGTTTCAGAATTTTGGGTCTACATTTAGAAAAAGTCTTGATTTCAAAAAATCAAAAGTTATTGATTTAATACTCTTTGTAGCATTATATTCTCAATTAAATAACTAATTGCGATATAATTCATTAAACTAGAACTATTTACATGTACATTTATTATTTACGTTATAAAATGAGTCATCAAAAAAATGTTATTTTCCAATTATAAACAAAACTTAAGCCCTTACAAGATGTTGAATCCTTTGTTTATAGTTCTATTACAATGTATATACATATCAATATAAAAACAAAACAGCATACTCTCAAGAACATTTTTTTTATACCACTTCCGTCTTATTACAAAACACAGACTAAGGAAAGTGTCAGGTTTATAACAAGTAACAAATAAAATTCTTATTACAAAATGAAGACTAACGCAAATAGGTGGTCTATATTTAGAAAAAAAGTTAGTCTCGCCTGACCCCTAGTTTAACGATGGTACCAACTGCTTAAACGTCAAAATTGTTTACTTTTTAGCTTTTAGTTTTTTAGCTTGAGTTGTTGTATTGCTCATCATTATGGAAATATTTTTTAAAATGGAAGACAATAGGACTGATTAAATTGATTTTGAAGATTTAAAATTAATCCAAACTATCCACCGACCTCTAAAACAACAGTCTCATATGAATACGTAAATCGTTTACACGAGTAAAGTGATGATAATTTTCGCAATCAATATAGAAGATTTTGGTAAACAGATTATTAAATTAATAAGAGGATTTATCCAATGATTCTCGTGGAGACGTTATTGCCCCCGAAATCCAGGTAGTATGTGCATTGCGAAGTTGGCCAGTAAGTAATAGTGTATTTAACATAATAGTTTACGATTGTATTCCTTTATAAACATACATAGCATAACTTCACCTCTTTTTCTACCCAAAGGTGTAGGCAGTGGCTGTTAAGCCTGAACTCGCCGTTATGTTTACGTCCCAAATAGAATAGGTGGCAAACCAATTGCCATATTAGACCAGGGTACCCACATATGAAACCCATTAGAAAAGGAGGAGAATATTACAAAAATGAAAGGAAAAATAATTTACGGGCGATCTGAGGTCGGTAAAAAACGGTTTTTCTCGGTTTCCGGCAAAACTAAAAGTCCTATTGAAAAAAGTTTAATGGCAAAGTTGTAGGTAATAAAAAGATCTAAAACTTTTGTATTTACACTTTTTTCACAGAACCTTAAAATTTAGATAAAAATTCAAAAAACCAAGTTTTTGGATTTTTATTTTTATCTCTTACAAAAATATTTTTTTTCCCCACAATATTTTGTGAAAAGTTGCCTTTTTATGTCCCAAATACGCTGTAATTTATTTGTTTAAAAATATATATTTTTTTGCCTTATATTGCATTAATATCGAAAAAGCACTCTAATTTTCAATCGAAAATTCACCCGTCAAAATATCAGCTTTTTTCAAAAGTTGGTATGTTTTCTGTTTTCTGAGATGTCTACTTTCCGATGGTGCAAAAAAAATTGTGCTATTGTAGTAAATTTTCTCACAAAATGCAAATCTGTCTATATATAAATCCAGGAAGAGAATTGCTTAAGCGTGATTTTTATCTGTACATAGACATCTAGTAGCTAGTGGTGGCACTATACCACTCATTTAATACTTTTATAGCATAATAGTTTGTCTTTGAACGAAACCGCTGGTCCGTGGACCGTCTATTTTAAATATTCTTTCAGTGGTGGATAGTCCATTTATAGAGGAAGGATTTAGGTTATATTATATTTTCTAAACAATTAGGGATCTTTACTAAAAGTCCGATAATGTAACCCAAGGTGTAATAAAATCACCTAAAAGAATGTTTACATTGCGTACGCTGCGAAGTGTGATTGTAGAGCAAAAAAATGTACTACAACTTTGCAGAGTAAATAGTTGTCTACACAAATGGTCATGACACCATGTGTGTAGTTATCTCACAATAAGTGTTTATTTAATTTTTTAAAATAATTTGAATGATGATGTTTTAAAAGCCCTTTATTTTGTACTTTGCTGTTAATTCTGATTAAAATAAATTATTTACAATTCAAGATAGATTCAATAGCTTCCTGGAACTTTTTGAATTATTCAATTCGGACATATCATTCAAAAGATATCGCAATATCCACGATATAAGTATTATCTAATACTTATATCTAATACTATATATTTTTAGGCACATATAGTAACATAACTTCACGCCTTTTCTTCCCGAAGGTCTAGGCAGTGGCTTTTAAGTCGCACTCGGCGTTATGTTTACGTCCCAAATGGAATAGGTGGCCATACCGGGCAAACGAGGGCAAACGAGCAAGCGCGTCACCTGATGGTAAGTCACCAGCGCCGCCCATGGACACCTGCAACACATATAGTGTTACAGTTGCGTTGCCGGCCTTTAAGGAAATAGGAATAGGAAAGTATGGGAAAGGGGAATACGCCTCCGGGTACCTCTCTCCCCGAACGAAACGCGGCATGAGCCACTTTACGTCGATCTTCCGAGAGGTCGTGGTATTTCATCGGTAGAGCCGGCCCATTCATGCAGCGAACTGCTTGGCTCCACCACTACTAATTTGTTAAGCTTGAATTTCATTACTACACAGACATCAGTTTAGGTTTAGGTACTGTAATTAATTTTTAAAATCAATCATAGTACCTCCAC
Organism: Euproctis similis; assembly: GCA_905147225.2. Taxonomy (NCBI): domain Eukaryota; kingdom Metazoa; phylum Arthropoda; class Insecta; order Lepidoptera; family Erebidae; genus Euproctis; species Euproctis similis. Next base: position 9,289,129 of record LR990122.1, read on the forward strand.
CCGCCACTAGATGTATGGAGGAACTATAATTGACACTTGAAACGCGGCCTTTAGTGTCAACTACATTCCTTTATAACTGTATTTGATTGAATGTATTATTTTATTTCTAAAATCCATTGAAGAAATAAATAGTAGAACTGATTTTCTTAAATATATATATAAACTCCATGGAGTGAAACCATAGCGCGATTTAAAATTGACGAATAGTGACCTCTATGGCCGAGTCGAATAAAACATTATAATATAATAAACTTCAATCAAGACATGATACACATATCTTATATCTTTAAACGAGCAATTCTTGTATATATATATGTATATATATATATGTATATGTATATATAATTGGAACTCGGAATCGGCTCCAACGATTTTCATGAAATTTAGTATATAGGGGGTTTCGGGGGCGACAAATCGATCTAGCTAGGAATCATTTTTAGAAAATTTCATTTTATCGTGTTTTATCGATAATCAACTTAAACATCAACTTACTTTTTTATTGGAATTCCTGACATCTATTGGCGAATGCTATTATTATTTTAAATTGTGAGCAACTAACTTGCTTTAACGACAACAACACTAAAGCTATTCCAGCAGATGGCGTTGTTTATAAAAAAAAGAAAATACCGAGCATGGAATTCCTGACATCTATTGGCGAATGCTATTATTATTTTAAATTGTGAGCAACTAACTTGCTTTAACGACAACAACACCAAAGCTATTCCAGCAGATGGCGTTGTTTATAAAAAAAAAGAAAATACCGAGCAAAGCTCGGTCATCCAGATATTACATATAGTGATGGTTAAGTAACCTTTTAAAAAAAAAATTATATAATAATCTGTTTATGATCCTCGGTTCAAATAATCTTCATCAGTATGTTGCATTCTTATACATAAATTTAAATAAAATATTAGATAGGAACTTAGTTACCATTTCTCATAATCAGTCCCATTTTTAATAGTACCTATAATATATTAGTAATAAGTATTAATAGTCTCGGTGGTCCAGTTAAGTAGTCGAGCTCTCCGATTCTGGAGTCCTGGGATCGATTCCGGGCTCACATAAATGATTTCTCGGATTTTTTAGGTATCTTACTATAGTTAGTTTTAGGTACCCTATGGTATTTTTTTATGGGATAAAAGGCAAACCTAAAGGAGTAGGATATGAAAGGATGGGGAAGGAGGGTGGGCCTCCGGGTACCTCTCTCACCGAACGAAACGCGGCATGAGCCACTTTACGTCGATTTTCTGCGAGGTCGTGGTATTTCACCTGTCGAGCCGGCCTATTCAAGCAGTGATTATTTTTCTCTATTTCTGAATCAATTTCTAACCCTTTTCATTTTCCTTTCTACAACACCAAGTTACACTTCCAACGCGCGGCGGGACCCCACGCATTTTTTTTTTTGTAATAGTTAGAAGGTGTCAACGGGGTGGTTTTGATCTATATTTTATATATGATGTTGTACAGCAAAAGTAATAATTTTCGAGATTTAGCATTTTAATTGCAAACGCTGCCTGAACCCTAAGTGATAGATCAAAACAATGTTGTACATTATTAACATTATTAAACACCTTCAGAAGATTTACAAAAAAGTCCGCGAGGACATATGTCTATCTCTTAGGGATAACCCACAATGACCATTTTTATTAATTTACTTTTTACGAGAAATAATGGCTTATTTACGAAGCGATTTTAAACATTACAGCATTAATTTTCATCCAATTATGTGTCTTAAATAGATTGTGCCTTTATTATAGATCAATATGGTCCTTAACAGTATGTAATTTAAACGAATATTTACGAAGATATTACAGTATTAACATAGCGGGACATTGCAGTTGCATTGCACGCCGAAACGCGTGCTGATAAATAGCACAAATTGAACTTTATATGATCCAAATTTTAATCATTTATTACTTTTGATGCGGAACAAAGTTCGCCGGGTCATCTATTACAATAAAATAGAGCGGCAATCTTTGCTTTTTTTGTATAGGTATTTCAAATTTCATTACGGTCGTCGTTACTGTCGAATAATTTTGTTACGATTAGTTCAATTCATTATTATGTAAACAAAATTGTACATATTAGTATCGATTTGATTTTCTTATTAAAATGTTCAAATAAAAAAGTGTTAACAGGGAGACACGTTCTATTTAAAATATTTTGATAAAGATTTTTTGAAAATGGGTGCAGGTCAAATAGGAGGAATAGCGACTTTGTGTAAATATGTACTTATGTTTATGTATTTTAATATTTTTTTTATTCAAATAATAAAATAAACATAAACATGTATAACTTCACGCCGTTGTTACCCGAAGGTGTAGGCAGCGGCTTTAAAATACTCTAATAATATAATCGTAATATTTTTTTTCCAGTGGACATAGATTTTAATAATGCTGCTGGTTTTATTGGTTCCAAAGCTGATATCTCGGAAGGCTAACATGTAGTAAGTTTAGGAACATATTATGAGATATTAATTGCTCAAAGTAATCATTTGCAATTAAGGTGTTTTATATTATGTACTAGCTGACTTTGTTTCGCCTCAGCAGCAATTAATAAGTAAATAATCCTTATGTTACCAGTCACCTTCCAATAAAACTCCCGTCAAAATTGGTCCAGGCCATTTCCGGATTAGCCGGAACAAACAGTCAAACAAAAAGACATTTATAAAATATCTTGTTTTCTTCACCTATATCTCTGTAGTGATTGTAAATCTTAATCTGTACATTGGGGTTTTTTAAACTTCACGCCTTCTTCTACTCGCAGGTGTACCTTGAGTTGCCGGATTTATACGTCGCCAAATTAAATAGGCGACGCAACCTATTGCCATACACTGGGCAATATGTTGGCTGTCATCTATATTTATCACATATAGCTTCCGAAAATGTATTAGTTTAGAGTTTATTCGATCTCACGAATTCCTGATTCAGGAGTGAAGTGCTTGATATCCAAGCCACCCATATTCTTGGATTAATATGGTAAAATGCCACAGCTTAAGATCGTAGATACGCAAGGCACAGGATAGTAGGCATCAAAAAGGTGATACATACATACCTACATAACTTCAAACCAAATCCCTTGCGGGGTAGGCAGAGAGAACGGAGCGCCATAAGGCACTATTTTTACACACCTCACTCGCTTCGTTGACTTTCATAACTCTTTTCATGCACGCGCGTCGATTTTTGAGGCTCCTAAAATCACCTTCCTCCAGAATTCTAGAAACGTTCTAATTAGCCATGGAATGTGTGTTTTGTGTTGGCCGTCCTCGACTCCTACATCCATCCGCTTTTGCATAGTATATCTGCTTAATCAAAAGGGTGATGATGATGATATATTTAATGACTGTGTAATATCTTTGTTGTAGGTCATGTTCTTTTCGCACGCAATGATGTTCTGTATTGGGGTCTTAATAGAAGCGCATGTGGTTTTGACACCGGCAAGTTGCGTTTACAGCGAGAGATATAAATTTGACGTAGTTGCCGGTACACACAGATTTTTAGAATACACCGGTATCATGCGGCAAGTCGAGCATATAGCTATCCATAGAGGTATTTATTTGTATATGCAACCTTTATCTTATCTGTGGTTGGTAAAAATACAATTTATTTTTTCTATAAGAACTAACACATCTTCACCACGCTACTTTTTTTTTTTCTTTTTTTTTTTTTTACGGGATAGGAGGGCAAACGAGCAGGCGTGTCACCTGATGGTAAGCAACTAACGCCGCCCATGGACACCAGCAGCACATATAGTGTTACTGTTGCGTTGCCGACCTTTAAGGGAAGGGGATAGGAAAGGATGGGGAAGGGGGTGGGCCTCCGGATACCTCTCTCACCGAACGAAACGCGGCATGAGCCACTTTACGTCGGTCTTCTGAGAGGTCGTGGTATTTCACCGGTCGAGCCGGCCCATTTATGCAGTAAACTGCTTGGCTCTACCACTGTTAAAACAGTACTATATTGGCAAGTTTTATATTGGTAGAAAATCATAACGTAAATAACATTATGTTAAGGTATTGAAATGTCGTTATGATACCAAAGTATGTAAGAATGTATGTTCGGGTGAATCGCTGAACTCCACCATTTCCAATTAGATATCTTCAACCGGTTGAGCTGAAATTCTGTATACGTACTAAGTTTGGATGACAATGCATGATATAGTATGTAAAATCACTCAGCGGAGTAGTTATTATAAACGAATCTACAATATGGGTATCAAATGAAAGGACTTGTTGAGAGTAACTCAAAATAAGAATGCGACGTCATTTTAAATCCGATAGGACGGAAGAGATATTAAGTTTAATGCGTTTCTACAATATGGGTATCAAATAAAAGACCTTGTTCAGAGTAACTCGAAAAATAATATGTCGTCATTCTAAATCCAATATGGCGGATCATTCAAAATCCAATATGGCGGATCATTCAAAATATCAGTGGAGTGGTTATTCTTAATGCAGTTCCGCAAATGGGTATCTATCAAATAAAAGGCCTTGTTGAAAATCAGCCCACACTGTTATTGTTGTGACTGTGTTATGCATATTAGATATTGGATAACGTTCCTTCCCTTTTTTAAACCGACTTCTTATGCATTTTAACCAGCAATTAATATAGCTTTTTTTGTAGAATAAATTTTAAGTAACTTATGTTATTAAAGCATCCATTTGTATCACCAAGTTTTTATATGTTGCTGAAACTGTCCAGGTTATAATCACACCGACCGCTGGAATGACTGTTCACCGCACAATCTCGCTCTGCTCATACTGAACAAACAGTTCTTTTTCAACCACAAAGAGTTTGGTGCTGATTATATAGTTAACCGTGTACGTTATGGTGTCTCAACACCCACACAAGAGAGTCTGTATCAAGATAATTCTTGCGTATATTACGGTTGGGGCAGTCGCCGAAATGTAAGGAAGATTTTTTTTACTACACACTAGCTAACGTAACCAACTTACTGCCATATCATATTCTTACGCGGTAAAGATATTGTGTGTATAGTTGAATGCGCTAACCTACGGAGATACTGTACGGATATGGACGGTACTGTACGGTAACGCCTCACAATTGTGAGGCCCTGTGGTTCCACCACCTCTCTCTAGGTCAGGAACCACCAGCCACGCTGATCCAGGTGTGTGACACGGCTGTCCCGGTGGAGAGGTACTTAAAGTACCTCGGGCTCACCTTGGATCTTTGAAGAGCACTTCGTGAGCATGGTCCTCCGAGGGCGACGGGTGGCAGGCGCGTTACATCGCCTTCTGCCCAATTTCGGGGGACCGGGAAAGGGAGTTCGTCGCCTCTACGATCCGTGGGCTTGTACGGGGCCCCCGTTTAGTCGCGAGACCTTGCGGGGGCCTCCCGCTCCCGGGCTCTACTGAGGAGCCCGGAGCGGATCATGGCCATCCGGATCGTACGGGACTACCGTACCATCTCATACGAGGCGGCGACGGTCTTCGCGCGTTTCCCTCCTTCATTATCCTGGCCGAGATGTATGCAGCCACGGTGTGCACAAAGCATTTCCTCGCATTAAAAAAAAAGGTCCCCACTTACATTAAATATTTTTTTAAACGATTAGGATTAGGTGGATCCCAACCGGTATTTTTAATAGTTTACTCACGCCCTAACCCCTCCCCCTCCCTTTCTCATTTTACTCCCTTAAATGTCGCATGCGCAACTGTAAGACTATCTGTGTTGCGGGTGTCCAGGGGCGGCGGTAGTTGCTTAAAATCAGGTTTGCTCGTTTGCGCTCCTATTCCATAAAAAAAAATAAATAATATCAAAAATAACCTAATATCAAAGAGGTAATGAATAAAATAATATCCATATGAAATTAACATATTTCTAAATTTTTTAGGGTTATTTGATACCGTTGTTAATGAACATGAGAAAAGTGAGTGTTGTCATACTGCCACCGGAGAAATGTTTGAAGATGTTTCAGTGGGATAATAAATATCTATGTATCCAACAGGAACCCTGTAAAGTATGTACCTATTATAATATTGACCTACCTACTGATACCTACCTACAATGTTAGGTATTATATTAAAGAAGCACAGTTAATTCCCTGCATAGTTAATTCAGTTTAAAAAATAACCTAACTGTATCCTTCTCTTCTCTGTCTGATAAAGCGAAATCTGACCATATCATTTCAATCAAATTCAAATAAATGTTTGGAGTCCTACCTAAGTCCTGACAATGTTTTTTTTTTTCAAAATAAGCATTTTAGATATCATAAAAACTTTACTGTCGGGTTGAAAGTGCAATCAAAAATTTCATCATTTATAAATGGTACTCGACTTAGTATGTACTAATATGGCCACCGTTCTCTCAGTCAGTCGGGAGCGAAAGAAAAACATATGGCTGACAAGCTTACTCAGCACTACACCGAAGAATGGCGGTATAACCATTCATAAAATATGGGTCACCCTAAATGTTCTTGGTAGGGGCGGGCAGCAGCGTCCCTATCTAAAAAAAGGTTTACCCCTGCGTTCTCCAACCCGTTTGCCCAGCGTGGGGACTATGGGCATAAACCTCCCAAATGAAAATAGCACCAATGCAACGGCCCCCAGTTCCCGGTGGTCCCACTATTCCCGGCCAAGGCAGCGGTCGTGGTAACGGTGGGACAGGGGGTGCTAAGAATCTCCGGGTTACGGCAGGCTGCCAAAAACAACTACTTGTGGCCACTTATAATGGACGCAGTCTTCGGCTGGACCAACACCTCACCGAACTCGAGGTAGAGCTGGGTTGCTTGAACTGGCATATTCTGGGGCTATCTGAAGTCCGGCGAGAGGGGGAGGACACGATAACCCTAGAGTCAGGCAACTTACTTTACTTTCGGGAAGGTGACCAGCTCTCCCAGGGGGGTGTCGGTTTCCTCGTTCGCAAGGACCTCGTTAGCAGCGTTGTGGAGATCGGTAGTGTGTCGACCAGGGTAGCGTACCTTGTACTGAAACTTACCAACAGGTACACCCTGAAGGTAATACAGGTGTATGCGCCGACCTCGACATACTCTGACGAGATAGCCGAGGCGATGTACGAAGATATTGCAAAAGCAATACATGGTACCGCCAAGGCTCACTACACCGTTGTTATGGGGGACTTCAATGCCAAAGTGGGAGTACAAGAACGCGGCGAAACGAAAATCGGTCCATATGGCTTGGGGTGCCGGAATCACAGGGGGCAGATGCTGGTCAACTTCCTGGAGTCTGAAGGGCTTTTCTTGATGAATTCTTTCTTCAAGAAGAGTCTCCACAGGAGGTGGACTTGGCGAAGCCCCGATTCTGTGACAAGGAACGAGATAGATTTTATCATTACGGATAGTAAGCATATATTTAGAGATGTCTCTGTGATCAACAGGTTCAATACTGGAAGTGATCACCGACTTCTTCGAGGCTCTCTAAACATTAACTTCAAAGCCGAAAGGACCCGGAAGATAAGGTCTATTCTACGACCTACGCCACTCCAAATAGCCGAAACCGAAAAGTTCCAAACGGAACTTAAAAATCGATTCGATCTGCTGGAAACCACAGGCAATGTGGACGAAAAAATCGACACTGTGGTCAACACGCTGAGGAAAGTGTCTCAAAGGCTGTTCCCGAGATCGCAGAAAAAGGAGTCCAAGCTCTCTGCTGAGACACTCGAGCTGATGAGGCAAAGGCGAGAAACTCCATCCGATCAGCTGTCTTCGTCAGAATGGAAAAGCCTAAACCAGCGTATTAGAAAGCTGATGCGGCGCGACCTTCGTCGATCGAATACTCGAGCAATCGAGGACGCGATCGACCGCAACAAAGGGTCGAAAGTGTTCGCTCAGCAGCTTGGAAGGCCCCATCTGACGAAGCTGAAAACTGCGGATGGACGTGTCGTCACCTCTAAGCCTGAGATTCTCGCAGAGATAGAATCTTTTTATGGGCTCCTTTATTCCACACGGATGACCAAGCCGACGAGACACAGCGATGGTGACCACAGAGCCCCGCTAACGCGTCACTATAGTGAGGACATTCCCGATGTCACTGAAAGCGAGATTAGTGCGGCTCTCGGGCAACTCCAGAACAACAAGGCACCCGGTGATGACGGAATTACTACAGAGCTTCTAAAAGCCGGCGGGACTCCTATCCTAAAGGAATTAGCAAGCCTTTTTAATTCCGTCATACACCGGGGCATAACACCACAGGCTTGGGGCAGGAGTGCGGTGGTGCTTTTCTTCAAAAAAGGTGATAAAACCTTACTGAAGAATTACAGACCCATCTCACTCCTGAGCCATATCTACAAGTTGTTCTCGAGGGTCGTCACGAATCGTCTCGCTGTAAAACTCGACGAATTCCGGCCTCCAGAGCAGGCCGGGTTTCGAAAAGGCTTTAGTACGGTGGACCACATCCATACTGTTCGGCAGATTGTACAGAAGACCGAAGAGTACAACCAGCCGCTGTGTATGGCATTCGTGGATTATGAAAAAGCCTTCGACTCCATCGAAACTTGGGCAGTTTTGGATGCATTGCAGCGATGTCGGATTGACTGGCGTTATATCGAGGTGTTGAGATGCTTGTATGACACCGCCACGATGGCTGTCCAGATACAGGACCAGGTGACGAACTCTATCGAGCTGAATCGAGGTGTAAGACAGGGAGATGTCATATCTCCCAAACTCTTCACCAACGCTCTAGAGGACGTCTTCAAGACCCTGGATTGGACTGGACAGGGTATTAACGTGAATGGTGAGTACATCTCACATCTTCGGTTTGCCGACGATATCGTTGTAATGGCAGAGTCGCTGGAACAGTTAAGCGGAATGCTGCGCAGCCTGGACGAGTCCTCCCGGCGTGTCGGTTTGGGCATGAACTTGGACAAGACCAAAGTCATGTTCAATGAACATGTCGTGCCCGGACCGATAAGCGTCGAAGGGTCAGTTCTCGAAGTCGTAAACAAATACGTCTACCTAGGCCAAACTATCCAGGTAGGTAGACGAAACTTCGAGAAGGAGGCCGAAAGGAGGATTCAGCTGGGTTGGGCTGCATTTGGCAAACTGCGTCGGGTCTTCAGCTCGCCTATACCGCAATGTCTGAAGACCAAAGTCTTTGACCAGTGCGTCCTACCGGTAATGACCTACGGTGCCGAAACGTGGACACTCACGGTGGGGCTAGTCCACAAATTTAAAGTCGCTCAGCGAGCTATGGAGCGGGCTATGCTCGGGGTATCTCTGAAGGATAAACTCAGGAATGAGTATATCCGCCAGAGAACTGGGGTAACCGACATAGCTCGTAGAATAAGCTCGCTGAAGTGGCAATGGGCTGGTCATATCTGCCGAAGGACCGACGGTAGATGGAGCAAGAAGGTCATTGAGTGGAGACCGCGTCTTGGTAAACGTAGCGTAGGACGCCCACCAGCCCGATGGTCAGACGACCTCAGAAAGGCTGCTGGAAAAGACTGGATGCGGAAGGCAGAGAATCGGATGTTGTGGCGCACATTGGGAGAGGCCTATGTCCAGCAGTGGACTGCAATAGGCTAATGATGAATATGGCCACCGCGGAAAAGTGTGCAGCGGTCGAGAACTCTGAAGTCTGAACTCTTCGAACGTCGATTTAGACCAATGACCTGATGTCTGACGTAGCCCCAAGAAAAAATCTAAAGGCGTTAAATTTGAAGTGGTTAATCGTCAAGCACTGAAATTAAGACTTTCAGTTTTGTCATAATCCTTAAAAGTGTCTAATCGCAGCCAATCTTTTGTTAAAAGTTTTATTTTTATTTACATTTTTTTTTATTACATTTCACAGTCTGATAAATTTGGCGCATTATGTCCTGTAAGTACATATTCCACTTTTTTACATACTTAATACTTTTTTTTTTTTTTTTTTTTTTTTTTTTTATGGGATAAGGGGCAAACGAGCTTGCGGGTCACCTGATGGAAAGCAATCACCGCCGCCCATGGCGTCTGCAATACCAGGGGCATCACATCAGCGTTGCCGCCCTTTCAGATGGGAATAGGCTCGTTTCTTGAAGGTTCCTAGGTCGTAGCGGTCCGGAAATACCGTCGCCGGCAACTGGTTCCATGAAGGAACAGTGCGTGGCAAGAAGTGCCTGTTAAAACGCACTGTTGTCGACCGCCAACCATTCAGCCAATGCGGGTGGTAGCGTTGGCGCGTCGAACGGTGGCGGAAATCAGCTGGCGGTATTAATCCGAACAATTCCTCAGAGCACTCCCCGTGGTATATGCGGTAGAGGATACATAGAGATGCCACCTCTCTCCGCAACGCCAGAGGATCAAGCCGATCAGTAAGAGCTTGGTTGTCGACAAGCCTAACCGCGCGTCGTTGGATGCGGTCAAATGGAGTAAGCTGGTACTGGGGTGCCCCCGCCCAAAGATGTGAACAGTATTCCACGTGAGGACGGACCTGCGCCTTGTAAAGTTGCAGGCGATGACCTGACGTGAAATACTGTCCCGCTCTATTGAGCACACCAAGCTTTTTGGAAGCCAATTTGGCCTTGCCCTCCAGATGACCGCGGAACTGGACGTCACTCGACAAGTCGACACCAAGAATTCCGATAGCGGCTGAGGCGGGTAAGGGAGTGCTCTCAAAACAGGGAGCTACGACAAAGGGTGTCTTTTTAGCGGTAAACGCGCAAACCTGTGTCTTCTTAGGGTTGAATTGGACTAAGTTTAGTCGGCCCCATTCCGAAACCTGACTAAGTAGAGTTTCGATTTCAGACACAAGTTTATTCCGGTGCTCGTCGACGTTTTCCCGAGAAATACGCGGGTGGCCGGTATATAAGGCATCCCCGGTACTGTCATCCGCATAACAATGAAGATTGCTGCTAAGCAGCATGTCATTGACATGCAGAAGAAACAGCGTAGGGGATAGCACACAGCCCTGGGGGACTCCAGCATTCACAGGTTTTAAGTCGGAGCATGACCCGTCGACAACAACTTTAATGCTCCGAGCCGTGAGAAAGCTGGAAACCCAATCGCATAATTTCTCGGGAAGCCCATAACATGGAAGCTTCGAAAGAAGTGCTTTGTGCCAAACCCGATCGAAGGCCTTCGCTACGTCCAAACTAACGGCCAGCGCCTCTCCTTTACTCTCAACCGCTTCCGCCCACCGATGGGTTAAGTACGCTAAAAGATCACCAGCTGAGCGACCTTGACGGAATCCGTACTGACGGTCACTTATCAACTGGTGCTCTTCTAGATACTTAAGGAGCTGGCGGTTGATGAGTGTTTCCATTATTTTGGAGAATAGGGAGGTGATGGCGATAGGTCTGTAGTTGGACGGATCTGAGCGGTCACCTTTTTTAGGGATCGGATGGACTAAAGCAACCTTCCATGATGCTGGCACAGCGCCGAGAGAGTAGAAGTACCGGAAAAGACGCGTTAGAACCGGTGCCAACTCTGGAGCACACGTCTTCAGCACAATTGCTGGGATTCCGTCAGGCCCACTCGACTTGTGGACATCCAGGGATAGAAGTATGCGTCGCACAGTACTTTGCCGGAAACGAACCTCCGGCATGGCGTGACCGCAATGTGGAATAGTCGGTGCGATGTTACCCATATCGTCCAAAGTCGAGTTGGACGCAAAAAGAGTGCCAAGAAGGTCGGCTTTCTCTTTTGCGTCGTGGGCTAGTGACTGGTCCTCCCGGTGCAACGGTGGAAGAGACGGCTTACAAAAATTCCCAAGAACAGCCTTGGCGAGCGACCAGAACGCACGGGTTCCCGAGGGAAGGCGAACTAGTTTCTCGCCAATTTTGCCTATGTACTGAGACTTTGCTACGGCTATAACTCTTTTGAAGGACCTGGAGGCAAGGTTGTACTTCTTCTTAAGAGGGCCGGTGTCAGAGTCCTGGGACGCCACTGCTTTTGCCCAGGCTTGATAACACTCATGCTTAAAACGTAATGCCGTTTTGCATGAGCGATCAAACCAGGGCTGGGATCTGCCGCCGATTGGCACCACTGAGGATGGAACAAAGAGCTCCATTCCCTGCAGTACCACGTCAGCAACAGAGTCGGCAACGACGTCAGGATCATCCGGCGAGAAGCAAACTTGCCCCCATGGGTAAGATGCGAAGAAATTTCGCATCCCATCCCAGTCCGCTGACCTATAGTGCCACACACGGCGGCGACTCGCAATGTGCGGTCGAAGTGGGCACGTGAGTGGCACCGTACTCCTTATCAGACAGTGGTCCGAAGAACCCAAAGGGGCGTCTACAGAAACCACATATCTGTCCGGATGGGAGGTCAGCAGAAGATCCAACAGGGAAGGTATATGATTATCAACATCTGGGATTCGCGTGGGTGCGGTAACCAGTTGTGTTAGATCATATGCTAGAGCAAAGTCATGAACAGATCTACCCGCGTGGTCGGTGGTGCGAGATCCAAGCCAATCGACGTGGTGGGCATTGAAATCGCCCAGAATAACGATTTCCGCGGATGGGACCTGTTGAAGTACGGAATCTGCAGCCGTTTGAACGTGGTCCATGAGTCGGTCTGTTTCGGTATTACCGCTATGGGACCTATAAAGACATGCGTAGATGCGGGGGTGGTCGTCGCTATCAACACGCAGCCAGAGGGTCGATAGGTCCCTTCCTTCAAGGCTGCCGAGGCGTCGAGCACAGATATCCTCCCGGACAAACACACACACTCCGGCCCGCGGTACAAAGCTGTATTCCAGTTTGTATCCGGGGTATAGGAGATATGAGGTGTCTGCCGGAGAAGATATCTGTGTCTCTGTAAGGAATAGCAAAGCAGGCTTTGCCGTTTCCAGGTGGTGGTGAATGGCAAGCAGATTTGAGTGGATGCCCCTGATATTGCAAAAGTCCACGTTTAGCGTGGCAGGGGGAGTCGCAATGCCCTTACGTTTGCCCCGGACAGTTTTTAGTGACGAGCGAGATTTTGCCCTCCCCAGACTACGAGGGGCAGCTTGAGCGTCCACGCCTTGGTGAATGCCAAACCGTGGACGCTCAAGGGGGGATTCTCCAGTGCTGTGGCAGCTGGTACCCCCCTGGGGTAAATGATCTTTTAATGTCGCTGCCATTAAGGGGAGGGTGAAGGGGATGGGCCTCCGGATACCTCTCTCACCGAACGAAACGCGGCACAAGCCACTTCACGTCGAAATTCTGAGAGGCCGTGGTATTTCACCGGTCGAGCCGGCCCATTCATGCAGCGAACTGCTTGGCTCTACCACTGTAAAATATAAAAATAAAATATAAAAATACTTGAAAATTGCCGTACTTATGTTTCGACACATGGATTTCTAGCTCCTGACAAATTGATGGCGGGTCTGTTGATTGCACGATTTCTGTATAATAACTGGCAAAAAAAAAACCCTAAAGTCATTGCTGTGTAACCGAATCCGAACTCAAGACTTTCGTTTTGAAGTATGGTTACAGGAGTACCGATTTTAAATATATAGATTTGTATTATTCACAGTTTGTATCATATTTTATGTTCTTTCTGTCTAACCTTCAAAGAACATGGCGATAATGATCGTATCTTGGAAAGTTTTACTCCGTTTGCTCCGGTTTCCTTCGAGGGATGATGATCTCGCGACTTGTGGATCGTCCGTGCGGCGTAGGTTTCTTGGACATGAGTCAGTATACAAAATTTCTGATGTGCGGTGTGGACGATTCTCGTGATATTATTGGCCATGATGAAATGGACATATTCGAAGTAACCAAAAGAACACCACCACCACCTCCTGAAGTCATAACAGTACAAGCGAGGAATGGTGATAAGGAAGAAAAGAATCAAACAGTTGAAGGAGAATAAATTATACAGCGTAGAATGTTATTTTTTTATAACCCGCCGGAATTTGACATCCCAAATGGAATAGGTGGTGGAACTTATTGCCGTTGATCGGGCACAATTATTTTTAAATCATAATAACATAACTTCACGCCTTTTGTTACATGCCTCATCTTGCCGTTATGTTTACGTCCCAAATGGAATAGGTGGCGAACCTATTGCCAGACCGGGCACTAAGTTTCAGTCATCGATATTTATCACACATAACTTCCGAAAACAATTTTGTAAAGTCATTGGTATGAGCCAGTGTCAGGAATCGAGCCCGGACCTCTGGATCAGAAGCCGTGTACTCGACCACTGCGCCACCGAGACTTATGTTATTTTTTTGGAACCCGCCGGAATTTAACATCCCAAATGGAATATGTGGAACTTATTGCCGTAGATCGGGCACAATTATTTATTAAATCAATTCACTATATCACACAAAAGTTAAAAAAAATCGCTGTACCAAGAACCGAACCCGATGTATAGCCGAGTATAGATTAGTGTTCGTTAAAAAACCTATAATATTATTATTCCACAAAATAATAAAAAGATTCATATCTCTTAAAAAAAATGGCAAAAAATTTAACAACGCAATTCGCATTATTAAAACTTTTTCATGAATTTTTTTCATAGTTGTAACAAAGAACTCATTCCGAGTCTATTAATTAAATAAATTAATAAAATAATTTAATAAATTAAAGCTTGGATACTGTACACGTATATTTATGAAAAATAACTGATATAAAAACTGTTTCTAGAATTCGCCCAATTAAATAAACATTTGGTTTATAGGTAATGGGCCCAAAAAACTTGTGGCGGGGAATCTACGACGGGGAATAAATGGAATAGGTGGCGAACCTCTTGCTATACCGGGCACAAAGTTTTCAGTCATCGATATTTATCACACTTACTTCCGAAAACAATTTCGAAAAGTCATTGGTGTCAGCCAGTGTCTGGATTCGAACCCGGACCTCTGGATCAGGAGCCGTGTGCTCTCCCACTGGACCACCGTGACTTAGTTATATCGATTTTTTTTATCTATTAAACTGTGTAGCAAGTGGAACAAGGCGACATTCGGACTATGTGTAAATTTATATAGGTACTAACAGATACCTACGAGTATTATGGACAGATCTACTTCCAATCTAGTTAAACCTTGATTATTAATTGATAATTATGGATGAATAAAAACAACATGAACCAGATAACCTAGATTAGATACTGGTTATATAATGTTTATTTTGGGTCACAAATAAACATTAATTATTTTTTTTAATCGATATCGGTTCAGCGTCGCTCTCGTTGTATATAGATCTAATAATTAAGGCATTAGATACTATTAGGTACATATTACTAATGGTCGACATTCGACCATAATTAATTTAAGTTATAAGTTTGAAAATTATTAAGGGTTTATTGTTGTAATAACTTCCGTAATTACACATTCAATACAAAAATAATGCAAATTTGGCTATTTGGTTGTAATTTTCTGAAACGTAATCATGCATTAGGTATGTAATTTACATTTGTGATGTGAGACCGGTGCATTTTAGGTAGTCATATGTACGTACCTACATTTTACAGTGGTAGAGAGATGCAGCGATAAAATACCATGGCCTCTCAGATTGACCTGTAGTAGCTAATGCCGCGTCTCATTGTGAGCGAGATATGCGATGGCCCACCGCCCTTCCCCCTCCCTTTCCATCTTACTCCCACTCCCATAAAAGCCGGCAACCCAAGAGTAACACCATCTGTGTACTTTCACAACAATTATGCGAATACAGCTCAGACTTATCATAACTTAACTTTATGGGGTACAGGTTGTGGGTTAGGTATTAGCAAAACGGTTTGAAGATCTTGGCATATATTTTCCAAAACAAAAATTCTTTGTGCGTGCAGCAAGATTTACCAACTGTCTTCTACCGTCCTTTTTTTGGTACGCTGGGAAAAATGCTGTGGGCATACGGCTCCCACCGAGAGGTGGAAGGATTATGTGGAGCTCCCGGGAGATGGTATTTCGGTGTATCCACTAAACAATCCAGCGCCGTTCCCGCTTCGTCATTTTAGGGAAGAATGGAACACCGCTTTCAGCCGGTCCTTCCCGACGAATTGCCGCCCTTACGGTAGGCTCCGCGCGCCCCTCGCGATGGTGAGAGGCTCGGGAACGGCCGGGGATCGTCGCGCATCGCTGTCCGGCGACAGTGTGGGTAAGAACTATGCCCCCGCGCCAGTCAACCGCCCGACCCCGGGAAGGAGTTGTTGTCTGCGATCGAAATGTCGCTTCCTTCCTCCCCTTCTTCTCCTGCGAAGCGGCGCCGTGAGAGCGTGGTAGCTGCCAGCAAGGCAGCTATGACGCTGGGGAGCGACATAGTTCCCTCTCCTCTCTGCCGATTCAGCTCAGGTACGATCCAAAGCATCCGTGCCCGGACAGCAACTGCACCATTCACCATTGCACCTGCAACGAGAAGCGTGTCATCCGCATAACATATTACACTTGTCCCACGGAGGATGACCACAGAAGCCAGTGAAAGCCGATGTTCCACAGGAGAGTTTCCCAAGACAGACTCCTGCGGAACACCGGACTCCGTGCTGTATCAAAGTCAAAGTCAAAATAAGTTTTATTTTCATAGGTCTTCACAGACACTTAAAAATAGTCAACAAGTACAATTTAACTTTATTATTTTAAATTAACTACTTAACAAGAGCGCTTGAGAAAAGTGCGTCCGTGGAACAAGAAAACACGGACGCAATCGCTACGAGCGGCCCGATTCCGAGTGTAGGGGCTATCATGAGAAGAATCGGGCAAGAAACTCATGTGCCAAATACTCTTTTCAAACTATTAAACATAAATAACAATAATATTAATATCGCTACTGAAAACAAAGCAGTAGACTCGTGCATAAAAGGTGTAGCAGCCAGAATACTCAACCATAGCAGCAAATTGACATGTTGATGTTAATTTGCTACTATCATAGCAGCAAATTAACATCTTTATTACATCATAACTCACGCGACATCTTTTATTTGGAGTGGTAACGTTGTTCAATAAATAAAACTTATATGTACATATATTATAAACAATATCAAGGCAAATTTTAAATCAGAAAGTGTATAGGTATACATAACTATCAGAAATTATTACGGGACGCCTCCACTCCAGAACATGTGAACAAATTTCAACACGCAAACTACAGAATCCGCGTTGAGCAAGCAACTTGACGGTCCCAAGGTGACTTGTCCGTCATGAAGTCATTGATGATGTAATAAGTACCAGCTATGAGACGATCCTTCACCGCCCGACTAAACCGATCAAATGATAGAGCCAGGATATGCGCAGGGACTCTATTATAAAATTGTACATCCATTCCCAGAAAAGACTTATGTACTTTACTTTATGTACTTTGTGCAGGCGATGACTTGGCAACACAAGTTTATGTTTGCCTCTGGTATTAAAATTATGAACATCACTATTTTTAGTATATTTATTCAAGTTTTTCCTAACAAACATTATATTGGCATATATAAATTGTGAAACAACTGTTAGTATGCCAATTTCCTTAAAACGTTATCTTAGAGAGACTTTGGCCCCCAAATTATAAATTGCCCGAATAGCTCGTTTCTGAATAACAAAAATCGTCTGAATCTCTCAAAAAATGCAAAATACCATAAGACATAACGCTATGAAAGTAACTGAAGTAGACTATTCTAGCGGTTGCAACGTCGGAAAGCTGTCGAACTTTTCGAACCGCGTAGGCAGCAGAGCTGAGTTTTCCCGCTAAAGATTTTATTTGAGGACCCCACTGGAGCGTATTATCTAGACTCTAGATAATACGTTCAGTCAACTTTATTCTTAGGTATTACTCTAGATTCTAGAGTAATACCTAAGAATAAAGTTGACTTCACTGGGTCTAAAATTGTGTTATTCAGAGATATATTTATAGCCGGACCGGACATTAGGCATAGTAAACCTTATTATTTTAGTTTTATTGGATTTTAGAACTAAATTATTAGCCGTAAACCATTCATGGGCATGTGTAAGGGAGCTATTCACATCATCAAAAATGCTTTTTTAGAGTCTACCTTGAAGAGGAGTGAAGTGTCATTAGCAAATAGCACAATGTTACAAAATTTCTGAACGCAAAAATGCAAATCATTGGTATGTATAATAAACAGCAACGGACCGAGAATGGAACCCTGGGGAACGCCCATAGACACAGATGATCCAGATGATCTCACTCCGTTTACATCAACAAACTGTAACCAGTTATTTAAGTATCATGCAATCAGCCTAAGTGCAGTGTTCTTAATACCATCGTGACTGAGCTTACGTAAAAGAGTGTGGTGATCCACGCAGTCAAAAGCTTTAGAGAGGTCACAGAATACGCCAATTACGTCCTGCGAGTTCTCCCAAGCATCGAAAATATGTTTGATAAGAGCAGCCCCAGCATCGGTTGTAGAGCAACCTTTTGTGAAACCGCATTGCTCTTTGTGAAAAAGATTATTCAAATTAAAATGGCTTAGTATTTGTTGAGAGATAATTTTTTCAAAAATTTTGCTGAGTGCAAGTAAAATAGAAATAGGACGAAAGTTAGCTGGATCGTTCCTACTACCACTTTTAAACAAAGGTATCAATTTGCTGTGTTTCATTAAATTAGGAAACACACCTGCATCTACACATTTATTGAAACTAGGTTTGGAGCTATGAGGAAAATAATAGAATCTTTTAATTTCACGGAAATGTCCCATAAATCAGCCGTTTTTTTGGAATTTAATTGTTTAAACACTTTTATAATATCGTAAGCGTCGACATGTTCAAAGTTAAAAGTAACGTTGCACTCGGCCACACTTTCCCTAAGCACAGTTTCAGCTTTGACGAGACACGAATTTAATGTATTAGTAGTAGTAATGGGAATTTTGGCAAAAAAGTCATTAAATGTTTCGACAACAGCATATGTATTTATCTTGGATAATTTTATTATTAATTATATACTACATAGTATAAAACAAAGTCGCTTTTTCTTTCCCTATGTCCCTTTGTATGCTTAAATCTTTGAAACTACGCAACGGATTTTGATAGTTAGAGGGTGTCAACGAGGTGGTTTTGATCTATAATTCATGAATAGTGTAGTGAAAAAAAAATTATAATTTTTAAGATTTAAAACTTTAATCGAAAACGCTGCCTGAACCCTAAGTGATAAATCAAAACAATGTACTACATTATTATACACCTTTAAAAGGTCTATAAAAAAGTCCGCGAGGGCATATGTCTATGTCTTAGGGATAACCCACAATGACCATTATTATTTTTTTACTTTTTACGAGAAATAATGACTTATTTACGATGCAATTTTAAACATTACAGCATTAATTTTCATCCAATTAAGTCTTAAATAGATTGTGCTTTTAATATAGATTAATATAGCCACTTACAGCTTGTAATTTAATCTAATATTTACGAAGATATTACAGTATTAACATAGAGGTACATAGCAGTTGCGCGCCAAAACGCGTGCCGATAAATAGCACAAATTTAACTTTTTAAGATCCAAATATTGCTAATTTATTTCTTTTGATGCGGAACGAAGTTCGCTGGGTCAACAGTTAATTATAAGTAGTTAATTATAGTACGAACAGTCTTATTGTTGATAATATTCCAAGTAACTTTAATCTTGTTCTGTGATTCTTGTATCCGCTTACTTATATATATTGATTTGGCAGATAAACATACTTTTTTAAATATTTTAGAGTAATTTCTAACATTTCTAATAAAAACGGGATCAAAATTCCACTTCTTTATACTATATAAATCATACTACTTAGTTCTACTTTTGTAAATGCCCTTGGTGGCCCAATCGCAAAATGAAAAATTGACATTTTTACTCATAGTTTTGGTTTTAAAAATAGATTTATGTTCCGACTCTATGGTTTTTAAAAGTGTGTTGTACAGTTCATCTGGATCACTCGACATGTCCGGCGAAGCAACCCTAGCCGCGATAGCGTTTTGAAAATGTTTGACGCCTTTCTGGGTTATAGGTCTACAAGTAAATTTACTAAACTAAGTTAGGCATATTAATCACTAAAACTGCCTTTTGACCACAATGGTCCGATGCCAAGTGACTTAATATTTCTTTTTGCACAAAATTTCAATTACAAAAAATATTGTCTAAGCAGGTAGCAGAGTGAGATGTAATTCTTGTGGGTTCTAAGAACAGATGATGTAGTCCAAATAAGGTAAATAAACTAACAAGCCTACTATTGTTAGTTGAATCTTTTAACAGATAAACGTTAAAATCATCACATACAATTACATTCCTACCACTTACAATAAGTTTTTGCATGACATCATCCATAGTGGATTCGAATATATTAAAATCACCCAGTGGCGGCTTATAAACACAAAACACAATAAATTGCTCAAGCTCAACACAGGACAGTTCAATAGTGCGTTCAACGGAGAGCTTTGTAATGTCTCTCCTGTTTTTAAATCTATAATACTATTTGATACAAGGATCATGGCACCACCATGATTGGCTTTTTTCCTACAAAATACACTGCCAACAGAGTAGTGAGCATTATTGAAAGCGAGTTCACAAGTTTTAAGCCAATGTTCAGTCAAACATAATACTTGAACATTGTGCTTTTTACAAAATAGGTCAAGCTCAAGTTCTGCCACCAACCTCGATACAGCAGTCGGCACCATGCCACGATTCTATAATTTAAGTTGGATCAAACTGTATACGGCTCGGCAAAATTAGACTAAAAAGTGGTGAAGTTGCATATTTCTATATCATTTTATTGGCGTGCAGCCTCCTGGGTATGGGTATGACCCAAGCCACAGCCCAGGCCTCCACGCGGATCTTTACGCTTCCAAGCTGCGGTTGCCAGATAAACCTTGCATATTTTGATGTACAATTGTGAGCTAAATCATTGCTCACAATCTATCTTTTGTCGCTTCTATTAATTTAAACAAATAGAAATGTCAAGATCCTTACAATTAATTGCTACTTTACAAGTAGCCCTGATAGTTTGTATATATAATGCTAGCAGTCTAGCAATTTCTTTCCTGTCAGCAAATGGCAGATACACAGTATCTTTTGTTAACCTAAGATTTGTTTTTAAACTATTAATATCAAAAACTGCGCCCGCGATTGCCTCCCGCAGCTTGGAAGCGTAAAGATCCGCGTGGAGGCCTGGGCTGTGGCTTGGGTCATACCGATACCCAGGAGGCTGCACGCCAATAAAATGATATAGAAATATGCAACTTCACCACTTTTTAGTCTAATTTTGCCGAGCCGTATACAGTTTGATCCAACTTAAATTATAGAATCGTGGCATGGTGCCGACTGCTGTATCGAGGTTGGTGGCGGGATCGAGTCCCACATCATCATTCATCATCAGCCTATTGCAGTCCACTGCTGGACATAGGCCTCTCCCAATTTGCGCCACAACATCCGATTCTCTGCCTTCCGCATCCAGTCTTTTCCAGCAGCCTTTCTGAGGTCGTCTGACCATCTGATGGTGGGATGGGCTGATGCGCGCCCTACACTACGCTTACCAAGTCGCGGTCTTCAGTCAATGATCTTCTTGCTCCATGTACCATTGGTCCTTCGGCAGATGTGACCAGCCCATTGCCACTTCAGCGAACTTATCCTACGGGCTATGATGGTTAGGTTCAAGGTTCAAGTAACTGAGCTCTACCTCGAGTTCAGTGAGGTGTTGGTCCAGCCGAAGACTGCGTCCGTTATAAGTAGCCACTCGTAGTTGACTGTGACACCCTACCGTAACCCGGAGATTCTTCGCACCCCCTGTCCTACCGTTACCACGACCGCTGCCTTAGCCGGGAATAGCGAGACCACCGGGAACTGGGGGCCGTTGCATTGGTGCTTTTTTCATGGGAGGTGTTTGCCCATAGTCCCCACGCTGGGCAAACGGGTTGGAGACCGCCGGGGTAAAACATTTTTAGACATGGACGCTGCCGCCCGCCCCAACCAATCATGTTTCTTCATTCCGCCGACAATTAAAATGGTTACCTATTCGTCAGCGCCGTAACCTACATACACTGTCAATGGTCTTCGCGCTACTCAACTCCTCTAGTGCCCCCACCTACTTATCCTCTGATTTCAAATATGTCTACTCCAATCAGAATCGGAAACCTCGCTCGTCTAACAATCTCCTCCTTACATGCCCTCAGCACACCTCTAGCCTTGTACATTCTTCTTTCTACATACAATCCATTCTTCTCTGGAATTCCCTCCCTCCCGAAATTAGGAAGTCAAAAAGCCGAAAAAGTTTTAAGTCTTGTGTTTATGAACTATATATGAAGCAAATTCTGGAAACCGGCTAATTAACCCTCTTCAAACTAAACCATGATGCCATTTTATTTTTTTTCTCTTTGTGTTGTATATATGTACATTTATTTGTTTATATACTGTATATATATATATATATATATATATATATATAATGTATGTGTGTAAATGTATTGATATATGTGTTTATATATGTATGTGTATTTTATATATGTTTATATGTGTGGATATGTATATATACTCCTGTATATGTATGCTTAGATCTATAGGTATTTATGTGTATTTATATCTATTTATCTCAATCGATTAAATAGACTTTTTTTTGTATAAAATAATTAGTGTTATTAGCTCATAATAAGAGAACCTACCTATCACTCTTTTCTGCACCACCCAAAGGTTGGCTGGCAGAGAATGCCTTAGGCATTAAGTCCACCTTTGTACAATGTACATAAAGTTTTAAATAAAAAAAAAAAAAAAAAACCAAGAACATTTAGGTCGGTCCATATTTAGGAATGGTTATCCCGCTATTCTCGGGTGTTGTGCTGTGTAAACTTGTCAGCCATATGTTTTTCTTTCTCTCCCGACTGACTGAAAGCCACCCAAGTACAAATATTTATGACAAGCATGAATGTTTGTACGGCGTCTGGGTGTTTTAACAAAGTTCGCTGGTTCGACTAGTTTTAATAATATTACGTAATAGTACGGTAGGTGGGTACATCCCTTTTCACAATACAATGTTAACATATTGAAAAGTTATTTTATGTTTATATTATTATTAGTATTTAACAATAAAACTCACATAATATTCTTCAATACAATACAAAATGGCGACGCAGCATTTAGTACCAACAACAATAAAGAAATATAATGACAGGGTTGTGTTTACGAGGAATTTTATATTATGAAGGTACCTACGCAATGTACTAAAGAGGAAAGATTTGCTTGTTTGTTTGTAAATGAAAAACTCTGGGAGTAATAAATCTATTTTAATAGATCATTATTAGGTATCATACATCAATCGGTCCGTGGTGTCAGAAATGTTCGAATTCTGGCTCAATGCTGGTTCGAATCCTGACTTTACGAAATTATCTTCGGAATATATACGAGTAGAATATTTATAAATAAAATTTTATTTTTTATTTGATAAGCCACTTTACGTCTACTATTTATTCGCTCGGGATCTTTGACTTTTCTTGGAGACAGATAATATCTAAAAAAATACTTTTATAACCGCCTTACGATGGTGTCACCTTTGAGTCTCGGTGATCCAGTGGTCGAGCACACGGCTTCTGAATGCAGAGATCTCGGGTTCCTCCTATTCCTCCTCAATCCTGGCTCACATCACTGACTTTTCGAAATTAATTTCGTAAATAATGTGTGATAATTATCGATAGCTAAAAACTTTGTTCACCGTTCGCTATCTATTCCATTTGGGACGTAAACATAACGGCGAGTCGAGGCTTAACAGCTGCTGCCTACACCTTCGGGTAGAAAAAGGCGTGCAGTTATGTTTTATGTTTTTTTCTTTAAAAATTTCTTTAATAGCATCAAAAATGTCTGTGACAATCCGGCCCTGGTCTCGCCACTCATTTACGCGGGATAACTAGATCTACATCACGAGAACTTATCGTAATCTTCAGTAGCAACTAAGAGTTCGTCGTGAACCCAACGTATATTTGAAACAAATAAATAATTACATAAACTAAAATGTTTGTAATCATTTTAGTAATTCTAATGTCTGCATTGTATTATATGAATTATAGACGTTCGCGTAAATTAATTTACAAATTCGCTGATACTTTACAAACCGTTGGTGAATTACCGATAATAGGGCACAGTCATTGGTTTATCGGAGGACCAGAGAGTAAGTAATTTAATTTATTATTTATTTTAATATATATTTGTATACTTTATTTAATTTTTTAGTCTTCATGGTCCAATGGTCGAACACCTCGCTTTTGAATCAAGAAGTCGTGGGGTTCGAATCCGGGCTCACACCGAAATTTACGTTTTACGAAATTCCTTTCGGAAGTAATGTGTGATAAATATCGACGACTGAAAACTTTGTGCCCAGTGTATGGGAACAAGTTCGCGATTTGGAACGTAAACATAACGGCGAGTCGAGGTTAAACAGCCACTGCCTAACCCATTGGGTAGAAAAAGGTGTGAAGTTATATAATATTTTATGGCCATAAGTTGTTTGATGATTTGTCTTAGGGTCCTGGAACTTTAACGTCCCGTTTCTGTATCAGTACCTACAAGTACAAGGTACAAACAAATTATTGATTTTCTCATATAATGTTAATCGTGATAAATATCGTAGACTGACAATGAACTTTGCTCGGTGTACGGCAATAGGTTACGCTACCTATTTAATTTGAGAGTAAGTATGGGGGCGTTAATATTCTTAATATATACAAGAGTTCATCTACTTAGGGCAGATAATCTCCCACAGTGACCAAAGAAATAAATAGACGAATCGCAAACGGATGGAAGAAGTACTGGTCTCTGAAAGAGATAATGAAATCAAAGGAGCTTGGTATGTCAATAAAAAGAAAGACTTTTGACAACTGCATACTGCCAGTCATCATCTACGGATGTGAAACATGGTCACTCACTAAAAATCTTAGAGAGAAGATGGCACGATGCCAAAGAGCCATGGAGAGAAGTATGACAGGAATAAAGCAACAGGACAGAGTGAGAAGTAGTAAAATAAGGGAAGAAACCAAAGTTGTAGACATACTTACTCGTATTGACCAACAGAAGTGGTGATGGACCGGCCACATGATTCGGGAGCCACAAAACAAATGGAGCACAATAGTCTCCGACTGGTACCCCAGAGACCGGAAACGAAATAGAGGTCGCCAACAAACTAGATGGGAAGACGACAATGGCGTAGTGTGCCTTGGTGGGGCCCCGTATAAAAATTTATTTGTGGGCCATGTAAGATAGGGATTTCTCACAACTTACGCACGTCGGGGGCCCCTGACCCCCGGGGGCCCCTGACCCCCGGGGGCCCCCTATAACTGATACGGCTGATACGGCGGTAGCTACGCCCCTGGAAGACGAGCTCACGCTCACGGCCGGACCCCACTGGAAAAGAGTTGCGAAAGACAGAGCACAGACATGTGACAGACAGTGACATGAGTTTCTTGCCCGATTCTTCTCATGATAGCCCCTACGCTCGGAATCGGGCTGCTCGTGGCGATTGCGTCCGTGTCTTTTTTTGTTCCACGGAGGCACTTTCCACAAGCGCTCGTGTTTGTTTTTTTTTATCTAATTTTAAATCATAATGTTATATCTGTACTTGTTGACTATTTTTAAGTGTCTGTGAAGACCTATAAAAATAAATTTATTTTGACTTTGACTTTGACAGTGGAAATCATTAGAGGAGGCCTATGCCAAGAGGCACACTGAAAGACGGGATATTCTTTAAAATTCCCAATTACTTATTTACTTTTAATTTTTTGTAAATAACCGCTCTTTTCAGAAAAATAAAGGCTTTATTATTAAGGGGGCGTTCATAAAATACGGGAGATATTTAAAGGTTGGATATTTAAGTTGGAGAGAGGTTAGGTCTCGGCAAATGTCTCTCGCCCGAATACTGAACCGCCACTCAAATCTGACAATCAATAAAGTGCTACTTACTGCTCAAATTTGACGTACTCTGTCTAATGTGATAGCTACTTAAACGCATAAGAAGCGCTTAAATATTTAAGTGGCGGTTCAGTATTCGGGCATCTATCTATTATAAAAAAACCGCATTAAAATCCGTTGCGTAGTTTTCAATATATAAGCATATAAGGGGACAGACAGAAGAAAGCGACTTTGTTTTATACTATGTAATGATGGCAGAAAATACACAGTTCCATTGTGCCATAAAGAGTTCAACCTACTCATTAATTCGCCCATGACTATTAAAACTGTCGGATGTGAAAAACAGCAACTTTACAGGAGAGCGATCCAAAGTGTAAATTTTATGTAACTTCGAACTTATTTGAAGCAGGATCTTGAAAGTTTAGACTTATGCTGAACAAGTTATTTATGATTTGTACAATATTATGATTATTAATTATTTAATGTGTAAATATGACAAAAGTCACTTGTAACTTTTTTAATGGAATAAAACTATTGCTGATTTGTCAGAAGTACCAGATCCATCATTGTTGCTTGCACAACATTTATTATTAATTATCGGAAGTGGCATTTACGTCATTTTTAAATGACTATTAGTGTTTGAAAAGGTATGTCGTATGTAAAAAATACGTTAAAACACCAAAAAATTTTAATGAAATGATAATTATTTATTCATAATTCACAATTAACGTATGAACTTTGACAAATAATAACAATCAGCTAAACAAAATACAACATTTTTCATATGACACTTAGTTAATATACTTGGTGTTATTGAACCAAATATATTAATATAATAACTCAATGTCACTTTTACATAAACTAGGTAAATCTTTATGTTTGTTGCGACTTTTAGAAAGTTCTCACTCATATGCTTGCTTGATAGAAAATTCGTGGGATTATCTGGTTATGTTCCTGCTATCAGATCTTAAGACAGTAATAGTTTTAGGCGTTTCCTCAAAATCATATTTAAATTCAATTCTGTCAAAATTATGTGCATTAACTGTTACCTCTTTCATGAGTGTCCAATATATTTTCTTATTATTTGTATCTTTATTCCTATTTGTGTTTATGATTCGTTGATTTTTGTCGAGCTTACTCAAACATTTTAGACGACATATTTCATTGCATTGTGCAAAAACAATACATGGTGTGGAAAAACAATATCCAAAAGAGATAACTTTTTGCGCGATATTATGTTTCCCCTAATTAATGAAACTTGTTCATTGCACTTATCACCCAGTTTTCTTTATGAATAGGCCTTTTTTTCCTTTTTATGTGTTGATTGACGAGTTTGTGCAATTTTAACAGAAGTGGGCGTGTTATGGTTGAAAGTTGCCGTACAGATCGTTATTGGTCAAAATATGAGGGATCTCGAAACAGGCGTTTTCGAAACTGGCATAAAATTTGATATGGCTCTCATGTAGCAATGATGGTGAAGACATTGGAATTGTAGCGTCACCAGTAATGTTGTCTTCTTGAATTTGTATTCATCATCATCAGCCTATTGCAGTCCACTGCTGGACATATGCCCCTCCCAATGTGCGCCACAACATCCGATTCTCTGCCTTCCGCATCCAGTCTTTTCCAGCAGCCTTTCTGAGGTCGTCTGACCATCGGGCTGGCGCTACATTTACCAAGACGCGGTCTCCACTCTAAAACCTTCTCACTCCATCTACCATCGGTCCTTCCGCAGATATGACCAGCCCATTGCCACTTCAGCGAGCTTATTCTACGAGCTATGTCGGTTACCCTAGTTCTCTGGCGGATATACTCATTCCTGAGTTTATCTTTCAGAGATACCCCGAGCATAGCTCGCTCCATAGCTCGCTGAGCGACTTTGAATTTGTGGATTAGCCCTACCGTAAGTGTCCACGTTTCGGCACCGTAGGTCATTACCGGTAAGACGCACTGGTCGAAGACTTTGGTCTTCAGGCATTGCGGTATATGCAAGTCAAAAACTCGACGCAGTTAGTCGAATGCGGCCCAACCCAGCTGAATCCTCCTGTCGGCCTCCTTCTCGAAGTTTCGTCTACCTAACTGGATAATTTGGCCACAGTTATAAGTTAATTCTATAGTTTGATTGCACACGTCAAATGGTGGAAGTGGTGATGGTACCGCTGTTAAAACGGAGCCAGTAAATTCGTATCATAAGCTGATATTTCGCCATCACAGTTGAATACGTCGCCGAGTAAATCTTCCAGTTGAATTAACTTTTCTTGACAACTTTCCTGAGATTCTCAAAGAACTAAAAATACAATTAATGAGTTAAAATGATTTTATGGGTTGAAATAGTTAATAATTCATAAATGTTTGAATTTGTTAGTATTTTCAGATTATGCAGTTAGTAGTACTACTGATATTTTAACTCATCTGAAATATCTTAACGTTAAATGTGTTGTTACCGTCTTACAATTCATTAAAACGTTTGAACAGCGATGAATATGGCACAACATACCTTTATACCCGTTTGAAAAGCCATATTAATAATGTCGTATGTAATACTACCGACCTTTAAACCATTTTAAAAAGTAATTAACAACGTCGGATATAGCACTACCGACGTCTAAGACAGTTCAGAAAGCGATTAACAATGTCATATGTAGTACTACCGACATTTAAGCCATTTCAAAAACTAATTAACAAAATCCGATATGGTACATCCTACAATTTTAAATGACGTGCTAAGAAATACTATTGTTGTTCAGTATTTAATTTGTAATACATAGTATAACAGTATAGTTAATGGTTTAATACCATAAACTATACTGTTAAAATCGAAAAGTCATGTTATAGAGAATATAAATACCTGGTTTCGTTCTAGATTGGGGGTTGGGCTCAATATCTTCATCGGCATTTTTACTCCAATTTATGTTTTTTCCACCACATGCTGCAGCTAGTTTGATTAAAAGTGCTGATCTAGTAGACATCGTAAACGGTGTTATAATGAATTAGCAATTAATCGTCATAAATAATAAATGACAACGCAACGCGCATTTATCCCGCTAACATAGCCAGAAGTGGCAGATCGCGCGATCTCCCCCACTCCCACGCACCGCTAAGAACGTTAGTAGTTGCTTCCCGACATTGTTAGCGCGCTAACTAGTTAATATCCGACATTTTAAATGTAGTTATTTTAAAAACTATGTAGAAAAAATTTTTTTTCTTTTCAGTGGACGATAGACATCGTCGGAAGTCCAAAATTGCATTTTTTGCAAAGTCAAGCTAATAATGAAAGTAATTATTTGTTTACCTAAACGTGTCCCGTTATTTCCCGTTTATTATACTCTTAAATAGATCAAATTCTAAAATATGTGTCTATATAGACACGGGGTCACAGATGTTACATATTCACATCACCTATTATTTATTACAAAATAACAATATATATATACCCCAAAAGACGATTAAATACTACAAACTCATTAGGACAAAAGAAACAAAAAAATGGCTAAGAAAGTTAAAAAAAAATTTACCTGCCAGCTATGAGCGGCGCTCATGACCGAGTCGGGCGGGACTCCCGATATATGTGCGCGGAATATTTGCTAGCGTCGCGGACTTTTTAGTCGGTAATTATATGTTCTGTGAAAGTGTAGTACATTGTTTTGTTCTATAATCAATAGATTTTGCAGCGTTCGTGATGTAAGATTTTTTTCGGGTCTTTTTCTTACACCTTGGGTTACATTATTGGACTTATAGTATGGATCCCTAATTTATTTGAAAATATAATATAGTCTAAAGCCTTCCTCGATAAATGGACTATACACCAGTGAAAGAATTTTTGAAATCGGACCGGCGGTTTCTGAGATTAGCGCGTTCAAACAAACAAACAAACAAACTCTTCCGCTTTATAATATAAGTATAGATAAAGACTTAGCGAGTTTGTTACACATCTGCATACCACATAGTTGCCCATCTATATATATTCACATTTTTAATATCGTGATCTCTTTTAAAATTTAGTGAATTTATTTTGATAAGAGTAATACCAAGGTGACAAATCGACATCATGTTAAATATAAAAAAAAACACTCGTGAGTTAGCCATACTGGTAAGAACATGTGGTGACCAGGTTTTTTTTTTAAATCGACGACAATGACAAATTAAAAAAAAAGGTTCAAGTAGTATTAAAAAAAACTAAAGATTGACTATAAACTTCTGACAAAGTCCCTGGTATTGCTATTGATTGAAGTTGATAATAATTTTTTTTATGGGATAGGAGGGCAAAGGAGCAAACGTGTCACCTGAAGGTAAGTAACCTGCGCCGCCCATGGACAACAGCATCACTTATAGTGTTACCGTTGCGTTGCCGACCTTTAAGGGAGAAGGATGGGAAAGGGAGGTGGACCTCCGGGTACCTCTCTCACCGAACGAAACGCGGCATGAGCCACTTTACGTCGATCTTCTGGGAGGTGGTGGTATTTCACCGGTTGAGCCCATTCATGCATTAATTCAACTGCTTAATATTTTAACTGCCATTATTTTCGTTATATCTAGGTTGTTAGTCGCTAATATCAAAAGCTAAGCAAGTAAGGTGTGTAATAATCGTGCCTTATGACGCTTTGTACCCTTTACCTACCCCGCAAGTGGCGTGAAGTTATGTATGTACGTATCAGGAACTTGAATTGAAAAAAAAAAATGTGTTAGATAGTCCATTTATGAGGAAAGCTTTGAGGTATTAATATGATCGCGGCAATAATCTTTTTAGTGGAAAATGTCTAAAATATGGCGGTACAAAGATCGCGCGGTCTGCTAGTTCTTAATATAGGTCTGGGTAGAATTTGGTGACTACTTTATTTACATCCTTAATACCTAATGTAAATTTTTCGTATAACAAGTGTATATGGGGAGAGAGAAACCCGAAACAGATACAACTATATGAAAATGAGTGTAATGCTAAGTTAAATTTGCTCGATCTCCCACAATAACTCTGTAACTGCTGTGGGTTGACATGTAATACTAGTAGCCATAGAAATGCTATAGATTTATTTTATAAGAGTATTGTGAACATTATTAGTGAGGCAGCCATTAATTGTTGTAAAACTAGATGTACTAACAAGAAAGTCGTTGGTTGGAACAGGCATGTAGCCGATGCACATAGGGATGCGCGCCATTACTTTATGTTGTGGGTTTCGTATGGTAGACCAGAATCCGGTTATTATTACAAAAAAATGAAAGAGACTCGAAAACTTTTTAAATCTCGTCTGAAGTGGTGTCAGGATCATGAAAATCAAATAAAAATGGACACCCTAGCAGCATACCACTCTAAGAACGATTTTCGGTCTTTCTGGAAAAACACTAATAACTTATGCAGTAGACCGGGTATTCCTGTGTCCATTGGCGGGATGACTGGTCCGGCCGATATAGCTAACCACTTTAGAGAGCGCTTCTATGTAAAGTCCCCCTTAGGACCATCACGCACAGCGCTCAGCGTTGAGCCCGGCAGGACACTAGGTACTCAGATCAATATGGAAGATATCAGTAATATAATAACATCTATGTCACGAGTTAAATCTCCGGGTCATGACGGGCTGAGCATTGAGCATCTTCGGTACGCCGGTGTACATGTTTCGAGGGTTTTATCGCTGTTATTTAATGCATGTTTGGCTCATTGTTATTTACCAGATGAGATGACGCGGACAGTAGTCGTTCCTATCGTTAAAAATAAATATAGTGATCTCGCGAATGCATCGAACTATAGGCCTATCTCTCTTGCCACTATAATAGGTAAGGTCTTTGACGGTGTGCTTAATAAACAACTGAATAAGTTTATAAAGCCACATGACAACCAGTTCGGATTTCGACCTGGACTGTCAACGGAAACAGCTGTGTTGAGTCTTAAGCACACCGTAACATATTATACAAAACGTAGAACACCTATTTACGCTTGTTTCCTGGATCTGTCCAAGGCATTTGACTTGGTTTCCTATGATATACTTTGGAGTAAGCTTCAGAGTATAGAAATGCCTATGGAAATTGTAAATATTTTAAAATACTGGTATGGTACCCAGGTCAATACCATACGATGGGCCGGATCATTTTCCGATGCATATAAATTGGAGTGTGGGGTGAGGCAGGGAGGGTTGAGCTCGCCTATTCTCTTTAACCTTTACGTCGACGGATTGATAAGCGAACTTTGTAAATCGCGGCTCGGTTGTCACATAGATGGGGTGTGCGTTAACAATATTAATTACGCTGACGACATGGTTTTGTTGAGTGCATCGGTTTGTGGTCTGCGTAGATTGGTAGCTCAATGTGAAAGTTATGCTAAAGTACACGGACTATTGTATAACACTGTAAAAAGTGAAATCATGGTTTTTAAGGCCGGGAACAAATGTCCAGATAACGTACCAGCGATAAACCTATATGGCACGCCATTAAAGAGAACTTACAAGTTTAAATATCTTGGCCATGTACTCACTCCCGACCTTAAGGATGATGAGGACATAGAAAGAGAACGGAGGGCGCTGTCAGTTCGCGCGAATATGCTGGCACGTAGGTTTGCGCGATGTACAGTTGCAGTTAAAGTCTCGCTGTTTCGTGCCTACTGCACATCTTTTTACACGTGCAGCCTGTGGGCTCGGTATACGCGTAAGGCTTACAGCGCACTCCGTGTGCAGTATAACAACGCGTTCAGGGTGCTGGTGGGGCTGCCACGCTTCTGTAGCGCGTCAGGGATGTTCGCTGACGCACACGTAGACTGCTTCCAGTCCACTATGCGTAAGAGGTGTGCTTCCCTGGTGTGCAGGGTGCGGGGCAGCGCTAACAGCATCCTGAGCATGATTGCGAGCCGCCTGGACTGCACATACGTGGGTCATTGCTCAAATATCTCGCATGGTATACCGAGTCGGTGACGCATGTGTGTGCGGAAATAGGTCGGCTGAATAATTTAATTATTATGTATTGTATTTATATCTATATGTATATTGAAATTATGTATTGTAACTATGTATTGTATTGTATTATAACTTCATATGTATTTATGGGCCAGGTTGCCTGAAATAAATGATTATTATTATTATTATTATTAGGAGGATCTGCCATATTCGACGTCGCATTGTTCTTTGATTTAGGTACTCCCACAAGCTCAAGCCCATTCGATACCCATATTGTAAAATGCATTAAAATATTTATAGCATTCGATTTAGAATGACGTCACATTTTCAAGTTACTAACGAAGAGCCCTTTAATTTGATACCCATATTGTAAAAAAGAATTAAAACTATATTTGAATGAGAGGCGGTGGAGTTTCACCGATCGAGCCGGCCCATTCATGCAGCGGACTGCTTAGCTCTATGACTGTTAATAATATTATCCAAACTTAACGTGTATAAAAACTTTAAAATTGAGTTCTAAGATTCAATACATATTAAATATTTATCACATACATATTATATACATACTTAGATACTTACATACATACATTGCAAAATAACAAATATCGATTTAATTATCTTTATAATAATAAATATACGTCTGGCATATGCGGTAGCCGCTTCGTAACTACTTGTTGTTACAAAAAAATTTAGAGATTTACAAAAAAAAGTACTAGTACAGATAGCACAAAAATAATTAATTAGAAAGAAATTGCAACAAGGTAAAAATAATTAAGACAAATCAAAATTTACTTTACATAATGAAATTAAATACAAAGAATTTAAAAAGCCCTTATTTTACCAGCTACATATTGCATTTTCATAACTATACTAGTTGTTGCTCGCTACTTCATCTGCGTGGACGCCAAAAAAGCAGGAAGAATACTGTGCCTGTCCCATTATACGGGTTCATCGCTTACCCCCAGTTAGTGATAACGTGATAATATTAAAATTTACCCTATGTGTTGACCCGACCCTCTTGGCTATATTTAAGCAAAATTCGACGTAAAAGAATGCAGTACAGTTTATCCGTAACAAACATACTGACAAACAGACATAAATTCTAAAAACTATAGTTTTGGGTTCGGTATCGATTGTAGATCATGTCTCAAGAATTATACAAATGAAATATTCAATGAATAGTTTCAATTTTCTTACAATTTTATTACATGTATAGATTATTTGGCGACACATTAGAAAGAAATTATTTATTTTACCCATTTTGTTTTTTATACTTCTTAAACTTATTTGTAATCTAATTGTACTTTTGTACATGTACACTAATGGTGCATTAGATAATTTACAATTAGATACAATTAGACAATTAGATAGCACCATTAGTGTACATGTACAAAAGTACATGTACACTAATGGTGCAACCGTTAGTGTACAAATAATTAATATACAAATAATTAATATTAATATAAGGTAAAAATAATTAAGACAAATTAAAATTTAGTTAATATAATGAAATTAAATACAGTAATAAATACAGAAACAAAAAAGTCATTAATTTACCTGCTACCTATTGCATTTTACTAACTATATTATTTATTGTCTAATTACTAAATGTTTACTAAACATGTTTTACAATTCTAATACTGAATTAGTTGAGTTACTGCCTGTATGGATACTTTTTATTAAGGTTCCCAAGGTTGGCTTTTCAGTTATAGCGACGTCAAACTAATTATATTATTACTTGTTATTATTATTATATAACATTCAAAAAATGCCTTGTTTGTATATTCCTAGTAATAGTTGAATTTTTTGGTTTGTTTTTTTTCTTGAGTAGCATATAAATTTAAAAATTAAAAACAATATTTTTTATGCAGTTAGTACTTTTGAGACACGGCGCGATAAAAACAGTGCCGCTACTAGCTACTAGATGTCTATGTACAGTTTTTAATCACGCTATGGAAATTCTCTTCCTTGGTTTATATAAGCCGATTTATGTTCTAGTGTTTTATATTACTTATAATACCCGCGAGGGGGCGTTAAAAGCGTTAAACGCTTTTGCAAGAGACATCAGAAATCAGAAGTTCCACTTCAAAAACACCTCACTTAATTTATGGACGCCCCCTTATCATTACATAGTATAAAACAAAGTTCACATTCCGCTGTCTGTCCCCTTAAATGCGCATATCCTTAAAACTACGCAACGGATTTTGATGGGGTTTGTTTTTAATATATAGATGTGTCAACGGGATGGTTTGTAATGATATAGCAAAGAAAATGATAGTTTTCGAGAAAGTGATATTTTTTATGCGGATATAAGTTTGCCGGGTCAGCTAATAAATCCATATATTTTTAAATATATACATCTTTTTCAGAGGTAACGAACAATATACGTTTGTTGATAAGTAAAATAGATGAAACTGGTTCTACGTATAGATTTTGGATTGGACCGATGCTTTACGTTGGTGAGTACGCATTACATACGCACAAGTCTTTTAATAAGTCACATTTTGGAAAAGAAAAAAAAAACCGTAGATATAAGAATAATAGATCCAGTCGGCCCAAACAACCAGACCAAAAATGGGTTGTTGATGCGTGGGTAACT
Organism: Euproctis similis; assembly: GCA_905147225.2. Lineage (NCBI taxonomy): Eukaryota > Metazoa > Arthropoda > Insecta > Lepidoptera > Erebidae > Euproctis > Euproctis similis. The sequence continues at coordinate 9,324,279 of LR990122.1, forward strand.
TATCGATGTGTGCGTAAAAAGCGCTTCAAAGTGTCAAATTTTACATAGATAATGTTCATTTGTTGAAATGTAAATATCCTGAAAATCTAATATAGGTACGCGGTTGCGCTGTCAGTGATGAATATTAGTACATTTTTCCTGACATGTGCCATATATTATAGTCTGTGCTAAATCTATGGAAAAAACTAAGGACACATCAAAAGAGGACGGTTATTACAGGTATACGGTGTTTAGTTCAGAATCTTGGTACCTACCAGGTGTACCGGTATGAAATGAGCGTTAAGATACAAATGTGTTGGTAGGGGTTATTTTTTGTGAATAAGCCTTAATTTTTTTCTGTTTGGTTGCCATGATAACTGTCAAACATTCAATTAACCTAACAGTTAGTAAACAAACAACATCATATTTTTTTATTGTGTTAAAAATGACAAATTTTGTGCCGGAAAGTGATGATTTGCGGAAAGCATATATTTTTTGTTTCCATTTGAAAAAAAATGCTGCAGAATCACATCGAATGCTTGTCGAAGCATATGGTGATCATGCTCTATCAGAAGCAACATGCAAGAGATGCTTTCAACGATTCAAATGTAATGATTTTGATGTGAGAAATGAAGAACGTGGAAGACCACCAAAAAAATTCAAAGACGCCAAACTGCAAGCCATATTGGATGAAAATTATACTTTGAGTCAGAAGCAAATGGCAGCTATGTTAAATGTTGCCCAACAAACAATTTCAGACCATTTGAAAGCTATGGGAAAAATTCAAAAGTGGAAAATGGGTGCCACATGAATTGAATGAAAGACAAATGGAAAACCGGAAAAACACTTGTAAAATTTCGCTTCAAAGACACGAAAGAAAATCAGTTTTGCATCGAATTGTCACTGGCGATAAAAAAAAATGGATTTATTTTATGAATCCTAAACGGAGAAAATCATGGGTTAATCCGGGACAACCATCAGCATCGACTGCAAAACCAGATCGTTTCGGGAAGAAGGCAATGCTCTGTGTTTGGTGGGATCAGAAGCGTCTGGTGTATTATGAACTCCTAAAACCTGGTGAAACTGTTAATACTAGTCGCTACAAACAACAAATGATCGATTTGAACAACGTATAGACAAAGTAATTTAAAGTAATTTTGTTCCACGACAATGCACCTGCATACAAAGCAAAATCGGTTGAGGATACAATCAAAGTACTTGTCTGGGAGTTGCTACCTCACCCGCCGTATTCACCAGACTTGGCTCCTTCCGATTACCATTTATTTTCATCGATGGGACACGCATTGGCTGAGCAGCGGTTCGATTCCTACGCGGAAGTGGAAAATTGAGTGTCTGATTGGTTTGCTTCAAAAGAAGAACATTTCTATTGGCATGGTATCCACAAATTACCAAAAAGGTGGACAAAATGTGTAGAAAGTGATGGACAATATTTTGAATGAATGAATTTTTTTATCTAATCAAAATTAATATTTTATTTTCACAACAAAACGCCCATTTCATACCGGTACACCTATGTATACTTATACTAATGACCTTTGCCGAAGTCATATAGTGTGGTAAGTATAATAACAGATACCCTTTATAGCATTAATCTATTATCATATAGCAATTTTTGCAATAGACTCAACTTTCTACGAGAACAAATTTCTCGGTAATCCAGCCTAAAAGCCTATTTGGGTCATTAAAAGTTTATGAATGAACAAAAAAGAAAAAACACATATACAAATTGTTAATTTTATTGCCATAAATAATATATTTTCAGTTACAACGAATTTAGATGACACACAGAAAATTTTAGAAACGTGTTTGGAGAAAGACAGCAGTTACAGATTCCTCAGCTCTTGGATGGGAAACGGATTGTTCGTGTCGCCAGGTAACTATCTTATAGTAAGGGAGCCCACGATGCTAAATGGGGATTTACTCGAGACCTGAGGCCTATTGAGTTGCAAAGCTTAGCTTAGCTTTTCATCGGTAGGCAAAGCAGCTATAGATTTTTAAATATGTAATAAAATACTGTTGCATGGGCATTCTCGAGCGCGTCAGAATTTGATATCATCAATACCCTATGTATTTTTGATAAGGTATGTATGTTAATCTAATCGTTTGCATGATACATGTTGAAAATGAAAAAAAAAAGTACACCAAAAAAAAGCTTTCATTCACTAATCTGACGATTTCGATGTGACGCAAACTCGCGGCCAAATTTATAATGTGCAAAAAAACGTCATTTTGAAATTGTATTCAAGCGTGTCAGATTAAGACATCTATGGTTCATCTTTGTTTTCAACGTGCTGTCTCATAATCTGACGATTATATTAGGTCGGGGAAAAAGTCTTTTCGCATAACGTAGGTATAAACTTATTATAAAATTTCTTTGACTGTACTATTTGTGTCTGGCTGGTTTTGGTAACATTAAAAAGGTTACATTATAAAGAAAAGAAAAAAATAAAAAAAAGTTATTTCCCGCTATTTTTCATTTGTTTTTCTCTCCGTAAAAATGAGTGAATCTAATGAAGAAATTCGATACATTTTAAAATTTTATTATAAAAAAGGCAAAAATGCAACTCAAGCAGTGAAAAAAATTTGTGATGTTTATGGACCTGATGCAGTGTCAGTAAGAGTACCACAAATTTGGTTCAAACGTTTTCAGTCCGGAAATTTTGATGTTAAAGATGCACCTCGCTCTGGTCGCCCTGTTACGAATAAAATGGACGCCATTTTTGAAAGAGTGGAGCAAGATCGGCATATTAGTAGTTACGATGTAGCTGAAGAACTGGGAATTGACCACAAAACAGTTTTGACCCATTTGAAGAAAGCTGGTTATACAAAAAAGCTCGATATTTGGGTGCCACACGAGCTCACTCAAAGAAACTTAATGAACCGTGTACTCATTTGCGATTCATTATTGAGACGTAATGAAACCGAGCCGTTTTTGAAGAGATTGATAACTGGCGATGAAAAGTGGATCACGTACGACAAGAACGTGCGAAAAAGGTCGTGGTCGAAAGTTGGCCAGGCTTCACAGACTGTGGCCAAACCTGGCCTAACACGAAATAAGATGATGCTGTGTGTATGGTGGGATTGGAAGGGCATTGTTCATTATGAGCTTTTACCGTCCGGCAAAACCATCGATTCTGATCTTTACTGCCAGCAACTGATGAGATTAAAGGAAGCAGTCGAGAGAAAACGGCCGGAATTGATCAACAGGAAGGATGTGGTCTTTCATCACGATAACGCTAGACCACACACATCTTTAGCCACTCAGCAAAAATTAAGAGAGTTCGACTGGGAGGTCCTAGTGCATCCACCATATAGCGCTGACCTTGCGCCTTCAGATTTTCACCTGTTTCGGTCTCTTCAGAATTCTTTAGGTTCTGTAAGGTTGACCTCAAGAGAGGACTGCCAAAACTATTTGTCCCGTTTTTTTGATCAGAAGTCCCAAAGTTTCTACAGTAACGGGATAATGTCTCTGCCCACAAAATGGCAGAAAGTTATTCAACAAAACGGTACATATATATTGTAAATAAATGTAAATAAACTTTGAAAAAAATGTCTTGACTTTTCATACAAAAATACGAATATACTTTTTCCCCAACCTATTATAAAGGGATTTGCTAGATCTGACAAAAAAATAATTTAAATCATTGAACTTCATGAATTAAAAAGCTCAGGAAATTGCATGCAAATAAGTAAATGTATGGTTTTTAAGTAAAATACTTACGTAAATCCCGAAATACCCGCATGGGCTCCCCTACTATTAGGCTAGACAGGCTACAGAAGCAGCGTCTAAAGTGCCACCCCCAGCTCTTTCTGTGGGTGTCGTAAGAGGCAACTAACTGATTTGACTTGTTTCTTCTATTTCTTGTATCATAATTCTCGACGATAACTAAGTCTCGGTGGTCCAGTGGTCGAGCACCCCGCTTCTGAATTAAGGGTTAGCGGTTTCGAATCCCGGCTCACACCAATGACTTTTCTAAATTATTTTCAGAAGTTACTATAAACTTTGTGCTCGATATGGCAATAAGTTCTCCAGCTATTCCATTAGGGACGTAAACATAAAGACGAGACGAGGCTTAACAGCCGCTGCCTACACCTTCGGGTAGAAAAGGCGTGAAGTTATGTTATGTTATATGTATATAAGTCTTGACGGCAAAGTTGTTCAACACATCATTTCTCACATCAATATTTTTCAAGAACCTATTTTTTTTACTATTTAGTCGATTTATGGAAATCACATAGACGTCTGCTTCTACCGGTGTTCAAGAACAACATAGTTGAAAAATATGTTGAAAATTTCGGAAAACACGGAGACACACTCGTTAACCGACTCGAAAGTAAAGTTGGTCAAGCCGAGTTCGACGTATATGAATACATTACATCGTGCATGCTGGATATAGTTTTTGGTAAGCATTAAATATTTCCATTGTTCTTGAATAATGAACCTAATTACCGAGGATTGTTACTACATTTTGCCCGGTAGGTTCTGCCGCCTGATATAAGGTCTCCGGAGGTCCCCTTCCCCTCTCCCCTTCTGGGATGTCATAGGGAAAATCAAAAAGGGAAGGCCCAATCCCATTTTAAAGGCTGGCAACTGTACCCAACGCTAGGCTTTAGTTGCTTATCATCAGGAGACACGCCTGCTCATTTGCCCCCCCCCTCCCCTCCTCCCTCAGTTTATAACAATAAACTATATTTAAGTTTGTATATCGTAACAAGTTTTTATTTATTATAGAGACAGCAATGGGTGAAAAGATGAATGTTCAGTTCAATCCAAACACAGAGTACTTGAATGCGAGGAAGAATTTATTGTCTATAATTAGCATGAGATTTTTCAAGGCATGGCTACAATGTGATGCGCTATTCAATTTGACAAAACATTCAAAATTGCAAAATGACTGTATTCGTATCACACAGAAATTCACTGATGAGGTAAGCACTACTAACTTATTTATGGTTTAAACCTTATCTGAATATTTATTCAAAAGCTTCTATATATATTTAACAATGAACGTTAAAAAATTCAATTTAAAATGCGCTGCATGATTGGGCCGATGCAACCATAAAATAGCATGAACTCTCAGAAAATCAACGTAGATGGTTCATGACCTTCCATAGTTCATGCCCAGACCAACACGTCGAGAGGATTCGTCTAGGCTGCGCAGCATTCCGGCTTAACTGTTCCAGCGACTCTGCCATTACAACGATGTCGTAGGTGAACCGAAGATGTGAAATGTACTCACCATTCACGTTGATACCCTGTCCAGTCCAGTCCAAGGTCTTAAAGACGTCCTCCAGAGCGTTGGCGAAGAGTTTGGGAGATATGATATCTCCCTGTCTTACACCTCGATTCAGCTCGATGGAGTTCGTCACTTGATCCTGGATCTGGACAGCTATCGTGGCGGTGTCATACAAGCATCTCAATACCTCGATATATCGCCAGTCAATCCGACATCGATGCAATGCATCCAGAACTGCCCAAGTTTCGATGGAGTCGAAGGCTTTTTTGTAACCCACGAATGCCATACACAGCGGCTGATTGTACTCTTCGGTCTTCTTTTTTTTTATGGGAGAAGGGGCAAACGAGCTTGCGGGTCACCTGATGGAAAGCAATCACCGCCGCCCATGCAATACCAGGGGCATCACATCAGCGTTGCCGGCCTTTCAGATGAGAATAGGCTCGTTTCTTGAAGGTTCCTAGGTCGTAGCGGTCCGGAAATACCGTCGCCGGCAACTGGTTCCATGAAGGAACAGTGCGTGGCAAGAAGTGCCTGTTGAAACGCACAGTTGTCGATCGCCAACCATTCAGCCAATGCGGGTGGTAGCGTTGGCGCGTCGAACGGTGGCGGAAATCAGCTGGCGGTATTAATCCGAACAATTCCTCAGAGCACTCCCCGTGGTATATGCGGTAGAGGATGCATAGAGATGCCACCTCTCTCTGCAACGCCAGAGGATCAAGCCGATCAGTAAGCTCTTAATAATAATAAGTAAGTAGGTGTAAGCTCGTAATAAGCTCTTGCTTGGTTGTCGACAAGCCGAACCGCGCGTCGTTGGATGCGGTCAAATGGAGTAAGCTGGTACTGGGGTGCCCCCGCCCAAAGATGTGAACAGTATTCCACGTGAGGACGGACCTGCGCCTTGTAAAGTTGCAGGCCCTGACGCGAAATACTGTCCCGCTCTATTGAGCACACCAAGCTTTTTGGAGGCCAATTTGGCCTTGCCTTCCAGATGACCGCGGAACTGGACGTCACCCGACAAGTCGACACCAAGAATTCCGATAGCGGCTGAGGTGGGTAAGGGAGTGCTCTCAAAACAGGGAGCTACGACAAAGGGTGTCTTTTTAGCGGTAAACGCGCAAACCTGTGTCTTCTTAGGGTTGAATTGGACTAAGTTTAGTCGGCCCCAGTCCGAAACCTGACTAAGCAGAGTTTCGATTTCAGACGTTTTTTTCAGAAGTTTATTCCGGTGCTCGTCGACGTTTTCCCGAGAAATACGCGGGTGGCCAGTAAATAAGGCATCCCCGGTACTGTCATCTGCATAACAATGAAGATTGCTGCTAAGCAGCATGTCATTGATATGATTGATATGCAGAAGAAACAGCGTAGGGGATAGCACACAGCCCTGGGGGACTCCAGCATTCACAGGTTTTAAGTCGGAGCATGACCCGTCGACAACAACTTTAATGCTCCGAGCCGTGAGAAAGCTGGAAACCCAATCGCATAATTTCTCGGGAAGCCCATAACATGGAAGCTTCGAAAGAAGTGCTTTGTGCCAAACCCGATCAAAGGCCTTCGCTACGACCAAACTAACGGCCAGCGCCTCTCCTTTACTCTCAACCACAAGTACGCTAAAAGATCACCAGCTGAGCGCCCTTGACGGAATCCGTACTGACGGTCACTTATCAACTGGTGCTCTTCTAGATACTTAAGGAGCTGGCGGTTGATGAGTGTTTCCATTATTTTGGAGAATAGGGAGGTGATGGCGATAGGTCTGTAGTTGGACGGATCTGAGCGGTCACCTTTTTTAGGGATCGGGTGGACTAAAGCAACCTTCCATGATACTGGCACAGCGCCGAGAGAGTAGGAGTACCGGAAAAGACGCGTTAGAACCGGTGACAACTCTGGAGCACACGTCTTCAGCACTATTGCTGGGATTCCGTCAGGCCCACTCGACTTGTGGACATCCAGGGATAAAAGTATGCGTCGCACAGTACTTTGCTGGAAACGAACCTCCGGCATGGCGTGACCGCAATGTGGAATAGTCGGTGCGATGTTACCCATATCGTCCAAAGTCGAGTTGGACGCAAAAAGAGTGCCAAGAAGGTCGGCTTTCTCTTTTGCGTCGTGGGCTAGTGACTGGTCCTCCCGGTGCAACGGTGGAAGAGACGGCTTACAAAAATTCCCAAGAACAGCCTTGGCGAGCGACCAGAACGCACGGGTTCCCGAGGGAAGGCGAACTAGTTTCTCGCCAATTTTGCCTATGTACTGAGACTTTGCTACGGCTATAACTCTTTTGAAGGACCTGGAGGCAAGGTTGTACCTCTTCTTAAGAGAGCCGGTGTCAGAGTCCTGGGATGCCACTGCTTTTGCCCAGGCTTGATAGCACTCATGCTTAAAACGTAATGCCGTTTTGCTGAGCGACCAAACCAGGGCTGGGATCTGCCGCCGATAGCCAATCGGCGGACTGAGGATGGAACAAAGAGCTCCATTCCCTGCAGCACCACATCAGCAACAGAGTCGGCAACGACGTCAGGATCATCCGGCGAGAAGCAAACTTGCCTCCATGGGTAAGATGCGAAGAAATTTCGCATTCCATCCCAGTCCGCTGACCTATAGTGCCACACACGGCAGCGGCTCGCAATGTGCGGTCGAAGTGGGCACGTGAGTGGCACCGTACTCCTTATCTTCTGTACAATCTGCCGAACAGTATGGATGTGGTCCACGGTACTAAAGCCTTTTCGAAACCCGGCCTGCTCCGGAGGCTGGAATTCGTTGAGTTTTGCAGCGTGACGATTCGTGACGACCCTCGAGAACAACTTGTACATATGGCTCAGGAGTAAGGTGGGTCGGTAATTCTTCAGTAAGGTCTTATCACCTTTTTTGAAGAACAGCACCACCGCACTCCTGCTCCAAACCTGTGGTGTTATACCCTGTTGTATGACGGAATCAAAAAGACTTGCTAAGATAATATCAATATATAAATTCTAATATTACAGGTCATTCGGAAAAAGAAAACTGCTTTTGAAAACTCCAGTCAATCTAGAAGCGATATGGAGAACAATGAAGGTAGGTCTACCTGAAGATACCTAAGTGTTGCGGCGTGCACGTGCACCAAGGCAATAGGAAGCTGCTAATGAAATGCTAGCATCAAATGTTAAAATTTGTCTTTATAAATTAGTTTCAATAACAAGCAACATTATCGAATAGGTGGATCGAGGAGAGATTAAAATTATCAAATTTATATGAATCGGAGAATGTGTGAATGCGATAATGAGAGTGGAGGAAGTAAAGAATAACAAAGAAGTAGCTTGTGGCTAACCCCACAGGAGAAAGGCGTCCCGTCTATTTGCTACGAACGGCTGCTATATGGAACCAAATGCGGTAATTTCTTATAAACCAAACCAAAACCAATGAGAACGCATGATGAGATGTATGAATGTGAGGCAAAAGAAGTGTATCAGGATCGTAGCTTGTGGAAAGCCAATGCCGCTCTCCCTTCATGAGTCTTATTCTGTAAGCTTATTCATGTAGGTATTAAAAATATTTCAGGTACGAAAGATCTACTTCAATTGTTATTAGAACGCGAAATGAATTTCAGTAACGTTGAGTTACGAGAGCATATGGACTCCATCACCATAGCTGGGAATGACACCACCGCTCTAGTAATAGCATACGCCCTAATTCTTCTGGGCAAACATCAAGACTTACAGGAGAAAGTATACGAAGAGTACGTATTAATATTTTACTGAAATTTTCACAGAATCACAAAACCGTTTTTATGGGATTTGGGCAAGCATACGCACATAAATTACATTTCTGTCCCTACCTCCCCCGTTGGTGAGATGTCATTAGATTTTGTTCAACCCCCTCCCCCATCCCCCAATCTCACGTGAGATTTTTTCAGAATGTTTCTTGCGTAAACGCGTTGGGTTGTAATTGTAGAAAGAAAAGACAGCTAGCTAAGACAGTAATATCAATATTGCTGAGAGTTATAAATGTCTCTAATAAAAATTTAACAATAGAATACTTAAATCATGACTACTGTGATAAAAAGAAAATAATATCTACTCTAATTAATAAATAATAACAGAAAATAAATAATTATGACACTGTTAAGAAACCATAAAGTGCCATTAAAATTTCATTTTATTTCAATTCATTTCATTTCAGTTCATAAAGAATTATGCGCGGTTTCAAGAGAGATTATTGGAACTAACATGTCCATATGATTTTCAGTAAAATCATCGGCTCCTTTGACTTCGTTCAGACACAGTAAACGGGTTAAATCTTGAGCAGGTACATACAATTTGGATTTAATGGACCAAAATAGTAGTTTTTTTTTGTTTCAATCAGAACAAAAACTGCGTAATATTTGTCGAGACCCTCCCTCTCCCTAACGTGAGATTAAATGAGATTTGACTCGACCCCCTTCAGCTCGCCTATACCGCAATGTCTGAAGACCAAAGTCTTTGACCAGTGCGTCTTACCGGTGATGACCTACGGTGCCGAAACGTGGACACTCACGGTGGGGCTAGTCCACAAATTTAAAGTCGCTCAGCGAGCTATGGAGCGGGCTATGCTCGGGGTATCTCTGAAAGATAAACTCAGGAATGAGTATATCCGCCAGAGAACTGGAGTTACCGACATAGCTCGTAGAATAAGCTCGCTGAAGTGGCAATGGGCTGGTCACATCTGCCGAAGGACCGACGGTAGATGGAGTAAGAAGGTCATAGAGTGGAGACCACGTCTTGGCAAACGTAGCGTAGGACGCCCACCAGCCCGATGGTCAGACGACCTCAGAAAGGCTGCTGGAAAAGACTGGATGCGGAAGGCAGAGAATCGGATGTTGTGGCGCACATTGGGAGAGGCCTATGTCCAGCAGTGGACTGCAATAGGCTAATGATGATGATGATGACTCGACCCCCTCCCCCCTAAATCCTCTCATTTAATTTATGGACGCCCCCCAATGAGCAGACAACGCTGCTTATGGGTCAATCAAGATATCGTGGGTTCCAATCCGGGCTCACAACAATGACTTTTCCGAAGTTATGTGTGTTAAATACCGATGACTGCCGACTTTGTGCCCGGTGTATGGCAATTGGTTCGCTACGTATACCATTTAGGACGTAAACATAACAGCTTCCTACACCTTCGGTTGGACAAGGCAGGAAGTTATGTCATGTTAGGTAGCGGAAGATCAACAATCGCACTGCTGTAACCCAGTGCTACTTTTACATCAGCTTTTTAATACTTTGCTGCGTGAACCTGTTACTACCATATTAGGTACATTCACCACTTAAAAGGATAGTGCTCTGCACGTTTTGGTTGTGGCTTGATTTTATTAAATAGAGTACGTCTACAACAGGAAGAACATTCAACCAAACAAAGCAATAGGCTTGTTTCCACTAAGAATGCATCGGATGGATTTGAGTTTCTAATTATTGATAAAGGTTTAATGATTTTCAAAAGTAAAACAGTTTATCAAAATAAGTAAAGATTGATAACAGATTTAGAAAAGAAAACCTTAAAAAAACAGCAATGAATCAAGAGACAGCGAAAGGCAATCAGAAAATGACGTTTAGAATGATGTCACGCCGTGCTAAACGTCACTAAAAACGTTGGCAACGTTCTTTCACGATCAAAATGTTTGCCACGGACCGGGCGAAACGTCATTCAAGACATTTCAAACGCCGCGCCGTAATATTTTTTTCATACTGCCGTGTCTGAAGTGTAAATTTTTAAGAAGTGACAAACTTTTTTTTTTGTCGCTGGGAAAAAATGCATTGTGCATACGCCTCCCACCGGGGGGTGAGAGGGTTATGTGGGGCTCCCGGGGGATGGTAGTTCGGATACCCACTAAAACAACCCAGCGCCGTTCCCGCTTCGTCATGTTAGGGGAAACTGGGACACGGCCGAGCCTTTCAGCCAGTCCCCCCCGACGAAAGGAGTTCTTGTCGGCGATCGAATTGTCGCCTCCTTGCCCCCCCCCCCCCCCTTCTTCTCCTGCGGAGCGGTGCTGCGAGAGGATCGTTCTCCCGCGCCCGCTCCGCCGCCTCCTTCTCTGCGATCACCTCCTCGCAGAAGGAGGCAAACTCCAACCATGCCTCACCTTCGGCCAGCATGGCAGCCACCACGCTGGGGAGTGACAGGTCCGGCCCGACCACCGCGATTAAATTGCGGCGTGGCCCATCCCAAGACGAGCACACCTGGAGGGTGTGCTCGGGCGTATCTTCCGCTGCACCACAGTGTGGGCACGACGGTGTCTCCTCTCTGCCGATCCGGTACAGGTACGATCCGAAGCACCCGTGTCCGGACAGCACCTGCGCCATTCGGAAGGAGAGGAAACCGTCGACCTTTCTAGCCATTCCCGCAGGACCGGCCCAACTGCATCAAGCGTACGGCGGCCGAAGGTGGCGGTAGCGAGATCCTCCGCCCAATGGTGGATTAAGAAGTGACAAACTTAAAGTAACCCAAACTAGCTTAAGCTAACTTTGCCTAAGCTAACCTAACCATCGATAAAGTCGTGGCACTTTATGCATGATGTTCCGAGGGAGTTTTGACGATAACGACGACATTTACACCATTTTCCACATTTGCACTCATATATGAACACATATTATATGAAACGCCACGAATTTTATTCAATAATATCCATTGAAATTCAAATTTAAGAAAATAATGTAAAGAACGGACATGATTGTTCCAAAACTCAGACGCCGTAATAGTCTGGAGCATTTATGTGTAATAATTTGTTTGATCTTCTATAATGCAAAATGCATATTATTATTTCAAAATGTAGGATGTTTTCAAAAATATAGATTTTTCGGAATTGATTGAATATTATGCTATTTTACTAACCAAAAAAACTCTCTAAATTATTTGATTTTATTTTTATAGACTGAACAGTATATTTGTTGATTCAAAAAGAAGGCCGACCAGCGAGGATATATCTAAAATGGAATACCTAGAAAGAGTTATTAAAGAGACCTTGCGTTTATATCCAGTAGTACCTATAATTGCTCGTATGACCCAAGAAGACACAAAGCTTTGTAAGTTTACTGTCTTAACTTGCATATAGTTGGGGTATGCTAGTATCTATGCGGCGAATATGTGTCGGAACACACAATTTCCGAAAAGTCCTTGGTTTGGTGTGGTTTCCGAACTCGAGACTTCTTGAATTCTGAAGCAGGTTGCACGACTTTCAGACCACCGTGATGAGTTGTCAAGAGTAATCATCAGCATTACCTGTGACAGTTACGTAGTCAAGAATTGTATCATTTGAGATTATGATAAGTTTGAGATCTAAAAACAAGTCTTAAATCATAAGTTCAAAAATCAAAGTATGTTTGGTAAGCAATGTATCTCTCACGTCAATAAATATATAGCGACTTACCTTTTTAGCGTTTTAGTTTTTCGTTTACCTTTTTGTTTCTAAAACTTTGCGGTTACTATCATTTCTATGAGTTACAGATTTATATTTCTTACAGCCACTTGTACAATACCAAAGGGTGTTGGGTGTGCAGTATGTCCACTTCTAATACATAAGTCTAAAAGGATTTGGGGTCCAGATGCTGATGATTTTAATCCTGACAGATTTTTATCTGAAAATTGCACCACCCGGCATCCATGTGCATATTTGCCGTTCAGCTTTGGTTCTCGGAATTGTATAGGTAGGTACTACCTATTTTTCATGGGATAAGGGCCAAAACTGCAGACAAGACACGTAGTGGTAAGTGAATACCGCCTTCTAAAACCGCTCCAAGACCAATACAGATACTGTTGCAGATAGCCAAGGGAGTAAAAAGGAATGGAAAGACCGCGACATGACATTTCAATGAATGGTCATATTTTAAATTATAAACTAGTTAGTAACATACAAAGCGATCTATAATTGCTGTTCTTTAACTCTGTATGTATATACGCTGCTCAAAAATCGTCAGCCATGCTAATATCGACCATATCTATTCAGTAGCATGCTTGAAAATAGCCTGCTTATTGACAGCAAATGAGGACTGACATGCTTATAATGAGCATGCATGTGTAACAGTTCCTGCTTGATGTTTATATTTTGTTTTTTTTTTCAGGACGTCGATTCGGATTTTTAGCAATGAAAAGTATACTTTCGAATATTTTGAGAAGTTATAAAGTAACATCTGATATTTCGAAACGGCTGAAAATAGAAATTCTCCTGTTTCCTGTGTTTGGACACTTAATAACGCTTGAAAAACGAATCGCTCCTACAACGACTATCATTACATAGTTTAGGGCAAAGTAGGTAATAGGGTAATAGGTAGATGGTGTCAACAGAGTGGTTTCTCTGTATAAATTATTCATAATGTTGTAAATAAAAAGTGATAATTTTCGAGATTTTGGACTTTAATTGTAAATGTTGTAAAAATACCTTTGATGCGGAACAAAGTTCGCCGGGTCAGCTAGTCTTATGTATAGTCTCTAATAATGAGTATAAGGTAAGCAAACAAATAACAAGAAACAACAACCAATAACAGCAACCAAATAACAACGCCGCCCATGGACACCTTTAACACATAGTATTACAGTTGCGTTGCTGACCTTTATAATGGGATAGGGAAGGGGTTGGAAGTGAGGGGGAAGAGAAGAGGTTTGGCCTCCGGATACCTCTCTCGCCGAGCGAAATGCGGCATGCGCCACTTTACATCTATATTCTAAGCGAGCTTGGTATTTCACCAGTCGAGCCAGCCCATTCATGCAGTGAACGTCATGGTCCTACCACCTTAAAAAAAACTAAAGTTAATCTATCTCCTGCCTGACGTCAATCCTCCTTCGGAATGTTTTCGTTGGTGGCATAGGAAAGCAGTTACAAGTGGAATGGGGAGGGGAGAGGGTTAGCGGTTGGGCCCGCCAAATACTTATCTCGCCGAGCATAACACTCCCTGTGCCACTCTACGCTGATATTCTGAGAGGTCGTAGTATTTAACCGGTCAAGCTGGCCTATTTATGTAGCGAACTGCGTGGCTCTACCACTCATCTCATCTCTTAATAATAATTACTTGAATTACTGTTACACCAGGAATGCAGACAGCACAATACTATTAGAAAACAGTGATAATAGACCGTTGGGCGGCCGAAAAAAGTTTGAGCTGTAAAGCCTAGCTGGCTAGTCACAGTACGGTACTGATCCCAACGTTATCATAAAGAAACGAGAATTGGGTAAGACATGGCATGAAAATAAGGATAAAGCGGTTTAAATCAGGTCACTGCGCAAAATGTGCGGTATGAGATTGGCTGGTCGCTTCGAAAACGAGGTTTTATGGAAGGAAGGTTTAAAAGAGGATTGGAAGAGAGAGTCCGTGTAAAAAATAAGAAAATGCATACTCCATGTTTTGGATACATAGAAAGAATGAATGATGCAAGATTGACTAAGCAGAAGTATATAGTAGAAGCGCCATCCATGGGTCGATGACGGCGACGACCCACTTTCCATGATCAAATTAAACGTGTCCTTAAAAAAGATGAGCTCAGGAGTCTTAAAAACCGTTGAGCCGGTTGTAGATATGTTCTATAAGTTGTAGTTTTGTAAATATTTTACTTACTATTTATTCATACCTTTAATTACTACGAATTTATGAAACGTTGGTCAAGCTATAAAGACTCGTATCCACTAACTATGAAAGAAATATAAAAAAAAGTTAAAAACATGGCTGCCCATAGATTGCTTGGTGTGATGAAGCGTTCGTAGGTTATTGTTATATACCTAAACTATTTCTAAACATACTGTTTGTTTGTGCCACGTATATATGTATTCACTTTTGTGCAGTTGTGAAAAGAAAGCATAAATAATGTTTTAGTGTTCTAATTGTAAGGTAAGATTTTTTTCAATTCTTTAATAGGCCCTGTACCGATTTTTTATATGGCCATGTTTGTAATCTAGTTATTTCTTTAATTAGGTTTGCAAGTAATTAGTCATGGATTTTGGACACCCTCCGCCAAATTTGGGGATGCCTCCACCCAATATGGGAATGGGTCCCCCAATGGGCCCGCCTATGATGGGTCCGCCAGGTAGACATAACATGCGCCATAATTTCAGACCTTTCGCCTACCAGATGCGATTTCCACCACAAGGTCCATTGAACATGACACAAGATGATTTCGATGGTAAACGTCTTCGTAAATCCGTTATGCGTAAAACTGTAGATTATAATGCAGCTATTATTAAAGCCTTGGAGTGTCGTGTTTGGCAGAGAGACTGGCGGGACAGACATGCTCTGCAACCCGACGCTATGTATACTCCTGATCTGTTACCACCTCCTTCCTATCCAGATAATCCTATAAACGCGGTTACTACAAGATTCGTTAAAACTGCCACGAATAAAATGAGATGTCCCATATTTGCCGTTGCTTGGACTCCGGAAGGCCGACGTCTGATCACTGGAGCTTCTTCTGGAGAATTTACATTATGGAATGGTCTAACATTTAATTTTGAAACAATTTTACAAGCTCATGATTCACCTGTGAGATCCATGGTTTGGTCTCATGGTGAGGGTTGGATGGTGACTGGTGATCATTCAGGATTTATTAAATACTGGCAGAGCAATATGAACAATGTTAAAATGTATCAGGCTCATAAAGAGGCTGTCAGGGGTATTAGTTTTAGTCCTAGTGATTCCAAAATTGTCACATGTTCTGATGATGGTACATTAAGGATTTTTGACTTCTATAGATGTCAAGAGGAAAGAATATTACGTGGTCACGGTGCTGATGTTAAATGTGTTCAATGGCATCCCACTAAAGCGTTGATTGTATCAGGTAGTAAAGACAATCAGCAGCCTATCAAGTTATGGGACCCAAAATCAGGCACAGCGTTGTCTACTTTGCATGCTCACAAATCAACTGTCATGGATTTAAAATGGAATGATAATGGAAACTGGTTAATAACTGCTTCAAGAGATCATTTATTGAAATTATTTGATATTAGGAAATTAGGTACTGAGCTACAAGTATTCAGAGGACACAAAAAAGAAGCGTCCAGTGTAGTTTGGCATCCAACTCATGAAGGGTTATTTTGTTCTGGTGGTTCTGACGGAGCAATTTTGTTTTGGAATGTTGGCACTGATAAAGAGGTAGGTTGCATTGAAGGTGCCCATGAATCTATTGTTTGGACAATGGCTTGGCATCCTCTTGGGCATATATTATGCTCAGGTTCAAATGATCACACATCTAAGTTTTGGACTCGAAACAGACCAGGAGATCTTATGAGAGATAAGTACAATCTGAATACATTACCTCCAGGTGTACAGGATGATAATGATTTAGAGGAGCCAGCTGTAATACCTGGTATGGGCCCAGAGGATAAAGTGGAAATATTTTCTTCAGACTCTGATAAAGTCATTCCTGGTTTGGATTTGGACACAACACATGTCCCTATGGAATTTGAGAAAAAAGTGAAAAAGGTGCCTTACAGTAAGCCTATTCCTAGAAACTTCCAAGCACAATGGAACCACCATCACCGTGGGCCCAACACTGATGATTCCAGTACTGAGACATTGACTCAAGTTCTAGTGGAATCAGTAGCTGGGGCTGTCCCCCTGCAACAAATTGCACCATCTGCTATATTTATTTATGGCAAGTTAATTGCTGTTGAACCTGGTTCAAAATTGGAGAAGGCTATATCAGATGGCCCTATAGCATTAAAAAAATATATAGCATCAGGCGATCTGGAACAATTACATGATGTGATGCCCCATTTAGAAGATGATGCTGATGAAGAGAATTTCCTACCATTTGAATATCCTGAGCCTGAAAATAACAATGAAAAATCTGATAATCCGAATGATAATGACGCTGAAAACTATGATAATAATTATGATGAATTTATTGATAATTATAACCAAGAAAATGATTTTTATGATAATGAAATGGACTCCAGCGGTCAAAACAATCAAGACAATTCAGAGGGATACAATAATGGGTCTGATATGGCTCCAACAAATAATATGCAGCCACCTATGGGTAACTTGATGAATATGGGCCCAAGAGGACCAATGGGACCCATGGGTCCAATGGGGCCAATGCACATGCCACCGCCTCATATGATGAACAATCTACCACCACTAATGGGTAATATGCCCCCTATGGGAGGTATGCCTCCAATGAATAATATGCCACCACGTCCACCATTTCCTGATAACGGATATAACAAGAACAATTTTGATTCTGGTTATGACCAATACAACCAGAATGATAATGATTACAACGATGAAGATAACTATAATGATAAAAGCTATGATGATGACAGCTTTAATGATGATGATGATGGATATAATAACATGCGTAATCAGAGACGGGATGGTAACCGAGACGGTGGATATCGAGGTCGTGGCCGTGGTAGAGGTCGCGGTATGAACGGTATTGGTGGGAGAGCAAGAAGAGGTGTGGGAGGTCATCGAGGTCCTTTGCGAGGTGGCCGCAGAGGAGGTGGGGCCAACAGGAGTTTTCGAAGAGGTGGAAAGCAAATACCAAACTAGTATACCGCCTCCTATCTCAATACTGATAATAGACTGTCATACAATAATTTGTTATATTGAGACTCTTAATTATGTGCTTTTTTTTCCGGAAGTGTTAAAACGAGACAATACAGTGATGTTATGCTGAAGGTTGTATATATTTTTTTATTTGAGCCTTTATTTTGTATTGATAAGCTGAATATAAGTCTATGCGACATTTACACAAGTGTATTTGATTCTTTAACAGGTGTTTGTTATCTCGTTACATAAGTTGGTAAGTTAATCAGTTACAACAGTTAATTAATTTAGAGGTATGACGGAGTTATTTGAAATTGCCTTATGATGTTACCAGGTAATCGTTTCATTTGGAAGGAGACAAGATATTTGTGTTCCGAAGCAAGCAATGCTGCAAAGAAGTTGTGGGGGAGCCATCCAGATAGTTGTTGAAGGCGTGACAACTTGTTCATCATTCTTATAGTAAGATCCTGGTATTTTTTGAATTTGTTTTGTTAATAATAAAGAGACTTGAATAAAGCTTACTTGAATTCCCAGTGTAATAAATAAATATTTTTTTTAAATATATGGGGCTAAAGAAATTATATTATAAAAAAATAAACAAAACCAATGTCCAAGGGATATCCTCTCCTCGAATTCATATATGTTGGTACATATGTTTGATTACTTTTTTTTTTATATTTTAACACTATTTATTCAATGTGCAAATTCTTGTTCTAAAATAACATGTGTCAGCAAGATTTTATTAAGACAGATTATATATTACTTAGACAATTTTTTTTTTTAATAGTTCTTTAATGAAGTTTGCGTCAATTTATTTTAATTGAACTACACAATTGCCATTCTTCTTGATATTATTGAACCCTGAAGTTCCCCACACATTCATGCATGATATAATAATTCTGAATGTTTTCTTTTTTGTACCCCTGAAAATGTGTACAAAATTTCCTAATTATTGGTTTGGCAATTTATGCAGTCTTGTATATCGTTGATATATTAGAGTGGCCTAGTTAAATATTTTATAGCCAAGAGTAAGAGTATATAACAATATATGCTTTGTTTAGGTATTTTGCACATGTATTTGCAAATCCACTATAATCGGAAATTGGAAGTATTCAATTTTATGGATCGCTGGATGAACTCTTTTTTGTGCATGTTAAAATTAGGATATAGGAACCCAAAGTGTTATTTAAAAAGTAAAATCTCTACTCAGTTAATTAAATGTGCTGGTTTTAAAAACTTCATATAAATTTATGACAATTTTTATTGCAAAAAAGGTCTAATAAAAAAAATAAAAAAGAATCTTTAATTTATTATTAACTGTGCTTAAGTTTCATGGTGACTTAGATAAGTAATACTAAATTTTATATTATAGTTTTCTTTAAAAAAAGTTGATCGTTTGATACTCCAGCGACAGCTTATCTCAATAGCTCGATTTGTACCAACAATTAATGCCACTTAAATTTAATTGACTTAACATTATGTAGTGCTCCGAAATTAGGGTTTTTTTCAATTTTCAGTACAAGTGTAACGCTTGACAGACAAAGCTAAGGAGCATCTGCCTAGAGAATCTGTCCATTACTTCCGGATTTATTCCGTGATTGTTTTTATTAAAGTGTTTACTTATGTTTAAGATTTCATTGCACTCAAATAAAATTATTGAAATTGTCATTGTAAAAAGAAAATATTGGGATAATTTACAACTTACGGTGATATTGAGACGGTTTTGTATTGCGACTTCTGCATCACCATTGATTTGAACAGTTGAGAATTGTAATGTGAAATATGAACCAAGTCTAATAGAAGGCTTTTTATTTAATTTTATTTCTATTAAATAATAAACTGTGTTTCAACAGATTCATGCGCGAAACATTCCTATATTTGACTAAATCTAAAGTTACTTGAAGCCTAAACATGTGCGACCATCACTTAAGATAATAAATCAATCGATATATCCCTTATAAGTAAACCACCACTTATGTACCAACTAACCTTAACATTCAACCACCCTTTTTCCCTTGGACTAACATAGAATTGGGGTATAACTGCTTAAATAGTTATTACTTGAAATAAGTAATACATATTAAGACTTCAAAATATTGTTAAACAAATAAAATTTTGAAATTGTCAAGGGTTTCATTTGATTGCATCGTCGTCCTTACCACCAATAATAATAAAGAAATGTTAAGAAATGACGTGAAGTTTTAATTTTTTTTCTATTTTTAGTATTTTTTTTCGGCCCTAGAAAATTTCTGTTGTAGTATCGGATAGTCACAGCGCGTTTCGTTTGTTTCAGATGTCACTTCGACGATGGCTCTGTGGGTTTTTGGTAATACAAGCATGTCGGGCGAGCCAGTTCGACAGCGGCGGCAAGAACTCTATAATAGATTTGAGCGACAATATTACAGAACGCCTTGAAGCAATCAACGGCACTCCAAATTATAGACTAATCAAGCCTGACAAGAGTACACAATGGTTCCCAGAAAGAGAAATCAAATTGGACAGTTGTGTGAGAAAGGCACGCTGTGAACCATTGAACAAGACCAGTTGTCTGGGTTCCAAGCTTCCGTATGACAAGACGAGCGTGCATCTCACCTTCTACGACAGCCAGTATCAAATTCAGACCCAACTGGAGCTATACAGAGGTCTTATAAATGTGCCCAATTGTTGGGCCGTCATACAGCCGCTGTTGTGTTCCACTTTCATGCCCAAATGTGAACGTATACTCGGCCAGGATATGGTCTATTTGCCGTCATACGAAATGTGCAAGATTACGATGGAGCCGTGTTCAATATTATACAATACAAGTTATTTTCCATCATTTTTGAAATGCAACTCGACATTGTTCCCGTCCCGTTGCGAGAATGCCGTGAGAGAAATGAAGTTTAACACGACCGGCAAATGTTTGCCGCCACTCATTCATACCGACAAATCGCTGCATTTTTATGAAGGTACGAAAATAATATGTTTTTTCTTATCATAATGTCAGACGCCTTATTCGACTACAATTTGAGAGTGCCGCGCTGTATACGCCAGACGTCTTTCTATTTATCCCGTAAAGAAATGTGTCCGTAACATTTTTATCAGTCATTTAAAAATCTTTAGAGATATCATGAATATAAAAAATCATCAACTGAGTGTAATTTTCCAATAATATCTCAGTGGACTGGAAGTCGAAGACTGCTTATAAATCAAGATGTCATCGGGTTCGAATCTTCGCTCACACTCGGTGACTTTTTAGAAGTTGTGTGATAAATATCGTATTTAATGTATATTAATGTATATAATAAATATATTAATGTATATATGTATTTAATGTATAAATATTTTACGATGTATGGCAATAAGTTTCGCAACCTATTCTATTTGGGATTGAAGGACATTTTAATCCACAGGTATATCGGGATGTGGGGTCCCATGCCGTGATCCGTTGTACACCGAGGATGAACACCAGCAGATTCACAGGCTCGTGGGCTGGGGCGCCGGTATATGCTTGGCGCTGAATCTAATCACCGTGGCGACATTCCTTATAGACTGGCGGAGCGCCAACAAATATCCAGCGCTGGTTATTTTCTATATTAATGTGTGTTTTGCTGTCGCTTCAATGGGGTATGTAAAATGTTTAAGGCCTTTGGTGGTGGTATTACAACCAGCATGCTGTGTTAGCTTGGGTCCAATACCATTTATAATAAAATCCTAATATTATAAAGCCGGATGATTGTGTATTTTGTGTGATTGAGTGTGCTTATCTCAGGAAGTGCTGATCCGATTTGAAAAAAATCTTTCAGTGTTAAATAGCATACTTGCTCCTGTTATTATCTCATCATTGGCTAATTCCTTATTTGTTGGCTTTCGTTTCAGTTCATAACGTGATCAATGAATTTAAAAAAGTCTATTTTCACCATATGGAAACTGTTTTATAATCTATTTCCCTCTGCATGATATATATTTATTACTAGCTGATGCGGCGAACTTTGTTTCGCCTCGGAAGCAATAAATAAAAGAAAAATCGAAACGAATCGAAAAACCTGCCAGTAAAAGTCCCGTCAAAATCGGTTTAGCCATTTTAGAGATAATCCGTAACAAACCAACAGACAGACAAACTTGTAAAAATTGAATTTTCGGAAGTTCATCATCATCATCATCATCAGCCTATTGCAGTCCACTGCTGGACATAGGCCTCTCCCAATGTGCGCCACAACATCCGATTCTCTGCCTTCCGCATCCAGTCTTTCCCAGCAGCCTTTCTGAGGTCGTCTGACCATCGGTCGCGACCACGCGGTCTCCACTCTGTGACCTTCTTACTCCATCTACCGTCGGTCCTTCGGAAGTTATGTGTGACAAATTTCGTTGAATGGGTACAATTGTGGCCGATGTTCAGCACCGCTTTCGCCACCTATTACAGTTTGGGTCTGAATTAGAGTAGTCCAAGCATGAGGCCCGCTGCCTTCACCTTAGGTAATAAAAGCCAGGAATTTATAAAAAAGAATGGGTCCTGCAAAGCTGAGAGTGTTTTATTTAATACTAGCTGACCCGGCGAACTGTGTTCAAAAGTATTTTTATAACGTTTACAATTGATGTGCTAATATCGAAAATTATCACCCTTTTTTTATTGCATTATACATACAAACCAGTCCCTCTATCTATTAAAAACGCCGCATCAGAACCCGTTGCGTAGTTTCAAAGATTTAAGCATATAAGAGTACAGACAGCAGAAAGCGACTTTGTTTTATACTATGTAATGATTACTTGAATATAATTATGCTTTTGTAGATGGCTCGTACAGTTTGGTGTTGGATCGAGGGATGACATCGTCTGCTCTAAAGATGGCACCAGGAGACAGGGGGAACCTTCCGCCGAGGAGAATTTGTCATGTGTCGTCGTATTTGTTTTGGTGAATACTTTAAATCAATTTTTATTTCAAAGATTTTTCTGCCCTGTTCCCATCATTCACTTCTTCAACACCGTCTTTCCTAATCATATCATCTTCCTCTTCTATCATTTCCTTTCCTATTCAGATTTATCTTTCTTTATGTCTTACTCAATACGAAAATAAGACTGTTTTCTTTTTACAGGTATACTACTTCATGATGGCTGCATGCGTTTGGTTTGTGATATTCACATACGCGTGGCACATGAGTTTCCGTGCCCTCGGCAAGATCCAGGACCGTATAGACAAGAAGGCGGCGTACTTCCATTTGGTCGCATGGTCTCTTCCCTTGATCCTAACCATTGCGACCATGGCGTTTGGCGAAGTGGACGGCAGCAGTGTCACAGGCATATGCTTTGTTGGATACGCGAACCATCCTATGAGAGCGGGGTTGCTGCTCGCACCTTTGGCTGTGGTACTTGTGCTTGGTGGTTATTTTCTACTTAGAGGTGAGTTATTCCGTTTTTGTTTTTTGTAGATTTTTCACTAAAACTTTTTTATTTTTGGCCAATATTCCGTTCACGATTTTGTGTAGAAATTAGCTACGATTAGCTTTTAAGCTATCAAGAAATGACCCTGTATGTAAATAAAAATGACACTATTTTTTATGCGTAAAAGGGCAAACGGCCAACTGATGGTAAACGACACCAAATAGGTCATATTGCGTTGCCGGCCTATGGAAGGGGAAAGGGCGGATCTCCGAATACCGCTCTCACCGAATGCACCTCAGCATGAGCCACTTTACGTGTTTTATGTATTTGATTTTTTCGTTGCAGGTGTTTTCTCGTTGGTGGCGGTGCGTGTGTCGAGCAAGGACGTGATATCTCCGCGCGCCTCCAACAAGATCCGCCAGACCATCACGCGCTGCTCGCTGACGGCCGCGCTCGTCGCCGTCTTCATCTGCGTCACGTTCGCGTGCCACATATACGAGTTCCGGAACGCGGAACTGTGGTACGACTCGTTCAAGAAGAATATCATGTAAGAACAACACGTTCAACTTGTTACAAATTATTTAATAACATAGTATAGTTATTACACATAACTATGTTTTTAATCCATTTAATAACCATATATTTAGGAATTACGTTATTATCGTTTTGAACTCTGTGAAACACGCATTTGAACCTCTTTTCGGAAAAGACCTGAACTATGCGAATAAAATGAAAACGATTACTGTAACTGTAAATTATGAAAAATGTAACATTTGTTTGTGTTCGTTTTACTAAAATATTAACTAATGATCTTTGTACGCAGATGTCGTTTGGAAGCTCTTAAAAGTGGCGAGAAAGAATGTTGCCTGGGGACCCGTCCATCTGTGTCCGTATTACAGCTGAGGCTGCTCTGTTGTTTCGCTGCGGGCGCGCTGATGGCATCCTGGACTTGGACTCCGGCTGCTGCAGCCGCCTGGAGACGATATTTGGCGAGGTTGGTCCACCATTTTAATAAGTTTTACATAATTATTAAATATAAGTTTTGTGTTTTGACTATTTGTTTTGTCATGTACATCTACTATGGTATGTCATGGTAATTTGATTGTTTTGGATTTACTCGAATTTAAAACTAAATTGTTAGCTGTGAACCATTCATGAACAAATATACTCAAATCCACTCTTTTTATGGTGTACCTTAAAGAGAAGTGAAGAGGGTGTTAAATGCGTTAAACGTTTGCGCGTCGCATAAGAAGTTTCAGTTCAAAAACTTTAATGGTCCTTCACTAGTGACGGCTTTTGTTTACCGTATGGTGGTTGGCTGTCACGTATTTACGTTCCGCATGGTTGATGTTGTTTGTGTGTATGGTGTATCCAGGAAGTGCGGGTGCTCAGTGGAAGCCGACGTAGTGAGGCGCGCCCGCAAACACGAGCTGATCGCTCGTGCCTACCGCCGGCGCGGAGAGTTCGCGGCGCGCGGCCGGCTGTCCATCTCGCTCGGGGGCTCGCGTCAGGACCCCGTGGGGCTGTGTCTGGACCCCACCGCGCCGCACCACTACCCGCACGACGACAAGCACGAGAGGTGAGTACCGATACACGCCACCACACAGACTATATATACAGACGCGGGCGGTGCGCGGCGCGTGGCTGGCTATCTCACCGAATACCTCTCTCACTGGGCGAAAGATCACATGAGCCGCTTCACGTCGATATTACGAGAGATCGTGGTATTTCACGAGCCGGCCTACTCTACCACTAAAAAATAGTTAACTATAGACTACGTATACTGTATACCCTCGCCTATAGACGTTTCACGTCATTAGGGGCGTGCTTCTAGACAACACACATGATGACGGAAACACAGGAGCGATCATTTTCTCCCGTTTGAGACATTCTTATAGCGGCAAAACTTACATACATGACACATGCTGACTATTTGTACTGAAAATATGTTCTGAAATTATAATTCCAATATTATATTGCAGTGGGGAGCTCTCGTCTTCGTGGGCGGCGACGTTACCTCGGTTTGTAAGACGTCGGGACGCCCTCGTGTTGCCGACACACACACATCACTCGCTCAGCTCCACTCCGGACAGGCGCAACTCTCAGGACTCGCAGATAAGTATTAGCTTACGACACGTCTCTGTCGAGTCGCGTAGGAACTCGTTAGATAGCCAACTGTCGGTTAAAATTGCCGAAATGAAGACGAAGGTCGGTCGCAGAAGACCGAAGCACAGCAAGGCGAAGCGCAAGGCGCGAGCGGCTCACTCGCGCAAAGAGAGTACACCGTCCATAGAGAGTCAGATCAGTCGCTACTGGCTACAGGCTGTGGCGGCCAACAACGACCCCTCCCGGGAGGAAGTCAAGTTCAGCTTTGACTGATGTCCACATACCATATACAAATGGTAACTGTTTGAAAATTATGAGACTCATATATTGTTTGTATGGACATTCACCAATATTGTTCATTCGATTTATCAATTGTTTGATATTAATTTGACTCGAATTTTGTTACGATTCGATTAAGATTTTGTTAAGATTTTTATACAAATGTATCTACTTCAAATAAACCACATGAATTTTGCACATTTGTCCCAGTGAAATGAATTATATTATTATATTTCATTGAAATCATATTTTAATAAAAATGTAAATAATCATATTTTTGAAACTTATTTTGTAACATTTATAAATATATGTTAAAACACATTTATTAGTCCTAAAGACTAAAGAAAAAAGACTTAAGTTTTATATAGGACTTGAAATATTTGATATGTCCCCATTGATGGGGATTTAAAAATGACATTTTGTCACAAATAATTTGTTTGTGATGGCAATCTCAGTTGAAACTTATGATAATGTAGGATTTAATATAACATTCAATGTATACATAAGTTATTGTATAGAAATAAGATTGACAGTTCAAATTAGTATTACAAAGATGTGAAATAACAAGATAATGACTTTTTTTAGCAGTAAATATATTTTTTGACAATTTACAACAGATAAAAAAGATAAGACTGATGAAAAAAATGTCTTTCTCGGTATAATAGTAATAATAATACTATTACAAATCCATGACAAAACTACTTCAGTATTTTTGTGATATCCATGACCATTGGAAATAATGTGTGCCATAAAAAAAAAGTTGAATTTACTTATCGACTGATATTTCATTTAGTGTGTAAGAATGTTTTGAATGTCATATCGTAAGTTTAAAAGTTGATTATCAATGCTATGCAATATGTTGCTGTTATAATGTAAAAAGCCTGTACAATAGTAATGGTTGTGATGTATATATACTTTATCCGAGGCTAAGTATAATATTCCTCAGATGAGTTTGATAATATGTATAATTTTGTAATACTTTTATTCTCAAAATTCGCTTTGGAATCTATTATTGATTGCCTTCATTTATACATCACGAAGCATTTTTGTAGACTATTTGATCTAATGTACATAAAATTTGGGCGGTGGGCAGAGGACTTTGGCTAATCACTTTTTAAATACTCGAGTCAGTCTGTTTCAAGAAGTGAGTTTTTGAAATAGACCATCAATTTTGTTGTTGTAGGGAGGTACCATGATTGCATTAATGGTCTAGATCTGCTAGATTCTTCCACTGCATGGCCAATCCATCTCTATTTACCTTCGACTTAAATAAATTGTCCCGTTAACTCATCTAATCATTGATGAGGTTTTTGATCCAAAAGGCGACAAATTAGTGGATACTTTACAGTTGCCAAATGATTAATATTTATCCTGTTGTGAGTATTGAAAGTCTAGTTTTGATATTATTATAAATTTGTTATACATATTTACTACTCTCAAATATGCATTGTTGCTAAGATAAGTTAAAATTTGCTTTTGGAGATGGTTCATGTTGATGTTTAGACATGTTTTACTCATGGAATGAGTAAAATTCATATTATGAATTTTGTGACGATTTATATTACCAATACAAGGTATGATTTTCAAGGATCTGATACTTAAGACTCACACTCACTTACACTTAATTATTATATAAATTTCTTGTGTGTGTTGTGATGTTTGGCATGGAAACTTCACACACATTAATATTGAGTGGAAAGTGGGCTAACTGGCGGTAAATGGACATTAAAATTTAATTACTATTTAATACATTTAATATTTCATGGCTGCGACCTTAATACCGGAAGATTAGGGAGCAGCAATTGTCTTGGTATGATTATTTCTAGTCCCAAATGTAATGTGTCTAAAAAAAATATTCAGCATACGGTTTTTTCCTACTCTCAGTTTGTTGTGATATTTATTTGAGAAAGATATTTTCTCGCATCCATTTTTAAGAAACCCATCAACAGATTGATGATTGGTAATTGAAAGAAGAATTTGTATCAATATTAAGATATTGGCTACTTACTGCCACCATGATTGTGCACCATTCAGCTATAATATCACTTTGGTGCGTATTATTTTAAGTCTGCGCTAGCTTTAAATTTTAAGATTTTACACGATTTAATAAAAAAATAATAGGTTACTTAAAATTCGAAATATCATTGGTTTATGTATAATAAAATGATACTTTGAGATATATGCCTTTTTATTCACTTACCTTATGTTAATAGATTGGATATTGATCTCTTGTTAGTTTGAGATATAAAATGGCGGCCTTACAGGAACCGTTCAGAAAAATTGGGTAGAAAAGGAACCCTTCGACTTTTGCAAAGCAGCGTGGATTACCAGCCACTACGCCGTCTGTGTGAAAAGTGAATCATTACGTAGTATAAAACCAACCGCTTTCCGCTGTCTGTCACTTTATATGCTTATATCTTTAAAACTACGCAACGGATTTTGATGCGGTTTTTTAATAGTTAGAGGGTGTCAACTGGGTGGTTCTTATCTTGAATTCCTGTATGATGCAGTAAAGAAAAAGTGATAAATCCAAAATTTACTTTATGCGGAACAAAGTTCGCCGGGTCAACTAGTATAAAATATTACTTTGAATCGTAATATGTCCATTATATTCAATCAAGAAAGAGACAGGCGCACTACAATTTTGGACTCGCGCAATCTGGGTTCAGTTACTTGAAGCGCGACCGACCATTATGTTATAAGCTGTCATAAATATTAAAGAACATAAAAAAAGATAAACAATGAAACCCGGAAATAATTTATTTATTCAACTTTTATTTGAGAACTAAAGCAGGCAACTTAAGTCTCTTTTACACTATTATATAATAATTAAATCAAAAGAATGTCATGTACACTAACTTACTGCGTTAATATCTACAGTAAATTATAATATTAATCAAATCTATAATACTTACTGTATAAGATTTGTATACACTATTGGACGTAAGTGCTACATAGAGCTTATTATCACGGCAATCCTAATTTATATAGAGGCAGGCAGTACGATGCAAAATCAGAAAATATACATTCCCATTGTACCAAGTACCTACGTTGTCACAAGTTCCATTCGATTTTTTTTAATATTATGTTATTGGCGCATGTGGCTTTTTTATCTTTTCAAATTGATATTAGCTGAAAAAAAAATTACATGAAATTTGAAATAATGTTTTCGATAATTTCAATTTGAAAAGAGTTCTATACTATATTGATAAATACGTAAACATAATATATTGGCCTGATGCTAAAAGGTTTTGGTGTTATACTTTAAAAAAAAAATTATCATTCCTATATATTCGTACTTAGAGCCACGATATGGAGCGCAAGGTATCGATGCTGTTCAAAATAGTATCGAAACAAAAAAATCAATTGAAAATTCAAGTTTATGATCATTCTTTTTTCAAAATGTTTCCAATTTCAAATTAGCACTGGGTAAACAAACTAAAAAAAAATTGCAATTCCGACGAGCACTTCTTCAGGACGAATTTCATAGTAATTTTTAAAAATTATAAATTTTATAGAAAATTCATCTTTTGTTCTCTCATCGGTTAAGTATCGAACACAAATGTATTGGTATCGTAATAATTCCTCGATACTACACAGCAATGATACTTTCTTTGTGTTATTAATACCTACTTACGAATTACAATTGCTTTCGTTTGATGGCCGGTTTTCGTGTTATTTATTTATACAAATTTCAAGTACAATAAATAATTAAACCCGACGCTTTCTGATACTACAGTTCCATAACATTTTTCTAAGAAAACATATATATTGTGGCACTTTTAGCATCATGGCGCACAAACGTTTGAGATATAGATTTGAAGAATGGAACGCAACTAGGTAACTAAATATTACAGACGCAGTTGATATTTAATATAATTGCCGTAATTTAAAGGTACTTTTAATCACAGATGTAACACGAGTGGCAAGTTTTCAATGATTAAATTTAAAAAAAAAATGAGGCCAAGTCAGTCTCATAGTCAATTGCAACATTAAATCCAAATTAAAATTGAAGACCAATTTTGTGCAATTAATTTATCTATATTTTAAATATTATGCATTTATGTATGTACTATGCACTATAATTCAAAAGATGATATAATTTATTACACACTAGGTGCAATTATATTTAATTTATTTTGTTGTTTTTTTTTTAATTTTTCTAATTTAAAATTTATCTTCAATTTTTCATTTGCATTTAGGACCATTTCCACATTTAATGTTGTGATAATTTCGTAAGGCCGAGTTACACTTGCGTAAACAAAGCGTTTTTTTTCTTCTTTCGTCTTGTACATGGTTTTTAAAATGTGGCCGAGGTGGTAAATATATTATGGACATGATTTGGACCCCCGATTCGTTAAATTAGGTATTTACAACATTAATCATAGCCATACATTATTATAAAAAAACATAATTAAATAAAATCAAAACTGATCATCATGCAGTTTAAAAAAAATCACAAGGCTAGGAAAACAATACCAAAAAGGAACACAAAAGTATAAATTATAAATAGTTACATAAAAATAGCAAACATATTTATCACTTATATCTATATCAGCCTGAAATATAAGATCCGCGTTCATTATGCTTAACACTATCAGGTCAAAATGTCCAATTTGACACTCTATCAACTCTTTGGAACTTAAAAATTATGAAAATTGTAAATAAATCACATTCTATTAAATAAATTCGGTTTAAAATAAAAACCCCAAAAAAATTGAAAATATCCATTAAAAACGAGAGATAACAATCACCAAATAAAAAATATTCAAAAAAATTGAAAAACAAAATGATAATTAAATAATTACTAGTTATTATGTGCGAGCTTATTTTAATATTGCAACTAAAGGTATCGACATGCGAATTACACAGCTACTACCACACAAGTGCAGGATTCCAACTGGAAATACATAATATTGGACATTTTCAATATTAAACTTGTACCTGTTAAAAAAACTGATTAATGTTTCATCAAAAACATACCTGTTTTACTCAATAAATATGGACAAATCGTTACTCCACTGCATATCCAAAATTATAAAAAGAAAAAAAACAGTTGACATACGTCATTTGAGTTTGACAGTTGGTTTAAAAAGCGGTAGAGCCGCATAGTTCGCAATCAAACCTTCATGAACAGTTTACATCAGAGATACCTACAGCAACAAACAAAATACTCGTAAGTTACGAGCTGTTACGTCTCAGACGAACAAACAACAATATATCTATATAAAATAATAACAAAATTATCTAGTAATAGTGTCATATATCACACATTCACAGCATTTCCCTATGATGTTCTAGCTTTGCGTATATTCTTTTTCTCCGCGTCAGTGAATCCAAGTATGTTTTCAATGGCGTTGAGGTGTCCCTGATGGTTTTCGGGATCAGTAAGGAAGTAGTAGATGGCCGATTTCAGGAACTGCAGTGTCACCTCGGGATCAACGCTAGTTTTGCTACCCTTTTGCGACTCGACAATGCGACGGTACATTGCCTGCAATTGACAATATATATATATGAAATGTTTTATTATTTATTACAATGTATCTAATAATCCCCTAACTGGGTACTACAAAGTACTACGACAAAAAAAATAAGCAAAATTTTTGCAGTTCCGCGTGTTCATCCATTATTTACATTGAAATTGAGGCAATAAAAGCGAAATGTAAATTCGTGCTAAATAGAATTACAAATATTGTATAGACTGAATCGGTTATCCAAACTAAATTTGTATAAATAACCTAAAAATAAATATTTTTGCCGAAGCCCATCTGACGTATAATCCTGCTTCATTACATAGTTTATAACAAAGTCACTTTCCGCTGTCTGTCCCCTTGTATGCGTATATCTTTAAAACTACGCAACAGATTTTGATGCGTTTTTTTTTAATAGTTAGAGGGTGTCAAGGGGGTGGTTTTGATCTATAATTCATGTATAGTGTAATAAAAAAGTGATAATTTTCAAGATTTAGATCTTTAGTCGCAATCGCTGCCTAAACCCTAAGTGATAAAACAAAAGAATGTACTACATTGTTATACACCTTCAAAAGATCTACAAAAAAGTCCGCCAGGGCATATGTCTATCTCTTAGCGATAACCCACAATGACCATTTTTATTTTTTTACTTTTTACGAGAAATAAGGGCTTATTTACGAAGCGATTTGAAACATTACAGCATTAATTTTCATCCAGTTAAGTGTATTGAATAGATTGTGCATTTAATATAGATCAATATTGCCCTATACAGTATGTAATTTAAACAAATATTTTCGAAGACATTGCAGTATTAACATAACGGGACAGCAGATAATACTTTTGATGCAGAACAACGTTCGCCGGGTCAGTTAGTCATTTAATAAAACTAAAAAAAAACTATTGGTTGTTAGCAAGGGTCGTAACTAGTTTTGAATTAGAAATCGGAGAGCCTATCTTTTTTTTATATGTGCGTTTCTTTGTCGCATTTGTTATTCAATTATTAATGTACCTACATTTAAAACACTGATACAATTTTGTAAACAACAACTGAATTGAGTAATATATCCAATACCAAACATTAAACAATGGATTACGAAACGGTATTTGTACCGATTGTTTCGTAAACTGTTTGATATAAACGGATAGTCTTGTACTGCCTTGTATTCGTGGGAAACCAGTTACAAGTATAACAATGTTGTTTTTACAAATAAAAATATTTAGGTATGTATTATCAAAAAGCTTAGGTCTTTTTTAATCAATTGCGACAGAGTGAAGAATGTTTTTCTAATGAATAATGAGTAATCGCGCGCGATACTTTGAGATACGGTTGCAATATAACCCTCCGCCTACTACCCCCGTTTCTTCCCCACAAGTTCCCGCGTTTTACAATAAGCACCGTCAATTTTTTATCATCTGTACTTGGTATACGAAAAAAATATTTGAAAAATATTTAATTTTTTTTTCGTAACCCAGTATTTTTATTTTTTTTGTGCACAGTACAACAATGCGGCTGTAACGTCACCAGGTGTCAACGAAATTTAATATTAATATAAGATCGGACCAAAATCGCGGTAATAAATAGTTATTTGAAGAAGCACATGTAACCACGTTAACGGCTCGACCATTTTTGATGAAATTTTAATTAAATTTTAATTTGATGGGACTTTTTTCGGCAGACAGCTAATGTAACAAAGGGTAGCTTAAGCTTATTACTTCAACACTTTATGTATTTTTAATAGAATTCCACGCAGACAAAGCTAATCGTAAATTTAAATAAATGCACCAACACTCAATTATACACTATGAAATGATATTTACACTTTACTTATATGTAAACAATATAAAATCTAAGTATTATTAACATTTTTAAACCCAATACCAAAAGAGGCTGTTTCAAACAGTTAGATAACATGCAAAGCTAAGGTTAGGCATTCAATAATAAAATTATAAGCAGCTGCTAAGGTATGTTTATTAGTAAAAGCTCCAACTTAATATATTACTATTTAAAAAAATCAACAAAAAAAGTTTCTACTCTACAATTAAAAAAAAATGTTTTTTTTTTCCACACCGTAGTATCTATTTAGATGTTTTTATATAATCTTACAGGTTTTATGACCCGTTTGGATGGTGGAGTGATTGAAATGTACGAAAAAATATAAAAATAAAGTGTTGAACAGTGAGCACTTGTCGGACTTGTCCGATACAAATTTCCAACCTTTCGAGCTCCTAGGACCCATAAAGAAACAGCCTCCTTTGCACTTAGCAGTACTTGTGACTTTGTCGATCGGTCCTCTGTGAATGCCGTGTCCTGTAATTCACTATATGTTAAAGCTGGCAAATGTTAGTTGCCACTACATGCATAATAAAAAAAAAACTAAATCAGTGTACAATGCTGCTGGGTTAATTTTTCAAGGATTTCAAAAGAGTGTTAATCAATTATCAAAATTAATGTTTTAATTACCTCAAATTTAATTAGTTCACTTGAAAATATTAGAATTGGCAAACCGGTTAGAACAGAGGTGATAATGCAAACATTAGGATAAACAATATACTTTTGAAATCAAATATTTTTTAATGAAATGTAGTGTAATAGTGTCATATGTAGTATAAAATATGAGTAAATAACTTACTCGAACTTTCTCGAGTTCCGTCTGAGTAATCTGCAACTGCTCCAGTAGTTCCTCGACGGATACCCGGCTAGCTTGCCCTTGCGAAGTGCCAGGTTCTGTATCCTGTAATTTTACAATCCACTGTATTAGGCATTTTTGGAGCTTAAAACTGTCAAATCAATTTACTTTGTAGGTAATGCAGACAGGGTTGCAAGCTGGCAACCAACCTTGTTTTCTCTGCTAAAAATATTTCAATATGTATATATATTTCAAAGTCATGCCCGTGAAGTAAAATTAAAGAATATATACCTTATCCGATTCAAATTTAGCCGCTTCAACACCTTTATTATACATTTGCAAGTACATGGATTTATGTCTACTGTCTTCATCTTGCAACTGTTTGCTCACTTCCTCCAATTGTTTCTCTAGTGCATGAATCCTATCTTTGGCTTGCTCATAATTAGGTAATAGCTCACAATACCTAGTATTAACATCAGCTAACTTTTGCAACAACGCCTCAACTCTATCATTATGAAGCCTCTTAATTTCCTGAGTCTCTCCAACATGTGCCCGTACAATATCTTCTATTTTCTTCTCGTAATAAGATATTAAATTACGACGTTCCTCTTCACCATCAGCCATGTCAGTCATACAAGATACTTCATGGGTCAACATATGCACAGATTCTTTTGAGTGCAGTGATGAGTTAGTGAGATCATCAAAATGGCCAGAGTCAGTGAATGACCCTTGCATCTCATTGCGACATCTTGTTGGTGTTTCATTTTTATATAAAACACTGTCGGTAATATCAAAAGTTCTGCAAGCATCTTCAAGTTTCGAGCTATCTTGGTCAAGAGACACTTCTTCGGCATTTTCTCTTATAGTTACAACCTCACTGGAATTGGACTTTTCATCTGGTGAACATATTGATGCTTTATATAATCGTAGTTCCACAACTTCCTTAGTTAGCTGAAATATTTCACTATCCTTCTTATCTAAATCCTTCTTAGCTTGACTAAGAAGATTTTTTAGTCGACGGATTTGTTTTTGAGCTCTTTGTGTTGGTGTTAAATATTCATCACCAGCAAGGCCAGCGTGTGATGAGCAATGCAGTACATACCGCATTGATCGTCCGCTGAATGTTGTACCATTGAATGGTGCATATCCAGCATCAACTGATGCAGCTGTGGCTGCACTGCCATAGCTATGCAGAGACTCATCATCTGGTAACTCTTCTGGAGAGCCAGGTGGAGTGTGAGCAGAATCAGTCATACTCAGCTTCCTGTCACAAGGACTATCTTGTGATTTCAAGCAAGACTTCTTAGGCTTTTGCTGAGGATTTGAATTAAATGACTGTAAAGAGAAAATTCTATTACAGCATGTATGTTATTAAAAATTAGTAACTCTTAGTTGATTTATTATCTTTATATTATTTAAAAATAATATTTATTTACAGTTGTTTTGCAAATAGATACAATATTCCATTCACATTAAGGAAATGGCACATTAAAAAAATATTTAATATGACAAGTTTTAACACAAAACCTAACATGACATTATTTAATTTGAAAATAGAACTACTTTGTTATTTGAGCATTATTTCCATCTAAATACAAGTTTCACAAGTGTTTGCTTGCGTGGCTTGTTCACCGTTGCTATAGCAATATTGCGAATGAAATAAAAAAGGTGGACAAAGCCGGACTTACATGGCTCCGCTGGCGATGGCCAGGCTCCTGGAGTCTTGGCACATCGCTGCGTTGTTTTTGATGTGTATTTTCCGTGATTACTGGTATTAACTTTCTTGCTGCCAAAGGCGAGCGCTGCACCATTTTCTCACCGCGCAGTCGCAGTGAGGAGGTGCGCTTGAAATTCCCGGTGACATTACCGGCGCAACAATGATCATCGTGGAAGTCAGCGACCCTTCTGTTGTAATTTCTATTCATTTTCTTCAATTATTTACATCAGCGTAGCGTACTAAAAAGAAAACAGCTGTTGATTTAACCGCACATTAGGATAAAGTACAAACAATAGCACGCGCGCGGCAAATGAATTGTGACATTTCAATTCGACAACATACGTGAAAATAAACGTAAGGTTATTTAAATACGTCATAAATGTATGCCAGTTTGTCGCATTTTTTTATGTTATTTATTATAGCGCTTGACTCGGAGTCTATTAGGAAGTAGGCTGAATTGTTTTATCCAAAACACATTATTTTTGTTCAATATTATGAAGCATCGGCAAAAAATACCATGTTTTCTTATTGCGTCAGACAGAGCTAGGGGGTTTCGGATATATATCCATGGCTTTTGTATTTATAATTAAAGCTACTTTTTTTCCCGGCTTAATCTGAAAATTGTATACATAAGATTCTTTGAAGACATCATTTTAATCAAATATATTCGCATTATTTTATGTGGGCATGGAATTGAGGCATTTATTAGCGCGACATCTATCGGGTTATTGTTTAAATATTCCTCTAATCGTAATGTATAAACTTTGAACACAAATAGCTCAAACTCAAGGCAAACAATATGATCTAATTTCTTTTTCTAATTAGGTACACACTAAATATAACGAAAACACGACGCAAGCAATAATAATTAAATTAGGTATTGTTAATTGTAATCGTATTAAAATAACTTAGTCAACGGTCTGAGTTGGTTAAAGCGATGGTATGTTTATGTAGTAGGTATGTACGCTTCCGTCAGTATGGTAGTGGATTCAAGTGCTATCATATAGGGTTTTAATGCAATGATAATTCCGAATTCTTTCCAGAACGGATGACAGATAAAAGTCAAGCCGATGTATGGCAATAGTTTCCGCTATTTCATTTAGGACGTAAAAATTCGGCTAGTCTTTAATAGCTGTTATCTAAACCTCGGGTAGAAAATAGCGATGTTAGAAAAAATATGGCATCAGGTGCAATTATCACTCAAATTAGTAGTTATATTAAGGAAAAAAAATGCTACTTACACGGGGCGTAAAAAAACATCCAATTACATTTTTAGTAGGATCTTGTCTATCATATTAGCGTGCCTCATAAAAGGTGATTGATTCATAAACAATACTGGTCTAGTTATTGACAAGTCAACAAAGCCAAACATAAATTTCCCAAGTTTTTTTCAGGCTCTGAATTGCTCCAGTTCCCGCGAGAAATATGAGAACCAATAAAATTCTACCGTTTTTAAAGTACATAGTGTGCTTGTACATAGTGTTTTAAAAGTAAATAGTTTTTGTCTTCTTATCTTTGTAAAAAAAGTACCTATAAAAATAATATCTTGGACACAATTCACACAGCGCCCTCTAGTTCCAAACTAAGCAACTAAATGCTTGTGCAATGGATAATAATAATACGTATATACTTGTCTTTTGTAAATACATACTTATAATATATAAGAAAACACCCAGACGCCATACAAACATTCATGCTTTTCAGAAATATTTGTACTCGGGTGGGAATTGAACCCATCAACCTCGATTCTCGATTCTGCAGTCGGTAGGTTTACCAAGGCACAAACTTGCACTAAAGTTATCTCGGTGAAATGAAGTTTTATTTTTATTACTTTAATGTAATCTGTATCTATTTATATAGCTTTTGAAACAAAATCCGAAAAGTCATTGGTACGAATCAGGATTCGAAACCAAGACTTGCTTTGGAAGCGTGATGTGTGCCACACAGATAAACAGGAAGAGCTGGAACCATCATCATTAGATAGTATAAAATAAACTCGCTTTACGCTGTCTGTCTTAGATTTTTGAAACTATGCAACGGATTTTGATCTGATTTTTTTAATAGATAGATGGTGTCGACGCGGTGGTTTTTATTATTCATGTGTTGTAGTAAAAAAGTGATAGTTTTCGACATTTAGCATTTGAATTGCAAACGCTGGCTTAACCCTAAGTGATAAATCAAAATATTGTACCACATTATTATACACCTTCAAAAGGTCTACAAAAAATTGGCTAAAGCATAACCCACAAAGACCATTTTTATATATTCTGAGGTGAAACTAAGTTCGCCGGGTCAACTAGTAACTTATATTAATAGTCCATAGTTGTTTATTTTTTACATCATTCGCTATTGTCTTCTATATTAATTACCTTCCCGTTATGTAATTGGACAGTAAATTGACCCGCTTAAGTACCTACGTTGGGTACTCATGCGGTGTACATTTTAAAACTGGAATTAAATTCGTGTAGTGTAACACTTTGGTAAGATGAATTATTGCAGCTACTTATTATAGGTAGTTGTAGCTGTTACATAAACACTGATTGCTACTTGCTCGTAGATTTAGTGCAACAGTACAACTGTTTTTTTTCTAATTTTGCCTCTGACAATGGAGGACAAATCGTAATGACCACAAAACTTTTTTAAAATTATAAACGCCAGTGCTTGATTAAACTTAGTCTGATGGTGAGTGATAGCGATCCATTTAAAAAGGTATTCAATATATTCCTAAATACATAGGTAGGTAGGACATAGGTAATTTATTCAATTCTATAACAGTTTGTATGATGATGGAATTTAAAGACATTATTTTAAGGAACTTCTTCCAGACCCAAATACCTTTGCTATATAGCATAGAGTCTTGGAGAGATAAAATAGAAGATTTTAGTTGTTCATAAAAAAAAAAACAACTCGGTACTACTGCTACAAACACTTCCAAGATTTTGTTTAATTTATTTTTATGCAAATCTACTATGCAGTCTAATACCCCAGACTCATCGTGAAATAATTTTATTGAAACAAATAAGTGAAACTTTATCAGAACTGGCGAACTAATACTCGAACCAGCGTAGGCAAATAAAAGAACGATAACCTGAAAATAGGAAAAATATACAAAAATTCGGGACAGGACCTATCCGACGGATTCTTCGTCACGTATCTTTCACAGATTTTTTTTACCGCAAATCGTCAATGCGATCCTCAGATATGGAGCTATGTTTTAGATGTTTTCCACCCATTGGCGTAAGCAGTGTTTGTTATGCCTTGACTCGCCGAATTTTATATCCCAACTTGATGGCGAAACCTATTGAGATACACCGGGCACTATATTATCTGGCAGTCATTGATATTTATCACACATATTAATTTTCGAAAATAGTTTTAACAAGTTATTGATGTGATCGTGGATTGGATCCCCTGACTTCTTAATTCCGAAGCTGGCCGAAACCAGGAGGTATTTTCACAGTGAAATAAGGCGATTATTCGAAAAAAAAAAAAAACTTGGGGCATACGTAAATTGCTAACGACATAAATACTAATATAGTAGCAATAAAATTAAGGGTTTTTTTTTGCTGAGCTAACAATGATTTGCTAATAACCCGCATTGTTTAACATTTTAACAACTAAGCATGATAACGCAACATACCTACTGTTAATTTCCGGGTGGGGAAACTCTACTTTGTTTATGGTTATTAATAGTAAAAATGTTTTATATTAGTATTATATGCAGATTATCATATTAAGACAACTTTCTCCAGTTCATTGTGAAAACCTAGTGCAAACTTTTGTACATTGTCCTGATCAAGGCGAGTTAATCTTCGCAGTTATATATAATGTGGCTTGAATTGTGTGAAAATTCATTTAAGCGAAAGTTATAATGACTTGTGGGAAAAAAATAATGACTCTCCTGTAGTCATTTTCGGTATAATAATAATAATATAATGCGCAGAGAAATGTTTCTTTTTTACATTATTTGTGTAGACGGCCAAAAGTCTGGTACTCATAAAAGATGTATTTTTACTCTGTGACGTAATGCTAGTCTAATAAGCCATGGGCCTAAGTCAAACTAAGTTTTTTTAGTCGGTAGTTTAATCGCAAGCCCACATAGAACGCTTTATTTTTAATATGCTTTTATTAGCTTCAGATTTATGTATGTTAGCAAGATTTTCTTCTACTTCTATTTAATTTAAACTTTGCAACTTGATCAAAACATCCGATAAACATGATTAGATTCGCCAGAATTCAACAATATCTTTCCGACTAGCTCTATCTCTCTTACTCTCATGCGAAATTTTATAATACGCATGCGAGGAAGAGAGATAGGTAGAGCTAGTTGAGGGCTCAGTATACTATGTACTAACATTTTGAGACTCCTATGGTAATAATTACGTTTTGTTCAATGTACATTCATCGATATATGTACTGATAAATCCCGTAGGCATACTATTGTGTTATGATAATATTATAAATTATGCTAAAATATGTTACACTCCGGTGGCTGTAACCACTAAAATTTAAAAAAATAAATATAGTTTATAAAAAATTTCAACTTCTAAAAACGTGGTACAGAGCACCCCACGCTTTTTTCAAATTATTTTTGTTTTTATTTACGCGATTAATCAAGTCTTTGGGCTTACGAGTACAACTTTTATTTATGAAGATTTCTTAATGAATTGCCTTGCATGGCGAATGCTTATAACTTATAACTAATGTTATTTTTTTAATTAATCACCAAGATACCGATCACTAAAATATATTATTATTATGATTAATAATATTTTAGACAGGAACTATATTACACACTAGTTAATATTATATAATACATAATATATCTTTACGATATATATATATATGTACAGCGTGTATCCGTAATACACATTGCATACTTGAAATGACCGCTCAACCTTGGCGTTGGAAAGTTATTTATTTATATTCAATTGTAATGTAAGATGCATTAGCCATAATATTTTTAAATACTAATCCGTAATTATTTATATGTTCTCACTCGAAATCTCGTATTTTTTTTCCTCTGAATTCGTATCTCACATAACGAATATATTTCTGTGTTTAAATATACTGTTATTGCAATATTTACTAGCTTATACTATTTCTACTATTCATGGCGTTAATTCAAGGGGCACGCATTTGAGTCGCACTAGGTTTTGCTTTCACCTTTGTAACAGGACAGAAAGGACAGCACAGGACAGTTGGTAACATTCCGGGTGATATATTTCTACATGACCTTTTGATGATGATTTTAATAACGACTTCGAAATTTTGAAAATTAAAGTATACGTATTGTAAAATTATTATACAAAAAAGTGGCGATTGAAGGGTTGGGTTCATTCTAGTAAACGTTTTCGTCGTCGTAATATTACTTAGTAGTACTAATTGGCAAAGCTAAATGCTCCAAGGAAACAGCGAGTATCAATGCTACAACATTTCTAATATTTATTGCGTCAGCTGACGGTGTTTCCACCGATACCTAAGCAGCTGATTATGTTTTTCAGCTTGGTACGTCCAAAATTATTAACAGAAATAAAATTTAGTCGAAATGCTATTACTTTGTTTAAAAATTTTTTCACTACTTCCGTAGTCGTCAATGATGAAACCCACCACTACTTGAGTCTGTCTACTTGACGGTCGGATCACAAATCACTGATATAAGATCAACAACTGGTGTCAATATTAGCCAGCATTCTATGACTTTTCCATTTGCAATGCTACCCACGGGACTAAAAATTCCAAATAATAAAAAAGAATATGTATGCATGTTTGTTAAAATACACTGTAATGAATGGTGGCAGTGTGTGTAACGTGTTATTTATT
Organism: Euproctis similis; assembly: GCA_905147225.2. Classification (NCBI taxonomy): domain Eukaryota; kingdom Metazoa; phylum Arthropoda; class Insecta; order Lepidoptera; family Erebidae; genus Euproctis; species Euproctis similis. Next base: position 9,365,376 of record LR990122.1, read on the forward strand.
GACAGTATTGTAAATAAATATAATGTAAATAAATTGCAAAAATAAATATGTAAGCATTCGTCACTTCTTCTCTGTAAAAACTATAGGTGTGCAAAATTTCATACACCTCTCTCTGCTCAATTTTCGTAAAAATGAATTCAAAGTTTTCGCTTCACGTATTTTATTATATAGATATATATTATAATATATAGATAAAAGTTTTATTCTTTTTTTTTCATGTTCTTATTATGATTTAATTTTATTGTTTTAATAAACAAAAGAGTAGTATTTATTACTGTATAACACTGAAATCACACGTAAACGTATTAATTAAATCTAGATCAAAGATATGCACAACAAAATATAGGTATTTAATAAATAAACCTCATTGTTATTTTTATTCCAAACGTTCTCATACTATTCATTCGAGACTCTATTTAGCAATTAGGACGAAAAAAACTGAGCTGCCAACGTAATATTCGCCTAATAATTATTCAGGCCAATTAACATTATATTTTCAAACAACTCGAGAAATGCAATTAAATTAATGTTTGATTGTAATAATTGGTTATTCGAAGTAATTAGAGGACACTGTTAGATTATCCAAATAATTCAACTCCATTTTATATTGTTTAAAGTTTTTCAAACGATCACGTAATGCGTATGCTGATTTCTTTTTTTTTTCTAATTTTGCAACTTAAGTTGCAAAATTCTATAGAACTCAATTTTGAACTTGAAAAAAAAAACAAAATTTAAATCCTTCTAGAGCGTTCCATTTACATATTGTTTTTCTTTTTTTATAGATAAAAATGCTTTAATTGAAATATCAATCTAAACACCTCTTACCCACTACGTTAAGATATCCTTGAAAATACAATTAATACACATTTGAAAAAATGAAAAAAAAAGGAAGCAGTGATTTTTTTATCATTGAGAATAATGTAGACTAAAGAGTTTTACATTTTAGTAAGTGATTCAATTAATGCAACGATATTTCCGGACCGATACGACATATTATTATGCACTATTAAAAAACGAGCGCACCTATTCTATCTTGTGTTGTAGATGTCCATGGGTCGCATTAGTCATTTTATCATCAGATGACTCGCTTGACCATTTGCCCCAATGAAAATGATAAATAAATCAATTATACAAATACATAAAATTATTAGGAAACGAATATGTAAATAATGATGTAAACATATTTTTGCCGTTTTTTTTTTTTCGATGATTTAATAAGCACTCGTTTTTGCCGTGTGCCGTTAGGTACTCGGCCCTAGATACTACTTTATATTTTATTAATATGTAAATAAATAATACATTTTAATGTGTACATAAATAAACAATAAAAATTATATAGCATAACAACATTATTATTTAATACAATTATTGCGTAATATTTTCTTTATTTTAATATAATCAGATTAGATGTTTTATCTGAATGAATATATTACAAGTATTTTTATTTACAAATTTATTATTATAATCGAAATTATTTTTAACAGTCTACCGTCTATAAGTAGTTATAAAATTTAGGTACGTGGTGAAATTGTGAAATTTATAAAATAACTATTCAAGAAATAGATAAAGAGTATCTATTTCTTGAATAGTTATTTAATAAATTTACTCCAAAAGTTTCCAACCTTCACTAGAAATGACTATAAATGACCTATAATAGACCTATAATATCGGTGCCAAGTCCATGGCTATGCAGAGAATGATAATAATAATCATAAAATAGAACTATAGGAAAGATTTTAGAAAAAATAAGTTTTCCCGCCGTTTTGACTGACTGACCGTTTTGTCCCAACTAGGTTAGAGACACGACAAGAATATATATTTGTTTGTTGAATATTCATTATAAATTTGCTATTAAAAGGAGCTAAAGAAATAAATTTATTGTCATAATAAAGTTATTATTATTAATAGGTAGGTTTAATTAATTTTAATTATTACGAAAGTTTACAGATCTTCCTTTAAATAGCTGCTTTTTTTATATAGCTGTTTTATATTTATTAAGGTAAGTATGTAGGTATGTATGTCTCCTATACCTAAACACCTAAAATTAAAAGAGATATTATTAATTTCATTAAAATGAATTATCCTCAGAAAATATATTTTTTATGGTATAGGAGGGGAAACAAGCAAGTGGGTCATCTGCTGGTAAGCAACTACTCACCGCCCACGAACACCATGGTGCGTTACTGTCCTTCAAGGGAGTAAGAGGAGAAGGGAAGAGAAAAGGGATCAGGCCTCCGGATACTTCTCTCACCGAACGAAACGTGGAACGAACCACTTCACGCCGATATTCCGATATTTTACCGGTCCAGCCAGCCCATTCATGCAGCGAACTGCAAGACTCTACCACTGTATCAAAATTTTAGTTTATTTTAGTTTCGTGTTTCTATTTTGTCCAAAAGTAAACGAGTCCGTTACGGTTGGTATTATCACTAGTTAGTGAAACGAACATATTACTATGTAAGCCAAATAAAAGCTTCATAATAAATACATAATATTTACTTACAATAATTGTATAACACATATTTACAGACTATATAAAAATTTTTGATTATTTTATCTAAATGCTTTTATGTACTTTGTATGTTTGTTTTTCGCGTTTATATCTTTTAGTTTGTTGCGTGTCCATCTCTAATGGATGAAGGTAGAAATCTACGGTAACCCATTCATAATAAATTTGAGAAAATTTGGCTTTCCAAGTGCTGGATCTAACGAGAAAATTGATGAGCGCAACAAAACAAATGCAAAAATATATTTACATACCAGTATACAAAGATTATTTTTTATTTTTTAAAATCGATTAAACCTCATTGCTGTCACTGTCGTTATTAGGTATTTCGAAGTAGGTAGGTATATATACCTACTGCAATGCGTCATTGTAGAAGCCCCTACAGACAATCATTGTTCTCTTATTTTTTTAAAAATTAGCTCATTTTAATACCTTTCTGCTAGAGTCTCCTAATTCCATTGCCATTCTATGTAGAATGAGACAATTGGCAATCTTTTTTTTTCCTTTTCCTAGGTATCTACTTAATGTTCACTAAAGAAATGTTTGTCTTTTGTTTGTTAATTTTAAAACACTCGGATTTAAATGGGAATATTTTTGCAAATAATGTAACTCGAGAATTATTTGAATTAAATAACGATACCAAGCTTCGTATTGATAATTTAGTTACTCGAAAAGTTATGAAAGCAACTAATTACTTAAAAAAACAATGCACAATGTTTATGCATAACCGCTTGTTATTTACATCACTTACATAGTTAGGATACTTCGCGATGAAACTCAGTTATGTATATACCACATGAACAAATTAAGTGGTGTAATTTCCGATGTAGCTCTCTCTAAATACTTATGTTTTTCTATAGTAGGTACAGTAAAACGGAACGCGGCAAGTTTTTCTTACCCAACAATTAAGTAAAAAACTTTGGTGCGCCTTGTTCAAGGTCTTTTTTAAATTTGGAATCTTTCAAATTATCAATATTTTATTTCCCGCGCCTTAAGCCAGTAGCAATTTATTAAAAATCCATTTTTCAACATAGCCTTTAAACGATTTAATTACATCCATTACACATAAATTAATTTACAATACACCGAGCGGATAATTTTGAAATTTCATAACATTGACAAACCGAGCGTGCAATTCGAACGTCTAAAATGATTAGGAAACAAGCGCAAAAAAAACTCACCGCGCAGACTCATTCACTGTAAAGGTGTATTGTATCAACACACGACAAAAATATATAATAATAATTTATCGACGATTGAAAGTAAAATTGAAACAGTCATACTCACTAATTGCATCTTGCACGTATTTTCTCAAACACCATACAATTTGTGTAGAACATTTTTGTGACAACATCCGAATTGCAAGCACATTATATTTTTGACAACAGATTTTCGTGTTCGATTTTTAAATTTAAATTTGACAGATCAGTTGCACCACAATTGAGTAAATTGTCATCGGAGGAAAAACTTATTTATCAACTCGTACATCGCACATTGCATAGAGTAAACCATTCACGGGAACTTTTACACTAAGAATGTTGCGGCGAGTTGTCGGAGGCCGGAGCGCAATGCGTGCTTGGTCAATGCTTGTTCACGGTGTGTTGGCGCCGTTGCCACCAACTCCGCCAGCGCCCCTCTGCGGACACGTCGACTCAACAACACAACTAAAACTTAGTTAAATATTCACATTGTATACAATTCACAGATATTACAACACAATGGCTTTGGGAAATGCATTAAAAAAAAATTGAACGAAACAAAAACGTTTACCACTGTTACCTTTTATTTTTCTTTTTGTAATCGCCGTATTCGCAAGTTTTGTTCAATACGCCATCTGGTGGTGCAGTTTCATTTCAGTTTGGGCTAGTTGCAGTGGTCGTTATGTAAGACCTCGCTAATGTATATCAAGAACTAGATACATAATAACATCTAGCTTGTCCCAGTTTTATATTTTCAGGTGTTTGTTTCCATGTTCTGAATAGGAAGTCGTAATAGTTTTCTACTGGCTGAATGGGGATATCGAGTGATTATTTTTTGTCATTAATGACGCCAATCGAATGAAAAATAATGGTTTTTTTTTGTTGCTGTACGAGCAATAGCAATTATTATGACATAGTCTGTTAACGATGGAAATTTATTTCACAAGTAGACGGCATAGTTTTATTTAATTACATTTCAGTATTTTTTTTCAATTCACATTCCACAAAATCTATAATACCTATTGTGGGTACATATTATTATTGTTCTCATTATGGATACCAACATATTAGTTCTGCTTGGTAGTACTGGTATAGGTACACAGTTCGATGCATGAATGGGTCGGCTCGACCGGTAAACAACTTGTAAGTATATCGACGTAAAGTGGATCCTGACACGTTCCGTTCAATAAGAGACGTATCCGAAGCCGAGCTCCTACTTCCCTCCTGTCCCTATCCTACTTCTGACTACATCATACTTTTTATCCCATCTAAAAAGCCGGCAAGTAACCGTTACATTATCCTTGATACAAGTATCGGTGGCGCTAAAGGATTACCACCAGGAGACCCGCTTAGGAGCCATAAAAAAAATAGGCCGAATTAGGCGAGCCTACCACCGTCAAATCAATGATGTGTTGAAGAGAGGCCAGGTCAAGAGTCGCCATAACCGACGAGCACTTATGAGATAATGAGAGTGGCCGCAGCAAGAAATGTGTGTCAGGCACCTGGCAAATGAAAAAAAATGGTCTTTGGCATGGGAAAAACGTATGTATCTATGTATTTTTTTTATAGTATTGCAAGGTAAACTAGCAGCGGTTGTCACCAGGTGGTGAGCAACAAACGCCGCCCATGGATACCTAAACACAAATAGTGTTACAGAGGCGTTGCCGGCCCTCACAATGAAATATGGAAGGGGTTGGAAGTGGGAAGGCGATGAGGAAAGGGCTCCGGATATCTCTCTCACCAAGCGAAACGCGGCAAAGAGCCACTTTACGTCGATATTCTGAGCTGTCGTGGTATTTCACCGGTCGGCCCATTCACGCAGCGAACTGCGTGCTCTATAATAAATTGTTACTGCGTGTCTCTACCACCGTTAAAAAACTGTATGTATATTTTTGTGTACGCTTATAGGAGTTAGAATAATCGTTAGCTGCGATCTCTTTTGGGACTAAATTGTAAGAATTGTTTGATATGTTAGTAATTACTAAACAGAAACTTCCTGTATTTTATTGCAATTTTCTTATTCATTCATTTCCTATAATCATACAATTAGAAAATAGAAATATTCTGTAAATATTTTTTTCTGAAACTATCTGTACCAATGTCATTGTAAATTGAATGTATTTTTTCCGATAAGTACATTTCAATATGTTTTACTAATAACATAATTTCGTGGAAAGAATTGTATTGCAAATTTTCTTATACTTTGAAGCAATCAATACGACGTATTTCATACATTGCAACATACATATTGAATTAAAATTAAATAAGTCAATTAAGTTGAACAAAATCCTTTTTGGTATATGGAGCAGACGACTAACGCCGCCCATTGACACCTGCAACAAACTTGCATTGCCAACCGTTGAGACGGAATAAGGGAAAGTCGTAACTGGGATGGGAAAGAGAGAGAAGAAAAGGCTGGGTCTTTGCATACCTCTATCATCAAACAAAACATGCCATGAGCTAAATTAACTCAATATTTTGGGAGATCGTGCTAATTCATTCAGACGGCTTATTTATGCAGCGAAATGCATGGCTGGCATGGTAAAAGCTAAAGTTTCTCTCCACATTTAAAGAAAATAAGCAATAAAGCAGATAAAGAAATAAGCAATGTCATATTTTTATGGTACCTAATACTTTTCAATTAAAGAGTCATTGAACTGGTGGAATATTGAGACCCAAATAAAGATGGTTCGTCTCTAACAATGGTAAGTACTTACAAGGGTCTCATGATGATGATGGATTACGCATTGTACGTGATGATGTCATCATTCCAAACTCATCATCATATTGTGTATGATATTATATCTTAGCAATTTTAAACAATATGAATTGAATTTTGAATTTGCTTGTCCATCTTTTGCGGCCAAAACTGGTGAATTTATTGGTTATGAAATGATGTACAGATGTTATCAAGTACTAAATAAAATTAGTCGCAATATAAAAATAAATATTCTACTGTCTGAAAGTTTTCTGTATACGCGCTCGTCGGTTTCTAAGGGTCCTAACATCACCTACCTTACCCTAGGGGCACGTTCAATTTTGTTATAGAAAGAGCGGTCTTGTGACTCGTTGATGGCGTTGAAAACATGGTTCTCAGGAAGAAACTTGGATTGAAAGAGAGTGACGGTGTAAAAGTAAAAAAGGGTTTACTCCGATGGTTCGGATGTGTAGGAAGAATGGATGATGCAAGATTGACTAAGCAGATACCTTCTTAGAATGCAAAAACGGATGGATGAAGGAGTCCAAGACGGCCACGGTACACCTTCCATGACCAAATAGAACGAGTCCATGAGGAAGGTGATGGAAGGAGCCTTAAAAACCGACGAGCGTGGGACAAGAGCTATTAAAGTCAAATAAGCGAGTGAGGCGTGTGAGAATCGTGCCTTATGCCGCTCTGTCCTCTCTGTTTACCCCGCAAGTATATAGGCGTGAAGCTATCGTATTATCAGTGTGTTAATTAAAGAATAAAATTAGTAACAATATATTGCACTTAAGCAATTAGCCCAGTGAATGTTTCAAGGTGATGTTTTAAAACAACGTAAATATATCGCTCGATTGATGTACTACCGCGCTTTGTAATACAATGTCTAACTGACTAATATTTATTAAATAAATAATATTTTTAAAATTTACACACAGTAGCCCAGCTGCAAATCCACAATGCAATACTGATCCCAATGCTAACTTATGGAAGCTAGAGCTGGGTATGACAGAGTGTGCAAGAAAGTAGGATAAACGCGGTCGAAATGAGGGCACTGCGCCAAATCTGCGGAGCGACCCTCGCTGACTGCGTCGAAAACAAGGTTGTAAGGAAGGAAGTTGGATTGAAAAAGAGTGTCGGTGTAAAAGTAAGAAAGGGCATGCTCCGATGGTTCGGACATGTAGAAATAATGGATGATGCAAGATTGACTAAGCAGATCTAGAATGCAAAAGCGGATGGATGAAGATGGATTGGAGAACGGCCAAGACACACATTCCATGACCAAATAGAACGTGTTCTGTCTGGAGGAAGGTGATGTTAGGAGCCTCAAAAATCGACGCGCGTGCATAAAACGAGTTATGAAAATCAACGAAGCGAGTAAGGTGTATAAGAATCGTACCTTATGGCGGTCCGTACTCTCTGCCTACCCCGCAAGGGATTTGGCGTGAAGTTATGTATGTGTATGTATGTACACACAAGTATTAAAACTTCCCATTAATTTTGAAGATCCTTGAAATTTCATTGGCTTCGAAGCTATCTACTAGCTAACTAACACCTCGGACTTGTTTTTTTTGAGTAGCTCCTGACATTGTTAAGAACGACAAGTATTCTGAAATTAATTGTTATTGATAAATATTATTCAATTTATAATCTAGACGAGAAAATATTACGTTAATTACCTAAGTTATGTAAGATTGAGTCGAAATTTAATAGAGCTAAACAGTGTTGTATAATTTAAAAAAAAAAATATCTTACACAAAAAATAAATAGAATAAAACTAATAATACGACAACCCAATAAATAAAGTCCAATTATTCCAGAAAATAGTTACAATCATATTAAGTTCAATCTTAACACGAATCTGAAGATATCCAACAAGATATAATTCATTACTTACGCCGTTTAAATTGTTCATTGGTAGAGCTACGCAGTTTGACGCATGAAGGGGCCAGCTCGAGCGGTAAAATACAACGGCTTCTCAAAATATCGACATAAATTGATTCATGCCGCGTTTCGTTCGTCGAGAGAGGTATCCGAAGGCACACTCCCTTTCCCCCTCATTTCGCATCCTACCGACCTATCCTTGCCTACAACGCAACAATATTCCATGGGCGGCTGTACTTACTTACCCTTACTTACTAGTTTGTCCTCCATTTTATGAAGAAAAGCTTTTTTGTGGTATAGGGAGAAAACGAGCAGGCTTGTCACTCGATACATAACTTCACGCCGAATCCCTTGCAGGGTAGGCAGAGAGGACAGATTTATAATAATAATAATATCTTGGACACAAATCACACAGCGCCCTCCAGTTCCAAACTAAGCAACTAAATGCTTGTGCTATGGATACTAGATAACGGATACTAATACATATTATACTTTTCTTTTGTAAATACATACTTATAATACATAGAAAAACACCCAGACGCCGCACAAATATTCATGTTTGTCACAAATATTTGTGCTCGGGTGGGAATCGAACCCCCGACCTCAGTGCTGCAGCCGGTAGTTTTACCAATGCGCCACGAGGCCCGTCGATTGTGAGCAACAAACGCCGCGCTTGGACACCTGAACACATATAGTTTTACACTTGCATTGCCAGCCCTTACAATTGGACATGGAAGGGGTCGGAAGTGGGATAGAAGAGGGAGGGAAGGAAAAAGTGAAACGCGATATTCTGAAAGGTCGTGGTATTTCACCGGTCGAGCTGGCCAATTCATGCAGCTGCGTAGCTCTACCACTGTCCAAAAATGTACATTAATAATACGTCATGCCAACCATCTGCCGCAATTTGTTAAATTTAAAACTTATTTGTGTTACAATATTTTTGTGTTGTATTTAAGTAATGTTTTGATGGTTATCCTTGTCGTGTTAAGTGAAAAACACTGTTCATATGTAATATATTGAAGGCCAAAAACTTTGATTTACTTTTTCACAAATAAATTGTAGATGTGTTTTTTTTTAATTTTAGTTGTTGATTTACTAGTAGAACCTATTTAGTACTGAGGTTTTTGGATTTTGAAAATAACGATTTAAAAAACGTCTACTAGAGCTGTCAAATGGACGCCGCTAATTAGAAATAAATAATAAATATAGTTTAAGATTGAAATTTCTTTACAATAGAATAAATCCTTGTAAGTTTTAAATGTAGAGTCGTATCCAATTCCTTAACTTGACAATATCGCTATTTTTTGGGATTAATTAAAATATTACTATTTCCAATTTCTAGAAATTAATACAACAACCTCATGATTCCACTAAAACTCTATATCCTCAATATGCTCTACAATTTATTTATTTTTATTCCGAATATACTTATAATATCAATACTCAGCGCCATCTAGTTTAGACTTACATGATTCATTCGTGCCTCTTAGCTACTTATTTTTGGTACCTAATGTTTTTTTCTTTTCGGATATGACGAATTTTCTTTGTTAAAACATTCCTGTAAATATTGTATGTTACGGAAATCCTCATGTACTAGTTCCATTAGCGTTCACTTATTTTTATACCAGATTGCGTTAGAAGGAAGGTTATGTTTTATTTTTTTATCCTCTATAGTCTAAATGGCTTAGCTTAAATGGTGTAGTTTTAATGCCTTTTAGATATTATGTTTATAATACAACAAAATAAACTAGTTGAAAATATACTTATTGTTATGTTACCTTAAAGCACCAAGTCTTCATTTTGTATTTCACAATTATTCATTTAACATTTAATTAAAACCATAAAAGGAAGAGCAAAGGAAACTAATTAATTTATTGAATTATATTTATAGTATTTTTGTTTATGGGATAGGAGGTCAAACGAGCAGGCGTGTCACCTGATGGTAAGCAACCAACGCCGCCCATGGACACCAGCAACACATATAGTGTTACTGTTGCGTTGCCGACCTTTAAGGGATAGGGAAGAGGAAAGGATGGGGAAAGGGGGGTGGGGTTCCGGGTACCTCTCTCACCGAACGAAACGCGGCATGAGCCACTTTACGTCGACCTTCTGAGAGGTCGTGGTATTTCACCGGTCGAGCCGGCCCATTCATGCAGCGAACTGCTTGGCTCTACCACTGTTAAAAGTAGTAATTCTAGTCTTAGAGTTAGATATACCTATAATAATTTTCAGTTTATTATGATGTTTGTTACATTAAGCCAACTATTCAACTAGGTAGAGCGAACTTCGAGAAAGAGATTAACCAACGGATCCAGCTCTGCTGGGCAGTTTTCTTGTCCAAAATTCCTCACTGCCTAAAATCTAAGGTCTATGAACAGTGTGTGTTACGAGCGATGACATATGGATCTGAGACATGTTCTTTAAATGCTGGCCGTATTAAGGTCACAGTCGCTCAGCGAGCTATGGAGAGGACTATGTACGGTATTTCTCTACAGGATAAGATCCAAAATACGGCGATCCGTAGATGTACGAGAATAACTGACATAACCCGTAAAGTTAATACGCGGAAGTGGAGGTGGGCACGCCAGATAAAAGAACTGACGACCGCTGGGGAAAAAAGTTCTTGAGTGGCGACCATCGGTCTGCGTAGCGGAGGCCGTCTCCCCACTAGATGGACAGACAACCTAATAAAATCAGCTAGTAGAAGTCGTTAGATGCAGCTGGCACAGGACCGGTAGTTATGGCGTGCTAAGGAAGGAAGGCCTATGTTCAGCTGTGGACAAGTCTGGGGTGATGATGATTATGATTGTTACATCGATCACCTATCCTAGCAGAATTCTTAAATACCTGGTATGAGTTACAGTTTTTGTTGACTCACTCGATTTGAGTATTATTTTTACGAGTTTTTTAGGTTATAATAAATGGCTAGATAAAATTTTGGCTATTATAGTAGCGTATGATATAATAAGTGACGACTACAAATTAAATCCGGAAAGAATAATATACGATCCCAATTAACATAGTTAAAAAGATCATACCGTCTAGGAAACTACATAAAATCACTAAAATTTAGTGAAATCAAAACATATTTACCAAATTTACATTCATAAATAGGTAGGTAGGTAATGTAAAATAACTTTATCCAAAGCATGGTCCAAGCCATATTGCGTAATCCAGTGTACAAAATTTTCAAAAAAAGCAGAGTAAGATTTAGAATATTTCTTATCTGTGGTAATTTTTCATTGACCAATAAAGTGAACAATATTACGAGTAAGTTGGTAATTTCTATCAATGCTGATATCTTTTTTTATGGCATACGCACACGAGCAAACTGATCGCCTAATAGTAAGTAACTAGCGTCTCCACTGGATACCTGCATCACAGATACTGCACAGTACATCAGCAGTTTAGTGTAACAGGCCTTTAAAATAGGTTATGGAGTCGATAAGGGGTATACCGTATACCTCTCTCACCAAATGAAATGCGGTATGAGCCATTTGACGTTGATATTATTTGAGGGTTATTAGAGACATTTCACTGATCGCTTCAACCCATTGATGCAGCGAAGTGCGTGGTACCATTGTTAAAAATTACTCGGCGACTGTCCGTATTGGCGGACATATGAGCAAACTTACTTAGGTACCTATATATATGTCAAAAGTTTATATATCAATCTCTACGTGATCGATAAGACATTTTGGTGATCAATACCCAGAATATTAGCGGTTCGGGAAAACGTGATAATATGTGGTTTTGGTATATACTGAAATAGTAAACCAGAGAGAATCGAATTTCAATACATTTGTAGGGTTTCTAAATATCTATATAGTATTATGATATAACATAATTTAACAGAACTTCATGTCTTTTTCTACCAGAAGCTATAAGCAGCTCTAAATCTCGATTCGCGGAATCATTGCATGCCACATGGAATAGGTGGCAAACCTGTTGCCATACACCGGGCTTAAAGTAGTCAGTCATATATTTATCACACATAACTTATTAAAATAATTCCGAGTAATCTAATTCTAATTAGTAAATCTAATTAGTGTAGCCCGGAATCGATCTCACGACTTCTGTATCAGAAGCGGCGAGCTCTACCTCTGGACCACCAAGAATTGCATAGGAATTTCAAAAAGGATAATCAGTTATGTTTTACGTTGTTGAATAAGATCGGTAACAAATCTGAACAATATCTTCAGATAATATATTTATGCTTCCTAATATCCCAGTCCAATAAAATTGTGACGTAACTATCATTTTTCGTTACTCACTTTACGGTCGTAAAGTTATCATAAGAGTATGTTATCTAACTAAAAAAAATCAACACATAATTTTCCCCTAAACGTCTACCTAACTGTCTCTAAGCAATAACGAGCAAAACTAACTCTCCGTGTCCGAAGAAGCCTTTAATTCTCCATCAGGCTGAACAAGTCCGGTAAAATGGGATCATTTTCAAATCAATAAAGTTTCTGTATCATATGTTTTGCTATCATAGATTAGTTTCGCCAACTCGTAAGTAGATCGCAACTTCTGTATTAACTATTAAATTTACTAAGGGTACATTCAGATTTGGCGTATGAGCCGCGAATACGCATTTGCTTACTATCGTTTGCGGGCTGTACGTATATATATTCTATAATCTATACTTATATTATAAAGCGGAAGAGTTTGTTTGTTTGTTTGTTTGAACGCGCTAATCTCAGAAACCACCGATCCGATTTCAAAAATTCTTTCACTGGTGTATAGTCCATTCATCGAGGAAGGCTTTAGGCTATATTATATTTTCAAATAAATTAGGGATCCTTACTATAAGTTCAATAATGTAACCCAAGGTGTAAGAAAAAGACCCGAAAAAAATTCTTAAATCGCGAACGCTGCAAAAACTATTGATTATAGAACAAAACAATGTACTACACTTTTACAGAACATATAATTGTCGACAGAAAAGTCTGCGACGCCATATGTCTAACTATTGTAGTTATCGAACAATAAGTGTTTTTTGAATTTTTAAAAATAATTATAATGAGGTCGTTTTAAAAGTTCTTTATTTTGTACTTTGGTATTAACTCTACTCAAAATAAATTACTTCAATGTAAAGATAGATTCAATACTTTTGTAGAACTTTTTGAATGATTCAATTCGGACATTTAATTCAAAAGATATCGCAAAATACAAAATGTAAGTATACGTTTCTTAGGCAAATATTCCGCGCACATATATATGTTCGGGAGACCCGCCCGATTCGGTCATGAGCGCCGCTCATAGCTGGCAGGTAATTTTTTTTTTTCTTTTTGTCCTAATGAGTTTGTAGTATTTAATCGTCTTAGGTATTTGTATATTTATTTTGTAATAATTAATAGGTAATGTGAACCTGTAACATCTGTGACCCCGTGTCTATTTAGACACATAAGATTAGAATTTGATCTATTTAAGAGTATAATAAACGGGAAATAACACGAAAAGTGTAGGTAAACAAATACTTACTTTTATTATTGGCTTGATGTTTCGGCCTGGTTGCACTGGCCGTAGTCACAAGCAGACAGATAATTTGTTTACCTAAATGTGTCGCGTTATTTTCCGTTCATTATATTTATGTAATATGGAACGTGAATATTAAAAGATTTAAAAAGATTTTCATACTTAAGTAACCAAAGTCATGGGTCAAAGCTAGAGTTAGCTCTTCACGCAGATATTATAATATTATCTATAATTCTTTACAATATTGCAACTTCATTTAAATGGACGAAGCGCAAGATATCCCTACGCACCTCAATCTTGGCGTCTTTTGGTTAAATATAAAGACTTAGCGAGTTTGATACACATCTGCATACCACATAGTTGCTCATCTATATATATTTACACTTTAATATGGTGATCTCTTTTAAAATTTAGTGAATTTATTTTGAGAAATATAGAAAATAGAAATATAGAAAGAGTAATACCAATGTGCCAAATCGACATCATTTAAAATATAAAAAAAACACTCACTGTAAGTTAGCCATACTGGTAAGAACATGTGGTGACCAGGTTTTTTTTTAAATCGACGACAATGACAAATAAAAAAAAAAGGTTCAAGTAGTATTAAAAAAAACTAAAGATTGACAAAAAACTCCTGACAAAGTCCCTGGTATTGCTATTGATTGAAGTTGATAATAATTTTTTTATGGGATAGAAGGGCAAAGGAGAAAGCGCCCATGGACACCGGCATCACTTATAGTGTTACCGTTGCGTTGCCGACCTTTAAGGGAGAAAGATGGGGAAGGGAGGTGGACCTCCGGGTACCTCTCTCACCGAACGAAACGCGGCATGAGCCACTTTACGTCGATCTTCTGGGAGGTGGTGGTATTTTACCGGTTGAGCCCATTCATGCATTCATTTAACTGCTTAATATTTTAACTGCCATTATTTTCCTCATATCTAGGTTGTTAGTCGCTAATATCAAAAGCTAAGCATTAAGGTGTGTAATAATCGTGCCTTATGACGCTTTGTACCCTTTACCTACCCCGCAAGGGATCTGGCGTGAAGTTATGTATGTATGTATCGGGAACTTGAATTGAAAAAACATAGGATAGTCCATTTATGAGGAAAGCTTTGAGGTATTAATATGATCGCGGCAATAATCTTTTTAGTGAAAAACGTCTAAAATATGGCGGTACGAAGTTCGCGCGGTCTGCTAGTCTATAATAAAAAGCCATTGAACTAAAGCAAGCCATTTCGTTTAGGATATAGAAAGATATAAATAGGTATCAATAATGTCTGCCCCGTGGCGTGAGTGTAGTGTGCTACGCAGACGACACTCTGGTGGTCGCCGCGGGGCCCGACTTCGAGCGTACGCTCAGATTCGCCGAGGTGGGGGTGGCAATCGTCGTCAGACGGATCCGCGGGCTGGGCCTGGAGATAGCGCCTCACAAGAGTGAGGCGTTGTGGTTCCACCGGCTCACTCGGGGCCCCGAGTAAACCTGTTGCCGGGAACCACCGGCCTCGCGGGTCCAGGTGGGTGACACGTCTGTCCCGGTGGGGCGGTACATGAAGTACCTGGGCCTCACCCTGAACAGCTGCTGGAGCTTCGAGGAGCACTTCGTGAGGATGGTCCCCCTAGCGCGACGGGTGGCAGGTGCGTTGCACCGCCTGCTGCCCAACCTCAAGGGACCGGGAGAGGGAGTTCGCCGCCTCTACGGTGGCGTCGTGCGGTCCGTGGCCCTGTACGGGCCCCTGTTTGGTCGCGAGACCTGGCGGGGGCCACCCGCTCCAGGGCTCTGCTGAGGAGCCTGGAGCGGATCATGGCCATACGGATCGTACGGGGCTACCGTACGATATCGTACGAGGCGGCGACGGTCCTCGCGCGTTCCCCCCCCTTCATCATCCTGGCCGAGATGTACGCAGCCGCGTACGATCTCGGCCGGGGAGGTGGGGGCCCGGACGCGCGGGGTCACGAGGTGCGGAGACGGGAGGCCTTCCGGCGGGTCCTGGGGACTGGAGGGACTGGCGCAACGCGCTGCGCGCGTCCGCGCGCCGTCGGGGCCGTCCTGCCTCACTCACCTCGAGGCCTGGGTGCTCCACAAATGGGGCACTGTCACCTACAGGTTGACTCAGATACTCACCGGCATGGGTGCTTCGGTGAGTATCTGAGTGAACCTTACGTAGGTGACAGTGCCCCATTTGCGCATCCGACCTGGACTCGGCCCAGCACACTCTGGAGGTCTGCCCGGCCTGGGCGGCCGAGCGCCGAGTCCTGGTCGACGGGATCGGGCGAGACTTGTCCCCGCCGGCGTTGGTCGCGGCAATGCTGGCAGGCAAGGAGGAGTGGAGGGCTGTGGTCTCCTTCTGCGAAGCTGTGATTCTCCAGAAGGTTTCGGGAGAGAGCCGATCCCGCTCGAAGGCGGCGGCGGCGAGCTCAGTGATCGCCGCCGCCGGCGGGCCGCGAGGGCGCACACCCCGCGGGTGCGGCCGGGTCGCGGCCTTGGAAGGATGACCTCCCGGTGCGGCCGGGGAGGGTCGTCGGGGGCGCTGCCAGCTGCGCGTCTATTTACGGCGCGCGGTCAGAGCCGCCCCGCCCGAGGGGGCTACACCGAGGCTCCCGGAGGATGAGCTCCCCTTCGTGACAGAGGGGGAGCGACAGCGGGGTGGACCAGAGGGCTAATGCACTGTCCTGGGCCACCCCAACGCCGGAGGTAATGTGACAATCCTTTTTCCTGGTAAAAAAGGTATCATTAATGTGACAATCCTTTTTCCTGTCGGTTCTAGCGACTATATAAACAAATAAAATTGGAATGTCTTTTTGTAATATTGATATAACCGCTTTAAATATATAGTTTATTGTTTTATATTAGTTAAATACACTAAAATGACATTTTTTACAATTTTTGTCTCGGCGGCTCGGCAGCTCGGCGGCTCAGCTAGTATCAAATAATTCAGTGTAATAACATTAATATCGCTAAATATAAAATATAATTAGATGTTATCTAAATTGTAATTTTATTGCCCATCTTTGTACTAAAATCTTAAAAAGATCGTAAGATTATTATTATTAATTTATGGACATAATTATGACGTAAAGAAGCGCTGCCATTTTATGTTTAGGTATAAATATTCTCATAAATTTTGATACAGAAAATAAGTGTTGTACAGTTGTATACAATTGGTTAACTATTCAATTTATCTTTTTGGTCCTCATGGCTTGATCAAAGGCATTCGTGCAGTTTGTTCGCGACGTATTCGTGGCAGGTTCGCCAGATCTCAACGGACCCTTAATCCGAGCTCTACTCACATCGAATGACGTCAAGGTTGAGTTGATTTATTACATTTTTAACATTTCCTCGTGTAAGAAATGTAACTATTATTAGTAGGTACATTACATTCGACCACATAGTTTTGAAATATGTTTGTACATAGATAGATATTCGGTTTTTACGGTATTATTGATTTCATATGCTTCATGAATATTAATATATAAAAAAAACATTTTTCGTTAGTTAATTGCTTTTATGTAGTTTTGTAACTCTTTTTAGAAAATAATATAAACTATAAATGTCGTTAGTTAGTTTCATTTCCCCCATGCACGTCATGGTGTACCAACACAGTTCCGCTGTCCAGAAAGCTGCATGCACAGAGAAGATCAAGGTCAAAAGACAAATCACTACAGAAAAAGTTGAATGGGTTCTAAGCTTTGGCCGTCTAAATTGCCCAAATGAAAATAATGCATGAAGTAAATAGTATTCCAAAATTAAAATACCTTTCAATAATAAAGAACTCTATTCTATTCACTTCATTATTACACGTAAACAGTATTCTAAATTTAAAATAAAAAAAAAACCAAATTGCAAATTATATTTTGTTATAGCCCATAACAAAAAAAAAACATTAAAAATGTGGTGCAATTTCGTGCGGGTCCCAATTATATTGATCAGACAAAAGTATGCGGCGAGGAGTACCTATATTTATCGAAACTCAAACCGGCCGAACAGCCTTGCCGGGAAGTTCACTTTTTGTGCAAATCAACGGATGCATAAACTCACATAGCATGTAGGTCTATTAAGGTTCATAAACTCTTGGGAAGTAAGTAAATCATCATTTTTTATTTTTTTTTTCTCTTGGAACTATAGTATTTACATTTGCCAATTTAAAAAAAAACAGATGTAATAAGGTAAATAGCTAATTTACCTTTATTAAATTATGTAAGTACTTAAATTTAGGTGTTATCACCTAGGTATGATCATCGCTTAAGCGTATACTTTAATAATCAACTTAGAAAAATATCAAGGATATTTTTTTAAAGTGAAACTTTTAAAGTGAAACTTTTATTTTAAAGTGAAACTTTTATTACATCGTCTCAAACTTTTTCGTCTGCGTGTTGCATGTCGCGTGACGGTCGGCCGCGGAGTAGGGATAAAGTGACCGTAAAAACATGTAGAAAAACACCCCCAGACGCCGTACAAACAACACAATAAATATATTTGTTTGTTTGCACTCGGGTGGGATCGAACCCGCCCCGACCTCGTGTTATCGGTAGTGCGGTTTACCGATGCACCACGAGGCCCGTATGAATGATTGTCTAATTACCGTCCTCTTTACCAATTTCGACACATTTTCTAGGATCGGGTTTGTTTGTTTGTTTGTTTGTTTGTTTTTTACATACATACATATACGTACGTACGTATTGCAGGCGGAGAAAAAAAAAATTATATTATTAATATAACAAATGACACGATAAAAGGGAATATAATAAATTCGTATGTATTGTAAACGACGGAGGCTTTTAAGTTTCCAATTCCAAAAAGTGAACTACATATATGTGACACAGTTATGTTCGTCAATTTATTAGCGATAAGATAGTGCTCTTTATATATGTATTTGTCACATTTTCATAATAAATCAAAATATCATATTTACTGGAGGAAAAAATATCGTTTTGTTTTGTAAAGATCCTTTGTTGTAATGTTGTTAACGTTTAATAGGTGTCGCGTTAACCCTAGTGCCGTAGCTGGAATACTTGTCGATTCGGGCGACATCTATCGATATAATACGATATTACGGCAGAATCATCAATAGTAGCAACCTAGTAGCGCCATCTAGGAATTATTGTCGTGACCACGTAAAATAAAAAACATTTATTAAACCCTATTAACAAATACAAGATGGCAACTAAATTAAAATCGCCCTTATCGCACAATCCCCTGAAAGCCGGTGACGTCCGGTTCGATTTCAAATTAAACTAGTTTTCTCTCTCTTTGCAAAACTGCCACTGACTTGTAACTAACGAATTAGTGGAGGAAGCAGACTGACGCCTTTCTTACTTTACTTAAGTTTCCAATTCCAAAAAGTGTGCCAGGATTCGAACACGCGACCTATGCGATTCGGAAGCCGTGTGCTCGACCACTGGACCACCGGAACTACATATATGTGACACAGTTATGTTCGTCAATTTATTAGCGATAAGATAGTGCTCTTTATATATGTATTTGTCACATTTTCATAATAAATCAAAATATCATATTTACTGGAGGAAAAAATATCGTTTTGTTTTGTAAAGATCCTTTGTTGTAATGTTGTTAACGTTTAATAGGTGTCGCGTTATCCCTAGTGCCGTAGCTGGAATACTTGTCGATTCGGGCGACATCTATCGATATAATACGATATTACGGCAGAATCATCAATAGTAGCAACCTAGTAGCGCCATCTAGGAATTATTGTCGTGACCACGTAAAATAAAAAACATTTATTAAACCCTATTAACAAATACAAGATGGCAAGTAAATTAAAATCGTAACCAATATTTTATGGTAACTAAAATACGTGAACAGTGACTTACATTCGATTTTCGAAAAAAATAATATTTCGAAAATTTTTAGTTAAATGTCTATAATGTGAAAAAAAGTTTCACTTTTACGGTGGTTTCATAAAACCACACAAGTTTTTTGGTATAGCAACACATGTAGTGTTACAGTTGCGTTGCGTCCGGCATTTACAATAGGATATGACGGGGTCGGGAGTGAAAATTTGAAAAATGAATGAATTGAATTTAGAAACGTGTCAAAAGTAATACCAAGGTCAATATAATAGTAATCTAAAGTAAATATCTAAAGCTATTTTAGATATTAATAAATACATATTTTTTCAGGTTATCTGCTAATTTTTAGTAAAATTATAAAAGATTTTTTTTTCGTCTCGGTGTCGGTGGCGCAGTGGTCGATCACACGGCTTCTGATCCGGAGGTCCGGGATCGATTCCTGACACTGGCTCACACCAATGACTTTTCGAAATTGTTTTCGGAAGTTATGTGTGATAAATATCGATGACTGAAAAACTTTGTGCCCGGTATGGCAATAGGTTCGCCACCTATTCCATTTGGGACATAAACATAAAGGCGAGATGAGGCTTAACAGCCGCTGCCTCCACCTTCGGGTAACAAAGGCGTGAAGTTATGTTATGTTTTTTTTTCTTTGTTTGAAAATTAGCGGGTCACTCCGCTAATTTTCGCTGACTGCGTTGGAATGAAGGAAGTTGGATTGATAGAGAGTGTCGGTGTAAAAGTAAGAAAGGGCATGCTCCGATGGTTCGGCATGTAGAAAGAATGGATGATGCAAGATTGACTAAACAGGCATAAGGCATGTAGACTCGTGTGTTTTGGCTCTATGTTCTATCTACCTACGCGACAATATCACTTACAATGAAAAGAAAGTGTATTGAAATGAGGATCAAAGGGTATGGAATAAAAAATATAACACAAAAACTTGCGTGGGTTAACCTCCAGAATTATCGTCTTGAAGATCTATATTATGACGCTTATTGTTAGAGATATATTGATCTTTAAATGCCATACACATTAACCTTGTTAGTGTTTTTGTTAGGCGTTGCATCTGACTAGCATTTTTGTTATTTTTTACTTATATATATATATATAAAGGAACACAAGATTCGTTCACAATGTCAGTTTGCTCCATTTTTCAATGGCGTGGGTTGTCGGGCAAGAGAATTAAATACTCAGCGTAGCAATTAACGAAATATAATCGTTGTCTCAAACTATGGTTAATTATAACTCTTAATTAAATAACACTCCACCGAACACGTAGCGCGTTATCCAGATGCGACTCGATCAGAGTTCCCCAAAAATGTAATGTCTCCCTTCGGTCGCGCCTGCGCACTAGCACCCGGTGTTGCGTCCGAGTGACATTTGACTCGACTGCAAAGAGGATATAAATGCTCGAGTGGAGTCAAATATCGTACTCTAAAATAATTGTTAAACGCGCCGACATATATATAACTTAACAGTATCGTCAGGTCCAGTTGTCGGTTCGTTTCTGGCTTCACACCAATGAGTTTTCGAAGTTCTTTTCGGAAGTTATGTGTATCAAATATCGATCACTGACTTTGTGCCCGGTATGGCAATAGGTTCGCCACCTATTCCATTTGGGACGTAAACATAACGGCGAGTCAAGACCTACCTTACCTTGGAGTAAAAAGGCGTTTGTTTATATATGTTTCTATAGCCTTACGCATGTGCATGAGTTTCGACTCACAAATTTTTAATAGCAAATGGATTATATGGCGGAACCTATTGCTATATATCAGCCACAATGTTATCAGTCATCGATGTTTATCACACACGATTTCCTAAAAGAATTGCGATAATTGTAGTTTCAGATGTTGGTTCCTTGACCTTCAGAGGACGATTTTTTGTGTCATAATTAAAAAAAGGTTTTAGTACGATAAGTAATATATTATACTTTAAGATAAAAGGAAAAAAATAACACGCGTTCCATTCAATAAAGATTTATTTGAGCCTATATTGTTGAGTCAAAATCGTATGCGATCAAATCAATTAACTAATCTACTACCAATTTTAATGTCTTATTAAATTGTACTCCGCAATATCTTAATGACTTTTTATGATAACTTTGTTTAAATAATGAGCATTAAATACTAATATTATACAAAGGTTAATCCCTTAAAAAAACTAAATTCATAAAGGTAGATAAGTGTTCACGTGAAGGTATATAGCATAACATAAGTAGAATTAAGAGTGGGAAAGCCAAGCAGTTCGCTGCATGAATGTTCTCAGAAAATCGACTTAAAGTGGCTCATGCCGCGTTTCGTTTGGTGAGAGAGGTACCCGGAGGCCCACTCCCCTTCCCCATCCCTTCCTATCCTACTCCCTTAAAGGTCGGCAACGCAACTGTTACACTGTATGTGTTGCAAGTGTCCATCGGCGGCGCTGGTCACTTAACATCAGGTGACACGCCTGCTGGTTTGCCCAAGTGTACGATAAAAAAAGACTTTGAGGATATGTAACTTGGTAAAAAATGGTGCTTAAAAATGGTGAAAGGGTCGTTTTTTGTTCGTAATTGTCTAAAAAATCTTGGATAGAGGTTAAGCATGTTTTTCTTTTAATATCGTGTTCCTTATTAAATATCAGAACTAGAAAATTCTCCATAAGGGGTTAGTAATTATTTTTCAATAATAAATATACAATAAATTAAGTTTGGTTTAACTTATAACGTGCTGATCATTTGGTACTACACCCGAGGAATATGTGGGTGGCTATTGTTAAGATGTAATTTCTTTAATGAGCTCATCTATGGCATTATCAAATAAGCTGTTTGAGTCACATCAATAGCTTGTCGCTTCAATGGCTCGCTCTCTCCGAGTTTCTCAAATGGCATGAACATTTGCATGTTACATTATTTCAAATGCAGTGGAATGAAAATCAGCTAAGATGATTAATTATATACAATTAAAATATACTTCGGACATAATCTTGAAATACCAAGAGATCGGATATTGTTGGTCTGATGGACCGATCTCTCAGAACGACGCGTTTTGTTTGGAGCCAGAGATATTCGGAGGTCCATTGATCTTCCTTTACTTTCCTCTTCCTCTTTCCATCTTAAAAGTTGTACTTTCAACAATGGTAGAGTCTTGCAGCTCGCTGACTTGACCGGTGAAATACCAAGGCCTCTCGGAATCTAGTCGTGATGTTGCTCGTGCCGCATTTCTTTCGGTGAGAGAGGTATCTGGAGGCCCGACCCCTTTCAACTTCCTTTCCCCTCGTACTCCCTTAAAGGACGGCAACGCACCACGGTGTTCATAGGCGTTGCTAAAGTAAAGTAAATTTAGTAAAGTTGCTTACCATCACGTGAGTACTAGTTCGTTTGCCTTACTATCTCATAAAAAAGGTGACAGCTCAACTGTCTCATAAAAACACTAAGCAGATAGACATCACGCTCAGATAATCGTTATCGCAAGATATTTGTCATCACTTTTAAATGTGAGAAAGACTCAAGAAATAGTGACTACAAGATGTGGAATATTATGTCATGATATTCTAACGTAGTAAATTACATATTTAATCTTGGTGGTCCAGTGGTAGATCTCCCCACTTCTGATTCTAAAATCATGGGATCGATTCCGGATTCACACCGATGATTTCTCGTAATTCCTTTCGGAAGTTATGTGTGATAAATATCGATGACAGACAACTTTGTGCCAGGTGTATAGCAATAGGTTCGACACCTATTCTATTTGGGACATAAGAACGATTCGGTGAGTCGAAGCCTAACAGCTGCTGCCTAAACCTTTGCGTAGAAAAAGGTGTGGCAAGTGATCTTGTAGTTCATTTCCAATATCAAATGTATATTGCCCTCGGTTCGGTCAAAATAGACATTCAAGGTTAATTATCGTATTACTGAAAATTGGTGCGAATTTTATTAATAAATACTTATATGTAATTCAATTTCGTATATTTTTACCATAAAAATAATTGTGAAATGAGTTTTCTTATTATTAAAATATATTTCAAAATATTTTAGAACACATAACCAGTTTTGATTGAGTTTAGAAACCACCACTTGCACTTCATATTAATGAAACTCTGAAAATGCTTAACACATTCTCATGCGGTTTTCGTCTGTAATGATTAAAATTTGATGTCTCTTCTAATATATATTTTATTAGTATTATATTGAAATAATATTTTCATATATTAGATTTTTACCCAATAATTTACAAGTATGAATTAACTTTTTTAAATTTCTTTATTTGTGACTAAGAAACAAAAACAAGCGAACCATATTTGGTTAATAATGTGTGTTGGTGACAAAAAACCACATTCTTTTATTAAAACTAGCTAACCCAGCATAATTTAAGATTGCATGTATTTTTGTATGATATTTTATAAAAAAAATAAACCAAAAATACTAAAAAATAAACATAAAATAACTTCACACCTTTTGTTACCCGAAGGTGTAGGCAGCGGCTGTTAAGCCTCGTCTCGCCGTTATGTTTACGTCCCAAATGAAATAGGTGGCGAACCTATTGCCATACCGGGCACAAAATTATCAGTCATCGATATTTATCCCACATAACTTCCAAAAACATTTTCTAAAAGTCATTGGTGTGAGCCAGAGTCAGGAATCGAACCCGGACCTCTGGATCAGAAGCCGTGTGCTCGACCACTGGGCCACCGAGACGAGACGAAACGAGAAGATAATTTGGGGTAATAACCCTTATTTCCAATCCCAGAAACTATTTAAAACGCGTAAAGGATCTGGTGGAGGCACCAATTGTGGCAATTTTACTTGGCCTCTGGCAGAATATAACCCAGTCGCAATAAGGGGGGTGAAAAATAGATGTTGTTAGAAAATTGCAATTTTTTGTAATAACAATATCAGTCTAGTTGCATTGTGGGTTATCTGCAACTCTACGAAATCAGAAGTAGAATGAGGGAGAGGTTGGGCCACCAACTCAGCGAAATACACGTAGCATTAGCCACTTTATACCGATATTCTGCGAACTCGTGGTATTTCACCGATCTAGCCAGCCCATTCATGCAGTGATCTGCGTGAGTGTAACATGTGATTTTATATAATTTAAAATTAAAAAAGCATACCTACTTAGTTTTGGTACTTTCTATAACAGTCGTCTGTTCCTAGAAGAGAATTTAGTGTTTTTACTTTCGAACTAGATGGCGCTGTCTGTATTGTGTTCGTCATATTTAAATTTATATTCCAATTATCTCCAGACTGATCGAGGCCTCTTGCAACCAGAGGACTGGTTTATTCTTCGCACAGAAGATTAGAATTGCCATTCAGCGCTGCAGTATTTCAGTTGTATATAATGTAATTAATTTAATTCTTCTTACTTTCCTATATTCATACTTGTAACTAAACACATGCGTGCATGAAGCACTGTTCTTGTTATGTCATTACTGGACTTTCGCTGATAAAGCAACTACAAATGAGATCACCACGATAATGGTACACGTGTCTTTTAAATTTCATTAGGTGTTTTGATTTTATTTTCCTAACTTCGTGTCCTTAATATGACCTTAGTAGTCAATTTTAAAGTCCCAAATGAAATAAGTGGCAAAACCTATTGCTAAACGTTGGGTACAATTTTTTCAATCAGCGATATTTATCACGCATAACTACCGAAAAGTTAAAATATATAACATTAGTTTTTATTTAAATAGTCAAAGTCAAAACCGTTAAAATTAACACACATTACGAGGAGATTCCAGATCAATTCTATGGAATATCCACTGCTAGAGTTTTTGGGGCGCTAGATTATACTTATATCTACTAATCTTTAAAAGAAAACAACATGTTTTTATTCTCATTAGTTCCGATATAGTGTAGATACATGCAACCAAAAGAAAGAAAGAAAATTAAAGTAAGAATATTGAAGTAGACTTTTATATTTGTACGGGCATTTTTAGGGTTTTTGTTTATGG
The DNA here is from genome assembly GCA_905147225.2 of Euproctis similis. Lineage (NCBI taxonomy): Eukaryota > Metazoa > Arthropoda > Insecta > Lepidoptera > Erebidae > Euproctis > Euproctis similis. The sequence continues at coordinate 9,390,896 of LR990122.1, forward strand.
TCCTTCGAGCCGGATACCCACAAGTAGACGGTGTACGGCGAGAGCTGAGCGATCACTATAAATATTTGTAAATCAGGCATAACCTTCCATTTGCCCAAAAAAAGACATTTAATGACACAAAAATTAGTTAATTACTTGTAATAGAAGGTAGATCTAAACACAGCATGTGACTTGCACATGACTCGCTAAATTTGGATCATGGGTGTTGTTGATAATGATAGTGCGAGCTTATCACTGTGTATCATATCGATACAAAAATCGATAACAAGGACGTGTTTTATTGTTTTATCGATAGTCTTATCGCACTCGAATATTTATCAAGTTAACAAAACGTTGTGAAATAATACACGGAAATGCATATTATGTATTAAAACTTACATTATAGTATAGTGAAACCCATAGATTGTAAGATGAAAATTACTTCACGCCGAGTCTCTATTAGGGTAGGTACGGAGCGCCATAATGCACGAATCTTTTATACATAACTCTTGTCGTACACGCTCGTCGAGTTTTTAAGTATCCCGACATCACCATCTTCAAGAACCTTTAGGTCTTGTTTTATTAGGTCACAGAAAGTGTGTCGTGGCCGTCCTTGACCCGTTGATCCTTTAACTTCAGAGACTTTCAATCCACAAATTTTACTCATTGCTCATATTTCGAACCGCGTTTATCCTACTTGTCAGTCTCGTTGGCCCAGTGGTCGAGCACACGGTTTCTGATTCCAGAGGTGGCGGGTTCGAATCCTGGCACACACCAATGACTTTTCGAAATTAATTAATTTCGAAAGTTATGGGTGATAAATATCGATGGCTAAAAACTTTGTGTCCGGTTCGCCTATTCCATTTGGGACGTAAACATAACGGCGAGTCGAGGCTTAACAGCCACTGCCTACACCTTCGGGTAGAAAAAGGCGTGTAGTTATGTTTTATCCTACTTTAATACACACTATGCTATACCCAACTCTCACTTCCATAGGCTAGCGTTGGGATCCAGTACCGCATTGGGAATAGCTAGCTCGGCACTTCTGCACCCAGGAATCTACGCAACAATGCCCAAAGATATTCAACTAACCAATACAGATACAGTTTGTACAGTTGTTGACGGGCCTCGTGGCGCATTGGTAAAACTACCGGCTGAAGCAATGAGGTCGGGGGTTCGATTCCCACCCGAGCACAAATATTTGTGACAAACATGAATATTTGTGTGGTGTCTGGGTGTTTTTCTATGTATTATAAAAAAAATGTATGTATTTACAAAAAAAAAAGGATATATGTATTTGTATCCGTTATCTAGTATCCATAACACAAGCATTTAATTGCTTAGCTTGGAACTAGAGGGCGCTGTGTATATTGTGTCCAAGATATTATAAAAAAATATCTTTGAAATACATGTGCCCCTGATACTCTGTGACTTTAATTTGAATGTTAGTATAGAATACTAGTTCAATTTTGTCATAGAAAGTCATGATCATTTCAACAGTGCTAGAGCCAAGCAGTTCGCTGCATGAATGGGCCGGCTCGACCGGTGAAATACCACAACCTCTCAGAAGATCGACGTAAAGTGGCTTATGCCGCATTTCGTTCGTTGAGAGAGGTACCCGGAGGCCCACTTCCCCATCCTTCCCTATCCTCTATCCCCTATGCCTTAAAGGTCGGCAAGGCAGCAGTAACACTATTTGTGTTGCTGTTGCTGGTGTTCATGGGTGGCGTTGGTTGTTTATCATCAGGTGACATATCCCATCTCCTATCCCATATAAAAAATCATGAAAATTAATTTATAATCTTAAAACCATCGTTTTTAAATTGCTAACTTATCGGTGTTTTAAATCTCATACTTAACTACTTAATAGAAAATGTACAAAAAAAACACGTACAAGCGGCGTAGAAGTAAAATTACAGACAGCAAAATGGTTAATAGTAATATTTTATTTTTTTCTAAAGTTATTACATGTTATTAAATGTGTAAAGAGCGAATCCGACTACATTTTGCTGTGTTTTACTCAAACACGTCAAGCGTTACGAATGTGGAGGTGAAGTTAAGCAATATGCCAACAAAATTATTAACAAGTATTTTATATGGCAACGATTTTAGTAAAAAGATTTTTTAATGAGGACGTAATTCCTCAAATACTGCAGCTGACCTAGCTTGACCCATTTTTTTCAGAGGTAGAGCCACGCAGAGCACGCTGCATGACGTGTGAAATACCACGGGCTTTCCTTCCTTGGGTACCTTCAGAAAGGTAACAACTGTATCCTATAATACACAATAAATACCACAAATAGTGGTCCGGTGATGCGTACATATGGAAAGATTAGAAGAATGACTACGCAGAAACCCAGTGCAAAGCGGACGGAAATAGTGGTCGAGGAAGGCCTCAACATACTTTCCATAAATAGATAATCAAAAGGTGATGTCAGAAGCCTTAAAAACCGACGAGCGTGAATGACAAGAGTTATGAAAGTCAAGGAAATACGGTATGCATATGGCATTCTGCCAATGTAACCTGGAATATGACCCTACTTAACATTATCCATGTCCTGTGCTGTGTGGCGCCGGCTTAGAATAGCGCCACCCCACTCTTCCCGTGGGTGTCGTAAAAGGCTACTAAGGGAAAAGCTAGAAGAATGGGCAGCAGCATTCTCTCTCAACAAAATACAGCCTACTGCGATCGCCAACCCGCCTGCCAAGCGTGGCGATTATGGCAAAAACCCCCCATGATTGAGCGGACCGGCAGTTGTGGCGCTCTATGGGGGAGGCCTATGTCCAGCAGTGGACCTCAAAAAGGCTAATGATGATGATGAATGATAACATTGTACATGTCCCCCACGTATATTCGCGGTCTATGAGGGAGGCCTACGTCCAGCAGGGGATCTCAAAAGGCTATTAAAGATATGCCCCAGCAGATAGTGATGTCAGGAGCCTTAAAAACCGACGAGCAATGTATAACAAGAGTTATGATAGTCGATGAAGCGAGTGAGGTGTGTAAGAGTTGTACTTTGTAGCGATCTGTTTTCTGTGTCTATCACGCAAGGGACTTGGCGTGTAGTTATTAGCGCGGCATGAAGTTGTTTGTTGTTGCTAGTTCTACTTTGATCCTATTAAATGTACAAGAACATGTTAATTTAATGGACAATACTGACATAAACTCGTCTGCGCAAGTCGGCAAGTTACACTTGGCTGGCAACACGGGCCAATTAAATAAAGTATTAAATAAGACCTCTTTAGTAGGCCGTCAACCCACAATTTTTGTTGTTTTTTTTTTTAATTTATAATTTCGTAATTTTAATCAAGGTTACGACAGAAGTATTTGACGCTATAGTTATTTAATGTTACTGTCCAAGCCATGTCTGTTCCCCCATATATATTCAAGCAAGCGTGAACTGCTTCCGTACGTAATGCGAATATTTTATTATTAATATTGATATATATTAACTGGTCTAAATTAAACTAAGAACTATTTTTTAAATTTAAATAATATGGGTTCTTCTAAATAGTGAAATAGACCATAGAGTCATTATATAAATGATTCTAAATATTCAGTACCCATATAGAATAAAAATGGCGAAACTAGATTGTTTGGTACAAGAGTATAGTAAAAAAAAACTCCTTGAAACATGATTTGAGTCTCAATAACTCACACGTCGAGCTCCAATACGGGTACAAACCTTTGTTATTTCAGAATTCGGCGTGCCTGAGTAGAATTGGTGCTGTCTGCACATTTACATCTTAAGGGTGAGATGATACAAAATAAATGACTCTATTCACCGAGTATGTTAATCAATTTGAAAGAAATATTAACAAAACATAACTTCACGCCTTTTGTTACCTGAATGTGTAAGCAGCGGCTGCTAAGCCTCGTCTCGCCGTTATGTTTACGTCTCAACTCGAATAGGTGGCGAACCTATTGCCATACCGAGCACAAAGTTTTCAGTCATCGATATTTATCACACATAACTTCCGAAAACAATTTCGAAGTCATTGGTGTGAGCCAGTGTCAGGAATCGAACCCGAACCTCTGGATCAGAAGCCGTCTGCTCGACCACTACGCCACCGAGACTTTGTTTCTTATACAGTATTTAACAAATATCTAAAAAGACTATTACGAGTGGGTCAGTTCAGATTGTTTTTTTTTTTATAAAGAACAGAATTTTCTAGTTATGTAATTGAAATGAGTAGTTTTTTTATTACTTCTTACGTTCAGTCAGCTTATATTTATTTATTTTTATTGTGCTTTATATTTGAATAGATTGGATCACGACTTTTCTAGAAGGGCCGACAACATTCAACAGTTTTTATGTGTAGGTAGTGGAGTGATGAACACGGAACCTGGGTTCATCAGTATACCAGGTTTTAATTATGAACACCTATCTAATACTAATATTACTAAGCTGAAGAGTTTGTTTGTTAGAATTGATATTTTTTAGTGTGTTTTATAACATCACGCTGCAACTAATAGGTGCGGAGCACTGTCTTCTTTAGTAATAAAGGTATTTATTAGAGGGATATGCAGTTTGTTGGATCAGATAGCAATTTATTTATTCCGCCTTAGGTTGTTCAGTACAGAATATATCGTAGTGTATATTTTTTACCCGCGTTTTTTATTTTTTATTAACCGCGTTGAAAAAAAAGGTTGTAAGATATGAAAAATACAGTTTTATTAGTCAAAAACTTTTCTTATCCTATTTGTACCTTCTGCTGTAGGTACAAATACGATTTTAGATATAGATAGATAGGATAGGATTTTAGAATATTATATATTAGGAAAGTACTAGAGCATTATTTAGTGAACAAAAATTATCTACTAAGCAACTGCAGTAGTTGTATATATTATAAGGTAATTCCTAACTTTATTATCCATTATATTTAAGTTAATAGAGACTTAACTGAGTTAACGGTGTTAAAATTTTAATATTAATAGTGTTACTATTATGAAACACACCCTTAAGGCATAAAATATGATATAAAACTTTTAGAGTGTGAAATATGGGCATATTATAAATCTTAGCGCAATGTTTGAGCACATTACGTAAGTACACGTTCAGATTTAAAAAAATAATAGATTTTTTTTTGTTATCTGTCATTTGCCATTTTCATTTTTTTTTCTAATCGTCCTAACGAAGTGCTCAGTTCCTATACATCCTTTTAATATAAATAGTATACATATTATCCAGTCCTTTCGTAGTAATATCTCGCGAGTCCAGTATTCTATTTTTACCGGAGCGTCCGCTGAGAGCCTAGACGAGTCACGAGGGGCAACGACCATGTGATTCAACGATACGCTCAATTTTTTTTGAAGTCGTTGCCCTTGCACTAATTACAAATACCAATTTTAGTTAGATAATGACTATTGGGTTTAATTCTTGATTCTAATTTTAAAAGAGCATTATGCACAGAATTTCCTTACAATAACTTTGGGGTAAGCAGAAAGGTTCGAGAACTGCGGTAGTCGCTAACCGTTCGAGTATACTCTTGGTTGATTAGTCTTCATTAATAATTGATATTATAAATATTCAATAGCTTGAAGCTGAGGTATTGTTTTGAAGAAATTGTTACGGACCGTCATAATCCTATGGATTATCAGCTCATTGCAATTTTTGTGATTGTATGTCGTTGATGTCTTTCATAAAGGTAGCATATGAAATATATATTTAATAAATTTTTGTATCCTCACACCTTCTAATCCCGAAGCTATAGACTGAGGCAAATTAACTGTTATAATTTAAGCGATTTTTTAAATTGACAACAAATTGTTTGCCAGTATCGTTAATATGTACGGAACCGTCCGGAACAAATTTTGGGTAACGTAGTCATTAACAGAATTAGAAAGGAACGCCATATCTACCCTTCGCTTGCTCAACTGTTGGACGGAGATACTTCAGATAAGGTTCATAAACATAAATTTAGTTCCGCGACTTTCTATCAATTAAATCTCTACCATGTATCTATTACAATAAAGTTCAATTTTAAATGCAAAATTTACCTTTCTTGTAAAATATGACCATCACGTTGATGCGCTAACATCCCGTGATAATCATTGCATAAATTCCAGCCAAGTCCCTTGTGGGATAGGCAGAGAGATTTGATATCACAATATAGAGTTGTTACACTCCTCACTCATTTTCTTGTCTTAACAACTCCATACACGCTGATTGTTAAGGGTACCGACTTCAAAAAGAAACTCGTATTTTAGATAAAAATATGTTTATATTTATCGCTATTGTGATATATTACTTTGGAATGACATTTACATATGATGTTAAAGTGTTAAATGAAATAGTATGTTGCAGTTTGTCTATATTTTGATGTAGGTAGGTACTGTATGGTATTTTAGTTCAGTTTTCCTGTTTATGTATGATTTTAATAACATCAACAATAAAGTTATTTATACTTTTGCGCCTATAAGAATATTTTAAAACTGTACCTTAAAGGCAAAGACAAGTAACTTATTATCATTCACCAAAAAATGTGAGCTAAAAGTCCCAAAAAAAGGCATATACATACATTTTTGTTTTATGGAATAGGCGGCAAACGAGCAAACTAATCACCTGATGACAAGCAACTACCTTCGACTATAGACACCTGCAACTCTGATAGTGTTACAGTTGCCTTGCCAGCCTTGCGATGGGACGGGATGAGGAAGGGAGTTGGCACTCCGGAGACCTCTCTCAGCTTACGTCGATATTCTGAGAGGCCCACTCATGTAACGAGCTGCATGGCTGTACTACTGTTAATTTATAATATCGATAAAACACACCTAATATCGATACATAACACTGTACAAGTAACAAGAAATCAATTTAACGTAAACTACCTACTGATACTTTTGTTTTTACTTTTTTACCTACTTATATGAGTAATAATTTCTATTCAAGTAAAGTAAGTGTCTACTTATAATATCAAATGATGTGAACAAAGCACGGACGTTGTACGATTTTCGGCCATCCGTTTTATACGTTATGTATAAATAAGGCTTCATACAAAATTATTCTTACAAAGCGTCGTATTATCTCTTTCTCGCGATCGTTCCATCTCTTGCGCACATCAGCTACGTCACAGTCGAAACCAGCCAATTGACCGGTACACCCGCCAACCTTCAGTTGTTTTTTTTTTGTGTTGTATTCCAACTCGCTTGGCAAGCAAGTTATGCCTCATTCGAAACGACCGGCTGTATCTTTTACTGGCTCATTATTCTTGCCACTTGACTGAATAGTGGCCAGTTAAGTAAGTTGTTGTAAGTTTGACAAATAATTTATTGATATAGCTTTATTATTATTTATAACTTCACGCCTTTTTCTACCCTAAGGTGTAGCCGGCAGCGATTAAGCCTCCACTCTTCACTGAATCATTACGTTCCAAATGGAATATGTGGCATACCTATCCCTCACATTGGGCGAACTATAATCACTTGGTACTCATCGATATTTATCACACATAACTTCCGAAAACAATTTTGAGAAGTTTTTCGAGATTAAATACCACGGATTCTTGATTCAGAAACGGGGTGATCGACGTCCATACCGCCGAAATAATTTATATACGACACAGCTTTGTTATATTAGGGTTTATTCAAATTTATTTATCAATCCACTATCGATGCAGGATATTGATGTTAATTATTCTGCATCATTCATTACAAAAAGGTCTATAAAAATATAAAAAATAATCATAATATAATACTAGATTCAACAACTGACAAGCCTCGTATTGCATAGCCATAACTCTGACTGCTGAGTAGAAGGTGGGGCGGGAAGGTGGGATCTTGATACCCACCCAAGTACAAAAATGTTTAAAACTCGGATTTTTCCATGCAGTCTGAGTATTTCTCTCTCTTCTCTCACGTATCAATTCATTGGGTACATATTTCCTAATACATATTCAATAAAAATGTACAAACGTAGTACATACGATACTTATTAAATAGTTCGATAACACCGGTGTAACTAACGCTTATCTTGGAAAAACATAGCTAAAGAACTAAAACATTACAACATAATCAATTCCGTAATCCACTGCCACTGTGAAAAAAAGATTTAAATATAAATATTAATAATAAGAAAAGTATTTAAGTAAAATATATTGATTTTTATTATCCTCTGTTGTACTCTGTACTGTTATTAACATAAATATCTTATATGTAATCACTACATTATATTTGTGTTATATATATTATTATTAAGGGAAATTACACTGAGCAGATTGAAAGTTACAATACATTGTAAATACATTTTACAATTTATTATATTATAATAGTCAAGTTGACTTGAGCGAGTAACAATAACGTGTGAACGATACATAAAACGGTTTTGATGAAGGAGAAACGAATGCGGCGGGTGTGCGGCGCGCAGTCGGGCCCGGGCAGCAGTCGGCGCGCGCGCAACCACGCTCATAACTCAAAGGGACGCATGACTCACACAACAAAAACCAGCCATGAACGAATACGCGGAATACGATTGGAAACTACAACAGATGCAGAATGAACGGCTCTGTGATGCAACCAGGAAAAGACTTACAGATGGTGACAGGCAAAGAGCTCTCATTACCCTGAAAGACACTGTCGACTCCAGTCTAAACCTCGCCCTCCGAGACAAAAGCAGATGCCAAGATGACAATTTTTTACGGCGTTTTCTCTACGCGCGTAAACATGATGTCCAGCAAAGTTTTGAACTACTCGTTCGCTATCATCAGTATAGAAGGGAACATCCAGAGTTATGGGCGACTGCCGATGGTGGTGTACTCCGCTCTCTAGCTGATGGATTACCAGGTGTACTCACGCAAAGAGATCGTCGTGGTAGATGTGTACTTTTAATGTTCGCATCCAATTGGATTCCACATGCATGCCCTTTGCTATCAGTATTCAGGGCGTTACTTCTCACTATCGAGCGTACTTTAGAAGAAGTACAGAATCAAGCGAATGGATATGTGATCATTGTTGATTGGACAGAGTTCACATTCAAGCAATCGTGTAATTTACAAGCCAAAGTATTGAAAATGATGATCGATTGCCTTCAAGATTGTATGCCGGTACGATTTAAGAGCATACATTTTATTGGACAACCTTGGTATGTGGAGACAGCTCTCGCAGTCATCAAACCGTATCTGAAGACGAAGACACGTGAACGAATCATGTTGCATGGTAACAATTTATCAACGCTACACGATGCGTTACCTTTAGATATACTTCCAGCAGAATTGGGAGGTGAAGGTCCCTCGTATAATTCAGAGAATTGGTTACGAGAGTTTTGTAGAGGTGAAAATATCAATCCAGCACCAATAACTACAAGTTTACCGAACAATGCACCAGTAGAAAACGACCCACCATCAGCCAAATTGGACAAAGCATATATACAAAAAGACAATCCGAACTTTTCCTTTCACGGCAACGAAAAAAGTGCAAAGTCCGAGTTGCTACGTGATAAAGACTGACCTCAAGGCGTTTTATGGTTGCAGCTTGACTTATACATAGAATTATTGGAGACTCTACACCAAGTATACGCAACCAGTGAGTGAATTGTATGTGTTGCGTTATATATTTGTGATATCGATTGTATTTTTTTATTGAGACTGCTTAGAAGATTAAAGTTAGCGTTAAATTGTTAACAGCGTTTGTGTATTGTGGTTGGATAAGAAGGTGCATTTTTGAAATTGAACTCTGCTTATATGTGATTAGAATATTAGGTGTGCATATAGTTTTATTAATATAAGATGAGTTGTCAAGTGTTTTGAGTGTGGTAGATGGTAGGCAGGCGTGAGGTCAGCAGCAACGTGCTCGTCGAAGCGGGCAAGCTGCGTCTGCGCAGGCGCAGGTAACGGTGCTAAGTTCTCGTTCCGTTGCACCCATTCGAATCACGATCGCAGCCACAGAATCTCAGTTTTAAATAAACTTACATACTTTGCTTAAATACCTACTTTTTTGTGTTATTTATTTTTTGCTCATATAATCATTTCTTTTATATATAATCAAGTATATGTCCTCGGGTAGTTGAAACTTAGTAAGGTTATGTTATAGTATTTGGACAAGTGCTAGTTAAGATCGCGTATTTAGGGTTCTATCTATCTATTTAAAAAATATGATTAATTTAGTTCAAAACAATTTATAAAACAAAATTGTGTTGGAGATATAACGTTAAAAAGTTAGAGTTAAGGAGCCCTAAAAGATTATATCTTTGATCTCTTTTAAGCCCAAAGTTTATGGTATCCATGTTTGTAACTAACCTAATGTTATGTTTTATTAAATTGCTACTAATTTAGAAGATTTTGATCCTTCACTAAAATTCGACTCGCGAGGAACTAATAATGTATTGTATTAAATTTCAAATAATTAGTTTAGTAATAATTCGCTTTCATAGTGTGAGGCTTGCGCATTTAACTACTACATATTTTTAAGTTCATGTTTATTTAAAAAGAAAACGTATGTGATGACAATAAAATTAATTTAAATGTTTTTAATAATAAGCGTACATTGTCCTGTAATCGTATTTTATAATTAATATAAAGAACAAAACAGTATTAAATTATTGAAATTATAGCTCTTCACGATTAGAACGTTTATACAAATTGCACATTTTTTCATTAAATTATTAATATTAATTGTTAATTAACAATACAAGAAGTCAGATGTATTTAATTGTCAAATGATTGAACAAGAAAAAGGAACACTTTTACTCATAATTTTAAACATGAGCTTTATTTTATCTGTAATACCTAATATTAAAAAATGTGTGCAGAGAAATAAAAATAATAAATAGAACAAAAATCCAAGCGCGGGTTATACTCGTGTATATAGGGTTCCGTACGTCGATATCATGTAATTTATTGAAATATATTCGGAATGAATTGGTTGTTGTAACAAATGCAAATTAACTTTTTGTTCGTAATAAATAGTGAGAATTTTCTTTGTCAGTTTAAATAATCTTTCTCTTGGTACACGACTAAATATACAACTGACACTTTTGTTTTTAATTTTAGACATAGTAGTTTTGAAAAGAAAGTGGAAGTGGGATGAGAATGGGGGTTGGTTTTTTTTTTTCAATGAAAATATAATAATTTCATGTCTTATAATCATTTTTTTCACAACATACTGACAACTAGACATGCAAGTGATTGTGCGAAGGTTTCGTTTTTGTCGTTTCAAGGTTTGAGGAACCCTAAAAACCAGGTTCATCTCAATTATATAGAAAACGGTCATGGTTATATACGTATATATTGTACAAGATATTAAACTATCTTTCGTTAATATTATTTATTATACTAAATTTTTTATACATCTTGACTCACACCTATGACAACAACTTAGTCAGATAAGAGCCGTGAATATACAGCTTTTTATATACAAATAGTTGTTTTTCTACATGTTTTCCTTCTCTTGTCAATCTTCGCAAATTTTTAATACATTTGTAAAGCAATAAGCCGATACCTTAAGCTGCTTGCTTGATGCAAAATTTAATCACGAGTCACATTTGTAAATATTAATAAAATGACTGATGTATTGATATTACTTAACATTTGACAATAAACGTATGAACAGCATAATGATGTGCTTCTTTTATAACCCAATTATGGAGATAAAGAGGGGATGGAGGGAATTTTATAGTTAAAGACCGATTAGACTAGGTGTACCGGAAAGTCATTACCGGTTTTTCTAACAGATATTTTGAGCCTTAAGTACGCAATGTTAGTTAAAATAAAAAAATTACATGTTGCAGTAGAATAAAAAGCATATGTTGACACATATGCTTTTTATTCTACTGACATATTTTATATTATTTAAAATGTATTCTGCGAACGTAATTGTCATAGATTTATATTTCTTTGAAAAAGTCAAGTTTCGTGCCTGAAAACGTGCATTCGCGGAACGCATTACTTTTCTTATTTAACAAAGAAAAACCCACTGATAGTCATCATTTGCCGGTAGAAACTTACTTTCTAACTTACTTCTTTAACCTTCGAAAATTAAAAAGTGGTGATTTCCATATGCAAGATAAAGAACGTTCTGGTAGACCAAAAAATGTTTAAAGTTGCGAAATTTCAGAAGTTATTGGATGATGACTCAACCCAAACTTTTAAGCAATTGGCAGAAGCGTTATATCTGCCTCAAAATCGATTAGAGAATGTTTACGAGCAATGGGGAAAATTACGTAACTTATTTAAAAAAAAAAAAACCGGTAATGACTTTCCGGTAAACCTGTGTATAAAGTTTTAGGTAAGATTATATTATTATAACGAAATGTATTTAACAAATTGCAATGTGCTATTTATAATTGTTGTTAATGATATTTGGATGCTCTATACAATGCCATCTAGTATCTAGTTTTCAAGCTAAGCAAAGTACTTGTCTTATAGAACTAGACATTTTGTGTTCTTCTGTATATTATAAATAGAAAAAAACACATAGTGTTACTGTTGCGTTGCCAACCTTTAAGGGATAGGGGATAGGAAAAGATGGGGAAGGGGGTGGGCCTCCAAAAAAAGTCAAGTTTAATAGAATAAATAGAAAATAATTAAATAATAATAATTAAATCATTTAATAGAAAAACGCTTACACACCATAGAGATATTCGTGGTTTTTCACCGGTCGAGCCGACCCATTCATGCACACTAACGCGGGGCTCGAACGCGCCCACTTCTAATCAGCCGTCGAATGCACCACTAGTCAAGTCCTGAATATTTCTATAAATTTTAACCATAATCATTTGAATGAAATTTATTTATGCAGTGTGATTGCCAATTATTACTTTCTTCTGTACCCTCTACTTTCTATATGGTTATGAACTGTAGAATATATGACTATTCGAAATTGTTTTCGGAAGTTATGTGTGATAAATATCGATGACTGAAAACTTTGTGCCCGGTATGGCAATAGGTTCTCCACCTATTCCATTTGGGGCGTAAACATAACGACGAGTCGAGGCTTAACAGCCGCTGCCTACACCTTCGTGTAACAAAAGGCGTGAAGTTATGTTATGTTATATATTTAAGTTTATTTCATAAATTTCAAAGGAAGGAATTAATGATTTACAACCTTCATTGTTTTCTTAATCAACTCAAGGTGATGGATTGTATTATTATTATTCTTCTAATTATAATTACTTATTAAACAGCTGATGAAATACAAAAGATAATGCCCCTATGAAGGTGTACTAAATATTACCAAGTATACGTAAATAAGATGTTAATCTGATGAACTGACTGTATTCATTCTGTGAAAACAAAACAAGTCTAAATTGAAATGACGCCGATGAGTCCGATGACATCACAACGTTTAGTCAGCTAAGTATCCAATACTTGTTATAGATATGAACAACCTTGAAAAGCAATCACAAATTTAATTTAAAGATTTTATATTGCCTATAGTGCATTTATCGTCAAATATTCTTAAGGACTTACTGTCAGTTATCTAAGTTTATCGATCATTATTTCAAAATATATAATTTGCAATGAAGTAAGAAACCTTTAAAAACAAGTCAATGATAATTTGGCGGTAAAATGTAACAGACGCATTTGATAGTTTTTTTTTTCTTTTTTATACTGTATGCTGATGTTCTTGATTTAACTTTTAGCCGCATGTAGTAATTAGTTTACAGTGGATAAAACAGTTAAGATAATTGTTCATTGTTAGATATTTTATCGTCAAATCATATTACCTAAATCCAATATAATTATAATAAATGATTGCACATAGAATTATAACAAGTCATACAAGACAATACCTGCATACATTTTCTTTCTAAAAATCTGTTTTTGCGTGTTAATTTAAATAATGATAGTCATACTATTTTAGCAATTACATCCAAGATACTTGATGATACGTGAATCAGCGTGAGTAGGAATACTATCAACAGAAAAATCATATTTTTTCTTATTATCTACACTAATATAAATCTATAGTTTTGTTAGTAAACAATGAACTGTAATAAGAATGTAAATTATAAAATTCTATTATTCATATTTATTTTCGAAATAATCTATAATTTTAATGTAAATAACTATTGGAATTATTTGTAATAATTAGTAATATAGGTCTGTTTTTCCTTTTAGGACTTATACTAGTGTAGCAGTAGTACTTGTATATAAAAAAATAGAAATTTGAAAATGGAACATTACGTAATCAATGCACCACATACATTTATTCAAAGTCTTTAAGATAGTTTAAGAAACAAAGTCGTCTTCATTTGCTCATGTAATGAATAAGGCCCCCCTTTATTTGCCCCGGTTATGACATAGATGTGTGGTGGTTTATGGAGTGTGTAGACAATGGACGGAGCAGCAGTTATATTTATGTATTTATATTGTATGTGTGTTTGTGTATTCACAATGCTTATATGTGAGTCACGTGGCGGACACTGGCGCTTCCGTCGCATCACCATCGCTACACCACAACGGAAGGAAAGTAGGTACTACGACTAACAGTTCATATATCCATAACATAATCCCTTTTTGAACAGGTTAATATAGATTAATAAGACCTGCATTTATTGAAGTGAAATTCCATAGCCGTGAACTTAATGGAATGGAATGGAAGTGAAACAATAATTGATACAAATAATAGAGTATTTATATATATTATTACAATATGTACAGGAAAACACACTTTATCCTGTGTGAACAAATAATATATTTGTAATTCTATATACATATATAGGAGATATTGCAACTAACGTAAAAAACAATGCGTTGTATTTAATGCACTTTTCATCTTTTCAATAGAGTTTATATTTGAAATATATAAGTATATAATCTATGAAAATCATAGTACTAGTATCATATCATTAAAAAAAAATAAAAGTGTTTAGTGATTACAATCAAAGATGTAAACGAGAAATAAAAGAATATCTGACTCTACCTATATATGGTTTAGCGTGTAGTTGGCATTGTTATCATTTTCAAACCTCTTTACGACAAAACCTCTTTTCGAAAAAAAAAGAAACGATTGACTCCCTTTTGAACGGTCAAGAAAAAAAAGTTAATCTTATTAACAGCCAGTCCCTAATCCAATAAGTCCTAGAATCACGGCCACTACTTATTTGTACTATGACTAAATTGTACTAAAACGAAACTATATCTAAAGCAGCTGTAGTTGAAAATATATGCTCGAACTGTAATCTTAACTGTTCAAATAACTGTAATTAAATATATAAATATATATAAAAGCCATATTCGTATAAGTTTTTTATGAATGGTAAAAGTTGTAAATATGCGGTTTCACAATTTCGAGGCTATTTCAATTGTGCCCAATACAGGCCGACGCGACGCCGCCATTATCTTTTTAATCATTTTTTGACAACTATGATGTCATTCATTTTCGTTATGAATTTATATAATTATAGTAGGCATTTCTACTAACGTAACAGTGGTAGAGCCAAGCAGTTCGCTGCATGAATGGGCCGGCTCGACCGGTGAAATACCACGACCTCTCAGAAGACCGACGTAAAGTGGCTCATGCCGCGTTTCGTTCGGTGAGAGAGGTACCCGGAGGCCCACCCCCCTTCCCCATCCTTTCCTATCCCCTATCCCTTAAAGGTCGGCAGCGCAACAGTAACACTGTATGTGTTGCTGGTGTCCATGGGCGGCGTTGGTTGCTTACCATCAGGTGACACGCCTGCTCGTTTGCCCTCCTATCCCATAAAAAAAAAAAACGTAAACTATACGTTCTAAGGGAAGTTAATTTTTAAATATTATTAGCTGAACGTTGGATAGATTTTAAAACACTTTTATTAACAGTGAGAGGTTACATAGGCGATATTTTGCGTTGTTTTGTTAATTAATTAATTTTTAAAAACATAAACATTTTCTATAAGAGAACTGATGATTCATCTCCTATTTAAGATGTAACGAGTTTAAATCCGGGCGCACACCAATGACATTTTCTTAATTTCGTGTGAATAATAAATATCTGATAAATATCAGATATGTTTATCTGATAAAATGGTGACCGATATTGCGTCGATAGATTCCGTGACATGTTGACGAAAAAAATTATCCAAGTCAAGAGATCTTTTTGACAGCTTCCCCGCCCTTTTCTACTCGAACGTGTAGGCAGCGGTTGCAAAATTTCACGTCCCAAATGGCATAAGTGGCGGAAAATTGCTATACACCTGGCACAAAGTCGTCAGTTATCGATATTTAATATAACACGTATTCGAATTTCAAGAGTGATTGGTGAGCCTGGATTCGACCCCATGACTTCTTAATTCCGAAGCGGGGTGTTCGACACCAAGGCAGCCGAGACTGTCAAGAAATAATTGCCATAATTTATTTCCTTCTCTTTCTCCTATCTATTAGGGGTATGGTATTACAGAAATAAATTAAATGCTCATCAGCAAGAATGATTTAATAGAACTCAGTGGAAAGCAGTTTTTTTTCTTTCTTACAAGTGAACATATGGTACAAATGCGGTCAAGTTGTTTATGAACAGGTAACACAAGATAAATTTTCTTCAACATCAGGAATCCATCAAGAGAAACAAGCGGACGAACTAATTAGAAGAGCATGTGGTTGATAAAAAAAATGATACAGAAATCCGACTTCAAAAAGAATTTATATTAAACAACTAACACAAAATAATGGAATAACTTTATATTGTAAGAAAATATTACTCACTTAATTTTTAAATGAAAATGTGCGCGAAGTTTGTTTGCTAATTAACACATTTGTGCGTATAACATGTTATATTTTCATTGATAACCTACAAATGTCAAATTATAAAAAATATAGATACTCAAAAAGTTTCAAAAAGTTATCTACTTCTAGAATAATAGTATAAAGTTATAAAAATAAAGTCAGTAAAATGTTGCTTGAAATTAGTGCATTTGATAGAAATTTAATCATTCATTATTTCCACACACCCGCTTATCATCCTTTCTAGTTTTCCAATTACAGTGCATTATGCGGCATAATGTTTAACGTTGATGTTCCAACTACAGCATCGCTACGCACAATCGGGCACTCACAAATGTATGCGTGCCATGGATACCAACATTACCAACTCATTGACAGAAAATTAATAAGTGGTTTTTTTCATTGATCACATTATTTTAAATAAATTTTCTTTAGTAATAATAATATTTGTTAAAAAATAAATTATAGCTTTCGTTTCGTTGTAGTTTTTTGAAAATAATCAAAGTTAATTCAACCCGTGTTAAAAAAAAGTAATATAAATATGGATGAAGGTTTTTGGAGGCATTGTCTTTTTTTATTCCACATTTAATGTGAACACTGAACTTAGCGCACTCTACTAACTAAAACTAAAAAAACTAAACTAAAAAATTAGGCTTAATTCATTCAGGTAACAAAGGCGTGACGTTATGTTATGTTACTCAATAATACTCGCATGTGATATTTAGTTCAGCCAAATCCGGTAGATAGTATTCAATAAACACAAAAATTATAAATGTAAATAATTAATTAACTTAAATTTGCAAACAAAACAGGTTTTTTAATGGTTTACCACATATATTTATAAATGGAACACTTAAATAGATAAAATATTTATATTATATTTTTTTTGAGAACCGGATACACGAGTCCTTTGCCACGGTGATGGGATGAAAAGTTTAATACTTATTAATTATTACATGTATAATAGATATGTAATATCTATTAAACTGTATTGATTGTTTATATAGTAACTATAGTATTTAGTAACTGATATTTGTTACTAAATGGCATCTGTTTTACATAGTAATTAGTTTAAGAACTTATTTATCTACAAAATAGGTATTTTTAAAAAAAAATGTTAATTTTCTTGAGTAAAGTCTCACAAAAGAAACTAGCTGACCCGGCAAACGTTGTCGTGCCAAAAAATAAATTTTAAAAAATAGTGGTTGATCGTAGGAGGTTGAAAATTTAGGGTATGTATGTATTTTTGTATCCCGTTTTATAAAAAAATAAGAAACAGATATATGTCGAAAAATTTTAAAAAAATATTTAGGGGCTATAGTAGCCGATTCTCAGACTTACCCGATATGCACACAAAATTTCACGAGAATCGTTTCGGAGGAGTATGGGAACGAACATTGGGACACGAGAGTTTTATATATAAGATGTATTTAAATCATTAGCACATTTGCATGTTACGGGGGTAAACGAGCAAGCGGGTCACCAGGTGTTAGGTGACTAGTGCCCCCATGGACACCTGCAAGACGGAAAGTATTACAATTGCGTTGCCGGCCTTTAAGGCAGAACAGGAAGTGGGATATGAAGGAAGGGGAAAGGTTGATGGGCCTCCGGATAACTTTTTAACCGAACGAAACATGTAATGAGCCACTGTGTGTGTATTTCACCAGTCGAACCGACCCTTTTGCGCCCAACTGCGTAGGTACCTACTACCTCTGTTAAAATAATGAATTGTATTTTGTATAAAAATATAATAATACATGCTTATCCTTTATTTACTTTCTTTTAAACCAATTGAAGTCAATAATACAGCCGTTATTGAAGCGTAATTGAAATTAATAATAATGACATGATAATAGGTGGCGAACCTTGCACCGTATTAAGGGCACAAAGTTTTCTGTCATCAATATTTATCACATATAACTTCCGAAAAGAATTGCGAGACATCATTGGTGTGAGCCCGAAATCGATCCCACGTCTTCGAAACCAGATGCCGGAAGCTCGACCACTTGACCACCGAGACTTAATCAGATTAATGACATACATAACTTTACGCCAAATCCCTTGCTGGGTAGGCAGGTCAGAGCGCCGAGGCTCGATTCTTACACGCCTCACGCGCTTCTTTGACTTTCATAACTATTTATACACACTACTCCTTATACTCTCTCTTTATACTCTTTATCTCACTCTTTATACTCTTTTATACACGCGCATCGATTTTTACGGCTCCAAACATCACCTTCCTCCAAAACTCATTCGATTGGCCATGGAAGGCGTATCGTGGCAGTCCTTGACTCCTAAATCTATCCGCTTTTCCATTGTATATCTGTTTAGTCAATCTTGCATCATCCATTTTTGAAGTGTAACTTCTATTGAAGTGTAACTTCTAATGTCTCGTGCAACCGTTTAACGCTTTTAACGCCCCCTTGCGGCCACAAAACATATTATATAGTAATAAAAAGGACGAATTTGAACCAGTCTATATATAAATCCAGGAAGAGAATTGCTTAAGCGTGATTCTTATCTGTACATAGACATCTAGTAGCTAGTGGTGGCACTATACCACTCATTTAATACTTATAAAGCATAATAGTTTGTTTCATTCAACGCGCAAATCTCAGAAACCGCTGGTTCTATTTTAAAAATTCTTTCATTGGTGGATAGTCCATTTATAGAGGAAGGATTTAGGTTATATTATATTTTCTAAACAATTAGGGATCTTTACTAAAAGTCCGATAATGTAACCCAAGGTGTAAAAAAATCACCTAAAAAAATGTTTACATTGCGTACGCTGCAAAAAGTATTGATTGTAGAGCAAAAAAATGTACCACAACTTTACAGAATATATAGTCGTCTACCCAAATGGTCGCGAGACCATGTGTCTAACTATTGTAGTTATCTCACAATAAGTGTTAATTTAATTTTTTAAAATAATTTGAATGATGATGTTTTAAAAGCCATTTATTTTGTACTTTGGTGTTAATTTTGATTAAAATAAATTATTTACAATTCAAGATAGATTCAATATGCAGCGAACTGCTTGGCTCCACCACTACCATTCAATTTGTTAAGCTTGAATTTCATTTCTACACAGACATCAGTTTAGGTTTAGGTACTGTAATTGATTTTTAAAATCAATCACAGTACCTCCTCCCGCCCTCCCGCCGTATGGAGGTACTATAATTGACACTTGAAACGCGGCCTTTAGTGTCAACTACATTCCTTTAAAACTGTATTTGATTGAATGTATTATTTTATTTCTAAAATCCATTGAAGAAATAAATACCTAACATTTATAATTAAGTGTTGTAGAACTGATTTTTTTAATATTTCACAAAAACTTATAAATATGTTCTTAAATACTTATATAAACTCCATGGAGTGAAACCATAGCGCGATTTAAAATTGACGAATAGTGACCTCTATGGCCGAGTCGAATAAAACATTATAATATAATAAACTTCAATCAAGACATGATACACATTTATAGTGATGGTTAAGTAACCTTATAAAATCTTTTATATAATAATCTGTTTATGATGCTCGGTTCAAATAATTTTCATCAGTATGTTGTATAAACATAAATTTAAATAAAATATTAGATAGGAACTTAGTTACCATTTCTCATAATCAGTCCCATTTTTAATAGTACCTATAATATATTAACATAACATAACTTCACGCCTTTTGTTACCCGAAGGTGTAGGCAGCGGCTGTTAAGCCTCGTCTCGCCGTTATGTTTACGTCCCAAATGGAATAGCTGGCGAACCTATTGCCATACCGAGCACAAAGTTTTTCAGTCATCGATATTTATCATACATAACTTCCGAAAACCATTTCGAAAAGTCATTGGTGTGAGCCAGTGTCTGGAATCGAACCCCGGACCTCTGGATCAGAAGCCGTGTGCTCAACAACTGCGCCACCGAGACTGTTTAATATATTAGTAATAATTATTAATAGTCTCGGTGGTCCAGTTAAGTAGTCGAGCTCTCCGATTCTGGAGTCCTGGGATCAATTCCGGGCTCACATCAATGATTTCTCGGATTTTTTTGGTATCTTACTATAGTTAATTTGAGGTACCCTATGGTATTTTTTATGGGATAAAAGGTAAATCTAAGTGAGTATGATATGAAAGGATGGGGAAGGAGGGTGGGCCTCCGGGTACCTCTCTCACCGAACGAAACGCGGCATGAGCCAGTTTACGTCGATCTTCTGAGAGGTCGTGGTATTTCACCTGTCGAGCCGGCCTATTCATGCAATGATTATTTTTCTCTATTTCTGAATCAATTTCTAACCCTGTTTATTTTCCTTTCTACAACACGAAGTTACACTTCCAACGCGTGGCGAGACTCCACGCATATTTTTTTTTCACAATCTTTTACTTTATTCGCTCACGAATCTGCGTTCAAAAAATAAAATATCACAGTCCCTCTATTCGCAACAATATTAATAACTTTTTTTTTTTTTACATGTCCGAAGTTAGAGATTGCGTTAAAAATTTAAAATAGTTTAGCTGTAAAATTAACAAATTCAACAAATACTAATTAAAAATTTGGTTAATCGTTCATAAATACGGAAATTGAAAAGTGCCCAGTCAAATCTTTATAATTATAGAACATTAATATCGGTAGTCAATCGTGCACTGGAATCTGAAGGTACTATCAAGGTCCAACATGATATTATGGCCGTACAAGGCTTTTAAAAAAGATTGTGACTCATACGATACAATTATCAAAGTATTAAACGTGTACCCCACAATGCTTCGGTACAATTTGAACGTATTTACTGAACGCGACAAAAAACAAACTCGTTTTTTATAACGGTCAAATATTTGTATATTTCTTTGTTAGATAATATTAATATAAGACGTATTATAATCTGTAGTACTAGTGTTGGAAAGTGGTTGTTTCTCTATTTGAACTGGGTTAATCTCTGAATATGCTTCTTCTAAAAATTCTTTCTCATCGGCTAGTAAGTTTATCAAGGAAGGTTTATCACGCTACTACTCGAGGTATCGGAGTAGTTCGGTCAAAAATTGGATTTTATCGTGAGCTACGATTTAATATTATCTATCCATTTTATGTAACTCAATCAACATTTTCCTGCCCTTAGCCTACTTAAAGAGAGGTTGGCACAACATGGTCATACTTTCGAACTATCCGTGTTGTCAAAAGATTTAGCTGCTGGACGTACGCCCGCCTGACAGACGTCAACTGTTCTTTTTTTATGGTTTAGGAGGACAAACGAGCAAGCGTGTCATCTGATGGTATGCAGCCTGCGCCGCCCATGGACAACAGCAACACATACAGTGTTACCGTTGCGTTGCCGAACTTTAAGGGAGTAGGATAGCAAAAGATGGGAAGGGAAATGGGCCTCCGGGTACCTCTTTCACCGAGCGAAACGCGGCATGAGCCACTTTTCGTCAATCTTCTGAAAGGTATTTCACCAGTCGAGCCGGCCCATTCAAGCAGCAAACTGCTTGGCTCTACCACACTGTTCTTGGAAATGTTTTCGTTGGTGGGATGTGGAAGGGGTTGGAGGTGGGATGAGAGAGGAGAGGGCATCAATAATCCATTTGTGATCCATTTGTGACGTGAATATTCGGCGCAGAACAGCCGCTGTCCACACATTCGAGTAGAAAATCCGTGAAGCCAACTGAAGTTATATCCATAAATAATGTTATAGATAAATTGATATGATAATTTATATGAAAAGTATTGGATTATATTAGATAGTGTGGGTTTTATTAATTAGCCAAATAGTTTAAGATTATAAAGACCTACTTTGATAATAATACATTGACTTATCTATAAAAACTCGAGTCATTTTAAAATTACGTCATCTATGGTTTTAGAATACTATTAGGATTGGATGCAGGTAAACATAAAATGGTTATGTAAAATAAATGATGGTATATGAGTTTGTTTCATCATCATCATCATCATCATCATAATTTGAGGCCCTTTTGAGGTCCACTGCTGGACATAGGCCTCCCCCATAGAGCGCCACAACTGCCGGTCCGCGCAATCATGGGGGGTTTTTTGCCATAATCGCCACGCTTGGCAGGCGGGTTGGCGATCGCAGTAGGCTGTAGTGTCTTGAGAGAGAATGCTGCTGCCCATTCTTCTAGCTTTTCCCTTAGTCGCCTTTTACGACACCCACGGGAAGAGATGGGGTGGCAGTATTCTAAGCCGGCGCCACACAGCAGTTTGTTTGGCACAGGAAAAATGAAGGAGAAAGGGGATTGGGCCTCCAGCCACCTCTCTCATCGAACGAAACGCGGCACAAGCCACTACACGCCGATATTTGGAGAGGTCGTGGTATCCATACCGTTCGCGACCTGCAAGACTCTACAACTGTTGAAAATGAATCCCACTTCTGAATCGAGAAGTCGCGGGTTTGAATCCTGACTTAAATGACTTTTTGAAAGTAATGTGTGATAAATATAGATGACTAACAACATTGTAACCGATGTTTGGCTATATACTCCGTCTTTTTACGGATATAGAGGAATCTATTGCAATATGGGAAACTTATTCGAGTGTAGGCGTAACAGAACAGCTGCTGTCCATACCTTGAAATGGAAAAAAGCGTGAAAATACAAGAAAAAATCAACGCTAATTTGTATTTTTTATAGTTATATCAGTAGTAGAGCCAAGCAGTTCGCTGCATGAATGGGCCGGCTCGACCGGTGAAATACCACGTCCTCTCAGAAGACCGACGTAAAGTGGCTCATGCCGCGTTTCGTTTGGTGAGAGAGGTACCCGGAGGCACACCCCCCTTTCCATCATTCCCTATCTCCTATCCCTATCCTAAGGTCGGCAATGCAACAGTAACACTATATGTGTTGCTGGTGTCCATGGGCGGCGTTGGTTGCTTACCATCAGGTGACACGCCTGCTCATTTGCCCTCCTATCCCATAAACAAACAAACAAAGTTATATTTATATGATAAAAAACAGGCCCAATGCCGCGCCTCACATTAATATCTTGGTAGCTGAACCGTAAACAAACAAATAAATAAACTGTCATTGTTTCAAGTTTCATCATCCGAAACAAAGCGTAGGTAACTCTTTCATGTGAGACAAAAGAAATATAATAAAAGAGTATAATATACAGATGAATCATTATTTTGATTGTAACAAGGACATTTAATAATGCTGCTGAGAGCACACTTCGCATCATCCAAAGTTAAAAGTAATTCGAAAGTTTTTTTGAATGTTAGAGTTACGCAGTTCGCTGCACGAATAGGCAGAGTCGAAACAAACATAATATAACTTCACGCCTTTATATACCCTTTACGTCCCAAATGGAATAAATAGGTGGCGAACCTATTTCTATACCGTGCACAAAGTTTTCAGTCATCGATATTTGTCATACATTTACCTTTTGGAAATAATTTCAAAATGTCATTTAGATCTGGATTTGAACCCGCGGCTTTTTTTTATTCAGATATGGGGATCTCTACCACTAGGAACTATCTAGACTTATTACCACGATCTCTGAGAAAATCGATTTACTACGTTCCATCATCATTTTCCTGCCTTGTTCCTATTATCTAGGGCCGGCAAATCAAGTATTTCTTATCCACACTCCCCTATCATTCGCATCTTCCACACTAACACCCTTCCTAATCATGTCGTCTATCACACATTCCATCCATATTTTCGTAGGTCTGCTTCTTCTCTTATTTCCTTCTACATTCAGGTCTATCATTCTTCTCGCAACATGTGTGTCATCCCTCCTCATTGCATGCTCATACCACACAAGGCGATTTCCTCTTAGCCTTCAGTTAGTTAGTTAGTTTCAGTTAGTCAGTTGACGCAAATGTCACGTTTGTAGACTTAAATTCGTTCAGCTGTTTTGGAGTTCACGACGGACAAACAAACTGGCAAATATTTTATACATATTAAAATATTGCAGTTTACATGATAATGATATTAATTCGCATGATATATCCATGACCCGCATATGAACTGTTTATCTGTATTTGTTATTGTTTGGATCTAGACTAGCTTGTGTAAGTCTAGATGTAATAAAATAATAAGCAACACAACATCACACCAAATATCTTAAGGGGTAAGCAAAAAGAACGGAGAGCCATTAGACATGATTATTGCATACCTACCTCACTCGCTTCTTTGCCTTTCATAACCTATTACACTGGAAGAGCCACACAGTTCACGGCATTAATGGGGCGGCTCAACTAATGAAATACCACGGCCTCTCAGCCTTTAAAGTGGCTTATGTCGCCCACTGCGCCCTCTTCCTTACGCTACTCCCTTAAAAGCCGGAACTGTAACACGATCTGTGTTGTAGGTGTCTATGATCTGCGGTAGTTGTTTACCATCAGGTGCTACACTTGCTCGCGAGCATTCCTATTACATAAAAAAGAGATCGTCGTCAGTATTGAAAGCTTTTAAAGTCGTCTTCCGATAGCAAATAGTCAGCCCGATGATGGAGCCTTTTGAGACTCAGAGACTCATGAAATATTTCAATCAGCATACCACCAAGACTATTATTTAAAATCTCTTAAACGCCCCTAACAACATCCTCGAGAACAGATGGGGTAGCATAATCCTACATAGTAGTGCCAAACAGGCTACTTTTTTTTCTATTTTAATAAACAATGCTTACAGAACATTTTGTTTTTAATAATCTAGCACCGATATCCACACGTCAATACGGATGGCAACAGCGTAAAAACTTGTCCAAAAAAATCTGCAAATGTCAATGAAGAATAGGAAACTATGATCTAGTTTTGTGAATAACACGTTTTATGTGTTTAAATATCATAAGCAAAACGTATGTTTAAATATTACAATGATCTTTGGAAGCGATTGTAATGTACTGTTTTTTGTTCTAAACTTTGAATTTGACCGGATCCGTCTTTTGGTAAACAGTGACTGTTGTGTCTCCATGGATGCTGAGTTGTCATCATCAAGTATAATAGTGTTTAGATTGATAGCACTTTAGAAGCGATAGATTTCTTTAGAAGAGTCTAAGTCCTACTCCAAGCTAAAAAGTTAAAGCAAAATGTAACCTTACTTGAAAAATGTACCTATAGCTACTTAGTAGTTTTGACAAAAAAATACCACCGGCCAGTCCGCTCTTATTGAAAAAAAGTATAGTTCGTTATCTGTAAAAAATTAATAATAATAATGGAATTGATCGATCTATGGTCAAATAACAAACCTTAATCATACATATTACCAGAGAGAAACTACTTCTACCTCTTTGGAAATGTCATTGTTTTATTGTCGAGTTTTATCGCTTTTATATTAAAACGGAGGCCATTTGCAAATATTTGATGAAAACATTTAAATCCGTTATAACAATAATTACAAATACTTTGTAATGATATAAGTATGTGAGATGTTTTAATAAGTCATTTTGTTAATACATTTTATTATCAAGAGACATCATATCTTTATCTCACTGTAAAAGATATGTTGTCATTTATGACAGAGTATATAGGGAAATGGATCAGATTAGTCAACTTAGTCTGAAGTTTTATATAAATTCACGCTTTTATAGCCAAGGTGTAGGCACAGGAAGTTATGCATTGATTCATCGAAATTAGTACGTAAGAATTTGGTAGTTATAGCACAGGTTTTCCTATTTTAAGTACCAGCTGTACATTGTTACTTTAGTCACATGATCCTAAATATTGTATAACATAAGCTACTCTATTGTATGTTTTTTCTATGGTATAAATAAATAAATTTGCAGCCAAATATAATACATAGGTTAGGTGTCGCAACCTATTGCCGCACGTAGACACAAGTTATTCATCTCACATAACTTCCGAAAAGATTCGAACCAGATAATTTTTTTTATTAAAAATCGAAGTGCTCGTCCATTGAGACTTAACTTAGTAAACTTCTTCTGATGTAAATAGTTCTAAGTGAGATTTATTGCAAGCTTTACTAATCTATTTCAAGAGGTCTCATTTTAGACGTAGATATTTTATTTGAGAGTCTACTACACCACATGTTGTTTCTCAAACCAGCTGGCGTATTGTGAACTCTTAATTCCAGCCAGCTTACGCGCTGCCTTGCAAATTCGTATTTTCAACGACTAATTTCTAAGTCATTGTGAAATTTATTGTAAATTCGATTTATCAACCACTAATTCCATTTATTTATTTATTTTATTTATTTATTTACACTTTATTGTACATTTACTGCTTAAAACTATGCTTAAATACTATTTATAATAAGTAGGTAAATACTGTACAATAGGCGGCCTTATCACTGACAGCGATTTCTTCCAGGCAACCGTGGGATAGAAATGTTTGAAGAGAGAGGTAGCTGTTAGTGCAAACTAAACAAGTATAGATAATAATACAATACATACACATACATACATATTTACAATAATATATACATAAATAAATACATACAACTAAACATGACCAAATAAAATAAGCACAGTAAATAGGAAATTTCGAGTTTATTCTATAGTGTCTAGGTAATAATCTTTTACCAACTTTTTAAAAGTAGACAGTGACATAACCTTTCGAATAATAACTGGCAAGTCATTCCACAGACGTACTGCAGTTACAGTGAAGGACCTGCCATAGAAGCATGTAGAATGCTCTGGCACCTTGAGCCTCAGATTATGAGATGACCTTAAACCTTGACTATGCGTTTCATGTAAGTACTGAAACCGTACTTTAAGATAGGAAGGAGTCGAAGGGTTAAACAGAATGTTATATAGAATTGAAAGAATATGAGCATTCCGGCGATGTCGTATAGGCAACCACTTGAGTTGTTTTCGATATTGTGAGATGTGATCATATTTGCGCAAGCCAAATATGAATCGAATACAATAATTTTGGAGACGCTCAAGCTTTTCGAATTGGTTTTCGGCAAGATCAGGATAGCTGGCATCTGCGTAATCAATAATGGGCAGTAGCAGGGAATTAGCGAGCGCGATTTTGGTGACAGTCGGAAGAAAGTTACGTAGCCTTTTAAGAGAACCACCGGAATAAAATATTTTCCGGCTCACCTCTTGTAATTGCGGACCCCATGTTAAATTTGAGTCTATCACTATGCCTAGATTTTTAACATTGTCACATAATGGTATGACAGTCCCATCGAAAATTATCGGCGGCAATCGTGGTTTGTCAACCCTGGAAGTGAGACGGCTGCTACCTATTAAGGCCACCTGGGTTTTCGACGGATTCACTGTCAAGCCATGAGCCTTGCTCCATGCACTTATTCTAGCTAAATCTGTGTTGAGGGTATTGACGGTGTCAGTAAGCTGGGCCAATGAACCCTGTAAATAAATTTGGAGATCATCTGCATAAAGGTGGTAAGAGGAAACGATGTTATTTGGAATGGAATTAATAAAAATTGCGAAAAGTAAAGGAGATAAAACGCCACCTTGGGGCACGCCGACAGATGTATTACACCAGGAAGAGAAGGTATTATCAATGTGTACACGTTGTCGGCGTCCACACAAGTAACTGCGAAACCAATCTATAACCGTTGGAGATATGTTATGGGAGCGCAGTAGGCACAGAAGAATATCCGAGTCCACCGTATTGAATGCATTGCTAAAATCCAGCAGTGCCAGCATTGTTAGTTTGCCACCATCCATACCGGACCTGATATCATCCGTAATATTGAGAAGGGCAGTGGTAGTGCTGTGGCCGGGACGAAAACCGGACTGCATGGGATTCAGGAGGTTATTTTTATGGAAAAAGTTACTAAGTTGTTTGTGGACAAGTTTTTCGAGAACTTTGGAAAGGAAGGGTAATATAGAAATAGGTCGGTAGTCAGAAAGGGAACTTGGCTTCAACTTTTTGGGTAAAGGAATCAGCTGGGCATCTTTCCATGCAGATGGGAAGACGCCACTGGATATAGAGAAGTTAAGGATATGGCAAATGATTGGTAGGATTTGGTTAAGGATTGGTAGGATCATATTACGGCTGATATAGTCACATCCAACTGCGTTAGATGTTATGGATTTTATGCTCTCCCTAACATCACAAGCAGTAAATAGATTAAGAAGAAATGGTGGAAACGCGGGGGCAGGAATGGAAGAAAGATAACTAATTGTGTTAGCCTTTAGAGTCCTATCAAAATTGGACGACGCAGAGAAATTCTGATTAAGTAAATCAACATTGAAAGGTATCTGATTTGTCTCTCGCTGAGATTTTCCAACCCCAAGAGTTTTTAGAAATTTCCAGATTTTCGTAGGTTCTCCGTTCTCAACAGACTTATGAATGTGCTGGCGTTGTGCATCTCTACACACCTTATTGCAGTGATTCCGGATAGATGTGTACTTTTTAAAATTCGTGTCGGTAGGTTTAATTTTGTATTTAAATTTAGCTGTTGCTTTCTGTGATATGAGTTGTTTAATGTTGTCAGTGAGCCATGGCGCCGGAGGATGTCTGATTTTTACGACTCTGATAGGTGCGTGCTTATCAAAAAGTTGTAGGATCTTATTGTTAAAAATATTTACTTGTTCGTTAACAGAGTTCGATGTAACTAGCTGCGTCCAGTCAATATTATTAGCATCTTCTTGAAGACTTTCTATATTCATGTCACCAAAATTCCGCTGCAATAGAGTTTTAGCCCTAATCTTAGGTGGACGAAGTTTGTAGGAGAGGAAAATTAGGTCATGGTATGAGAACACGTCCGCTGGGCATTGTCCATGCTTAGCGACACGCTCCTTGGAAGAAACCATAATCAGATCAAGAAGTGAGGGAATAGAATGAGGGAAGCGATGTGTAGCATCAAGGGGTAAGATAGTGAGATTAGAAGATTGGGTAAGAGCACGAAGAGTTTTAGAGCGGTTATCATTTTTAAGTAGGCATGTGTTAAAGTCGCCCATTATTATGGTGTGACTGTAAGAAGGCATTAGATTTAACAATACTGTTTCAAAGGAGGAGAAGTAATCTATACGTAAGGAAGGACAGTAGTAGACGCCGACTAGGAGTTTGGATTGATTAAGTTCAACCTCAATGAACAGGTGCTCGCCGGAATTTGAAGATGATTGTGGTGAAATGTCAACGATTTTATGTGTAAGATATGATCGTAAGTAAATAGCGACACCTCCACCTCCACCATTTGCACGATCGTTCCTAATGAGGTTGAACCCGGGAAGGGAATATAAAGTAGACGGGAGACATGGTTTTAACCATGACTCAGAAACAAGGATAGCATGAACATTCTTACAGTCAAAAGTGGCCAGCATATCAGAGAAGTGTGCCGGAATACTCTGGACATTGATATGAACAACATTAAAATTTTTCGGTACATCACTAAACTGGGATTTCAAACTGTCCGCTAAAATGGGAATGCTTGAGAAACTGTCATCAGTTTCAAGGCTACATGCGGAGTAAAAACTTTCACTATCACTGTAATCATCAACATTAGTCATATCAATAAATATTTGGTTATGTTAAGTTCAATAAATAATAATAATAATTAAATATAACAATATAAAGAATAATGAATACAAAAAAAATGAATAATAAAAAAAAAAACAATCAATAATCAACCTGCCAGTTGTGTCATCGATTAAATATGCAGGAATATTAATTTTAAAATATAACGAGAAAAATCACAATCGTTATTCTATCATTTTCAAGTACCCCAGATCCATTGTTGAATCAGTTCACAACCAAAATTATTATTTTGTTTGTTTCGAACTCAGCATCCGTGCCATAAGCCCCTTGTAAAAAAGTGTAAGCCATTGAGTACAGAAGTGAAAAAAAAAAAAAAAAAAACAGAAAAAAGAAAAGAGATATTATAAGAAAAGTTATTACTGTTGACTTAGAAGTCTTAGTTACCAGGTCATTAAAACCCAAAGAAAGAAAAAAATTATATGTCAATGTCAAATACAGTATCAAAACATTATCAGGGTATGGCTAAAATATTATTAGATTGTGCAATAATTTATAGATATGAGGGTACCTAGCTAAGAGAACAACAATAATAAAGATAAAATATATAAAATAAACATCTTACACGAACAAATTTATGGATTTTACTTTTTTATGACTGTGCGTTTGGATTTTGGCAACGGCTTTACAGCAACGTTTAATTTTTTAGTAACGCAAGGCTCGAGATTGCTAAGTTCCTTGAGACTACTAATTCTATGCCGCTCATTATTAATAAGGACGTAAGTAAAACCTTCCTTGGTCCATGAATTAGATATTCCAAACTTGTCTCGTGCCTCCATGAACACCTTATGACGTTGCTTTGTGAGAAATTCCGATATAGTTATGCCAGTACCTTTCAACTTCGTCTTTCCAAACCATATCTCATCTCTTGCAGCCACGGTTTCCAGTTTAACTACAATGGACCTGGGCTTGTTAACGCCAGCAGAACGTCCCATCCTATGGCATCGTCTAATAGTAGAAGTCTCAAAATTTTCAAGCTTAAGGTGGTTTTTAATAGTTTCGGCCACAACATTCTCAACTTTTTCTTTTTTGTTTTCAGGTACACCATATATTAATAGCATTTTCCTGCGGCCCCGCATGTCCATAGAATCCACTTGGGCCGCTAGTACATCTATTTGTTCCTGCAGATTTTTTAGTGTCCCTGTTATGAATGTCTTGAACTGCAGAAACTCTGTAGAAAGTGCAGGCAGACTAGTTTGTGTACTTGAAGTCTGTTGCAATTGTGTCGCAAAGAGATTCATTCTCTCATTAAAAGACTTGCTAAGCTCTTCAAGAGACATGTGTAAAGTTGATTTTTCCATAATGAGTGACACACTAAGTCTTTAGGATTTGCTAATAGTGAATTAATTGCGTAGATAACACGAGACTGGCAGGTATTTAGTATTAACTGCTTATATCTAGCATTAAATTTTTAAATCTATCACTTTATCAATAAAAATTATCAAAAATAAGAAGAGCGTAAAATTTTTGCACCTCTATCCAACTACCCGCGTACCAAAGTTTATGTCCATATACCATGTCTATGTACCATTTAGTCAGTCATGAGTAGTCTAGACTAGCTGAAATTAGTCGTTGGAAATACGAATTCGCTAAAGCAGATGCCAGATATTCTTCGATTTATATTCGTCTTGATAGATCCATATAAAGAGTATTTGTCGAACAGGTTCTTGATATTATGTAATTTGTGACCTTGGCACTATAGCATTTTTGTAAAAGATATAAATAATTTTATTAGCATGATCTAAGAAGTGGAACTCATGATTTGACATGATTTTTAATCAGTGATCTAGTGGTTAACATTTTTTATCAGGGTATAAAACCTCGATGAATTATTGGAAATATTTTTAATTTATTTATTTTCTCTGAACCACAAATAGATGGAGTTGCCAGAAGTCGGACAATAAACGATAATTTCATTACTAAAATAAATCTCGTGAAGTCTTAAATGTCACACAAAAGACTCTAATCAAACATCTCAAGATGTTTTATTATAAATTTCAACAATATTATTGATTAGATTCATAATGAAAGGTAGAAGCGATGTTGTTGAAAAGGTGTGCTCATTTTAAGGTAGACAAGTGACGCAGGTGCAGCCACCTGGTGGCCGATTTCATAACAAATTCTTCCATTGCCAATACATTCGCACATAGTATAAAACAAAGTCACTTTCCGCTGTCTGTCCCCTTATATGCTTATATCTCTAAAACTACGCAACGGAATTTCATGCGGTTTTTTTAATAGTTAAAGGGTGTCAACGGGGTGGTTTTGATCTGTAATTCATATATGATGTTATAAAGAAAAAATGTTAATTTTCGAGATTTAGTACTTTAATTGCAAATGCTGGCTGAACCTAAGTGATAGATCAAATCAATGTTCTACATTATTAAACACCTTCAAAAGGCTTATTCTATTACTTTTTACGAGAAATAATGGCGTATTTACGAAGCTATTTTAAACACTACAGCATTAATTTTCATCCAATTAAGTGTCATAAATAGTTTGTGCATGTAATATAAATGATCCTGGCTCTTTACAGTATGCAATTTAAACGAATATTTTCGAAGATATTGCAGTATTAACATAGAGGGACAGCGGTTAAAGCACAAATTGAACCTCAAGATATCCAAAACTTACTCATATTTTTGGATGCGGAACAAAGTTCGCAGGGTCAACTAATATAGTATAAAATAAAGTCGCTTTCCGCTGTCTGTCCCTTTATGTCTAGATCTTTGAAACTACGTAACGGATTTTGAGGAGTTTTTTTTAATAGATAGAAGGTGTTAACGGGATGGTTTGTATGTATAACTTATGCATACTGTAGCAAATAAAAAAATATAATTTTCGAGATTTAGCCCTTTAATTGGAAACCCAGGCTGAGTCTAAGTGATAAATAGATCAAACAATGTACTACATTATTATGCACCTTCAAAAGGTCTGTCAAAAGTCTTCAATGGCTTACGACTATCTCTTAAGGATAACCCACAATGGCCATTTTTATTTATTTTATGACGCGAAACAAAGTTCCCTGGGTCAACTAGCTATTTAAACCTAAGTTCGAAGTGCATATTTAAGTCATATAGTTAACATAGTCTCGGTGGTCCAGTGGCCGAGCACTTGGCTTCTGATCCAAAGGTCCGGGTTCGATTCCTGACAGTGGCTCACACCAATGACTTTTCGAAATTGTTTTCGGAAGTTGTGTGTGATAAATATGGATGACTGAAAACTTTGTGCCCGGTATGGCAATAGGTTCGCCACTTATTCCATTTGGGACGTAAACATAACGGCGAGACGAGGCTTAAAAGCCGCTGCCTACACCTTCGGGTAACAAAAGGCGTGAAGTTATGTTTATGCAGACGATGTATTAATGTTTTACACGATGGCACATGCATTCGACAGGCAGCGAATACAGACAGGCAAACCAATAAAAATTATAAATACTAATTTAGTTACTATTAGTTGTGTTCCTCTAATAAAACTCACAAGTTTTTCATAAATATATAGCTCCATGATTGTTTTTATTGTAGTCATAAATGAACAAACAATTATATTTACTTCTACATTGTAAATAAATGCAATATGTCATGAACTTGTTTAATTAGCTAACGGTGCATGACTGTACCGTTCACTTTGACTAAAACTGTTCGTAGTGCGGTTACGAACTGATATTAATATCGACCACAAAGTGAGTATATACCTAGTAATACGCAATCACATATAATATTTCAGATACACGATACATACCTCAATGACACAAGATGTTCGATCATATCATAGACAAGTGACCAAAAAAATACTACTAATAATTAAGTACTAGACACTGGCAACACCATGTTTGTGAATTAGCAAACATGAATTGTCTATGTTTAAAAAAAATCGAATATTAGATTTGTAAAATGCATAATGAAATTATGAGTATTCTTTATTAGATTAAAATAATAATACTTTTATTCTGATGAAGAATTTATAAGTTCTTTATTAGATTAAAATTCTATTAAAATAATTATTGTTATTTACAAACTTTGATCTATTGGGAAAGTGAAACAGATCTTAGACATGTAGAAAAAGTTGTTGTTGTGTTAAATTTCCTAAAACTTACTAATTAATATTACCGGTAAAGTAAGTAGGTCAGACTTCTCGAAAACTTGAATTGTCTATGTTTAAAAATAATACTCATTTAAATTTCGCACATATTTAGAAAATTCGATCTAAGTCTTTTGGGTCATACAATTTCTCTAGCATATTTAAAAACAAAAAAGTTTTATTCTATTTGATAAAACTTAAATGTTTAGAAACTAAGTCAAGGGTTTTATCTTTTTATTCAATAAGTAGATTTAGTTAGAAAAATCCCTTGACATACTTAACACTCTAATCTTTGTCTAAGATTATGAAAAATTACGAATTCTACATCTGAGGCTGTAAGTTAATTAGGCTTACTTATCTAATTATCTATTATTCATTGTTGTTATTTAGATAATCGTGTAATTTAGACTAAACCCAAATTTAAACAATCAGTATTTTTTTTAATGAATGTGCTTAGGTATTGGCTGAAGTAGGATACTAAAGAAACCCTGGTTGTCAAGGAAAAAAAATACAGCATATGACTGTAATTCATTTCTTAAATAAGGAATATTAATAATATTATGTATACAATTTAATTAAGGACAAAAAGGAGAAATATAGTTACTATATAACAGCGTATTAAATAAAGTACATTAAATATTTAGTCATATATATTTATTCATCTTGGTGAGCTGCAGGTCAAGCACCTCGCTTGCGAATTTTTTTTTATGGGATAGGAGAGCAATCGACCAGGCGTGCCACCTGAGGTAAGTCACCAATGCCACCCATGGACACCTACAACACTTATAATGTTACAGTTGCGTTGCCGACCTTTATGGGAGTAGGATGGGGAATAGAGGTGGGCCTCCGGGTACCTCTCTCACCGAACGAAACGCGGAATGAGCCACTCTACGTCGATTTTCTGAGAGGTCGTGGTGTTTTACAGGTACGAGCCGGCCTATTCATGCAGGGAACTGTTTGGCTCTACCACTGTTCACTGAATCACAGAAGACTTCGGAATCCTGGCTTTTTTGCTTCTGAAGTTGCATGATAAATATCTATGACTGACAAATTTGTGCCCCGGGTGTATTTTTACTGGTTTCATCACCAATTAAACCTAAATTTCGGCGAGTCGAGGCGTAACTAACGCGGTCTACACCTTTGTGTTTACTAAAACGTGAAAATACTTTGTCTAAATAGGTATATTTTTAATGCCAAAGTTTTTTTTAAAATAGATTAATACATGCAAAATTGAATTCTAATTTCAATCAACATCTATCTAGTAAGATAAAAACTTGTCAGACAAGTATCATTTTGTCTGACTCATGGATCGAAACGCATTGACAATTTATGTATTAAATACATAAAAATGGTCATAAATACACGTCCAGGTGGTCAATGTCTATATGGAAATGAGTCTGCATCATGTTTGCCTTTCTTGGTGAGCGAGTCCACTATACAAACTTGTTCCAACATGTTGTTAACTTATAATTATCCGAAAAATAAAACGAGATTGACTTGACCTCCGATGATAGTGATTATAATGAACTGACCTAAAGTCCCCTTTTGCACGGAGAGAGTTGGGTAGGTTTCTATTCGCTTGTTAGAACCGCATAAAATTATCTCAATAAATAGAAAATTATTGTCTAGTAAATTAAACGTGGTATCTAAGATATCGCATACCTAAATAAGAGTGAAGACCTCCTTGTCGCTCAAACAGTGGGACCAGGAATTATAGAATAGATACAAGGAGTAATTTTGAACGAATGGTCTCCATTTAGGTGACAAAATTTTCGCCGATAAAGCGCGCCATTTATTACACGTTTAAAATTTAGACTAATGTGATTTGAATTTAAATTTTCGACGAGTGTTTACGTGCAATAATAATAGCATCGGTACGTCCCAAATTCAAGTGCCACCTGTGGTATAAAAGAGAACTAAGATCTCAGTTTATTATTGTGTACATTAATACTATGGAAAAGCCTAAACCGCTCGGACTCTTTGTATAGGTACAAAGAGTGAGTAGAGTAGAATTTCCTTGTTAATTATTCGCTTGGTAGATTACTACTATGTTTGATTTTATAGATTCGAAACAATAAATTG
This sequence comes from Euproctis similis, assembly GCA_905147225.2. Classification (NCBI taxonomy): domain Eukaryota; kingdom Metazoa; phylum Arthropoda; class Insecta; order Lepidoptera; family Erebidae; genus Euproctis; species Euproctis similis. The sequence continues at coordinate 9,427,088 of LR990122.1, forward strand.
TTACTGAAAATGATGTAAATAAATAAATAATTGATTTATAGAACAGAAAAAAAATCTCTATTTAGTCAAAAATTTTAAAGTAAAAATTCATTGGTCAGTAACAGCAAACTATTTGTTGTAAAAAAATGACCATATTTTGTTGATTTTCCGCGGGTTTGGGTAACTTGGAATCGATACCATGTATGGTTACCTGCTGTTCCGCACCCTTTTAAGGCAAATTATTGTTTATATGTATGTACCCAATAAACGGATGGTTCATTTAATGGGTAAAGATATTGTTATAATTAGTAGTTTTTTTTTTCGATAAATGTTCAACAATCAAAATGAGCAAACAAACTCTGCTTCCTTATAAATATTAACATGTATAAATGTGGTAGAGCCACACAGTTTCTTGCATTAATAAACCGGATTGATCGGTAAAATACTGTGACCTCCAAGAAAATCGACGCATACTCTACGTCACTCATGGCACGTTTCTCTGTTAGGTGAAAGTGGTATCAGGAGGAACACCAAATTTACCAGTCCAAAATCCTCCTTACGGCAGCGTATTCACCCGCCCGCTGCCTCCTTTAGCGAGCTGCTTGCCAGCACCACTCGCTGTTGACCATGGCACTGGTCACTGCCGGCCCATCACAGCTACCAGGTTGTCCCGGTGCTCCTGTCAGGTTTCCCCTCTATCCTATTTTATCCTGTCCTTAAAGCCGGCAACTGCAACTCTCTCGGTATTGCAGATTTGCATAGGCGGGGTTAGTCAGGGCATACCACCACCGCTTGCGTATTTGCCTTATTTCTAATAAAAAATCTGTCTATATATCTATGTTAACATACTAAACACTTTTATTATAGTTTAAAAACTGATTGTATGCCTGATGTCCCGAGTAGAGCGATGGTCGACAAGTTCATTTCCTATCAGAGGTATGGTTTTAGTGTTACAAAATATTATAAGTAAAAGAGTTAATGTGTTGGTCGTTTGAATATATAGATAGTGGAGTAGTTTGCTCTCAGATATTTTATGTTTGTTATTGATCAGATAAGATTATATCTTATACAAACTTATCGTTAATACTTACGTATTAACGATAAGTTTTTACCGTACATAAATAAACTGGAATTAAAGAGAAACGAGATTGTTATCTTTTCAATCTTTTTTAACCGGCTGTATCAGAATGAGGATTAGGTAGTGTGTCTTTGAACATGCGTATTTAATGACTTGGGAAGTGTCTCCAAATTCGCCATATTTAGTTTTAGTACTTAATACATTGTTTATTATTATAAATGGATCTTTAAAATATTATTGGAGAATGAAAAAATTAGTAGGTACTTAAAGAGGTATCTATGTAGTCCGTATGGCATGGAGCCTGAGACGAACTGAGCACTTTTTATTTGTAAACAGTAATGTATCCTGAAAAACTACAATTTGTAATATTCAGTATAACTATTTAGCACTCACAAATATTATTAATGTATTAATTAAAAGGGTTTCAAAATTGGAAATTTAAAGTCCACCCTAGAATGGTTACGCCATCTAGCGCAACAGTTAGATAACTAAGTTATAAAATATAATTAAGACAATTTAAATATATTTATGATATTATCAATATTTATTTACCCATAGTATTTGGTTCTGAAAATAAAAGAAAACAGGAAACTAGTACAGTAGAACTAATACATCAACTGTTTGTTACTAATACTAACGGCATTTGCTGTCACACAGATGTTTACAAATTATTCAACAGATGGCACTAGTGATTCTAAAACTCATAAACGGATCAAGTTTTACTTTAGAAGTGGAAATTAGTTTTTTCAAAATCCTTCTAATTGTAAAATAGACTTTACAACTAAAGCGTAAGCTTCGAAAGTAAAACATACCTGTAACACTTATGTGTTATAGGTCTAGATGCTATCCTAGCGCCATTACTTTTTGTCTTGTTAAATAGGATTCACATTTAATATAGATGGCTAGCTATTTTACTAAAGAATTCTATAAAATTTTGGTTTTCCTATAGAAAAATTGAATCAATAATATTTTACAATTCTAAAATGTATACAGTCAATAGTCATAGACTAGACGTGATACTATGAATGATGTAATGACATAAAAGTTCAGCCTTCGTTCGTGGTACCTACGTACCTATAATCCACCAAAGAGTAGACATGGGATTAATGTATCAGTGAAAAGAAAAGATGCATATGAATCTTTTGATCACTGCGATATGTATCACTCTTTTCTATCACTATATCACTTTGTATCGCGCTCCGCGCGACAACTCACCACTCATTCTACTCAGCGTGATACATTTGATCACCGAGTGATCAAATTCAAAAGTGATTATATTCACTCTTTTAAATCATTATATATTTTCGTATCAACAAGCGTTCCGTGCATAATCCATGGCTGCCCATGTTCAACATGGTTCGTTTGTTATTTTAGAAAAGATACCGAGCCCTACAATGAATTTGAATTTTATTATTAATACTATTGTATTAGTATTTAATAATATTAATAACTATATTATTATAATATATTTGTTACATGTTATTATTAATACTAACTACATTATAAATTTATACTAAAAAAATAGAGTATTATTAATAATAATAACTATACTATAAATATGAAGTGGTAGCGTATTGCAGTTCGCTGCATGAACGGGCTGGCTCGACCGGTGAAATACTGAGAGGTCGTTTTCACTGGTCGAGCCAGCCCATTCATGCAGCGAACTGCTTGCCTCTACAACTTTTTGTGCATATTATTATTTAAATAAAATTATAAAATTAAGCCTTAGCAACCAAATAAAATTATTGATTGTTTAATAATATTATATTGATAGAATTAAATTACTCACACTAAACTAAATATTGTAATTTTGTAATAAAATAATAACGCATCATATATCAGAACCATGGCATACCATAATTCAAACAAAACGCGTGGTTCGTTCTACGAAACGAACTTAGGTTGATGTAATCACTCATTGCCGATATACATCCGTTGCGATCACTCCTAGTCAGTGATCGCTATGATCGAAATGATCGCGATTCAAAAGATTGAAAAGATACACTGATAGATTCATAAAGTAAGTGATAGATAGAGTGATGGATAGAAAGAGACAGATACATATCATTTTTATCTATCTCTCCTGAGTTACTCACCTCTACCAAAGAGTATATAGAGATACTTAATTCATACTTCCATAGTTCAATGGGATCCTTGACTAGTAAAACCGCACATTCTGCAAAAATGGCGAGTGCTGTCTCTTCTGCCGAAATTCAAAAATTTATAAAGGATGCTATCGCCAACGATAAAGTTGTGATATTTTCAAAATCATACTGTCCTTATTGTGATATGGCTAAAAAGGTATGCAAATTATTATTAATTTTTAGAGTTTTGATGATATTACATTGTACATTACTGATTAGCAAAATGAATTGTTTACCTTAGGTTATATTTTCCAATGTCATTTTACAGGTTTTTACGAAACTGAAGCACCCTACTAAAGTGTTTGAATTGGACGAAAGAGAAGACGGCGCTGAGATACAGTCTAACTTGGCTCAAATAACAGGATTTAAAACAGTAAGTTACATATCCACTTTTAATGTCGGCTATTGCCATTACCCATTTTACAATGACTCATAATTTACTGACTAAGAGATAACTCATGTTTCTATTAATATATAAGTGTGGGCTTAGTACTATAATTTCATATTCCAGTAAGGTTAACTAAAGGGGTCTAAACATATTGGTAAGGACAGTAGATCTGTACTTTATGTGCCCTGTTTACATATTTGTTTAAGTTATTATATTTTAAGGTATTACAAAGAGACTGACCAAGGCGTCTGGCAACCAGAGGGCTGCTTTATTCTATCAAAGAGGATTTGTAGCATTGCCATTCAGCGTGTCAATTCTACTAATCCTCTGTGGACGTTGTCAGTAGACCGAGATTGGGATTAATTTGATCTTGGCTAGCCTTTTAATTGTAATGACTTTTCTATCATATTATTATTGTTCCTTTTTACTATTTTAAATGCTTGACGTATAATTTATTCCTAGATCTACCAAATACTTACAATACAAATGATCATCACAAATTTAAAACCATTGATGTAGCAATGTAGTGTTTATTCAATTTTAACATTGTTACAGGTACCACAAGTGTTTGTCAATGGAAACTGTGTAGGAGGTGGAACCGATGTTCAGGCCTTATATTCTTCAGGAAAACTGGAGCCCATGCTTATTGGTTGAATAATCGTCACAATTTATTTCTTCCAATTTATAAAAATTTTGCAATAACAAATAGAACTATTTTTACTATTATATGTGTTACATACTTAATTTGCAAGTACAATCTTAATTTTTTAATTATAGATAATATTATTAAGACAAATAATATTGTACTTATTTGTTGCTACAGTTTTTAATAGAAAGTTGCTTGGGACTTTATTTTTATAAAATGTTTTTCAAATAAAATTGTTAATTAATTGTTTCAATATGTGTTTTCTTCTGTCATGCCCATGTAATTCAAAGTTGTTTGGAGTTTTTTGTGCTAATTATTATTTATAAATAGCAGCTTTATTGTTATACATCAGGGACAAGCTTTTTTTGCCATCTACAATAATTTTTGCCTGAATTGTGGGAAAAAAAATGGGAAATATTCTTCATCAAAAGATGAGATAGAGCTAGCGAATGTCTTTCTGTCCCCATTTTTATTAATTTGTTCACATTGTGATATTTCAAAGAGTGTCTTGTTAATGTGGTTCTTCTTTCTTCTTCTACAAATTGCTTCTTAATTCAATTAGACAATAATTTAAAATAATTATTAAAATAGCTGTCCTTGCACAAGCTTTAGAAGTTGGTACAATGTTATGCAATAATAGATTTTTTTTAAAATAAAAGTACCCTTGCTCCCCATTACATCAGCATCAGCTATCTGCCAATAAAAGTGCTGTCCAGCTATTTCCTATATCAGCTGGAACAAAAATCGTAGAAAAATGTTATTTTGGTTAAGCATCATATAAATCGTTTATTTCAATACTGTAGTATTGAAATAAACGATTTATATGATGCTGCATGACAGGCACTCCAATTTTATTTATTTGTGTAGATAATTTTATAAAAATATTTTATTACAATTAATGATTTATCATAGTTTTAAGGATCATTATCATTACACAGTATAAAACAAAGTCGCTTTCGGCTGTCTGTCCCCTTATATACGTAGATCTTTGAAACTACGCAACGGATTTTGATTCGGTTTTTTCAATAGATTGAAGGTGACACGGGCTGGTTTGTATGTATAATATATATAACGTAATTCTTGAAATTTAGCATTTTAATTAATTGTATCCGCGGTAAAAATTAATTTGATGCGGAACAAAGTTAGCCTGGTCAGCTGGTTAATAATATATTCCGTATTATTATTTCCAAAAATATAAATTCCTATTATACACGTTTTTTAGCTTATCTTTAATTTTTTTACTCTTTAATTTTCTTTAGTACTTAATGTATTTTTTCAAACTCTGTTATTCCTAAAGCGAAGGAAAAAACGTATACATATAGAATGTAATATTTAGGTTTTGGTACTTATTTTGGTTCGGTTACGCCATAGCAAAACATTTTTAGTATTCATTTTTTACAATTTCCTACAGAAATATTGTTCATCATACAAATACATTTGAATTGTTTATGATCAAATATGTTTTCATTTAAAAAGGGTTACAATCTTATTGCACCCTATAGCAAGCAGAAGGGCCACAATCGTGTTGAATTAATTTTAGTGATTCCTTCATAAATCCTTAAGCTAAACTTGCACTTGTTCTCTCCCTAAGCGTTTTATTACGCACACGACATGAAAACATGAGGCGCTCAAGGCCACTACGCGCAGGACAGCAAGGGGGCGAGAAGGGACGTCCTTACTAACATTATATCTTTTATGTCTATGATAAAGGTATCGTTTTTGCGTAACGCAATCGAGCTTTGTGACAATGCGTGCGTGAATGAGAGGGAAAAGGTAGTCCGGGAACTTGGTGACCCCTAGCGTTGCCGCCCTAGCCGGTAAGTTAGCGTGGAGGCCGCTAGTCGGCGCTGCGAGCGCGCCCTAACATCATGTTATTAAACATTATTTAGACTAAAATTTATGTAAACAAAAGTGTATCTACATATCTTATGTTATTTGTGTGTTTAGTGCTTTTGTGTTTTGTTACAAACCGTCTTAATTGAAACTTGTGATATTTGAGCTGACTGAATGAGATTTTATAAGGTAAGTTGTTATTTTGATATGTGTAAGAGGATATTATTTATTTTCGATAGGATATTTTTTTTAAATGTACAACACAGATTTATGTAGGAATTAATATCTAATATGAAATTGTTTATTTGTATACACTGGCGCACTATTTCTGTGGTAATAAGTCAGTGGTAGGCTATACATGTTGCTAGCTAATTTTTGTAAGACTTTTCCTCCTGGCTAAAGGTTTAGTTTAGACTTTGCACATATGGATAGGTTTATGTATTTTTACTCTCAAGTATGTTAAAGACCTGCTTATTTTAATATATTACATATAAATATCCAGCAAAAATGTTATTAGAAAAAAAAATTATTAGCAGCGCCTGAGAAAAAAATAAATCTAGATAAATACGCCAATAGACATCTTTGTAAGGCGTTACTAAAATAGTCTTGCTTGGGAAGAGGTTCTTGTACGTTCCAAGTCGTGGGGGATGTTTAGGCGGGAAGGGCGAACTCGGTCGGGTGGTACACGGGTGCGGGCGGAATAAAAGACGAGCGTCATGTAGGCGCCAGCTCAGAGCGGCACCAGCTCTTGGCTACGGCGTAGTACAACATTGTAGCTGCTGCTACGTAAAACTTTCCATATAACTTTCGACGAGTTTATAATAATATTTAAAATTGAACTATTTCAAATTTGGAAGTTCTGTGAGTTACTCTGTGCAGCTCGATTGAATTGTTTTCGGCCAGTCATATAATTGGTAAGCGAAAATAAAAACTTTTTGTAAATTTACACATAAAATTTTTACATTGCGAATTGTAATGTACCTTCATTGTACATAAATAAAATATGCCAAATATTATATGAAAAGTTAACTATTCTACTGCCAACATCATACAAAAAAAACCATAGTGTATTTATGTACATATCATCATCATAGTTTGCACTTAACAATACATACAGAAGTAGTTGTCAGGTCCTTAACTAAAGACATGACATGGTCGTCAAGGTTGTATTAGATATCAGTTGACTTGTTGTGCCAATTATATCTTTTAAGTCCACATAATAGTGGACAATTAATAGAGAAACTAAAAAAAATCACAAACATTTTTCTTTTGTACTTTTTAACTGATTCTATATTGTAATTTTTGTTAGACTATACAAAACTGCCGGAAACTTTTACATCAATATAATAAATAAAAAAATCTGTTAAGTATATAGGTACTGTCTGGCTTATCGTGCTAAGTTTGCAGTTTACGGGAAGGAAAGTAAAAAAATAGATGAATAGTATGGAAACGATAAAAGCACTAAATAAGAGGTTGAAAAGAAAACAATTCATTTGGAAAGAAATAAACCCAAAGAAATAAGTATAGCAAAACGCGCGTCATTTTTCAATTCTCCAGTGAATTTCAGAAAATATTAAACAGGCCCATATCATTCTTTAGTTAAAACTAACGTCACCTGTCAAGCTGTAGGTAATTCATTAAGCATTTGAGATTAACAGCAGTGTTAAACAAATAATAACAACAATACATAAACTTGATGATATCATAAATATTATTCTAAAAACATAATATTATATAACGTCACGCCTTTTTCTACCTGAAGGTATAGGCAGCTGCTGTCAAGCCTCGTTTCGCTGTTATGTTTACGGCCTAAATATAATAGTGCCCGGTATAAACCTATTACCATACCGGGCACAAAGTTTTTAGTCATCGATATTTATCACACACAACGTCCGAAAACAATTTCGAAAAGTCATTGGTGTGAGCCAGGATTCGAACCTGCGACTCCTTGATTCAATATTATCCTATCCTTAGTAAAATTATGTAAGCCACTACACTATTCTTATTATAATTCTAATGAAATGAAACAATGAAAATGACAATATTTTTCTGTTTTTATCAAACGCATCAGTGTACAAACAAAGACTCGAGTAAATAAAGCTGACTACCTCACTACATTCATAATATAACGTACTGCTAATTTACCTCATACCGAGTTCCATGTTGTTCAAACGCCAGACAAGTACACTTATCGTTTTTCACTGAAAAGCGCTTGATTTTATAATAAAAGCAGTTTATGCGCTGTTGACGTCGAGACACCGGCATACTTGGAGCAAATTGAAATGCTTAAAAAAAAGAGAAAAAAAAAAACAACAACACGAAAAAGCCCTCGCTTATTCACTTGCGTGTCAACATACTTCACTCTCGCGTGGTTCTGTACTGTTTCATCATTTGTGAATATAAATAAGAGATTTTGTTTTATGAAACCTAGATGAGCTTGTTTTTTTTATATATAAAATGTGTATTTAATAATTTGTCTTGACAATGTTGGAGCCACACAGTTCTCTATATGAACTCTATATAACTCTATATGAACACGACTGGTGAAATACCTCTCTCGAAATGCACGTAAAGTGACTTAAGCCACGTTTCACTAGGTGGGAGGCGTTTCCGTAGACTCCCCACATAGTTTCTATCCCATCTTAAAGGCTGACAAAGAAACAATGATAGAGCCACGCAGGCCCAACCGATGAAATACCACGAACTAAAGTAGCTCATGCCTTGTTTCGCACAGTGAGAGAGGTATCCGGAGGCCCATGCCACTTTCACTCCTTTCATATTCTACTTCCTTAAAGGCAGGCAACGCAACTGTAGTTGTGTTGCAGATGTCGATGGGCAGCGGTAGTCACTTACCACCACATGACCAGCTCGATTGTCCTTTCCCATAAAAAAAACCTACTGTCCCACTGTCCATTTAATAAAATATCTGTAATAGACAAAATTTTAGGTCTAGATTAACCCTCGCCCTTCACATATAGTATTCTAGCTTTTCCGCTATCATCATCATTAGCCTGTTGCAGCCCACTGCTGGACATAGGCCTCTCCCAATGTGCGACACAAATCCGATTCTCTGCTTTCCGCATCCAGTCTTTTCTAGCAGCCCTTCTGAGGTCGTCTGACCATCGGGCTGGTGGGCGTCCTACACTACGCTTACTAAGTCGCGGTCTCCACTCAATGACCTTCTTGCTCCATCTACCATTGGTCCTTCGACAGATGTGACCAGCCCATTGCCACTTCAGCGAGCTTATTCTACGAGCTATGTCGGTTACTCGGGTTCTCTGTCGGATATACTCATTCCTGAGTCTATCTTTCAGAGACACTCCGAGCATAGCTCGCTGAACGACTTTAAATTTGTGGACTAGCCCGACCGTAAGTGTCCACGTTTCGGCACCGTAGGTCATTACTGGTAGAACGCACTGTAGTGTTAGTATTAATAGCTTTTCCGCTATTAATACTAAAGTTTAAATTTAATTGCTAAGTATTACATATAATTGCTAACATAGAGTATTTCTTTTAAGTAAAATCATTTATTTTATTGTAACATCCATCAAGGAAAATTGTCATTTATTTTTTTATGTGGAAAGGACGGTAAACGAGCAGGCGTGTCACCTGATGGTAAGCAACCAACGCCACCCATGGATACCAGCAACAGATATAATGTTACTGTTGCGTTGCCGACCTTTAAGTGATAAGGGAGCTAAGCAGTTTGCTGCATGAACGGGCCGACTCGACCAGTGAAATACCACGACCTCTTAGAAGATCGACGTAAAGTGGCTCATGCCGCGTTTCGTTCGGTGAGAGAGGTAACCGGAGGCCCACCCCCTTCCCCATCCTTCCATATCCCCTATCCCTTAAAGATCGGCAACGCAATAGTAACACTATATGTGTTGCTGGTGTCCATGGGCGGAGTTGGTTGCTTTCCATTAGGTGATACATCGGCACGTATGCCCTCCTATCCCATAAAAAAAAACAGAGCGCCATATGCTCTGTTCTATCTGCCTACCCCGCAAGGGATTGAGCGTGAAGTAATGTATCTATTTTTTTAAATAATAATCATTTATAATATAGAAATAGCCTTAACTACAACAATGAAAGCCTTGTTTATACGCATCGTAACAAGAGAATTATACAATAAATAAACAGAAAATCCAAATTTAAATAAAACAAAAGTTGGATTCGTAATAAATGTGTTAAATTATTCTCACCAATATTAATAAACGGAGAGTATTTAACGCAAACAAGTAGGTACGTAGATACCTATTTACACAAAAATATACCCGGTTTTGAAACTTTCAAAGTTTTGATGGGAAATGTATTAATTAAATGCTGCGGATGCGTCGACGGTGGCTCATCAAAAATGTATAGAATTCGTATGATTTGCATAAAAGTCATTTTATTGCCTCGAAAGACAAACAGACTGAGATATTAGGCTGTTGGAATGATTCCAAAAGTGCGGTGTTAAGAAGTACCCACCTTTTGTAACTGTAGTAGAAATATACCTCATTTTTGTACAAAGAGCTTCAATTTTATTGCACAGGACGCCTTTTAAATTAAAACAATGATTACACAATATAAAGTATTAAATTAATTGAATTATTTACAATATATACAATAGAAAAACTATCTGAAAGCAAATTTCTCCGCATCTCGGTCTTCTGGGCACGCTAATCCTCTGTGCCAAGAATAGACCAGCCCTCTGGTCGCGAAAGGCTTCGATCAGCCTAAAAAAAGTAAATAAAAAGTATGATTTTAAATAAGATTGTATTAAATAGTCATTTTGATTATTGTGCCCGTAGCTTCGATCGCGTAAAAAGAAAAAAAAACAAAGGGTCGAAATTACAGGAACGAGAAGTGCAGGACACTTTTGCGTTAAACAAAGATGTAATACACCTATGTACCAAATCTTTTATCAAACCGATTCGTGAAAGAGTAAAATAAATTCTTATTTCTATTAATAATACCAGCTATTAATTTCTACTGACCTAACAAGGTCGCCACACCTATTTGTTGGATGCAGTTTCTCGGAGTCAGTATATATAAACACAATATTATTATAGACTTTGTTGGGGAAAATTATTCATTGAACAGTACCTACCACCTTTATTATAGTTCTACATAACTTGGGTATGGCAGATTTAGCATGGAAGTAGGATAAACGCGGTCGAAATGAGGGCACTGCACAAAAATTGCGGAGTGTCTTTCGCCGACCGCGCCGAAAACAAGGTTGTAGGGAAGGAACTTGGATTAAAAGATGTTCGATGGTTCGAATTTGTAGAAGGAATGGTTGATGCATGACTAACTAAGCAGATATAGAATGCAAAAGCGGATGGATAAAGAAGTCAAAGTTGGCCACGACACACTTTCCACGATCAAATAAGACGAGTCCTGCAGGGAGGTGATATCAGAAGCCTTAAAAATTGACATGCGTGAATGACAAGAGTTATGAAATCCAAAGAAGCGAGTGAGGCGTGTAAGAAACGTGCCTTATGACTCTGTTCTCTTTGCTTACCCTGCAAGGGACTTAGCGTGAAGTAATTCATGTATGATTCATGATTTATATTATCTAAATTTAAAAAAAAAGACAAGATAAGCAAATAAAATATTTTATTCAAGTTTTATCCAAGAGATTATGTACCTAATTAAATATTAGGTACATAATCTCAAAATATTTCCAAAATTATATCTAAGAGACATTACAATACATTTTTGTTTGTGTATCTCATTTACTTGCTCTGTAAAATAACCCAAAAATGAAAGGTTTATTTATTAATAATATCTTGGACACAATCCCCATAACGCCCTCTAGTTCCAACCTAAGCAACTAAATGCTTGCGCTATGGATACATATACATAGTAAATATATACTTATAGTACATAAAAAAACACCCAGACGCCATACAAACATTAATGCTTGTCACAAATACTTGTACTCGGGTGGGGATAAAACCCGCCAACCTCGATTCTGGAGTCGGTAGCTTTACCAGTGCACCACGAGGCTTGTCAAAATTATAAAAAATATTATAAATTGATTTATGAATTATTTTAATTAGTTATCGACTAGGGGTGCTAAATCATCAGATCATCCCGATGATGTTAGGATAAGTGTTTATTCATTACAACTTATTGATTTTAAGCATTAATAAAAAATAAAAAAGTGCACAGATTACCTTGACAAGCAACGGCCGCGCCGTTCCGAATTCAAATAATTGTCAGTTTGAAGTTTGGCAAAGAATTCAATGAGTTGGCATAATTATGTTGAGCCAAGTTTGCGCATTCATTATGTCTTGTTGCTTTTAAATATTCATCAGAGTGCGGTCTGCAAGTTACATTTTTTTTTTTACTTCACGACTCCTTCCCAAAATCCCTGTGTACGAACACAAATTACATGGAAATTAGTCGTAAGTTCATTTCGTGGCGTGGTTCGTTACAAAGAGCCGTCGTCGACTTGCTAAATTTGTTAATGTTCTACATGACAAAACTTATTTTAACGATAGGGTAAACTTTCTATCTAAAGATGGAAGCTCTTCTTATTACGAATAACATAACTTCACGCCTTTTTCTACCCGAAGGTGTAGGCAGCGGCTACTAAGCCTCGTCGTTATGTTTACGTCCCAAATGGAATAGGTGACGAACCTATTCCCATACCGGGCTCAAAGTTTTCAGTCATCGATATTTATCACTCATAACTTACGAAATTAATTTTGAAAGTTGTGTGGAAGATTCCAACCCGCGACCTCTGGATTCAGAAGCAGGGTGCTCGGCCACTGGACCACCGAGACTTCTCTTCTTCTGACGGGAAACAAAGTTCGCCGCATCAGCTAGTAATAATAAATAAATTGCAATATCAACAATTATTTATATATATATGTTAATTTGTTTGTTACAGATGCTGAATCGGACGTTAAATCAGTTCGTCATTGAAAATATCACGTAGCACCTACATACCTATTCTATATCAAATTAATATTGATTTAAAAATTAAATAGTACAAAGTATTGGTCGAACATAACTATTCGCTAATAGATCACGTAGTTTTTTTTTATTATTTTATTAAAATAATCAATTCAGTGATAAATAAAATCTATTGCTGAATATTATCGCTAGCTAAATTATTTTTAGCTATGCGTGTAAAGCTCTACCTGATTCTGCTGGATGTCTGATTTGTAGTAGAACAATGTTAGCGACTCTCACAAAGCATGGATACTTTGTAGGTTGTGATTTTTTGTTTGAGGGTTGTGTTATGGCATCAGGGTGGTAGGTTGTAGTGAGGATGTGTGAAGACAAGGAAGAGGTTCGTAGCGAAGCGGGGGCGGTGGCGAGCCCGCGTCGTCTGTGCTGGTCAAAACGACCCCCGCAACCGCTACCCGACACCAGGGGTCTCTGTTGCGCCAAATTGCTCCGCAAGAGCGGCAAACCCAAAAAGGTGAGTGATATCCCTACTTTTAGTGCTGAAACTAAAATCATTAATTAAAATTAATCAAATTTTTCTTTAGTCATGGCATCACGCGTGAACGGCTCGACAGATTTCTCTAAGTTTTTTTTATAATATTCCTTGACATACGATGATGAATATTATTGAGAGAAAAAAATGCCTGAAAAAGTCTAAAAACAAACAATTGCTTCCGAACCTAAACACAGTTTGCCAGGTCTACTAGTATGTTAATAAGTTAAAATATTGACAAGTTAAAGCTGAAATAATACCACGAGTGGGAATCTAACCCCGTAGACACCACGCAGAAAGTGATCCTCGATATTCATCAGTGTCGCCGACACTGGAATCTGGCGGCAATCATGAAGTTCTATTCTTAGTCGAGTAATCATTTCAAGTTTTGACAATTGAATTTATTTCTATACTGCTAAAAAGGAATTACATTTTTAGAGCCACACAGTTCACTGTATGACTGGTCCGGCTCGACCGATGATTTCGCGTATTTCGTATTTACCGCTCTAAGAAAATTGGGTTTTTGTGTATCCAAAGGGGATACACAAAAACCCAATTTTCTTAAAGCCATAAGCCATTAGAGCCATTTCTTAGCCCAAAAAAAACTATACTGATCATAACTAATATATCCCTATTACCGTTAGTTGAAATTTATTGATGATAATTATATATTCTTGTTCCATACAATATGTAATTAGTTCGATATAACGTGTACCCATTACAATATTGCTATTTAAATTACACATTGACCCGATATTCCTCGATATGCCCCATCTATCTATATTTCAAGGTACATCAGCTCCAGAAGCTTCGATAACTATCGAAGTTTCATATAACTTCTGTGCATTGTGGTTGACTTATACCCACATTACCCTCACAGAGGAATACGATTTTGATTGCTAAGATATTTGAGCTTAGTAGTGTCCGACCGAAGCTTCGGTTTCGGCTTCGGCCACCTTCGGCCAAAAATCCATCGAAAAATCGAAAGTCCGCCGAAGGTCTGAGAACAGTTGGAACTAAACGAACTCTTACAAAAGAGTGAGTGACTGACGGACCGGACTGCACTTAGTTCAGTGTGGATACCTCTATCACCGAGAGAAAAGCGGCCTGAGCCACTCTTTAGCTGTGGATAATGTTAAAGAAAATTATTAAATTACTAATAGTTTATAAACCTTCGGCTTCGGCCGGAGGTTGTGAAGTTTGCCGATTAATCAGCTTCGGCTTCGGCCAAAAATAGACCTTCGGTCGGACACTAATGCTTAGGTATATTCTCTATTATACAAGTTTGAAACTAGCAGTTATTAATATTATGTACGTTGTATTAAGATAATAACAGCCACGGCAAATAATTTGCCGCGAAAGAGCTAACTTCGGATAAAATTAGTTATGGCTGACGCGGAGCTAACTTCACGGACTTTGATTAACCTCCCCGAGGGCAATGAATGCACCGTTATTTGTGTTGGCACTTTATTGAGAGAGCTTTATTCAAAGTAGTTTTGCGAGATATCTATTCATATTATTTATTCATTTATATATATATTTTTTTTATCATAGCATATTATGAATTTGCAATTATTTTATAACAAACTATTTGCTCCGAAATTGTCGTAAAAGATAGAAAAAAAAACAACTATTCGATTAATTTAGGGTTTATATTTTGAATGATTTAATTAATATTTGACAAGATTCGTTCTATTTATTTATTTAATTATTATGTTTTAATAATTTATTAATTGTGAACAATAACGGATATATAAGGTTCAATCAAATTTTAGTTTTGAATATAGGTGTTAATTTTTTTTTTTCATTCGCCTGTTGTGGTTAGGCTAAAGCTTAGAAGCCATACAGTTTTTGTAAAAAGACGAACATTAATATTTACGAACTTTAATTATTATAACACTTACTCTGTTATAACGTTATTTCAACAGTGGTAGAGCCAAGCAATTCGCTGCATGAATGGGCCGGCTCGACCGGTGAAATACCACGACCTCTCAGAAGACCGACGTAAAGTGGCTCATGCCGCGTTTCGTTCGGTGAGAGAGGTATCCGGAGGCCCATCCCCCTTCCCCGTCCTTTCCTATCCCCTATCCCTTAAAGGTCGGCAACGCAACAGTGACACTATATGTGTTGCTGGTGTCCATGGGCGGCGTTGGTTGCTTACCATCAGGTGACACGCCTGCTCGTTTGCCCTCCTATCCCATAAAAAAAAAACGGACCAATATTACCAAGTAGTTTTAGTGATCCATAAGAATAGAAAATTTTAGTGTTACCATTAATACTAATATTACCTTTTCATACACTATACTGAAAATGATAGGTATTTTGATTCTTTATTGCCTTCGTACTGCTTATACTGCAATACAATATCGAAAATAAAATATATTACTTCATTCTCCAATGTTTGAGATAGACAACAGTGACTATTTTGCAATTCTAAGTTCAGCAAAGAGGTTTCAATCTGACTAATGTGTCTACCTATATAACCGCCTAGACGCTCTTTGGTCTGTATATTGATGTTTCGATCTTAGAGTACCTACTCTACTCATAAACAAAGTGATATATTTTTTTTTTAGTTTTGGCGGGAATGTTTTTTGTGACTCTTTTGAGTCACGTCTGTTCTTTGCATTATTTTCTAAAATTTGTGTTTCAATGAATATTATTGAATAAAATTAGTAGCGTTTTATTTAATAAGTGTTCGTATATGTATACAATAGTGGAAAATGGTGTAAATATCGTGTGTAGCTTGCTCTTCTATGTTTTCGTTAAACGTCCCTTGGAACAACGTGCATAAAGTGCCACGACATTATAGATGATTAGGTGGGCTTGGTTTACGTTTTTTTTTTCTTTATGGAATAGGAGGGCAAACGAGCAGGCGTGTCACCTGATGGTAAGCAACCAACGCCGCCCATGGACACCAGCAACACATATAGTGTTACTGTTGCGTTGTAGGGTAGGGCGTAGGGGAAAGGAAAGGATAGGGAAAGGGGATGGGCCTCCGGGTACCTCTCTCACCGAACGAAACGCGGCATGAGCCACTTTACGTCGATCTTCTGAGAGGTCGTGGTATTTCACCGGTCGAGCCGGCCCATTCATGCAGCGAACTGCTTGGCTCTAGCACTGTTGAAATTTATTACGTTAGTTTAAGTTATTTTAAGCTAGTTTAAGGTATAATTAGTTTTATACTTTAAAGAAAATTATACTATTATAGATAAGGCTCAAAAGTACTCGTATCCTGGGCCGTACAAACATATAAAAAAAAACAAATCTTGGACTCATAAGAGCACTGTTACACATGCTCATTATTAGCATGAGAGCATGCTAGTATTGAGCATGCTCTCGATACTAGCATGTGTGTACAGACCTTGAGCATGCTAGTTTCGAGCATATTTAAAAATCCACAGCCATGCTAATATCGACCATATATATTCTGAGCATGTGTTCGATAATAGTGCCCTATGAGAATAACTAAGAACTTAGAGTAGGTACTCACCAGACCCTTGCAGATGCTGGTCATGGGAAGCTGAGGAATGTAGTGTACTGATAGATAGGTAGGTGATGTTATGATGTGTCTATTGTCTGAAATATGTGTGTAGATACTTCCCTGAGGATTCGAGACCGGGAGGAATAGCCGAATCCTTGCACACCACACTTAATACCAATTCAAACCAAGACCGGGCACGGTGGCCAAAATATGACCCGATTACTGATTCTAAGAACTACAACCGACGCCTAACTAAAAGTCATAGGCAGAGTAAGTTTTTACGCGATAACAAACAACGTGCGAATTTATATGTTACATACGAAAAACTATAGCGTTCAGACCGTTCAGACAACGCGGCCATACCATTTTTATACTACGAAAAACGCCATCTGGCGGCACACGGTCGCGACACGAACGAACTACCGAAAGAGACCGATAAATATCGAACAGTCCCCCGCCCCAGCCAGACCGTGTCTGGATGAAGGCATTCTAACGGAGGTTAATCAATCGGTAAGCGGGAGAGAGTCGCGACAGCCCGCTTCAAAACTGAATCTCCAACCTTAACTTCAGAGACTCGAGGAATACCATCCGACCCGGGAAATAATTGAAGTATCCGACCGAGCCTCCATTGCAAAGGAGGTAAGTTCGATTCCTTTAAGAGGACAAGATCGCCTACACGCGGTGGGTTAGTTTTATCTGTCCATTTAACCCGTTGCTGCAGCAAATGTAAATACTCCAAGGACCACCGACGGTGGAATGATTGCGTAATTTGCTGGAGCAGCTCAAAACGCGACAATCGATTGGCAGCGACATCAACAAACGGATACTCTGGCAAGGAAGTCAGGGGACTGCCAATTAAGAAGTGACCTGGAGTTAAGGGTTCCAGGTCACTGGGGTCAGACGAAATAGGACAAAGAGGGCGCGAGTTCAGGACCGCTTCGACCTTACAAAATACTGTCTGCAACTCCTCAAAGGTGAGGATCGTTTCCCCAATCACACGGCGGAGATGGACCTTGGCGACCTTGACGGCAGCTTCGAATATTCCGCCCCACGAAGGATAGCCGGGAGGATCAAAAATCCAAGTCACACCACGTTTGGACAACTCCGAGCCGATGTAGGTGTGATTATCAGATAAGAATTGAACGACTTCCTTCAAGTATCGGTCTGCACCCTTAAAATTTGTTCCACAATCTGAACGGATCAAATGAGGCAATCCGCGCCGACTAACAAACCGTGACAGACATGCAATAAAGGCCTCGGTGGACAGTGCTGAAACGAGTTCCAAGTGCACAGCCTTTGAAAACAAACATACAAATACGCACAAATAAGCCTTAACATGTCTGGCATTACGAACACTTGATGTTTTAACCGAAAATGGACCCGCAAAATCTATGCCAACATTGACAAAGGGCCGAGCGGGTCTGACCCGATCCGATGGTAAGTCACCCATTAGGGGTTGAGTCAATGTGCCTTTCAATCTATAATACGGAATACATTTAAATATGACACTCCGAGCCGCTCGCCTGGCAGACAAAATCCAAAAGTCACGCTGCAGACAAGCCAGTAATGCATTCAATCCAGCATGACAATTTCGAACATGGCGGTCCTTGATAAGCAACTCAACAAAATGACCGTGCTTCGGCAATAAAAGGGGATGTCGAGCCCCGTAAGATAATTCTGAATTACGCAGTCGGCCCCCTACTCGCAACAATTCAGACTCGTCAAGAAACAAATTAAGACGAGCAAGACTACCTCGCAGCTGTTGCTTCTCCTGACGGAGAAGTTTGATTTCCTTACCAAACGACTGAACTTGCACAATCCTAACGCAAGTGAGAAGGGCATCATGGCGTTCTTGAGGAGATAAGACTGAGGAAACTACTGGCTGTGACCGATTTCGACAGTTGTGAAGAAATCTTCTTATCCAACCGGTCACAGCAATGAGCTTGCCGAGAGTACTAAATCGGTTAAGCATCGGATCCGGCAATCCCTCTTCAGCTATCTCAGCAGCGAGTACCCTTAAACCTGAAAGAGGATCGACACACTCTGTCATTGGGGCAGGCCACATATCTTCAGAAGAGGCCAGCCAATCTGGTCCCCACCATAAGGGATGATTGATGATTTGTGAAGCAATCAGCCCACGTGATGCACAATCGGCTGGGTTGATCGGACCTGGTACATGACGCCAATCCATTGAAACCGTTGACGATCGTATTTGAGATACGCGATTGGCCACGAAGGTTTCCAAGGCATGAAGAGAAGCCTTAAGCCATGATAAGACAATTTGACTATCAGTCCAAGCTGTTACCGAATCAAATTTAATCCATTTCCCTAAGGTGTTGGTAACGACATGACTCAGAAGACGAGTGAGCAAAGCTGCTCCTGACAACTCTAACTTAGGAATTGTTAATTTGGTGCGCAAGGGCGCAACCTTACTTTTTCCTACGACTAACCGAACATGGACTTGACCGCTACTATCAACGGTGCGAAGATAAACAACAGCCGCATAACCATACTCCGATGCATCCGAGAACCCATGAAGACTGGCTCGACAGCAACTGATGGGTAGAATAGAACGAGGTAAATAGATATGCTGAAGGTCTGCGAGTGTCGCATAAAACCGTAGCCAATAGGACAGCAAATCTCCTGTCAAAGGACTATCCCAATCGAGACCAGAGATCCACAACTCCTGCAAGAAACATTTAGCCCAAAAAACCACAGGAGTTACCCAACCATTTGGATCAAATATACGTGCGACCGTGGATAAAACCAAGCGTTTAGTCCACCGTTTCATTGGCTCTGATGGCTCAACCGAATAAGTGAATATATCCTGAGCTGGCCGATACTGAACTCCTAGTACTGCGATGGAGTCCGGATTGTCAGGATTCCGAAAAAGATGAGGTTCCTGCTGGTGTTCTGGCGGCAAACCCTCCAAGACATCTGGAGAGTTAGATATCCATTTCCTTAGCTCGTAGCCACCAGCCTTAAGCAGCCCTATCAACTCATCCTTCAACACCAACGCCTCTTCCACCGACGAGGCACCTGTGCAAATATCGTCGACATATACGTCTGAGGGGAAGACGGCGGCTGCGCGCGGAAATCGCAGACGTTCGCGATCGGCTAAATGCAACAAGGAACGGATTGCAATGAACGGGCTGGACCTCAAGCCGTAAGTGTTTGTATTCAATTCGTATACTTGCAGTTGACAATTAGGATTCTCTCTCCAGAGTATCAGCTGGAAACGCCTATCATCAGGGTGGATTACTACCTGACGGAACATCATTTTAATGTCGGCTACAAAAACAACCCGATGGCGACGAAAACCAGTTAAAATATCCGCAATATCCACTTGAAGCTTGGGACCTGACATCAAGCAATCATTTAAAGAGACACCTGACGATGAAGGTGACGAACCATCAAACACCACCCGAATCTTACCATTCTTGAACACGGCGTGATGAGGAATGAAATAATGCTCATGGTCTTTCCACTTGAACTGTGACAGCGTCATGTGGCCCAGCTCCTTGTATTCTCTCATGAATTCTGTGTACCTTATGCGGAATTCGTTATCGCGACACATCCGGCGCTCCATAGACAGTAACCTCCTTTCGGCTACAGTCCAGGAGTTACCTAGACGTGGACGGGGATCCAGAAAGGGCAATCGAGTAAAAAATCTACCTGTAGCAAAACGACCAGTATTTGCCAAGAAATATGACTCACATTCGTCATCGACTGGTCGATTCCGGGACGCAGCAGGACGCAGCAGGACGCAGCAGCAGTCAACTTCCCGAAAACGCTGAAGAGAATCAGCGAGAGAGAGTCCTACCTGCAACGTGGTATCCGAAACCTGAAAGGCGTGGGAATATACTGGACCCATAATGACAGATCCCAAGTTTGTTGGAATCGCGACTAAACCTCCCGACTGAAGTAAGATAGTTCTGTCCAGTTTCAGTAGACCGATGACATCCGCTCCCAATAAGAGCTCCACAGGTCTAGGTAGGTGGAAATGAGAGTCGGCTAATGTTAAACCGGATGTAAGACGCCGTACCTCCGGTGATAAAGAAACCTGAGGATGATTACCTAAGACGTTCCTCAAAACAACAGCACTTAAATTATATTTTATACTAGGGTGGAATAAGGAAGAGAAGGAGAACGACACCTTACCTACTACGTTGTCCACCGGAACTCCACCTACTCCAATAATTTCCTGACTCCGTGAGGACATCCTTAAACGGAGACGCCTCGCCAACCAAAATGACATGAGAGACCCCTGAGCACCGGAGTCCAAAATAGCCCGTGCCACTAACCCAGTTCCGCGAGGTGAGTGCACCATAACCTGCGCGGTGGGTAAGACAATAATCGCTGGAGGGGATGTGGTTGGCGAGACTGCTGCTGCGAGTCAACATAAATCGGCACGCCCTGGCGACTGCTGACTCCAGGATTCCCGTTGCCGCTGTTCTTGAGGTGGACCGAAGGTCATATGGTCATACGAGTCCCACTCGGGCACCGGCGGCAGCTCATTAGCGCGCGACCTCATCGCCGAACCATGGACACTGCTGCCCGCTCGCAACTCACGAGTAACGCGAGGGCGCTCAGACGTAGGTGGCGAGAATGGCCTGTACTCGTTTATGTGTGCCCGCTCCGCGATATTAACTTGAGCGGACGGTGCACCACCATGTGAATACCTATGAGGCGCGACCACCGTCCCTATAATCTGCTGTGAAAAAGACGATGAGGCCTGACGACGCACGGGAGACGAAGGTGAGTGGTATCGATTCGAACCCCCGCCCGTGTGAGCCGGTAACAACCCACCTTGATTGCCAGTCCGGTTCAGCTGACAGAGGAGTGTGTGGTGAGGCCCACCACAATGCCGACACGGTTGCTTGTCATCACATACATTGGCCATATGTGACCCCAAACAAGTATAACAACGCCCTAACCTACGGGCGAGAAAACGTCTTCGTGACACACTAGCTCTCAGAAACTGAGTACACTCTAAGGGTGTGTGATTTCCCCCATAACACACCCCACACCTACCTGGTCGCTCGACGGCCATAACGCGAGGCGGACGTCCCGGGCCCACGTCTCGCATAAGTTGCGGACGAGGTGGACGGGGCCTGGACGAATCAATAAGATGCGAACGCCCCGGCAATGGCACAGTGGGCAAGTTTTCTATTTTGCGACTCTGATCCTCCAAAAAACCCACTAACAAGTCAAATGTCGGTATGTCCGAGGCCGAGTCTCCACCGTGCAACTGTTCAAAACGAGATCTAATTTCCCCTGGTAACTTATTCAAAATAATATGTAATAATATAAAAGACCACTCGGTTACGGGGAAGTTCAAACCCTTAAGAGCATTTATAGCGACTAAGAGGGGGTTCAAAAGATCGAACCGCAACTGGTGAACCGATGACAGTTGAGGGATTTTTAAAATAGCCGCCACATGTAAATCAGCAATCCGTCGCGTATTTTGATAACGACGGGTTAATAAATCCCGAGCTATACCGTAATTAATATCATTAATTTCCAAATGCTTAACTAAAGAGTGAGGCTCATCTTTTAAACACGTAAGTAAATATCCAAACTTTTGCGAATCCGCCAAGTCCCGACGGCGGTGTACTACGCTTTCAAAAAGTGCTACAAAACTAGGCCATTGTTCAAGAGAACCCGCAAAGGTCGGCACATTTAAGGTCGGCAAACGCTCATGGTAAATACTATCCGACAGCACGATGGAGGGGGCAGGTGATTGGTTAACCTGCCCCGTGGCCGCTGCTTCCATCAGCTGATCAACCATCGTCATGCAATGGTCGTACTCCGAATTACCGTATTCTATTAGTTTGGGGTCATCCGACTGCAGCAATACCCGGTAGACCGAATCCAGGACATCCACCTTGATAGGCACCTTTTCAATACGGTCCTTGAGCGCAGCAACCCTATCCGCACGACCGACTAAAGAAACAGCTGACGCAAGCCAGCGAGCTATATTCGATAAACTTGCTTTAGCCTCCGCAATTGTTAATGTCGGTGCCATTATTTAAAAATAATAAACGAATCGATTACAAACGAACTGCTAAACACTCGGATACAAGTTGTAGTAAATAAGATCGATGTAACAAAAATATTATTTTATAATATAATTCAGAACGAACTAAGATCGATGTAACAAAAATATTATTTTATAATATAATTCAGAACGAACAGACGGTCTGAACGATATATTATGTGTATATGTTCTTCAAACGATATAATCAAATAACAAAAAATAAATAAAATAAATATCGAAAATATTTCAATAACGATATAAGAAAGTAGTCTGCCTACGACACGCAAATAACAGGCGCTATGCAAGTTACGTGAGTTATAAAGTTATAAATGTAAATACCTATTACAATCGACAAGAATAATAGTACCTAGAATACTCTTGAGAATGTTCCTCCAATGAGTCAGTAACTACCTACATTCAGAAAAAAAATATGAACACTACGTATTAAGTACAATTGAATACGATAAAAAGGTTACCCACTTATTTTAATTTTGATGCAAATAATTTTAATAATTTTCACAAAGGACTCAATAACTATTACGAAACCAATATTTTAATATATTAAACCACGCTCTGCTACCAGATTGTTCGATAATAGTGCCCTATGAGAATAACTAAGAACTTAGAGTAGGTACTCACCAGACCCTTGCAGATGCTGGTCATGGGAAGCTGAGGAATGTAGTGTACTGATAGATAGGTAGGTGATGTTATGATGTGTCTATTGTCTGAAATATGTGTGTAGATACTTCCCTGAGGATTCGAGACCGGGAGGAATAGCCGAATCCTTGCACACCACACTTAATACCAATTCAAACCAAGACCGGGCACGGTGGCCAAAATATGACCCGATTACTGATTCTAAGAACTACAACCGACGCCTAACTAAAAGTCATAGGCAGAGTAAGTTTTTACGCGATAACAAACAACGTGCGAATTTATATGTTACACACGAAAAACTATAGCGTTCAGACCGTTCAGACAACGCGGCCATACCATTTTTATACTACGAAAAACGCCATCTGGCGGCACACGGTCGCGACACGAACGAACTACCGAAAGAGACCGATAAATATCGAACAGCATGGTTGAAAATAGAATACTTATTGACAGCAAATGACATAAGCATGCTCATAATGAGCATGCTCTTTATTACCATGTGTAACAGCACCCTAAACAAAGTGCGATATGTAGGTACACATTTTATTTTTTTAATTTTAAATTTCATGCAAAAGCATAAAATAATATTTTACAACTGTAGTCATAAAAATTATTTTTAATGAGACTCAGGCGGCAGAGCAAGGAGGAGAGGTGTGATAAAAAAAATAAATTACTAATTTTCCTAATGACAAAATATCTCCCGGAACCGCCGGTCTAAGAAAACTGTCACCCTTAATTTTCTTAGAAAGTAAATTTCATTTACGCCCAGTTAATTAAGCTTTGCATAGAAAATATTCCACAAAGAAAAAAAAACTGATTTATCTTTGATAATATTCGTCAAGTTTACTAATTTGTAATTAAAAGTGTTTAAAATCCTTTGTTGACTTCAAAAGCTGACGTGACGAGAAAATACTTTCAAAGCGTAAAAGTTACGTAAATTAGAATTGGATGGAATGAACTTGGCAGGATTTTATGTAATAGTCTCTGCCTAAATCATTAAAAAACACTTTATAAAGGAAAAAAATAACGATGATTGTGATTGACCATAGTCTCAGTGATCCAGTGGTCGAGCTCCCCGTAACTGATTTTTGATTTTCTGAGATCCCTAAATCGAAGACACGACTTCTGAGTCATGTCTTCGATTTAGGGATCTCACTAATGATAATTCGGAATTATTTTCTGAAGTTATAAGTGACTAGCAGACTGCGCGAACTATATACTGTATGTAGCTTCCCGCCTCACGGTGTTACTCGCATACAAACAAAATGTATGTTACTCAGTGATAATGTAGCTTTCTAAAGAAAAAATAATTATTAAAATCGGTCCAGTACTTTTTGAGTTTATTCGTTACATATAAAAATACAAAAATACAAATCTTTCCTCTTAATAATATTAGTGTCGAAGTGTAGATATGCGATTGACAGCTTTGTGCCCGGTGTATCGCAATAGTTTCACCACCTATATACCCATTTGGGATGTGGAACTTAACGATTCGCCGAGTCGAGGCTTAACAGCCGATGCCTACAGCTTCGGGTAAAAAAAGGCGCGAAGTTATGTTTATATTAAGAGCATTGTTACACATGCTCATTATTAGCATGAGAGCATGCTAGTATCGAGCATGCTCTGAATACTAGCATGTATGTACAGACCTTGCTAGTAATGAGTATGCTAGTTTCGAGCATGCTCAAAAATCGACAGCCGTTCGATTAATGAGCATGCTTTCTGAGGCGCGGGTGGAAGGGGGATGATTTTAGCGCGTGTGATAGGTTTGCCTAATGAGTATGCTAGTAATCTTATATCTTTAAACGAGCAATTCTTGTATATATATATTTAATTGGAATCTCGGAATCGGCTCCAACGATTTTCATGAAATTTAGTATATAGGGAGTTTCGGGGGCGATAAATCGATCTAGCTAGGAGTCATTTTTAGAAAAATGTCATTTTATCGTGTTTTATCGGGTCGTAACGTATCGTGTTTTATAGTTCATATTTTTGTATTATTCTGTCGGTAAGATCAAAAAATATTATTCATATTTCATAATTTTATTAGTATGTAATACGTACTTAAATATAATTTCCAAAAATACACAATTTATAAAAAAATAAAAAAAATACCGAGCAAAGCTCGGCCATCCAGGTACTATGTTTAAAAAGAGCATGCTCGTTGGTAGCACGTGAACACAGTTCATGAGCATGCTCAAAGAGCATGCTCTTTATTAGCATGTGTAACAGTACCTTAAGATTGAGAATTATTCGCGCCTTTTTTTCTTAAAAAATACTAACAAAATCCACAGATTATTCTAATGTATTCTATTCTCAACTACAAATCCGGATCTATTTGATGTAATACTTACTGTTATGTTAAAAATATCTGAAAAAAAAAAACTGAAAAGTATGTAAATCTTGAAAGGGATAACAAACAAAGTAGTGGGGCAGAGAACTATGTTTTCGCCATTAAGCTTCCTTCGCATCTTAAGCTACAAATAATACTGTAACACTTTACTAAGAAAGAACTTTGAAAGAAAGAAAGACCAACTTGTTTTTAAACTTAAAAAAATTGACATATTGTTTATTTATTTGCCACTAGATACTTATTTGCGAAGTATATATTATACTTGGATTTATTATTTCACGCTTTTATATACCCGAAGGCGTAGGCAGCGGCTGTTAATACTCGACTCGCCGATTTTTTACGCCGTATAACTTCCGTAAAGAATATGAAGGCTTACTGGGTACTTATTTTATTTGTGTAGTAAATACTATACTTGAATTTTGGGGTGTAAGGTTTATTCAACCCTTATCATTTAAAAGTATTGTAAGGGATAATATTTAATTTTAATTTATACAGTTTGTCAGTAACCAGATAAGGAATTAAAACGCTTACGAAAAGTTATAGGTGTGGGTCCGTATTCGTATTAGGTATCTTTCAATCATAGGTCTGACTTCAGAGCGTTGAACCGTTAGAGTTTAGAGGTGATTTTCTTTTTATTGATAGTGGTCAAACGAGCTGGCGTGTCACCTGATGGTAAGCAACTAACGCCGATGGACACCTGCAACACAGATAGTATTACAATTGTGCTTACCTTACAAATGGAATAGGAAAGGGGTCGGCAGTGGGAGGTGGAAAGGAGAAGTGATTGAGCCCTGCATACCTCTACCACCGAGCAAAACGCGGCATGAGCTTCTACGCCGATATTCTGAGAGGTTTTCTTTCACCGGTCGAGCTGGTTCGTTCATGTAGCAAACCGCCTGGCTTTATGGCGTATATATAAACATGAAATCTAATGAATTTATAAGGTGCTGAGATCTAAACTCCTTAGACAGCCTTCAAAAGACTTGAGTAAAACACTTAAAGACAAATGCATATAAACTTCACAAGGGACGTCGTCCCAAGACTCTCTTGGATATAAAACATTTTACGCTAGATGACTTACACACATGCCCACGAATATTTATTTGACAAGACCATATAAAATTCTGCAAGAAGAATCCTGAGACTTATTTTATTACTCTGTTATGACTTACGACTTTCTATTGACTTTATTTCTTTATTATTTCACTCCTTTCTATACTCGAAAGAGTAGGCAGCGGGTAATAAGCCTCGACTTTTTTTATGGGATAGGAGGGCAAACGAACAGGCGTGTCACCTGATGATAAGCAACCGACGCCGCCCATGGACACTAGCAACACATAGTGTTACCGTTGCGTTGCCGACCTTTAAGAGATAGGGGATATTGAAGGAGGTGGAAAGGGGTGAGCCTCCGAGTACCCCTCACTGAACGAAACGCGGCATTAGCCACTTTACGCCGATCTTCGTCGTGGTATTTCACCGGTCGAGCCGGCCCATCCATCCAGCAAACTGCTTGGCTCTACCACCGTTATCGAATTTTACGGCCCAAATCGAATAGGTGGTGGAACCTACTGCATTGCAACGGGTATAGCATTGATAGTCATCGATATATTTTGTCACAAATAACTTCCGTAAAGAATTCCAAGTCTAAGGTGTGAGCCCGGATTCGATCGCACGACTTATTACCCACCGAAATTTTCATTTACTTTACTTGTAATATTTTGTCATATTTATTTCTAAGACTTTCGCGAATCTCACTCATTGATTAAAACAACTTTCAGGATTATATCGCATTTATTTATTACTTATTTATATTTATTTCCCGACGTTTCGAACTCTTTACAGAGATCATTTTCACGAGTGAAAAATATCTGTGTCTCTGTGAAATGAAGAGTCTCTGTAAAGAGTTCGAAACGTCGGGAAATAAATATAAATAAGTAATAAATAAACGCGATATAATCCTAAAAGTTGTTTTAATCATATTTTGTCATGTTCACGATTATACGAAACACAACCCGATACAGTTCTTGAGTGAATTATGAAATGATGTTATTGTAACTTTATATTTTTTTTTCTTCAAACAATAAGGTATTCGGTTTCATAATATTAATATAACACTAGTTGCTACTGGCAACTCCGTTCGCGTCGCCTTCGAATGGCGGTAACCATTTTCATAGACATCACGCTTTGATAGAGCCAACCATATGCCACTTTCTAAGCCATTGTCAATCAATATATTAAGAAAATATGACAGAATCCATCTTATGGTCTCAGAGTTTATGCAATATTAATATAGAAATAGAGCAGAAAGAAAAAAAATAAGACCTTCTAATCTTCATTTTTAAAACTTATTGTTGTTCCCTTTAATTCCAACCAGAGACTTTTGATTCGGAAGTTGTGTAAAATCTAAGAAGGTAATTTTATTTTAAGAAGAAAACCTGTGCTCTGGTGGAAGCCCATTAAGCTGTCGGATCAGCTTTCATTAGCATCTATGAGAGTTTTTGTAAATTTGCCAAACACACTGGCAAATACTGAGAGTAGGCAAATCACTCTCCAGTCCTATATTTTTTAAAAGGATTTATATAATATTAGCAAGGCAGTGGAGTTTGATGAAATATTATAACATAACATAACTTCACGCCTTTTGTTACCCGAAGGTGTAGGCAGCGGCTGTTAAGTTTACGTCCCAGATGGAATAGGTGGCGAACCTATTGCCATACCGGGCACAGAGTTTTCAGTCATCGATATTTATACACATAACTTCCGAAAACAATTCCGAAAAGTCATTGGTGTGAGCCAGTGTCCGGAATCGAACCCAGACCTCTGGATCAGAAGCTCGACCACTGGGCCACAAAATCAATAATGATATTCACAACTCTTTTAGCATTCTATAAGTGTCTTAATAACTTGTTGAAACAACAGAATTTGTACGTCTTGCTAAATGGGAATTGAATAACTGTACCCACATAACTGATGAATAAGTACCCACATAACTGATGAACAAGTTCAAACATGAAACTTAAACTTTGAGCACTAACTTTTTGTGAACATTTGTTCCTGAGTGAATTCGTAATGCCTTTTCAATGTTACAACATTTTTTGTTCAGCACTATTTTGTACATAGATTTAGTATAGACTGTAGTAGATGGCACATGTCAGTAATAATGTAGGTACTATTAATCATCACTGACAGCGCGACCGCTAGTTAGCGATACTCAGGATGTTTTTAATTCAACACAGGAACAATATTTAGGTAAAATAATACCTAAATTGGTCACTAAAACTAAACACTTGGAAGTCACTCACACAAAAAAACCCATTTTTGATCTCGTTGTTTGGGTGATTATTGCCGATCTATTAATTTTATATCTATGATTTAATATATTTCATAGATAAATTAAGGGAATAGGTTCCTTCTCCCCTGGCCGGCCATCAGGGTGGCCCTCGTATAACACGAGGTGCCTCCCTACCTATGGTCGGTCATCGGGGCCTGCCTGAGGGAGAGACGGGTGGAACATGTCGACCGGAACGGGACGGAGCAGAGAAAGGAAGTGACGTGCGGGGTTCCGCAGGGGTCCGTGCTAGGGCCGCTGCTGTGGAACCTCGCATACGATCCGGTCCTCCGCACCAGTCTACCCCGTGGCGTGAGTGTCGTGTGCTACGCAGACGACACTCACGCTACACACACTCACTCTGGTGGCGAACCTATTGCCATACCGGACACAAAGTTTTTAGTCATCGATATTTATCACACATAACTTTTGAAAATATTTATTGCTTTATATTATTATATACGCATTTTGTCTATTTCTAAGATCAAAAAAATATTAAGCAAAAGAAATGCTGATGAAACAGCGAGATTATTTTAATTACAGTTAAGTAACGTCTGAATTGACTCCACAGTTCATTTCAAAACAAACAACCCTTCAGTACTGAAGGATGACGGATGTAGGTACTTACAACTTGGCACTTCACAATGATGGAACATTATCGATTGCAATAAAAAGCTTTCGGAGTTACCTTTGTTCGGAGTTAGAAAAGTAATTTAATATCGTTGAGGTGTGTGTGAGGTTTTAAAAAGCAATAAAGTAGATAGTTGTGTCTTCTTAATATGAGTTGGGATTGAGCCGGTAACATCACATTCCCTAGGGACAAACTTTGTCAGGATTCTGGTCAATGTACCGCGATCCTCTGTGATCATTAAATGTGTGTTCAGTTCAATCAGGATGAAATATCCCATTTAGAATCTATTCCCGCGGAAGAGTTCTAACAATGACTGTGCCACGCAGTTCGCCGCATGAATGGGCCGGCTCGACCGGTGAAATACCACGAATTATCAGAAAGTCAACACGTGGCTTAAACCGTTTCGTTTGGTGAGAAAGGTATCCAGAGGCATCGCCTTTCACATCCCATATTAAGGACGGGAAACGCATCTATGAACCTATTGGTGTTGCAGATGTCCATGAGTTGTAAGAGACGAGCAGATGTTAATGATAGACTTTGATGTTTGCTCAACATAATCGTTTAAAGAAGAAGAAGATTAACATACTATAATACAACATTTTCGATCACGGGGCTCACACTAATGATTTCTTGGAATTATTTTCTAAAGGTATGAGGGATAAATATCGATGACTGATAACTTTGTACCCGGTATGACAATAAGTTCTCCACTTATTCCATTTGGGACGTAACTTAACGATTTGAGAGTCGACGCTTATCAGCCGTTGCCTACACCTTTGTGTGGAAAAAGGCGTGAAGAGATATATTTTTATAATAACATACTTTTGGCACGTTGCATTTATTCAATTGTTTGCGTGAAAAATTTCTTTGCAGACGTTAGTATTTTATAAAGAAATCTATAATTCTTGTCATGTTCTGTCTACTTTCACTATTCACGAGTACCTTGGGGGGTGCTGTTTTCTTCTGCAGGAATTTCTTGGCGCCAAATTGAAATCACTAGCTCCACTGGTACGTGACTTCAAACGCACACTATTTTCGAGGAAATCACCAAATAATATTTACCTCGAGTTTGCTTTACGTTTGGCCGCGTCACGTACATCGCAGATAGATTTCTTTTGAGGTGAGCAAAATGCTATTTATTCCCAAATGTTTTGTTGTTGATATAAATAAAGATATCAAAACACATATATAGAATCGAAGTTCTATTTCTGAAAAGTTTATTTATATTTATAATAAATCAATGATAAAATTTCAAAGGTGTAAAAAATAAGCCAATAATGATCAAGTATTGGTCAATAATTAGTATTCTAACATGACGGTTTTGATATCCGAAGGTAAAAGTATAGGATATTATGCCTGAATATGTCGAAAAGTCACTGGATTCGTTCGTCAATGTCCCAGGCATTGCCTTGGATAATAAAAATAATTAAATTTGGATGTTGACTTACGTTTTGTTAAAACGTTACCCAAATTAATAGATATGTATTTACTGAGTTAAAATTATACTACCTATTAGTGCTGTATAGTCTACATTATGTAGCTACTGAACTAAATTTCATCATCATCATTTGCCTTTTGAGGTCCACTGCTGGACAGGCCTCCCCCATAGAGCGCCCGGACTGCCGGTCCGTTCACTCATGGGGGGTTTTTGCCATAATCGCCACGCTTGGCAGGCGGGTTGGCGATCGCAGTAGGCTGTATTTTGTTGAGAGAGAATGCTGCTGCCCATTCTTCCGGCCTTTTCCTTAGTCGCCTTTTACGACACCCACGGGAAGAGATGGGGTGGCGGTATTCTAAGCCGGCGCCACACAGCAAGCATGAACTAAATTTACCTTTACTATATATTATTATATTGTACATAAAATATATATTTAATTATTTGAATTTGAACAATACATATTTTTATTTGAGACTTCAATTTGAACTAAGTTGTTCACTTGTTTAATTCTCTGCACTCCGTAAATCTGTATGCTTCATAATATACAGAGTCACCAAAAGATTTCGACTTGAAAATTTCAATTCCATGTCAATCTTAACTTTGAATAGACCAGTCCGTTAACGGTGTTTATAGTTTGGAAATTAATTATGCCTGAACGAAAAGTGATATGGCCTTCGTTGAGTTGTGGTGTCGTGTCGAGAGCTGCTATTATCCCATCGACGGCAACGGAGAGGAGTCAAGGATGGGTGTGCAAACACTCTCCGCTGTCATACCTCCCATTCCCCCCCTTGTCTGAGCGCACTACAGTAGACACGACGAGAAGACGCGGTATTGTGTACCGACATAGTACCCGCACAATACTAAAATTCTTTAATAACTTCAAGGTGACTTGTATATTAATATATTATTCGTAATAGGCGTTATTTTATAAAACATTTAAGGGTGTACTCAAGCCATTTATATCATGGGAGTAGGCAGAGACCTCAACTTTTCACAAACTATGGTTGCTATATATACTTCTTCTATGATGTATGCCGCTTTTATATAACTATATACGTATATATAACTAATCTCGGTGGTCCAGTGGTCGAGCACCCAGCTTCTGAATCCGGAAGTCGCGGGTTCGAATCCTGACGCTGGCTCAC
The DNA here is from genome assembly GCA_905147225.2 of Euproctis similis. Classification (NCBI taxonomy): domain Eukaryota; kingdom Metazoa; phylum Arthropoda; class Insecta; order Lepidoptera; family Erebidae; genus Euproctis; species Euproctis similis. The sequence continues at coordinate 9,459,670 of LR990122.1, forward strand.
ACCAATGACTTTTCGAAATTGTTTTTGGAAAGTTATGTGTGATAAATATCGATGACTGAAAACTTTGTGCCCGGTGTGGCAATAGGTTCGCCACCTATTCCATTTGGGACGTAAACATAAAGGCGAGACAAGGCTTAACCTTCGGGTAACAAAGGCGTAAAGTTTTGTTATATTATATATCACTAATATTGTTTTTTTTTTCTATTAAATGTCAACAAATAGAATTAGACGAGATACGATTTGCCGAATCCGAACTTCATCTAAATAACTATATCTTTTTGCTGAATATTTCGGTCAAATAAAATAAGTGGTGAACGTTAAAAAATATAAAAGATTGTTTAGTCGTAGATAACGGTATCACATAGACTGCGAAAAGATTTTCGAAAAATGAAACGCGCTTTTCGAAAATTGTTTTCGGAAGTTATGTGTGATAAATATCGATGAATGAAAACTTTGTGCCCGGTATGGCAATAGGTTCGCCACCTATTCCATTTGGGACGTAAACATAAAGGCGAGACGAGGCTTAACAGTCGCTGCCTACACCTTCGGGTAACAAAAGGCGTGAAGTTATTTATGTATGTATGTGAAACGCGTTAAACGTTTGCAAGAAAGATTAGAAGTTTCTTCAAAAATACGATAGAAAAGCAATGAAAAATAATAATCAAAGACATAATTTTCTACCCCCTTGTAACGTTCGCGGGGTTTTGAATTCAAATACCGATCATGTATATATTTTTTATTTAACAAATTGATTATACAAAACTCTTGTGGATTTTGTTCAATGAATTGTATTTTTTTTAGTATGAGAGTTGAGACTGATATTTAGGCGTAAGAGAAAACTCATTTCGGAAAGGAAATAACCAAAAGGATCGTGTCCTTCAATCTACGCAGAATCCATTTTAGTTTGCTTACTCACAATATCGTAAAAAAAGTCTTATTTTCTATTGTATTTTTTAGTATTTTCTATCTTCACGCATATATTAAACTGGCCACGTGCAGGTGTAGGCAGGGCAAAACATTTGGTTATTATTCCGCATATAACATGTATTTCATAAAGTTATATAATGTGTCTCGGTGGACCAGTGGTCCAGCTCCCCACTTCTGATCGTGATCGATCAGGAGTCGTGGGCTCGATCCCAGACTCTCGAAATTATTTTTGGAAGTTATGTGTGATAATTATCGATGACTGACAACTTTGTGCCCGGTGTATGGCAATAGGTTTACCACCTATTCCATTTTGGACGACGGACAAAATTGGGCCCGATGAATGACAGTAGGTTCGCTATTTTTCACATGGATCCGAAAAATTCGGTTGTACATAATGGCCGCTGAACACAACTTGAATTATTAAGAGGATTATATTACAGTTTAAGTATTTACTCATTTTATTAGCTTACAACAATTATGTGCTGTAAAAAAAAATCTCTACATGTATAATTTTTTACAATTCTTTAGTCTCTATTCTTGACGCAAACCTGGGTTTAATTTAGCTAAATAATCGCTAAATCCAATTTTCCGTTTTATAAATACGCATATATTTATATAAAAGGGAGAGGATTACTCAGACTCGGTATCCACTCCAAACAGAGGATTTTGATATGGGTTAACTGGTTTATTTCGAACTCACCTACCTACTATTCTCTTCTACTTTGTTTATTCAAATACGTTTTGGGATAAAATTTTGTGAATTTAAACTTAGCCATTCTCATAACAAAACATATTTTATTAGCTACTTAAATAATTTTAATATATATTGCAATTATAATGAGTAGGGATGATGAAGACTTAAGGAAATATGAATGGATTGTGTGAAAGACGACATGATTAGGAAGGGTGTAAATGTGGAAAATGCGAATGATAGGGGAGTGTGGATAAGAAAAAACCTGTTGTGTCGACCGAAAATAATGGGAACAGGACAGGAAGATGACGATTATACGTTGATGAAATGCCTTTTAAAAATCTCTAAAAATGTTAAATATGCCTTCCCATCGCACTCCCGACCCCGTCCATATCCCATTGTAAGGACCGGCAACGCAACTCTAACACTATATGTGTTCTGGTGCTCATGGGCGGCGTTTGTTGCTTACCATCAGGTGACACGTCTGCTCGTTAGCCTCTATCCTATAAAAAAAAACAGTCATATATTTTTTTTATTGTTGCAATATTTTGAATACAAATCGCCATAATTCTACTCAGATTTGTTCCACGTCTCTGATTCTCAATGAGATTTTACTCTCGCTAATGCTTGGATTTATTTATAGATGTAGCAATGGCCATTGGATGTTTTTCATCCACAGTAATTTTTTAAATAGTGTACTCTAAGAACGTTGTGCCGTGTGTGAAAATGTAGTAACAAGGATGGAGAAAGGAATCTTTAGATGATTTAGACATGTGGAAGAGATGGATGAAGGAAGGCTGACACAACGAATATTTGAGATTAATGTGAAAAGATAAACCGGTAAAGATGGACCTAGGCGAACCTACCACCATTAAATTAATGATGTATTGGAGAGAGGTCAGGTCAAGAGTGGGCACAATCAACGAGCATGTGTGATAGCGATAATGAAAGTGGAAGGAGCAAAAAATGTGAGTCAGAATCGGTAATGGAAAGAATTAATCTCTACCTACCCCCATGGGAAAAGGTCGTGATTGTGTGTATGCAATTTTATATATTTAGAATCTAGAGTGACTTAAATACCTACGTGTAAGTTGATTATGGCATTTAATAAATTGTAACAATTTATGATCAGTGTTTTCTTCTTTACAATTATTTTATATTTTTTGAAGATTGCACGAAATGAACAATCAAATAAATAATTAATTTGTGGATAACTGAAAAAGTATGTTACTACTTTTTTGTATTAAATCATTTTGAATCTTAAGCGTTTTAATTTAACGTACAAAATTGCGAACACTTTGTTCATATCAACACTAAATCTGCAATAGATAGTATTAGTAATGTCTCCCCATCGTTGAGATGGGAATACCTGAGACTGCGTTCACTCTTTCACTCCACTCTACTCCACTCCACCTCTGAAATGAACAGTCATTTCATACTCCACCTAACCCGTTACTACAATTCTAAGTTGACGAACTATTTGAAGGTTCAGTATACCATGAATATTTGTGATAGCTGTCAAAACTTATTACACAATAGCATCAGTATAATTTAGTGCAAAAAAAAAAAAAAAAAGGATTTTGCATACTTATAATGGATACAAAAATACGACAAGGGTTCTTAGGGATGGAATGTCAAATCTGTTTAATATTTTTTAAAAGATATTACGACTGTAGCAGAGCCACGCTGTTTGTTGCATGAATGCGCTGGTCGAACGGTGAAATACCTTTCAGAATATCGACGTTATATTGCTCATGCTGCGTTTCATTTAGTGAGAGAGATATCCGCAGGCCCCCTTCCATACATCCTTCCGTGCATCTTTCCAAGGTGTAAGCAACTACTCGTACAATAAGTACAAGGTACACCGATTTTAATATTAAATCATAAGAATTCAAAACAGGGCCTTAGACGCCTTAAGGCCTAAATCAGACGATTTGAAACATAATTGTGATACAAAAATAAAGTCATTTGTTCAAAAACGACCAATTATTTTTTCTTTTTCTTTTCTAAATGAATGGAAAACTACAAGCGTCTAATTCTTATTAAATTCTTATTAAAAGGCATTACTTACAATCAAAATTAATGGATTCCTCCGAGGATTACTAGTACCTACTGTGACCCACAATCAATCTGAATAATCGCAAACGGTTTGATGATATGTTATTTTGGTGCCATTCCTTCTAGAAAATATTCGTTCTTTTTTATGGGATATGGGGGCAAACGAACAGGCGTGTCAACCGATGGCAAGCAACAAACACCGCCCATGAACACTTAAACACAGATAGTGTTACAGTTGCGTTGCCGGCCCTTACAATGGGAAATGGAAGTGGTTTGGAAGCGTATGGGAAGGGCAGAGCAAAACGTTTACGTCGATATTCTGAGAAGTCGTAGTATTTCACCGGTCGAGCCGGCCCATTCATGCAGCGAACTAAGTAGCTCGACTACTGTTAAAATTCTATATTCAGACAAGGTACGAAGAAGGCGACTCACGGAGACAATATTATTTCCCAATAATGTAATAGATAACTGTAATATAAACAGATAAAAATCTTTTTTGTTCTTGTTCCATTTTCATATGTAAGATATATTAATATATATTTTTTTATTACTTTGATCGCCAATAAAAATTGTTTACGTAACGGTTTCTTTTTGGTTTCTTTTATTTATTCAATAAACGAGATTACGGTTTGAATAAAATATTATATTTATTCGTATTGATCTGGAGGAGTTATTATCCGCTTCTGAATTAGAAAATCGTCACTTTTGTGATAAATATCGATGACTAACAACTTTGTGTCTGGTGTAATGGCTATAGGTTCGCCACCTATTCCATTTGGGACGGAACCTAACGATTCGGCGAGTCGAAGCTTTAATAGCTTCAGCCTACATTCTCGGGTAGAAAAACGCATGAAGTTATAAAAAAATATAATATTTTTATGGCAGTAAAGCAATGTTTTACCCTCTATTATAGATTCACACGCGGCGGGGTGAAAGTGTGTTTCATTGTAGTGAAGCCACCCCCATCGACACTGACAGACGTAGGTCCTTTTTTGTAGTCATTTTACACACCGCAATATTCACTAAGCGTTAAACGTTTTCCCTTTTTTATTATAAACATTGTTCTACACAGTTTTTGGTCAACTTTGTTTACACTCGTAGTTATTTTATACTTTCACGCGTCTAACGTCCGAAGGTATCAGCATTGGTCAGTCGTATTGTGAAATAAAATGAGTACATACATACATTACTGAACGCCAAATCCCTTGCGGGCTAGGCATAGAGAACAGAGCGCCATAAGGCACGATTCTTACACGCATCACTCGCTTCTTTGACTTTTAAATAGCTCTTTTTATGCACACGCGTCAATTTTTGAGGCTCTTAACATCAGCTTCCTCCAAAACACGTTCTATTTGGTCATGGAATGTGTGTCTTGGCCGTCCTCAACTCCTACATCCATCCGCTTTTGCGTTGTATATCTGCTTTAGTCAATCTTGCATCATTCATTCTTTCTACATGTCCGAACCATCGGAGCATGCCCTTTCATACTTTTACACCGCCACTCTCTTTCAATCCAACTTCCTTCCTTACAACCTTGTTCTTGAATACAATAGATTTTATAAAAAAGTAATTCTGACAGTCTTTTATCACCTTCCTGCCCAGTTCCCATGGTTTGGGTTCGAAACAAAAGGTATCTCTTTTTTACATTTCCCTATCATTCACTTCTTTCGCACTAACACCTGCCTTAATCATGTCGTCTTTAATACTATCCATCCATATTTTCTTAGGTCTTCCTCTTCTCTTATTTCCCTTCACATTCAGTTTTATCTGATACTAGCTGACCCGGCGAACTTGATTCCGCATCAAAAAAAAATTTTGGATATTCAATTGTCCCGCTACGTTAATACTGCAATATCTTCGAAAATATACGTTTAAATTGCATGCTGTAAAAGTCCAGGATCATCTATATTACATGCACAATCTATATAAGACACTTAATTGGATGAAAATTAATGCTGTAATTTTTAAAATCGCTTCGTAAATAAGCAAATAAAAAAATAAAAATGGTCATTGTGGGTTATCCCTAAGAGATAGACATATGCTTTTGCGGACTTTTTTGTAGACCTTCTGAAGGTGTTTAATAATGTAAAACCTTGTTTTGATTTATCACTTAGGGTTCAGCCAGAGTTTGCATTAAAGTGTTAAATCTCGAAAATTATCATATTTTTTTTACAACATCATATATGAATTATAGATCAAAACCACCCCGTTGACACCCTCTAAGTATTAAAAAAAAACGCATCAAAATCCGTTGCGTAGTTTTAAAGATATAACCATATATAAGGAGACAGACAGCGGAAAGTGACTTTGTTTTATACTATGTAATGATTAAGGAAATTATTTGTCCGTATAATAAACAGATATAATATTTAATATATAGTGTAAAGGAAAACGTTGTTTATTTACTTGAAACATACATAAAATCAAAATCGCGTCTACTCGAAACAAGATGGCGCCATAAAAACAATTTGCTCTCGTAGCAATAACACTAACCATTACAAGTAACAGATGTTGACAATTTATTCCATAACATTGTATAGATACTGCATTAGGAACAAGGACATTTTAATATAAGTTATTTTAGGATTTTTATATAATGAACAAACATTTCTTCACGCTTTTTCTAGGTGTAGGCAGCGGCTGTTAAGCCTCGACTCGCCGTTATGTTTACGTCCCAAATGAAATAGGTGGCAAACCAAAGTTTTCAGTTATCTATATGTATCACACATAACTACAGAGAATAACTTCGAAAAGTCATTGGTCTGAGCCCTGGCTCAGACAGACAGACAGACAGAAGTTGTGGGTTCCAATCCTGATTGGAACCCACAACTTCTTGATACAGAAGCAGTGTGCTCGACCATAGGAAAATCGAGGCTTTTATAAAATGCTTGCAAATAATGAGCATATCAAACAATTGATGAGATTTGTGATTGTAATAGCTAATATTAATAGCTGCAGTTCAGAGTTCATTCCTCGTATTTACATGTGATGGGCTTAATATATGGCCACAAATATTTCTTTCAACGAATTCTAGGAAGCGCTACCTATTCTATATGCTCTTAAAAGGTGTAATAACATAACATAAACATAACTTCACGCCTTTTGTTACCCGAAGTTGTAGGCAGCGGCTGTTAAGCCACGTCTCGCCGTTATGTTTACGTCCCAAATGGAATAGGTGGCGAACCTATTGCCATATCGGGCACAAAGTTTTCAGTCATCGATATTTATCACACATAACTTCCGAAAATAATTTCGAAAAGTCATTGGTGTGAGCCAGTGTCTGGAATCGAACCCGGACCTCTGGATCAGAAACCGTGTGCTCGACCACTGCGCCACCGAGACTATTATATAGGTGTAATAAAATTTAAAAAATATGTAATACGTGATACACACATAAAATATTATAGAAATACTAGCTGATCCGACTCTCGGATATTTTGTTCGAATCCTTATTTAGCTCAAGTTATAGTTTATTATTAATGCCGTCACTTTTTTTTTAATCATACCAGTCGGGAATTGTACCCCTTAACTGAATACAGCCAACTTCGTAATTAACTTATTGCAATTTTTCTCAATACTTAAGAAAAAATGTACAAATTAGGAAATACAGCAAAAGTAACTTTGCTTTTAGTATTGCGTTACGGTCCATAAATATTTGTAACCAGACCTCAATTTGTATTCAAAGAGGACAAAACTTAAGAAGGGTTTTCCGAAATCCAGACGGACGTCGAATATCATTGTCTTTGGAATTTTTTGGCCAACCTTAACAACTCTTGCGGTTTGATATTCAACTCACGCGATGAACGCTAATGAAAGACTTATTTAAGTAATTGCACAGGAGACGGGGTAATTAACAAGTTCTAAATAAAATCCAGCTCCTAAATGAACTTCATTTTAACGCCGGCAAAGTGGAAAACTTCCAACCGACTTTATTCTTTTTCCTTTTTTCAAATTTTCAAAAAGAGAACTCAAAGTTTTATTTCTTTTTAAAATGCTATATACGGCCTTTAAAAAGGATACAAGTTGGATAGGTTTTATTGTCATTTAACAACTTTGAATGGGCAATAGAGCTTCATTTTATACGACCATGACTTTTATTATGGAAGAGAAAAAGGGGAAGCATATTTCATATTTTCATTTAGACGAGTCGTTAAATAAAATAATAGTAATTTGTGTGCCAAGGGCTGTGGGCATAAAGCTTATCTGGCTGGCAATTAAGAAAAATCTTGGGAGGCTGTGATTTTCTCCGACGAGAATGCTCGCTTTACCGTCGTCGGCTGATTGCTAATTTCGCGACAAAGAAATATATTATGGTGGCCGCAGTCAGCTTCACTGACTAATGAAAATATTTTTTTTTCATCTGTCATTTAACAACAGTTTCGATATTAATAAAACAACTATTTTTATATACTCGATGATATTTTATTTAAACTTCAATCTTGTTAATTTTACTAAAAACAAATTAATACTTGTGCTAAGCCCTCGTGGTACATTGGTTAAACAACCTACTGGAGAATCGAGGTTGGCGGGATCGATCCGCGCGTGCATGACAAGAGTTATGAAAGTCAAAGAAGCGAGTGAGGCGTGTAAGAATCGTGCATTACGGCACTCTGCTCTCTCTGCTTACCCTGAAATTGAATTGGCGTGAACTTATTCGCGAGTTCCTTCGTGAAAAGGAAACAATATTTCGAAGACAATTTACGTGTTATGTTCAGAAACGCCAAAATAATATAACTCAATTTATTTCCTACATCGTATTAAGTAAACAAGCTACTTGTAAACATGTTTGTTTCTTTACAGCACTTACATCTGACTAGATCACCTCATTTCTATTGCATTCGGTATTATTTTCATTAACCCGTTCGTAGATTTTGAATATTGTATGTAACTGCATGCGGTTGTTGGATTTTAGTTAAGTAATAGGGGTTTATGATTTAGCCCCCCAGTTACCTCTGTCACCGATCGAAACGCGGCATGAGCCACTTCACAGCGATATTCTGAGAGGTCGTGGTATATCACCGGTCTACCCGGCCCATTAGTACAGCCAATTTCATGGCTCTACCACTGTTGTCTGAGTGTATTTGTGTGTAAATCTGGGCAAATTACAAGGAATCCCCATTACAAAGGTCCAGGTGTGATTAGTATGCGTGGTCTATAATACATTCGCATTTATCCGAGTACATCAACATGAGTATGTTAGTCCACAAACATTGTCTCCATGTCAATGATAGCTATAAGGTATTTCATTACACGAACAGAACACGATGTATTAGGTCTAATCTATACATACAAATAAAATTGAAGTGTTTGTTTGTAATATTGAAATAACTGCTGTCTACTACATTCATATGAATATGTATACGGTACACACCATACGAAAATGTCTTTATTTTTCAAATTTTTGTCTTTCTGTCCTGTTTGTACCGGGTGATCTCTGAAATGTCTGGACCGATTATGACGGGACTCTTATTGGTAGGTATCTGGTGTATTATGGAATAACTTGGCTACTTTTTTTTTGGAAAAAATCTTTTATTTTTGTCTCCGATGTGGATCAAATTTCGCCGGGTCGACCAGTAATCAATAACATAACATAAGTTAAATCCTTTTTCTACGCAAAGGCGAAGGCAGAGAAGGCTGTTAATTATAAATCTTCACTCGTTTTTTTATGGCATTGTCATCTGGTGATAAGCGACTAGCGCCGCCCATGGACATCTGCAACATATAATGTTAGAGTAGCCTTGCAAGTCTCTATAATAAGATAGGAAGCATGGGAGGTAGAAGGGGTTTCGCCTCCAGATACATCTCGCATCACTTTTACGTCGAAATGCTGAGAAATCGTGGTATATCACTGGCCAAATCGATCCATTTAATCAGCAAACTACGTGGCTCTTGACGAATTGCTCTGAACTTTGCACTTTCTTAATCAAATAGTAATAACATTAGATACGGAGAACTACTTAAGATGACTTGTATTTACCCGCGATTTAAAAACGCTGATAAATTGCCATTAAATAGCACTTATAAAAAAAAAAAGCATTTCTGAAAGCAGTAGAAGCGTAGTGCAAACTACGTTAGTAATTGATGCTACTGTGAAATTGTTGTAGATATCCGAGTTTGATAATAACCTAAGTGAAAAGCTCTATCAAATTTCTATGAATAATATATCCATTATCAAATAATAATCATATCAAATTATAATATTCTAAAAATAATATATCGAACTAATTCTCAATATAATTCACACGCACGTGTCATTAAATTAAAGAATCAAGACTTATAAATGGTGTGTATACACTAAATGCTAATAGGTCCTTACACCTGGATGTAAAAATTCGGTGAATCGAGACATCAGACATCAACAGCCGGTGCCTACACTTTCGGATAAAATAAGCGTCAAAATAGAAAAAAAAGTACCTACTGCAATCTATAAATACGATTGGGTTTTTGATAAAATTTTCTCTTGGGGCAAATATTTATTACTGTGAATGTGAGCTGCCTGCTAGCAGACGCAGAGGCTCGGGAGCCGTGGTCTTTAAATGCTGGCCTCATTGTTGCTTAGTGTGTGGAACGGGCTATGCTTGCAATCTCTCTGCGAGACAAAATCCACAATACGGAGACACGCTAGAGATCTGGCGTGACCGACGTAGCCCAAATAGTAAGCACGGTGAACTGTAGCATGCTGATGGGAAGGTCACATCGCTCGACGAACCTATACGCGTTGGGGTAGAAAAGTTTTCGATTGGCAACCATGAACTACCAAGACCACTAAGTGGACTAACGACCTGGTAAAACCGCAAGAAGCCAATGGATGCGAGTGCCACAGGATCGTCTGTTGTGGCGTTTTATGGGGGAGACCTACGTCCAGCAGTTGTCCTTGAAAGACTATTGTTGGGCTGCCTACACCCTCTAATAGTAATTTCGACAATGCAAGAGTCTTGCAGCTAGCTGCTCGTGCCGCATTTCGTTCGGTGTGAGAGGTATCCGGAGGCCCAATCCCCTTTCCCCTCCTAAGGGACGCCAACGCACCACGGTGTTCATGGGTGGTGAGAAGTTACTTATCATCAGGTGACCCACTGGGCCCTCCTATCCCATAAAAAAAAATATTGGAGGGTGTAGGCAGCTCAAACTTCAAAAATACAATCTATATTATTCTTTAGCTTATTCTTGAATAACTCACCACTTTCACCCACTCTCGTTTATAACAATATATTTATAGGCAAAAAAAAAAAGTTCACGAACACGATACAATGTCAATTTTACTATAATTTAAAAATTATACCAGGGACGGGCAAAGAGAAAGAAAAAAATTGGCGGGAAACGAACTCGGCTTCAATTTACATTCAGGAAGGACGTCGGGTGGCTAAGGGTAAATCGAATTGCCATCATTTCTTTTACGCTTTTGCACGGATGTAGGTGGCGAAGCAACTTGTTCGGTCTCGTTCACGCCCAAAGCCTTCTAGCAACCTTGTAACAAGTTCGGTCAATTTATTGAATATCAATTTTGCCAGTGTTTGCGGAGTGGAATACTTTTCTTTTTGTCTTCATATATAATGTGTATATCTTCATTCGTGAGGTGTGTAAGAATCGTGTCGTATGGCGCTCCGTTCTCTCTGCCTACCCCGCAAGGGATTTGGCGTGAAGTTATGTATGTATGTATCTTCATTCTTCAAGGATGGAGTGTCGCAACTGATAAGAAATTGTGAGGTTTGACTTAAATGAATAAAGTAAAGAGAAATTCTAAATGTTAATCTAAGAAAGTACTTACGAATTTCTAAATTTAATTAGTTCGCTGAATTTTTTTAAGCTTACCTGTCACGTAATAGTGAGTTTTATTTCATGGAAATTTATGAACGAATGAATTTGAGAATGTATTTTTAAGGACTTCCCGTATATATTTACACTGCATGCAATCTAACATACATAACTTCACGCCTTTCTTAACCGAAGGTAGGCAGCGGTTATAAACCCTCGACTTGCCGTTATGTTTACGTCTCAAATGGAATAGGTGGCGAATCATCGATTCAGTCATTTCAGTTTTCAGTCATCGATATTTATTACACATAACTTTTGAAAATAATTTCGAAAAGTCATCGGTCTGAGCCAGGATTGTGGCAGACTCCCTTCGACTTCTTGATTCAGAAGCGGGTTGTTAGTTTATATTTATTACGCAGGGGTATAATTTTAACAGTGTCTTAACCTCGCTAACCTATGAATGGGCGAGCTTGACCGCTGAAACGATTTCGACTTATAGTCGCTCATGTCGCGTTTCATTCTGTAAAAGATGAATCCGGAGGCCTGCCCTTCTTCCTCTCTTCCCTCCCTCCAATAACTAGTAAACAGTTTACTGAAAAGAAACATTTAAAATATACAATATAGTGTCTATAATGTCTTCATTACATTCTTCAGACGTTCAACGTACCTAAATCGAATTGTTTAAACGTTGTTACGCATCGTTCCTGTAACTAAATAAACCGTTTTCGAAACGAAAACAGAACTTCGGAAAAATTGAATTTTTGTAGAGATAAAAATGTTGACTGCGCAAGAAAATTATGAGCATTATTGCCAAGAGAAAATCCAGATGGCTGTGAGGCTATACAAATAACGGAACAGAAACCAACAATACTAGCTTTTTTGACCCAGTGGAAAAGGAAACTTATTATGTCTATCACTAAAATGATTTTCCGAAATTATTTTCGGAAGTTATGTGTGATAAATATCGATGACTGAAAAACTTTGTGCCCGGTATGGCAATAGGTTCGCCACCTATTCCATTTGGGACGTAAACATAACGGCGAGACGAGGCTTAACAGCTGCTGCCTACACCTTCGGGTAGAAAAAGGCTAATAAGACATAACATAACTTCACATGTTATGTCTTGTTAGTATTTGAGGTAACCAGTGTTTTTGGCGTAAGAATTTGTGCGAAGTGTTTTAGCTCAAGGCCTTCAACTTGTGTGGTTCCGAGTGCCAATGCTTTGTATCCAAGAAAGGCCAGTAGTGACGTAACAGATACTGCCAATACTTTCGGATACAAAAAGAGGATAAAGTTAGTAAAAAAAGATTTATTTTCTGTTACCGAATGCGTTTTCTTGTAATGAAAATGTCAAAGTTGGCGAAAGTAAAAGAAGGCATGGCGTACATTTTTATTATTATGTACATTATAGGTATAAAACCTTTGTACCATATCGACCTATGAGTTATATTTATGATTCCTACAGTAAAGGGGTAATAAAAAGAAAACACTTCCAGTTTCTCATGAATAAAACAATATTTCGTTTTAACTCTTTCATTTATTTTTCTTTGTTAAAGAGACCTCAAAACATTTTGATTTTTTTCAAACTCAAATTATTTTCATTGGTTTTGTCGGATATTTGCAAGTGTATCTTACCGTTTAACAGTATTTTACTTTAATTAAATCATTTAAGACGTCTATTTTCATGTACCTATGTTATCTTAGTGTACCAGTAATTCACAGCGGGGACTTATATTTTGTTGATACAGACACTGCATCTTAGCACTTACAAGCTTCAACAGTTGGATAGCCATTGTGTGAATTGTCCGGCTCAACCGGCGAAATACCACCTCTAAAATAACTCCTAGAATATCGACGTAAAGTGGCTCATGCCTCGTTTCGCTGAGAGAGGTGAACTTCTCTATGCTATTGAATGAGCCGGTAACGCAACTATAACATATCTGTTGCAGGTGTCCATGGGCGGCGCTGGTCGCTTACCATCAGGTGACACGCCTGCTCGTTTGTCCTCCTATCCCATAAAAAAATAAAAATATATATTTGCTACCCATATAACAGCATAGTACCTCGAAGGTAATTTATTCACTTGGAATGCACCGAGTCCAAGTGTACAAAGGGTGGGACAAATCACATTAGGGCCACGCGTGAATTGTAAATTGGGCATTAGTAATACTTCTGTGGTGGGGGGATGGGGGGTTGCAACTGCGTCGTTAAATATACACTGACGAGTGAAGCTGAAAAATAATATTCACATTTTATTTTTATCACACATATTCATTATTAGTGCGTTGAATTTAACTTGTGGCTTTTATATTATCTAGTTGATTGCCTGGCTTTTGAGTGCCTACAGTCAACCTTTGAATAGGTACATTGTATTGAAATTAAACACTATAGAAGTTATGCTCCAAAGGTAGGTTTATCAATCTTCAAAAGACTCCAAGAGACTTCCACTTGCACTTTAATAAACTAATTCAAAAGATTTCGTCATTTTTAATCTTCTCTTCTACGGTCTCGGTGGTCCAGTGGTCGAGCACCCCGCTTCTAAATCAAGACGTCGCAGGTTGGGTCATGGGGCAATAGCTTCGCTATCTTATTTGGGACGTAAACATAGCGGCGAGACGAAGCCTACACCTGTTTTTTAACATAACATAACTTCACGCCTTTTGTTACCCGAAGGTGTAGGCAGCGGATATTAAGCCTCGTCTCGCCGTTATGTTTACCTCCCAAATGGAATAGGTGGCGAACCTATTGCCATACCGGGCACAAAGTTTGCATGGCCAAATGTTTTGTGATAAAATTATTCCTATCGCCATATTTATCACCCTCCCACTATAGTATTTTTCTATATCCCGTATCATTTTCAGTGCAATCAGTACAATGTCGATCTGTAATTGGCGCCCAACAGGGGCTAACGAGAATGATTGTTCGCTGATGTTGCAAATATGGCGCCCTCTTTCATTTCGTGTTTCCTTTTCAACAACCATTTTACGAAATACTTTTTAAATATTATTTAACACTAGATAATTTATTTATTTGGATTTCAATTATTTAGTATGAATACTAAAATAATTAAATAATATAGGTAAATAGGTAATGTAAGTTATTGCAATAAATAAAGTCTGATTTTTATCCAATAGAAAACTAACAAGTAAGCGGATCATCTGATGGTAAACAATTAACTCTGCCCATGGAGTCCTACAACACAAATAGGGTTACACTTGCGTTGCTAGTCCTTAAGATGAGATAGCGAAGGGATCAGAAGTAGGAGAGCGGAGGCGATTGGGGAAGGGATTAGTCCTCCGGATACCTCTCTTACAGAACGAAACGCGACATGAGCGATTTTACGTCAACATTCTGTAAGGTGGAATTACACTGTTCGATTTCTGCATTATTTTTTTAAAGTAATTTAAAAGTCACTATGACTCTGTTGCAGTTGCTATTGCTATGATTATCTTTTACTTGCTATTGCTATGATTATGTTACCAAAATGTCGCACAATATATACACAAACGTGAAGTGTTACTGAACGTGAAATGTGAAACGTGAAATGTTACTGAATTCCTTGTCCGTTAAAGCCACACATTTTTTCCTTATTTATTTACTTTTTCCTTTCACAAATCTTACTCTCACACTCGCCTAACTTATATTACAAACGTTTTAGTGAATGGAACCAAAGGCATATGAAAGAGAGTGGATATAACAAAATAAATGTGAGCACAATAGAGATATTACTGAACTTTTCTGTAGCTATATGTTTAATAAAATATCTTATAAAGAACATCTTAACTTGAAATACATTGGAATTTATGACAAAAACTATAATGAATCTTTATTAAAACAAAAGAACCAAAACCAGCAAAAAACTAAGCGTATTGCGTATAAACCAGTACTGGTGTTTCGGTAAAAAAAAAAATACACATGTAGTTTTTCACTGAAAGACTCCTGAAGTTCTGCTAAAATTTCTTTCAATCTAATATCTTAGTTCAATAATATGTTAAGGGAATTTAATTCTACAGAAACTCCGATCTCTACAACACTCTGCTATATGATTTTGAAATTGATCAAATCGATCCAGTTCTATCTGAAAATATTAATAGTGTGGAAGTTCCTTTACTTGATTCTAAATTCGATTTAAAACTAGTCGCGTCAATAAGTTCATTTCATTTAAGGCTTGTCAACTCGAAGGTTTTTTTTTATTTCGCACATGCTTTCATCATTTGCCGAAACATTATCGACAATATATAGGAAATTAATCCTATTTGTATACACATTTACAACAATTTCAAACGTTGATTCGATTTTATCTCAGTTTTTGAGGGTTTTTTCATGTCAACTTCAATTGAATTCTGTCTGAATTGAAACATGAATAATTTGGAACATCTATTGATTCTAAATTTAAAACTATTCCCGCCAATAAAATCGATTTCTACAGCATGTCAACTCAGGTTTTTTTAAAATCTCGATACACATGTTTTGGTCATTTGCCATTACATTATCGACGATATATAGGAAATGAACACTATTTGTATCCACACGGCCTATTCTTACAACTAATAGTTAGTTAGGCCACGTATCGGCCCAGCGTGACATCCATTCGTTCCAGATTTAGTTTTGACGACCGCCATTACGTTATTTTTGTTACGTGTGCAGTAATACAAATATAGCATGTTTTGTTAACGTGTATTTGCGTTATTTATTTTATTTTTATGTAAGGCCAAATCTCTTTTTAATTACCCGACTGTGAAAGACAGAGGATTACTGTTTTCAAAAGTCAAATCAGAATCGTTACACATTTACTGCTGTAAATATCACGACCATAATACTCCAAGATTAAAGCGGCAGCTATAGTGTTTCGATATATATATTTTTTAATTCTAAATTACATTGATACATAATTTCCTTAGTCATCGATGGCTTTTTGTAAGTACATAAACTAAAAAAAAAACCTAAATATGAAAAACATTAAACAAAAAAAACAAACAAAATTGCATACAAAAAACAATTATGTATGCGCTTCATGGTGCATTAGGAAATATAGTTTTACGAGCGGGCAGGCAGCAGTAATCGAGTTACACAGCTATTAAATCTCAACTCTGCCCCGGATAGTGCAGTTTATACATGTTCAATAATCGTCAGTTGTATAACATCCAGCTATAATAATACTCTATACAAATTTGTATAATATACAAGCTTCCCATTTCTTATTCAAAAGTAGTGTGTTCGATTCCGGACTCACGCCGACGATTTCTCGGAATTCTTTCCGGAAGTTATGTGCGATAAATATCGATCACTGAAAACTTTGTACTTGGTACACCTATAGGTACGTCACTATTCCATTTGGGACATAAACATAAAGACGAGTCGAGGCTTTAACATCCGCTGCCTACACCTTTGAGTAGAAAAAGGCGTGAAGTTATGTTATGTTTATGAGAGAATAACGTCACGTTCAATTAAATGGAAATATTAAGGCTGTGCCCGTGCCTTCCGCATCCAGTGGCTCCCAGCAGGCACAGGACCGTGAGCTATGGCGGTCCACAGTGGACATCAAAAGGCTGATGATGATGAATAAGACTCAAGTGTGGTTGCAGTGGCTGCAGTCCCATAAGCTTTATCACGAACAAAGTCGCGGGATGCGAAATTTGCTATTTAAAAACCACAGATTGGCTCTTTAAAATTAGCGGTTGATGTAAACTGGGAAGTGGTTTCGTTATTGTGCATTCAAAATTTTGATTCGAAATATAATTTTGGTTTGTGGGGTTGATAATGAGTTATTGGTATAAAATGATTTTCGATTTATCAGTGTTCATATATTTTGACAAGAGTAAACATATATGAACACTTATTTATATTATAAGAATAATACTTGGCTTTTGAAGAAACACTGTGAAAGCTATACATAAGTGATAAAATGCCAAAAAAGTTCATTCACAAAAGCAGTATGTTATGTTGGGAGTCCATAACTCCCAAAAAAAACTAAAAAATCACTGGTGTGATGAAAACTGAATACTGGATGCGGCCTCAAGAACTTGTTGTTGATGAAACTGTTTATTGACTATAGAAACGGCAAGCAATCATAGCCCTAAATATATTTAACTTAATTTATACTCATTAAATTTTAATAGAACTCTAAATTCGCAAATAAAGTGTAACAATGTTCCATAGAAAATATTCCAATCATGGAAAATATTATAAAAAGCTACTTTCCAATGTTTGTTTTAACGCAGTCAAGTTTTCTTACAAAATATGAACAGTACTTACATAAATAAACAGAATCATTTGTGGACTCACAATCCAAGTGAAACCAAAAAGTCCAAAAATTGTGAAACTCCCTTTCACAATTTTTGCTAGCAAAATACCGGTTCACACCAGTTTGTACCGGATAATATTCCCTTTGTTTCATCGATGAACCGAGTCTGCCACTTAACGGCCTTTGTGCATTACTCGTGTCGAACGCCCCAGGCCCAGACCCGACACCGCTGTACTCTTGATGACGTACCGACATTAATATATAGCCTGCCTTTTTGGTTCTCTCTCAATATCTTTTATTTTTTTCCTCTATCTTCTTATCTTTTATTATTATATGTTCAAACATACGTATCTCTAAATCAGATTTTAGTGTGGCCAGCCTGGATTATTTATATCACCTGCTACTATTCCCTTTTTATGTAGCCCTATTATTAGTGTTATGTCTATGATATCATCCCCAAAAATTGTGTCTTAATAATCCTAGAAATACTATAATTTGTTATTTACTATTACGCAATTAATATACGTTACATAACAGAGGCATAATAAATATTCTAAATAATGTAACACTGCTATCTTTTCGGCGGCCATATTTAAAAAAAAAATACCTTTCCAATTGTCAACTGTCAACACCCGCATAGAATGGCGTAGATTAACTTTTTGTATCAACAGCTGTCACCTGTATTCAATATATATATATATATATCTATATATATATATAAGTATTTTCGTATTCAACAACTCGGAATTATGTGTATATTTCTATTTTTAAAGTCCTCTTCTATTATAGAAACGCAAGCTCTATATATAAGCTCTTTTTGTACTCTTTTTTGTCGTCTCATTAACCCTGCTGACTAACGGACTAACCTTCAACGCTCAAATATTGATTTCCAAATTTTTTGACTTCTAGAGGTTATGTACTGACTTAATATTTACTTTTACCTTTTTGAATAATACAGGGGCTATGGTGAAAAAAAAAACACATTTTTTTTTCAAATGTTATCTATCTATATTATGATCAAATATTTTATTTACCAAGCCATTATACAGTAACAAAGCTTCAAATTCACAAAACAAGACTCGTCATTTCAAACTTACATCGTCATAGTACAACTTGTGGGTTGATATATAATTTTGAATAGTTAAACTTTGAGCTATCTATATTTGAATAACCCCCTATCATATATTGGCGGGAGTGAAGTTCATGCATGCACGATGAGTCTGTATTAGTTCATAACTACTTATTTAACATATCTTTGTACTGATATCATAATATAACCACGGTATGCTGATTTTGTTACGAGTTAATATCCGAACTGAAATTTTGATGAACCAAAGTTCATGTAATTCGATTTGTTTGCAAATAGCGAAAAGTAACGAGGACTACATTTTGGGGTGATAAAAGACAGATGTTATGGGAAGTTGTATTCTATTATTAGGTATTTTCTTTATTCTTGATGACTTAAGGTATCAAGTACAATATTATCTTTACACTTTGGAATTTTTTAGTCTTATCGTTGATAATCGCGGTAGTCCAGTGGCCATTTCGTGGGATCTATTCCAAACTCACACACCAATGTTTTATCGCGATTCTTTTCGGAAGTATTTACGATAAATATCGATTACTGATAACTTTGTTCCCACTCTACTTCTTACCCGGTATGTGGTAATAAGCTCACCATCTTACTTACCCTTACTTACCCTTGGGGCGTAATATAATGAATTGGCAAGTCGAAGCTTAAATATCCGTAAATATGGCATGTTATATCGAGCAGTAATTTACCATGCATCGATATTTATCACGCATAAGACTGAAAACAATCTGAATAATTATCGTTATGAGACAGGATTCAATCCTGAAACTTTTTGTTTCAGAAGCGAGATGCTCACCCTCCAGAGATATTTGGTTACGACAAATAATAAGTGTTTGTTAACTTGCAAATCTCCGGAAATTAAATAATATTTTTACTTCAACATCTGTCAAGCTAAAACCAATGCAGTCGTTTAGAAAATCCTCAATTTTGTACAACCAGATTATATAATATTAATGTAATAATTGTAATTTTATAAACATGATTGCTAGTGATTCCTTCGTAGTCAAACAACAGTATTTATTACCGATTACCTAACCGTATCATACAAATGTTTGGCTTCTGCTATCAACCTAATTTACATATCCAGGGATCATTTACGCTGTACGTGATATAAATATTATAGTGTGCCTTACCCTCACAAATTCCTCAACGTGTCTACTAGTTGAAGACAATTATCTTATAAGTCACATCACCCTTTGACTTTAGGACGAGGTTTGGGCTTTTTAACTTGTCAAGCGGTTGCTTGGCAACGATATAAACAAACCATCGTTCATAACTTAGACGACATTATTACTAGCAGATCCGTTGCTTTATTTATTAACGATGATACCCGGTAAAAGATGTTTTGCTAAAAAATAAACGATGAATCATCCTTTACATCTATGGAAATGAAAAATGGATATTGTCCTATTGGCAGATCTAATCGATATGCACACAAAGTTTCACGAAAATCAGTCAAGCCGTATCTAATGACCAAAAAAAAGAAAATTTTAGAATAGCTTTAACATTTAGGAGGATGAAAAATTGATGTTGTCCGATTTTCAGACCTACCCGATATGCACACAAAATTTTTACGAAAACCAAACGCGCCATTTCGGAGTAGTTTAATTACAAACACCGCGACACCGGAATTGTATATATTTGTTAATGTCTTGGACTCGTTTGCAACCCCACAGCGCCCTCTTTTATACCAAAGCTAAACAATTAAAACTTATGGAAACCAGACAAATAAGATGAATACTTAATTTTTTTATAAATGTGGGGATCAGTCTCGGTGGCGCAGTGGCTAGCACCCCGCTTCTGATTCAAGAAGTAGTGGGTTCAAATCCTGGCACAGAACAATGACTTTTTGAAATTTTCGGAAGTTACGTGTGATAAATGTCGATGACTGACAACTTTGTGCCCGGTATGGCAATAGGTTCGCCACCTATTCCATTTGGGACGTAAACATAACGGCAGACGATGCCTAACAGCCGCTGCTTCGCGTTCGGGTAGAAAAAGGCGTGAAGTTATGTATATGGGGATCAAACCCACCGTATTCTACTACGCTGTCGCTGGTTGCATCATGCATCACAAGTCCCGTTATGGTCATATTTAAAGTCTTGAAATATAATTGATTTTTGTGAACTGAATCAACTCTGTAACACAATTGTCTGGGCAGTGAACGTCTGGAGAATATAATTTCCTACTATGTCCAAGCTGAAAGATGATCAGCAA
Organism: Euproctis similis; assembly: GCA_905147225.2. Classification (NCBI taxonomy): domain Eukaryota; kingdom Metazoa; phylum Arthropoda; class Insecta; order Lepidoptera; family Erebidae; genus Euproctis; species Euproctis similis. The sequence continues at coordinate 9,480,652 of LR990122.1, forward strand.
ATGTAATTTTTGACTCGCGACATGCTCGCATTTCTTTTATGTACTTATTTTATTGTTTTCTTACTAAACATAACATAAACTTAACATAACTTCACGCCTTATATACCCGAAAGTGTAGGCAGTGGCTGTTAAGCCTCGACTCGCTGTTATGTTTACGTACCAAATGGAATAGGTGGCCAACCTATGCCATACCGGGCACAACGTTTTCAGTCATCAATATTTATCACACATAACTTTCGAAATTAATTTCAAAAAGTCATTGGTAACGGTGAACGTAACGATTCGGTGAGTCGAGGCATAAACAGCCGCTGCCGACACCTCCGAGTAGAAAGACACGTGAAGTGATGTTGTGTTTGTATCATTTACTCACGAGATAAGGAATTTGTTTTGTCGCTCAAAACAAATAATTTGATTAGTATACAGTATTTAGCTTGGTATTGTAAATAAATACTTTTTTATAGCCTAATAATTTCATGCAGCGAACTGCTTGACTCTAACACTGGTGTGTTATACAAGTAATAAATAATAAATAATAGTTTAAAAAAACTAAAAAACACGCTTTTTATAGAAAACCGAACTAAAAAATAGAAAAATAAAAAAAAAAAAATTATTTTAAAAAAAGCGTGGGGTGCTTTTTAGATATTAACGAAATGATAATCACTCTACTCATATCTGTCAATAAAATATTTATAACTATTCACACCATGCACCCCACGCTTTTTTTAAAATAAAATATTTTTTTTTATTTTTCTATTTTTTAGTTCGGTTTTCTATAAAAAGCGTGTTTTTTAGTTTTTTTAAACTATTATTTATTTTCTATTTTTTAGTTCGGTTTTCTAGTCTAGAACTTTCATAGTTCACAAATCGCACCATCTAGTGGCAATCACCGGAAACTAAAAAAGAAGTCGGTTACAAACAAACATACAAACATACAAACCTACAAACATACAAACATACAAACCTACAAACAAACATACAGGTGAAGCTAATAAAAAGCTAATAAAAACCACTGTAGCCTCAGAACTTTAATGGCATAGTGGGGGTTACCGATAAGTAACAGAAGTCTCGTTTTCGAATTTAGTTGCGTTCCGTGCGACAGCTAAAAAAACGCAAAACTATTTTTTCTTTTGGTAAAGATTAATTCTTTTCCCGGATTTGTAGTGTTCTTTAAATGTTATCTGATATAATCCTTATCGATTTATTTCAATTTTGTAAAACAATATACATGTCTATTATATGAAATGAATAAAAACCGCATCGTCAGACCCTCGTCAGCTATGTATCCTATTTGATAATCCCCGCCGAGCGAGCGCCAAAATCGAAATAGTAATAATGGATGCCTGAATTCTTTTTCACCAAATTGAGGGAGCACCATATCATGAAATTGAGTTACAACCTTACGGGTGTTTGGAGATATAATGTTATAAACGTACCAACGCTCAAACCCTATTCAACTGATCACAACACATTTACTGACAAAATACTCAACAATACTTTTTTCACTCGTATACAGTAGTTATAGAATCATTTACACCGTTTAAAACACTTCATTAGATACGTGATCTTTTTGCACAGTTCTTCTCATGATAGCGGGGTGCAATGTTGAGAAGAACTACTCGGTGAAAAATAAAAATGACTGACATAAATTTCTGTTACCTCTCACAAATACAAGCAATCAAACTGGAAGGGCATATTGACACAGCAAAACAGGCTTCATTGTGCTTAACAGTTTTCACTTCCGAATGTCCGAATATAAATATCGGAATTCACAACTCAGCCAGTGTCAGCGATTCGACCACCCTCAGAAAATATGGTAGTGTTGAGTTTAAAAATTCATCTGTTCAAAACTAAACACTCGAATTAATAAGCACAATTAATTAAAAATTAATTTAATTTAAAAATTAATTTAATTTATTAATATACTAGAGTACAACGTCGTTGTTAAGAATATTTCTATTTTTTTAGTCCAGAAGTGTCGGGCCGGGAATCACAGCCTGGTTAATAGCACAATTGTAACCTTTTAATTTTTCAGTCTCGATGGTCGAGTGCAAACACGGATTCTGATCCACAGGTCCGAAGGGTTCGAATCCTGACACTGGCTCACACCAATGACTTTTCGTGTGTCGTTGACGAATTGTTTTCGGAAGTTAAGTGTGATAAATATCGATGACTGAAAACTTTGTGGCCGGTATGGCAATAGGTTCGCCACCTTTACCATTTGGGACGTAAACATATCGGCGAGACGAGGCTTAACAGCCGCTGCCTAAACCTTCGGGTAACAAAAGGCGTGAAGATATGTTATGTTATGTTAATTTTTTCCAGGAAGCTAAGCTATATATCACTAGCTATTGATCACTGATCACTGCTTATCTTCTTTTCTATATTTGGAATCCAATAATTCGGCAAATCAATGCTATCTACTGATGCCTAGTGGCTACAGAATACACATTTGGTTACAAAAATGGTTTAAGTTACATTTGTTCTATATATTTAGTAATCACTCTTCTTTTTTTATGAGATAGGAGGGCAAACGAGCAGGCGTTACACCTGATAGTAAGCAACCAACGCCACCCATGGACACCAGCAACACATATAGTGTTACTGTTGCGTTGCCGACCTTTAAGGTATAGGGGATAGGAAAGGATGGGGAAGGGGGTGGGCCACCGGGTACCTCTCTCACCGAAAGAAACGCGTCATGAGCCACTTTACGTCGCTCTTCTGAGAGGTCGGGTTATTTCACCGGTCGAGCCGCCCATTCATGCATGTCTCTACCACTGTTACCTGCTACCATTTCGGCAATACGGTACTGATAAACGCGGTTAAAATGGCGAGTTATTCTTGCTGACCGCGTTGAAAACCAGTCTGTAAGGAAGGAAGTTACATTGAAAGATTGTGTCGGTGTAAAAGTAAGAAAGGGCATGCTCCGATGGTTCGGACATGTAGAAAGGATGGATGATGCAAGATTGACTAAGCAGATATACAATGCAAAAGCGGGAAGATGTAGGAGTCGAGGACGACCACGACACACCTTCCATGACCAAATAGAACGCGTTCTGGAGGGAGGTGATGTTAGAAGCCTTAAAAATCGAAACAGTGTATGAAAAGAATTATGAAAGTAAAAGAAGCGAGTCCTCACTCGTGAATGAATCGTGCCTTGTGGCGCACAGTTCTCTCTGCCTACCCCGCAAGGTAGTTGGCGTGAAGTTATGTATGTATACTCTTCAATATCTTTTGACTCCTCATACAGCGATTGTTCCATACGAAATATATGACTGCTTTAGATTTGACTTAATCAAATCCGGAAGTTACTTTAGCACTAACGCATGCAAACACTAGGTTTATTAGCGTAGCAGATGCAGAGTACTACCGGGTCACTAATGAAAGCCGATGAAGTGAGGCGGCATCATTCAGATGGTATTTACCATTTGCCATTTACCTGGCGAGCTCGCATCGCCCGGGTTAATTAAATTTGGACACGAATCCCGCCCGGATATGTTTACGGATAACGTCAATACAGATGATTTCCTACTTAAATCCGGATTCGATTAACCGGTTTTTTTTATGGAGTCAATTTAGTTTTGTACCGTTAGTAGATTATTTATTAGTAACTAGTTGACCTGGAGCACTTTGTTTCGCTTCAGAAGTAAAAAGAAAAAATAAAAACGGTCATTGTGAATTATCGGTGAGAGAGGTACCCGGAGGCCCACCCCCCTTCCCCATCCTTTCCTATCCCCTATCCCTTAAAGGTTGGCAACGCAACAGTAACAGTATATGTGTTGCTGGTGTCCATGGGCGGCGTTGGTTGCTTACCATCAGGTGACACGCCTACACGTTTGCCCTCCTATCCCATAAAAAAAATCCTTAAGAGAGAGACATACACCATCGCAGACTTTCTGTAGACCTTTTGAATGTGTATAATAATGTAGAACATTGTTTTGATTTATCACTTAGGGTTCAGCGTTTTCAATTAAAGTGCTAAATCTCTAAAATTATCACTTTTTTACTTTATACACGAAAATTCCGAAAATAATACTGAGCCGGCATTGACGTAAAACCGGAATCGGTCTCTCGAATTCTTGGCTCTACCACTGAATCACCAAAACTTATTCATAATTAAATTGTAAAATTCATTGTTTTTTCTTTTACCAAAAACAATTTTCAAATATTTCAATACAAACAGCAATTTGAGATAAAAACACAAACATGCTTAAATAAGATTTACAAAACTGATAAAATTTAAGTCTTACATTTTGATAAAACGATGGCAACGCCATCTATTTGTCTACATAGCACTTTACACTTTGTGCGTGTTAAGAATTTGCTGAGTAATAAAACCGAGTCATGTATACAGATAAGGAGGTTATGGTCGGTGTTAAGATAAAACACATATCCTTAACCCGCATCTTTCGACAAAACTTCACCTCCCAACATATTATTGTTCAGCTGATCTTCAAAACTTTGTTGTGCATACTTTAAAGTTTATTAACAAAATAGCCCAATAACTCTGTTATTAGTTGTCAGTTTTAAAGTGCAAGATCTGTGCTCAACAGTGGTAGAGCCAAGCAGTTCGCTGTATGAATGGGCCGGCTCGACCGGTGAAATACCACGACCTCTCAGAAGACCGACGTAAAGTGGCTCATGCCGCGTTTCGTTCGGTGAGAGAGGTACCCGGAGGCCCACCCCCCTTCCCCATCCTTTCCTATCCCCTATCCCTTAAAGGTAGGCAACGCAACAGTAAGACTATATGTGTTGCTGGTGTCCATGGGCGGCGTTGGTTGCTTACCATCAGGTGACACGCCTGCTCGTTTGCCCTCCTATACCATAAAAAAAAAAAAAAAAAAAAAAAGATTATACGTATAAAGGAACAAAGCTTTCATTTCTCACAGGAATGGTAAGAAAACTTATTATAGATATGTAATAATTAAGCTCTGTCTAATATTAATGATCATTTTCAATTTAAACGATAAACTGACATTGCTTGAGCTAATTTATTATTTTTATGGGACCCGCCACCCATGGACAGTTGGAACGACAACCACTGGGTCACAGTCAAGTAGCACCTTTAGGTTGGGATAGAAATGGAAGGGATGAGGAAAGATCAAATCCTCTGATCAAAACGTGGCATGAACTACTTCACTTAACAACAATGATTTCTCTAAATTTCTGAAATGACTGACAACTTTGTGCCCGATTTATGGCAATGGTTCGCCACATATTCCATTTGGGACTACTGGACGATTCGGCGTATCGACGCTTTAACAGCTTCTGCCTATACCTTCGGATGGAAAAGGGCAAAAGTTCCTTTTTTTCTGAGCGGTAATTAATTCAATTCAAGCCACCTCACTTATTCAGCGAACAGCGTGTCTAAACCACTAATAACTGACTGCAATTAAAGCACCATCAAACATATGTATTACACTTTATGCATTCTGTCACAATTAGACATTTACACCTCTTTATTTGATATTATATTTTATTATTCCATAGATTAATATCGCTTTACGAGTCGTCCAATCCAGTTATTGCCATAAATCAATCGTCAGGACCTAAACAAACTCGTACAGTGTGCAAACAAGTCCCACAATATAAAAGAATGATAATGTCCAAGCAAACTTTCTTCCCTCAGCGGATGAAGATTAAAGGCCACTTTTGCAAATATGTACATATTTATATTAGAAATGTGCAAAAGGCTTGTAATATTAATATTACATACTACCCTTGACACTGTCCTCCAGAAATATCCGAGTATATATTTTAAATAACAAAAACAATTGTAACCTTTTTGTCTTTATAACAACCAAATCTGTGGATTTACGCTTTTACTTATTCAGCCATCGTTTTAATCACAAGAGTTCAGTAAGAGATTTTATGCCGAAGTAACAAAGTAGAGGTAACAAACTGTTTTAAATAAAAGTTTGTTACCTCTACTGACAACATACATACATAGTACTTAAACCTCACTTTAATACCCATACGGGAGAAGCAGAGTGGATGGAGGACCTTACTCGACTTTTATAACTTTTGTCATACAGTCTCGTCGGTATTTAAGGCTGCCGACATCACCTTCTCAAAGCAAAGACACATTCAATTTGGTCTTCGAAAGTGGGTCTTTTTCGACTTGGACTTCCTTCCCCTTTTGCACTGTGTAATATCTACTTAGTTAATCTTGCATCATCTATCTATTCTTTCTACATTTTTTAAACATTCGGTAGAAATACTTAAAAAGTGGTTACTCTTAATTATTTTCCCGCCAGTTCATATGTTTACGTAACAACTCACAGAAAATGTATATAATAAAAATAATTTCAAAACGAATTCAGTTATTAAATCTATAACATTCGTAAATATAATATAACATATCATTAGTGCTGCACTCCAAGTCGCAATCCTGGCTCGCACTCATAGTCCAGACTAAATCCAATTATCGCGCGTCAGCTCAGACCTACGATACCATAACCAAGGAGTTACAAGTTTATAGTTTAAACACATGTTTTTAAATATTGTCTATTCCCGATATTTCTTTTTGATTTTACAAAGAATGAAGATCTTTTCGGTAACATTCTTAACTTTTTAATTTTGTTATGCCACTAAAATAGCTTATTAAGCCATGCAAACAAATGATCAACATAATTAATTTTAACTTTTCATGACTCTTTTATTTCCTTCACGGTATTTAATACTGTAAGGTCTAGAAAGTTTTCTTGTATCCAAGAAAGAAATGTTGGTTTTCTTGGCACAAATAATGAGCCCGTAAGTATTACTTCGGCCCCAATTTTTTTTAGTAAACGATTACAACTCAAGAAGACTCCAAGCTAAATAGCTGATGACGTAGCTTTTTAAAAAAAAAGCAGATACCATGACGGTTTTTCTTTTTTTTTCATTCAACTCATTTTCTTTATACGAATTGTTTTTGACATAATATAATAACCTACCAGTATTTTTTTGCATTTTTAAACAGCACAGCGTTATAATAGCACTTCTAGTAAATGGATGTGGACTGAACCGCTGGCAGGCTGGTCGTACTTCTAAATGCAGGCAGTGACTGTGAAGTTGATGTCGAGCTCTTCAAGTGGAGGGCCAGCGCGTGACATTCGACTGTTTCCATCAACGCCCGTGTGATTCTGTGTTACCGTTCACAAAATATCATTAAAATTCTACAATAACATTTGTGGCTTGTTAAGAATTTAATTGTTTTATGTTGACAAACTGTTTTATTGTTCCTTATTATCTAAATCAATTATGATCGATGCTATGATAATTATTATCGCTCAAATAATATATTTTAACTAGAAGACATAATTGAATACTAATTTCAAAAAGCTTACTTAAAAATATATTAAAAATGACTACCCGAAAGTATGAGCAGCCGTTTGTTTGTATTCCTGCTACCTTTTAATTATTGCAACCATAGGAATATTTAGCGAAATTATTGAATGAAATGAATATCCTAAAATTAAATATATGGTGTAAATTTAAAAGCAAATATTAAGAACGCATTAGAACAATCCATCTTGTTTTAAACTGAAAACTGCAATTTGTTGGTCGATAAACGTTTTATATTTAATTTCTATTGTATTGTTAATTAGTAAATTATATTTGTTTTTTTTTACTCACTATGCGGAGCGCGCGAAATAATTAAAACATTACAACGAGACAGACCTTAATTGGACGACTCTCGAGTCGTGACTTGATTTGTTTTTAAAAACGTGTTGATAGATTCTACCACGAGAGCTTTGAATATTAATGGCAGTTGTTAAATTTAAACTTTTGTCTTATTTTTTAACTTAACAAGGGGGACATATTTGACTTTAGAATAATTATTTGTCTTTAGATAATATATATAAATATAAATGACTGACTGAATGACCAACGTACAGCGTTGACACCAGACACGTTGGAAAGATATTTCTTGACATTGATTCCTTGATCCAATCGACTTAAAATGTTAACTAAACATTTTTAATGCAATTTATTTACGGGGTAAAAAAAAGGAAGTGATTTTAAAGGCGATTTATGTTACACGATGTGAAGATTTTCTCAATATTAAATTGATTGTCATTTTCTTATTTTACACATTGTATTCTCTCACTACTATCACTCTACAATTGAACAATTACTATTTATAATAGAAAAATAAAAAAGGACAAAAAAATATAAATATTTGGAATATTCTTGTTGCATCGATCTTGAAGATATTCAATCCTATATAAAAGGAAGTCTACACTAACACTCGTGCATATTTTAATATGCAATGAATTAAACAAAGTTCTTAACATTTCCAATTCCGAACAATGAAATGCTTTTAAATCCATTAAACAGTAGAGTACATTGATCAAAGGGTCTGTTGACAGGACGGAGAGGACGCGTCCTGTCGATGTACCCGCGCGAGACAGGACACCGCCGTGCGCACTGCACTGAGCCAACCCATTCGTCCGCACCGCACGGAACTAAATCATTAGTGTGCTCACTCATTGTGAAAGCGATTTTATCCCCGACATCTCCGCCCCCCTTTGAAACTGGCGCAATATTGTCGAAAGCAGGAAAATATTTACTATAGAAAAAAAATATATATTGCCTGAAGACGCTACGAACAAAATGAGGATAGGATGCCAGGAGCCTATCGAGCGAACAAGTCTCGATGGCAATATGCTTTCGGTTCGCGTTTATCGATGATACAGCTGGCTGGATTGCTTCCATCTCGAAACGCAAACGAAAACCGAAACGAATTACTGTCTCTCTCTACTATTGCCTGAGGTTATAAACTCGAGCGTCTGAAACAACTTCGTTACAACTCTGCCGCACCGCTGTTTTGTTTTCCTGGTCTGTGCAATATTAGTTTTAGTCAAAAAGCTATTTTTCAACGCGCCGACGAAACGGCCGCTTGTAAAGTTTTGTAATTTAGTTAATACCGTAGTCAACGTTTCGTGAAGCGCTCATTTCGCGTTTGGTAAAATTGAAGGTAGACAGACGGGCGCCTCGTAAAATATCGTTGGAAAGCAAAACGGGGTTGTATATTGAAATAACATCCATTGGATACCCACCATGGCATAACTGGAACTACAAGTTTTCAAATTAATACATGCTAACTTTGTCTGGCAAGCATAAATTTGTGTTATCGTATCATTGGCTGCACAAAGTACACAAGTCTTTTTTGGGAATAGATGTACAGTTTTATAATAGGGTCCCTGCGCGTATTCTGGCGTTGTCTTTGATTGGCTTTGTCTTTAGGCGGGCTGTGAAAGATCCTTTTCTCTGGCGCTCGTGTTTAATATTGTCGTTTCAAATTATAAGATTAATCTTTGTATTTGTTGACTATTCTAAGTGTCTGTGAATTACCCATGAAAGTAATGGCTCTGTAGCTTAAACTTTCTTATTGTTTATCTATATTAAGAATTAATGTTGTCTTGTAGGTGCTGATGTTCCCGGAAGAGGGCTGGGCTCGCAGCGCCTCCTCATCGTACTGGACCCTACAGCCTAGCTGGTGGCGTCGGTCACGCTGCAAAGTGGTTGAAGTAGCGGGAACTAGGCGGTAATATACTTATATATATATTTTTTTATATAGCATACATATTCAACTTCACGCCATATCTGATCTAAATTTAATATACTTAATAATTAATCTACTTCCCGTGGTAGAGTACAATAATATGTCCATGGGTTATGCCCAGCAGAACAGCAATATTTGATAATATTGGAATATATCAGAGAATACTGGAGAAAAAAGAACATTAAATAATTAATAACATAAACATTTATAAGTAAGTCTATAGAAATAATAGTCTCGGTGGCGCAGTGGTCGAGCACACGGCTTCTGATCCAAAGGTCCGGGTTCAATTCCTGACACTGGCTCACACCAATGACTTTTCGAAATTGTTTTTTTGAAAGTTATGTGTGATATATCGTTGACTGAAAACTTTGTGCCCGGTATGGCAATAGGTTCGCCACCTATTCCATTTGAGACGTAAACATAACGGCGAGACGAGGCTTAACAGCCGCCTTCGGGTAACAAAAGGCGTGAAGTTATGTTATGTTATATCTATAGAAAAAAACAGTAAATAAAAAAGTAATTTCCGGAAACATCCGAATTCTTCAACACATTTTTTTAGTGTATTGTTTTTGCAGTAGCGATCAAACAGAGTCTTGTTTTGCTATTGACCGATTTGAATACAACCTCGTTATACTAAATGCTAAACGCTACAGAAGAAATAGAAGAAGTTACATCTTAAAAGATGTGTTCACTTTGGCATGAATAGCAAAGAAATCTCTGCACATTTTCTCAAAAAATATTTAATTAAACATTTTTAATAGCCAAGAGGAAACATTATATCATGTTTGTTATACATTAACGTGTTTTCCGCAATTAACCGGGGCTGTTCAGGTGAACACGCTTAAGCCGGTGTTTGACAAACGGCGGGAAGTGGCGCCACTATCGCGGCCATCTTCGCAGAGCGGCGCGAACGTGCCGTAAATAAAGATGGCGGATGTTAAGGGCTTAAAGCGAATGAAGCGCTATTTATTATCGCACCGCCACAACATAAAGTATTTATTTAACGCTTGCCGAGCAGATCTCTATGTAAATTACATAGCTTATAAGTACATCGTGTGCGATGTGCATATTAGGTACATTCTTACCTATGAATATATTCATATATATACTAACCACGGACGAGTTTGTTTTGTTCTAACGCGCTAATCTCAGAAACCGCATTCAGATTTAGTAAAATCTTTCAGTATTGTAAATGGACTATTATCGAGAAAGGCTTTGGGCTTTATTATATTTTTTTTAAAGTAGGGATCCTTACTAAAAGTCCAATAATTGAACCTAATGAGTAAGAAAATGACCCGAAAAAAACGGTACAGTACGGTACGAAAACTATTTAGAACCATATTATTATGTTTATCTCTTGTAGTTATCTCTCAATACCAATTTTGGCGTGAAGATATAATATATATATATAATATATGTGTTTAAACGTGGTGCAAATATATAATTCGTACATATTCTTTAAAAATATTTTCACGCCTACCAAATAAAAGTCTTAGGTTTTGACCCAAGACTTTTATTTGGTAGGCGTTAACCAGCGTTAGCTCATAGTTACTACTGTTAGTCCACGTAGATACGGTAAGTAATAATATATTAACCATACAGTATTGTAACTCTTCATCGAAACCGAACCGAACGGACGATGTGCTCTTATTAACAATAACCGCGTCTTTTCCTTAAAAATAAAAAATAAAAATAATAAGTAATATATAACACTAGAACATAAACCGGTTTATATAAAACAATGAAGAACACCATACCCGAAATTGACACTATATCCAAAGTCGCTATTACCGAATAAAGTTTTAACTTGACGTCGTATTAGCTGAAAAGCCTACCCTTTACCTAACCTAGTTATAAAAGAATGTTTGTTACAAAGTTTGACATCTTTAGAAAATTTCTTTCCTCTTTACAAAATTTGACTTAGTATTTTATCTGGTTATTTTAAAAAATATTAAAATTATTATTTATAAATAAATTAAATTTTAGTAGCTAAATGTAGGCATTTATTTCAAACTTACAGCTGAGTTACAATACTGTATGATAATATAACCGTGACACAGGTGAAGTCTGCTGAGTAATGGAGAACTTGTCCAAATTGACGAGCATGCATGTCAGGATTCACGATAGTTGAACAACCGAGTAAGGTGTGTATGAGTCCTGTCCAACGGAATTCTACCTATCCCACAAAGAACTTAATGTGTTATGTTATTATATATAAAAGTAGGAGCTACGGACCTATTAAGCCCGAGCAGTTAGTGTTAACGATCATTGCAGCTCGTTCCACTATTTTACTCAAATGAGTTGTATTTCACGGCGGTCATAACATAAAATATACATTTATATATGCTCTGACCCACTTCCAGAGAAGAAATTTTCGTATATTTTTTTAACCGACTTCAAATAAAAGCAGGGCGGTATATTTACGGGAAACGCCGCCCACATAGACATCTGCAACAGCCGGAACGTCTATATTAAAATTTTTAAGGAGGAGGTAAAGGATGTGATATGCCACTCCGGATACCTCGAATTTTTACCGAACCAAACCGGGAGTGAGCCACTTTATGTGGATTTTGGTCAAGAAGTTGTCATATCTCACCGGCCGAGACGGCACATTCATGCCTGTGTTGGTCTTCTTCACAAAAAATGACATTCCGCTTTTATTGCTCTAAGCTTTGATGTGAAAGTTCACCTCATGGTGTGGCAAGCCCTGTAATTTAGCAGCTGTCGAATTAATATGTACTTGAATTTAGCAAAGAATTACATATAAATGGATTTTAATTTGCTGTTAGATTGTGAGGGGCATTAGATGCTCCCGTCATTATGGGGCGGTGGCCATTACAGTGCTGTTAGGACCTCAATAAGTACGTGTTGGATTCGCGCCCTACTAACTGGTATACGTGACCGGCGTGCCAACTGCCACGTACGTTTTTTTTTCTTTTTTGAAAATGCATCAAAAAGTCTCAAGTTTTCAACTTTACACGTGACTCTCTCTGTCACGAAATTGGTTTGGGTACCGAGTCTTTTGCACGTCTTCTTGCTTCGTGTGGACCATATTTGAATATATTATTTAACTCTCTACATTTTTGCATATTTAAGTTTTTTTTTATTTAATTCTGAGACAAGTAAGATTTTTTCCACAGCATATATATATTAGCAGTAGTTAATTTCTTCAACACATATAAACAACAAAATTTCGTGATTCCAAAATCATAATTACTTACAAGTCAATGTCTTTGCGGTGTAGGTAAAAACAAATGAGTACCGTGAAACATAATTCATTTTTTTTACTTTCAAACATGTGATTCTATCGATTTATTTGGATTAATTAGAACTTTCTGGAAATAAATAATAGTGATATCATACTTTATCACAGGTCGTACCGCAAATCCTTGGTAACAGTAGTTATGAGTTAGTCGACCGTAAATAAATCACAATGCTGGTAGCTGTGTCAGGTAGTAACGGGTGCGTTGAGGTGAATATTGTACGCGAGCGCAGATTATCTGTCATCACCCAAAAAGCTTATAATACGTGTTAAAATTTAATAACGTAATATTACCTCTTTGTATTTTAGACGCTAAATTCAAAAAAGGAGTAAATTTGAATTCTTAAATATGGAACATAAACATTGGATGACTAAACAATTTTTTTTTTTTGGGAGTTTATGACCTGGATACTTTGACCTTATTTATGGTCGAGTCTTTTTTACTTTACTAAATTAATCATTCTCTGCCTAACCTAACCGTAACCTAACTTAAACTTAACCTAATCTAATCATCTTTTAAATAGTGGCACTTTTTTTTTATGAGATAGGAGGGCAAACGAGCAGGCTTGTCACCTGATGTTAAGTGACCAACGTCGCCCATGGACACCTGCAACACATATAGTATTACAGTTGCGGCCTCCGGGTACCTCTCTCACCGAACGAAACGCGGCATGAGCCAGTTTACGTCGATCTTCTGAGAGGTGGTGGTATTTCACCGGTCGAGCCAGCCCATTCATGCTGTGAACTGCTTGGCTGTACCACTCTTGATATATGATTTTCCAAAAAATCTTGACGACAATATAGAAGTGATACATACATACGATATTTACACCATTTTCTATAATTGCTCCCATATACGAACACTTATTAAATAAAACGCCATGAATTCTAAAAAATAATATCCATCAGCACACAAATTTTAGTAAATAATTTAAAGAACAGACATAACATAACTTCACACCTTTGTTACCCGAAGGTGTAGCCAGCGGCTGTTAAGCCTCGTCTCGCCGTTATGTTTACGTTCCAAATGTAATAGGTGGCGAACCTATTGCCATACCGGGCACAAACAGACGATTTTACATTACGCAAAAACTCCTGACTAAACAATGCCTTTAGCCTCTAACAGATGCCTTTTTATTTTATTTTTTCATTCGCTCAATTATGACAGGCTAAAGATTAGCACCTGCCTTTTCTTCAGTATTAACTAGTTGACCCGGCGAATTTTGTTTGGCATCAAAAGTAATAAAGAAGTAAATTTTGGATTTATCACTTTTTCTTACCACATCATACATAAATTATAAATAATGATACCCTCTATGTATTAAAAAACCGCATCATAATCCGTTGCGTAGTTTTAAAGATATAAGCATATAAGGGGACAGACGGCGGAAAGCGATTTTGTTTTATACTATGTATAAATGATGATTATCTTCTATATATGGTTAGAATATAATATTTATTCTTTCTTCATTCTTCAAAAGGTGACAAGTTTTTTATATTACAGGCACAGTACTCAAGCCAGAATGGTCATCAGCGGTGCGAATGCTGTATACATTGTGGGCACTTTCAAACATATGGGCACTGATGCTGATTTTAAGGTAGCAATCGGTATTACCGTACCACACTTGTATTTTCTTATTTCCGCAGTTACACAACCTGAGACCTCAATTCCCATTCTATCGGCGAACCACCCGACGTACTTACCGTCTACACTCGTACGTTGTAGAAATCCCACCTGTACGAAAGCTTTGGATCTTCCTTCATTATCCACACGGCTGGTTAATGGAACAAACTTCCTGCGTCAATGTTCCCCGTTAGCTATGACATAGGTCTCTTCAAAAGGAGAGTGAATAGGCTACTAACTGGACAGTGCGCTTTACCATCAACAGGCAACAATCGTCACTTATCATCAGGTGAAACGAGGTCAAGCGCTGCCTAGTAAAATATTTTTTAAAAATCCACACTTGTATTATTGCATACACTACATCTTTTAACTATCTATTATACAGCTGAACAGAAATTGGTAAGTTCGATTCGTACCCGAATACTTTTTGTGAATAAAATAGAAATTCGTAGGCCATCTGAGTATGTTTCTATGTCAAGTACATCATCATCATCAGCCTTTTTGAGGTCCACTGCTGGACATAGGCCTCCCCCATAGAGCGCCACAACTGCCGGTTCGCTCAATCATGGGGGGGTTTTTGCCATAATCGCCACGCTTGGCAGGCGGGTTGGCGATCGCAGTAGGCTGTATTTTTTTGAGAGAGAATGCTGCTGCCCATTCTTCTAGCTTTTCCCTTAGTCGCCTTTTACGACACCCACGGGAAGAGATGGGGTGGCGGTATTCTAAGCCGGCGCCACACAGTCAAGTACGCAAGTACTAAAAAAAGTAGGCACATGTTATATTTTCCAGCGTTCGTGACGGTCAATACTACGGATATTTCTTGTTCTAGTTTATTTGAACAATCAATACAACTTGTATTCCATAAAAACTGTAAGATACCTACCAAAAATGCTACCAAAAGTGTGAAGTGTTCGTGTTATTAATAAATATTCCCTTTTCAGTTATATCTAACAACAAATGTTACGCAAGCTGACTTCAATATGGGTTACACGATGACTGGCACCTTGGAGCGAGGAAGTCGCGCCACAAACACGTTTCAGATGACACACTTTGCCGTCCTACGTCGATGTGATCACGACGCACAGCATCTTAAAAACTCCTAAACCATACACTTTATTAAATAATTTGTTCGTAAAAAAAAACGCCAATTAGCATAATATATGCTCATTAAACTATGCGAAATTATTATTTTTTATCTTAAAGAGGTTTAATTTGAAGTGAACTTATTTAAATTTCGAATGTGTTTTTTTTTTTAATTTTTGTTGAACATAGATTACCAATCACCTTTTTTCAATGATGTCACAATACTCAACAAACTTTGGAAAAAAAATGCGATCAATATATTTTTAAAATGAACTCTTTTTTGTATATTATAATGCAATTAATTCTGAGTGAGCTTATAAATTATAATATATGTGTAGTGTGCAATTTGCGTACTAAATACTTAATAAATGATCTCAATTAGATTGCTAGTCAATAATATTAAGGTTGTATTGCAAAGCGATATTGTGATGTGGACTTTTAGCCATTCGATTTTAAGTATATTATAAGTAGTGAACTTTTATCTAATTCTGTGTCTAGTTTTTAAATATCATTTATCTTAGATATTTCTTATTGATATTGTAGCGACGATATTACTAATATTAATATTTAATAATAGTAGATGTATATAAATTACTTTTTCATATGTTAAATTGTACAGCCGCTTATTTGTAGTTTAGATTTGTAGAAACATTAATTATTTTTGTATAAAAAGTAATTTTAAACATTTTATAGTGTGTAATTATTGTAATTTATTTTAACTGTATCTAGTTATGTATTTCAATGTCAAGTTTGTAAGGGTAATTTTAATTAAGCAGGGATGTTCTCTGTAAAAGTAAATGTTCACTTATAAAAAATATTTGTTTCAAATAAACCACAATTCGTAAGAAACGAAAAATTACAATGCATTAAAGTTAATTTTCCAAAAACAAAAAAAAAACAATGTTATCCTCGTTTGTTAAAAATGTGATACAAGTATTTGAACAAAAAAAAACTGGCTGATTGGAAAATTGAAAAAAAAGTAAATCGGAATTTATTTAAAATGGCTGTGAGCATAATGTTCTGTTGTTGCTCCATCACGCTTCAACGAACAAAATAATAATAAAATATCGAAACTGTCGAATATTGATCACGACCGGACCGTTCCGTACCCTGTACACCACAAATATGAACATATATTTCCTCTCTGATGCTTCTGAGTTCTCATATTACTCTTTTCGTATAATGTTTCAACCTCATACATATAACAACAAAGCATACCTGTATAACAAACACAATATCTACATATATATGAACAATAGTCAACATTATGTCTTCTGGATATTTATAAAAGTCTTTTGTTTCCCCAATTCGATTTTAATTGTCTTGTCAGGAAAACTTTTAGGAAGTTGTTCATCATTCTCTTGCAATGCTAAGTGTTATTGGCACGATATGTCGTCAATTACCATTCTATTCTATCACTTGTCTCTAGATTATATTCTTCTGAAATACCAACAAAGCATTGTTTTAATTCTGCTACTGAGTTTCTTTATACACTAATCATAATCTTGTTGACCTTTTCTCATCGTTTGGAATTGATGTGACAGATTTTCTCTTTATTACCTTCTTCCATATTAACGCCCTTCCTAATCATATTGTCTTTCACACGACCCATCTCTTTTTTCTTAGGTGTTCCTCTTCTGCGTTTTATCTCCATTCTAATTCTAATTTATTACTCTTTTAGCCTATATGCGTATCACCTCTCCTCATTGCATGCCTATTACATATAAAGTGATTTGCTTTTCCTTCTCAGTTTTTGGTAAATTGCAAGCTTTACTATTTCTTTACATTACTGTCATTCTACACATCCATCTGGAAGAAAAACGTATTCTTCCATCCTTTTCACACCTCAACATTTTAATCCATACATAAAGATAGGTCTAATTGTTTCACGTACCTTGCCCTTTAACTTAATATGTATTATAAGGTTGAAAATCGTTACCGTTATCTGACACCACCACATCCATCCAATCACACGTTCCTGTACGTATCCAGCCTATTTTAATGAGTAGGTGGTAGCCACTTAGTATTAAGTACAGCATATTGTCATATGATAGATTCGTGTTAAGCTTATTTTGATATGATAGACACGTGCTAATCATATTGTAATACGCTAGATGCGTATAAATCTTATTGTAATATGATAGACGCGTGTTAATGTTACTGTCATATGATAGACGCGTGTTAATCTTATTGTAATATGATAGACGAGTGTTAATGTTACTGTCATATGATAGACGCGTGTTAATCTTATGGTCATATGATAGACGCGTGTTAATCTTATTGTCATATGATAGATGCGTGTTAATGTTAAGTTGTTAATTGTAAAAGAGTGGTAACACAGACGTCCAGTATCGCACTCCCTCCAGTGTTTACACACGACATTTTTGTACAAAGTTACGAGCGTATTTATGTCTAATATTCAAGGATGTATTTGATAGTGATGCCGTAGAATGTGTCGTTTAACAGATTTTATTCGCTGTCTCAAATTATTACTAATGAAAATGGTTACTCTGGTGAATTAAAATATCGATTCTGGAACGTCACAATACTTCCAGAGTAACCTGTTATAATAAATAAATTATGTTAGCATTTAAAGTGGTAGAGTCAAACAGTTCGTTTGCATGAATGCATGATTTCATTGTGAAGTCGACGAACAGTTTTGAAGAGAGATCGTCAATGTCCAATGGCTATGTGTGTCCATGGGTAACGCTAGTCGCTTGCCACCATGTGACCAGGTGGCCAACTTTATCGTAAAAATAACTGAGGGAATCATATCTGTTATTAATCAGCTTTGAACATAATACTAAAATAGATCGTACTACTTTTCATTGTCACCTAGATATAGTGATTTAGGTAAACAAATTTATGTTAAAACAGAAAATATTTCAATAGAAAAAAAGTGACCTTTTGTATCTTTTTAACGGCTAGTATAGTGAATCATCCTAACTCCTATTTTCAATCTTCTTCAAGGAACCCTCTTTGTAAAAGTTTATATTGTATTATTTTCAAAACGGGGACTATCGCGTGTGATGTTTCTGATACTACACGCGTCCATTAGCCGTGGTATCTTTAAAATAATAAATTTTATTCGGAGCAATCACATCTAAATTTCTCGTTCCAAATATTTTTAACACCTTCACTGCGGCGCCAATTTTCATAGCCTTTCAGCTGGTGCGTATGCGGCGTTTTAGAGGCACAGTTGAACTTTTTTGCAGTGCGTATGAGACCACGTCGGCCTCATAAAATATCGTTTCTCTAAAACACCTTCAAATACCCCAAATGTGACTATAATTGCTTGGAACTTTTACATTAAAAATTACTTACTTTTACATTGTACAAAAATAGATACTTAAATTGTATTAGGCTTCGCCCTCAGTTACGACTTTTGAGTATTGAATAAACAAAATAAATATATATGACATGTGTTCTGCCTCACATCGCACTGAACGAAAGTATGATTTGTATCTATACTAGGGAAGGGAATAAAATAAAGTTGCAACTAAAATAAAAAATATTTATTGGAGTACTTTAAACAAAATGTTTTTCATTAAAACAGGGTAAACAAGAAGTTCTCATGACTTGAGGAATCTGGAATTATAAACCGGAAATATCACGTAGTCGAAAAGTTTAAAAAATATATGAGTATACCAAGTATGAGTATACCACATCCATGCTTATTCAAAATGGGCTTCAAACAAATCATGCAGAATAAAGAACATTTTGTTGTAGTGAAATATTTAGGTCATGCTTAGTATAAAAACGGCAGCGAAAATTTGGCTAGAGGTTATTTGAAAAAATCTCTTTACTGTTCTTTATCGTGACTTGTCCCAACACTAAACTAAGATGCGCTGCACCCGCGACGCCCGCACTCCACTCTGTGCGTCTATGAGGTCTGCCACTTTTGAGACAGTTTAGACCTTCCTTCGCACTAAGCGGTAATTATTTTTATTCAGTGCGATTGGGGCCTATTTACCTCATATTGTACTAACTAGACCATCAGAGAATCAAATATGTATATTTGTCTCTGTTATACTCGTAGAAATGTTAACGTAGCTGTCTCCCGCACAGAGTGAAAGAAAGCGATTTTGTCTGCTGCACCAGCGAGAAGTCACGCATGTACCAATACGACCTCATAACGCAGTGAACGTGTTAAATTATGTGATACATCTATAAAAAATCTTAAGATCTTATTTGTCTATGAAAATCTTTCCTTAATACATTTTATATCAAGTATTTTTAACCGTTAAATATAGACCGTTATGGAGACATTCGGATGGACCTAAATTATTCATACATAACATTATATATATCAAGAAAATCTTTTGAATGTAACGCCTAACGTTATTAATATTTGCCACATGGAAAACTAATCTGCAATGATAATACTGTTGGTTCGACATAAATATGCTAATGTAGCAGCCGCTACAAATCCCTCTCTAGGGAGTATAAACCGTTTCCCTCTTCAAGTATTGGCATCACGATCCTTATTGCTTAAGGCCGAACGTCCACCTGCTAAGGTGACTAAGGCTGACTTTCGACAAACTTACAATCTTACTTCTAACACACAAAATACTGTTGAGACCAAACCTTGTACATTATTTTTCGTCAATAACACATCTGTTTTTATTTTATTTCAATATGATATATTTTTCATTTGAGTAGAAAGCGAAATATGCCATATTTCTTGAAGTTATGTACACATGCATAACTTCACGCCAAATCCCTTGGGGGTGGGCAGAGAGAACAGACCTCCATAAAGCACGATTCTTACACGCCTCACTCGCTTCGTTGACTTTCATAACACTTTTAATGCACTCGCGTCGATTTTTAAGGCTCCTAACATCACCTTCCTCCACAACACGTTCTATTTGGTCATGGAATGTGTGTCTAGGCCGACCTCGACTCCTAAATCCATCCGCCTTTGCATTGTATATCTGCTGAGTCAATCTTGCAACATCCATTCTTTCTACATGCCCGAACCATCGGAGCATGCCCTTTCTTTCTTTTATATTTCTTGAAGTATTGTTTCTAATCTATGAGTAAGTCTCCAGGTCTCTACACAGAACAGGTAACCAGTGTTACCGAAGCTTGTGGAAATGGATTTAATAAGTAAAAACCTCTCCGAAGTCTACACAAAAACATTTTCAAAAACGTGAATTTTTTGAAGAAAAATTATGATTAAGATGATTCACTATACCTATTAGTTATTACTAGCAAGAATGTGTATCAAGGATTGTTTTGAACAGAACAGAAGAATTAAATCTCTCTTAGAATGCTGTATACTGTATTACTCTTTTTTTTTAATATCCAGAAAATACTTTCATGATAAACATGTTATCAAAAAGTATTAGTGTATGTCTGTAAAGCAAGTGCCAAAAATCAATTTAGGGAGCTTCTACTATAAGTTTCATCGTAATATACATTATATGTGATTATGTAAATAATATTTTGCTTCTAAATATAAATTTATTTCATACATTGGGATGAATCAAATAAAAGTATTAAAATAATATTTATTTGTTTAATTTTTACACACAATTATTTTTATCTTGATTGTTAAAAGGGTTTTTAAGGAATAAATAGAAGTCACATGCTTCCTTTCTAGGTCTGACTAATATGATCATTGCACATAGTATCATACTATTTGAGATTAGCTAATATTCGATGTGACACAAATATTTGTATGGCGACTCAATATGTCCCAAAAACTGTTACAAATTCAAACCTATCTATACAATCTAATATTTCATATTTGCAAGGCCTTTATCTTACGCTTAAATACATAAAAACATAACTTCACGACTTTTTCTACCCGAAGGTGTAGGCAAGGGTTGTTAAGCGTCGTCTCGCCGTTATGTTATAATTGGAATTGGTGGTGAAGCTATTGGCATACCGGGCACAAAGTTTTTTAGTCATCGATATTTATCACACATATCTTACGAAATTAACTTCGAAAAGTTATAGGTGTGAGCCAATGTGAGGATTCGAACCCGCGACCTCTGAATTCAGAAACGGTGTGCTCGATCACTGGATCACCGAGATTTGTACACTTGAATACCAAAAATAAATATTATTTACTCAGACGAAATCCAAACCAGGAACTCCAAGTTGATATAAGATCCTTTCTGTAACAGTTAGCGGTCACAATGAAACACGGAAGCGTTTCACTAATGAACTAGTTCATACAGAGATTATAATGCAGGACTAGTCCGCACAGAGCTCAGTTCAAATCTAGACAGTGCTGAAGACTGACAATGTCTTTCTCCAACAAAGTCGTTTTAATAACAGGCGCTAGCTCCGGTATTGGAGCTGAATGTGCGTTAATATTTGCAAAATCGTCAGCCACACTTGTATTAATCGGAAGAAATGAAAACAATTTATCAATAATTGCCAACCAATGTGAAAAACTTAATCATATAAAACCGCTAGTTATTGTAGCTGATATAACGTCAGACAAGGACATAGATAATATAGTTGAAGAGACTATACAAAAATGTAATAAGATCGATGTGCTCGTTAACAATGCTGGTATAAACTCTATACTAGGAGCTCATACACCTATAGAAGCTTATGATCGAGTTATTGGTACCAATTTGCGCGGAACATATGCACTTACAACAAAAATATTGCCACATTTGATGAAAACTAAGGGAAATATCGTTAACTTATCGAGTATTCTGTCAAAGAAGCCATTACCAATTATGACTCCGTATTGTATGTCAAAAGCGGCACTTGATATGTTCACAAAATGTACTGCTTTACAATACGGACCAAAAGGAGTAAGGGTCAACGCTGTCAATCCTGGACCAGTCAAAACTGAGCTGTTTCGTAGAGGTGGAATGAGGGATAGTGACTGCGATAGAATGTTTGCTAATATCAAAATGAGTACATCATTAAAGAAAATAACTACAGCCGAAGATGTAGCCGAACTAGTAATGTTTTTGGCCAGTGATAAAGCTAGTTCTATAAATGGAAGTTGCCACGTCATCGACTGCGGACTAATGCTGGGCGAAGCAGACAATTTGTGATTAATGGACTCCTGGACACGCACAAATAAACTTGTAATATTTATTCACTATACATCTATTCTTTCATAACGATAACAAAATAATGTTGTCTAAGATATCTTTGCTTTCAATGTTTATTCAAAGCAAAGTTTTCTTTGTTCAAAACTTTAATATAAACTTCGCCGTGTAAAACAAAGCCGAATACGTATTAAGATATGTTAATAGTATAATTGAGACTTATAATAAACAAAAGCTGGCAGGAAATAGTACAGATAAACGTTATTAGACCTTCCCCTGAGTCGAGTCGGGGGCTCGTTAAGATTGCAGCGACAATTACATCACACTGCTCCACCAGAATCACAGCAACACTTTTCTGGGTAAATGCGAGCAATATATTTACTTATCTCAAAGACTTGAATCGTTCCACAGGTGCGTCGGTATTATTACAGTGTTATCTCAGGCTAATTTCTCTCGTATAATCTTGCAAATTGAATGTACCTATTTCGTAAATTGTTTTGGAAGTCATAGCATAAATATTGTATGGTCATACCGTGGATTTTTTCAAACGTTATTTATTTTTTTATTTTAAGAGCTGAGAGAGTCACAGTTGCGTTGCCGGCCTTTAATAGGAGATAGGAAGAGGCATATGGAAAGGGTTAGGCCTCCAGATACCTGTCTCAATGTACAGCAAAAACCTGCTAACGTCGATTTCGTCGATCAAGCCGGCCACCACTTGTGAAATTTTATTTCAATCTTAATCTGAAATTTTATTTATTCTTACATTAGGCAGTATTATATAAAAGAGTTTAGATATAAATTTACAACTTCATGCCTTCATTTACCCGAATATGTAGGTAGTGCCTGTGAAGCTTCGACTTGCAAATTTTTCGTCCCGGCGGAAAATAATGCCATATACCGGGCACAATATTGTTACCTATCGATATTTATCACACTTATGTTACGAAAAGAATTCCCAGAAGTCATTGGTGTGACCCCGGAATTGATCCCACTACCTCTTGATTCAAAAGTGGGGTGTTCGACCACTGGACCACAGAATATTGAAACCGAATAATGAATTTCAATATCCAGGATAAAGGAATATCTAATTAAAAGTTCTCAAATGTCTAAAATTCAAATTGTAATAAAGTATAATTATCAGTTAGAAGTATATATGTGATACTCAACAGGAGTGCTCGTTAGTCGCGAGTTGGGCGGGCGGGAAGTCGGGCGGGCGGCAGAGCACGAAGCACGTTATACGCGATTAATATAATTCCCTAATTTATACGCGCGGAACGTTACAGCGGGATTCCATTGTTATTGGTCCAAACCGCAACTTTCAATTATACAGCGGAATCCACATACAAATATATACATAGGTGGCTATTACCTTTATTCCATACCACGACGCTTTGTTCCCCTTAACTTTGTCAAAGTGTCTAATTAAATTATCTTCCTCGTGTTAATAAATGATGTGGCACTGTTTCTTTTAATGTATTTTCGATTCTAACGTAAGCTGTAACATTTATTTATAAAAAAAACATGCACTTGACTTTTACATGGATCATTTTTGATTCATAATATTGTTGAATTAATTATTAATTTTTTTTTTTAAATATTTATAATAAAAAAAATATCACTTTGCGATTCCGATACTGTTTACTCATTTTGTTGTTATTGGCATATATATTTAATTTAATTAAATTTAATTAAATTTCCATGGAAACAGGTATAAAGTTCGGCGAGACTATGCAAACTACTGCCTATACTACCAGAAACAAAAGGTGCAAACGTATTAAAAATATTATTTAACAATGGTAGAGCCAAGTAGTTTGCTGCATGAACGGGCTGGCTCGACTGGTGAAATGCCACGACCTCTCAGAAGATCGAGGTAAAGTGGCTCACGCCAGGATACATTCGGTGAGAGGGGTACCCGGAGGCCCACCCCCATTCCCCATCCTTTCCTATCCTACTCCCTTAAAGGAATTTCATTTGGGACGTATAAATTCGGTGAGTCGATGCATAACAGCCGCTGCCTACACCTCCGAGCTCACCTCAAAAAGGCGTAAGGTATCATAACCAAAAAGGAATATTTTGATTTTAAAACGTGTTAGATACAAATATTCTCTTATTTATAACATTTTCATAGCGCAGATTATCGAGGGGCAACTCTTTGGGTCACGTATTAGTCGTGGAAACGATACAAATGCTATAATATATCTTAAAAATAATTGCTGAACTGCAAATGCACGTAGAGGATATTATTCCGTGAATTTACTGGCTTGAATTGAGTTAATAGTATAGGTACAGCAATATTTAAACTTTATTACGAGGTGCACCGTAGTTCTATTAACTATAAATATATACGTTTACTTGCTGAATTAGTCTCAAGATTTGATGCATATACATACATAACCTCACGCCAATTCCCTTGCGGGGTAGGCAGAGAGAACAGAGCACCATAAGGCAAGATTCTTACACGCCTCACTCGCTTTTTTTACTTTCGTAATTCTTTAAATACACGCGCGTCGATTTTTAAAACTCTTAACATTACCTTTTTTCAGAACTCGTTCTGTTTGGTCATGGATGGTATGCCATGATCATGATGTTTCTTGCATATGTAACTTTATAAATGCTAATTAGTGTTTCTATATTGCTTAGATACTAGTTGTTGATAGCGGGTTCGAATCCTGGCTCACGCGATCATGTCATGTTTTCATTCATCATCATGTTTTCCGAAGTTATGTTTGCTAAATATCGATGACTAAAAACTATGTGCCCGGTATGACAATAGGTTCGCCACCTATTCCATTTGGGACGTAAACATAACGTTGAGTCGAGGCTTAACAGCTGCTGCCTACACCTTTGGGTAACAAAAGGCGTGAAGTTATGTTATGTAAATCTGTATTTCTATGTTCACTTTTGTTTTAATATTCTTAGTACAAACGTCGGAAAATAAATTAAAATAGGGACAAATTTTTATTTATTTAAAAAGAACACATAAAGGTGAGCATGAGGTTTGGTAATTTGCTAAAGGGGGACCAATGTTCTTATACGAGTAGCTCGCAGATAAAGATAGAGTGAATCTTAACACTTTCAATGACCTGTTGGTGCTTCACTCTGTTTCCGATTTGAGGGTTTTGAATTCAAAGTCAAATATACACCATAATGTGATAAAACACTAACATGAAGTCAAAAAATTATTTATTATACTAGCTGACAGAGCTAACGTTATCTTGCCAAAAAAGTACAATTTTTGATCAATAGATAAAAATAGGTATTGGTCGTAGAGAGGTGAAAATTCTAGGTTGAGAGTATTTTTGTATGGTTTTTCCTCAAATAATTAAAAGACAAAAAAAATAGGGGTAGACTACATAAGCATTTAGGGGGATGAAAAATAGATGTTGTCCAGAGTTACTCAATTTGCACACATAATTTCATGACAATCGGTCAAACCGTTTCGGAGAAGTATGGTTACTAACACTGTGACACGAGAATTTTAAATATTAGATGAGTTTAATTTCCAATAATTAGTATTTAATATCGAAAAGCATGGAGTTATTATTTATTCATCATTATCATTACATAGTATAAAACAAAGTCACTTTCCGCTGTCTGTCCCCTTATATGCGAATATCTTTAAAACTACGCAACGGATTTTAATGCGGTTTTTTGAATAGTTAGAGGGTGTTAACGGGGTGGTTTTGATCTATAATTCATGTATAGTGTAGTAAAAAAAAAGTGATAATTTTCAAGATTTAGATCTTTAATCGCAAACGCTGCCTGAACCCTAAGTAATAAAACAAAATAATGTACTACATTGTTATACACCTTCAAAAGATCTACAAAAAAGTCCGCGATGGCCTATGTCTATCTCTTTGGGATAACCCACAATGACCATTTTTATTTTTTTACTTTTTACGAGAAATAAGGGCTTATTTACGAAGCGATTTTAAACATTACAGCATTAATTTTCATCCAGTTAAATGTATTAAATAGATTGTGCATTTAATATAAATCAATATTGCCCTTTACAGTATGTAATTTGAACAAATATTTACGAAGTTAAAACAGTATTAACATAGCGGGACATAGTTGTTGCGTTGCGCGCCAAAACGCATGCCATAAATAGCACAAATTGAACTTTTTAACATTCAAATTTTACTCATTTATCGCTTTTGATACGGAACAAAGTTCGCCGGGTCAGCTAGTTACATATATAACAAAGCCGCTTTCCGCTGTCTGTCACCTTATATGCTTAGATCTTCGAAACTACGCAACGGATTTTGATGCAGTTTGTTTTAATAGATGAGGAATGTCAACAGGGTGCTTTTTATGTATAATTCATGTTAAATGTAGCAAAGAAATTTTATAATTTTTATTTATTATGATTTAGAGTTACACATTTAATTCTTTTGATGAGTCAGCTAGTAAATTAATTACTTGTTACATTCTGAAAAATGAGTACGTATAAGTGGATATCATCTCTCTTTCATATCACGTCTATCTGTCCTATTTGCTGACAGTAATCTTGAAGAGTTGCCAGTTCCCAACTCCGTACAAATATATTGGAACTCTTCGACCCTAGAGACCGGGCAGTGCGGGTAGTAGTAAGATAATTTTCTTGTTTTGACAAAACTCCATACAACTCTCAACTCTATCGTTATAAATATAAAGTTCAAAATGCAAGTGGGCTGGTGATAATATTTGTTTTGATAGCAAAGGGATGTGCAATCCAAAGACGTCTATTTAGAGGGACAGCCGATCGTTCTACTTGTAATTTGTATAGCTCGTGCTGAGAATTCATTACACAAACGGTTAAACGGTATGCGATCTAACTTAATTAACTAAAATTACATCTGCATATGTTTTTCTTTGTTTCCAACGAAGAAACCACACTCCTATCGAAAACTGTAAAGTGAACTCTGGAAGAATAATAATAATGTAATAATTAAAATTAACTAATTGCCTTTGATGAATGAGACATGTAAAAATAATGGATGATGCAAGATTTTTCTTGATTTTTTTTTGTTGACTTCTGACGCTCTGTTCTATTTGCCTACCCCGCAAGATATATGGCGTGAAGTTATGTATGTGTATGTTAAAACCGTCGTTCCTTATAATATTAAATATTATTAAATATGATATGAACAGTCTCGGTGGCGCAGTGGGCGAGCGCACGGCCTCTGATCCAGAGGTCCAGAGTTCGATTCCAGACACTGGCTCACACCAATGACTTTTCGAAATTGTTTTCGGAAGTTATGTGTGATAAATATCGATGACTGAAAAACTTTGTGCCCGGTATGGCAATAGGTTCGCCACCTATTCCATTTGGGACTTTAACATATTTAACGTATTTCACCGGTCGAGCCGGCCCATTCATGCAGCAAACTGCTTGGCTCTGTCACTGTCAAATGAATGTTTAGTTGAAATTTTCATACACACATACATAACTTCACGTAAAGTCCCTGAATATTTAAATCTGATGACATACATTTATCACAATTCTTTAAGTGGATAGTTGTCACACGTAATTTTCGATTCGAACCCGGACCACTCTTTAAATCGTGTCATATAGTCATATAATATAATACACAAAAGTATTTTCGTTCGATCGCCTTTACACATTTCTTCTGACATATTTATTATGTTGGTAATAAAAAACACTTGTTACGAAACAAGGAAAGGATTTCCACTTCTAGTAAGTATTTTGTCATAAAATAAACAAGTCGTTACCTGCAGCTTCGTTCGCATAAACTTTCTAGCAATAAGTTTTCCATTCTATTCCATTTGGGACGTAAACATAACGTTGAGTCGAGGCTTGACAGCCACTACCTACATCTTCGGGTGGAAAAAGGCGTGAAGTTATGTTAAGTTTTTTTTCACAGACAGATTTTTATAAAACAAACCTGGTTCATGCAAGTTGTGGTCAATCTGTAAAATATGATAAGAATCTTTCAAATAGTTTTGAAGTATAGGCAATTAACGATTTATTTCTCTTCTGTTACGCTATAAGTCAAAGTCAAAACAGCTTTATTTATGAGACCATTAAAGACCCTAAGGACTTACTAAACTGATTGATTAACTGAAACAACTGATTTACTAAATATAGCTTTATTAAGTTGAACAATTTTCATGTACTTTGATGTAGAAAATGGTTTTTATAACATTAAAACAACTTTTTATGGATTATATCGCAGTCGCATCGCAGTATCGACAGTCTCGGTGGCGCAGTGGGCGAGCGCGCGGCCTCTGATCCAGAGGTCCGGGGTTCGATTCCAGACACTGGCTCACACCAATGACTTTTCGAAAATGTTTTCGGAAGTTATGTGTGATAAATACCGATGACTGAAAACTTTGTGCCCGGTATGGCAATAGGTTCGCCACCTATTCCATTTGGGACGTAAACATAACGGCGAGACGAGGCTTAACAGCCGCTGCCTACACCTTCGGGTAACAAAAGGCGTGAAGTTGTGTTATGTTATATGATTAATATGATCTCATATAAAGCGTAATCTAATATTTTTGCAAGTTTCGGTTTCTTTTTTCAATTAATAGTAGCTAATTAGAGAACCATATTTTTCCGATTTAAGAACGCAATAAAGCCAACTATGTATCTAAAAAAACAAAATTTCATTTATGAAATGTTATTCAAAATAGATGAACCGTTTAAACATACTTCGCTGAAAAAATACATGCCAACTCATGCATAGTTCTTCAATAAATACAAACATAGTCGGAACATATTGCCGTCAATAAAACCCAGTCATGAATGCACAACGACTATTTGCATCATAATAAATATTTAAACTTAAAACAGAAAATCTATTTATAGTGTTAAAAGCACACGGCTTCTGATCCAAAGGTCTTGGTTCGAATCCTGACACTGGCTCACATCAATGACTTTGCGAAATTGTTTTCGTTGCATGAATGGGCTGGCTCGACCGGTGAAATACCACGACCACTCAGAAGACCGACGTAAAGTGGAACCCGGAGGCCCACCTCCCTTCCCTATCCTTTCCTTTCCCCTATCCCTTAAAGGTCGGCAACGCAACAGTAACACAATATGTGTTGCTGGTGTCCATGGTCAGCGTTGGTTGCTTACCCAATCCCATAAAAAAAAAGTTAAGTGTGATAAATATCGATGACTGAGAGCTTTGTGCCCGGTATGGTAATAGGTTTGCCACCTATTTCATTTGGGACGTAAACAGCCGCTGCCTACACCTTCAGGTAACAAAAGGCGTGAAGTTATGTTATGTTATACTGTTTAAATGACCAGGAATACTTTGAATATTTTTATGTATCGTAGCTCGACACTAAGTTTTCAGTCATCGATATTTATCACACATAACTTTTGAATTGAATTTCGAAAAATCATTAACGTAAGACCGGAATCGATCCCATGACTTCTGCATCAGAAGTGTGTCGACCACTGGACCACCGAGACTTAATAAACACAAAAATAATATTTAATTTATATCTTCATCTGGAGGAAAAGCCAATCTATTCATCTACGTGGTATATTGGTACACCACTTCAAGTCACTTATAAGGAAATAAATGCCTTCTTAGCAGCATAAAAGGAAATAAAGCCTGAGATCGGAATCTCCGCGTATCCTATATATATTTGTATAGAGCCTTATCATGGTATATTATTTTCGGCTGGCTTTGTTATCTTTATTGGAATATTCGTCATTTAAGCACATCTATTAAGAACAGACTAAGCAGATATACAATGCAAAAGCTGATGGATGTCGGAATCGAAGACGGCCACTACACACTTTCCATGACCAAATAGAACGAGTCCTGGAGATGTCAGATGTCTATCCTGCAAGGGACTTTGCGTGAAGTTATGTATACATGTGTTAGAACATGCCTTATATGCCTGAAGGTTACAGCTTCGGGCAGCACTTGCGTTTTTTTACGGATAGGAGGACAAACGAGCAGGCGTGTCACCTGATAGTAAATGACCAGCGCCGTCCATGGCTGGGGAAGAGGGGTGGGCCTCCGGATACCTCTCTCACCGCATGGGCCGCTTTACGTCAATCTTCTGAGCAGTCGTGGTATTTCACCGGTCGAGCCGGCCCATTCATGCAGCAAACTGCTTGGCTCTGTCACTGTCAAATGAATGTTTAGTTGAAATTTTCATACACACATACATAACTTCACGTAAAGTCCCTGAATATTTAAATCTGATGACATACATTTATCACAATTCTTTAAGTGGATAGTTGTCACACGTAATTTTCGATTCGAACCCGGACCACTCTTTAAATCGTGTCATATAGTCATATAATATAATACACAAAAGTATTTTCGTTCGATCGCCTTTACACATTTCTTCTGACATATTTATTATGTTGGTAATAAAAAACACTTGTTACGAAACAAGGAAAGGATTTCCACTTCTAGTAAGTATTTTGTCATAAAATAAACAAGTCGTTACCTGCAGCTTCGTTCGCATAAACTTTCTAGCAATAAGTTTTCCATTCTATTCCATTTGGGACGTAAACATAACGTTGAGTCGAGGCTTGACAGCCACTACCTACATCTTCGGGTGGAAAAAGGCGTGAAGTTATGTTAAGTTTTTTTTCACAGACAGATTTTTATAAAACAAACCTGGTTCATGCAAGTTGTGGTCAATCTGTAAAATATGATAAGAATCTTTCAAATAGTTTTGAAGTATAGGCAATTAACGATTTATTTCTCTTCTGTTACGCTATAAGTCAAAGTCAAAACAGCTTTATTTATGAGACCATTAAAGACCCTAAGGACTTACTAAACTGATTGATTAACTGAAACAACTGATTTACTAAATATAGCTTTATTAAGTTGAACAATTTTCATGTACTTTGATGTAGAAAATGGTTTTTATAACATTAAAACAACTTTTTATGGATTATATCGCGTTTATTTAGAACTCATTTTCTATTTATTTCCCGACGTTTCGAACTCTTTACAGAGATCATTTTCACGAGTGATAAACCAAAAAAACTCGTGAAAATGATCGCGATATAATCCATAAAAAGTTGTTTTAATGTTATGTATGTGATTCGCGAAAATCTAAAAAATGAAAAAAAAAAGGTTTTTATCATCGTAGAAATAAATATTTCATTTTATTCATATTAGGTCGGGGAAAAAGTCTTTTCGCATAACGTAGGTATAAACTTATTATAAAATTTCTTTGACTGTACTATTTGTGTCTGGCTGGTTTTGGTAACATTAAAAAGGTTACATTATAAAGAAAAGAAAAAAATAAAAAAAAGTTGTTTCCCGCTATTTTTCATTTGTTTTTCTCTCCGTAAAAATGAGTGAATCTAATGAAGAAATTCGATACATTTAAAAATTTTATTATAAAAAAGGCAAAAATGCAACTCAAGCTGTGAAAAAAATTTGTGATGTTTATGGACCTGATGCAGTGTCAGTAAGAGTAGCACAAATTTGGTTCAAACGTTTTCAGTCCGGAAATTTTGATGTTAAAGATGCACCTCGCTCTGGTCGCCCTGTTACGAATAAAATGGACGCCATTTTTGAAAGAGTGGAGCAAGATCGGCATATTAGTAGTTACGATGTAGCTGAAGAACTGGGAATTGACCACAAAACAGTTTTGACCCATTTGAAGAAAGCTGGTTATACAAAAAAGCTCGATATTTGGGTGCCACACGAGCTCACTCAAAGAAACTTAATGAACCGTGTACTCATTTGCGATTCATTATTGAGACGTAATGAAACCGAGCCGTTTTTGAAGAGATTGATAATTGGCGATGAAAAGTGGATCACGTACGACAAGAACGTGCGAAAAAGGTCGTGGTCGAAAGTTGGCCAGGCTTCACAGACTGTGGCCAAACCTGGCCTAACACGAAATAAGGTGATGCTGTGTGTATGGTGGGATTGGAAGGGCATTGTTCATTATGAGCTTTTACCGTCCGGCAAAACCATCGATTCTGATCTTTACTGCCAGCAATTGATGAGATTAAAGGAAGCAGTCGAGAGAAAACGGCCGGAATTGATCAACAGGAAGGGTGTGGTCTTTCATCACGATAACGCTAGACCACACACATCTTTAGCCACTCAGCAAAAATTAAGAGAGTTCGACTGGGAGGTCCTAGTGCATCCACCATATAGCCCTGACCTTGCGCCTTCAGATTTTCACCTGTTTCGGTCTCTTCAGAATTCTTTAGGTTCTGTAAGGTTGACCTCAAGAGAGGACTGCCAAAACTATTTGTCCCGTTTTTTTGATCAGAAGTCCCAAAGTTTCTACAGTAACGGGATAATGTCTCTGCCCACAAAATGGCAGAAAGTTATTCAACAAAACGGTACATATATATTGTAAATAAATGTAAATAAACTTTGAAAAAAATGTCTTGACTTTTCATACAAAAATACGAAAATACTTTTTCCCCAACCTATTATAACACACTAGCTGACCCGGCGAACGTTGTTCCGCATCAAAAGTATTATCTGCTGTCCCGCTATGTTAAAACTGCAATATCTTCGAAAATATTTGTTTAAATTGCATACTGTAAAGGGCCAGGATCATCTATATTACATACACAATCTATTTAAGACACTTAATTGGATGAAAATTAATACTGTAATGTTTAAAATCGCTTCGTAAATAGGCCATTATTTCTCGTAAAAAAAAATAAAAATGATCATTGTGGGTTATCCCTAAGAGATAGACATATGCCCTCGCGGATTTTTTGTAGACCCTTTAAAGGTGTATAATAATGTAGTACGTTGTTTTATCACTTAGAGTTTAGGCAGCGTTTGCCATTAAAGTTCTAAATCTTGAAAATTATCACTTTTTTTACTACACTATACATGAATTATATATCACCACCCCGTTGACACCCTCTAACTATTAAAAAAAACCGCATCAAAATCCGTTGCGTAGTTCTAAATATATGCGCATATAAGGGGACAGACAGCGGAAAGTGACTTTGTTTTATACTATGTAATGATGTGAAATGGTTAAGAGATTACCAACACATGTACCCTTTGTCTATCATTGATGTCTGATCTAACTTGAATTGTGTTTTTCCGTCTACTTATGATCACACGATCACTTAGTGCCAAAGTTGTGTATCATCGAAATTTAATAACTTCGGAAAATAATTCCGAGAAATCATTGGTGTGAGCCTGGAATCGAACCCACGAATTTGATACAGAATCGTCAAAACTTGAATTATTTTAATCAATCTTACTTACCTCTTAATCTTTTTATGTTTTCAAAACTATATATATCATTATTTTCCTCATAATAAAACACAAAAATAGTCTAATATTTATTATTTTATCAAATTCCATTTCTGTAGTGTCATTAAGGTGTAAGTTATAGTTTATAACATAACATAACTTCACGCCTTTTGTTACCCGAAGGTGTAGGCAGCGGCTGTTAAGCCTCGTCTCGCCGTTATGTTTACGTCCCAAATGGTCCCATACTAGTTTATAAGACCACCCAAAACAGTTTTACGGTCACGTAAATTTAGAATGTTTTCACTGCAATTTTGGAACAGTTTTCATTAGGTGACCTGAGAGGTCTAAGGAGGTCTATTCTAATCTAATATTCTAATCTAATCTAATATTAGGTATTATTAATATTAGGTATACAAACAATAGGTAATTCAATTAGGATGAGTTTAACTGGTCTTCTTTCTGTTTCCTAAAACCATAAACAAGGGCATATTGTTTTAGCGGTTATGATATAGCATAAGTCTCGTCTCGCCGTTATGTTTACGTCCCAAATGGAATAGGTGGCGAACCTATTGCCATACCAGGCACAAAGTTTTCAATCATCGATATTTATCACACATAACTTTTGAAACTAATTTCTAAAAGTCATTGGTGTGTGCCAGGATTCGAACCCGCGACATCTGGATTCAGAAGCCGTGTGCTCGACCACTGGACCACCGAGACTACAAATAAGCGTTACGTAGAATAAATCGCCCCGCTACTACTGGTGTTAGCGTTATCATATATAATTTAAACCACACCTCAATAAATGGACTATCCAGCGTTTCATTTGAACTTATAGTTTCTGAGATTAACGCGTTCAAAACAAAGTAACTAACTCTTCTAATTACTGTTTTTAAATATGACGTATAGATAAGCAAGGTAACTCTATGACATTTTTACAATTATTGAAACAAGCCATCGACTCAAAATACAGATTAAAAAGAGAAAAAAAAAGCATTTCCAAACAACCGGCCATAGTCACATAGTGCTTATAGCATCGACCAGTTGTGCGACAGAAATTTAATAATGAAATATTTATTTTTTTCATTAATATTTACTATTTATGCTGAAAATATCAAATGCAGAGATGAAGACAAGATTATGAAAGGTGATTTGTACATAAATTTATTATCTAAAATTACATGGTATAATATTTGCAAGCCTTTGTTTAGAAGTTGTGGCTTTGTCTCTGTTATTATCTAAACACATAAATATTGATATTAAATATTTCATTCGGCGACACATAGAAATGACTACTAATGCCGTCCAGGTATTAAAAATTTTAAGTTACATAAAATAAAACTAGAACTTCAAAGTATTATCACTACAAAGACGTGTTCTCTGTCCCTACATCCCTATACATACTTAAAGTTTTAAGACTACGCAACCGATATTGACGCGGTTTTTAACAGATAGAAGGTGACAATGAAATGGTTTTTAGATAGAATTCATGTTTAATGTAGTAATTAAAAAGTGATAAATCCAAAATTTATATATATTTATATTTTATTTTTGATGCGGAACAAGCGTCGCTCGTCGGGTCAACAAGTAATATCATAATAGTCAGTATTATATTCAAGACATAAAAATAAATAGTACAACCCGCGGGCTAGTTTTCTTGTATACAAAATTTATAAGTCTTGTGAGCCCATTACAAATACACATCACTTCTTTAATCGTATAAACGCTACCAAAGTTTTAAAAGTGGCGTATAGGGAGTATCTGAAGATATATTACAGCACCCCTGGGACCAGTAATGGACCTGTGGAAACGACTACAAAAGGAAAAGTCTAGTCTCAAGTAGATTTAGTGCCCACAGATACCCAATAATGTGCCAAAATGAGATATTACACGTTCTCACGTATAAGTACCTAAAAGTGATCTTCAAACTCTTGTAACTATTGTTTTTATATATTGCTTTAAAACGTTGAATTACTTTTGTAAATAATAACAATGTTTTTAAATTAGTGTTTATGAGGTTCTGCTCGCGATATTTATGTTGATATAATGTCGTATTAACTTTTATTTAGAACTTTTAAAGACAATCTCATGAAAGACATCGCCATGTAACTCCAACGGTAGATAGCTCTCACAGGGTACGTTTTTTTTCCTAAAATATCTCATAATTATCGTAATATTATGTTCAAATTAGAAAAACTAACTTGTATCCCATGTGCCAATTATAGCTGATATTTAAGCTATATTACTGTTAGGTTTCAATAAAACTTCACCGATTTTTGTATTTTAATATTGGTTAAACTATGATTATATTAGCAACACTCGCATCGTTTACAAGTTCTACATTATGATACTAAAAGAATCGAGATACACCAATGAGTATTTAAATTTACATACATACATAACTTCACGCCAAATCCCTTGCGGGGTAGGCAGAGAGAACAGAGCGCCATAGGGCACGATTCTTACACGCCTCTCTCGCTTCGTTGACTTTCATAACTCTTTTCATGCACGCGCGTCGAATTTTGACAAAATTGTAACATGAAAAGATACCCGCTATGAGGAAGCTATACATATAATAAATTCTTCAGAAGAAAATACAGCTTAATAGAATATATTTATAACCCTTAGAACGTCTGTGTAGCTTACAATGAAATGAGTTGAAAAGATTCATGTAGATCAAGCACATGTCCAAATTATTGATAAAAAGTAAAACAATCATCCAAATCATTTTGCTAAAAAATCATTCTGCTAAAATAAATAATTGAATCATTATTGAATATGATTGCAGCCTGCTATTGGCCAAATGAGGTTTACGAGCCGTGTTTTGGTGGGTGTGCAGAAGTGTCGTGTGACAACCCACGTAATCACCTGCGCCCCTGCTACCCCTACTGTGAGCCAGGCTGTGTGTGCGAGGAGCCATATGTCCGAGACGATCGCACACATCAGTGCGTTCTGCCCCAGGACTGTTCGCCGTAAGTATATACTATACACAAACAAGTAAAGTTTGTGATGCCGTAATCTCTACGGAATCGATTCGGAGCCACGCAGTTTTAATACAGCGGAACTCTCAAAATATCGACGCAAAGTGAGACACTCTGTGTTGCATATGTCCATGAGCGGCGCTAGTCACTTACCAGGTTCCTTCCTAGTTTGCCCACTATCCAAAGGAACAACAAAGATATGCTGCAATGTTTAAATTATTAGAATTGCTAGATAGATTTATTTTCGATTTTTGCACCTAAAAGCCCTTGCGACTTTATTCAGAGCTGACCCAAACAAACTCTATTTCTTTATAAAACTAGTTTAGATTTCAAACTCAATCGCATAATCAATACAAAATTTTAAAATACGTAACAACTTACTGAAACCCCTTAACTAATTAATAATTTTGTTTATTACAGGACACAAATGGGTATACCTGTGCCCGTAAAAAGAGCAGACAAATCGCCCACATCTTTGCAGCAGAATAGATACTCTAGTACATTATCAAGAAGTCACAGTAGACATGACGACATGCCGCTTGATGTCCTAGAGAACGAGGTCACCCTAAATCACATGAGCCCTATAAATAGGAATGTTGACAGGAAGGATGACTATAGACATGGCTCTGAAACATCAAGAATGGGGAATTATTTCAATATAGTTATAGCTCCACCGCCTATCAAGACACTCCAACCAAGAAAACTACTGAAAACAGATCCATACAGAACGCTTGTAAAAGCAATAAGTTAAATTATAATAAAAAATTCTAATAAATATAAAAACGCTTTTATTTGCAACCCACGAAATAATGTAACTTTTGATACTTATATAACGACTAATTGCAGTCCGTTTGAATACAGCTATAATTTTTTTGTTTTAAGAAATTATAGCTTAAATAAACATCGATTTTATTTTAATAAGAATAAAAACCTATTTTTTACATATATCTCATACAAATATCTGGGTATAAAAATGTCCAATTAGAGAAAAATAAACAAAAAATGACAAAACAATTAGGTATTCAAAACATTTTTTTTTCTCATAACTCAGTAATATCTATAAAACCTAATTCATGACTACCAAAAAGGAGTAAAGTAAAGTTACGAAAAAAATAAAATAATCGATGTTTATAACTTTGAAGCTGATTCTTTTTTTTCATTTACTCGATAAAAACGTTAAATCAATCACATCCGGTAAACTCTTTTTCTATTTGCGAACAATATCTTGAATGTTAGTGCTTTCTTAGTTCCAAATATACGATAACGGGGAACGTAGTCAAATAACTAGTAGCCATTTTGGAAAACACAACATGAATAGAAATTGACACACGTGTATATTTATTACTCAAATAATATGCGTAAATTATTAACTCTCGCTTTATTACTGTGTAAGTGTTTCATTATTTATTGAGCCATTAAAATTATATATGATTACTACAAAATAATTTAATTTTACAGATAATTTCTTTACATCATCAATAAGTCTAGGTCTTTACGACTACGACGATATTGATGGGAACAAAAGACATAACTTAATAGAAGATAGAAGAAATTGGAGAAAGAAAGCATTGGATGAACACAAAGATTTGGACAGATGGAGACACGAGTACGATAATCATAGGTATTCGGATGATCACGAGTCTAGAACTTACAATGGAATGGAAAGAAGAGATAGAGAAAGAGATGTTGAGCTATCATTACCCTACAGAGGAGGAGTGGATCATCATTACGACATTGAGAATACAATTCAACAAAACATGAAAAGTGCAGAACGAGATGGCCACCATTTCGCGTAAGTTTTAAATATCTAAAGAGATATTACTACTAACAATATTGAAGGTGATAAAGCGAAGAGAAAAGGCAATGATAAAACAAACTTGATAAATATGTTAACTAAATAAATATGATTTTATTATTATTTTTATAAACAAACTCGTAATTTCAGAGAAAAAGAAGTCGATAAGAAACTATTGATGAACTGCAATAGACCACATGAGAGGTAATTAAAATTTTTAAATTTAATTATTTTTTTTACAATTTTGCAATACATCCATGCAATCCAAAAGAAATTCCGAGAAATTGTTGATGTGAGTCAACAATAGAACCCACGACTTCTGAATCAGAAGCGGGGAGCTGGACCACTGGAGCATCGAGATGCTACATTTTTTTTAAGAATGTATTTTTATTATTATTGAGAATTTTCAACTAATCGTCTTCAATTTCTAAAACTCATTTTATCAAATTATAGTTTAAATATAGTTAATTTTGTCTCGTGTGAAGGTTTGAGACATGTTTTGCGGGTTGTGCATCTGTGACTTGTGACAACCCGCGTGACCGTTTGCGACCCTGCTACCCCTTCTGCGAGTCGGGATGCATTTGCATCCAACCCTACGTACGGGATGACAGAACGCACAAATGTGTTCTGCCTGAAGAATGCAGCAAGTAATTTAATTTACATAATAATATTTTATATTAACGTTTAAATTTTAAACAAGTGATATATTTGTTTTAACGGCCAGCTCGACCGGTGAAATACCACGACTTCTCATAATATCGACGTAATATGGCTAAAGTGGCTCATGCCGCGAGTTCCAATTCTTTCACTATTCCCTTCCCATCCCACTTCCGACCCGTTCCATATCCCTTTGTAAGGGCTGGCAACACAACTGTGACACTATCTGAGTTCAGGTGTCCATGAGCGACGTTTGTTACTTGCCATCGGGTGATACGCCTGCTCCTTTGTCACCCTATCCCATAAAAAATAACTTTACGTCTTTTTTTACCCGAATAGGCCGTGAAGCCTCGACTGGCCGATTTTTTGTCGAGGCCCAAATGGAATAGGTGGTATAATCCATTGCTATACACCGGGCATATTCCTGTCATCGACATTTATCACAAGTAACTTCAGCAAATTCCCAAGAAGTTATTAATCCGTTACTAAGTCCGGATGGAGTGCCAGCCCTTCTGATCATAAAATAAGTCTCGCGATTTATATTTAAGGTTTTGGTGAAAATCAAAATTAAACTCAAAACAAGTCTTCCACATTCCTTCCACATTGTAAATCAAGCTCCTTATTTTAGTTAAAAATAATTGTAAATTGTATATTTATTCGCATTTAAATGATCAATAATTTTTATTTTACAGAGGTTTAAAAGGTATTCCAGATCTTGGCGAAGATGTATGACTCATTACGCAGTTGATCAAATCGGTGTTTGTTGATAACTTATATTTATATAATTTATAATTTTTTGTAATAATAAATTTATATACAACAATAACTGTTGGTTTTTTTTATTATAAAAAAAAACGTTCTGGATAGTTATATTAATTGAAATAAAAATAAAATAAAAAGCTTCGTTTGTTGCTTATTTTTAAATAGTTTGATTATTTAGAAATATATCATGCTCTATAAGTTTTCCCTAGTATTCAAAAATCTGTGCCCTATGAAATGGGAATGAACAATTTTGACTTATTGTCCATACAGACTTCAATCAGAGTAATCAATATAGTTATAACTTACAAATCTCTCTCCAAATCGGCTGCAGTACCTAAATGTAGTTAGGGCTTAATATTCTCCCAGAGGTCTGAAAGGGCGTCACTTTCTACCACCATTTATATCTACCACTGGGGTTGCAAATACACCCTGTCACCATATCACCACGGATTATTGCTATCCAAAGTCTCGCGCTTTCTTTAGAGGGTTAGCAGGATCCGATTTTCCAGGGGCGACAAAGACGAAAATTGTAATATTTAAAGTTGACACGTATTTTGTATAACCTCGGATTCAGAATTTGGGTTCGAACCTAAATGGCAATAATATGTCAATTGTGTCCACAAATTATGAATCCCTTTTATTTAATAGTACTAATAGAGTGAAAGTAGTATAATTTGTCGTTATAAATAAGAGAAGACCGGCTAAATATTGTCACCAAAATTATTATTGAAATACAAGAAGCGCCATTACATAGATTGAACAGCCCTTAGTTTCATATCTCGGAGTTAGATGGCGCGATTTGCAAAAAAAAATATCATAAAACAATTTCTCCTACCAAGAAATATGGCGTCTCCGCGTCGCCATCTTATCATTTCAATACACCCATTGTTCCTCGCAATCAAATAAGTCGTCCAAATACCATTGTTTAATAACACACAGACCCCTTATTTCGGTAGTTGTAGACTAAGTTTTGAAATAGACGCCATATTTTTTTGTTGTGCTCATGATATACATAAAAAAATCATTGTTTATTATAAAATGTTAAGATAATAACTTTGTCATTCGGTTTCGAAACTACATTTACTGATGTTTTATGTGCACTTAGTATTCTGCATTTCACTGACAACCAGGATATTAAAATGTCAGACACATTCAGTTGAATACTCGCGATATGGTGCGTTATATTTTTCCGTATGTTTACATTTCTTGCTTCATAACTACTTGTTTATTGTTATTAGTGGGAACTTACATTAAAGAAGAAAGAAATTTGTAAATTTTTGTGTGATAGTGGTTGATTAATAAGTTAACAGTGGTAGAGTCACGCACCTCGCTGCATGAATGAGCCGAACTGGTGAAATATTCCGGAATTCTCTGATTATTAATGTAAAGTCTCTCCCCGGTTCCCCATCCCACTTCCGATTCCTCTTTATCCCGTATTGAAGGGCGGCAAGTCACACGATGTGTGTTGCAGATGTCTATTAGCATCAGTAGTCGCTTACCATCAGGTGACACGGTTCTTCCCAAAAAAAGATAATACTTAAGAGTTAATATTTGATCGAATTATATATTTTTTGTCAACTTTAGTATAAATTTCTGAGGTTTTTATCTCTTCGTCCTAATGTGTGATAAATGAGACTGAAGCTAGACACATTCTTACTACGCGATGGCAAGTTTGAACATTCGACTAGAATCTGGAAGACGCTTTTACAAATAATATGCTCATACGGGTTCTTTGGACGATAGAATACAATATAGAGTCAAAAGTACTGTTACCAGTCACCTGAAAACAGTCAACTCAAATGTCAAAGTGGCAGTATTAGCCGAGGTGAAATTCAGCCATATTTTAATCCAGAACCAAAATTGAAACAAATAAGGAACATAATGGTAACCAAAATTTGAAAGAAAAATCTTTTTATCTACTTTAATATCTTTGTAATATCCTTCTAAATTCAAAATATCCATGTAAAATTATTCATGCCGCGCGGATGGTAAAACAGGTATCCGTAGGCTCGACATCATTTTTCCTTTCTTACCTTCCCATGCCACTCCAATCCATATCCTTCCCAGGCCGGCAATGCAACACTATCTTTTGTTGTAGGTGTCCGTGGGCGGCGACAGTTACTTACCACCAGGTAAGCCGCTTGGTCGTTTTCCCACCTATCTAGTGGCACAAGGGATATCAAGAGAGTGTTCTTTATGAAGAATGTAGAATAACTTGACTACATTTTACAGGAACCCTTTTAATCTTGATAACAATTAATACTGATTCCAGAATGTGGAGCGCACGGCAAATTTGAGTATTGCATCGATGGCATTCCCGGCTGTGTTATTGGGTGCCACTGTCACCCCGGATATTATTTCGACTCCGACACTAAAATATGCGAACCAAAGTAAATATTATTATTAGATGAACCGCAACTGGTTTCAACAGTTTTTTTTTAATCTGTCAATTACTTCCATTCTAAAATCTTTTAGTGTAGTTTTAATTTTATATAATAGATCACACTGTAAATATGTCTTTTGCTCGGACATGTAGAAAGAATGGATGGTGTTAGATTGACTAAGCAGATATACAGTGCAAGGAGCGGAAGGATTTCGAAGTTGAGGACAGCCACGACACACTTACCATGACCAAATTGAACGACCCTTGCGTAAAGTGGTGTCAGGACCCTTAATCTTCAAACGTGTATGACAATAGTTACAAAAGTTGATGAAGTGAGTAAGATAACTTGGCCTAAAGTTAAGTTTTTGATATCATTTAATATTCCACAGCACCAAATTAAGGGAAAACTTAAGGAGACTTTATGCGGCTGAATATACACCTATTTACCCAGTAAATACACCAGCTATAGAAAATATTCCTACACCGACACCAACAGACACACTTGATGCAGTTACAACAGATACCGACGATCTAGGTGACTGGCTCTACAATCAATTTTTCAAAACTATAGAATCACAAGTAATGAACAACACAAATGATAAAAAGCCAACAAGAAGAAGTGATAACATGTATCATCCCGGTGGTAGTGGTGGTAATAATCTAGAGAGTATGCTTGGTAGACGCAAATTAAATCATCACAATAAAGGAAGAACTGGCAAAATACTTAAAAAAAGACTTAAGAAAAGAAAGTCCAAAAAGAGGAGTCAAAGAAGAAAATTACTTCGAATCACAGAGGATGATAGTCTGTTTGATTCTGAATCGTCTTCCGGTAAAAGTAACAGTGACAGCAGTAGCTCAAGTGATTCTAGCTCTAGAAGCAGTAGCGAAGAAATTACTACAAAACGTATTAAAAATAATACGGACGATACCAGAGAACATGGTCATAAGAAAGTTGTAATATTTAACAAAAGACCACGCCCACCCTTGCCATCGTTTATAATTTTACCAAGTATGGATACACCCTACTATCCACCGATAGCTTTGCCACCACCAATGCCTATGTTTCCTATGGCACCAATACCACCAATAACTCCGTGCATAACTTCCATAGGTTTGCAAATTAATAATGGTTACCTTTGAACATAGTAAAATAATACAAATTGTGTATTTAATATGACTATAAATTTTCACAGACAATGAAACCACAACCACAAAGGCTAATGTTTCATCTGCTGATGATTCACTATCTACTACACTCAGTACTCCAACCCAAACTACAATAATTGAAGACGTCAGTACTGACCCTCCTGAAAGTGTTCGTAGGCGAGCACGCCCACAGAAGAAATCTAACTACAATGTAAAGAAAGCAATGAAATTTAAATCTTCTGAAGACACATTGTCATTACGACCTACGGATACAGACCCAGTGTAAGTTATTTCTTATTATTTAATTTTCCAGAAAAAGAAAACCATTAGCATAAAAAATATCCTTTTATCGTGGTAATATGCTCTAATATGTGTGAAATTACATATATTTATGTCCATATGAGTTTAATAATACGTAATCGCATTAGCACTTTATAATGACAATATCTTTAATGTATTTTCAAGTACCGTAATTTTCTTCCAAATTCTGCTTGTAGCCTTAATAAGAAAATTTTCTTTTTTAGAAATCAAATTGATCTCAATCACGCAGAACGCAAAAAATTAGTAAGTATATATATGAGAAATTATTTAAAACAATAATTATTTATAACTTACATCTAATCAAAACATTTTCTTACAGATAC
This sequence comes from Euproctis similis, assembly GCA_905147225.2. Classification (NCBI taxonomy): domain Eukaryota; kingdom Metazoa; phylum Arthropoda; class Insecta; order Lepidoptera; family Erebidae; genus Euproctis; species Euproctis similis. Next base: position 9,524,738 of record LR990122.1, read on the forward strand.
TCAAACTGATAGCAATGCTACAAACAAAACATAAAGCACCACCAGTTTCACACAATTACGTGGATGAAGAAAATGAAAACATTCCATTAATAAACAATATTCAAAGTCTACGAAATCCGTCTATTGAAACATTTAATCACGTTAAGGAAAAGGAGAGCAATGTAAAATTAAAAGATTTCAAATATTTATCTGACTTGATTCATAGGGTAAATATCAGCGATAAAAAACAACCAACAGCTGCAAAAATGCATTTAAAAAATGATCCAAATGTTTTGAGAAACACGCCAGGTTTTCGTAAAAGTTACAACGTAAAACCAAACAAATCTGAAGAACCATTGATAGACGGTAATCCAACTATACGAAACTTAGAAGATACATACTACATGAAACTAGGTAGACAAATTGCTTCTTTGGTCAGGAAGCCAGATTCTAAATTAGATAATATCGACTCTATAGCAAAAGAAATAAATATACAAGGAGATCCGATTATGTCTATGCTAAATGAAAACAGATATCCGTCTCGTTCTTATTGGGAGAGATTTGTAAGGTCACCTTTAAGTAAATTGAATGATTATTTGAAAAATGACAATGATGAATACAGCCTACAAAATCTGGAGAACGAAGTTAGGAATTTCGCTAGAACAGTACTACCAATGTCTCTGCAAGAATTAGAGAATATTCTAAGTACGCTGCAGAAACATCAGACTGACAAGTTATATAATCAGAAAATTATGAGAGAACCGGACAATTACTTGAATAATAAACCAATATCTACACAGCCTCTAGAAGATGATGAATCTTATAAGACATTTTCCGAACCACACGATAGCTTTACAAATAATGTTCCTCTTAGAAGAAACTTAGAAGTAAAGCAACAGGTTGATAATATAAATGAAACTAAGTATTTAGACTCATCTAAATTCAATCTACGAGTGATTGACGATTGGCAATTCCAACACCAAGATTTGATACCAATGATTAATATAAACCAACAAATATCTTATAGAAAACCAGTTACCCTACCATCTACAAATGTTATTTTGTACGGTAATAACGCTGATCATTACTCAAAACCTGAATATCCAGAACTGCTACAAAAATACCTTGAATTACCACCCAAAAAGCGTTTGTCGTTGATGAAATTCAGAGATTTATATGACAATTACTCGAAAACAACAAAACAGCGTTTAGATTTAGCGGCAAGATATCACGACCCAGAACCACAATATCCAGTTCCGATAGTGAATCATCAGGAAATACTTCAGAAAAATCCCGAAGTCTTACCTAACAGATATGATGATTTCTCTATACATCCTGAGGACACAACAAAATATCTAAAAAAGTTTACCAACAATATTGAGTTGCTTAGAAAAGGGTATGATTTAAATGACTTATTTCTTAAAAATAATTCGTCTACTATTTTGTCAGAAATGTCCCCGAAACTCGCATCGGTACCTGCAAAATATCTCGATTCATTAAAAAATTACACCGACAACACGAGAAGAAACTTGGAACATAATACAAAGTTCTCGTCCAATCCTGCAATATTCGATTATAATAATTTTAATTATTTTTCTCAATTCGGAGGCCAACTCCAGCTACCAAGCTATAGACGAAGTCTCTCCAAGCACTTCGAAACTCCGTCGTACTTTCATCACGAATTACAACACTTTGATTATTTTGCTTAGCTACTCCATGTTTTATAAGTAAAATAATATTTATAGTAAGATAGTTCACTTTAAAACTTGCTTCATAAAATAAATAATAATATTTTAAATTTTGCATTTCAAATTTCAATAATCCGACTGGATACACAAACTCAAGCTAGTGTGCCAAGCTTCAGTGCAGTGCAGGGGAGGGAGTCTGAAATTGTGCACCACACCGATACTCTGCACTTTTAGATGCTGTAATATATCCATTGCCTGTTTTGTGTTTGTGCTTTGGACACAACTGAACTGAAACACGCAATGGATAGTAGACAGTCTGGTTCAGTTATAAAAGATAGTTATGAGGTAGTATACGGTAATCCCGCTGTATTCTTCACAGACAATTTAATTCCCATTTCAGATAGTGGGACGTGGCCACTAGCAGCTTCACTGCCTGTGCTCTGAGCCTCTCTGTATACCATCACTAGTGGAACTCAAGCGTTATCAATGCGATTTCGCTGTTAATATTCGTGTATCTTTATAATATTACGATAGTAACACAATTTAAAACGAAATTAAATTTGTAGAAGTCGAGTATCCAGTTTCTGAAACAGAGATCGCAGGTTCGAATCCTGGCTCACATTGATTACTTTAAAAAAAATTTTCGAAAGTAATGTGTGATAAATATTGATGACTGAAAACTTTGTGTCGGGTGTATGGCAATAGGCTCGCCAGCCATTTGGGATGAAAAACATAACGGCGAGTCGAGGCTGTTAAGCCACTGCCTACACTAGTCAAGTTATGTTATGTTAAATTTGAGACAAAAATGGTGCATATCAGTTTAACTTAATTCTTTATATTATACGCATTCGTGTATATTTTAAATCAAACTATTTATTTTGGTCATAAAATCCAGTGAGTTGAAGGCTAAGAGGCTTTCGTAAAATGCGTGAAGTTACAAAAAAAGTCAACATTTTTGTGTCTAATCTTTATAACCAGACTGCACCAGGGGTAGGGTTAGTTTTACGAAAGTATTTTTATATGTATACACGTTTTTCTCTGGCACGCTCTGTTGCCTAAACGGTTTGATGGATTGTTGAGATTGATGGAACGGGTGTCAGATCCGACTTAACTTGGAGAGTGACATCAGCTTCATTATGCCGCGGAGTAACGTGTAAGAACATTTTCTTTGACGAATCTTTGCACTAATTAAGTTATAAGCACTACTTTTAAGTTAATTGCTTCATATTTGCGGGGTAGGCAGAAGGAATCACGAGAAATACAAAAGCCTTTCTTGCTTGCCTCACTCTCTTCTGTAATGTTCATATTTGTCATGTACGTAGATCAACATAGAAGTGACAGGTGAGTTTATAGTTCGGACACCTACATGCTTCCGCTTTTGCATTGTTATATCTGCTTAGTCATCCGCACACGTCCTCAATTAAATCTATAAGATTAATCACGTTCACTAAGGTAGATACGTGAAGCCAACTGGATAAAAAATACAGTGAGGAAATATACTTGGAATTGTTATGAAAAGCGCACTCTAGCGCAATTCCTGAAGATAAAATAGAAATAATTAAGGAATAATATAACATTTCGTCGGGCACACGGCTTCTGATCCAGAGGTCCGGTTTCAAATCCTGACACTGGCTCACACCACTGACTTTTCGAAATTGTTTTCGGAAGTTAAGTGTGATAAATATCGATGACTGAAAACTTTGTGCCCGGTATGGCGATAGGTTCGCCACCTATTCCATTTGGGACGTAAACGTAACGGCAAGACGAGGCTTAACAGCCGCTGCCTACACCTTCGGATAACAAAAAGGCGTGAAGTTATGTTTCTTTATTAATGAATTTTATTCCCGATGTATAGCAATAGGTACATACATAATCCACGCCAAATCCCTTGCGGGGTAGGCAAAGAGAACAGAGCGCCATAATGATTCTTACACACCTCACTCGCTTCGTTGACGTTTATAACTCTTTTCATGCACGCGCGTCGATTTTTGAGGCTCCTAACATCACCTTCCTCCAGAACACGTTCTATTTGGTCATGGAATGTTTTTTTAAATGGCAATATGTTGCGCCATACATTCCATTTGGGACGTATTTTTTTTTTACAATTCAAGACTTCAGGTTAAAAAAGTCATGCCCTACCAAACGGAAAAAAAAAGATGGGTTGTAAATTTACACTTTTTTTCTAAAATTTGTCAATTTAATTCATCCATAAAAACCTATGACCAACGTAAATTCGATTTATATGTAATCCCTAATACAAGACCTTCAAACATAACAAACGTTTACCACAAGTCTAAAAAGGGATCAGTTATTTTATTTATACCTATATATATATATAAGAAAAACAGAAAATAGATTCTAATTAGTTTGGCTTCCGATGGGATGAGTTGGGACCGGTCTGGAACACATTAAACCGTGATGAGCAAAACATTTGTACGGTAGGGTACTGTAATCCCGCTCAAACTGAAATAGGTCACACGCGGCAAGGACAAATCTTCTATAAAAGAAGAAAAAAAACAACCACTTCCGTTAATGTAGTGTACCGTTAGATATATAATTAAGGTTTAATTGGATTTCAATTAGAGATGTGTTGATATAGTAATTATATTGTTATAAGTTAAATAACTTCACGCCTTTTTCTACCCAAAGGTGTAGGTAACGGCTGTTAAGCCTCGTCTCGCCGATATGTTAGCGTCCCAAATGGAATGGAATGAACCTATTGCCATACCGGGCACAAAGTTTCTAGTCATCGATATTTATCACACACAACTTTCGAAATTCATTTCGAAAAGTCAGTGGTGTGAGCGAGGATTCGAACCCGCTACCTCTGGATTCCGAAGCAGGGTGTCCGACCGCTGCACCACCGAGATATCAATAGTTATATAGAAATTAAATAGTTTTATTTTTCTGAACAAGTTCTAACATATTAACTCTGTTTCGCCTCGGAAGCAATAATTTAAAAGTACTTTTCATTAAAATTAGCTTAAGTTACTCCTTTTTACACCAGCTACTTGCTAATAAAAGTCCCGTCAAAATCGGTCAAGGTATTTCAGAGATAGTGAAAATTTTTATTTTCATAGATGATGATGAACATGATGATGAAGATGATTAACAAAATCGACGTCTTTGAAATCTTAAAAACTTGTAGTAATGCAAAGATATTTCTTATTAATTTAACATTATTTATTATTTGAATTATTGTTGACTAGATTGACGGACTCAAACATAAAATTTAAAAGATATTTTTTTACAAAAGTAGTAGTAACAGTAGTAGAGCCACAGTTCGCTGCATGAACGGACCAGATTGACTGGTGAAATACCACGGCAGAATATCGAACTTGAAGTGGCTCATGCCGTGTTTCGTTCGGTGAGAGGGCAGTTGCCCTCCATAAAAATAATCCTCAAAAAGCATTTGCAGAATTTAAAAAAAAAATTAATTGGATCGAGTTTCGTCGATCGTTATATAATTGAATTAATCATAATATAAGATTAGTACTCACAACTCGGAATATTTATCGATAAATTTTTAGTATGGATAATAATCGATATACGCTTTAAATAAGGTGAAAATATATTTCACGTTATCTGGAAGGCGAGCGCTTGTATGTATTTCCAATTTCCATATTTCCCACGGTGGGCTGAACCCCTGAATATCTACTAAATCTTTTCCAGATATTTTTATGAAAGCTATTTCTTAGTATGATATGCAGCTTCGAGGAGATTTCTTTATGTAGCTAACGTAAAAGGATATGATTATAATCAAACTTTCAATTAAATATATTGCATTGTGTTTAAGACTTAAAATAATATAAACACTAGTAACGTAATACCTAAATAAATTTAAAAAGCAATCATTTTATCACATCATTAAAAGCATGATACCTATTCTCTTGAGTTTATTTTACGTTACATAATTTTCAAGACAAAATAATCATCACATCCCTTTCCTAAACTGCCTAATATCATTTATAAAACATCCCGTTGTTGAATTACTTTCGAGGGATACCACAGTCATTACGCACTCAGTAACTACGTATAATGAAAATAAAATGGTTATTTGGCCAAATCATTGCAACCTTAAAACATCGGCAGAGTAATAACGTTACCTTGAACAATAGAGAAAAAAAAATAGAAGTTAAACTGAGCCATAGTACTTCGAGGAGGAACGTTTGCTTACACTGCAAACGTGTCTGTAAAAGGCCTTTGGTAGATTTGCTCAGGTATTTCCCAAAGGTACGTTTACGGCGCACCGCTCACACCCCCAATTTTCAACCTTCAAACATCATTGCCAGAAGAAAATATCCGACAAATTATCTACAACAACAATAATGGAGAAAAACCTCTGCTCTGGGAAAGTTGTGAGCTCGACAAGAACGGTAGAAACTTAGGACAATGGCCACATTCACCGCAGCTACCTTTGCAAGACTTAATTCTAAGAGGCGTGTTTATTTTGCAAAAAGTAAACGAGAATTTTACATTTGCCGCGAAAGAAACAAAAGTCTTGACATTATCACGACAAAATTTTGTTTAATTTTACGAATAATTGTTAACTTTGTAGTAATCCGTGGGGACAATCGAACAGTCTCGGATCGATAAAATCATTCTCGATAGACTTATCGAAATAAAATCTGATTCAGAGTAGTATGTAATAACAATTCAATCTGCCAACGCCTTTATACCCAGACAGTCTTTAGATTATGTTTGTGGTTTTGTCTGATAAAACAAATTGCACATTTTTTGAGGAGCGTGTATGTTTTTGTGCATTCTGTTTTTTATAATACTTATGTATATTATTATTGCAAAATGCTATAGATATACCAATTCTGACGAAAGAAAAGCAGACAAATAATAACATAAAATAAGTTTCACGATTGATGCTCTATGTATACAGCGATAACCGATAGGTGTGAGCCAAAAGACATTAGTTACAAGCTGCGAATTATTTTTGTGTTGTGTTGGAAAAGGTAGATGCTTAGAGTAAAAATAACTGATAGTCCTAGTTTTCCAATTGCAGAGCATTATGTGACTCAGTGCCGCACAATGCCGAATTGTGCTAAGCCTAATTGGAACGCGAATTGGTGTTTAAATGCGCCAGTAGAGTGCGCTAAGTTCAGTGTTCACATTAATTGTGGAATAAAAAAAGTCTATGCTTGTACTTTAATCCATATTTATATTCCATTTTTTAAAACAGGTTGAATTAACTTTGATTATTTCCAAAAAAACTACAGCGAAACGAAAGCTATAATTTTTTTTTAATAAATATTATTATTACTAGAGAAAATTTATTTAAAATATTGTGATCAATGCCAACATAAAGAAAAACATAATATTTTTCTGTCAATTAGTTGGTAATGTTGGTATCTATGGCATGCATCATGCGAAAGCACTACTTTTGCGAGTGCCCGATTGTGCGTAGCAGTGCTGTAGTTGGAACATCAACGTTAAACATTATGCCGCATATTGTGTTTTTGTACCCTAAGGTGTTCATAGCAGCTGAAACGTATGGACACATTTTTTATGTCCTAAATCGGGCACAATGTTGTTACAGTGTTACGATATTTAACTGATTAATTTCCGAAATTTTATCTAAAGAGCTATCTATTAAGACTTTTTGATTATTAAGCGGAGTGCTCGGCATCCACGCCACCGAAAACTAAAGTGTGGACAACACAATAATTTCATATATTATGTAAGATAGTATTCTTCGTTTAACTTTTAAGCAAATGTGTTAAAATGTAATTTAAATTATTTTTATATTTATTGACTATTTCTAAGAGCCTATTCTATAAAGATAAGCTGTTTTGAATTGATTTGTTTTACTAACCAATGTATATTTATTATTATTTATTCATATCTGAAAACTTAAATACTTTTTAGTCATTTTTATTTTATTTTTTTCTCCACACGTTTGTTTTTGTGTAAGGATTTATTTACATAGACTAGTTTTTCCGTTACTTCAGGCTTATTTGTGTACGAAACTTCAGATGTAGTGACGAATACGAAATGTGTCCCCTCCAGTGGGACTCGTAAAAGTTGACGAAAAAGATACCTAGACGTACTGGAGAAGAAATCTCGTAAGACAGTCATGTTGCAAAACAACTAGGGCACGGCTATATATTTTATTGCATTCCCTGATACGGAACATCGTACTCAAATTATATTGTTATGAACTGGAATGTTTTTATCGAAGAAACGATAATATCTTTTTTATATTAGTTTTATTATTAAGTCTCGCTGGATGGTCCAGTGGCCGAGCTCTCCGCTTTTGGTTCAAAAGTCGTGGGATCACTTCCGGACTCATATCAGCAATGATTTCTCTCAATTCTTTTCGGAATCTATCTATGATAAATATGGATGACTGACAACAACGGCAATAGCTTCGCCACATATTCAATTTGGGACGTAACGTAATGATTCGTGAGTCGAGACTGTAACAGCAGCTGCTTACGCTTTCGGGAAGAAAAGGCGTGAAGTTAAGTAAGTCACGTTTTTTTATTATTAAGACATTATCGTATGCACGCGGGCTAACCACTAGACTATGGCTAGTGGTTAGGCCCGCGTGCTTCTATTAGGCAGATCCCAGGCTCTTGAAAAAACATTTTCAGCAATACCAAAATGGTCCCAGTTGCATTACATACCTTTGAGATGGGACAAGGAAAATGATCGCTCTCTCACTGAACGTATCCTGGTACGAGCCCCTTTACTTTAACTTTCTGAGCGATCATGCTACTTCACCGGTCGAGCAAGCCCATTCATGTAGGAACTGTAAGGCTCTACCACTATTAAATCTTTATATAAGTTTCTAAAATATACAACTGTTATATATATTAGTTTTTTTTTAAAGTGACATAATATTTACTACAAGTAATTTGCAAATAAAATTTCTTTCATATCATTACATTTTAACCTAATTTTTCTACAGCATAAAAATTCTATCTCGATTGGGATTTTGAACATACAACCTCTGCATTACATTAATGCCTAGAAATAATTTAAAAGCGCTGAATTTAGGTCACGCTAGTTGTAAAATTGAACGTGCTTACGTTGAGATATGTTGGTAAATGTGTTTTCGTTAAATGAGGTTAAAAAAATGAGTTTTTAATTCCTATGAAAAAACTAGCTGAATGACACTAAAACAACTTTTAGGATTATATCGCGTTTATTTATTAATTATTTATATTTATTTCCCGATGTTTCGAACTCTTTACAGAGATCATTTTCACGAGTGATGAACAAAAAGATGGTATTTGTTCAAAAGCTATTTTCATTGATTGAATTGAAATTGAAATAAAATTAGTAAAAAATAAACGCGATATAATCCTAAAAGTTGTTTTAATGTCATGAACGTGATTCTTTTTTTTTTTTTTTTTTTTTTTTTTTATGGGATAAGGGGCAAACGAGCTTGCGGGTCACCTGATGGAAAGCAATCACCGCCGCCCATGGCGTCTGCAATACCAGGGGCATCACATCAGCGTTGCCGCCCTTTCAGATGGGAATAGGCTCGTTTCTTGAAGGTTCCTAGGTCGTAGCGGTCCGGAAATACCGTCGCCGGCAACTGGTTCCATGAAGGAACAGTGCGTGGCAAGAAGTGCCTGTTAAAACGCACTGTTGTCGACCGCCAACCATTCAGCCAATGCGGGTGGTAGCGTTGGCGCGTCGAACGGTGGCGGAAATCAGCTGGCGGTATTAATCCGAACAATTCCTCAGAGCACTCCCCGTGGTATATGCGGTAGAGGATACATAGAGATGCCACCTCTCTCCGCAACGCCAGAGGATCAAGCCGATCAGTAAGAGCTTGGTTGTCGACAAGCCTAACCGCGCGTCGTTGGATGCGGTCAAATGGAGTAAGCTGGTACTGGGGTGCCCCCGCCCAAAGATGTGAACAGTATTCCACGTGAGGACGGACCTGCGCCTTGTAAAGTTGCAGGCGATGACCTGACGTGAAATACTGTCCCGCTCTATTGAGCACACCAAGCTTTTTGGAAGCCAATTTGGCCTTGCCCTCCAGATGACCGCGGAACTGGACGTCACTCGACAAGTGGACACCAAGAATTCCGATAGCGGCTGAGGCGGGTAAGGGAGTGCTCTCAAAACAGGGAGCTACGACAAAGGGTGTCTTTTTAGCGGTAAACGCGCAAACCTGTGTCTTCTTAGGGTTGAATTGGACTAAGTTTAGTCGGCCCCATTCCGAAACCTGACTAAGCAGAGTTTCGATTTCAGACACAAGTTTATTCCGGTGCTCGTCGACGTTTTCCCGAGAAATACGCGGGTGGCCGGTATATAAGGCATCCCCGGTACTGTCATCTGCATAACAATGAAGATTGCTGCTAAGCAGCATGTCATTGATATGCAGAAGAAACAGCGTAGGGGATAGCACACAGCCCTGGGGGACTCCAGCATTCACAGGTTTTAAGTCGGAGCATGACCCGTCGACAACAACTTTAATGCTCCGAGCCGTGAGAAAGCTGGAAACCCAATCGCATAATTTCTCGGGAAGCCCATAACATGGAAGCTTCGAAAGAAGTGCTTTGTGCCAAACCCGATCAAAGGCCTTCGCTACGTCCAAACTAACGGCCAGCGCCTCTCCTTTACTCTCAACCGCTTCCGCCCACCGATGGGTTAAGTACGCTAAAAGATCACCAGCTGAGCGACCTTGACGGAATCCGTACTGACGGTCACTTATCAACTGGTGCTCTTCTAGATACTTAAGGAGCTGGCGATTCGCGAAAGTCTTAGAGATAAATATGTAAAACTAGCTGAAATCAAATTTCTCGGTCTACTGGCAGCGTGCCCAGAAGACTGGCCGCATTGCCGCGCTGAATAGCTAATCCTATGTGCGAAGAATAGGCCAGCCGTCTGGTCGCGAGAGGCCTCGGTCAGTCTCTCTGCAAGATCTTTCATTTAAAATATATATATGTATATTAAGTTGACAAATTCCTATCAATCCCGTAAAATATATCATTCAACGTGGTGGTATTCTTTACTATAACATTTTAATGATATTTTTTTGTAACTTCACGACCTTTTCTACTCGAAAGTGTAGGCAACGGCTTCTCTAGTTCGACTCCCCGAATTTTGACATCCCAAATGGAATGGCGGGACCTATTGACATACATAAATCGGCCACAATTTTGTCAATTATCTATGTAAAAAGTCAGTTGATGTGAGCAAGGATCCAAACCCGAGATTACTTGATTCGGGATGCTGTACTTCCACACCGAGTTTGATTTACATAATCACGCCTTTTTCCGTTGGGGATAGGTAGAGACTAATTCTTTCCATTTGCTACGATCCTGACACATTTCTTGCTTCCTCCACTGCCATTATCGCTTTCATACATGCTGGTTGGTTGTGGCAACTCTTGACCTAGCTTCTCACCAACACGTCATTGATTTGATGGTGGTAGGTTAAATCTAATTATAACATAACATAACTTCACGCCTTTGTTACTCGAAGGTTTAGGCAGCGGCTGTTAAGCCTCGTCTCGCCGTTATGTTTACGTCCTAAATGGAAAAGGTGGCGAACCTATTGCCATACAGGGCACAAAGTTTTTCAGTCATTGATATTTTTCACACATAACTTCCGAAAACAATTTTGAAAAGTCATTGGTGTGAGCCAGTGTCAGGATTCGAACCCGGACCGAACAATTATATATATACATAATTAATTAATTTATCACAAATGATTTGTCTAAAAGAAATTAACGTTACATTCTAGGGGTAAACCCCGAACTATTTCAACCATGAATGATTTCGCTGTCGGACGAAGACCTCCAACAAATTAGGATTAGATGAGGACCTCTGTTTCGTCCTCCGAAACAGTAAATGTAATTCCAATTCAAAATTCAATTTCCCTTTTGTAATTCAGGTTCAGGTAGAACGAAATCTATTTTGTTTCGCTAAAAATTTGATTTTAGTTTATAAGATTTGTCTCTGATGTAATTTAATAGGTTAAATATTGTATGATCATTTCAGATTAAGTAAATAAGCGATATTTTAAATGATACATTTTCAGTCTTGTGACGCTCTGTTCTATCTGCCTACCTTACGATGGGCTAAGCGTAAAGTCATGTTGAAATTTTGTTTTGTCTCAGATTTTATATAGATATGTCTTCAGGCCCTGAAAAGTTGATGAATTTCATACGATCTAATCATAGATTTAGCATGTATGTAGTAGATGGCACATCTCAGTAAATGTACTACACTCTCTGTCTCTGTCAGCGCGAGTAAGCGATTCTCAGGATGTTTTTAATTCAACACATGCACAATAATTATCTGAAAGTTGCCACTTGGAAGCACACTAACAACCTTCTCGCGTACTGCTTGGCTCTACCACTATTAAAACCTCACGAGGGGCTTAGCGTTTTTGGAAAAGTCTTTCCGAAAAGCGCTATTTGCATTTAGTGATCGTATCTAAGGTAGTATAAGTGAAACGAATAAATGTAAGATTTTAGTTTTCATCATCATCCTCCCAGCCTGTTCCCATTTTTTTTTTATGGGATAGGAGGGCAAACGAGCAGGCGTGTCACCTGATGGTAAGCAACCAACGCCGCCCATGGACACCAGCAACACATATAGTGTTACTGTTGCGTTGCCGACCTTTAAGGGATAGGGGATAGGAAAGGATGGGGAAGGGGGTGGGCCTCCGGACACCTCTCTCACCGAACGAAACGCGGCATGCGCCACTTTACGTCGGTCTTCTGAGAGGTCGTGGTATTTCACTGGTCGAGCCGGCCCATTCATGCAGCGAACTGCTTGGCTCTACCATGCATGCACTATTTGGGATCAAGACAACAGGTTTCCCTATCATTCGCATCTTCCACATTAACACCCTTCATTATCATGTCGTCTTTCACACACTCTATCCATATTTTCTTAGGTCTTTCTCTTTTAGTATTTCCGTCCACATTCAGGTTTATCATTCTAAAACGTAATATTATATTTAGAAATTATACTTAGAAAATATGAAATTCATAAATACTTACATACATATCTTCACGCCTGTTCCCTTTCGGGGTAGGCAAATAGAACAGAGTACCATTAGAAACTATTCTTACACACCTCACTCGCTTCTTTGTCTTCGTAACTCTTTTCATTCACGCGCGTGGATTTTGAAGGAGTCTAACATCACCTTCCTGCAGGACTAGTTTTATTTTATCATGGATGCTGTATCGTGGCCGTCCTCGACTCCTACATCCATCCGCTTTTGCATTGTATATCTGCTTAGTCAAACTCACATTACTCATTTCTACATATCCGAACAGAGAAATAAAGGATGGTAACAATACAATAGGCACCTGTATATATTCTGATATTACTTTTACCGTCCAATATAATATATGTAGGCTCTGATCCAAAGATGATTTTTATATATGTATAAATAAATAATTCATGTGTATATACGTCTAATATTATTCGCCTCTAGATATTATAACGCATAAATGAGCAATAAACTGAGTTTATCTTTTGTAAGACGCAAAATAAATATAAATATTTATTCGCCAGGTGTGGGTATGTGGTGAAGTAGGTTTACTTAGATACCTCTTTATTTGGAAAAACAGACGTGGGATAGTATTTTTGGGTGCTTTGCGATTTTATACTTATTGCTCTGATTATGATGTTTCTTTTTTAAAATATTTTTTTTAACCCTATACAGATAGCGCCATCTAGTTTCCTAACAATATATTTGGTTTTAAATACACATTTGTAATGCATGTAAACGCCAAAGGTACTACAAACATCCATTATTGACTGACTGATTCTGAATTGACGGTCCTCGTGATGCATAGGGAAAACAACTAACTGTGGAATCGAGGTAGGCAGGTTCGATTTCCACCCAAGTACCAATATTTATGAAAACATGTATATTTTTATGAAGTCTAGATTAATTTAAAATCGAAAATTCTATATAAATATCTGATAACTATACTTAAAGTTGTCATCATTGGAAAATCCTCGTAAGCGGAGCTGTAGACAACATTTGATTATATACTAGCTGACCCGGCGAACTTTGTTCCGCATCAAAAGTAACTTTTACAGCGTTTACAATTAAAGTGATAAATCTCGAAAATTATCACTTTTTCTTTACTACATTATACAATAATTATACATACGAACTACCCAGTTTCTATCTATTAAGAAATCCCCATCAAACTCCGTTGCGTAGATTCAAAAATCTAAGCATATAAGGGGACAGACAGCGAAATGCGACCGTGTAATGATAATTATAAGTGAAAATATTTGTAGGAACCTATAATATATGTTAATATATACTGCTATATGCTGGATAATTTTACAGAATATTAATAAAGTTGTTTATAACAAAAGATAATTTGTTCTTATAATAATACCTGTACGTAGAGCCGTCGTCGTGCGGGTAATGTTCTGAAAGTCCTGTGTGATTTATGTGAAAAGTTCAAATTCGAGCGCTCATTTTGTATACGCCATCGTGATATTTAAGAAATGCAAATTATCAACAAAAAAAATCTCACAGCCTGAATGAGGTTTTACTTTATTTTGTTCATGTTCGCATTCGTAAATGCGTAGTGGTAGAGCCGCATAGTGCGCCGCATAAATGGACCGGCTCGACTCGGTGAAATACCACGGCTTTTCAGAATATCGACTGTGGTTCCCACGTTTTTCTTTCGGTGAGAGAGGTATCCAGAGGCCAACCCGCCTTCCCCTTCCTTTCCCATCTTACTCCCTCAAACATCAGGTATTTTATAGCTAGTTGAATATATCCCTGCTGTTGTAGTGATTTTATAAAACCATCACGGTGGCAATTTAAGAACCTAATTACAAATTATGGGGAGTTTTCTATTAAGTACTCAAAGTGTGATATATATTATTGCGAGATTATTGTTAAATGTGTGCCAATAACATAATACAACGACATCAATAAAATATTAGCATTTTATTTTCAAGTTTGAATTTGTAAATAGCCGAAAACAAATTTATTTCAGCAGACATGATTGTTTTCTATTTGCAAACTCCTTTTCAATAGGTACTGTTTTATGTTAATTTGAGTGCAGAAGCCCACGAGAGAGAGAGAGTGAGCACCGAACTTCATTTGCTTTGTGGATGCTTAGAGAATACTATCAGACGGCGGAGATAAAAGGTGAAATCGGATAAAAAAAAGTAGCTTATTTCGTTTACGCGCCAACCATTAAGGTGAATTAAATAGCCTTTTGGCGAATGAGCCGTCCTCTACTAAATGAGCAACACATGTTGTATTCAACTTACAAGAATATTTAATATTTTACATTTCAAGAAAACTTGCACGAATGGGCCGGCTCGGCTGGTAAAATACCACGACCTCTCAGAATATCGACGTAAAGTGGCTCATGCTGCGTTTCACTCGAGGTATCCGGAGGCCCATTCCCTTCCCATCTCCCATTCTCATCCCACTTCCAACCGCTTTCATATTGTAAGGGCCGGCAACACAACTGTAACACTTTCTGCGTTCAGGTGTATATGGGCGGCATTTGTTGCTTGCCATCGGGTGACACGCCTGCTCGTTTGCCCTTCTATGCCATAAAAATAATAATAACGATCAAACAAAACGATCCGATATCCTACAAATAATATAATAGATACAATCCATCCACAGTTTGCTGCATGAATGGGCCGGTGAAATATCACGACCTCCCGGAATATCGGCGTGAAGTGGCTGGTGCCGTATTTCATTTGGTGAGACAGGTATCCGAAGGCCCGATCCCCTTTTTTCCCTTCCTTTCCCGTCCTACTCCTAAAGGTCGACAACGCACCACGGTGTTCATGAGCGGTGAGTAGTTGCTTACCATCAGGTATCACTTGCTCGTTTGCCCAACTATCTCATAAAAAATAATTAACATGATACTCCGTTCTTAAGCTCCTTGCCATTTTTTCTTAAGAAGCCTTGACTCCGGAAGAGGCACTCAGATTCGCATCACATTCAAAGCAGTGTGTGACATGAAAGGCAATCTAATCTCCGTGGATTTAAGACAGATAGATACAGTACTTATATCAAGTAGGTACTTCTAGTTTTTTGTTTGACGATTCTAAATACATACATAAGCTCACGCCTGTATCCCATGGGCGTAGGCAGAGACTTTGGCTTTCCACGAGCTCCGATCCTGACACACATCTTTCGCCTCATCCACGGTCATACATCTCGTCATGCATTCACGCCGGTTTCGGGTGCTACGCATTTTGGCTTAAACAGACCATTTATTCGGTCGTGGTAGCTCGGTCTTGGTCTCCCGATCCCGACTCTGTCACTCACATTCGCTTTTAGTCAGTGTTTTAGTCAGTTATTTATAATAAATTATATTTCATATGATATTTTGTTTTTATTTGTTGTCTATGTCTCTTCATCGCGTTAACTAATTATAAATAATTGTAATAATGTGTATCCAGTACATAATGAATATACTCTGGCTTGTACAAAGTTTTCTTCCCAAGCACCTGTTGGTATCTAATATCTGTTCTGTGTAAGTTAATAAGTCACCCGGCTCCAGACTGCTCCATTTCCTAACACAACATCACCGTGTAACGACAAGATGTGCTTTTTGAGAGCAAGAGAAGACAGCTTGCCTCGAGGAGCATAATAAATAAGAACTTTCATAAAAAAAATTCTGGTAGTCATAAAAAGAAACAGACTTAAATTAGCAATTTCTTAACCAGAAGTCGGAGTGCAACCGTCAGGTGGTCAGCTACCACTAAACCATCTAGACCGTATTGGAAGTTTAAAATTACTGCACAACTTATAGGCAAATTAATATTATACATAAAAACATAACTTCACGCCTTTGTTACCCGAAGGCGTAGGCAGCGGCTGTTAAGCCTCGTCTCGCCGTTATGTTTACGTCCCTAAGGGAATAGGTGGCGAACCTATTGCCACACCGGTATTAATATAATACGTACCGATAATACCTAATACAATAACCAGCTGACCCAACAAACGTTGTCTTGCTAAGAAAAAGGTTTTTAATAAAAAATACAAAATAAAAGTTCTTCGTTCTCTCTGATCGTTGAGGGGTGGAATTTAAGGGTTGTGTGTATTTTTGTACGCTTCTATGCTTAAAATGGGCATTTAGTCGCCTCGGTGGCCTGGAGGTCCAGCACACCGATTCTGAATCAAGAAGTCGTGAGAACGAATCCGGAATCACCAATGACTTCTTGGAATACTTTTCGAAAGTTTTGTGCGTGGTATATGGCAATAGGTCCCGCCACCTATTACATTTGATACGTAGAAATTAGGCCAGTCGAGGCATACCTTCAGCTTCGAGTAGAAAACGCGTGAAGCTTTAAAAATAATTCATAGTAAATGTATCTCATCCAGATATAATGAGTCAATGGCGAGAAGCGTGTCTTGAACTAAGTTTGTATTACAAGCTTGAATATGCAGACGGCAGATGTTAGCAACATGGCATATAAATTACTTACAACACCACATAACCAACTCTATCATACATTATAAGCAATTATATATATTATGTATTACGTTCACAATTTCTTTAGCCAATATATTTATCTTATATTTAAAATACGCAGTTAACACATTTTGGAGTTGATCTTTACCGTCGCCGTCCGTCGGTCGGAGAGTTAACTATGACTGCCTTGCTGTTGCAGACGTCCATGACCAGTGCCAGCCGCTAGCACTAGGTGACCCGTTTGCTCCTTTGTCCCCCCTTTACTATAAAAAAGACTATATTTACTTTACTATAAATATCTTTCTCGCGACCAGAGGGCTGGTGTATTCTTAGCATAGAGCATTAGCATTGCCATTCACCGTGGCAATTCGGCCAGTCTTCTGGGCACGCTGCCAGTAGACCGAGATGCAGAGAAATTTGATTTTAGCTAGTTTTTTAATTGTCTATATTGTAAATAATTTCATTAATTGATTTCTTCTTAATATAGATTAAATAATTTATATATTAGTAAGTTTCAAATGTTGACATCACACATGTGTTATGATGAAAGAGAGATAAGAGAATTAGTTCCTTCAGGGAACTGAAGGATTTCAAGTCAAGCTTAATTCTGCATTTTTTATTAAGCATAACTTAAAACATAACTTCACGCCTTTTGTTGCCCGAAGGTTTAGGCAGCGGCTGTTAAGCCTCGTCTCGCCGTTATGTTTACGTCCCAAATAGGTGGCGAACCTATTGCCATACCGGGCACAAAGTTTTTTCAGTCATCGATATTTATCACACATAACTTCCGAAAATAATTTCGAAAAGTCATTGGTGTGAGCCAGTGTCTGGAATCGAACCCGGACCTCTGGATCAGAAGGCGTGTGCTCGACCACTGCGCCACCGAGTAATTACCAAAACAATACAAGCATTAAATTGTAATATAAAATGATATTATAGAAAATATAACAACAATTACATTAGTATTAATAGTAGTCTATCTCATTTAAAACTTTTCACACTTAACTTAAATCGTATAAAAGACAACTTATGTAACTTCGTAACTTCACTCCTTTTAATGTCCAAAAGTTGGCCGAGGGCACTACTCGTTAAAGGGGTGCCACATGATCGTAAAACCATACCTATAGATATTTTTACAAAAGAATAACTCGTACAATAATCATCGCCTACTCCTAATAATTAAATAAATATTAGGATTCATCTAATATTTAAACGTCGTGGTCACGGTGTTTGTAATTCTACTCATCCGAAAAGGCTCGACCGATTCTCATGAAATTGTGTGCACATCGGGTAGGTTCGAATATGACAACATCTATTTTTCATTCCCCTAAATGTTAAGGCCCGCCCCTAAATATATATTTTAAAATTGTTCGATATATTTATGGTTTATATTTTTTTATGAAATAGCATACAAAAATACATATAACCCCAAATTTTCACCTCCTTACGATAATAGTTTATTTTTATTTTTTTAGCAAGACAACGTTTGCCGGGTCAGCTAGAAAATATATATCATCACGCTACGACCAATAGGAGTGGAGCACTGACCTTTTGTAGCTCAAAAGATATAAATATATATTATTCAGTATGTTTTTTAGAAACCTTTATAGACCCAAAAACCATAATAAATTAGATTCGTATACTAAAACTTCCGTCATTGTAATCGAAAGCGGTTCAATCCAGTTTCAGCCGGTCAGCTTAATTTTTATCCGCACGTATTCTACTTCAATCAACATGTAATTAATTATTTCTACCGGCACAAACTAAATCGTATATATATTTATACGTATCTTAATATATATTTTGTAGTGTCATATATTCTAGTAACTTTTTTTTAATCCGGAATAAAAAACAATATTTTTAATAGTGATCATAATCATGACTCATTTTGCATAATATTCCTGCTCTTATCTTATGATGGGGTCGGCACAATATGTCATCCTTTCGAACTATCTGTGTTTTCAAAAGATTTGTCTGTAGTTTTATGACCGGCCACCTTTCTGACGTCAACCTTCCTTAGGAATTGGTTGGTTTTCGTTGGTTTATACTCCACCAGGAAAATTTTAGAAATAAATAATATAGTTATTATATCGGTTCTCATCAATAGAAGTATGTATATATATATATAACAATTTAATGAAAATTCGTCTGTATTACCACATACACTTTGAATTGGCAACTGGAGTAAGGAAATTTGAATTTTTTAGCAGTTACCTGACGCCTATAAATCAAACGCAAAGTCGCTGTAAGCTGTGCGGGATGACTTTCTCAACATTTTAAAATGTAAATTACTTTCAACTTCACGCCCATACAGACATCACAGATATAGATATCTGTAGGAACACGACTCTATTTTCAAATATCTCTATTTATTATAATGTCTCCACTAACACTTGAACTTTACGTTAAGGAAATAAATTAACTTGTAAGTATTATTATTGATCTTTTGTAATCTAAATATAATCTTTAGTACCTATTCATTTACCAGTATCATTTATATAATCATAATGGTACCATAGTACCATTTATATAATCAAAAAGTGTTGTTTCTAGACTTTTTGAGGAAATTTTCATTTTTGTTTCGCCCATCTTCGTACTACAAGGAATATTTAAAAAAATATTTAGCGAAATCTGTCCAAAATTAATTTATTTTAGCCTTGGTCAAATCATTACCTACGTATGACCAATACGTAATTATTTAACCAAGGCTAAAATACGAGTAGATTATCTAATATATAAAATTCTCGAGTCTAGATGTGGGTAATTGAACTCCTCCGAAACGGCTTGACCGATTCTCATGAAATTTTATGAGCGTGTCGGGTAGGTCTGAGAATAGGACAACATCTATTTTTCATCCCCCTAAATCACAAGGGTAGCCCACCCCTCAATTTTTTTTTTAATTTTTCGACATATTTCTGTTTCTTATTTTTTTTATAAAACGGGATACAAAAATACATGCAACCCTAAATTTTCAACCCCCTACGATCAACCCCTATTTTTTAAATTTTATTTTTCGGCAAGACAACGTTTGCTGGGTCAGCTAGTCTAATATATAAAATTCTCGAGTCTAGATGTGCGTAATTGAACTCCTCCGAAACGGCTTGACCGATTCTCATGAAATTTTATGTGCGTGTCGGGTAGGTCTGAGAATAGGACAACATCTATTTTTCATTCCCCTAAATTACAAGGGTAGCCCCCCAATATTTTTTTTTAATTTTTCGACATATTTCTGTTTCTTATTTTTTTTATAAAACGGGATACAAAAATACATACAACCCTAAGTTTTCAACCCCCTACGATCAACCCCTATTTTTTAAATTTTATTTTTCAGCAAGACAACGTTTGCCGGGTCAGCTAGTTTTTTATATAAATAGATAAAACATTCGTTTTTCAAAACGTCACGGCACTTAGTTTTTCTTTTTTCCGCGAGGTGTCGTAGCGTGTGTTGTGTGGTCGTGGTCATGCCATCTGTCATTTTATACTGAAACATCTTCATCAACATCTTGTCTGAAAATGTTTTCTGTTACGTAAAGTGAAAACCGACCATCTTATCCGTCGTAGCACATGTAGTATCTGGTACGTTTCATAGATGGCGCTTTGAACAGTCCCGTGAACATAGCAATTAAGACAGGTTTGTTTATTACGTTGTTCTACAATAATTTTCTCTGCAATCTATGTTCTGTTGTTTGTTAATAGTGTAAAAAAATGTGTGTGTCCGCTCCGACGCACGACTGGAGTTTACTCCTCAAGAACGATTATAAAATAAAATAATAAAGAGCTCAGGACATTGTATGGAGTGCCGACTCTTATTTATATGCTCTGTGACTATAGCGCATAACGCATTTCGTGTGACATGCTATACTCTCTAGTACGATTTTGGTCCCCATAATTTTCATACCCCGGGCCTATATATGTAAATCGATTCTTAAGGAGTAAACTCCAATTAACATGGAGATTATCGATAATATCTTTATCTCAGTTTAAATTTCACTTACCACCATCAAAAACCGTAGGGCTTTAATCCCCTTTCTGCGACATATATACGTACCTATTATATTTTGTTTTCGTTGGCTAATTTCGTGCATACATTTTAATATTACTTCATAGTATAAAAGAGTCGTTATATTTTTACGTAAATTAGAAAACTCTAACATTCATACTTTCTTAAAAAAAGCCTTCTGTTTAGATCATAAATTATGAGATTTCTGCCTACCCCATAAATGAGCTGGCGTGAAGTGACGTAATTGCGTCTGTATCTATACTACCTATGTAATCCAAAGTTCAGTCTTGATTATGGTTCCTCCTAAACAGAATGATCCAAAATCCAATAGTTAAATTATCTGATTAAAAAACTTGTTACTAATGGCAAAAGCCTTTACACCTTTGTGTGATCGGATAAATATTATTGATTTATTTTTGAAGTGGAACTTCTAATGCCTCTTGCAATTATTTAACGCTTTTAACGCCCCGATGCGGCCATTATTATATATTAGTAGGCTGTAGGATATAAAGCGCTCTTTAACTTAAGCGTGCTTTTTTACCGTACATACACATACGTGAGTAGTATAGTAACACCACTCGCTAGTAGATACTAGCGAGTGGTGTTACTATACTACTCACCAAATACTTATTTTATAAATCGGAAGAGTTTGTTAGTTTATTTCTTTGAACGCGCTAATCTCAGAAACCATTGGTCCGATTTCAAAACTTCTGTCACTGGTGGATAATGCATTTATCGAGCAAGGCTTTAAGCTATTTTATATTTTAGGACTTTTACTAAGAGCCCAATAAGGTCGAGCCGGGCCATTCATACAGCGAACTGCATAGCTGTACCACTGTCACTGAATCATATACATAAATACTGGTTAAAGAGTCATTTAGTTCAATTAAGGACGTCCTTATGTGTGATCAATAAATTGTGAAGCGAATGTATCATAGTTAATACATTATTAGTTATCAGAAATCGTAGATATAAGAATAATAGATCGGCAATAGTCATCCAAACAACGAGACCAAAAATGGGTTGTTGATGTGTGAGTGACTTATCAATGTGTGCGTAAAAAGCGCATCAAAGTAAACTCTTACATAGATAATGTTCATGTGTAGAAATGTAAATATCCTGAAAATCTAATTAATACACGCGGTTGCGCTGTCAGTGATGAATATTAGTAATTTTTTGCTGACATGTGCCATCTATACTAAATCTATGTCAGAAATACTGTGACGTTGAAATGATCACGTAAGTTAACCTAGATATTAAATTGATATTAAATTAAACTAGCGTGAAACATCAACAGAATAATGAACATTATTCTGTTGATGTTTCACTCCTTTTATAGCCGATGGTGTAGGCAGCGATAATTATGTCGTCAGTTTACAATTATCTGATTCAAGTTGAGAATTGAAATAACATAGAAATCTTATGATTACTTTACTAGTAGTAGAGCCACGTAGTTCTCTGCCTCAATGGGCCGGCTCGACCGGTGACGTCGACCTCGACCTCTCAGGATATCGACGTAAAGTGGCTCATGCCGCACTTCACACGGTAAGAGAGATATCCTGAGGCCCAACCCAATTCCTCTCTCCCGTTCCCATTGCACTTACGATCCCTTCCCTATCCCATTTTAAATACCGGCAACGCAACTGTAACAGTATGTGTGTTGCAGGTGTTTCTGGGCGGTTTCCTTACCATCAGATGACACGCCTGCTCGTTTGCCTCGTTTGCCTATCCACAAAAAAACCGTACTTACTTAATTAGGGCAACATATATAAGAGTCAAACAGCAAAAAATTAAGCGTTTAAGTAATCAAATAAATATCGGAATGATATTTTTTTCTAACTCCACGCCTTTGTCCTACCCGAAGATGTGTACCAAATGAAATAGGTGGCGCAACCTCAATAGGTTGTGCCCGGTGTAAGGCAATCCATACACCGGGCACAACGTTATAAATCATCGACATTTAGCACACGTACCTTAGGAAACTAGAGATAATAGAAAACAGAAACTAGATGTGAGCCCAGATTTGATCATAACATACATAACATAACTTCACGGCTTTTCTACCCGAAGGTGTAAGCTATTAAGCCTCGTCTCGCCGTTATGTTTACGTCCCGTCGATAGGTTAAAGTTTTCAGTCATCGATATTTATCACACACAACTGCTGAAAATAATTTTAAAAAGTCATTGATGTGAGCCAGGTTTCGAACCCGCGATTTGATGATTCAGAAGCGGGGTGCTCGGCCACTGGACCACAGAGACTTTTGATTTAATTTGATCATAGATAGACCCTAATACTAGCTAGTGCTAATGCAACTAGGTTACTTACCTATTGAGCTACTGTAGCTACTATAACAAGTAGCTACTGACTTCCTACTTAGAAAGGTTAAAATAAACCTTTCAAGTACACAAATAGGTGTTCAACCCACTTCTGCACGAGTACCCACCTCAAGTATAAGGTTATCTTTGTCACTCTACGTTAGAAATATCTTTCACGCTTTTTTCTACCCCAAAGTGTAGACATGTTAAGCCTCGACTCGCCGTTATGTTTACGTCCCAAATAAAAAAGTTGGCGGACCTATTGCCATACCGGCCACAAAGATTTTAGTCATCGATATCTCTTATCACAGATAAGTTTCGAAATTAATTTCAAAAAGTAATTGGTGTGTTGGCCAGGATTTGAAACCCGCGACCCCTGGATTCAAAATCCATGTGAACCACTGGATCACCGAGACGAGCGAAAGAGGTCTCAAAGTTTATTAAATGTTTTTTGACATAATTCCACCTTAAAACAATAAATCTACATAACACATAACATAACTTCAAGCCTTTGTTACCCGAAAGTGTAGGCAGCGGCTGTTAAGCCTCGTCTCGCCGTTATGTTTACGTCCCAAATGCAATAGGTGGCGAACCTATTGCTATACGGGGCACAAATTTTTCAGTCATTGATATTTTTCACACATAACTTCCGAAAACAATTTCGAAAAGTCACTGGGTGAGCCAGTGTCAGGATAGATCAACAATAAATCTAATTAGGTATTATAGTTTAACAAAAATAAAATATCTATATAAAATATATTATATGAAAAGGTACTAAGTAGTAGTACTAAGGTACCTACTAATCATTATTGTTATTATTACATAGAATAAAACAAAGTCACTTTCCGCTGGCTGTCCCCTTACATGCTTAATATATCTTTGAAACTACGCAACGGATTTAGATGTTGTTTTTTTTAATAGATAGAGGATGCAAACAGGGTGGTTTATATGTATAATGCAAGAATAATGTAGTACAAATAGTGATAATTTTCGAGATTTAACATTTTACTTGCAAATCTGGCGTTTATTACACCTTCGGGTAGAAAAAGGCGCAGAGTTATGTTATCTTATATAATCAAGTATAAATAATAAAATTAATATATTTTTGACGTGACAACGTTTTATAAATTGGTTTGCCGGGTGACACTTCAAGAAACTGCGTTACGCTCCGCTCACGTTATGCGCTCACAATGAGAGCGAGTGAGAGGCACTCGTCCCTTCCACTCGAGCACAGTTAGCCCGCCTAAGAGTGAGAGAGACAGAGCGACAAGTTATTGTATGTATATTTGTATATAAATAAGTATGTATGTGTAAAGGTAAAAATAAAATTTTGTTAATATGAAATTCAGTGCGAGATTCTTTGTATAAATTAATGTTTTAAATATAATTCTTTGTATAAATAAATGTTTTAAATTGTTACTATTATTTCATCCTTCTTCCTACTATACGAATGAATATTCACATTAAAATTATTTTACCACTCAAAGTCGTTGTCACGTAAAACTTTCGCCCGTATACCGACTTTACAGGCAACCAATTGATTTTTTGGAGTTTATTGGAGTTTACTCCTTAAGAATCGATTTACATATATAGGCCCGGGGTATGAAAATTATGGGGACCAAAATCGTACTAGTCACGTGACTGTCACACGAAATGCGTTATGCAGTCACAGAGCATATAAATAAGAGTCGGCACTCCATACAATGTCCTGAGCTCTTTATAGTCACAGAGCATATAAATAAGAGTCGGCACTCCATACAATGTCCTGAGCTCTTTATAGTCACAGAGCATATAAATAAGAGTCGGCACTCCATACAATGTCCTGAGCTCTTTATAGAAACACTCTTTATAGCGATACGCCATTCTCTATTACGAAGAAATGTGTTCATATTTGACAGTAAATATTTATTTTTGTAAATAAATACCGTAAAAACATGTAGAAAAAAACACCCCCAGACGAGGGATCGAACCCGCCCCGACCTTGTGTTATCGGTAGTGCGGTTTACCGATGCACCACGAGGGCCGTATGTGTAATCGTTTAATTACCGTCCTCTTTACCAATTTCGACACATTTTCTAGGATCGGGTTTGTTTGTTTGTTTGTTTTTTACATACATACATATACGTAAGTACGTATTGCAGGCGGAGAAAAAAAAAAGTAAAAGTGTGTGTCCGCTCCGACGCACGACTGGAGTTTACTCCTCAAGAACGATTATAAAATAAAATAATAAATATTTACTGTCTACAAATATGAACACATTTCTTCGTAATAGAGAATGGCGTATCGCTATAAAGAGTGTTTCTATAAAGAGCTCAGGACATTGTATGGAGTGCCGACTCTTATTTATATGCTCTGTGACTATAAAGAGCTCAGGACATTGTATGGAGTGCCGACTCTTATTTATATGCTCTGTGACTATAAAGAGCTCAGGACATTGTATGGAGTGCCGACTCTTATTATTATATATTGTAAATCGATTCTTAAGGAGTAAACTCCAATAATAAATATATACTAATATATACTATGTACATATTATATTAGAAACAAATAGTAATTAGTTAACAACGCCATCTGCTGGAATTAGTTAACAACGCCATCTGCTGGAATAGCTTTAGTGTTGTTGTCGTTAAAGCAAGTTAAGTGCTCACAATTTAAAATAATTCACATTCGCCAATAGATGTCAGGAATTCCAATAAAAAAGTAAGTTGATGTTTAAGTTAATTATCGATAAAACACGATAAAATGAAATTTTCTAAAAATGATTCCTAGCTAGATCGATTTATAGCCCCCGAAACCCCCTATATACTAAATTTCATGAAAATCGTTGGAGCCGATTCCGAGATTCACACACTTTTTATTAGGAGTACGATGTTGGCGATGCTACTGTGGCGCCCCTCGTTTCATTACCAAAGATCGAAAAATATTATTGATATTTCATTATTTTATTAGTATGTAATTCGTACTTAAATATAATTTTCAAAAAACACAATTTATAAAAACACAATTTATAAATAATATAATTTTTTTTTTTCTCCGCCTGCAATACGTACTTACGTATATGTATGTATGTAAAAAACAAACAAACAAACAAACCCGATCCTAGAAAATGTGTCGAAATTGGTAAAGAGGACGGTAATTAGACGATTATACATACGGCCCTCGTGGTGCATCGGTAAACCGCACTACCGATAACACAAGGTCGGGGCGGGTTCGATCCCTCGTCTGGGGGTGTTTTTTTCTACATGTTTTTACGGTATTTATTTACAAAAATAAATATTTACTGTCTACAAATATGAACACATTTCTTCGTAATAGAGAATGGCGTATCGCTATAAAGAGTGTTTCTATAAAGAGCTCAGGACATTGTATGGAGTGCCGACTCTTATTTATATGCTCTGTGACTATAAAGAGCTCAGGACATTGTATGGAGTGCCGACTCTTATTTATATGCTCTGTGACTATAAAGAGCTCAGGACATTGTATGGAGTGCCGACTCTTATTATTATATACTAGCAGACCGCGCGAACTTCGTACCGCCATATTTTATACATTTTCCACTCAAAAGATTATTGCCGCAATCATATTAATACCCCAAAGCTTTCATCATAAATGGACTATCTAACACTAATATTTATTTAAATTCAAGTTCTTGATACATACATAACTTCAGGCCAGATCCCTTGCGGGGTAGGCAGAGAGAACAAAGTGCCATAAGGCACGATTATTACACGTGTCACTCGCTTAGCTAGTATGTATTAGCGTACTGACAACCAAGACATTGATATTATTTACAACTTCAAAGAAAGCTTTATTAGCAATGCCACTTATGAACAATGAATATAGCAATGAACTTGTCCCAAGTTTTTGCTCAACCTTTAGTTTTTTTTAATACAACATAAACAATTTTTTTTTATATGGTCACTATTGTTGACTTCAACGAAAAAAACGGGCCACCATATGTTCAAACCAGGGTAGCTAACTCACAGTGAGTGTTTTTTTTTATAAGTCAAATGATGTCAGTCTAGCGATTACGCTTATCGAAATAAATTTACTACATTTTAAAAGATATCACGATCTTAAAAATGTAAAGTTTATTACATATATCTAGAATGTATTATAAATCAGTCACATCAGTCACACCTTGTCAGTGGTAAAGTCACGCAGTGTTCGCTGCATGAATGGGCCGGCTCGACCCGTGGAATACCACGACCTCTCAGATTATCGCTGAAAAGTGGCCTTAGCCGCGTTTCACTCGCTGAGAGAGGTGTTCGGAGGCCCAATCCCTTTTCCCCTCCCCTACCGAAACCCACTCCCGACCCCACCCATATCCCATTGTAAGCGCCGGCAACGCAACTGTAACACTGCATGTGGTGAGGTGGCCATGGGCGGCGTTTGTAACTATCATAAGCCTGCTCGTTTGCCCCATAAACAATAAAAATGTAACCTAATTCCTATCCTATCCTACTTCTAATATATAAACTTCTCGTGTCACAATTTTCCCACACTCCTTCGAAACGGCTTGACCGACTCATTAAATTTTGTATTCATATCGGGTAAGTCTGAGAATTTTCAACCCCCTACGATCAACCCCTATTTTTTAAATTTAATTTTTTGGCAAGACAACGTTTGCCGGGTCAGCTAGTAATATATAAATGTGAATGTAAGTTTGTTTGCGTGCTTTCACGCGATGACTACTCAATCGATCATCATGAAACTTTGTACACATATTCTTTAAAGTAATTTACATATTTTTGAACCCGAAGGAAAAACTTATAAAATAGTCTACAACAATATCCTACATTTTATATTTATACTTTTATACTAATATACTTATACTAATATTATAAATGCGAATGTAAGTTTGTTTGTTACGCTTTCACGCAAAAACTACTGAACCGATCATCATGAAACTTTGTACATATACTCTTGAAGGTATTAGAAGTAACATAGGGTACTTTATATTAAAAAAAATTAAAAAAAATTACGAAAGATAAAACAATTGTTTGTCAAAAAATCGTCAAATTTAGCTACTTCAGTAATGAAGTTTTACAGTATTCGTAAATTAGATAACATAACGTAACTTCACACCTTTTTCTATCCGAAGGTGTAGGCAGCGGCTGTTATGCCTCGCGAGGGACGGTATTACAGTATTCAGGGTTGATACTTATACTTATACTTAACTTTACTTATACTTATTACTTATCATACTTCATATCATACTAATATTATAAATGCGAATGTAAGTTTGTTTGTTACGCTTTCACGGGATAACTACTCAACAGATCATCATGAATCTTTGTACATATATTCTTGGGGGTATTAGAAGTAATAAAGGATACTTTCTTTTTTCTCTCTTTAATTAACATATATTTGCACCCTAAGGAGAAACTTATAATATAGTCTACAAAAATATCCTACATTAATACTCTGCATTTATATTATATAAAATTGTTAAAGTCCAAAAATATTTATTTTTGTTACAGAGAAATATATTTTACCGTTTGTTGTTGCATTTTAATAAAGCATATTGTGAGATTTTTAAACGTCATACCTAATGTTGTAATTTTGAAAATTGATAATCCCAGCTAAGTAAGAAAATAGAGTTATTATATTGATTCAATTCTATGGTAATGATTTTGATACTTATTTATTGGCTTCAATGCGAGCGAAGCCGCGGGTAAAAGCTACTACTCTTATAAAATTGTTACAGTCCAAAATTATTTATTTTTGTTACAGAGAAATATATTTTACCTTAAAAAATGTTGTTAGTTTTTTAAACGTCATTGTAAGTAGTAATTTTAAAACCTAATAATTCCAGCCAAGCAATAAAACAGAGTTATCATATTGGTTAACTTCTATAGTAATGATCTTTGATATCTATTTAATGGATTTAATGCGAGCGAAGCCGCGGGTAAAAGCTAGTAACTTTTATAAATAAAAATACCACAAAATACTATTAAATACTACAAATTTTAAACATAACATAACTTCACGCCTTTTGTTACCCGAAGGTGTAGCCAGCGGCTGTTAAGCCTCGTCTCGCCGTTATGTTTCGTCCCAAATGGAATAGGTGGCGATCCTATTGCCATACCGGGCACAAAGTTTGTCAGTCATCGATATTTATCACACATAACTTCCGAAAACAATTTCGAAAAGTCATTGGTGTGAGCCAGTGTCTGGAATCGAACCCCGGACCTCTGGATCAGAGGCCGTGCGCTCGCCGACTGCGCCACCGAGACTTTTTTAAATTTTAAATTCTGATTAAAGTATTGAGCGATATGATGACAAAGAGTGAAACAACAACAAAACATAACTTCACGCCTTTTCTACTCGAAGGTGTAGGCAGCGGCTGTTAAACCTCGTTTCGCCACTATGTTTTCATCCCAAATGGAATAGGTGGCGAACTTACTGCCATACCAGGCACAAAGTTTATAGTCATCGATATCTAAATACACATAACTTCAGCAAACAATTTCAAAAAGTCATTGCTGTGAGCCAGAACTCGAACCCGCGACTACTTTATACAGAAGTGGGGTTCTCGACATCTGGACCACCGGTACCTTTTAGCAACAAACAAACGTAAAAAAATCTACCTGCTAGCTGTCGCGGTCCGAGCTGTCCGAGTCGGATACATCATCAGTGTAACTAATTATTTCCCTATGAAATGAATTCTTACATTTTGTATTTTGCGATATCTTTGGAATTAAATGTCCGAATTGAATTATTCAAACAGTTCTAGAAAGGTGTTGAATCTGTCTTTTTATTGAAGTAATTTATTTTCAGGAAAGTTAAATTCAAGGTACAAAATAAAGCATTTTTATAACGACATCAATTTAATTATTTTAAAAAACTCAAAAAACACTTATTGTGAGATAACTACAATAGTTAGACATATGCCATCGCGGACTTTTTTATAGACAAATTTATGTTCTGTAAAAGTGTAGTACATTGTTTTATTCTAGAATCAATAGTTTTCGCAGCGTTCACGATGTAAGAATTATTTTCGAGTCATTTTCTTACACCTTGGGTTACATTATTGGACTTATAGTAAGGATCCCTAATTGATTTGAAAATATAATATAGCCTAAAGCCTTCCTCGATAAATGGACTATATACCACTGAAAGAATTTTTAAAATCGGACTGGTGGTTTCTGAGATTAGCGCGATTCTGTGACTATAAAGAGCTCAGGACATTGTATGGAGTGCCGACTCTTATTTATATGCTCTGTGACTGCATAACGCATTTCGTGTGACAGTCACGTGACTAGTACGATTTTGGTCCCCATAATTTTCATACCCCGGGCCTATATATGTAAATCGATTCTTAAGGAGTAAACTCCAAAAAATTATATTATTTATAAATTGTGTTTTTATAAATTGTGTTTTTTGAAAATTATATTTAAGTACGAATTACATACTAATAAAATAATGAAATATCAATAATATTTTTCGATCTTTGGTAATGAAACGAGGGGCGCCACAGTAGCATCGCCAACATCGTACTCCTAATAAAAAGTGTGTGAATCTCGGAATCGGCTCCAACGATTTTCATGAAATTTAGTATATAGGGGGTTTCGGGGGCTATAAATCGATCTAGCTAGGAATCATTTTTAGAAAATTTCATTTTATCGTGTTTTATCGATAATTAACTTAAACATCAACTTACTTTTTTATTGGAATTCCTGACATCTATTGGCGAATGTGAATTATTTTAAATTGTGAGCACTTAACTTGCTTTAACGACAACAACACTAAAGCTATTCCAGCAGATGGCGTTGTTAACTAATTCTAAACTAATTACTATTTCTTTATTACTAAATTTCTTATTATATTACTATTTCTTTATTACTAAACTAATTACTATTTCTTTATTTCTTCTAAACTAATTACTATTTGTTTCTAATATAATATGTTAGTACATAGTATATATTAGTATATATTTATTATTGGAGTTTACTCCTTAAGAATCGATTTACAATATATAATAATAAGAGTCGGCACTCCATACAATGTCCTGAGCTCTTTATAGTCACAGAGCATATAAATAAGAGTCGGCACTCCATACAATGTCCTGAGCTCTTTATAGTCACAGAGCATATAAATAAGAGTCGGCACTCCATACAATGTCCTGAGCTCTTTATAGTCACAGAGCATATAAATAAGAGTCGGCACTCCATACAATGTCCTGAGCTCTTTATAGTCACAGAGCATATAAATAAGAGTCGGCACTCCATACAATGTCCTGAGCTCTTTATAGAAACACTCTTTATAGCGATACGCCATTCTCTATTACGAAGAAATGTGTTCATATTTGTAGACAGTAAATATTTATTTTTGTAAATAAATACCGTAAAAACATGTAGAAAAAAACACCCCCAGACGAGGGATCGAACCCGCCCCGACCTTGTGTTATCGGTAGTGCGGTTTACCGATGCACCACGAGGGCCGTATGTATAATCGTCTAATTACCGTCCTCTTTACCAATTTCGACACATTTTCTAGGATCGGGTTTGTTTGTTTGTTTGTTTTTTACATACATACATATACGTAAGTACGTATTGCAGGCGGAGAAAAAAAAAATTATATTATTTATAAATTGTGTTTTTATAAATTGTGTTTTTTGAAAATTATATTTAAGTACGAATTACATACTAATAAAATAATGAAATATCAATAATATTTTTCGATCTTTGGTAATGAAACGAGGGGCGCCACAGTAGCATCGCCAACATCGTACTCCTAATAAAAAGTGTGTGAATCTCGGAATCGGCTCCAACGATTTTCATGAAATTTAGTATATAGGGGGTTTCGGGGGCTATAAATCGATCTAGCTAGGAATCATTTTTAGAAAATTTCATTTTATCGTGTTTTATCGATAATTAACTTAAACATCGACTTACTTTTTTATTGGAATTCCTGACATCTATTGGCGAATGTGAATTATTTTAAATTGTGAGCACTTAACTTGCTTTAACGACAACAACACTAAAGCTATTCCAGCAGATGGCGTTGTTAACTAATTCTAAACTAATTACTATTTCTTTATTACTAAATTTCTTATTATATTACTATTTCTTTATTACTAAACTAATTACTATTTCTTTATTTCTTCTAAACTAATTACTATTTGTTTCTAATATAATATGTTAGTACATAGTATATATTAGTATATATTTATTATTGGAGTTTACTCCTTAAGAATCGATTTACAATATATAATAATAAGAGTCGGCACTCCATACAATGTCCTGAGCTCTTTATAGTCACAGAGCATATAAATAAGAGTCGGCACTCCATACAATGTCCTGAGCTCTTTATAGTCACAGAGCATATAATAAGAGTCGGCACTCCATACAATGTCCTGAGCTCTTTATAGAAACACTCTTTATAGCGATACGCCATTCTCTATTACGAAGAAATGTGTTCATATTTGTAGACAGTAAATATTTATTATTGGAGTTTACTCCTTAAGAATCGATTTACATATATAGGCCCGGGGTATGAAAATTATGGGGACCAAAATCGTACTAGCATGTCACACGAAATGCGTTATGCGCTATAGTCACAGAGCATATAAATAAGAGTCGGCACTCCATACAATGTCCTGAGCTCTTTATAGTCACAGAGCATATAAATAAGAGTCGGCACTCCATACAATGTCCTGAGCTCTTTATAGAAACACTCTTTATAGCGATACGCCATTCTCTATTACGAAGAAATGTGTTCATATTTGTAGACAGTAAATATTTATTATTTTATTTTATAATCGTTCTTGAGGAGTAAACTCCAGTCGTGCGTCGGAGCGGACACACACACTTTTACTTTTTTTTTTAATAATCACTATGGAATCAGCTGGGGATTAGCTACGATTTGAGTCGAAACGTTAAGACAACACTCAAAATGTAATAATGAGAATGTATCTTGAAGCAGAAACCTTCCGTAGTGCGCATTGCGCAACTGGGTATTTGCCATCGTTACGCAGCGGCAGAGGGGGTTGTTGCGCGGTACGGCACAAGTGAATCTGCCCGCCCCACTAGCTACAACACCGCCCAAATATCTGTCCGGATAAATATTACATAAATATAAACACAGATATAATAAACAAACCACACAACAAACAAAGGTAAGTAAAATATATTATTTACATTCATCTTAATATAAAATAAGTTAAAACTGAAATTAAATCATTGAACTTTTCGTACGTTTAAACGATTGCTAATCCTTTAGGTTTTCATTTACAAATTTTATTAAAGTTACTGTCATAAACGGCCCGTTTAAAACGGGCGTTGGATATTGTTTATTTATCTAGAATATTTATTTTTTTAATTTGTTATTGAAATTTAAATGTGACTTTAATTAATAGTAGCAAATAATTTTGTATATTACACTTTTTTATGACAAAATACATTGGTATATAATAGGTATATTCTAAAGAGAATTTACTCTGAAACCGCTGGTAGTTATTACGTAACTGGTTGCTTTCAGAGAGGGTTGAGTAAGAGAGAGTTGTATTTAATAATAATAGTACTTGTTTAAAACAATTGCAAAATACAAAATGTATTGCTGTAACAAAATTTTGGTATTTTCTAGTCGTTTAAATATGCTTTCCTTTTAATAACTGTTTTTTTATAATAGAAGCCTGATATTGCGATATCAACAAACAAAATTGTATAACCAAATTTAAAGTTTTGCTGCAATTAGTGTCACAGTTAATGATGTAACTGGATTTATCATAATTTAAAGTTATTTGAATGTCGTTAATTGAATGACCTTTTGTCATAAATTATGTTTACAAATAATATATCAGTAGATAATTCAAGATTCATCAGTTTAAGATATCTATAAGGTTTTTTTATTAGTGTCGGTATTGCTCAACGTCCCTCTTGGCTATGAAAAAAAAGGCCGCGTAGGCGGGATTGCAGGCACCAACTAGCTATAAATGTTTTCGAAATTGGCACGACAATGAAGGCTTCGCGATAAAACGAAACAAATGGTGCAATGAACTTTATTATTTGGTCGATAGTAGTCGGAATGTATGCGCTCAACTTGAATACAATTTTGCTCGAATTAAAAAACGAGGTTGTTTTACTTTACCAATGTTTCTTTTTTTTTTATACACCATAAACATTACATTTGCGATATTCAAAAAAGGTAGGAAATACGTATATGTATTTAAATTGTAATAGTATAATTGATTGATAAGTAATTTGAAAAAAGATTTAAAACGATGTTTATATATTTTTATGTATATTTTGGGCATAGACGGATTGGCTTATTGTTTGGTTTTTTTCGAGGTTTATAGTTTTATACCAAAAAGGTCCTATTGAAATTATATTCAAATATAAAAATGTTCGATATTTAAAAATCTCCCTCCGAAAAAGTTTCATCGAAATTTTCTTCTAATTTTAAATGTTCGATATTTAAAAATCTAAGTCTAGTGACCAGTGTGTGCAGTACAATATCGTCAGCATATACCACAGTAGTGCAGTATGTATGTAGATATTCGCTCAGTGGCAATTAGTAACAGAGCTGGACGCACGTTGCTGTCGTCTAAACGAAAAAAAATTGTGCTCAACTGTGTCACCAATCACCAAAAGTATGTATTATATATGTTAGTTACCAAGTCCATAAATTATCTTTTATTTATTCTCGAACTATTTAATACGCTATAACAAATTCTATATAACATTGAAAAACTATTTTCTATATTATATAAATATGTCTACAAAACATTTTTGTCGACTTTATTAAAATCTTTATTACTATACTATATTCTTATTAAGCAAAGACACCAAATAATTCTATTTGATTTGTTTTACCTATTTGAGAATAGCTACAAAAGTAATTCATCAACAACAAAATACATTTCTAATTTAAAAAAAAAAGCTAATAATAAACAACACTGCCATAGATAGAGGCAAATTCTTTACATATTTTTGTAACATATACAATGTAATATTAAAGTCCTAAATATTTACGTGTGTTTAATAAATTTGGATTTTTAGGTCAATTAAAATATTGCTAGTAATTATTATCAGTAAGTTTAGTATGTAAATATTTTTTGTCGTTTGCCAACGGCATCATAACATTGTTTAACCTATTTTCCCTTTCCGGTAATCTAGCGTATATTATAAAAGAGTGAAATTGGGTCATGGCAGATTTCCACCAGCCAAGTCGGGTCACTGAGAGGTCATTGATCCACACAGAAATAGGACAAAACCTAGTATATAGCTTATGTAATATACAATTTTGTATATATTTAATTAATTTCTGATAGCTATTTTGTTATTACACACATTCCATGACCAAATCGAACGTGTTTTGGAGGAAGGTGATGTTAGGAGCCTCAAAAATCGACGCGCGTGCATGAAAAGAGTTATGAAAGTCAACGAAGCGAGTGGTGTGTTAGAATCGTGCCTTATGGCGCTCTGTCCTCTCTGCTTACCCAGCAAAGGATTTGGCGTGAAGTTATGTATGTTGCTATTATTATTATTTTGATGTAATGCTTTTAAAGATCAGATAACGCTGTGTTGTAAAACTGAGCCGACATATATTTACTGAACACACTCAAGTTTTTTTTTATATATGCCTACCGACGACATTTTATCGATTAAAATAATTGGATTCGAGGTCATTTAGCTAAGGAAATAAAGTAAAAAAAGGTCTTAGATCATATAAAACGAGTTTTTCTTAATACAAACTGAAATTTTAATTTTAAGGAAATTGTCTAATAAAAGTAGTCTATGTTGGTACTCTGAAGATCTGCTATCTGCCAGTCAAGCACTGCGATAGGAGTACTATTGTTCTGTGCAGTCAAGTTACAACTGAAATCACTTGAAACGTTTCGCAAATTTGCCGGGGAAAAAACAGATATACCGACAATTATTGTAAATATATATACTATAATGCATTCAGTCAAAAACAGGTTAATTTAGAACAAAACAGACACACCAATTTTGTTTATTTGTACAGATGACACAGTGCAGGTGTTCGTTTGTCCGTATTTAGGTCCACGTAGATATTTGCATGTAGTAAAATAGGTACTTGTACTGTCTAAACAGCACCTATTATAATATTACACGTATATCTGTGCTCGTTACAGCTGGGGAATGCAATGCTGATCTCGCGGGTTCCCGTCCAATTTTCCTGGATCAATCCCGGGGTATAATATGACGAGATCCCGTTCGAGATTAATTTTGGGATTATAATTCTTACTAAAAGTGATTCTTCAGTGTTCTTCAGCAAAATAATTTAGCTGGTTCTGGACTGCAAGATACGTTGGTTCAGCCCATGCAATTCATATTAAGTAGATATGTTTGATAGACTTTTTTTTCACGGATGAATAACGATTGTTCTTGTCGACTTGGAAAATATATTTCAGTCAGTGAAATAGGCTGTTGGGCTACTGTGCTGTTGGGGTACTGTGCCGTTGAGTTACTGATTTAGTGTGCAGAACACAAATTGCGTTTCCAATTGAACAGCAAATACCTCTTAAGGAAAGGGATTAAAAGAACAGTCACACGACTACATCGTAAAATATATAGATAAATATTTTATAAACTAAACTAGCTGATCCTGCGGACTTTCTTCCGCATCAAAAGTAATAAAGATGTAAATTTTGGACTTATAACTTTTCCTTTACTGCAATATACATGAATTATAGATAAAAACCACCCCGTTGACACCCGCTATCTATTAAAAAAACTGTAGCAAAATTCGTTGAGTAGTTTTACAGACATAAGCATTTAAGGGGACAGACTAGGGAAAGCAACTTTGTTTTATACTATGTATTGATTAGATCTCGAAAATTCCGGGATCTCGCGGGATTTCGAATTTGCAATCTCAAATCGGGATTGTATTCCCCAGTTACAGCTAGTAAATACTTAAAAATTATAACAAACCAAAAAATATCGTCAACTTTGCCTCTTTTTAATCTAACATGTATCTAACATCCAAATTACGAAAGAATTGTGCAAAGAGTATATAAATTGTGTGGCATATGTGCATATATGACATTCTAATAAAAAAGAAAGTAACATTTTGACGTTTATGCGTAATCTGTGAACACAAAGCGACCTCAATATATTAGCCAGGTACCTACCTACTTTTGAATATTATCTAATGATTGCGTCGAATGAGGCCACGGGCGACGTGCACGCCAGTTTCTATACTATCATAGTCATAATACTGAATAGAATTGAACTTCCTTTGTCAACCAATATCTCGTTAAATTGTTAATCCTATACTAGTTTAGTACCCATACTTTATTGTAGTGATCTCTCAGAGAATCAACGTAAAGTGGCTCATGATGATT
Source organism: Euproctis similis (assembly GCA_905147225.2). Classification (NCBI taxonomy): domain Eukaryota; kingdom Metazoa; phylum Arthropoda; class Insecta; order Lepidoptera; family Erebidae; genus Euproctis; species Euproctis similis. The sequence continues at coordinate 9,562,447 of LR990122.1, forward strand.
TCGTTTGGTGAAACTCACTCGTAATCCCCGTTCCCCTCTATATTCAAATTAAAAAGTCAAGTCAAAGTCGTCATCTTAATAGCCGGCAACGCAACTGTAACTCTCTCAGTGTTGCAGATGACCATGGGCAGCGTTAGTTGCTTACAACCAGGTGACTTGCAATTAAACCAGTATTATTCAATAAATTTCAGAATGACTTCGCCAGCAATAACAAAGTCGCCTGAAAATCAAAAAGGTGATAAGAAATCACCCACACACTCGGTGAGGACGCCTGAACGGACGCCCTCCACTGATGCTGCTACTGCTTCCACCTCCGGGACTACGCAACAGCCAACCGAGACCTTCAGTTGGCTACGAATCTTCAAATTAGCCGACCTAATGATGAAACAAGGATGTTAAATCTCTATGGTGTCTCATGTCGTTACCATATAGCTGTTTTTTATTAGCATCTTATAGTATTAACAAATAGTAGTATATAATTGATCTTTATCTTGAATAGGTACAGACAGAGATAGACGTATTATCAATGTAAATTAGATCAGATGTTATATACATTACAGTTGGAATTTCTTGTTGAGATTAAGGTTTTAGAACTATTGATTGTTAGTATGATGATTTCAATTTTAAGTCAATAATTTTAGGTAGGTATGAGATTGTATACGTATGTATGTACCCAAGTTAAAAATCACTACACATTATTTGTATTTTGTAATGAATTAACTATATTCATTTAATATGATTTGTATTTATCTATAAATATGTTTAAATGAAGTACAATAAACTGTTATATTACAAGACTATGTTGTACAGCCACATTAAGACCTGTGGGCATGCGTAGATCCATATTCAGAGTTGTCACAAAACTAGGTATATATGAATTAAGAAATTTTAGTTTTCGAGAATAGAAATATTTTGTAGAAATTTAGTAGTGACAGTAGACTTATTCTATAGACTCATACTCCCACTCATCATCTTCTTTAGATCTCTTGCCCTCTTATAAAGTATTATGATCATAAGATAATTTTAATTTCGTTATATATTGACGTTCCTGGTTACCGAATTGATGCACGTGTATCATTGAATGTTTCGATGCTTAACAGTAGATTTTAAAGTTTTAATTAATAGAAAAATCTATTTGTGTTAATATCATTAAAATTATTTAATAATAAAAAAAAAGATTCTTATTGAAATTTTACCTGAGGTTCAATATGGTGCCTATACTCAGCAAACTCAGTCACATGGCAAACAGTGGTAGAGTCAAGAGGTTCGCTGCAAGAATGGAATGGCTCGACCGATGAAATACCACGACCTCTCAAAAGATCGACGTAAAGTGGCTCATGCCGCGTTTCGTTCGGTGAGAGAGGTACCCTTAGTGGTCGGCAACGCAACTGTAAAACTATATGTGTTGCAGGTGTCCATGGGCGGCGCTGGTCAGGCAGCAGGTGACACGCACGCTTGTTTGCTCTCCTATCCCGTAAAAAAAACACACCAAAACGGTTAACAGCATCTTCGGAATTTGATTATTTTAGTTCTCCAGAAAAGCTAAAATTTTTTGGTCGTTCGATTAAATCTTTTTTATTCTTCTGATGATGACTGTTAACTCTTTAAGTCACGGTTTTTTATTATATATTTTCAAATCATTTAAGTGTCAGTTTTGACATTATATACGACTAAAATATTACATGAAATAGAAAAACAAAATCTAGCTACTAAGGCTTCCGAGGAATGAGGTGGTTAGCAACACTAACCACCATGACTGTTGATACAAAGAAAACTGTAATAAAATACGAATATTATTTATTGATGTTAAAAATACTCTAGGCAAAATTGATGTAAAAAATATTTTTTATGAAAATCTGAAAAACTGGTTTCCCTTTGCGAATACAGAGGGGCACTTTACATGTACTACACTGCCATATAGTACGCACTAGAGATAGTTTAGTGCTACATTTGCAACATCTTCTGGAAGTGCTTCTTTCTGGGTGATGACGACTGTATTCTAGTCGAATTTCTAAAGGGACTGAAGGCTTGTGGCGCTTTATAAATGCAGGTCCAGGACAAGAGTTTGTCTCTAACATATTCTCTTGAATTATTTCAGTCAGTCATCTTCTTCATCATCTTTCAGAGTTATCATGCTGAGGTCCTTTCGTAAAGACGATTGCAGTTCTATATAAACTAGAACGGAATTGACCACACTGCTATCTAAGAAGTAAAAAAAACCTGTGCCACCACATGTGTGATTTTCTGTCCACAGCATAACTGGCTTTCAACTGGTCGAATTTGTCTATGCAGTTCATATTGGCGTCTCATATTTGCATATCTCTTTTTAGCATTGGCATTGGTTTCTTGAACTTCGCCAGTCAAATCTCCTAAGAGCAACGGATTCGGATGGTCTTGTCCAGTTTCCCCATCATCCTGATCACTACAAATACTCTCGCTACCTGAAGGAATATCTTCCAACAAGTATTCCGCGATTTCTCTATCGCTTAGCTGACGTGAATAACGAAACAAATACTAAAATGATGCATAACTTACCAGTATAAATTTCATTTAGGCCATGACCAGACATCTACAAGTGTCACGGTGGTTAGTTTACTAACCACTATAGTTATATGATGTCAATACACAGCGAAAACACAAAAGTAATAGTATTTCTATATAAACACGGATAAAATATGTATATGTATAAGAATAAAATGTACGAAAAATAATTGAGAAAACAGTTTACTTACCTAAATTGCATTTTTTTTTCAAAGAACACGCAAAGAAAAGTACGTTAGGGCAAATTTCAACTCGACGAAAGTGATCTATCATTTATTCAATTTCGCCGCCAATCGGTCGAATCAAGCCCTAAGGTTCGAACATTCGTAACAGTTTAACAGGCTGTCGCCTAATGATGCTAATATTAAAATTAAAAAATCAGGAATAGGTGGTTAGTAACACTAACCACCAAGACTGAAAGAGTTAATATCATTGATGGTTTAAATTATTGATACTTAAAACCGACAAAGCCCGAAAGATTAGCATGGTTAAGTGGCGATGGGTAGGTCACATCACTAGACGAAGTAATAACTGCTGGGGAAGATAGGTTGTCGACTGGCGACCTCGAACTGGTCGACGTGAAGTAGGCCCTCCCACTACGTGGACAGACGACCTAGTAAAGATCACTGGATGCGCCTAGCACAAGACCTTGCGTTTGTGAGTTGACCGTTCCATGGTGAGTCTTACGTCCAACAGTGGACATAAAAAAGGGTTAATGATGATGATAATAAATAAGCCCTTTCATGTTATACCTACCCATATTGTAGTAATGAAAATATTAATTCTACCCACAGAAATACATCAAGATAGAACGGCGAATAGGCGTGGCAAGCGTGCCAAAACCATGCACTATATTGCATGCTTTTCGAAACTCGATCTCATTACGCAACGAGCGTTCCTGCCATGCGTTCAGGACGTAAAAAAATAGATAAAACTTCACATATATGCCTTATTATGCTGTGGCAAATTCTAAAAACAAAAGTAGTGAATCAAATATGAAAAAAGGAAATATTTCGTATGATCAGTAAGTACAGAAAATTAGTAGAAAGTATTTTTTTGAGATTATAAATTATTGTTTTACTTTTACTATGTTCAATAATTACGATCACAAGTTGTATATTTTTTCGTTATGATAAATATCCATTGCTGTCCGCATTCAACGCTCGTATACAAAAACATTGCGCGTATAAATTATACGCGTAATGTACGTCGAATCGAACGAAATACACAATACACCTGCTAGTTGATCGCTGTGTCTATTAATCGCTGTGTTTGGCCTTCGAATGTTAGAGATGGGCACTCCATGTATCGTTGAGTCTTAGGACTTATCGATAAATTAATTCAATAATAATTTGAGTATCAGATCATGTCTTGCTTTGTCCCTACTTTATTCTAACACCACAAATTTCAACCAAAGTGCTTCGTAATTACATTGGCAGCAGTTTATTTGACAGTATAAGTTTTCACCAATTTGACCAATCGCCGATGGAAAATCATTTCGTTCTTCTCAAATGGGCAGTAACCGAGGTATATGTAGACGTTCGGCTTCGTTATTTAACCAGGACTGTGAGGCCAACCCTTACAAAAAGGCAAATATTTAATAAATATGTATAGTTTCAAGGACAGTATAATAATTATAACTAAATTTTATATACTGTTGAAAAAATATGTTTTAGGTTTTAATATGTCGGATTAAAGTATTTAACATGTTTTACTTTCTATGATTATCGTTACAGAAAATCAATAAAGTTGGTAAAATATAAAAATAATAAAATTAACACACGTTGCCGATATTAACATCGATAATCTAATGTGTGTGTCTCCTAACTAGTCGCTCGCTCGCTAGTCGCTAACAATGAAAATGACGTCACGCTGTGGGCGTGGTTTTTAAAAAAGTGACACGCTCGAAATGTATGGAAATATGACATCGCGGCCGTTCTATCTTGATCTATTTCTGTGATTCTACCATATTGGATTTTAGAGTGACGTCACATATTTTTTTTTATTTACGCTCATTAAGCGGTTTAATTTGATACCCATTAACCCCATAATACTTTCTGTATTATGGGGTTTATGGCTATCAAATGAAAGCGCTTAAAAATATATATTCCGCCATATTGGATTTAGGACGCCTTGTATCGTCATCCAAATCTAACATTTAAACAAAATTCAGCTCAATCGGTTGCAGATAGCTAAATTAAAAATTGCGAGTTCTAAGATTTCAGTCAAACATATACGTGCAAGATATGAGCTTTTAAAATGTAACATATCCCTGTGTGTACAAGTAAGATAAATGGGAAAAAATATTAAGGGATACCTTTATCATAGCAATAGTACCCAAAAGAATGGGTTATTTAAATTTTTGTGTGTGCGCTCGTCTCCTATCCTATCAAGATGTGGTTTTCTGGTCTTAGTATTTCGTTCCAAGTCAATCGGTATTCGGTTCATAAATAAAAATTTATGCTAATTTATCCATGATAAATAACAGTAGATGGTTGGTAGTAGAACCTGATGAGCAAATCCCTAAAGTCCAATACTCAATAGGATATTTTATAAATAATAAATGTAGCTGGGAAAATAAATAAAAAAACATAATAAGTAATATTTTTTTTAATAGTATTGGTAGGTAGGAGGTACATAACACACGGGAGTTTGGGTTGGTTGGATAAAGGGAAGTAAGATACAATACTATTTTCAATATGTACAAAATATACAAGTTAACTCTAAATCCTAGCATTACACTATAATATAATTATGATCACAATATTTTTTTTTTTCATATACGCACTCTCTGTCAGTACGGACACCGGCACAGAGGGCACACTGACGTCGGGTCCTGTCCGCACGTAACTGTTGTTCTATAACAATTAACCCACGTTCACTTTTGCTGCACACTTGAGATCAAATGTTATTTTTACATATTATTTAAACTATCATTTCGCACACTGTCAACAGTCACTAACGGAGAGGGCCCAACAGACGTTCCATCCCCATGTCACCACTACATGTTTGACCACCAACAGAATCACGTACAAAGTTAAACGATAAGCAAATAAGATATATGGCCGACATCGTTGTGCACCCAATATACCAGCTCGGGGTCAGAGCGACGTGGGCGCATATATTCTTCATTAACACAAATGTTAACAGAACAATTTTATACTTCTCACCGAGTTGCTCTGTAGTGCTCTTCTATGAATAATGTAAACTATTATTTTAAGACTTACAAAATATTAACGGAAAATCCAGGATAATTTAAATATTATTATTACATAATTGACATTTCAATAGCATATATCTCAGAGGGATATAGTTATTTACTAGACAAAAATATCACATCACAATATAAAAAAAGTTTCGACTGTATGGATATATGTAGTTTCAAAGATCCCCTCACCTCACGGAGGTGATGTGATCTCCGTAATAAACAACTACATCCCGTTATTTACGAAAAGTGAGTAAATACTTTCACCTCGATTAAGTTATTAATTTATAATTCTCATTTGTTTCTTATCTTTATACATTCTTTTCCAATAGCATGTCGTAATTATATAACGTCATAGTAATACGTTTTTTCATCATGTTTATTTATTTACATTGAACTCCTTCATAAGGAGTCCAAATTAAATTTTAAAGTGTACATTCATTTGGGCATCTGTTCTCTAATAAATTATATAGATATTTTAAAATTAATGGACGAAGTGATGAGTTCGTTAGTGTTCCTCCTAGCCAAGTTAAGAACTGTTTGCGACGGAAATATGAGAAACAATATAGTCATTATAATATTTTTATACATTCTAAATTTATACCTTAAAAAGAATATACATAATAATAATATTTTACCTGTGCTATAAATTTATATCGTACATTTATAAAATTACACAATACATAAAATATTTTGTACTTTATTTTTACGTACGACAGCACAGTCGCACCATTATCTAACTACAGTAATGAGATGCCAGCTTAATTTTTTTTTTATAAATTAGGGTTTAGAGGTCGAACAAGGTATATATATATATATATATATATATTTTATGAGAAGTACAATATTGTTGTGATTTAAAATTATATTCATTCAAAATTATGAGAATGTGGTTTGAAAATATTAAGTGTTGTGGCATGACCATGTCATAATCACTGCAATTACAAATGTTGCCGTCCAAATATTAGCAGCGACAAGTGAGGATGGTTATTAAGTAGTGTACAGAGCGACACCTGGAGCAGGCCCCCAATTAAAGCAGCAATGAGATCCGAACGCCTTGACACCGTACAATAACGATACCCCCTGACAACAACAAACCACTCTTGGTATTAAGTTTTTATTTATCCAATTATACTGTGTCGCCATAATCCACCATTACCAAGGGTATGTCTTTTAAAATTTATGCGCATGTATCTCTAGATAAGCGTTAATTTAAGCACGTGACAACAGAGAGTCCGTCGGATAAGTTTTCAATTTTCAGATATAATGGTGTAACCTGTTTGTTACCATACATCAGGCACAATAAATTTTGTATAAAAACGGATGATATATAAAAATGGTGATTTCTTCGTAAGTAATAAACATTTTTTATTGATCGCACAGGATTCTTTTCAGTTTAAATATTTTACACCTACAAAAAATTAAATGTTCCTCATAAATGAGCAAAACACAGATGTCCCAAATATTGGAATACATACTATAATTGTAGACATGTTATAAAAAATAACTTGTTGTGGTCAAATAAAAAGAACGTCGGTGATTTTATCAAGTTAGAACAAATGTAATATTTATACAAATAAAAGATACCCCTTGATCATGATGGATACAATAAGCAGCATGGACTTGTTCTTTAAACATCTTACCAACTCCAGCATAAAAATATAATTATGATTTATTGTTTAGATTGAAATAGACCCTAAGGAATGGGATTTTTTAACAAATAAATCTAAATATGAAAATTAAAGAATGTGTAATGTGTTTCAAATAAAATCATTCAAAGTAGATTATATTCTACCACAGTTACAATTAGTGTGTATTAAAACAACATCGCCCATATTACTTCGTTAGTTCTTTAGCAAATGATTTCGTTTATTTATATAAACGGCACACTTTGATTACGAGCATAGTAAAACCGAAAATGTATGATGATGTAAGGTTTTTAACTATTTATGCACTATGCGCTCTTTGAAAGACCAGAAACAAATTACATTTAGGGATGATTAAATATAAATTAGCGCCACGCGAATAATAACAAAGCTGAGATGAGATGAGGTGAGGTGACGTGAGGTACAGTGAGGGGAGCGCAAAACCCAGCCGCGACATTTGCTGTTGGCGACACAAGTGTGCTGCCGCATGCACACTGTTCTCTATGCTTCATAAAATAGGGCTACCTACAGTCTACATTTAATAGTCAGAATCACAGTTTATTTTCACGTGTATTTTCCCTTAATATTTTTTTTTATAACTTATGTTAACTAACTATGATAGATTTTTACAAATAAACAAGTTATCATTCGACCCAGTATTATTGAGTTTTTCCATTACAGAACGTAATGACCTATGCGAAATCGAACTTTAGTATTGATAGATTTCATATTTACAATATTTTAAATTACTTTTAGACCCTAATTCACTTAAAACAAAATAACAATTTACACTAACAATAAAAATGCTCGTTAGATCGCCACTCGTCTTATCAGAACCAAAAATATGTATCTTTATCAACTGACTTTGCCATCTATTAATATTTTTAAAAATTTAAACTCCGAATATCGTCGAACCTGGTCGACTATAACAAAAGTACTTTACAAATAAGCTATGACTTAATACTAGCACTTAAATAGGTGACGGCTCCTTAAATATCTAGGTGAGAGTAACACCTTGTATACACCAAATCTGTTATTTATTGGCCAGGTTCCACCACAAATGTAATGGAACAACGATGCAATCAACATCATACGACCACTGCAAACTTATTCCGAGATCTTGACATTGTAATTTTATAAAGAAAAACAAGACTGTATAAATCATATCTTTTGTTTGGTTAAAACATATACATGTGTTCAAGTACACTATATAATGGAAACAGGCCAATGTCGACACCAAATTTGGTGTATACGCTAGGTTATCTGAATAGGCGCGATAAAAACAGGCGCCAAATGTTACAACAATAAACAAACTGTCAGTTTGCACAAACACAATGCGACGTGTTCATTTTCTCACAGGTCAACTCAATTCCTAAAAACTTTTACAGATACAAATCACAAAAGTTTTATTCATTTCTACCAGGCCGATATATTGCTAAGTTAAAAATGAAGATAAAAAATTTCACAACCTGGCCTTATTTACAATGCTTTCTTAAAAAGTATTGACATCATATTGATGATGTTACAGTCATTGAAGTGTTTATTGAAGCTTACAAATTCCGGTAAAATAATGTCCAATCCAGGTAAATAATGTCCTTATCAGTGAGGTTGCGTGTTCGCTTGTCAGACACAGCCAACAGCCAAAGAGCATGTCTCAGACGGTCGCTATGACTATGAGCAGGTGCGCGATGTCAGCGACACGGTGCATCAGGTCCGGAGCGATACGATTTAAATTTTCATTGGCGAAATCGCAGGATGGAAAGATATGAACGGTGAACATCGCCTACACACACAAAAACGGGTTATTATTATAACCATCAGGTCTCGGTGGTCCAGTGGTACGAGCACACGACTTCTGATCCAGAGGTCCGGGTTCGAATCCGGACACTGGCTCACACCAATAACTTTTCGAAATTATTTTAGGAAGTTCAGTGTTATAAATATCGACGACTAAAAACTTTGTGCCCGGTATGGCAATGGTTCGCCGCCTATTCCATTTGGACGTAAACATAACGGCGAGACGAGGCTTAACAGCCGCTGCCTAAACCTTCGGGTAACAAAAGTCGTGAAGTTATATTATGTTATAAAAGACTTCTGAATTAGTTCTATATGACTCCTTTTGATCATAATATTGCAGCAATCCCATAAAATTTCGGCAGTTCTAATTTGCTAGTGAAACAGATATCACAGTACCTGGTGGTGTCCCGGCGGCGCGACATTGACAATGCCGGCGGCCTGCTTGCGCTGCAAGTACGTGATAAAACCAGCGGTCAAGTTGTTCGACTGCTGCAGCACGTCCATGTGGTCGCGGCCGCACGGCAGTGCCAGCAACATACAATGTTCGTTTTCCATCTGCATAAAATAGATTTTTTTATTTGTGATACAATAAAACTACATTCATAGTAGAGTCATATCAATAGGCAGAATTTGATTGTTCAGCAAAATTCAATAACGTAATATAACCTTGTAACGGTGGGTCTACAATACTCGTTTTTCGTTTTGTTAGAACTGAGAATTGTTTATCAAATAAAAATAAAAATCTCATTTATTCAATTCAGGTCATTAAAGACACTTATGAAGGTCAATATTTTCAATCCGCCAATTCGATTATTCACGCCCTGAGAAGAATTGGCAAGAAACTCAGGGGAGTCCTTTTTTTACTTAATTATAAGTAAACTAAATTACAAATTATTAGAATAATTTATAGAGCAAAATGAGGTCCCTCACGTCAAACTTAGGACACAGTACGTTAATATTCTTTGCACGCTTGAACAGGTTTCCGCAGGGGTCCGTGCTAGGGCCCCTGCTGTGTAACTTCGCCTACGACCCGGTCCTCCGCACCAGTCTGCCCCGTGGCGTGAGTGTCGTGTGCTACGCAGACGACACACTGGTCGCCACGGGGTCGCCCGACTTCGAGCGTACGCTCATGTTCGCCGAGCTGGGGGTGGCAGGCGCGTTGCACCGCCTGCTGCCCAACCTCGGGGGACCGGGAGAGGGAGTTCGCCGCCTCTATGGTGGCGTCGTGCTGTCCGTGGCCCTGTACGGGACCCCCCGCTTGGTCGCGAGACCTCGCGGGGGCCTCCCGCTCCAGGGCTCTGCTGAGGAGCCTAGAGCGGATCATGGCCATACGGATCGAACGGGGCTACCGTACGCTATCGTACGAGGCGGCGACGGTCCTCGCGCGTCCCCTCCCCCCCTCCTCCCCTTCATCATCCTGGCTGAGATGTACGCAGCCGCGTACGCTCTCGGCCGGGGAGGTGGATGCCCGGACGCGCGGGGTCACGAAGTGCGGAGACGAGAGGCCTTCCCTGGCGCGACGCGCTGGTCCTCCAGGGCTGCGCGCGTAAGCGCGCCGTCGGGGCCGTCCTGCCCCACCTCGAGGCCTGGGTGCTCCGTAAATGGGGCACTGTCACCTACAGATTGACTCAGATACTTACCGGGCACTGGTGCTTCGGTGAGTATCTGAGTCGAATAAAACGTGAAGAGACGGCGAGATGCCACCATTGCGCATCCGACCTGGATTCGGCTCAGCACACGCTGGAGGTCTGCCCGGCCTCGGCCGCCGAGTCCTGGTCATCGGGATCGGGCGAGACATGTCCTCGCCGGCGTCGGTAGTAGCAATGCTGGCGGGCGAGGAGGAGTGGAGGGCTGTGGTCTCCTTCTGCGAAGCTGTGATGCTCCAGAAGGCTAGCAGTAAGTATATGACATAGGTATATTGCGTAGGTCACCTTCATCTTGCGGTGCACCTGGTCGAGCTGCGGGGGCTCGAGGCGCATCCGTTGGGCGATGCGCAGCAGTGGAGGCGCGGCGTCGTGGTGGCGCGCGAGCGTGTCGCCGGCCACGGCCATGCTGCCGCCCACGAAGTGCATCTGCACCGCGGCGCAGTCGTTCTTCAGCGCCAGCAGCCCCTGCCACATGACCGGGTACCGCTGTGGACACAAGGCGCGGGTGAGCCGGGGCCGTGCGAGAGGGTGCCGGTGTGTGGGTGTGCGCGTGTGCGCGTGAGCACGTACCCTGAGCAACATCTGCAGCGAGTCGGCCTCGCGCGGCACCTGCGAGGCGTGCGGCGGGCCGGGCGGCGCCAGCAGCGGGCGCGCGGGGGGCGCGGGGCGCGCGGCGGCGTGCGCGGGCGGCGGGGAGCGCGCGGCGCGGTGCGCGGGCGGCGCGGCGCGGTACACGAGCTCGGCGGGCGAGTGCAGGCCGCGCGCCGCGCCCAGGCGCCGCAGCTCCAGCGCCGCCGTGGGCGCCTCGCAGCCCTCCGCCTCCGACGGTCTGCGCCACACAAATATTTCTCATTGTATATACACATATTGTTGTATATATATATATATGTTATGTATATACATTGTTACCACTTAATATGACTAACCATTCATTGTATAATGTTCTTTTAGTTTAAATAATTCAACCGAGGAACTTTGTGAGAAGCAACTTTGTTTTTGTCAGAAGCAATAAATAGATTTAATTGTGTTCAGTTTATCAGCACACTTCAGCCAGTGCCACGGAAATATATATCCACTATATCACTACATTTTAAATATGTAATATCTTGGGAAATATTATATTTAAATTACATTTAAAAGACCATATTCATCTATATAAAATATACAGTTTTTGAATAAAAAAAATTAACACTATATATCAGCCATTATTTCTCAAACAAAGTAAATAAATAAAAATGGTCATTGTCGGTTATCCTTAAAAAATATCACGAACTTTCTTATAAACTTTCTTAAAATGTATACATAGAACATAATTTTGATATACTACTTAAGTGTGAAAGGGCGAACCGGTAAAGGACGACCTAGGCAGACCTACCACCAACAAACTTACGATGTGTTGGTGAGGGCCTCTCACCAACAGGTCAAGAGTGGCCACAACCGATGAGCATGTATGAACGCGATAATGAGAGTGGAGGAAGCAAGAAACGTATGTCAGGATCATAGCAAGTGGAAAGAATTTGTCTCTGCCAACCCCCCTGGGAAAAAGGCATGATTGTATGTATGTATGTACTACTTAAGGGCCCTCCATTAACTACGTAAGGGAAGAGCTTGACAAAAATTATAAAAAATTACAAGGGAGGAAAGAGGGTAGTAAGATATCACATGTATTTATTTTTTACATAATTTCAAAATAAAATAAAATTAATAGGTATATTTAATTATAACACTATTGAATTTATTAATAAGCTGTATTTTGTTAGATTTAAGTTAAGCTTTGATTCGCCAAATTTTTCACGTTTCAAATGGAATACGTGGCGCAACCCGTCGTTATGCCATTTAAAATACCGGGGTTCTCTACCACTGGACCACCGAAACTGATGGTTGATGATGTATTTAAGATAATTACATTTTAAGATTCTTTGTGGATAATATAGTTATTTTAAAAAGAAGTTAAAAGTGGTTAATTAACATCTCACCTGGAATCACCAAGGCGTTAAAAATGCTTAAAAAGATCACGTGATTAATGGATGGCCCCGTAGGGTTCAGACAGTATTTGCAAAATTATCACTTTTTCGTTATTATATGGCATGGATTATACACACAAACTACCATGTTTTAACCTTCTACATATTAATAAACCACATTAAAATGTACGTTGGTTAAACTGTTGCGACTTTGTTTTATACTATGTGTATGTAAATGAATTTAGTAAATTAACTTTCTTTTTATATTACCATTCCAATCATATTTATTTGTAAACAATATAATTATACGTGGAAATATTACATTGCCATTTACGGTTTTTAGTTATGATAAAAAATATACCGTGTATACGGAGACGGGGTGGCGCGACTCTCATGTTGAGTTGCACGGAAATGCTGTTGGTACATTTGATAGTGCTGATGTGAGAAATGTGGATACATTCCATCGCCCTGTAAACAATATCGATTTGTTGAAAAATATATTTCTTTGGTGCATTTATAACTCAGTCGAGCATCATTTCTAATATACATCGGACACAAAATTTTATTACGTTTTGATATACCGTAGTGACAGGAGAAGTCTGTTGATGTGCCGGCGGAGGACTTCTTTCTAAATCTGCCGACTGGTCCGGTCGCATGAATAAAATTAAAACTTAAGATGTCGTTCGGTCACGTTTATTTGTAAGTCGACAAAAAATATAATACTTACCATTCCTATTTGACCCTGCGGACTGATCGACGGGACACTCGCGACAGTAACTCTCGATGTGGTTCCTGAAAGAACAAAAGTAATATGAATTTCACGCTCGGCGACTCGAGTGCAGGTCGGTGCGGACCTGAGCGGTATAAAGAGGCGGGTGCGGACCTGCGTGGTGGTGGTGCGGGTTGTGGTGCGGGTCGCGGTGCTGGTCGTGCGGCGGGTGGTGCGCGCCGCGCGGCAGGCTGGCGGTGGCGGCGTAGGCGCGGTAGGCGCGCGGCGGCGCGGCCGGCCCGGGCGCGGGCGCGGGCTCGTGCGCGGCGGCGGCGGCGGCCGTGGGCGAGCGCGCGCGCACGCCGCGCAGCAGCACGGGCGTGGCGCGGTCGGCGGCGCGGTGCGCTTGCGGCGCGAGGGGCGCCAGGGGCGCGGAGGGCGGGCGGTGCGGCAGCGCGGGGGACTGCACGCGCGCGTCCGCGGCCTCGCCGGCGCCCGCGGGCACCAGCGCGCCGGGCACGAGCGCGCCGGGCACGGCGTCGGCGAGGCGCCGCGCCGGCGCCGCCTCGCCGCCGCCCTCCGCGAGGACGCGCTCCCCGAGTCCGGTGGCCGCCGCCGCTTCGAACGCGCAGGCGAGCTTCGCGCTGATTTCGGATATCATTTTCTTTGGCGGTTTAGTTATCGGCGTGGGAGCTGACGCGGGGGCTTGCGGAAATACGGGACCCCGGGGAAGTGGTGCCGGCTCGCGCTCGGGCGCCGCCGGTTCGTCGAGACGCGGTTCTTTGGCTTCTTTCGTGCACTCTTTCGGCGACCTCTCGTCGCCGCTGTCCGCGGATGCGTCCGACAGGCTTTGATCTCTCGCGCGTTTGGAGCCCCGCGGAGACTTGCGAGTGTCGGGACTGGACAGCTTGTCCTGGCCGATCTTGACTCCGGTCTGCCTGGTCGGTCTTTTCTTATTGGTTTCTTTTTTAGTATCTACCGTCTTGGGCGGCCCCCTTACGACGTCTTCGATGACATCGTCGACAGTGTTACGCTGGACGTCCTTCTCTTGGAGTCTACGAGATTTGCGCGTGTTCGGTGATGGTGAAATAAATTCTTCACTTTTATCATCCTTGCTTCTGTCGATAGGTTTCGGCTGATCTTTTGCGCTTACGCTATATGTGGACGTAGCTATCGTGTTGGATTGACCAGATAGAGGACTCTTAATAGTTAAAATTAACCTCGGACGCGCCTCGGTTTTATTAGGTGACGCAGTTGTTTCGTCACCTGAATCTTCGTGAAAATCATAAATATCACCGGGCATTGTAGTTGCTCCGCTATTGACTAAGTTTTTAATTTTCTTGTCCACTTTAGCTCTACCTCTACCTCTCTTGGAAGACATACCTCTTAATGGTTTAGATATTTGTCGAGTCTGAATCCTGTCTAAATTTTTATCCATTTTCTTACCTCTGACGCTACGTCCTCCCCTCTTAGCATTAACAGTAGGTACAAATTTGTCTTCGAGTGAATCCTGTACAAAATTATCGATAGTGTTTTCTGCTTGGCTATTAACAGTAGAATGATTTATATGTGGTATGCCATCATTAATGTTATCATTTATTTTAACTTCTTCAGATTTAATAACTTCTTTTTGCTCTAATTTTGACACATGTTCATTTAGTTTCTGTAGGATTTCCATATTATCACTACACAAAGAATCTACTTTCTTTATGACAGATTGAATGTTTACATCTTTAGCACTCCAAGAATCATTGTCATCGTTTTTTAAGTGATTATCACTGGTTTTGGAAGGTTGCGGCGTTAGCGTGAGTAAAGTATGTTTACTATCAGTATCCATATTCTCTAATTTTACTATATTTTTATTTTCAGTTGCAGCAGTTTGTTTCTCGCTTGGGATTGTATCTTGTACTACATTATCTGTCCTTGAAATTAACTCTTCTTGTTTAATGTCAATATCAGGCTGGGGTCCGTCAATTTCACAAGGTTGACTATTATTGTCCATGATGTTTTCGTCCTTAACATTATGCAGCAATGGTTCTGTTTTATAGGTATCCACAGTATTAGTTTTTGCAGTTGGTACATTTACGGTAATATTGTCGATAGTATTTTGACTAGAAGAATTTGTAGTTGTAATTAATGTTATATTTTTACCAACATTGACTTCTAATTTCATATCGGGATCATTTGTTACTTTTATTTCATTTGTGTTATCTTTAAGGAGTTCCTCAAAATCTGTTTCGCATTTGGCTATATTTTCAGGCTCGCACTCTTTGGGCTGTAAATCTTGTTTTTCTTTAGCATCAGAAACTTGTATTACTAACCGTTTAAGCTCAACTTTCTCGTTCATTTTCTTCTCATTCTCTCTCGTATGACTTTGGAAACTGGAGGTCTGAGATTCGGTATCAACTTTCTCAAATTTTGGACTGTGTCTAATGGATGTCAGTGGGTTACTGGTGGTTAACAACATTGGAGATACATTCGAAATGGTAGTAGTAGCAACAGTAGGCGAAGTAGATAGTTCTAGTTTAGCTATAATTGAAGGCGGCCTAATTGTGGCCATCGATAACACAGTCGTTCCTTTTGTGGAAATTACTCCTTTTTCTAGTTCTATAATATTGTTTAATGGTGTTTGAGCCAATATTCTTTGAGAATTTAAAGCCTGTATAACGTTAGAATTTTGAGGTCGACTTGTTTTAAGGCTCATTTCTGGTAAATTACATGAGATAGATTTTGAACCACTCTGTATTATTGATGATGTAGCATTACTAATTCCAGTCATCAGAATGTTGTTGATTTGGTCAGGCCTGTGTATTTGATTATCCTTCTTGTCATTCAGTGGACTCACACTATTAATGAGTAACTTGTTATTTATATGACCAGCAGAACTTGCATTACTAATGTGCAGAGCATTCTGCATTGATATTAAACGGTTCTGAGCCATCACAGTGGGATTCGTATTATGCTGTAAGTTTGATGGTGACAGAATTATTTTTGAAGTTTCTGTTTCAGACAAGGTTCTTGATTCTGTTATTTTACAATCGGTTGATAAATGTTTCTGGTGATGTAATACAGTAGGTGCAGAGATGCCAATAGCCTTATTTTGTTGAATCAGATTGTTGACATTGATCTGTTTTGTAATTGGCGCCAACAGCGGTGTAATAGGTAATCGGTTAAAATGGATTGGTGAGCTTTGTACTAAAACAGAATTAGGTCGATTAGGCGACAACATGGGTCTCGAACCATGAGGCATATGTATTGTCTGAAGAGGACTTAATTGAGGTTGTTGCATACGCACAACTTTCATTTGGCCAGGAGATCTCTGTTGGATAGCGTTGGGAGATGTGATTCCAACCGCATTCAAAGTTTGTGGCGAGGAACTTAGAATCGTAACATTTGTAAGCCGAGGTGATGTCATACCTTCATTTTGTGCACTAGCTTTTGGACTTTGCACTCTAATGTCATTTGTCATTCTAGGTGATACTACAATATTTTGTGATTTCTGATACAGAAGATGGGGTTCTGGTATTTTAATTGTAGGTGGTTGCATATTCGGAGCTTGGGATCGGATCATTTGATTGATGACTTGATAGGGTGCACTCATGCGACTCGATGTCAATAAAGGTCTTCCATTTGTATCCAGATTTTGGGTTAGTGCTGGTTTAATCTGAAGTATGTTGGCAGTAATGTGAGTTGATTTTATGTCCTTATCTCGGTTAGGCAACATATTTGATTCGATATTTAAAATGGAAGGTTCCATTAACTTTTGGTTGCTCAAAGTCCACGAAGTTATAACTGGCGTTGCGGCAGACGTAATAAGTTGTATAGGACTATCCCTTTTAGCAAGTTGAATTTTGACATCACAGTCTTCTCTCACTGTTTCTTTCGTTTTAGCCTGATTTAAATCTGAATCAGATTGCTGAATCGCACTGTTCATTAAGTGAGATTTTGTTTGGATCGTATTTGAATGATTTTCTGTTTTAATTCGTTCAGACACAGGATTGACAGATTGACTTGTGGTTATTATATTAATAGGTAGTTTCTCTACGGCATCTTGGGTTACTTCATCAGCTTCTTCAGTGTCAGTGTCAATAAGTAGTAAATCACTATCTGAGACAGGTGTGTCTGGTTTCATTTCCATTTCACTTGCATTGAGATTTTGTACTGCTTGTCTCATCTCTTCAGCATCCTCTTCAGGGATATTTTCATTTTCACTAATGGCACTTTCAACTTGAATTTGCATTGCAGACTCGTTTTCAGTTTCTTCGTAATTAGTAAAGTCATTTGTCTTCCCTCCAAAACTTTCGCCCAGTAATGCCGCCACAGCGTCTTCAGTTTCTTCTTGTGAAATAATAGCACGTGGTTTTTCGTCACTTTTCTTTTCCAGTTTACCGATTGAAGAAACATCTAAATCTGAAGCTTTCTCTGATTTTTCTGGTTCTTTTTCTGAATTCGTAATAGTACGCACTGCATCATTACACAAATCGTCTTCATTACTCAGACTTAATAGGAAATCATCGCGATTATGATTCAACTTGTTTGGTAATGGTTCTTTTGGTAAAGGTACTTCACTTATATCAGTTGTTACAACTGTTTCATAAGGTGGAGGCATAGGAATTTCTTCTATTTCAATTTCTTTATTATCTATGTAGTTCATTTTTTTGTTCTCAATAATGACATCGCTCAAATCGATACTTGATAAGTCATCTTTATTTTCATCACACTGTATAACGATTGGAGGGCTATCTGTTAACCTAGGAAGACTCTGATTGATCGAACTATCGTCAACTTTATCATCATGGTTTATTGCGTGTTTATCATTTGGTAATGGTATATCTAATAAAACTGTTTTGGGAGGTATACTAGGGTTGTCCGTGATATTGTGATCATGAGAACCTGACTTTTCATTTTTCTCTTGTTGGTGATGATAATGATGGTCTTTTCGGCTTTGACGATCTTCTCTGTTTTTCTTCTTTTTCTTTTTCTTCTCTTTGCACTCTTTTTTCAATTTATCATTCCTAGTAATTTCGTTTATTAAACTAGTTTCCATCAATTTTAATTCACTGTGATCGATTTTGTTGAGATTTTCTGAAATAGTTTCGATCCCAATCTGGCAATTATCATTATCCGTTAATGTGTCGGCAAAAAGCCGAGCTTCTATTGCTTTACTCACAGCGTCAACATCTAAACTATTTTCATCTTCTTTAAAATACCGTTTTTCTCTACGCTTTTTCTCTTTTTTACGTTTAATGCTATCATCCTTGTCTTTCAGTTTATTTTCAGAATCGTTAGCACAAAACGGAGATTCTAAATCATGAGGTGAATAGTCTGTTTTATGAGCAATATTGTCTCGTGATTCTCTATCTGAATCATCTGACAAGGGTCCAAAAATATCTTCCATTTTTCCGTCTTTTTTAATAGAACTAACAATGTTATCAGACGCAACATCAAAACTGATATTTGATAGTTTCTTTTCTTTTTTCAATCTGTTTTTGTCATCGCGATTCTCATCAGTGTCAATGCTGTCACGTAATTTATCTTTCCTTTTCTCTTTTTTAGTACTATGGCGCCGTTGTTTCAGTTTATGTTCTCCATCTAGATTAGTATCTCTATTTTCGTTTTTCATTTCCTCATCTGAGTACATTGATTTATGCTTCCTCTGTTTTTTCTTTTGTTTTCGACGATTTTCCTCTATCATCTTATTTGACGTAGATTCATTTTCAGAAGAAAATTCATTAGATAACGACTTCACAATATTAGATTTATAACCATTATCATTCCCAAGGTGTAATTTTAATTTACTGTCATCACTATCGCTCTTTCCGAACAAATTCAATAACGAATGCTTCTTTCCGTTACTATCGACATCTTTAATAATATCATTTTTTAATCTTTGAATAGATGCTGAGTCTGACAGCAAGTCCTTCTTGACATTCTCTGGAAAACATGGACTTTTACTCGGACTTCTTTTAGATATTTCGTCATCTGAAGAATCCGACATAATACGTGTTCTAGAATTTTTACGAGACAATTTGTTGCGTGGATCTTCATCGTTTGTACTACCATCAAAGTAATCTTCTAATTTACTACGTTCGAAATCAAATACATGACCTTTGTCCCTTTTACGAGAATGCTTACCCATATTTTCATCCTCAGAGGATCCTCCATCAATAGAAGACTTAAGATTTTTTTTCGTGTCTTGATCGCTATCACTGTCTTCATCCCAACTGGATCTTTTCTTCTCCTCTCGTTTAGCCCTGCTTTGTTTTAGCTGACTAAATTTAGCTTTTATTTTTTCTTGACGCTTCTCTTCTTCTTGTTTTTGCATATTTTTACAAGAGCGAGCTTTAACTTTATCATACATAGATATGTAGGTTGGTCCGTCATCAACAATATCAAATATTGAATGTTTTTTAGGCTCATCAGAGTCAGAACTTGAGCTACTCTGTGTAAGTTTACGATTTTTTCGTTTATTGTAATCAATCCTTTCATCTCTACTTTTTCGGTCAGTTGACAATCTTTTTTCTCGGGATGTTTCCTTCTTTTTGTCATCGCTTTTGACTTTTTTATCATCTTTATTCTTACCCAATAATTCTGCTTGCTGTAGTGCATCTTGTTGCATCTGAAGTTCTTGAATTTGTTGCAATTGTTGAATTCGTTTCTTTTCTTTCATCTCTTTTCTCAATGCTTTTTGTCTTTCGTCTTCTTCACTTGACCTTAATTCAAGTGTGGCCAGAAAATCCAAATCGTTTCTTAATCCTTCAGATGTAGTATCAATATTAAACTTTTGCTCAACTTCTGCCTTGGGACTCCTTTTCAGCAGTTTCAACTTGTCATTGTTTTTCTGGTCTTTGGAATCAACTCTATCATTTTCTTTACTTTCAATGTAAATATCATCTTGAGGTTTAACTTGATTTTTTTTGTCGTCTTTAGTTTTACTTTCTATTATCTTGGCAAAGTGTCCTTTACTAAATTTGGTTGTTTTATGTCTATTTTCAATGCGGGAATCCTTGGAATCTCTTCTTTCAGGCATTTTCATCTCATTGCGACCCCGTTTAACGTCATCATTAAACGAATCTAGACTATCTTGAGAGGACATTCTTCTTTTATGACCAATATTGGACGGTAAGCTGGAACAAGAACTCAATCTTTCTTTTCGCTTTGTATCAACAGCAGGCGAATCAAGTGAATAATGCCTTTGTTTCTCTATGTCTCCTTTAGATTTTAAACCTGGGGACTCATTATTAACAATCGTGTTTTTATTAGAATTTGAATCCCTTTCTTCTTTAATTTCAGTCTTTACTGTTATTGTTGTTAATTCCTTATCACATTCATGTCTTTGGAATAGTTCAGAATGCTTTTGTTTCAATTTTGCTTCTTCTTTGCCATCATTATTGTCTGTGTCTTTTATTTTAGCTGATTCATGAGACGCTCTCGAAGTGGATGAGTCAGTGGAATCTTTGCGACATAAATCCCTGGTACTTTCGTCTCGAGATGATTTTCGGTGTTTTCCAGATTCGGAGTCTTTTTTTGTTTCCCGTTTCGCTTCACTATCCTTCTTCGATCTTTCGTATTTGTGTTTATCATCCTTTTTAGTTTTGTGAGACACGGTAGAATCTGTGTCGACGGATTCTTTCCTTTTATCTTTTTCGTTCCTATCTTTTTTATGATGTTCGTGCTTTATTACTTTTTCATCTATGTGTTTGGATTTTTCAACATCCTTTTCAGTTTTATCTTTGTGGTGATATTTGTCACTATCTCTTTCTATCTTTATCTTTTCTGTTTTATCTAGCGGGAATTTGTCATCTTCTTTAAACTTTCTGTCCCTATCAACATATTTCTCCGACTTTATTTTATTTCTCTCCTTTTCAAAGTCATGTTTATCTTTCTCTGTTCTTTCCTTGCAATGATGTCTTGTCTTATCGCGATCTATCCTCACACGCTCATCGTTACTTTTATCACAGTCTATAATTTTCTTATCCAGAGGAGAAAGCTTTTCTTTTTGGAAATGTATGTTTTCTTTTTCAGGCTTCGTAACAGGAACATTATGATTTAAGAGTTTTTCGGTGTTTTTCAATAGATCTTCATTTAAATCTAAATTTGAATGCCGTAACGAATTCAAATGATTCTTGGGTATGTCCAACTGAGTTATCTCTTTGGCAATTTCGTTTTCATGAATATCTTTGCCTTTATGATTATCTTTTTGGTTAATTAAATGTAATTTGCTTTCACTCTCCACTTTAATTCCATCTATTTTATTAAACTCTGGTTTAATTACATGATCTTTGATAGCTTTGTATCTTTTATCGATCGGCGCTTCAATCTCATGATTTTGGACGTCATAACAATTTTCAACTCGATTCAATAACATATCCAAAACATCTCGAGCACTATTTTCCTCATTATGAAAAATTAAAGAATCTAGGCCTCTATTTTCGGGTTCAAGGATTTCTTCTTTCACGATTTTTGGGATGAGTGGCGTCGCTTTAATAAGATTAAAATAATCCTTTTGAGTACGACGACTTAGATGATTTACATCCTTATCTCGAGAAGGTGTCTCATCTTCTATCCCAGGTTTTTTATGAACATCGCTTACCGAGGCAACGCCTTCTGTTTGTTCAGAAAAGCAATCTTCGCTTCGCCTTTCAAACAGTTTTTCATTAGTTTCAAATTCAAAAACTGGGAGTGCTTCCGACTGTTCTCGTTCGGCAACATCAGGCGTTCTCGGACAAGGTCGTGGTTCATCAGGAGGCGTCTGCGGAGGCGGCGGCGGATGTGCAGGGAAGGGGTAGCGCAGAGCGCGCGGAGTACAATGTGGCGTCGAACGCGGGCTGCCACACGGACTCGGGGCACGCGTAGCCCCTTCCAATCGCTCTGAGTCCTCGTCGAATACAGACCGCTTCGCTAGCAGTGATCGCACGACTTCCGAGGGCTTCACTTCATTAATGTCAATCTCGAGCAATCGATGCCGGAGTCGAGCACGATCGGGAGCGTCCGTTATTATACGAGAGCCGTTGAGTTTCTCATCGAGGCTTCGAATGCGTTCTTCGAGCGACGGCGAATGCGGCGCAGAGCCGCCACTGGACGAGGAGACCGAGGGCGGTCGGGGCGGAGAGTCGGGTGCGGGCGCGGGCGGCGGGCGCGGCGCGGGCGGCACGGCGCGGAGCAGCTGCACGGCGAACTTGGGCAGCGGCAGGCTCATGGGCAGCGGCGGTCGCTCCCGGGGCGCGCGGCGCGGCTCGGCGGGCGGCGCGTCGGGCTCGTCCCGCAGCGGCGTGCCGGCGCGCGAGCGGCTGCCGGAGCCGTCGCGGCGCCGGCGGTGCTTGCGGCGCAGCGCGTGGCGCTCGGCGCAGCGCGAGCCCGAGCGGGAGCGCCGCGCGCCGGCACTCCGGTGTCGCTCCTACGATAAACACACCGCATATATTATGTCTGAATCTCCCGAACACGTTACAATTCAATGTCAATTTCAATTACCACTTTCAAGACTTTCTGTCTTATGACAGAATGTAAATTGAATGCGATTGAAAAGAAACGAGAAGTCTTAAATACCACGGAAACATTTGGAAAAACTGACTGTGCCAATATTCCCAGTCCAGAAATATTGACTTGAAAATTAATCAATTTAACTTGGTAATTCAATTCCCTAAACATATCTTTAATCAATGATGATTTTAATCTTTAATTTGAGAACAGTTACAAAAAATTATTGAGATCACTATATTACATACCAGCTGACCCAGCGAACTTTGTTCCGCATCAAAATAAAAATGAGTAAATTTTGAAGTTATTACTTTTTCTTTACCATATTATACATGAATTATAAATAAAAACCACCCGTTAACACTCCCTATTAAAAAAAACCGCATCAAAATCAGACAGACAGCAGAAAGCTACTTTATTTTATACTGTTGCGCGAGTTTAATGGTATTAAATTACACACACACGAAATTTGCTCGACGATATTTCATGTTGATACTTTACCTTCGAATGTTTCCGATCATCTGGACTCGAGTCACGACGATGTCGTCTCGCTCGGTGTGGAGATACTACGACAGATTGCAACCGTTCTTCGTACGTTGTATCTTCCGGTTGCGGACTAGAGCCCACCTCATCATATACCCTAAAAAAAAATAAGCCTAATTGTAAAAACAAACTTAACGGCAGATTTTAGAAATACTCATCCATAGAAAAGACTAAGGCCCGTAAGATCAATCATAGTTAAAACTGTCGATTTTCTAAACTATAGTCAATTTTAATCTAGAGTTTAAACCTGCCTCGTAAGATCAACAGCGAAATGGACATAGATTACGTAAACTAAGTTTAGTTTTCGACAGATGGCAACATTTGGTTATTTAAAGTCCATATTTCGCTCATCATTCACTCTTTTGTACATTGTCTGTGGCATATTTCGTGAAAAAAACTCTTTTTCTCTTTCTTTTATGAAGTTTTATAGTGTGACCATAGATTTAAGAAAAATAGATCGGCAATAGTCACCCAAACAACGTGACCAAAAATGGGTTGTTAATGTGTGAGTGACTTACGGGGCTCGTGGCGCATTGGTAAAACAACCGGCTGCAGCACTGAGGTCGGGGGTTCGATTTTCGCCCGAGTACAAATATTTATGACAAACATTAATATTTGTGCGGCGTCTGGGCGTTTTTCTATGTATTATAAGTATGTATTTACATATTTACAAAAGAAAAGTATATATGTATTAGTATCCGTTCTCTAGTAACTATAGCACAAACATTTAGTTGCTTAGTTTGGAACTGGCGCTGTGTGATTTGTGTCCAAGATATTATTATTATTATCAATGTGTTCTAAGGGAAAATGGAAAAGCTAAAAGAATGGGCAGCAGCATTCTTTCTCAAGACACTACAGCCTACTGCGATCGCCAACCCGCCTGCCAAGCGTGGCGATTATGGCAAAAACCCCCCATGATTGCGTGGACCGGCAGTTGTGGCGCTTTATGAGGGAGGCCTATGTCCAGCAGTGGACGTCAAAAGGGCTTATGATATGATGTGTTCGTAAAAAGCGCTTCAAAGCGTTAACTTTTACATAGTGTTGGGTGTAATGTTAATGGGTGGAAATATAAATATCCCCAAAATCTAATATACGCAGTTACGCTGTCAGTTATTCGATGCTATTAGTAAATTTTTCCTGACATGTGCCATCTATTGTAGTCTATGCTAAATCTATGTATGAACCCACAATCGTTGTGTCAGATGTCAGCTGATAAACGACCGCCATTTTTAAACTAGGCAGGACCACAGTTTAAACGGCAAAATCTTCTGGTATAAGCTAAACTATAGTTTAAACTGTTATTGGAGGTTTATCTAGCATTGATCTTACCAAATAAACGACAGATGAGGTTTAAACTAGATAAAATAGTTTAAACTGTGATTGATCTTACGGGCCTTAGGGTTTGTAAATGCAATATTTTTAATATTGTGGTAAAGTTATAAGATATTAAAGGTTGGTAACTTAAGAGCTGTTTTATG
Source organism: Euproctis similis (assembly GCA_905147225.2). Taxonomy (NCBI): domain Eukaryota; kingdom Metazoa; phylum Arthropoda; class Insecta; order Lepidoptera; family Erebidae; genus Euproctis; species Euproctis similis. Next base: position 9,587,453 of record LR990122.1, read on the forward strand.
TATTTAGGTCATTGCAATCAAGTTTACAGGCTTATTTAACGGCTTTGAAAAATATTGATCTATTAATTTATTTAAAATATATATAAAGAGGGCCACAAAATAAATATCGTGTCACCTGTACCGGCGGTCTGCGGCGTAGTCCGTAGGATCGTAATGATCTAGTGTAGCATTATAGCGTGGAGTTCTAGAAGAGCTCCGTCCGTAACTGGAGGCTCTTGACCGCGAAGTGCAAGAGTCGTACCTGATCGGAATTAAACATTAATTCGTATTCTCATATTACCGGCTTAATCCCTGCATATTATAACAGAAAATATTATAGATGGAAATACATAATTAGAAATGCTTTGTAATTCCCGCAAAATCTAATCTATCTTAATTGGGCTGACAAATAAATTAATACATACACATACATACATAACTTCACGCCAAATCCCTTGCGAGGTAGGCAGAGAGAAGGGAGCGCCATAAGGCACGATTCTTACACACCTCACTGGCTTCGTTGACTTTCATAACTCTTTTCATGCACGCGCGTCGATTTTTGAGGGTCCTAACATCTCCTTCCTCCAGAACACGTTCTATTTGGTCATGGAATGTGTATCTTGGCCGTCATCGACTCCTACATCCATCCGATTTTGCATTCTATATCTACTTAGTCAATCTTGCATTATACATCCTTTCTATGTAGAAATGGACATGTGTCCAAACCATCGGAGCATGCCCTTTCTTACTTTTACACCCACTCTCTTTCAATACAACTTCCCTCTTTATAGATTGATATTACAAAAAAAAAATCCCTTGTGAACAAATATTTAGTATCAAACATAAGTTCCTTTTAGAGTTGTCTAAAACAAACGAAATTTGTCTGTCGTTTGGAACCAATTTTTTCCTACAGAAATAAAAAAAAAATAGATCTACTGATTAACAAATATAATAAAATAAATTTTGAATTTTAATTATTTCATACATATATCATACATAATTTTAACTTAAAATATGTCGAGTTTAAAATAATACAATACAAACCTTATAGGGTCATGCCGAGCTGAGGGCAAGTAACGTGTTGTTGGTACATCGCCAGAAAGTCTTTCAGAGCCAGTCAGAGCCGCTGTACCTCCATGTTTCTCTAGTTGTTCATAGAATGCCTCCTGTTATTAAAAATAATAAGATTATAACGCTATGCTTGTTAATAACAAAAAGGTATACAAAAATTAAGAAATTTACTATAGAAAAATATACAGTGCCAACTTATTTGTTATCAAGACCCTTTTACTCAGCCTAGTCAGTAGTATATTGGAAATCTTTTAGTATATTGAATATAGTTCATGTATAGTTACTATGAACCTTTGAATAATGCAGCCAGGAGATAAATGGAGTTCCACCATTCATCTCCTGTCTGCATCATAATTGTCATAGTATTCATAACAGTTGGATATATTCAATTTAAAATACTTTTATCATAGGTCTTTATTCAAATAACTAGATTAGACTAAATTTCAAATAGATTTTCATGGTTTTATTAATTGGAAGATTGTTAAAAGACTATATGGGCATAAAAATAAGTTGATTAGATTATTTTTAAAGTCATTTATTTCACTACTTCTTCACGTAAAATTTTAGCCAATTAACACAATGGGGTATATATTATATTTTTTTGGGTTTTATAAGTTTTATATATTTTCTCCATGCATTCAGTAAGCCAAGAAAAGCCTAAGACATTTTCTATTTGTTTTTTTTTTAACAAAATGGAAGAGCAAAACCATGGAATGATGACTAGGACACTAGGACTATTGACAGAATTAATAAGATATTTATCTATATATATATATATAAGAGATTTCCACCTATATATTGACTCATCACGATATCTCTGGAACCATAAGGCGTAGCGACTTGAAATTTGGTAGGATTATTCCTTTCGCCGAGTAGAGGTCAGCTAAGAACGGATTTTACGAAATTCCACCCACAAGGGGGGTTGCGGGGGTGTTAACAATGGAAAATTCCCATTTTTAACCTATAGCTGCTATCGACTTCAAATTTGTCGAAGATATTGCAGCATTAACATAGCGGGGCAGCAGTTATTACTTTTGATGCGAAACAGAGTTCGCCGGGTCAGCTAAGTACAACATATATGAATAGACAGAAAATATATTTAGATTCTATTCATTTGAGTAAGTCTGAATTTTGTTTTTGAAAATATTAACTGAAATCGTAACAATATTAAAAGATCTAAAAAATATACTAAAATGGAATATGGATAATTTAAATGCTCGTTCATACAGTAGTAGTCCTATTGAAAACGCAAACGACCAATGCTATACCTACATCTGAAGCGTGAGCTGGTTATGATACCAACAAAACAAAAAAGCTCGCCCTTAAACGACAACATAGCCTGCAGGACACAGCAGTGCCTGTACAAACTGTTTTATGAGTTACCTTTAGCAGCTAATTACCTATTCTCTTATTTAAATGAAGAACTAATTTCAATATAATTATTCTGAAGCAATGCGAAGTACGCCTGAATAGATGTATATACTTCGTCCATTATATTATTGTATTTTAGACAGCTCACACACAGTCGTTGATATAACTTTGATCTAGATTCATAACCCAAAACTCTGAACAAAAATTAGGCGCCGAGACATTAATTAATTAAAACAAAATTGCTTGTAAAATCACAGAAGTCTTATTTATGATAATAGATTTATGTCTATCATTACCATAGACAAAAGAAGTTAGGAGCCTCAAAAATCAACGCGCGTGCATAAAAAGAGTTATGAAAGTCAACGAAGCGAGTGAGGCGTGTAAGAATCGTGCCTTATGGCGTATATGCCTTATACCTTATGGCCCTCCGTTCTCTCTGCCTACCCCGCAAGGAATTTGGCGTGAAGTTATGTATGTATATATTTATTACCACCATTCTGCTTTTTGAACTTTCGCAACGTGACGCCTGTGCTTTATCATTACTTTACTGTTTGATGAGTGTTTTCTTTTTATTTTAAATTTTATAACATGCGGATAGGAATGGTTTTATAAGGACAGTCCAGATAGATGGATGTATCTGACTGCGTGATTATTTTGAAAGGGGACTTTATAATAGTGGACTAGTTGCCATTTTCCTGGCAAAAGTGACAGGTTTTGTTACAAATATAACTAAGGAAGTCTACGATAAAAGCTGCGGTAATTATTAATGTGGAGGAATTTGATAAATTAACGATCACGCTAGTAGCTATGTGTGTGACGTCATATCAACGACGTCACACACATAGCCACTATTAGAGAAAGGAATTTCCAACTATAAAAATTAGTCATTAGCGCAGCACAGTCGAAGGACTGTGCTGCGCTTATTCCCTGTGCGGAGACGTTCTCTCTCGCGAAAATATTATGTCTTTGCGTGACATAAAACTAATATTAGTTGGACAATTGGTTGGTCGATCATTATAGTCATTCGGTACCTGACACTCGCGCGACGCGTAATCGACACAGAGGCGCGGGTGGTCGGGCTCGGCGGCGGACACGGCGGCCGCCACGCGCCGCAGCTCGCGCACGGCCGCGCCGGCGGCGGCCGCCTGCTCGAAGTGCACCAGCGCCGCGCCCGCCGCGCGGTCCACGCACACGGACGTCGCGCCGCCGCACCGCGACACTGCACTCAGCACCTGACACACACGCACATATTCCACTTTACACCTCTCACTTTAAACATATCAGATAAAAGTCTTATGTTTTGGATCAATTTCTATTTATCTATAACTTTTCCAACTCCGCATTACAAAATCTAAAGCTAGTGAAGCCTTCAATAGCATTAACTTCAATATATTTGTTAAACAGACGTTTAAAATCACTATCAAATGTGGTGTCCCATTGTTTGTTACAGTCGAAGAATTGATCATCCGCATTTTTGGACAATTAAACGATACAGAAAAACACGTGTGTTTATGTCGTCATTGAACGGAACGCATAACCGACCCCATGGTCACCTTTTTTTGTAGAGCGAAATAGCATCCGATTAGAGTGTGAGAAAGAATGAAATATAGACGAAACTAGGCACGGTACGGCCATGGTATGATATAGCAAATAATAACCTAATTTAAAAAAAAATACAATTGCCTTAGGATTAAATACAGCTACGGTCCATTTTGCAATTTGATGTTTTTATTCCCATCAGCATCTATTGGGTATGTCTTTATTGGTGTAACTGTGTGAGCTGTTAAATGTAACGAATTTTCAATTAGCTTTTTAATCTCCTCAGGAGCCAGAGCTGACGGATTATCTAGACAGTTGGTTTGGTTTCTTATGCCTTTGCCAGTGTTCTACTGTTATTTCCTTCTAGGCAATATTGCAATTTGACAAAATTTGCGAATAAAACTCAGTAGTTGCGATTTCTTTTATGTCAAGAACAATAATTTGGTTTTATAATATACTAGCCGTCCCGGCGAACTTTGTTCCGCATCAAAAGTAATGAATAAGGAAATTCTGGATTTATTCCGTTGACACCCTTTATCGATTAAAAAAAATCCGTTGCGTAGTTTCAAAGATATAAGCAGTACAGACCGCGGAAAGCGACTTTTTCTGATACTATGTAATTAATGATAAAGTAACTAATATTCTTAACTAAAACAATATAGTAGATAGATTACGGCTCTCGATTGTTAACGGAAATAAAAAGCTATTCTTGTTAGATACTTATCTAGCCAACTCATTTATAATATCCATTACTAGTAATGTTAATTCCATGGTGTGCTCGTTTAATAGTATGATTTAGCATATGAAATTCATACCGTTTATAATTTTAATAATGGCATTATACATCCATAAGCAAAATATAAAATGAACAAAGAAAATATATTCCGCAATATAGTACAGTTCAATGAAATATATACAACATTAGGTACCTGTTTTTCTGTGTGCTCCGTAAGTCCGTCCACCCACACACACGTGGTAGCTACTGGTTTTCCAAAGCCGAGTTTCACACGGGATCCTCCCACGTATTCCCCGTCCATAGCTCGTATAGCTTCCACAACACTCGATATGGACGCGTACTGACAAAAGGCATAGCCAGCCCCGCCACTGCTTCCTTTCTTAATATCAATTTCAATAATCCGCCCAAAGTGTTTGAACTTGTCTCGTAGTTGTTGTTGCGTCACGTCTTTTTCTAAATTACCGATAAATAATGTCCTAGTAGCCTGCGAAAATAGAAAGGTCATCTATACTCACAATAAAATTGTAAACGAGACGATGCCAGCACAGATGTTCAAGGAGTAGTATGAGGGGGTCAAAATGGGAGTTCAATACAACAATGCTTTTAGGGTGTTTTGGACGTGGAATTGATATACAATATGCATCCCTGTTTGCAATTTGGATAGTAACAAAAAAATATGTATGTAATGAAAATAGTCATTACATACATATTTTTTGTTATTATGTATTTTTGTTGTTAGAGATTTTGTAAGTTCTACTTACAAAATCTCTAACAACAATTTAGTAAGCCTACATCCATCCGCTTTTGCATTGTATATCTGCTTAGTCAGTCTTGCATCAACCGTTCTTTCTACATGTCCGAACCATCGGAGCATGCCCTTTCTTACTTTTACACCGACACTCTCTTTCAAACCAACTTCCTTCCTTACAACCTTGTTTTCTACGCGGTCAGCGAGAGTCACTCCGCAGATTTTGCGTAGTGCCCTCATTTCTACCGCGTTTATTCCACTTTCATGCACACTCTGTCATACCCAGCTCTCGCTTCCATAAGTTAGCGTTGGGATCAGGACTGCATTGTGGATTGCTAGCTGGGCTTTTCTGCTAATGTTTTTCGATTGTAAACTAGACGATGCCAGCACAGATGTTCAAGGAGTAGTATGAGGGGGTCAAAATGGGAGTTCAATACAACAATGCTTTTAGGGTGTTTTGGACGTGGAATTGATATACAATATGCATCCCTGTTTGCAATTTGGATAATAACAAAAAAATATGTATGTAATGAAAATAGTCATTACATACATATTTTTTGTTATTATGTAGAACTTACAAAATCTCTAACAACAATTTAGTAAGATTAAATTAAATTGCCGCTGATGATGAACGTTATTTAGTTTTTTTGTATGCTTAATGATGTAAAAAAAACTACAAAATGGTCTTAAATACATACAGTTTGTACCAATGTATCTTACCTTTGGATGGTATTCATCGATATCAGTCTCGTAGGGTTTAGCTGAATCTGCATCTTCATCACAACTCTGGTGGGGTGCAACCGAAATCTTACAGCCAAAAAATAGTTTATCTTGGGATACTTCTAAGGCTTTCTCCACATCGGACGGCTTCTTAAAACGTACTACGGCGTATCGGTCGGCGTTCTGCCCAACAACTTTAACCCAAACCACTTTGCCATGTTTCTTGTATTCGTGATAAAGGCCATCTTTCAAGGAACTATCGGTAGACCTTGTCGGCAAATTTCGCACACAGATAGCCAATGGTCTTCCGTTAGCCGTTGATGCCCACTATCAAAATAAAAAAGCCTATTTAGAGCAAGTAGGGAAGTATTAAAAATAATATATCTCCTATGTTAGAAATCAAAATTAAAATCAAAAACTCATTTATTCAATTTAGGTCATTTAAAGACACTTATGAAGGTCAATATGTATTAATAATCCGCCAATTCGATTACTCACGCGCTGAGAAGAATTGGCAAGAATCTCAGGGGAAACACAAATTATTAGAATAATATAGAGAGAAAAATGAGGTCCCTCACGCTACTCCCAAAAAGGTAATTTTTTACTAAAATTGGTTTATTACGTTGAACTTTATCGATGACAAACATCTGCGATTATCCGTCAATCGCATTGGCCGTTTAGTAGGCCAGTGTCTGACTTGTCGAATTTGTCGGTATGATGACCACTCCTGAAAACGAAATATTAAAAATCCAAACGAACCGCGTAACACTAACAACTCAGTATTTCCGTGGGGTTCTAAAGATGCAATATGTTCAAAGATATATTCGAATGATATTTGGTCACATACACAGATAATTCCATCTTAATTTTATTATTAAATGAAAATTAAAAAGATGTTGTTGCCAGTCTGCTCTGACTATAAATCGGGAACAATTTGCGACCTCCGAATGCCTCTCAAATTGAAGGGCAAAATATATAAATATATTATCAGACCTGTCGTCATGTATCTGATATTCTGATCAACAGAATGTTGGGCCATGTCTGAGAATGGTGAGATGAATGTGTGGACTGACGAAAATGGATAAAATGCAAAATGAGTATGTAAAGAGGACTATTGAAAGTTGCGTCTATAACTAAGAAGATAAGAGGAAATCATCTTGTGTGGTATGGGCATGTGATAAGGAGAGATTTATTACATATGTCGTCACAAGAATGATGAACCCGAATGTGGAAGGAAACAAGAGAAGAGGGAGAGCGAAGAAAACATGGATGAATTGTATCAAAGATGATATGACTAGTAAGGGTGTTGATGTAGAAGAAGCCTGGTAGGGAAGCGTGGAAAAGAAAAACCTGTTGTGCCGACTCCGAATTATAGGAACAGGGCAGGGAGATGATAATCTATACTTATATTATAAAGCGGAAGAGTTTGTTTATTTGAACGCGCTAATCTCAGAAACCACCGGTCCGATTTCAAAAATTCTCTCACGGGTGTTATAGTCCATTTATCGAGGTAGACTTTAGGCTATATTATAGTTTCAAATAAATTAGGGATCCTTACTGTAAGTCCAATAATGTAACCCAAGGTGTAAGAAAAGACCCGAAAAAAATCTTACATCGCGAACGCTACAAAAACAGTTTATAGAACAAAACAATGTATTACACTTTCACAGAACATACAATTGTCGACAAAAAAGTCCGCGACGCTATATATATGTCTAACTATTGCAGTTATCGCACAGTATCTGTTTTTTGAATTATTAAAAATAATTACATGAGGTCGTTTTAAAAGTTCTTTATTTTGTACCTTGGTATTAACTCTACTCAAAATAAATTACTTCAATATAAAGATAGATTCAATACCTTTCTAGAACTTTTTGAATGATTCAATTCGGACATTTAATTCAAAAGATATCGCAAAATACAAAATGTAAGTATTCGTTTCTTAAGCAAATATTCCGCGCACATATATATGATCGGGAGTCCCGCCTAACTCGGTCATGAGCGCCGCTCATAGCTGGCAGATATTTTTTTTTCAATTTTCTTAGCCATTTTTGTTTCTTTTTGTCCTAATGAGTTTGTAGTACTTAATCGTCTTTTGGGGTATATATTTTTTTTGTAATAATTAATAGGTGATGTGAACATGTAACATCTGTGACCCCGTGTCTATTTAGACACAGTTTAAAATTTGATCTATTTACATACATACACATACATAACTTCACGCCAAATCCCTTGCGGGGTAGGCAGAGAGAACAGAGCGCCATAAGACACGATTCTTACACGCCTCACTCGCTTCGTTGACTTTCATAACTCTTTTCATGCACGCGCGTCGGTTTTTGTGGCTCTTAACATCACCTTCCTCCAGAACACGTTCTATTTGGTCTTGGAATGTGTCTTGGCCGTCCTCGACTCCTACATCCATCCGCTTTTGCATTGTATATCTGCTTAGTCAGTCTTGCGTCGACCATTCTTTCTACATGACCGAACCATCGGAGCATGCCCTTTCTTACTTTTACACCGACACTCTCTTTCAAACCAACTTCCTTCCTTACAACCTTGTTTTCTACGCGGTCAGCGAGAGTCACTCCGCAGATTTTGCGTAGTGCCCTCATTTCTACCGCGTTTATTCTACTTTCATTCACACTCTGTCATACCCAGCTCTCGCTTCCATAAGTTAGCGTTGGGATCAGGACTGCATTGTGGATTGCTAGCTGGGCTTTTCTGCTAATGTTTTTCGCGCCCAGCAATCTGCCCAACGCTCCATTTACGCTATTTCCTATCGCCACTCGTCTTTCTACATCCGCGGTGTACCTTCCATCTCTGCTAAAAGCGCATCCAAGATATACAATTTCATTCACTTGTTCCAGCACTACATCATCAATCATTATCCTTGCATCTGTTCTGGATTCCTCCCTTTCAAACTTTGATCTATTTAAGAGTATAATAAACGGGAAATAACGCGACACGTTTAGGTAAACAAATACTTACTTTTATTATTAGCTTGACGTTTCGGCCTAGTTGCACTGACGGCCAGTGCAACCAGGCCGAAACGTCAAGTCACAAGCAGACAGATAATTTGTTTATATATGTAATATGCAACGCGAATATTAAAATATTTAAAAATATTTTCATACTTAAGTAACCAAAGTCATGGGTCAAAGCTAGAGTTAGTTTACAGTTAGTTCTGCACGCAGATATTATAATATTATCTATAACTCTTTTCAATGTTGCAACTTCATATAAATGGACGAAGCGCAAGATATGCCTACGCACCTCGATCTTGGCGTCTTTTGCAAAATATAAAGACTTTGCGGGTTTGTTACACGTCTGCATTCCACATAGAGTTGCCATCTATATTAACATTTTTAATATCGTCATCTCTTTTAAAATTTAGTGAATTTATTTTGATAAGAGTGCCAAATCGACATAATTTAAATTATAAAAAATATCACTCACTGTGAGTTAGACATACTGGTAAGAACATGTGGAGACCCGGTTTTTTTTTAAATCGACAACTATGACTCATTAAAAAAAAGGTTCAAGTAGTATTAAAAAAACTAAAGATTGACAAAAAACTTCTGACAAAGTCCCTGGTATTGCTATTGATTGAAGTTGATATATTTTTTTTATGGGATAGGAAGGCAAAGGAGAAAGCGTGTCACCTGATGGTAATCAATCTGCGCCGTCCTTGGACACCGGCAACACTTATAGTGTTACCGTTGCGTTGCCGACCTTTAAGGGAGAAGGATGGGGAAGGAAGGTGGACCTCCGGGTTTCTCTCTCACCAAACGAAACGCGGCATGAGCCACTTTACGTCGATCTTCTGAGAGATGGTGGTATTTCACCGGATGAGCCGGCCCATTCATGCAGTTAACTGCTTATTATTTTCCTCATATCTAGGTTGTTAGTCGCTAATATCAACAGCTAAGCAAGTAAGGTGTGTAATAATCGTGCCTTATGGCGCTTTATTCTCTCTACCTACCCCGCAAGGGATCTGGCGTGAAGTTATGTATGTGTGTATCAGGAACTTGAATTGAAAAAAAAAAGTGTTAGATAGTCCATTTATGAGGAAAGCTTTGGTGTATTAATATGATCGCGGCAATAATCTTTTTAGTGGAAAATGTATAAAATATGGCGGTACGAAGTTCGCGCGGTCTGCTAGTTTTTAATATAATTTATAAAAATCAACAATAAAAAACCTGAAAAATACGACCGAGTTAAACAGTTGTAATTTTCTTGACGATATTGAAATACCTACACGATATAATGACCTTTAAGATTAACATTCTAGAAAAAAGGAAAATGTAAATAAAAAATATAAGAAAGAGGCGCGGAAAAGAGTGAGGTGTGTACATTGTGTACAAATCGTGAGTATAGTATGAGTAGGTAGCGGAGAAAGATACGGCCCATTACACCAATAGAAGAAAGTAGACTTATTTCTCCCACTGTCAGATGTTTTTGTCATGTTCGTATACATTTTTAATTTCATTTACAAGTTTTAAAAAAGCCTTGTAGATACTGGACAAAAGCTAGTAATTATTTTGTACATACTTGGTGTTGTAAGGCCGGTGGTGTCCGGTGGTTGTTATGGTGGGAGAGTGGTGGCTGCGTTGCAGGTGTAGACGCACGCGAAGTATCGCTTGGTTCTGGAGAACTTGAATCAGATCGTGAAGACCCTGAACCAGAATGGCGTCGTCGACGCCCCCCTTCCGTACCTCCGCCCGGTGTACTCGGTGTACTTTCCCCACCCGTTGCGTTCGCCACTCTGTCACTCGCATACCATCTGTGATGTGGAGTCGTTCTGCAACAATACGTTGAACTTGAATGAACTTGTGTTATGATATATGGTCCTGTGCCGCGTGCAGTATGAATAATATGATATGACTACAAAATAATTGCACAATTCGTCATCTGGCAATTGCTAATCTATGTGCAGACGCAGGTCATTCTTTTGGAATACATTTCAGTACATACTTCTAACTAGTTATTTATCTGACTAACCAAATAAATTGGAGATTGCCAGCACGCCGAGTTCTAGTAAGGAGTTCTCTTACATCGACGACTTTTCGGAAGTTATGTGGGATAAATATCTATAACGGACAAAATTGTGCTCCGCATATGTCAGTCATAATCAATTGGGTTTTATCACCTACATATTACATATGAGACTTAACAATTGAAAACAACATATCGAGGCGCAATTGCTGCTGCCAATTGCTGATAAAAACTGCCTAAAAGGAAATGCATCAGGAACATAGTCCATGCACACTATGCACAGGGTTAATTCGTCACAGAAATTTGATAACTTATTCCTTGCAGTATTTCAGTGGATTCGAATACACATATTGCACACAGTAAGGTTAAAACAACAACAAACAGTAACGAGGAATGTTAGACACAACCAAAAAAAACACAATGCCTCTTGGAGTACATTTAAACTAAACACATAAATTAATAAGCACACGCAGTTGGCATAGATATACAAATTGTTATACACACAAAACGAGAAACATAAAAAAGTTTAATTAATAACAGAAAATAATACCCGTATATTGTAAATTAGTGTAGAGACGTATCAAAAGATCGGAAAGAGCACACACAACATCAAGGTTCGAGGCAACATGCAAACACCAAATAACATGTACCCATTGCGTATGTCATGTCTTGTGTTTACCTAGTGGTCGGTGAGCAGTAATCTACCATTATTTGAATTTGGTATTTTAGTAAGATATTTTTTATAAAAAAAACCATTAAATCTTAGCTTGTATCAATAATTTAAATCTGAATTTTATAATAAAATCATAGAAATATTTAATGGTAAGCAATCATTTAGGAGTTCGTCAAATTGGCGAGAAGGGTTTCTTAATAACCATAGTTGGTGTACATAATTAATTAAAGAAATTTTATAGCACATGTTATAATATAAAAAATTTAAAAAAAAAAATGTCTACACCTCACATATATTGCATTTAAATACATAAAAATAATCAGGTATTAAGGGTATGAAGTTACAGAGTTGTCTTTATTTCCTATATTTACTAAACGAGCCTATTCCCCGAGATCTACGAGTTTATTCGGAGCATACAAGTAAAGGCCGATCCGATCTAAGGTTAGGTATATATGAGGCTTTATTTTGCAAGTTGTCCCAACCAAAAAGATTACGAAGTGACGAATTGAAAAATTCACATTTTAAAGACACTCAGAGGCAGAGGTTTCAAAGAGAGCTTTCTATGTGGTTTTATATGTTCAAGTTGGGTATCGCTCCATTCCACGCGGAATATCGTCATTTATAACAGCGTCCTGTTTCGGTACAAAAACTTACAGTGGATTCGCCTACAAAGCGCTATAATAAAGGATAAATACCTTTCCACATTGGAAGGTGGTGTAGAGTAAGGTGCGGTAGTGTTGTTGCGCTGGTACCTGCCGTATGCTGCCGGCGTGTTTCCACGACGACAGTACTCGGTGGCACTATCATTAGTTCCGCGCCACGTTACTGGTGCTGCAGCAGACGCAGCTATCGGGCACGTGTTGCTCGAGCTATCTTCTCCGCCACTGTAAAACAAAAAAAAATATAAGAAGGAAAATCGACAAGAGAAAATAATCAAACTAACAAGTTTTTTTTTATTATCGTTTAATTAAGTTTATAAACTCGCTCAGCACTTAAGTTCTACTATATTATGTCTTAGTGATTGCCAGATATGGTGTGCACCGCTTGCCAAAATTCAAATGTCTATTCAAGATCTATTATTTATCGCTCCAATAAAAGCTTATTCGAATGGCAAAAAACTGCATAATCTGTAGTAGTAGAAGATACCAGAATTGCCGACGAGAGCAAATTATAATTACATTTATCCAGAGAATAAACAAGCACACGGAAATCACTTTTAAAAACTTATCAGTTAAAATTCCTCTAATTTGACCGATGCCATTTCCCTGTTACAATTTAATTTATAAGCACACATTTTCTATGAGATGATCTCTTTCGTTATCTACACAACAAAGACTAATTAGCTGAATTCCTTATAAACAAATATTTTATTTGTTTTATTTTTATAAACAAATTATAAGAAAGTCTGTTTCAAAATTTGCTTATCTATTGTCTTATTTGATTGTGTTCACAAAGAAGTTTTTGTTATAGCTTACAGCTGTTATAGAGTACAGTATTTGATATGAATTTTTATAATATTATTTAATATATTACAATATAATAATAATATCGCGTTGACAGATAGTGTAAGAAGTTTAAAAATACTTATATACAACTAAAAAATAATGTTTTTCGTAATGTTTCCTTGATTACGTTATAAGAAGACGAATACACGATGTATTGTGATTATCCCCTGACTACATAACATAACTTCACGCCTTTTGTTACCCGAAGGTGTAGGCAGCGGCTGTTAAGCCTCGTCTCGCCGTTATGTTTACGTCCCAAATGGAATAGGTGGCGAGCCTATTGCCATACCGGGCACAAAGTTTGTCAGTCATCGATATTTATCACACATAACTTCCGAAAACAATTTCGAAAAGTCATTGGTGTGAGCCAGTGTCTGGAATCGAACCCCGGACCTCTGGATCAGAGGCCGTGCGCTCGCCCACTGCGCCACCGAGACTGACTAGTGTTGTCAATTTGCTGTATTAGACTAAACGGAATTAGAATTGTAAACGTCCGATATGTCCAAGCGTTACCGAGATAAAGAATCTGGACTAATATCATACATACTGTCAACAAACTGGCTCTGTAAAGGTTCCTTTCTGTTGAGAAACAGACCCCAATAAGAATTCGCGTCTAAGTATTCTTCTAGTAGTGTAGTTAAGACAAAAGAAAAGCTAATATTCGACGCTAGCTTCTGTCTTTAAATGTAATAGTACCAAAGCATCAGACGAAGATGTACAGAATGAGCTACGTTTGTATTACACATAGGCAGTAGGCTTAATTCATTTAATGGTAATGTCATCTAATACGTTGCTACGATACAACAATTACAATGTATATTTGAAATCTTTAATTTTAGTTTTTGGCAGCATTTATAAGCCCTTAGTAGTATGTATTTGTTTCAATATTGGTGTTCCAAGATAGTAATTGAAAAGATGTAGATGACCTTTAGGTTGACGACATCTATTTTGTTAAACAGACAATACAGACAGACAGCTTCCGCTATAAACTAGACGTTTCGAAATTAATCGTTAAGTATATGTTAATTACTTATATTTGTTTCTTAATATTTAAAATAAAAAAATAAATAATGATACTCCTAAAGCAAACAGCTGATCTATTAGCTGATTACTGTCCGCCATTTTATTTTCCTTTTGTCGATCAGATAGGTCGACATTTGCTAGATGTGACTTGCTGTACTGAATGCAAGGTGAGTCAACGACAGAAGGTGACATGTATTTAAAACAAACAAGCTAATGTACTCGTAAATTATATAATCATGATCATAAAATTGGCATCTGCTTATCGTTTGCAGGTAACGAATTGGAATAGAAACAATGCGGAGCGTTTGAATTTTGTCTAGAGGCACCCACTACCTATAAACCTTAAGAGTTTGACCTTGAACTTTGTATGTGATCATTACAAAGCACATTTTGGAAAATTATCTTGAATCGGAAGATGTAATTTGACGTTACTAGTGACGCCTGCATAAGAACAACCGGAATATCGCCTATTATTATACCAAGAATCAGGTTGATCTAGTTTTACATGCGTCTCCACAATATTAGTAAATTCTTCATGGAGCAATGTATACGCTTCTACAAGAAATTTCCTAAAGATGTCCGTAAAATGAATTTTAATTCATAATTTTAAAAGAGAAGTGCGTGTTTATAATATTGATATATCTGCTTTTTTACTACATTACCCAATTTTTTTTAATTATTGTCTGTCTGGCTGTATGTTTGTTCCGGGTAATCTCTGAAATGGTTAGACTGATTATGACGACAGTTTTATTGGCAGGTAGCTGGTGTAATAAGGAGTAACTTAGGGTGCTTTATTGAAAAAAAAAACTTTTCTTATTTATTTATTGCTTTCGAGACGAAACAGAGTTGACCGGGTCAGCTAGTAAAAATTTAAAATTGATTAAACTCAGACTCAGTAAGGGACACAATTAAATAATCCCAGGGGACCGGAGTGAATATAAACAGCTCCTCATACAAATTGTTACTCATTAAATTGTAGCGGTTACTACACCCTATGTTCACTCGCTCCAGTGAAATTAATTCCAGTTTCAATTTTTCCTTATTTAATTTAATTTTGTACTATACCTATCTATTTATCATGGCATGCAGATGTGGTAGCTTCACATATTAGCAATACATAATTACCATATTGTTTAATTTTAATAACAGTGGTAGTCCAAGTGATAGAAAAGAGTATTTGATATTTGAGTTTAATTTATTACCCAGTTATTCTTTCTGATCGGCTCACTCAGAATTATACCTGTTTTCTTATTTAGCACGTTTTATTTAATAATCTATGATAAATTGACAGAATCGGCAATTTTTTCTTTGCAATAAAATAAACCACCACTCTTAATATTTAGGGGTAAGTATAATAAAAGTCCATCAATTCTTAGACACATCCGAAATGCATAGAAAAATCATAAAATCGGTAGGGCCTTTTCCGAGGTATTTGTTAGTGATTAACATGATGCCGATAAGAATATTTTAACCAAGTTTCATATAGATAAATGCGAGATAAATGTTATTTTCTTTCCACGATTCCCTTTCTTCTGCATAAAATCCGTCCTAAGCGGAGCTCTACAACGAGTAAGGAATACTCCTACTAAATTACAAGTCAATCGGCCTTCCTGATATTTCATGATGAGTTAAAAAATGTAGAAGGCATTTAGTGTATGTACATAATATCCATTTTAATTTCCTAATAACTTTGGAATGCAACGTCCCACTTAGATTAAATTTTACGTCAACCAATAAAAAAGTAAACATCCAGAAACAATTTCGAATACAAAATAATTTAAGTAAATCATATATTTACGTATTTGAGATCGTAGACTCATACAAAAAAAGTAATTAAAATGAAATAAGCTAACAAAAAATAAACTATACTTAAAAAAAAACATTTGTCTAGCAAATACTAGCTGTAGATACTAGTGATGTAACGAATATTTGCATTCGCGAATATTCGCATGTTTTTGGGTATTCGCATTCGTAAGAGAAAATGCGAATGTTTGGCGAATGTTTTTAATAACAAAAAATAACGAAATTATTTATAGCAAGATGATACGAAAAATTACCTTTATATTTTGTTTAATATTTTACGCTCCTAGATTAGTATAAAAAGTATAATATTATGGATCAGCCACTAGTTATATAAATAACTGCACTCCCTTGCGGGGCAGGCAGAGAGAACAGAGCGCCATAAGGGACGATTATATACACGCCTCACTCGTTTCTTTGAGTTTCATAAATCTTGTCATATACAGTCGTCGACCTTTAAGTCTCCTGACATCACCTTCTTTCAGGACTCGTTCTATTTGTATGTTGCAGCTGTCTGCGTATCCTAGATTCATCCGGTTTTGCATTGTATTATCTGCTGGGTCAATCTGGCATCATCCTTTCGTTCTATATTTCCGAATCATCGGAGTATGCCTGTAGGCGGCACGCAGGAGTAAATGAACAGCCGTGAGGTTAAAATACAAATATATTCAAAATAGATTATTACAATAGGCAATATATGTGTTGTTTTAAAATTATTTAAAAATAAATAGTTTCATCATTTTTGACATAAATTCTTCTTGTTAAAAGTGAATGTTGCGTCGCTTACAATGCCCTTTCTTACTTTAACATCGATCTTCCTCACAACCTTGTTTTCGACGCTGTCAGCGAGAGTCACTCCGCAGATTTTGCGCAGTACCATCATTTCGACTGCGTTTATCCTTTCGTGCAAACCCTGCCATACTCAACTCAAATAGATTTTAATCAAATTTTCATACCGTATGCAGTTTGATCCAACTTAAAAGTTCTAGTTATTTTTTTTTATAAAACTCCAACAAGATTGAACACGAGAGCGTTACATTCTTATATATATACTACTATGTAATGTTGTAATGGTAACAACCACAGAAATAGATAAAGATATTTCTGTGATAATAACGTTAGTCGAACAATGGCCTCGCATTTTTTTTTGTTTTGATGTTCTATATTTTTTAAACATTTCTTTGTTGCATTATCAATACTTTATATATGAATAAGTTTTTATAATTTTTTAGGATTAAATCTCTAAATTTTTGTAAATATTGTTAATGTTACTCTCTTATAGTGAAATATTGGTCTAGAATCGATACATGCAAAAATAGAAACATACCTCTTTATTATGTATATTAATTTAGTTGCCTAGCTTAGTGTTCCATATAAAATTACTAATTCCATTATTAAAAGTAAATACAAAGAATACAACTACAGTTGTTTTATCATTCCATATCCATCCCATATATAAATTACACAGGGTTTGCTTGACATGAACTCCGCCTGTTGGAATAGCTATACCGACAACTAATGAACTGACATTTAAAAAATATTTAAGAATGCGTCCACAGTTTAAAACAGCTTGACACATCCAATAGTTTATCTATTTATAGTTTTTAGTATTAATTTTTTGATGGACAAAGAAAAGGAAATAAACTGACAGAATCGGCAAATGTTATTTTAAAACAGTTATTTTATAAAATTAATTTAGCACTTATTACAGATTAAAAGATACGATTATACAATTCACTAGGCTCTTTGACTTTAATTATTACTTTCATGCACGCACATTGGCTTTTAAGGCAACATCACCTACTGTTAGGTCACGATCAATTTGGTCACGAAGTAAGTCCTAGAAAAAGCATATGGCGATATATAATATTTATATTTCCCTTGTATTCAATACTTTTCTCCTATACAATAAATGGCCTTTCAAGAAACATAACGGCAACGCATATTTAGACCAAGGCAAGGAGACTGTGCAGAAAGAGCACGCTAACGCTTTGTTGTACAGAAGAATGTCGAATTATGCAATCTGGTACTGTGCATAATTTTCTTAGCGACTTCGAGCTCAAGATTTACACCCCGCGTCCGACAAGTGTATCACATATAATAAAGCTTGGAGCTTAATTAAGCTTAGAAATTACTTTTAATGGAACGATCACTAAGAAGCATTCCTATTTTTAAATCAGATTAGATCGAGAATATGATATATATACTACTACGAATATATAATACTTGTATCCCATAAAAATTTAAGATAAGAATTTATGAGAATCCCTATTATTGAAATTTAAATTAAAATAATTTAATTCCGACTGTTTTCGTACCTTCGGCTTCGGCCAAATTTTGGGCCGAAGCCGAAGGTCTCGCTGAAGATGGATTTTTGGCCGAAGGTGGCCGAAGCCGAAGCTTCGGTCGGACACTAATTACAGTATTAATTGTCATCCAATTAAGTGTCTTAAGTAGATTGTGCATGTAATAATTATTATAATAATTTGTAATTTAGTTTACTTAAAATTAAGTAAAAAGAAAAAAAAAGACCCCTGAGTTTCTTGCCAATTCTTCTCAGGACGTGAGTAATCGAATTGGCGGATTGAAATTATTGACGTTCATAAGTGTCTTTAATGACCTAAACTGAATAAATGAGATTTTGATTTTGATTGAATATAGATGATCTTGGCCCTTTACAGCATGCAATTTAAACAAATATTTTCGAAGTTATTGCAGTATTAACATAGCGGGACAGCAGATAATACTTTTGATGCGGAACAGAGGGTCAGCGCTAGTGTATTATAAATGCGAAATTTTTGGCATTCATAACATTAGTATGGCTTCAACAAGATGTCAACATCTGGATAAAGATCGAGTGTGACCAATAGAATTGAAAATTGTTTTTTGTTGTCATCAAGTCATTAGTTGACCGCACGAAGTTACCATACCGCGACATTATACTTATACATTTTCTTACTTACCCGGCGGGAGTGTGGTGGGGTGTAGCATACCCCACCAATTCTTTTTTCAGGCGCACATTTTTATTATTATAAGTTCAGCGACGTGGCTTCGAGTAGCTGAAGCTGGGGTAATGCCGGGGTGTGTAACAGGTGTGGTAACAGTATTTATGGCCAGACTAAGTATACTAAATCTGTGATAAAAACCATAGAGTTAAAGGTCAATCAGTTGTTATTTAGACATGACAGCAACATTTTGGACAAAGGTTTGGCGACATTTGACTAAACATTATTTTAATAAAAAAAAGTATTTTTATCATATTTTAATTGGTATATTATTTTTAAGATACTATGGTTTTGTGTGTTGTTGTAATTGTTAACTTACAATAATATATAGTTATAATTAGGTCTGTGAGTGGTATATATGTGTACTTCATAATTGGCGTACTGCTTAGCTATAAATGAATTGTACTTTTATTATTTGTCAGCTGTGAAGGACCTATAATAAATAAATAAATAAATAATTAAAGCCAATTTACCAAGCATAACGGAAAGTCATTACCGGTTTTTCTAACAGATGTTTTCGAGGCTTTAGGTATGCCCACGTTATGATTTGACTTATATGCTGGCAAAATGGGCGAAAGCAACACCCTCATAAACTAAAACATCTTTAAAAATATTAAGTGCAGTGCTTAAAAACTTGCCAGTCACCATTTCCTTGAATAAAATTACGATCAGCCTGTTCTGCAAAATTTCAAAACTGGTGATTTCAAAGCACGTTCTAGTAGACTGGATTACGAGCAATGGATAAAACCGATAATTATTTTCCGGTATTTTATTTTTTCTGGTAAAAAGGGGCAAAGTATCACGCGGGTCACCCATGCTACGTCTATGGGCGATTACCGCCGCCCATGGACATCTGCAACACCAAGGGCGTCACATCAGCGTTGACGGCCTTTAAGATGGGAATAGCTTCGGTCGTAACGGTCCTTAAATACCGTTGCCGGCAACTGGTTCCACAAAGGTGCAGTACGGCTTAGAAGCACGGTTGTTGCTCGCCAACCACTAAGCCGATACGTATGGCATCATAGACGCGTCGAGCAATGGGAAAAACAGCAAGTGGTTTTAATCAGAACAATTCCTTATTCCTTTCTTCCCCTTAGTACATGCGGTACAATGACGCATAAATATGTAACATTTCAGCGCCAAAGGATCAAGCTGATCAGAAAAAGTATGGTTATCGACACGCCGAACCGCGCGCCGTTGGATGCGGTCAAATGGTAGAGGCTGGTACTGGGGTGCCTCTAAAGATGAAAACAGTATTCTACGCGAGGTCGGATGATCGATCGATGACCTGACGTGAAATACCGTCCCGCTCTATTGAGCACACGAAGCTTTTTGGTGGTAACTTAGCCCTGCCCTCACTCAAACCGGACATCACTCGACATGTCGACACGAAGAATTCCAATATTGGCTGAGGCGGGTAAGGGAGTGATTTCTAGACAAGGAGCTTCGCTTTTTAGAGGTATACATGCAAATCATGTGTCTTCTTAGAGTTGAATTGGACTTCAGTTATTAATAAAAATATGTGTGTCATTTATCATCATTCGCAAGAAACATTGCGAATGTTAGCCGCGAAGTTTTTAACAAAAAAACAAAAATAATCATATGCAATAATAATACGACGAATAAGATTTAGTTACAGCGGTACCACACACAGCTATTCGCCGTTCGCGTTCGCGTTGCCGCGATGTTGTCATTTCTGGCCACACACTGTTCTACTCGCGCTAATATTCGCGCAAATATTCGCGACGCGCCGTACTTGGATATTAGGGCTGTCGATATTTTTCAAAATATCAGTTAGTTGACACATCGACGTTTTTAAATATATCAATTTCGGGCTTTGATGTATCCAAAAAGTACATAAAAATCTAGGAACATGTGGTAGTACTATAATTGATTACAAAGCTAATAAATTCAGTGATTTTTGAAGTAAAACTTCTAATGTCTCGTGCAAGAGCGTTTAACGTTTTTAACGCCCCCTTGCGGCCCTCGCGGGGCATTATATATTAATATTTAGTACTACTTTAAAACATCGAAGTATATATGAAGCTAACTTTTCAATTTGTTAAGCTTGAATTATAATAGTACACAGACATCTAGTGGCAAGTGGAGGTACTAATTGATTTGGAATGTCAATCATATATAAACCCTACGGTAGTGAAACCATAGCGCGATTTAATAAGTTGACGTATGCGAAGCGCGACCTCTATGACCGAAAACGTAAAAACATATTATTAGTAAATAATCGTGACAGTTCGGTACTCTGCTCTATTTGTTTGTTTTTATTAAATATATTCAACTATATACTCCAACTGTAAAGTGTAAATTGGTTTAGGAGTACTTTGTTCTGTAGTAAAGCTTATGAACGTAAAAAAATAGTGCATAACGAGTGACGATGAATTAATTTTACTCTGTGAAAGACAATACGACAAAGAGCTTTTGCTTAAACCAAACTTAGTCGTGATTTGAACAAATATATTACTTGTTACTGGATGTACTTACGAATATTTTGGTAATTATAAACTTATAAACTGTATTTTTTTTTTAATTCATCACATTTAAAATATTGCAAAGCATACCTAAACAACATTAGCTATTTACAGTTTTCTTTATATATTACATAAAACTATGTTATTTATCAAGTAACTTGATGTATAATTTACATTTAAAATTTTTAAGAGAATTAATTTTCAAGTTTAATATATTTCAAGGATAATTTAATGATAAACTGACTTCAATCATCACTCATGGTTTATACTCATGGTTAACTAATCTTATAAAAAGAAACATTTATAAGTTCAGATTATGGGTTTAAATAATAGTCTGTTTCTGGTCCTCGGTGAAATAATTTCTATATTATGAAATACAAAGATACTGCTATCTACCCATCCAATTTTTACATATACATGAGCCTTGGTTGTTCAAGTGTAATAAATAAATATAGTTAATTCATAACTAGTTTGGCAATTACAAGTTACAAGATCTTAGAAATAAGCGCTGAACCAGAGTTATTTGGAATAAAATAAGTTCAGAATAAGGGTATAATAATAGTCTGTTTATGGTCCTCGGTCAAATAATCTCTATATTATGAAATAAAAAAATATCAAATATTTTTATATTTGATATATATATATTATCTTTAATATAATTCCTTTGAACTTTGAAAATGTATAATGTGTTGAAATGTAAATTATAAAAGGCATGGCACTTCAAATAGATGGTGATTAACAGACATGTCTGTGACGTGTCCGTATGATATATATTCCAAATAGATATTTGGATTAAATATCTATAAAGACACCATTATGATAATGTTGATCATTCTATTTTATGTCTGTTAATCACATTCTATTTGAAGTGCCATGCCTTTTATAATTTACATTTCAACACATTATACATTTTCAAAGTTCAAAGTGATTATTAGTTTTACTAGTGGTGTAATAATACCATTAAGTTACACCACTTACTTACTAGTTAGGAACTTAGTTATCATTAGAACTTAGTTATCATTCCAATTTTTAATAGTACCTATAATATTTTAATATTAATAGTCTCGCTGGTCGTGGGATCGATGCCGAGCCAATGATTTCTCTGAATTACTTGATATTAGGTAGGTAACCCATGGTAAAAATTTGAGATTTGGATAATTCTCCACGCGAAAATGATAATAACAATTCAATTCTTAGTTTTTTATGGGATAGGAGGGCAAACGAGTAAGTGGGTCACCTGATGGTAAGCAATTTGACACCGCCCATGAACACTGTGGTGCGTTGCGCTCCTTTAAGAGAGTAGGAGGGAAAGGGGCTCGGACCTTTGGATACCTCCCTCACCGAACGAAAAGCGGCACGAGCAACTTTACGTCGATATTCTTATTCGAACCGCATGGATCGAATTTTTCATTTTGCAATGTAGTATGTAGGTATATATTATGAATGTAATAAATATTACTTATTATGTATTACGTAGTTCTTGATCTTACAACTCATTTTTTAAGTTTTTAAACAAGAGGAGCCAAGCAGTCCGCTGCATAAATGGGCTGGCTCGCCCGGGAAATACCAATAGCTCTCATTCACAGATAGTTTTAATGCTTTTTTGTGTATCAAATAAAAGGGCTTTTCGATAGTATGTTGAAAAATGTGACGTCATCCTAAATCTAATATTGCGGAATAAGTATTTTAATGCATTTTTACAATATGGGTTGAATGGGCTTGAGCTTGGGGGAGTACCTAAATCAAAGAACAATACGACGTTGAATATGGGGTATCTTCTTAAATAGAGGACTAATTACCAAATTCTACTCAGACCCATATTAAGATTTATACTCAAGTGGGGATTGAATCCGCCAATCTCCGTTCTACATTCGATTTTACCAATGCACCACGAGGCCCGTCGTAATGTAAGTAAGATGTGCTCTTTTTAAATTAAGCGTGTTATAAATGTATGTTTGTTACAAAGTTTTACTTCCATAGCGCGGAGAGACTCCACGCGAATTTTTTTATTTTGCATTGTATGTCCGTAAGTGTGTATGTTCTGGAATCTTAGAACTTAATTTTGAAGTAGATATCTTTAAAATGTATACACGCTGAGTTTGGGTGATAATATTATTAGTGGTAGAGCCACGCATTTCGCTGGATGAATGGACTGGCTCGACCAGTGAAGTACCACTACCTATCATCCGGATTCCGGAGATGTTTCCAATGCAAAATGTAACTCGAAAAATTATATGACATCACTTTTTATTTAATATGTCGGACCAGATCTTTTTAAAGCATTTCTACAGTATGCGTATCATCGTAGGGCTTGTTGAGAGTTACTTGAAAAATAACATTACATCATTAGAAATCAAATATGGTATATCATCCAAAATAGGGTTGTAGTTAATTCTACTAGATTCTACCCAGACCGGGATAAATATTTATACTCTAGTGGTGATCAAACCCGCCAATCTCGATTCCACAGTTGGTAGTTTTACCAATGCACCGTCGTAATGTAAGTAAGATATTATTCATAGATTGATATATTTAAAAATATCGATATGTCGAAAATCCGACATTTTAAACAGCCCTAGCCGACTGCGCTGCATCGCGCGAATAATCTGGTCAGCTAATCGCGTTCACATTGCCGGAATGATTAGCAGCATGACGAATAACGTGTCCACACTACGTCCCAGCCTCTTTCCCTCGCTTTTCGTCGAACTATTATTAGTCGACTGTATGGTAGCGGTATTAGAGTTTTTGCATTTTCGACAAGCACTTTTTTAAAACTACAATTTCGTCTTATTTCAAACTTTTACAAAAGACATTTTTTGTTGGAAAGTCGATCTGATGACGAACTCTTTTTTTATGGCGACAATCCACCAATAAAACAATCTTATACTTTCTATATAACTTTGAATAAAAAAGAATCAAACTCCAACGGGAATTACGTACGTACGCAACTTCACAATGTTTTTTACCCGAAGGTGTATGCAACGACTGTTAAAGCCTCGACGCGGCGAATCACTTCATTTTGGCCCAAATGGAATAATAGGTGGCGAACCTATTGCCATACACCGAGCACAAAAGTTGTCAGTCGACGATATTAATCACGCATAACTTCCGAAAAGAATTTCGAGAAATTATTGGTGTAAGTCCCGAATCGAACCCACCAATTTTGAATTCGGAGCAGGGATGGCTCGACCACTGAGACTTTTAAATGGAAAAGAAGCTTTAACCAAAGGTTATAAGCCGACACGGGGTCTACGTCCGACATACTTGCTTTCCGGATCACACCAACTCCCTCGCAAGCGTGTGGATGGCGATGTTTGTGTACCCAAATCAAGGCAGAGGTTTGGAGTTTGCGGCAAGCAATATAGCTCGCCATTATGACAGCTTTGTTCCTAATCCATCTTCGATGCTCACAAACAAATTAAGTATGAGGCTTAAGCTAATCCTTTATAATGACATCATTTTCCTGCCCTTACCTCACTCTTATTGAGGTCAGCACAACATGTCATACTTTTGCATTCTCTTATATTATCACTTGTCGTCTCCACACTTACTCCCTTCATATCAACAGAACTGTATAAATGGCTTTCCTCTGCTCCTTCCAGTCATTGTCATCACTCTTTTGGTATAGTAACTTTCCTCCCTTCTCATTATAATAATATGTCCATACCACGCCAATACATTACTTGAAATTATAGACTCAGATACGTTAATACGACAGGTCTAACGTCTGATTTGAATATATTTTAATTAAAGGGGCATTCGTATGCCGTTTCTGGGACCGCCATTATTTTATCCATACTGCATTCATTCTGATATTCATATCCCGGTCAATATCGCTGCCGCTTTGGATAAGCGAACCAAGGTATTTAAATTGTGAAGAATCTTTGAGGGTTTCCCGTCCAGAGATTTGGAGGAATAGCCAGAGGAGGCCAAACAAATCCACAAAACAGGTAGGTGCTCACTTTGCTCAGTTTAACTGAGGCTGATCTTAAATCCGTCTGTTTCTGACATTTCCACTTCAACTTTCACCCTACCTTCTACCTCGATCTACTACTACTACTATTCTCTCATCCAGAACAATGTCAAGGGCAAAGATCCATGCATCCTCCTGCTTTGTTATGTTTATGACATAATTTAAAATGTTTTTTTTTTGTCGGTGATTTAGTGGTCGAGATCCCCGTTTCTGATTCAGGAGTCGTTCGATTCTGAACTCAAACACCGATGATTTCTCGTGTAAAGTGTTAGTTTTCAAATGTTCTCTTGTTTTTCTAGGAAATAAATGAAGTTGTTTATTCATTACATAGTATAAACAAAGTCACTTTCCACTGTCACCCCTTATATGATTATATCTTTGAAGCTACGCAACGGATTTTGATGCGGTTTTTTTAATAGTTAGAGGGTGTCAACGGGGTGGTTATTCATATATGATGTAAAGAAAAAATTATAATTTTCAAGATTTAGCACTTTAATTGAAAACGCTGGCTGAAGCATAAGTGATAAATCGAAACAATGTTCTTCATTAAAAAAAAAACTTCAAAAGGTCTACAAAAAAGGCCGCGAGGGCATGTATCTATCTCTTAGGGATAACCCACAATTACCATTTTTATTTTTTTACTTTTTACGAGATATTAGCTTATTTACGAAGCGATTTTAAACATTACAGCATTATTTTTTATCCAATTAAGTGTATTAAATAGATTATGCATGTAATATAGATATCCTGACCATTTACAACAAGCAATTTAAACGAATATTTTCGAAGATATTGCAGTATTAACATAGAGGGACAGCTGTTAAGCCGATAAATAGCACAAATTGAACCTCAGGATATCCAAAATTTACTCATTTATTACTTTTGTTGCGGAACAAAGTTCGCCGGGTCAGCTAGTAGTATATAACTTGTTAAATTATCATAGGCCAGAGAACTGACTGAGTGCTTTAATGTGGTTACATCAAGATATGATAATATAGACATGCCATTTTATAGTCATTTTTAATTAAACAAAAATATACATTTTTTTTAATCCTCGCCGGTTGCGATTTCTATATTTTGACTGTCAACGTTAATACAAATAAAATAAATTTAATCATATTAATACGCTTTTCACCTTGAACTCAGACTTTGCCCATTACAAAACTTCGGAACCAATAACGAAGTTCTGGTATTTTGGAGGAGTATACCTCCAAAATCAAAATATAAAACCAATATTTAAAAAAATCCGGTAAATATGGCGCAAAAAGAAGCATGGTGTTGTTTTAGTCAAAATCTCACATGAGCCAAAATGTTTATTAAAACAGCTTAAGAACGGCCCTATTCTCAAAAATTCAAATATATTCCATAGCCTACCGATTTAATAATATCTTCAATGGATTAGACACATTTCCAAAACAATTTCCTGTTTTATTTTTTTATTTTCATCTGTTATTAACTTGTCTAGTAGTTGAGAGCAAAGCTCCTCATGCATTTTTTATTGACGCCAACTTGTACCATGTGTAAACATTTTGTTTACAATACTTAATAATAATTTTGTATTTTTTACACCAAATCTAATGGAAATTCTTTAATCCAATAATTTCTAGAGTAAACCAAAAATATCATCGCACAAAACAAAAGCGGCCCTTCACGTACACCCGTAGGAAGAAATATGAGATAATGAATATTAGAAATATTAGATAGATATTAGGGAAAAGGTTTTAGGAAGGGGTTTTAGGGGATAGGATTAGTTGTGGGTAAGGTTAGCATTTATAATGATACAAATATTCTGTATAGTGTGTTTTTCCGGTAATATATATGCGTCCGAAAGCAATTATCAAAAAAGTGCTTTTAGGCGCCTTTTTTTTCAACAAGGGGCGCGTAAGGCAAAAGTTTTCAACCATATATTAGCACTGTATCGACCGATTTTTATTTTTAACAATTCAGGGAAGCTGGGTTATATTTATATATATAGCTAAAGGTGGGCAATGATTTACAAAGATATACAAATGCAATAATTATGTTCATACCTGCGGATTAAACACATGAGTTTTCGCAAATTTGATTGACTTCGATGTCGACTCGTGTTTCCTTAGCATATTAAATAATTATATGTAGTGAATAAACTTATCACGCAAAGACCATATAACTTGATGATAGCAGATCACACAGATGATAGAAGCACATAAAAATCACAAATAAAAAAGTTGCCACCGAGCTGTCTGTGCCTGTAGATCTTTAAAAAACGGTGATCTATTTTTATAAAAATGAAAGACAAATTGGACAAACACATAGGATAGAGAAACTAGGCATAAATTGCGAGTAAAATACTAAAAAATAGAATTTAATTTTCCCATACAAACGATCCGTTTAAACTTTGACACACAAGGCAATTTGACCTTTAAAAACATACCATAAAATTCATTGTTAGTAGAAAAGTCCATCGTTCGTCAGTATCGTATGAATATGTATTGACATTTAAACTTTCAATCAAATGTCAAAATTTGTTGTGTCATGTCACTGTAATGTGTTTGAAGTATTGCAATTTATAAATATTAAAAATAGGTAAACATTTGGATAAGTTATTTTTAAATTAAAACCTGTGTTGAAATTAAAATAATCAAGCATTGGTTTGGAGAAGGCATCACAGAGGCGGTAACAAAAACCAGCAACGGGATGCCATTTTTGTCAAAGTTGTTCAAGCTTACCACGAAGAACCTGACAATGATTTATCAGGTCAGATTGAATCTACTATAGATGAAAAAGATGTGGTGAGTCGTCTCTCTGATCAGTCCAACTTCCTTATAGTGAATTTCAAGAACGGGTCAATAAATTACGAGCTCACATTTCGCACAAATTTATCAATTTGTAACGATAATCGTCTCTATTCTTCAATAGAAGGAACGGTTTAGAACCTAACACCCTGGCGACCATGTTCGACAGGATACTGGAATAGCACCGCAAAGACCACTACTATTAGGACAAATCAAGACAATTAGAAGGAGCCAAAACTTTAGCCAATATGGATAGTTTGGATAGGATGACTGACGACATTAGTCAAATAACTACAATTAGGTCTCGGTGATCCAGCTGTCGAGCACCTCGCTTTTGAATCAAGAAGTCACGGGTTCGAACCCATTGGTGTGAGCCACGATTCAAACCCGATTGTATGATAAATATTGATGACGAGGCTTAACAGGCTTAAGTATGTTTTTTTTTTTTTTTTTTTTGTATGGGATAGGAGGGCAAACGAGCAGGCGTGTCACCTGATGGTAAGCAACCAACGCCGCCCATGGACACCAACAACACTTATAGTGTTACTGCTGGATTGCCGACCTTTAAGGGATAGGGGATAGGGCAGGATGGGGAAAGGGGGTGGGCCTCCGGGTACCTCTCTTACCGAACAAAACGCGGCATGAACCACTTTACGTCGATCTTTTGAGAGGTCGTGGTATTTCACCGGTCGAGCCGGCCCATACATGCAGCGAACTGCTTGGCTCTACCACTGTTATTGATTTTGGGATAGTTTCTCACTTCATTACTCAGTACGCGAGACCCTTTCTTAATTTAATTAATTAATATTATGATGCTGAGGAGAAGAATATGGTAGTCGCAGTCTATGTAATGTGCTAACTGACACGCGCACTGATGACAAGAGAGAGATTGATCAAGCGAAGAGTCGTATGTCAGAATTGTGGTTTTTTTTTAAATATAATCAAGTCAAGCACATCAAACACAAAAAAAAATACTTAAAAAAAATATAAACCAACTTCTAGAAACCTAAACCACAAAATCTTTAAGTATATGATAACAGTACTACTATAACTAAAAAGCGATAAATAACGTAATTTACTAATTTCTATGCTTATTTTTTTCACGAGTATTAGTGAAATTAATTAGTTGTAAACTTCGATAGAAGTTACTTCATTAACATGGCCTTCAGTTTATTAAATATATATTATCAATAAGATCGATCGATCAATCGTTAGTTAAATGGTTAATATTTTTAGGGAGCTATAATTGCCATAAATAGATACTTAGATAAAAGAGTATGATAATACTTGCTAAGTATATATATTTTTGTAATTATCATGGGTAGATGACATTAAAACAACCTTTAGGATTATATCGCGTTCCTTTATTACTAATTTTATTTATTTCCCGACGTTTCGAACTCTTTACAGTGAAAATGATCTCTGTAAAGAGTTCGAAACGTCGGGAAATAAATAAAATTAGTAATAAATAAACGCGATATAATCCTAAAGGTTGTTTTAATGTCATGAACGTGATTCGCGGAAGTCTTACGAGATAAATATATCATGGGTAGACCCAATAACACTGCAGCCCGAATGAAGGACAATCGTAGCCTGGAAACTACTGCAGAAAAAAATTACAGAATTGTGTCCTAACTCCTAATCATTAAAGAGTTCTGTAGCTTCATCATCAGTACAGCAGTATCAGATATGGATTTAAGCTTATCTCCCAAGCAACAAGTTAGTTCTATACACCACTAAACAGTTTCCATTAAGGACCATTAAGGAGTTCTGTGGCTTCTTCATCAGCACAGCAGCATCAGACGTATATTCATTCAAGTAAGGTATACTTTATACTTACTTACTATACAAAGAAAAAAAACTTTTTGAATTCCGTCCATAATTGACGAAATTATCGGTGAACAGACATAAAAAAAATATACATACAGACGATTTGAGAACCTCCTCCTTTCTTCGAAGTCGGTTAAAAACAGCCTCACGACGTAATAAAAAATTAAGCGATTCCGCAGACGCAGTGCTCCTGTGATTTTGGAACCAGCGGCATTTCACTATGAATCGATTATTGTGCCGACAGCACGGTGAAAATTGGAGATACAGTCGGCTCTCGTTAATTCTAACTTGCGATAATTCGAACCTCTCTATAATTTTTGTGCACTTGGTAATTCGAACGAAAAATCATTGCTGCTGCAACAAAAACGACGCGTTAATTCGAACACATCGGCGTCCAACACTTGATAATTCAAATTTACAGAGAGAGAAAGAAGTGGTAAGATTGTAAAAACATTTCGCGACAAATTTTAAATGTTTAGTCTCAGTGATAAAGTGGTCTAGCACCCCGCTTCTGAATCCAGAGGTCGCGGGTTCGAAACCTGGCTCACATCAATGACTTTTCGAAATTAATTTCGAAAGTTATGTGTGATTAAATATGGATGACTAAAAACTTTGTGCCCGGTATGGCAATAGGTTCACCATCTATTCCATTAGGCACGTAAACATAACGGCGAGTCGAGGCTTAACAGGCGCTGCCTACACCCTCGGGTAGAAAGTTATGTTGTTTTAAAGTTTAACGTACACCATTTGTTTTTGTTCTGTCAGTCATCGACCAAGTAGAGGAGTGTGAAAAGTAAGGTGATATTGCAAAAGTACTTCTTCAAATAACTTAATTTGGAATTTTCCGAATACTTTCTCAGCTATAAAAGAGCACAAGGAGAAAATTAATGCTGCTCCAAATGCTGGAGGACGGGAAAAAACGAACAGTTCTTTCGAAAGATTACTTAATTCGCCTCAAAAGTACGTCATTGTGATTGAATAGCAGTAGCAGCAGTTAACATATAATGAATTAATCAACATTTAGTAAATCGAGATTTTATTTATTTTGTCACACGAGTACAAAACCATTTGATATTTCAAACTCTCGATAATTCGTAATATTTTAAGAGTCCCTCGAGTTTCGAATTAACGAGAGTCGACTGTATATGATAATAATTTGTAAATATTGTTTGGCGTTGAAATACAATGATCTATGTACTGTTATTTGTTGTGCCGGAGGCAAAGTAAAATTCTCACAATTGGAGCCACCAGCAGATCCTTTAAGTTCTTTTGTTTCTGGGGTTGGAAATAATTCTAAGTATTTCTTGGCTAATCAAATATTTTTACGCTTTTTACGAAATGCATGTTTGTATATTCATTTACTATACAAATATACGGTTTTTACACCAAAATAACATTTTTTAACATTTTTGCCTATCTGTTTGTTCAGGCTAATTATTGTAGTGGCTAGACCGATTTAGATGTTTTTTTTCTAGGTAGCTGATGTTATAAGAACTAAGTTAGGCTTCTTTTATTTGAGAAACAAATCTATATATATATATATATATATATAAGAGATTTCCACCTATATATTGACTCATCACGATATCTCTGGAACCATAAGGCGTAGCGACTTGAAATTTGGTAGGATTATTCCTTTCGCCGAGTAGAGGTCAGCTAAGAACGGATTTTACGAAATTCCACCCACAAGGGGGGTTGCGGGGGTGTTAGCAATGGAAAATTCCCATTTTTAACCTATAGCTGCTATCGACTTCAAATTTGTCGAAGATATTGCAGTATTAACATAGCGGGGCAGCAGTTATTACTTTTGATGCGAAACAGAGTTCGCCGGGTCAGCTAGTATAAATATATATATAAACGCGATATAATCGTAAAAGTTGTTTTAATCTCTGATTAATTATTTTACTGCTTAACATACTATGGGATAAAGGGTCATATTGATGGGAACATTATGTATATAATTATGTAATTAGTTTGGACAAAATTCCTAAATCAGAGATCCGAATTTTCAGGTATCAAAATTAAGTGTAAACACACTTAATTTTGATACTTGAAAATTCCTTCTAAAGTTAAATCTACCAAAAATAAAAATGTAC
Source organism: Euproctis similis (assembly GCA_905147225.2). Taxonomy (NCBI): domain Eukaryota; kingdom Metazoa; phylum Arthropoda; class Insecta; order Lepidoptera; family Erebidae; genus Euproctis; species Euproctis similis. The sequence continues at coordinate 9,619,777 of LR990122.1, forward strand.
TATTAAAAGCCACCCATTCCATTTGGGACGTAAACATAACGACGTGTCGAGGCTTAACAGCCGCTGCCTACACCTTCGGGCAGAAAAAGGCGTGAAGTTATGTTATGATAAAGCTATTATTTACACTGACTCATACAGAGAATTCAAGATTATTACAAAAATATTGTAAAATTGACGATATCGTTAAATTGAGGTTCTTTTTCAAGGGATAGGAGGGCAAACGAGCAACTAAGTCCCGTGATGGTCAGCAACTAGCTCACCGTCCATGAACACCGTGGTGCGTTGCCATCCTCATGGGAGTAGAAGAGGAAAGAGGATCAGGCCTTCCGGATACCTCTCTCACCGAATGAAAGGCGGCACGAGCCACTTGGTAACCTTTTGTTATTAAGACTATTGAGATTTACTATTACTGATTAAATGTCAGACTACCTCATGGCGCATTGGTAAAACTACAGGCTTCAGCATTCCCATCCGATGCCAACATGAATATTTGTATGGCGTCTGGGTGTTCTTCAATGCATTATAAGTATGTATTTACAAAAGAAAAGTATATATGTATTAATATCCGTTATCTAGTATCCATAACACAAGCATTTAGTTGCTTAGCTTGGAACTAGAGGGCGCTGTGTGTATTGTGTCCAAGATATTAGATTAAGTGAACAACAAATCATAACAAAATATAACGTAAAATTTGTTAGGTTGCGTAGGATTTATTTATAACTCCTGTGAGCGGGCCCGGTAATACCACAAAAAATACACAATCATGAATATCCCAATAAAAATACATAACTTTACTATTTACCGATTAAATAAATTTTAGTTCTGTTTGCGTACATGGTATACGGGATTATGGCTATTTAACCAAAGAATTTGGTCAAACAGAGAATGACTAGTCTTCGGAAAAAAAAAATACCTGAAAACGTTGAATTATCTCTAAACAATAGGCGACCCTTCTTTTTGCCTCTTAAGGGACGCGCCCCAGGAGTGAGTGCCTTTAAACTTGATATTGGATTCGTTTTCGACTGTTACTGGATAGTAACTTTCATAGTATAGTTAATATGTTTATATTAGTCAGGATAATTGTGTGTCTACCATGATGAGTGACATAAATAGCATTGTAGCTCTATTATGCTAGATAAACACAAAAGGTTATAAAAAAGATGAACTTTTATTGTGTAATTCATCTTTTTTATCCTGCTATCGGGTAAAATATCTAGCAAGATCTTAGCAATATCAGGCTTAAATTTATAATTGAAGAAATTAACATTATGTCATCACATTCCATTCTTTTTATACATAAACGGTGTAAATTTTGATACAATAATTATATTTATAACGATAAGAGACTGAATGAATATGATATGATTATTAGAATAAGAGATTCGAATTTTGTCGGTAAATATAAACTTCAACATACGTGTATTATTTGATATTAAAATTGATGCATAATTCATAATACAGTGGCAGACTGACAAGTAGTCTTACTTATTTATATTACTTTTTAAAAAATAACTTAAATATAACTTTTAAGTGCCACATTAAATAGGAAAATTTCTATCATTTATCATTAGTGTATCCAGCAACTTTGTGTGAGTTACTGAGTGAAACAATATTGACATGACAACATTTAAATTGCGATCTAAAAATTAAATTCATATTAAGTTGATGTAAAAATGTTAAAATTTTAACTCGGTCCTGTATATTTAGCTGGGGTTAGCATTAGTATCCCATGGTAACACATGGGTTATAAATACATGTTAAAGACTACCTGTCCCCCTCACTTCATCTGCGAAGAACATCATAAAATAAACAATGCCTACTCTAAAATAAATTATTCTGTACACCAATTTTTTCAATTTATTCTGTTCAATTAGATTCGACAACAGACTCAAAAATAAGCCCAGCAGTTTAGTTGCAATATTATCATACTAGCTAACCCGGCGAACTGTGTTCCGCATCAAAAGTAATAAATGAGTAAAATATGGATCTTAAAAAGTTCAATTTGTGCTAATTATCGGCACGCGTTTTGGCGCGCAACGCAACTATGGGGTCATTCCGCACGAAATCAACACACTAAAATGAAAAAATTTACTTGATCGTTTTAGAATTTGATGAAATTTAGTATTGAACCCATTAGCCTCCCACTTTGAAACTTTTAGTATCACTTAACAAAAATATAACCTAACTATAGGATTTTTTTTTTTTCAAATATGCACTTTTTGAGAAAATTGAAATCAAAATTTTGATTTTGATTTTCCGAAAAATCTTTTTATTACAAAGTATGTTGTGTTGTACATCAAAGGTTGTACAAGAAAGGGCAGTTAAAATTGAGTAAAATGCCACCACTCCCAACTCTCTAGCTCAGTTAGGAAAAAAGTTATGGTGATTTCAAAATACGTTGGTTATGTAATTTTGGCGGATTTCGGGAAACTTTTCATACTCGTAACTTTGAAACCGTTTGAGATATATAAAAAAAATTGAGGATTTTTCTTAATCTCTATGAGGACAACCATCATACCAAGTTTCATCAAATTCTGAGGTGGTCAGCTTTATACCCCGTGTTGAGTTGATGTGGAATGACCCTATGTAATACTGTAATATCTTCATAAATATTCGCTTAAATTACATACTGTAAAGGGCAATATTGATCTATTTTAAATGGACAACCTATTTAATATACTCAACTGGATGAAAATTAATGCTGTAATGTTTCAAATCGCTTCGTAAATAAGCCCTTATTTCTCGTAAAAAATAAAAAAATAAAAATGGCCATTGTGGGTTATCCCTAAGAGATAGACATATGCCCTCGCGGACTTTTTTGTATATCTTTTGAAGGTGTATAACAATGTAGTACATTATTTTGTTTTATCACTTAGGGTTCAGGCAGCGTTTGCGATTAAAGTTCTACATAACATAACATAACTTCACGCCTTTTGTTACCCGAAGGTGTAGGCAGCGGCTGTTAAGCCTCGTCTCGCCGTTATGTTTACGTTCCAAATGGAATAGGTGGCGAACCTATTGCCATACCGGGCACAAAGTTTGTCAGTCATCGGTATATATCACACATAACTTCCGAAAACAATTTCGAAAAGTCATTGGTGTGAGCCAGTGTCTGGAATCGAACCCCGGACCTCTATCAGAGGCCGTGCGCTCGCCCACTGCGCCACCGAGACTGTTAAAGTTCTAAATCTTGAAAATTATCACTTTTATTACTACACTATACATGAATTATAGATCTAACCACCCCGTTAACACCCTCTACCTGTTAAAAAGAACCGCATCAAAATCCGTTGCGTAGTTTTAAAGATATACACATATAAGGGAACAGACAGCGGAAAGTGACTTTGTTTTATACTATGTAGTTGATGTCCGGGATACCATTCATACAAATTATAATTCGAGGGGTGAAAGGCTATTTGTTTTAAGCGATATTTTTGCAACTTTACAGGAGAGCCGTTTAAAGGTTAAAATTATGAAAAAAAAATCATAACTTAAAAACTTCTTGAGCTATTTGAACGGGGTAAGTTTTGTTAAAATTCAATTAAAAATATCTAGATGCTGATGCTAATATTAAATAAAACCGACCTGTAATCACAAAAATACGTGTTGCTTAATTCAAAATGCCCTAAGCCCTTATTTTTCAGGTAATGGAAAAATGATTTACGTGACTTTAAAACTACAATTAGCTTTAGGAAAAAACAAATAAGCGACAATGCATTATGTTTTCAGAGTAAGCCTAAAAGAATGAAATGACACAACCCGGAATTAATAGTAGCAAGCTATTTATGTCAACTACCACTTTAGACTAAAATTAGTAGGAGGCTAATTTACTTATGTAACATATAAAATTTAAAATATAACGTTTGGTGTTCCATTTATTAACATCTAAGACTATAAATGGCTGCTGAAACAACCTGGATATAACGCAATCGCCGAAAATCTCGGGTGCTTATATTAAAATAATAATTATAACTTAGAACAGTCTCAATTAGAATATTATTATACTTATGCCTTCTTTTCATCTAAATGTTCTTTCAATTCTTTACGATCCTCTGGCTTCTGTCCTTGAGAATACATTGGTATATAGGTGCAGCTAAAAGAACTTAAGCGACGTTCCATGTCGTATTTGGGTGAAGGCTAAATGGTTTAAGCGACATTACACGGTATAATTGGTGGAAGTGCAAATGATTCAAATTACTTCCTAGTAAATTTTAGAAACAGGAAAAATGTTTTAAGTCTTATTGATTTATTTATCTGGGAAAGGCTAGTTGGTTTATGTCTCAGTTTTTAATATGAGTGTATGGTTGAAGTAACTAATTGTAAAAAAATGCAAAATCCATGTCGCTTAAAACACTGCTACTATGGAAACTTCCCAAAAACAGGGATGTTTTAAGCGCTATACAAGTGCTCAGATTTAAATGAAACTTGTATCAGTCGACGCAGAAAAATTCATTCAAGTAAGCATTCCCACCTTTGTTACCCGAAGTTGTAGGCAGCGGCTGTTAAGCCTCGTCTCGCCGTTATGTTTACGTCCCAAATGGAATAGGTGGCGAACCCATTGCCATACCGGGCACAAAGTTTACAGTCATCGATATGTATCACACATAACTATTTCTAAATTTGATATTGTTAAAAGTAAATAAATCCATGCCTCGCAAAAATGTTATCATTTTTACATAAATCCTATTACGCGAATGTCATAATGTCACGTGGCTTACAGTCTAAAAAGTTATTTTTTATTAAGTTTATTGTAAATTTAGTAAACAAAGAAGACAATCCTATAAATATTTAAAAACCGTTTCATAAATTATTTACAAGAGTGTCTAGTTAGTTTATTTTATAAGAAGAAAACTACAATTTATGTTTAGATGATTTAAATTTAGGTACAAAAACACCGGTTTATTTTGAACTATTTAACTGATCAGCTTTTTTCACATCGTGAACACCGTGATCCTAATTAAATTCATCCCAGCAGATCACAGTTCATGGTCATCTTTCTAACCATCCTGTCATAAGTAATTCGATGATGTGATTCATCGCCATCGTCAACGATTATAGGATAATTAATCTGCACTCGCTTCGGTTATGTGAACGTATTAATTCCAATATATTTGTAAATGCTTCGTTAGTGAAAGCGTTCATTAGTCTACATATTTATTTGCGACAAAGAATTTATTGAAATTCATATTTCAATGTCAACATAATATATTTATTTTTTGCCTGGGATGAAAAATAGGGTATTTAAATAAAAGAAATCATTACATAGTGTAAAACAAAGTCATTTTATTATAAGTTTGAATTGTTTACGTGTAACATAGTTTATAGGGGAATGAACTGAATCGGATGCTGTTTTTATATTGGAAAACTGCTATGTTCTTTATAACCATCCGCTAGGGCATTCCGGCATTCATGAGCTCGTTTTGTAATTTAGTGTAAAGATTTAAAAAATCTGCAGGTCCATTTAATATTTCAATCGGTTTAGAAATCAACTGATGGATAATATATTAAGCATTAATCTTACTCACAAGGCGATTTCATGCTCCATGGAATTGAAGACGTACCGCCGTCAATGGCTACCTTTAGTCATTGAGAGTTTTGATTTCAATTCCTTATGAGTCACCAAATCCTCTTCTGTGTACGAGTTAGCGACAGATATAAAAATTAATGAACGGTTCTTTATATCATGATTTCACCTGCCGTTAAGTGTTTGATGACAAGGCTTAAAAATACGTGGGGGGAAAAGTCTTTTTGCATATAGTATGTATGTTCATTCTGCAGGGTCAACACAGTACATGGGGGGTCGCTAATCTTGCTCAATAAAAACCTTAAATTTAAAGAACGGAAAGATATTGTGTCCCTCTCTGTAGAATGTTCTATAGAACTGTCCTGTGTACAATTGGAGCAGTTCATTATTTTATGTGTATACAAACCACCTGCCGCGGATCTTAACTCTTTCATAGAAATCATGCTTCATCCATATGCAACTTCACCCTATGCTTGGTAATTCAGATAAAAGTATTTTAGTATGTGGAGATTTTTATGTGAATATTCTTGCTAATACAACTGCAACTTGTAAAATTCTAAGTCTTTTTAAATCCCATAATTTGGTTAATTTATTTATGGAGCCTACTAGAACAACTGCTACCTGTTTGGATAATATATATACAGATATTAGTCCTACACAAAAAAGTATTATTAATAAATTAGATTCTGATCATTCTGGGCAAATGATTACAATAAAATTAAAAAATAAAAATGAAGGGAAAAAAAAAAATTACTTTTGTGCCAGTAACAGCTGGTCGCTTGGAATGTATGAAAGCTAACTTAGCCAATAACTTACCTTTTTAGATAATGAATTAGAACCGAATTCAATGTATAGTTTATTTTTTAATTGTTTTCTTCGCGAATTTAACCAAATATTTACTCCCAAGGAGATCACTGTTGCTAATAGCCCTGTCTTTGGCGACTGGGCAACCACAGGGATTCATAAAAGTAGGCAAACTTTGTACATGTTGTACTATGAAAGACAATTCAACCGCAGTGAAGAGTTTGGAAATTATGTAAAATTATATTCAAAGATTTTCAAACGCGTTTGTAAAGTGGCGAAATCTAGTTTCATTAAATGTAAAATAAGAAATAGTAGTAACACAATCAAAGCCACTTGGAGAGTCATCAGTGAAGAGACTGGTAAGAGACCAGCTAGGGATTCAGAATTTAAGTTATGTGTCAATGGCCATGATACTAACTCGGATTATGAGGTGGCCAATGCCTTTGAAATTTTTTTTTCTGTTTTCCCCGTCAATCTTACTAGTGCTCTAGGCTCTTCCACCTCCATTGCAGACTCGTTACTTAAAGAAAACGTGCCTGAATTTTATAACGGTTTTAATTTTCGTCATGTCGATAGGTTTGATCTAAATGTCGCGCTTAAATCAATTAATATTAAGAGGACAGCTGATTTGTGGGGCATTTCTGTATATATTATAAAATCTTTATTTAGCACTATCACTCCCGCTTTAATTGTGATTTTTAATAGATGTATTGATTGTGGTGTGTTTCACTGAATGAAAACACAATGAAACTAAGCAAGATTATTCCGTTGCATAAATCAGGTAGTACCACAGAAATAGATCAAGATAGAACGGCGAATAGGCGTGGCAAGCGTGCCAAAACCCTGCACTATATTGCATGCTTTTCGAAACTCGCTCTCATTACGCAACGAGCGTTCCTGCCATGCGTTCAGGACGTAAAAAAATAGATAAAACGTCACATATATGCCTTATTATGCTGTGAAAAATTGTAAAAACAAAAGTAGTGAATCAAATATGAAAAAAGGAAATATTTCGTATGATCAGTAAGTACAGAAAATCAGTAGAAAGTATTTTTTTGAGATTATAAATTATTGTTTTACTTTTACTATGTTCAATAATTACGATCACAAGTTGTATATTTTTTCGTTATGATCAATATCCATTGCTGTCCGCATTCAACGCTCGTATACAAAAACATTGCGCGTATAAATTACACGCGTAATGTACGTCGAATCGAACGAAATACACAATACACCTGCCAGTTGATCGCTGTGTCTGTTAATCGCTGTGATTCGAATGTTAGAGATGGGCACTCCATGTATCGTTGAGTCTTAGGACTTATCGATAAATTAATTCAATTATAATTTGAGTATCAGCTCATATCTTGCTTTGTCCCTACTTTATTCTAACACCACAAATTTCAACCAAAGTGTTTCGTAATTACATTGGCAGCAGTTTATTTGACAGTATAAGTTTTCACCAATTTGACCAATCGCCGATGGAAAATCATCTCGTTCTTCTCAAACGGGCAGTAACCGAGGTATATGTAGACGTTCGGCTTCGTTATTTAACCAGGACTGTGAGGCCAACCCTTACAAAAAGGCAAATATTTAATAAATATGTATAGTTTCAAGGACAGTAAAATATTTATAATTAAATTTTATATACTGTTGGAAAAATATGTTTTAGGTTTTAATATGTCGGATTGAAGTATTTAACATGTTTTACTTTCTATGATTATCGTTACAGAAAATCAATAAAGTTAGTAAAATATAAAAATAATAAAATTAACACACGTTGCCGATATTAACATCGATAATCTAATGTGAGTGTCTCCTAACTAGTCGCTCCGCTCACAATGAAAATGACGTCACGCTGAGGGCGTGGTTTTTCAAAAAAGTGACACGCTCGAAATGTATGGAAATATGCCATCGCGGCCGTTCTATCTTGATCTATTTCTGTGGGTAGTACATTAGATCCCACTAACTTTAGACCAATATTACCTACATTAAGTAAAATTTTCGAAAAACTAATCCTCGCTCAGTTACTTAAATACTTTAATGAAAATAGTCTGCTGCATAATAAACAATTCGGTTTCACTCGAGGACGGTCAACATGTGATGCTGGGGTAAAATTACTCGAAAGTATATTTGAGGCTTGGGAGGAGTCGCAGGATGCCTATGGGGTATTTTGTGACTTATCTAAAGCTTTTGATTGTGTCCAGCATAAGACTCTGGTCAGAAAACTACATCACTATGGCATAAGGGGCATTGCTTTGGATCTTCTTACTTCTTACCTACGTGATAGGATCCAAACAGTAGATGTTAACGGAAAGAGATCACATGGATCAGCTGTAGCAATGGGGGTGCCGCAGGGCTCTATCTTGGGACCTTTCCTGTTTCTTTTGTACATTAATGATCTACATTAATATCTTGTAAAGGACAATCATGAAATAGTTTTGTTTGCAGATGATACTTCTTTAGTTTTTAAGATAAAGAGACAACAATCAGTAATTGACGATGTAAACAATGCTCTTTCAAAGATAGTAAACTGGTTTAGTGCTAATAATTTGCTTTTAAATGGTAGCAAAACCAAATGTGTTAGATTCTTTACAAAAAATGTTAAACAAGTAAAAACCAGTGTCGTGATGGACAACAGGAGACTGGAATTGGTCAATAAGGTTGTCTTTCTTGGTATAACATTAGACTCTAAACTACAGTGGGGCCCACATATAGAGACGTTATCTGGTAGACTTAGCTCAGCCGCTTACGCTGTAAAGAAAATACGTCAACTGACCGACGTTGATACTGCACGTTTAGTTTATTTTAGTTATTTTCACAGCATTATGTCATATGGTCTATTGCTTTGGGGTAGTGCTGCGGATGTAGACTCGGTCTTTGTGCTCCAGAAACGAGCTATTCGTGGTATCTATTCTCTATAAAATTCTCAAGTTACCACCACATACACATACGTACATACCACTTCTACTCAAAATGTCTGTATCTCAAAAAGTATCAATATTCACGATTTGGTGCCAAAGACTTTTTTGTAGGAAATTAAACTTCCTACAAGTTTGTCATTTACACTTTTTCTGTAGCTAGTGTTTTATACGAGATAAATCCAAAAAAACGCAAATTCATATTTCAATGTCAACATAATATATTTATTTTTTGCCTGGGATGAAAAATAGGGTATTTAAATAAAAGAAATCATTACATAGTGTAAAACAAAGTCATTTTATTATAAGTTTGAATTGTTTACGTGTAACATAGTTTATAGGGGAATGAACTGAATCGGATGCTGTTTTTATATTGGAAAACTGCTATGTTCTTTATAACCATCCGCTAGGGCATTCCGGCATTCATGAGCTCGTTTTGTAATTTAGTGTAAAGATTTAAAAAATCTGCAGGTCCATTTAATATTTCAATCGGTTTAGAAATCAACTGATGGATAATATATTAAGCATTAATCTTACTCACAAGGCGATTTCATGCTCCATGGAATTGAAGACGTACCGCCGTCAATGGCTACCTTTAGTCATTGAGAGTTTTGATTTCAATTCCTTATGAGTCACCAAATCCTCTTCTGTGTACGAGTTAGCGACAGATATAAAAATTAATGAACGGTTCTTTATATCATGATTTCACCTGCCGTTAAGTGTTTGATGACAAGGCTTAAAAATACGTGGGGGGAAAAGTCTTTTTGCATATAGTATGTATGTTCATTCTGCAGGGTCAACACAGTACATGGGGGGTCGCTAATCTTGCTCAATAAAAACCTTAAATTTAAAGAACGGAAAGATATTGTGTCCCTCTCTGTAGAATGTTCTATAGAACTGTCCTGTGTACAATTGGAGCAGTTCATTATTTTATGTGTATACAAACCACCTGCCGCGGATCTTAACTCTTTCATAGAAATCATGCTTCATCCATATGCAACTTCACCCTATGCTTGGTAATTCAGATAAAAGTATTTTAGTATGTGGAGATTTTTATGTGAATATTCTTGCTAATACAACTGCAACTTGTAAAATTCTAAGTCTTTTTAAATCCCATAATTTGGTTAATTTATTTATGGAGCCTACTAGAACAACTGCTACCTGTTTGGATAATATATATACAGATATTAGTCCTACACAAAAAAGTATTATTAATAAATTAGATTCTGATCATTCTGGGCAAATGATTACAATAAAATTAAAAAATAAAAATGAAGGGAAAAAAAAAAATTACTTTTGTGCCAGTAACAGCTGGTCGCTTGGAATGTATGAAAGCTAACTTAGCCAATAACTTACCTTTTTAGATAATGAATTAGAACCGAATTCAATGTATAGTTTATTTTTTAATTGTTTTCTTCGCGAATTTAACCAAATATTTACTCCCAAGGAGATCACTGTTGCTAATAGCCCTGTCTTTGGCGACTGGGCAACCACAGGGATTCATAAAAGTAGGCAAACTTTGTACATGTTGTACTATGAAAGACAATTCAACCGCAGTGAAGAGTTTGGAAATTATGTAAAATTATATTCAAAGATTTTCAAACGCGTTTGTAAAGTGGCGAAATCTAGTTTCATTAAATGTAAAATAAGAAATAGTAGTAACACAATCAAAGCCACTTGGAGAGTCATCAGTGAAGAGACTGGTAAGAGACCAGCTAGGGATTCAGAATTTAAGTTATGTGTCAATGGCCATGATACTAACTCGGATTATGAGGTGGCCAATGCCTTTGAAATTTTTTTTTCTGTTTTCCCCGTCAATCTTACTAGTGCTCTAGGCTCTTCCACCTCCATTGCAGACTCGTTACTTAAAGAAAACGTGCCTGAATTTTATAACGGTTTTAATTTTCGTCATGTCGATAGGTTTGATCTAAATGTCGCGCTTAAATCAATTAATATTAAGAGGACAGCTGATTTGTGGGGCATTTCTGTATATATTATAAAATCTTTATTTAGCACTATCACTCCCGCTTTAATTGTGATTTTTAATAGATGTATTGATTGTGGTGTGTTTCACTGAATGAAAACACAATGAAACTAAGCAAGATTATTCCGTTGCATAAATCAGGTAGTACCACAGAAATAGATCAAGATAGAACGGCGAATAGGCGTGGCAAGCGTGCCAAAACCCTGCACTATATTGCATGCTTTTCGAAACTCGCTCTCATTACGCAACGAGCGTTCCTGCCATGCGTTCAGGACGTAAAAAAATAGATAAAACGTCACATATATGCCTTATTATGCTGTGAAAAATTGTAAAAACAAAAGTAGTGAATCAAATATGAAAAAAGGAAATATTTCGTATGATCAGTAAGTACAGAAAATCAGTAGAAAGTATTTTTTTGAGATTATAAATTATTGTTTTACTTTTACTATGTTCAATAATTACGATCACAAGTTGTATATTTTTTCGTTATGATCAATATCCATTGCTGTCCGCATTCAACGCTCGTATACAAAAACATTGCGCGTATAAATTACACGCGTAATGTACGTCGAATCGAACGAAATACACAATACACCTGCCAGTTGATCGCTGTGTCTGTTAATCGCTGTGATTCGAATGTTAGAGATGGGCACTCCATGTATCGTTGAGTCTTAGGACTTATCGATAAATTAATTCAATTATAATTTGAGTATCAGCTCATATCTTGCTTTGTCCCTACTTTATTCTAACACCACAAATTTCAACCAAAGTGTTTCGTAATTACATTGGCAGCAGTTTATTTGACAGTATAAGTTTTCACCAATTTGACCAATCGCCGATGGAAAATCATCTCGTTCTTCTCAAACGGGCAGTAACCGAGGTATATGTAGACGTTCGGCTTCGTTATTTAACCAGGACTGTGAGGCCAACCCTTACAAAAAGGCAAATATTTAATAAATATGTATAGTTTCAAGGACAGTAAAATATTTATAATTAAATTTTATATACTGTTGGAAAAATATGTTTTAGGTTTTAATATGTCGGATTGAAGTATTTAACATGTTTTACTTTCTATGATTATCGTTACAGAAAATCAATAAAGTTAGTAAAATATAAAAATAATAAAATTAACACACGTTGCCGATATTAACATCGATAATCTAATGTGAGTGTCTCCTAACTAGTCGCTCCGCTCACAATGAAAATGACGTCACGCTGAGGGCGTGGTTTTTCAAAAAAGTGACACGCTCGAAATGTATGGAAATATGCCATCGCGGCCGTTCTATCTTGATCTATTTCTGTGGGTAGTACATTAGATCCCACTAACTTTAGACCAATATTACCTACATTAAGTAAAATTTTCGAAAAACTAATCCTCGCTCAGTTACTTAAATACTTTAATGAAAATAGTCTGCTGCATAATAAACAATTCGGTTTCACTCGAGGACGGTCAACATGTGATGCTGGGGTAAAATTACTCGAAAGTATATTTGAGGCTTGGGAGGAGTCGCAGGATGCCTATGGGGTATTTTGTGACTTATCTAAAGCTTTTGATTGTGTCCAGCATAAGACTCTGGTCAGAAAACTACATCACTATGGCATAAGGGGCATTGCTTTGGATCTTCTTACTTCTTACCTACGTGATAGGATCCAAACAGTAGATGTTAACGGAAAGAGATCACATGGATCAGCTGTAGCAATGGGGGTGCCGCAGGGCTCTATCTTGGGACCTTTCCTGTTTCTTTTGTACATTAATGATCTACATTAATATCTTGTAAAGGACAATCATGAAATAGTTTTGTTTGCAGATGATACTTCTTTAGTTTTTAAGATAAAGAGACAACAATCAGTAATTGACGATGTAAACAATGCTCTTTCAAAGATAGTAAACTGGTTTAGTGCTAATAATTTGCTTTTAAATGGTAGCAAAACCAAATGTGTTAGATTCTTTACAAAAAATGTTAAACAAGTAAAAACCAGTGTCGTGATGGACAACAGGAGACTGGAATTGGTCAATAAGGTTGTCTTTCTTGGTATAACATTAGACTCTAAACTACAGTGGGGCCCACATATAGAGACGTTATCTGGTAGACTTAGCTCAGCCGCTTACGCTGTAAAGAAAATACGTCAACTGACCGACGTTGATACTGCACGTTTAGTTTATTTTAGTTATTTTCACAGCATTATGTCATATGGTCTATTGCTTTGGGGTAGTGCTGCGGATGTAGACTCGGTCTTTGTGCTCCAGAAACGAGCTATTCGTGGTATCTATTCTCTATAAAATTCTCAAGTTACCACCACATACACATACGTACATACCACTTCTACTCAAAATGTCTGTATCTCAAAAAGTATCAATATTCACGATTTGGTGCCAAAGACTTTTTTGTAGGAAATTAAACTTCCTACAAGTTTGTCATTTACACTTTTTCTGTAGCTAGTGTTTTATACGAGATAAATCCAAAAAAACGCAAATTTTATGGAAAAATTAGGTTTAGGGGCCCGTACTACCCCGTAGGTGAAAGTTATGACTTAACTGTAATGGAGACTTTTGTAGAGCGTTCAATTCTGAGAAAGACCTATTCATGGGCGAGATAATCCCATTAAATGCCTCTGAGTTATAAAATTTAAAAGAAAAAAAATCAAGATTTACGTGTATTTTATATGGGAAATCTTTACACGCCTTGGTCTAGTACTTAATATTAATATTAAGGGCTCAAACTTTCAGGGAATTTTTTTTTATGGTACTTCCAACAAAATTTCACTATGGGGCCGAAAAAAAAAAAATAGTTCCAAAAAAAAAAGCACCCTAATATATATATATATATATATAAGAGATTTCCACCTATATATTGACTCATCACGATATCTCTGGAACCGTAAGGCGTAGCGACTTGAAATTTGGTAGGATTATTCCTTTCGCCGAGTAGAGGTCAGCTAAGAACGGATTTTACGAAATTCCACCCACAAGGGGGGTTGCGGGGGTGTTAACAATGGAAAATTCCCATTTTTAACCTATAGCTGCTATCGACTTCAAATTTGTCGAAGATATTGCAGTATTAACATAGCGGGGCAGCAGTTATTACTTTTGATGCGAAACAGAGTTCGCCGGGTCAGCTAGTTTGTAATAAAATATCTTTGGCTGGTTTTGGTATGATTAAATTTTTTTAAACTTAAGAGGATGATTCCATATTCAAATTATTGCTGTGTGCATTATTGTTTTTCTTATTGTTAAAATGATGAATCTAATGAATAAATACGATACATTGTAATATTCTACAAAAAAAGTAAAATTGCATCACAGGGCGCGAAACAAATGTGATGTTTATGGACCTTATGCAGTATATGTATGTGGGAATAGTGCAAATTTGGATTTGGGTTAAGCGTTTTCAATTCGGAAGTTTTAATATCCAAGATACAAGTCGCTCTGATCGCCCTATTTCCGCACAATATTGTTACCGTTTTTGAAAAAATGAAGCAAGATCGGCCATATTATTAGATACCATATAGGTGGAGAACTGGTAAATGACCACCAAAATGATTTGGCGCATTCTGAAAAAAGCTGGGTACACAAAAAGATCGTATATCGATGCCTTATGAGCTCACTGAAAGAAACCTAATAAACCGTGTACTTAATTGTTTTCTTTATTACAACGTAATGAAACCGAACCATTTTTGAAGCAGCTGATAATTAATGAAAAGTGGATCACGTACGACAAGAAGGTGCGAAAAAATCGTGGTCAAAGGCCCGTCGGGCTTCAGAGACAGCGGCAAAATCCGGGTTTACTCGCAACAAGGTGGTGCTGCGTGTATATGTTGTGATTGGAAGGGCATTATTCATTCATTATAAGCTGTTACCGCCACACAGGACAATCGATTCTGAACTGTACTACGAACAACTACTACGACAACCTCAGACATCTTTAGCCATTCAGCGAAAATTTCGAGTTTGGCTGGGAGGTGTTAATATCCGCCGTATAGTCCTGACACCTTGCACCTTCACATTTTTATCTATTTCGGCCTCTGCAGAATTCAGTTCAGTTAACATCACGAGAGGACTGCCAAAACCACTTGTTGCATTCTTTGATCAGAAGTTTTAAAATTTAATAGCAATATGATCACGTCCCCACCTACAAGATTGCAAAAAGTTGTCGAACAAAATTGCACCAACATACTTTAGCGAAATGTAAATAAACTTTACAAAAAAAATGCAAAGAATTTATTCCCTAACTTAATATAATTCATGAAAAATTTATGACTGTATATTATTTGAATATATTTATGAAAAAGATAGTAGACGAAAAGTAAAATGTAGCAACTACGATTTTTTTTTAAAAAAGCCTCTTCCTTACGAGAGAAATAAATTGCTTAATATTCGTCTTTTATAATCTTATACATCTTTATTATCAACTTTGAGAGAAACACAAAGTATATAGAAGTATCAGGAAATAGTAATAGGTTTTGTTAAATCTTATCAGTCTGCTCTTATTGAAAAAAAGAATCTAACCAGTATTTCACGCCGAGGCAGCTCGTTACCTTGTACCAAGATCAGATACGGTCGTACGTTGAGTACTATTGTCACATATGGGCAGGTGCTGTTAAGTGTCACCTTTCATTATTGGACTCAATGGAGAGGCGTGCTATGAGACTGCTTGGTGATCCCATGTTACTCAACACTAATTTGGGTAACCTTGAGCATAGGCCGAAGGTAGTCGTCCTCTCAGAGTTCTACAGGCTACACTTTGAAGAGTGTGCACAGGAACTGCATGAGCTGATTCCTCCATCCCCATTTTATCCCGACACACATACCTGGACGTACCACCTGTCCAGACGAAGCGGTTTCCATCCCCGTTTATTATACGCACTGCCAACGAATGGAACAAACTGCCAGCGGCTGTTTTCCCGAATAATTATAATGTGGGCGACTTC
Organism: Euproctis similis; assembly: GCA_905147225.2. Taxonomy (NCBI): domain Eukaryota; kingdom Metazoa; phylum Arthropoda; class Insecta; order Lepidoptera; family Erebidae; genus Euproctis; species Euproctis similis. The sequence continues at coordinate 9,635,936 of LR990122.1, forward strand.
AAAAATAGTGTCAACATGTTCTTAACAGGCCTGGGCGATTTACCACCAACTACTTTACTATCAGTTACCAAGTGTTCTCAATCACTGGTCTGTATTATTAGATCTAGATTATCTAGTATAGGGCCTTCTAAGATAGCCTTCATCACCAGCTTCTGTGCAGTGCACACTAATGCGAATCTTTTCGGAAGTTATGTATGACAATTTATCGACGACAGTGACAATTGATAACAATTCCGTCACCAGTTTGTTACTCTTTCACGTAAATACTGCTGATTGGATTTTGGTGAAACCTTATAATAATAATCAGAATAACCTATTATAAAGGCTAAAATTTATGAAGATATTGTGTGTATTCTCAAAAAATTACCAAAGTCTCACTTACTATAAATATGTACTTAAAAAAGGCGTAAAGTTATGTTATGTACTATAAATACTTTGACACATTCTAAAATTTAGTAAAAGTGCCAGTCAGAAAAATATCTACTTGTTTGTATTGAAGTAAATTCTTAAGTCTTTAGCCATTTCAATACATAGTGAGTGCTGTTTAAATTAATAAAATCGGACATTCCAGCCCGGCGATTAAAAACATGTTTGTTCTGAATAGATTGCCTGACTGATCCACGCTCAGCAAAAAACGCTGATTGTTTGACACATGAAACTGGGAAGATGTGTTTTGTGGTGTAGAAATGCGATAAAATAATTTTCCTAAATACTCCCTCTAAGAAAGTAAAAACGCGAGTATTTATGAGAAACGAGATTACTTGGTCCAATCGTCTTCATTTCTTTAAACACAGATTTAAGCTATTTTATATATCATAATCATATAGCTAGGTACTATAAGCTTCATATTGCCTTCATCGCTGTAAAAATTTATAAGTAAGGCGGTAACGAATAAATCGTAACCATCATGAGAAAAATCAGAAAATGCATCCCATGCAGTTTGAAAATTATTGCCATTTCAAGAAAAACCTCAAATATTCGTCAAACTGTAACATGTTCCATGTTCGGTTATTATGGTATATTTTTATTATTTTTGTTCGTTTAAACTTAGGTACAGTGAGCCTAAATAACATACCTGAATGACAGTGAAAAACCATAAGATAATTGCCCGAAGTTCCCTAAATTTTAAGCTTTTTCTTTTTTTAAACTGGTAATAAAAAAAAATCATTAACTGAAAATATTGAATGCACACCTAACAATGGACTGTTGTTCCAGGTACAAAAGAGAATTCGGACAAAAATGTTTATGTACCTTTACTCATAGCTCTACGATTTAATATTATCCAAGCACTTACTCAAAATCCACGAATACGAAGCCCCGTGATCAAGTGATACATTCGAAGTCCTTCATTTCCTTTCCTTCATTAAAAAATATATTAAAATGTACTAACCAGTAGTACATTTTAATATATTTTTTAATATAATCTCACTCTGACTTCCTTGTCACTGGTTTTATAAAAAATCATATGTTATAAGATACATTATTGTTTACTAAAAGAGCAAATATTGATGTGATAGATACACAAGAATATTTAACATGAATTGAGAAGGTTTTATTTATTCCGTCTCTTGGTAAATTACCTAGAAAATAATTTTAGCTAGACATAGAACTGTGGGGAGATTTTGGTTTGGAAAGAATACTTACTATGTATACAACAAATTTATCAAAATGCCTGGTTAGAAGAGAGTTAACAGAGTTTTATTGAGTCACAAGCCAACTTTTTAATTATCATGTTAAAAAGTATGTCGTATTTTAATAGCTATTTCCCGATATTATTCGAAAAAAATAAGTTTATGTGCATTATGTTAAAAAAATAATATTCAGGTACAAATTCATGAAAAATAAGAAACAATCTCGTCTAGCCAACTCCTAAACTAACAGAATTATCATTACATATTAGTATAAAACAAAGTCGCTTTCCGCTGTCTGTCCCCATAAATGCTTAGATATTTAAAACTACGCTTCGGATTTTTTATGTGTTAATAGACATAGACCTTGGTTTGTATGTCTAATTCTTGTACTATATAGTGAAAAAATGATAACTTTCGAGATAACAGAATAACCAACAATTTCATTTTTATTTCTTCTAAGGCGAAACAAAGTTCGCTGGGTCAACTAGTATAAAATATATCCGAGTGACTAAATTATACTTAATAATCTCTAGTGTTATACTGATTGAAAGATAAATTATAATCTCGCCTATAGAAATAGTGTAAATCCTGAACTGTGTGAATAAAGTTTGGGTTATAGTGGGTTGTTATTGGTAATTAGTACTGAAGATCTGTACAAAATGCCGATCTACTATTGTGGATTTGTAAATTTGTGAAATATTGTTTTTTTTTTTATATTACCTACGGCATTTTACACACCGTCAGTACCACTTTTACCTGCCCGAGCTTAAGCTAACCAACGTGCACATTTAAAAAAAATAACGAACGTAAGTTCGCTTTCCGCTGTCTATCCCCTTACATGCTTATAACTTTGAAACTGCGCAACGGATTCTGATGCGGTTTTTCTTAATAGATAGAGGGTGTCAACGGGGGGTTTTTATCTATAATTCAAGTATGATCATTTTCGAAATTCAAGACTTTAATTATGTACTACATTAATATACACCTGAAGGAGGTCTACAAAAAGTCCGGGATGGTATATGTCTATCTTCAAGGGCTATCTACAAGCCACAATGGCCAGTTATTTCTTTACTTTGCGGGTTCGCGGGGTCAACGATATATTTATATACATATGTATAATATAAGCAAGTCCTTGAGGAAGGTGATGTCAGGAGCCCCAAAAACCGACGAGCGTGTATGGCAATAGTTATGAAAGACAAAAAAGCAAGTGAAATGTGAAGGATAGGGCCTTATGGTGCTCTGATCTCTCAGGCTACACCGCAAGGAACTTGGCGTGAAGTAATGGTTGTTAAGGATCATCATCATCACCATCTGTATATTAAAAATATTGGAGAAAAACAAATGTTTGAGCTTTGCTCTGTCTGTACATTTATAATGTTACCTAAAAACCACGTGGAGTTTTTGCTTGATATAGTTTTCACCGCCTATAGTTACAAGTATGGTACGAAAGTCGTTCAGCGAGCTATGGAGAGGGCTATGCTTAAAATCTCTCCGCGAGATTAAATCAAACATAACAAGATCAGCGATAGATCTGGTGTAATCGACATAGCCCGCCGAATGGTTAACGGGGTGAAATGGGGGATGGGTAAGCATATATTCATGAGCCGATACCTGTTGAGGGAGACAGGAACTGGTCGACGTGAAGTCGTCCCACTACTAGGTGGACTGACGATCTAATCATCATCGTTGGGAGCCACTGGATGCGGAGGGCTCAGGACCGTGAGTTGTGGCGTTCCATAAAGGCGGGTCTACGTGCATTATTGGAGTGATTTTTTCGTTGTAATATGGTAAAATATGATTTTCATATGGTTGTCATAGGCCTAACCTTTTCCTAAATAAATAAAACCTGGATTCACTAAAATCAAATGATAAAATTGGGTCAAATGACCTGCCCTTAAAAGATTCAAACAAAGACAGACAGACAAACTTCTGTCGACCTATAAAATATTTCGTCATGTTATATTACAAAAAGATCACGAAATATCACGAGAGGGGAGGGGGGGTGTAGTAAGATATCACGTGTATTTATTTTTTCCACCATTGTAATATTAGAATAAAATAGATTGGTGTGAGCCCAGAATCGATCCCACGACTTTCTGATTCAGAAGCAGGCCGCTCGATTAAAAATAATACTCTAAAAACTTTTAAAATTCTTTGTATGTACTAAAAATACACGTGATGTTGGATGGGGGGGGTTAGTTTCAAATGTCACCACGTATTAATATGGGGGAGGGGGGGTCAAAAAATGATTAAAAAAACATCACGTGAGTAAAGGACGGCCACTTATCTGATGATAAGTCATAGTGAGATCATTGATGGTAAAGCGCCCTGGCCTGTTAAATACTTATTCACTCTCTATTTTTAAGACGTCCACGTTATCGCTATTCGGGAACAACGACGCAGGCAAATTGCTCCATTCGTTCGCTATGCGTATGTTGAACAGAGATGCCAAACCGGTATACAAGAAGCTTAAAATTAAGCTTATAACATAAGATATGAGGAAATCGGCGTGATATGGGCAATAGGTGAAGAGAAGGAATGATACGTACATAACATAACTTCACGCCTTTTGTTACCCGAAGGTGTAGGCAGCGGCTGTTAAGCCTCGTCTCGCCGTTATGTTTACGTCCCAAATGGAATAGGTGGCGAACCTATTGCTATACCGGGCACAAAGTTTTTCAGTCATCGATATTTATCACACATAACTTCCGAAAACAATACGACTTAAAAATAATGATAAACCTGAATGTGGCAGGAACTAACTGAGTACTAATAAGTAAGAAAACGTGAACGGTTTGTGACAGCTTTATGTGTTGAAGACGCGAATGATAGGCAAGTAAAGAAAAACGAAGTAAATTTAATGTGTATTGTAGCCCAGTATCCGCAGTTCAATTTCCAGATTATATCAAGGCTATCTAAGGATCTGGTTGCTGAACCCCCAAACCACTAAGAATATTTTGACTGTATTTAATTTTTATTTTTAACGCCTGTGGTGGATGTACCACGTGGAGGTGGCTCCACGTGATATGCAATAATAAACATAATATGTGTAAAATCTTCTAAAAATGTAGTGACTATTGACAAGATAAAGCCTTATAAATCAATGAACGATGGCTGCAAGCATGAAAATGCACACATGAACTCTTTTGACGGGTACTCATAAATCATGCTAGGCATTTTTAGCGAGGTTTCGTAGATTTTCCTAACGTGTCTGCTAACAAAACAAAAACATTGCCACATTGCTCATCTTTGGGATTCGTGCGAATCAATTTGGCCATATTTTATTCTAGAAATATCTTTTAACACAACCTTACACCACCTTCTGCTAGAGAAATAGTTACATAAATTTGGTAACAAAGTGTGAATAGACAAGATTTCGCTTGGAGATCAAGCTATAGTGTTACGTTTTCCCTCTAGAACATCACTATCAACCCTATAATATCTCATTTAAACTTATCGTAAATAAGCCGACCTTACAAACAACCATTTCTTTTAAAACAAAATATATCATCATCACGCAATATGATATAAATATTCAAGACCGCTCATCAACTGTTTAGTAACGACAAGTCAAGGTCGCACGCCACTTCTTGGTCGAGAGATAATTAAATATTTATATGCGTGATATACAGCATTTTTTCCAAATTCTCTGCCATACATTGTAACATTAAAATTAGTAGGTAAAATACGCAACACAGTTGCACTTACACGTTCTCTCTCCTTGCAAATTCGAGAATTTTTCACGTCAATTTTTTGATGTCAAATATAACTTAAAATAATTTCAAACTATTCAAACTTATTGATAGAGAATGAATCATAGTTTATTTACTTTCGGCTCTTATAAATTTGAGTGACGACATAAATTATATAATCCCCAGACGTGGTAATTTTTATACCCGAATTCAAAAGTAAAATTAAGAAGTAAAAAAGAAAAATATAAAAATATTTTTTATGAAATGTTCGAGGTTAAATTCCCCGTGAACCAGGGCTCAAGGGTAACACCACTACCACTTGTATACAATGGAATTTTGTAATGATAACATAATGCGCAATACTAAACTAATGAATAATACTGTAAAGGCACTACCACCATTTTGAACAAAGCAAAAGGAAAGAACATTTATAGGGGAGTGCAGTGAGATTTATAATTTTGTTTCGGGTATTTTTATAATAAAACTAGTTTTTCTGAAAATCGGTAAAAAGTAATTTTTGGACCTTTAACTTTGAATAAAAAGTTAAATATAGTTAGCAAATGTACAGGAGTAAGATGGGGAACATTTAAATTTTATTTACAGTCGTATTTTATCCAATTTTATCGATTTTCAGCTTGGTGAGAATTTAGGTAGGCTCGAATATCTAAATTGACTATGTATTCATTATTCAGCGTAACAATTTCAGATTAGATTATTGAGTAATATAAAAATTGCATCGAAAATTTTCATGAAAAAAATTATATCAGCTTAAATTTACACAAATTTTAATCGAAAAAATATTGTAGAAGCTTAAATTAATTATTATTTCTACAATCTTATATCTATACGTGTCTTAACTTAATTTAGGTCAACCTCAATAATCAATAAATAGATTTTAGACGTGGTACGATACATTTCTGTGACCACCCACTGGTTGTTAATTTCTCAATTGGTCATTTAACCATGATCTCACCTTTCATCCATGTGGTGTACAGTAAAAGCTACTGCAATTTACACCATGCAAAAAACATTGCATCAGCTGGATGTGTTAAGAAAACTGTCACTATTGTCGTAGGAAAAAAAACCTCCAATAATTTATGGGGAAGTTCCGTGATCTAAATAAACTTTATATAAAGAAACAGTCGGATCGGGGTTCAAATGAGCAAACGTATTAAAAGTAGCAGCTGGGTTAAGTGGACGATTATGACTATTTGCAAGATAACATCTATCATTCAAATATAAAGACTAATAAAACAAACGTTAATAACAAAGTGCAATTAAAATTATTGGGCCGCCGCCAGCCACCAGTGAGATGACTTCTATCAGGTGCACTGCACTCCATCACTTGTTACACAGGTTGTCACAATAATAATCACTGCACAAGTCACTTCTCCGGAATATCCACACTGCAATCCAAATGAATTCACTGCAATCCATTACTTATCACGAAGGATCACTGTTAAACGGCGGCAGCGGCACCTTAATCGTGCATAGACGCAAATTTTGCATGCTATGTCAGAATTTATTTATGTTCATTCCACACATAAGCAGAGTTATCTACAAACGTGACACATTAAAACTATAATAATACAATTTTAAATAAATAACACTCCATACAAGTCGGCAAGTAAAATTCTAAAGATCAAGAAGATAAAGCTGCGACAGGAATAGGAGACCAAAGTCGGGTGACTGAGACTTCAGTGCACTTTACAAGACAGCAAAAGGTCATGTGGCCAGATGTGGATAATTGGCAAAGGTAACATAAAGGCGGTCTTTTCACTTCAATTAGTAAGCACTTTAATTGTAACAAATGGTTCAAGATCCCAAGCCTTTCCAAGTCTGCGTATTCCAGTACTATACTGCCTATTAAGTTTTAACTTTAACTCATGTCCTCAACCAGAGCTTGTTTAAAGTAACTCTGCTAATTAACCGCCGACCCAAGCAACTCATTTGTATATGTTCACTATGGTACATGAAAAAATGAAAAAGTATGTCAGTCTGGGGCCTCGGGATCTTGTACTCTAAGTACTACTAATTGTACGCTACGTTCAACAACCTTAAGCCATTTTCCTGAATCCGGTCGCTGACCGCCCTTTTTTCGATAGTAATGAGTAAATTTCACATAAAAATATCAACACTTTTGTACATAGGCTTTGTTTTCAACTTAAAAACTGATAAATTTAGTAAAATGATTAGTTAACTATCTTAATTCGTTTATTTTGTTGGTCGAATTGTTATTTTATTGCGTTATTCGCGGCACACTTGATTTGAAATCTGCCAGAACTGAAAACGGAATTAATATTTTTTCAGTAACAAAACACGGTTATGCCAAGCAATTGTACTTCAATCTCGGTTTCAGTCACTGCCCAACTTCGATATAAGTGCCGCTGTGTGACTCAAGCATATTCTGCCGCCACCATCATGACTCAAATCCAATGTCTTTAATTTAATATTTAAGTATCCCACATAAAATCTCAAAAATAAATGTAATACCGTTAGAATCCGTTAATTTTATGAGAGATTAATTTCTGTAGGTTATCTAAAAAACACTACTATTTGAAGTCGATAGTGTCCATTTCTAAGGGCATTTAATTAATAATGAATTGTTTGACCCATTAATTAATGCCCATGCCAAATTTATATTATATTTTTGCTATCAACGAACTAGTCCAGCGTGTATGAGCAATATTTTTATTTAGTATTTGTATGACGATCATAAGTGCTTTATGAAGTCCAATGAATAAAAATATTTTGAATTTGATTTATTAAGTAATAAATTTTAATATCGTTGTTGCTAGTTTGAAATTTTCAATTTGAATTTTTCTATTTGAAACATAAAATGGCTGACCCGGCGATGTTCAATATCAAAAGTATTTTTACAGCGTTTACAATTAAAGAGCTGAATCTCGAAAATTAACAGTTTTTCTTTACTACATTACACATAGAAACCCCCATTTATTAATCCATATATGGTTAAATTCATAAGATGCTACCGGAATCAGTAAACATGTATAAAACTGCGAAATCGCGTTTTATAATGCTAAAATTTTGTTTTTAATCTCATATTAATGTCTTAAGTTAATATTTTTTTCCCATCTAATTTCTAAAATTATTATTTATTCGATATTCTTTTTACAAAACACTATAAACAAATAAACAACAATTTACAATGTGGTCAATTATCCACCACTTGTATGTTGGTATTGCACATTTTGTCTTATAAATTATTGCAATATATTTCATAATTAAGAAGCGTGTTTGTTGTTTTTTACTAACTGGAATTGTCGTGTTAAAATCGTTATAAAATAACTAAGTATTTTAGAAAATTATTTCTAACGCAATATCGACTTCACTTGTATTTTATTACCATTCCATCGCGCAGTTTGAGTTCCTTTGTTAAGGAGGAAACATATAATTAAAGGATTCAATGTGTATTTTCTGACCAAGAACAGGACAGTGGAGCCAAGTTACAGGTAATCAGGCTTAACTTATTAATAAATCGAATGGATTTGTATATGATGGTAGTATTCCGGTAAAACAGTGATCTTTTTTAGCACAGGGATTATGAATTCATACTTAAATATTGCAACCATTATTTACTCGATAAAGAACATTTGAAACTAAAATGGATCACTGCTATTGATAAAAAATTTAAAGCCCATAAACTAGTACTCACGACAGATGATAGCGTGACACGGAAGCGGGAGCAGGGGTAGAATTCACGGAGGACGAAGAACCTGAGTAGCCAGAGCCGGCGGGCGATGAGCCGGCTGAGGGTGCACCAGTTGCTGATGGTATCGCAGCCGGCTCATAGTAATCGGTGGTAAGCGTGCGTTCGTCCAGCACATGCTCAGCGTTGTGCGCCTTCGATGCAGACTTAATGTCCATAAAGGCAACTGTGGCACAAATGCCACTGGTTCCGTTCGCAACCACAGCAGGGGTAACGTCTGTCCGACCCAATATTTTGACATTCTGGACTCGGCCATAGCTGTAAAAAGAAAACATCTTTCACATATCAGTAATCTAATTTTATCTACCGCCACCAAATATTTAAGCTATTGTTTAACCAGTTCAGGGTTTAAAAAAAAAGTGGAACAATACTTATTATAATAACACATTTCTAAAAGTTTCTACAGTACACAATAAGGCTTAATAATACCGTAAGGTTACACATTTTTAATAATATAAAAATAAAACAAAAATATCATATATTACGTACTAAAAACACCAAATTTATAAAAACAATAAAGAATAACAGCACAATTAGGTTACTCCAGTAATTACTAGACAATAAAAAAGTAAAGTCCCTTCCTGATCAATCTCTTCCTATAATTTTAATAAGTTTAATTGATAAAGGATTCAACAGGAAGTCATGCATAGAGAAATAATGAGTAGTGGTGCAAAGAAGCGAGGTTGAGGTTCACAAGACTGACAAATATGAAATCCAGAATACCCTGAAATAATATTATAAAATATAATGCGTGAATCGAAATACGATCTATTATAGCTCATTCTCCAAGGTAAGATACTAGGAAAAAGAAGCCCAGGAAGAAGACGAATCTTGGCTAGGCCAGTGATCGATGTTGAATTCAGGTCGCCATTATGATTGTCAACCTTCGTTAGTATCTGTATTGCTAATACTGCTTAATCACTTTTAAGCTACAGTGTAATAATATATGACTTAATTTCCTACAGAAAACACTCCACAATAACATTGGGCAGCTTAATATAGGCATTTACAGTTTTAAAGAGAATATAACATAACTACACGCCTTTTCTTACCCGAAGGTGTAGGCAGCGGCTGTTAAGCCTCGTCTCGCCGTTATGTTTAAGTCCCAAATGGAATAGGTGGGGAACCTATTGCCATACCGGGCACAAAGTTATCAGTCATCGATATTTATCACACATAACTTCCGAAAACAATTTCGAAAAGTCATTGATGTGAGCCAGTCAGGAATCGAACCCGGACCTCTGGATCAGAAGCCGTGTGCTCGACCACTGGGCCACCGAGACTGGTATATATTAGAGAATATATTATACACATATAATGAAATGATTATAAAACTATTTAAACAGGTACCATATAAATTCCTATCAAAATAAACTCTTTTGTACATAACCCTTCCACGCAGATTGTTCATTATAAATTAGCCAATTTAAATTAATACCAAGAGAATCGTAAAATGAAAATAAGGCCGGAAACAAATGAATTCATGCGTTCTCGCAACAAGACGCGCCGTAATGAAATTTCTTATTCAAGTAGGCAGTAAGATGGATCAGATTTACTTCGAACTGATAGATGGCGCTGTTTTGCGCCAAAACATCTACCTGTTTTGTTAGTAATCATTATAAGTAACTCGAGAAACCGCCGAGCTTAATGTAGCTTCAATTAAACAGATTAATACAGAGCTTAGCACGTGTAAACTAATAAACTATGCTCGTAGAAGTAGCAAATATATCAATTTAACTTCTATCTGAATCGTTTACCTTGCAGCCTGGAAAGTTGATTAAAACTGCTTTCCAAACTATATTATGTATTAGACGTCAAGTTCAGACGCTAAACAGATTACAAAGCCGTACCCTAAAATGTAAAAAAAAATAATAAACAACTAGCTCGCCTAACCGGATGATCAGCGGTGTGCGACGCCGACGATATGACGCGAGCGAAAGAGCGCGAGCATGAGTGAGGGGTACAAGAAAAATGCGCTGTTGCCGCTCCGTTCAATAGCTCAGAGTTCAAGAGATAGTTGCACTGTTGTCGCTTTGTACTCTTGTCATACAGTCTGTACAGTGCGGCGATGCCAGATTTACACACCTATTCTTTGGCATTATTATTACAGTTAAATTGCCAGTTGTTACTATTCTGTGTTCGTTTAAAACTAAAAAGGCGCATATTTGGTATGGTATATTTTTAAATAAACTTAGATAACAAAAACTAAATAGGACTAAATCATTTTTTAAGCCAGTTACAGCTACTACAAAGCCATCCAAAGAGAAATATGTAATATAAGTACCTACGTATAAGTACAGACAGAGTAAAATGTCCCAAAACTATGTATAGAATAACAATTATCATGTTGTTTTCTGTAACCGACCTTGAAAGAACTGGAGGCCCCTAACTTATGACGATTTTAATTTCGAAAACTAAACACAAAGCTTGTTTATTGTTTTGTAATTGCTCTAAAATATTATATAGAAAAAGCATAATCTTAACACTTTCCTATCACAGTATATTGTGTAGCTATTTATAAAACGATATGGTGGAAATTAGGTGATCTCAATAGTCATTTAATTTGATAATCTAATCAAATTTTGTTGTGTGATACTGTAGGGTTTCTAAACTCATAATTACTGCTTATTTACATGCTAATAGAATTTATACATATGGCCACAGATGTATGTGAAACTAGAACGCGAAATACTTATTACGATGGTTATAAGTTATAATATGTACAATTATTTATGTACTTTAGGGAATAATAGCTCAATTTTTTAGTTAATTAAGTTACGTTTATATACTTTATATGTCCATATAATATATTAACTTCAATAATAACTGTTTTATTTATAATAATGAATGTTGTGTGAGTCTGTAATTGTTATACATATTAGAGAAAAAATCGGTTAGGCATCTTTTTTTGTGAAAAACATACATCGCAAAATCGAATCACAAATACTATTACAACTACGAGCAACAAAACATGTTAAAAGAACTTTATATTAGTTTTTATACCTATATCATTATGTTTACATACATTACTTAAGAAGTGAGGTGAGCATACGGTGTCGTCACCCTGAAGTTGCCGAAGCATTCCTTCGTATTAGCTTATTCAGTTACTAAATACTAATTGGTTCACATTAATTAAGATTTGATCTTTTCTTAAAAAGTGATAATTAATATATTATTATTACTTCCATAAAGATTTGAAGTCAGTTTGAAGGATAAATCAGCAGCTGATGCTGTAGAATTTTTTTCGGACAAACGAAAAGCATTTAAATAAGATCAAAGTGTAACTACTAATTCAGGTAAATGTACCACCTGGTTTATCTAAGTTTTATGTTGTTGTTGCCCATTAGTAAAATTCAGCCTACAGTTATGTTAAAACATATATTTATAGTTATAGTATTATGTCAAGGTAACAAGTTACAAATGTGTGGAAATCGTTTACTAATTTTCATTTAATGTTCTTCTATGGTTGAGTATGTAACAATTATTCTAACACCCAGGTATCTATCTCTGCTAAAACTTCCCATATCTACTAAAAGTAATAATAGGTAATCGAGATGAGACTCGTCAGCTACGGTATTCAAGCCCAAACACTAGCTCTCTCCAATAGTCGATTAGAGTTCTATATACCCGAGGTAGGCAAGTATTAGTTAGTTACTATTAAGTATTACCAATTCGCCATATATTGTCCAAAATTAACCTTCACAACAATCATCGTTGGTGACAAATCTACTGTAAAATATTCTGAACAGTGTCACGCTCAATAAAAACATAGATTACGAATAGATGTATGTTGTGGCTATATCGTTAAAATCATTTTGCAGTACCTACAGTATTAATTGAACTAATTAGGTAACATTTAAGATTTGGAAACAAAATTATCATACATATAAGGATTATTATAATAGTATTTTGTATATGAATCATCATTGATTGTTATAACTATATTTAAGCGACGCATATCTTTTAAAATATAATCAACGCCACGAACGAATAAATCGGTCGATGTCTGGCGCGACGTTGCCAGTTTTATGCTCTTACAACATGGCCGCGTTGCTGTAGCCGGTTTCCGTGTGAAACTCGACTCAACAACTGCGCGTGTGTTCGAAGCGCTACCCATACGTACAACCAAACGGCAATGAGAGGTATGAGGGGCTAGCGGGGAGGCGGTCGCGAGTCACAAGCGGGCAAGCAAGGAAAAATGAACGGTAGGGCAGGAGGAAGGGGGAAGGGAGACACCGGCTTGATGACGTCACTCTCGGTGCTTTCTGAATAACTACTACTTCAAACAAGCGTTGTTCATTCGTTGACGTGTTTTATATCGCGGCATAGCTACGTAGAGGCGGTTATTTGTTTCGTGGATTATTCGAACAGTATTTGTTATGATCCTAATTTCTCTCTATTTCACATAACTCATACATATTTAACGAATTGAATTTTAATACATCAAAAGTAGGCTGCATTAGCATTGTCAAATATCAGCAGCATAAAACTTGTTTACAGAGAGAACACTACAGTTATCACATATAGAAAATTTAGTTTTCTATTACTTTTTCAATATTGTTGTGTTCATGTGCAACATGCAACTGTAAAGTGAGTAATTATAAACCTTTCATTTATTTCCCTCGATGAAGAAATGGATGTACGATTTTGATAATTGTATTATGGTTCAAAGATATTTGTAACACATATTCTAGTAAGCTTTATATTGCGTGGCAGTGGTAACTTGCGTAAGGTGGAACAAGCAAACCACCAACTAAAATTAAAATTCTCCGTACAGGTCAGGAGCTCATCGAGGCGTGTACCTCTGTAGTTTGACCAGAATATCGTCGCGACAAATACATTACTTGTTAAGAGCGTTAATTTTATATATCTACTAGCTGACCCGGCGAACATTGTTCCCGCATCAAAAGTAATAAATGAGTAAATTTTGGACATCATGAGATACAATTTGTGCTATTTGGCGGCTTTAACTGCTGTCCCGCTATGTTACTACTGCAATATCTTCCATAATATTCGTAGAAATTACATGCTGTAAATGGCCAGGATCATCTATATTACATGCACAATCTATTTAAGACACTTAATTGGATGACAATTAAATCTGTAATGTTTAAAATCGCTTCGTAAATAAGCCAGCATTTCTCGTAAAAAGTAAAAAAATAAAAATGGTCATTGTGGGTTATCCCTAAGAGATAGATATATGCCCTCGCGGACTTTTTTGTAGACCTTCCGAAGGTGCTTAATAATGTAGAACATTGTTTTGATCTATCACTTAGGGTTCTAAATGTGCTAAATCTCGAAAATTATCATTTGTTCTTTACAACATCATTTATGAATTATAGATCAAAACCACCCCGTTGACACCCTCTAACTATTAAAAAAAACCACATCAAAATCCGTTGTGTAGTTTTAAAGATATACGCATATAAGGGGACAGACAGCGGAAAGTGACTTTGTTTTATACTAAGTAATGATGCATTTGAAATAAACTTCCATTTTAATGTAATAAGTATGTATCGAGACAAGTACGGGTACGTACGTACAGGTTGTAGGTCAGATAAGAGACTCGGAGTGTCGATTTTACGACAATAAAGTCTTCTTTGACGTAAATGTTTTACTTATATATCTATGATGATATTACCTTCATATTACTACGAGCTGCTTTATACCAAGTAGGTAGTATATTTATGTAGTCGTTACAGTAAAGAAAAATGGATAGAAGTTCGATTCCGATTGCTCGGTCACCCAGCTCACGGGCCGGATGCTTGCGCAGGTCGATAGAGCGAGGGGCGTGGATGGAGCTGAGCAATACTGTGTGCGGGGTGGTGCCCTCACTCTCTCCCCGTAGTCTCGTCAGCAGGCAGCAACTTTTGCGTTGCATAATAATGTTACAACACCTAGTCCGCACAAACCCCCTATGCCACCCCATCCCTTTTTCTCGCAAGTTCGTCGGTTGTATACACATGTATATATGTTTTATGAGCTCAAAATAATTACTGAAGTGTATATAAAGTATAATTTTAAGTACAATTACGTTAAATGTGGTATGAATTTTACAAACTAAACTTCTTCCGCGTAAACAGAGCAAGCCAGTAACATATACATACATACAAAAACCTTAGAAGTATAGTCCTCCTTCGGGTGCAGTCGGTTAAAATAAACAGCTATTTCCGGAACTTCATTTGCGTGGAATTTAATAAAAACAAATAATATTCCTAACATAAAAGTAGTCAGGTTAATCCTTACTTTATTATTTACAGAATTACATACGTTATTACTTACTTTATTTACAGAAAATATCATTTTTGTATTTTTTTTTTCTTATTTATATTTGCCAATTTCTGAAACGGCTAGACCTATTTTGATGTGAACTGGCACAATTCTGCTAAATATGTAGAACGAGAAGAGAGAACTAAGACAATTATTCATTTAAAAATATTTTTCTTAATATACTAATCGAATTTGAAGCATAATTCGAAAGCGTTTAGTCAAAAGATATTATTTTGATATAGCAAAAAGACACTACAATTTTATTTATTTGTATATTTAATAAAAATCTAGATGAATTCCGCTATCTTTGTAGCGTCGTCATATCGTATATTCCACTACAAAGGTCAATTACTCCGCTTCTATTGATCCAGAATGACATGTATAGTTTAGGAAATAACCTACGTCGACAATTTTTCACTTCGGATCACTAGTTACTGGCAGCAGTCAGAATGAACTAGCTAAAACTTCGGTTTTATTATTATAGAAAATAAAATAACTATATATTATGATATTACATATCCAGTGGTCGAGAACCGCGCGTCTGAATCAAGTCGCAGGTTCGAATCCTGACTCACACCAATGACTTTTCAAAATTATTTTCGGAAGTTATGTGTTTATCACAAACCGATGACTGAAACCAAGTTGCCAAAGTTGCAAAGTTGGTGAACCTATTGCCATACCGGACAGAAGTCCGGTATGGCAATAGGTTAGTTGCAAAGTTGGTTCACCAACTTTTCCACTTGGGACGTAAACATAACGGCGAGACGAAGCTCAACAGCTGCTGCCTACACCTTCGGGTAGAAAAAGGAGTGAAGTTATGATTTATGACACAGATCTCAGGTATACAAAGGAATTAATGTTTGGTAAATGTCTTGAAAATTAACGTGTATTTTTGTATGTATTTTTATATAAATATTTGTGTAAACCCTATTCCCTACCCATCTCCACATATTTTAAAGGCGCTCACTCCATTCTCCCAGTTTGGAGCGCCAGCGTCCATCTCATGACATGGTGTACAGTGTTGTACACGTACCTTTGGTGTCGTTTGCACCGAACTGCACCCTAAAGCTACTCACTCATACACAGCGCTATTCAAATATTGGACACACGCATATACATATACCGAGATAAAATAACATCAAATATGTATAATACCATTCAATTATTTGTCATGTGTAACTAAACGATTTTAAAACAATTTCCATCCAATGAGAAGTATAATGTCGTCCGTCCAGTGGGCACAATTTTAGATTGTACATGCAACTGTCGAAAGTGCATTTGACCTAAGAGAATGGGGGACTTATCATTATATACCTACTGCGTTGGTCAAAACTTAATACTTAGTTCAAAATCCAGGGCTAGTAGTAGTATTAATTAGTGTTCACATAAACGGAAAAATACCTGCCAGCTTGGAGAGAAGGCTAATTCATGGAGGTATAGTATTGACGGGCCTCGTGGCGTATTGGTAAAACTACCGGCTGCACCAATGAGGTCGGGGGTTCGAGTCCCACCCGAGCACAAATATTTGTGACAAACATGAATATTTGTGTGGCGTCTGGGTGTTTTTCTATGTATTATAAGTATGTATTTACAAAAGAAAAGTATATATGTATGTATTAATATTCGTAATCTAGTATCCATAACACAATAGCTTGTGTTATGGATACTAGATAGTTGATGGATGAAGCAGTTCCAAGTTAAGCAACTAAATTGCTTAACTTGGAACTAGAGGGCGTGTGTGTATTGTGTCCAAGATATTATTATTATTATATTTTAATTTTGATTACGGTCAATGTATTTCTGGACCTACAATAAGTCTGGCTAAATTAAATAAAACAACCCTCCAAGTCTCAGATTCGAATTAAGTTTACAGTGTGACAAAAATATAGCCAGCAGAGTATGTTTAGGATTACTTTTTTTGTTGTTTACCACAATATTTCCTATAATCTACCTATATTAATAATTAACAACATTCAACATACCCATTTAAGAATTAAGGTTCTGGCTGATTTAGTGAAATGAATATAATCCTGGCGTACACTTCATATTTGTGAATTGTTCAGTCCGTCCAAGCCAGCGCGTGATGTATATTCGCAAACTGTTTTCACCAATACAACTAACTATATTTTAATAGAATAGAAATATTTTATTAATAGTTATTTTACCTATCTTTGTAATCAGAAAATTAGTAAGATCTGGCGATCCACATTAACTTAACTACCACTTAACTTAACTTAACCACTTAACTATATATAAGTTTGTCTATGCTTTTTATATGCTGCAATTAGTCACTTCGACGACAAATCGCTTTTAAGCTTCTTCCTCTGCAAAGTAATTCAGCGCAGTTAGTGAACTTTACCGTCACGGAATGTACATTTCAATAAAGTATTTTTTTAATTATCTTAGTTACATAAAAAAATATAAGAAAAGTTATTTTCTGAACCTTAAAAAACTTAATTTAAAATTGCCTGTTTTTTTTTAGTACAGCTTATCAAGTAAGTGTGTTACTTCCCCAAACGTAGACTAGAAAGGTAAGAGATGAATATTATCTAAAGAAAGTTTACAACAGTAAAGAAATCAGTTTCTATTCAATTTGTGTGTTCAATTCAATAGAAACTGATTTAAACACTCATATTTTTTGTCTGCTGAAAAAGTTATGATTACGAGGTTAACTTCGTTATTTTTATATGATCATCCTTCAGGTGCTCATGTAATTGATGTATTATATTAACTTTTAAAAAAAAAACCTAATATTTACTAAGCGTCTTATTTAAAATAGCGTTCTCTCTGTTAAAGAAGTAAACATTTGCTGTTTACAGCGATCTAGTATTATTGTTATCTTCTATGACGTGTTCGTATCGTCGAAGATGTGAATGTTTAGTGTTTTTAGATATAATTATATTATTGTGTTCAAATAATACACGAATACGCGCCGCGGCTGGTTACAGGTTAGTGTCGGCGCATTGACGCTGTGCGCACCCCGCCTCACCCCAGTTTGATGCCGTTGGACCGGCTGGTTGGCATCGATCGCAGTAGACTGCGTCCTGCCTGCGACCTGTGCGACCAAGCCAATTTACAAGACCCTAATTTTTAGTAATTTCCCCTATGTTAATGTCGTCGTCAGTTAATGTTTCACATTACAATATTTTTAATACTTGTAATTAAAATTATAAAGTGACACGCATAAGCTCGTAACCTCACCCGCTAAATAACCAAAAAATAACTCACTAAATATAAATAGATTGTCAAAATAAACAACGAGGTGTTTAATAATTTGTATGAAAAAAATTATAATTTATAATGTCGTCTTATCGGACGATTGAGATTCTTGCTAAATGTGACGTAGTGAAGAGGTTTCAACAAATATTCAAGTATGAAATCGTCAAAAACTGCTTACGTAATTAATGGACGCCCATACTACAGAGAGTGAAAATTAAACTGTGACATTTCCATGACTAGTAAACAGTAGAAGATGGAAGTTATAGGAATTACTAAGAAAAACAGAGTGCAACAGCGGAAGGACGGGGAGTCGAGGAATTCCACGACACAACTTATGGAGCCTTAAAACCGATTAACGTGCGTGAAGATAGCTATGAAATTTAAAGTATGATATACAAAGCGAACGGAATACAAGAATAGGGTTTTATATTTATAGCCTTCAGTTTCTTTTACCTACTCCGAGTAAAGACTAGACGTGCAGCTGTGTAGATATTTATTACATTGTTTATTGTTATTAAGCTAAAAGTTGGGAGGTGTTGAAGTTATTTGTGCATTCTTGAAACTCATCACAGAGTCAAATTCTAATCCAAGGATATCTCTACCTACTAAAAACACGTGTGCGATACTTGTTTGATTTGACACAATTTGTATAAATAACCTCAAAAACACTGGGAAGATTTAAAAATGATAATTTGATTCTATCTATTTAACAAAATTTAAAAGTAGTAAAAAAAACGGACAATGACTTAAAACGCCTTTCTTATCATTACATAGTCATAGTCACTTTCCGCTGTCTGTTCCCTTATATGCGCATATCTTTAAAACTACACAACGGATTTTGATGCGGTTTTTCTAATAGTTAAAGGGCGTCAACGGGGTGGTTTTGATCTATAATTCATATATGATGTTGTAAAGCAAAAAATGATAATTTTCGAGATTTAGCACTTTAATTGCAAACGCTGGCTGAACCCTAAGTGATAAATCAAAACAACGTACTACATTATTATACACCTTTAAAAGATCTACAAAAAAGTCCGCGAGGGCATATGTCTATCTCTTAGGGATAACCCACAATTACCATTTTTATTTTTTTACTATTTACGAGAAATATTGGCCAATTTACAAAGCGATTTTAAACATTACAGCATTAATGTTCATCCAATTAAGTGTCATAAATAGATTGTGCATGTAATATAGATAATCCTGGCCCTTTACAGCATGCAATTTAAACAAATATCTTCGAAGATATTGCAGTATTAACATAGCGGGACAGCACTTATTAACTTTTGATGCGGAACAAAGTTCGCCGGGTCAGCTAGTTAATTAGATAAACAGAAGTTCATTACTATTATTTGCTATCCATATGTATCAGGAATCAACATAATATATAACAAAAGAAAGTGTGACAGTGTCTAGTTTCTGAAATATTTACAACCAAAAAATTTTACCCCACAAACATCCTGCGAGTTACATTGAAATTCGTAAGAATTTACCAACAGTCCTTCAGACGGCCATTCGTTGCGCCTTTTGTGTCTACTATAATCATTTTCTTTTTACTTTATTCCTGGTAATGTATTACGTTCGCCAATTGTTGTGTGATGTCTGAAGGTAATAAAAAATCTTTAATATTAAATGTCTAACTGCAATGTACACGTAAATAAACAATTTAATACCGTAAAGCGTAATGTTATAAATTAAATCTCTCTCTCTCTTCATACACACAATCATACAATGGGTGTAAAACACAAATGCGACGTTGCCAGCTCGCACGCCCGGCGTCCGACACCGATGCCTACGTCTTCACAAGGCAAACGCGTAACATAATGAATATTATCTGTATTTGACTGTTTGCTGTATAGACTATAGTAGAAAACGAGATATGGGCTCTTTGTAATAAGAATTTGTTTTATAATTATTTCTCAGAAATATGAATGTGTTGTGATTAAGACAATAATTACAATTAATGAAAAATTTGTATATAATGAAATAGACAAATATCCAAAGTATGTTATTATTATTTTTTATGGAATAGGAGGGCAAACGAGCAGGCGTGTCACCTGATGGTAAGCAACCATCGCCGCCCATGGTCAGCAGCAACACATATAGTGTTACTGTTGCGTTGCCGACCTTTAAGGGATAGGGGAAAGAAAAGGATGGGGAAAGGGGGTGGGCCTCCAGGTACCTCTCTCACCGAACGAAACGCGGCATGAGCCACTTTACGTCGATCTTCTGAGAGGTCGTGGTATTTCACCGGTCGAGCCGGCCCATTCATGCAGCGAAATGCTTGGCTCTACCACTGTTAACAAAAACTAAAGTCAAAACGTATGTATACAACACTTAATTGGGAATTGCAAAATAGTGTATGAGAGAAAATGAGTACGCAATACACACTATAAGAGACTGTTTTACATGTACGAAATTTGCACTGGTTTATAAATTTATAACAACTGTAGAAAAATAGGTAAATGAAAGATTAATGAGTGAGTTAAGCTCATGGATATTACCTATATTAGTGTAAAAACAAACACACACCTTTCATGAGACAAGTAACCTTAGTTACTTGAAGTGACCATGAGAAAATATATTGTGGTCGAGTAAAACGTTCGAAAGTACAAAATCGACAATTCAAATTAAAATTACATGCTAGCTTCTGTCGGTTATTTTTGCCTGTAGCGTGAGTTCAATAACCTAACATTCTCCGCCCGCGCGCACCTAAGCTGCTTTTGGAGCGCGACATTGCTAAACTTTGGTGGGGCGCTAGCCTACTGCAACACCGTTGTCAGTGGTAACTGATATATCACAACCAAACAAAATATCAACATTTGTTCATTTTGAAAATAATTAGCTAAGAAATAACCAACACAGAGAGTGAGTCATGGCAGTGAACTTTGTATATACGAAATTTTTTTCTTGAAAGGTTATTTGTAACTTGATCTCACATTTGATACAGTTAATATTTATTATAATTGTGAATATTATGACAACGCTTGAACAAAACCACATACTCACCGATCCTATTGCAATTATTTCATACATTATCATTAACTAGTTACATTAAATTTAAAAACCTATGGTATTTTTTATTTTAACAAAATGTTTGGGAATGAGTCACTAAAAACATGAATACAAATGCAGACTACCTAGCGACATGACGACGTGCACACGTTCTGCGCTAAACCCGCGAAACTAATTTCACACAGAGACAGTACAATTATGACCAGAATGATCGCACAATTGTTTGCTTTATCTATTAACAAATCAAAGATATTTGATTTGTATATTCAGCGTAAAGAACTCTGATATTGTATTATGCCCTTAGAACGCCAGTGTTTCAAAACCTATGTTGATCAATTTACTACACATAAAATAATATATTTTTTAATTTCATTAAAAATTAACTAAATAAATATGGATTTTATAACAACACAAACAAACTATATATATATAACTTCACGCCTTTTTCTACCCAAAGGTGTAGAAGGTAACAGGCAGTGGCAGTTAAGCCTCGTCTCGCCGTTATGTTTACGTCCCAAATGGAAGAGGTAGCGAACCTATTGCCAAACCGGGCACAAAGTTTTTAGTCATTATCACACATAACTTACGAAATTAATTTGGAAAAGTTATTGGTGTCAGCCAATGTGAGGATTCGAACCCGCAGTCTCTGGATTCAGAAGCGGGTGCTCGACTCACTGGACCACCGAGACTATATGGATTTTAACTTTGTATATTTATAGGTATAGAGAGAGAGACGACAGGATAACGAGAAACCTTGCGTGGTATGGGCATGTAATGAGGAGGGACGATACATATGTAGCGAGAAGAATGATAAACCTGAATGTGGAAGGAAATAATAGAGGAACTTAGAAGATTTGGATGGATAGTGTAAAAGATGAGTTTAGTGATTAAGAAGGGTTTTGTGTGGAAGAAGCGAATGATATGCATGTGTGGAAAAGAAAAATCTGTAGTGCTGACCCCAAGTAATAGGAACAGAGCAGGAAGATAATGATATTCATACAGAATTACTTATACCTCACTATCTTTACAAATATATACAATTGGAATACCGATTACAATCTCTTTAAATAGGTCAGTTTAAGTTAGACGTCCACAACGAAAAATTAACACAAATAAAACAATATTTAAAATATCACTAATATCACACAAAATAAACTACTCAACTTCAATTAGTATTTCATAGTTATTTAGTCGCAGTAGTACCGTAAAGATGAAAAAAATTTCTATACCCTGGCATGTCCTTTTACCGCTGAATTATGATACCTAATTCAGCAATTTTAAAACCGTAGAAAAATGATCATGATAATTATTTATAAATTAAAAATAGAATAAAGACACAATTGAAAAATTCATGAAAATATATATATACACCTCAAAATTTGTCCACAAATTGTATGTCTCGTCCCGTCTTTTTGAATTCCGTTAAAAAAGGAATGAGTTTTTTTTGTTGCGGCATATTTATTATTCCAATGAAATTCGTTAGATGTGAAATAAGTTCCAAACGTGGAAGACTCTTATTTTGGTAATATCACACTACGAGTACAGTGGTGAACTAGTGAAACAATCAACAACAATCATCCATTTTCTATAAAAAAAATATTCAGTGCGGTGCTCCCTCACTGAGCACTGAGATTTATTCATTTTATAAATATAATGGGCGTGACCGACATAGCCCGAAAGGTTAGCACGCTGAAGTGAAGATGGGCAGGCCACATCACTCGACGAGCCGATAACCGTTAGTGGAAAAATGTTCTCGAGTGGCGACCACGAACTGGGCGACGTGGAGTGGAGCGTCCTCCCACTAGGTGGACTGACGATCTGGTCGGGATTGCTGGCAGCCACTGGATGTGAAAGGCACAGGACCGCGAGCTATGGCGTTACATGGGGGGGGGCTTAGTCCAACAGTGGACACCTAAAGGCTAATGATGATGATAAATATAATTTCAGATTCTTTGTATACAGCCTTTACGAATAGAAATAACTTAAAAATAAGTTATAAAACAAAGAAAAGAGGTATACCTACAGGTTTTCTGACCTCACAGACAGAAATGAAGAGGGAATCATAATTAAATTAAATCACTTTTTCAATTATTTTCTTACTGCGATGATATGAATATAATATTGTAATATATACATTAACATTCTCTTCGCTTTAACTCTCCTCATAGTTCTTACGTATTTTCTGTAAACTCCTGTAATCTTATCATAATATAGTAAATATTTTTTTTACATAAAATTGAGTTAAGGGGATAAAAATGTTTCTTTGACTAAATTACGCAACGGATGTTTACGAGTTAACTACGAAAAGACTGAGACTATGATACGACGTTTCTATATCTCCCCTGGACATGATGTCATTGCCCTTGTGTCTTATAAGCCAGGGGGGGGATACGTTTTGGTTAAAAAAAAAAAACAAATAACTCGTTACAGTGCTTTTTTTGTTTCAAGTGACTAATTAATATTAGAACCTATGCACAAATGTCAGTAAATGTATAAATGAAATACAGGTTTTTTATTTCTATTCGGAAAACAAAACTTGTCAGAGGAAAGATAGCATATTCACGCACATGGCACGCTCCTGGCACGTTTGTAAGTTATTTTATGCCGAAAATATTTTGTTGGGGTCCTAAACCACAATAAAAACAAAATGCTGTATGAAAGGAATTTAATAAGCCAAGGGACGAGACCCAAAATTACGGGGAAAAATTTGATTTTATTTTTCATAACAGAAAACATTTTCATGATTTTATTTGTTTGATTCTAAATTGGTACATTTATGGTACTCTTAATTCATAAGTAATTTAGGCTATTTACGACATTTTTAAGGTTTTAAAATTGCTGAATCAGTTAGACCAGACCAGGAGAGACTCACTCTTAACTCCTTCATACGGATATCAACTTTTGCACGGTCAATCTATCTATGTATTTCTCGACCTTCCTCTACTGATATGTCTATCCACAGTAATTACTATCCCTCTTCTAGTAATATGACTTTCTTCCCGTCTCATAACATGTCACGCCACGCTACTCTACCACTTCTATTTTCTTTCGTAATTGGTGCTACTTTCATGCTTCCTCTTATATACTCATTTCTTATCCAATTTTCTCACACCAGCACACATCTATCCTTAACATTGACATCTCTGATGCATGTGCTCTCGTTTCATCCACTTCTTTCATTGGCCAACATTCATATATACTATAGGAAAGGTTTGACAACCGATTTGTATATTTTTCTTTTAATTTAGGGCGCATCCGGATGCTTCCCTGCCTACCCCGCAAGGGATTTGGCGTGAAGTTATGTATGTATAAAAAGTTGATGGATGTGGGATACGAAGACGGCCACGACGGATTTTCCATAAACAAACTTATGGTGTCCATGCGTGATTGACATAAAAATTGACGAGCTTGTATGATGAGTTGATGCGAGTTATGAATTATACGCAATAAGTGGATAAGAATCATGTCATTTTCGCGTCGTATGGCGGTCTGGTTTCTGCCAAACAAATGAACTTGGCGTGAAGTTAAATAATAAAATGTTGAAGTGCGTGAAGTTTGTTAATTGGGAGCCCCCTTAAATATTTATTTTATTTTCGCATTTGTTGTTATAGCGACAATAGTCTAGCTGTCACCGTTCTTGAGATACAGCCAGGGAACAGACGGATGGACAGCGAAGTCTCGGTAATATGGTCCAATTTTTTTTTATGGGTTAGGAGGGCAAACAAGCAGGTGTGTCACCTGATGGTAAGCAACCAACGCCGCCCACTGTTGCGTTGCCGACCTTTAAGGGATAGGGTATAGGAAATGATGGGGAAGGGGGGGTGGGCCTCCGGGTACCTCTCTCACCGAACGAAACGCGGCATGAGCCACTTTACGTCGGTCTTCTGAGAGGTCGTGGTATTTCACCGGTCGAGCCGGCCCACTCATGCAGTGAACTGCTTGGCTCTAGCACTGTTGAAAGAAAATTTTGAGATAGGAAACCTAAAAAGTCTGTTCTGTCTTACAAAACCATGTCGAAATCTCTTGTCTTTAAATAAAGTATGTACAAATGTAGTATGTACATCTATTGTCTCACCTGGCTTAAGTATCTCCCCTGGACTCTTGTAAAATAAAGTAAAATAAAAAAAAAATACTTTGCTTAGCAGAAATGCACAAATTAGTTGTTTTAAGAAAATTATATTATTTGATAAAAATTTTAAAATCATGCCGCCTTCCGGAATAATATAATAGATATATGACCCGACAATCCAACTACGCAATACCATATATTTTTTTAAAGGACCCCGATTTATTAAGCACTAAAATATAACCAAGAATTCTTATCACTCAAGAAATGAAACAAAAAATTTGTTGGAGTAAAATATTTGCCTTATTCGATATTCATTGTAAGATACTTGTCACTGCGACAAGACAAAAACTGCGTTTGTGGGTACGTTTGACTCACCTGTTGCAAGTTTTTTTTATTTATATGGTACTTAAACACAGGTTATTACTACTGAAGTCCAGAATTATTGACATACACATGTTAACACATAATATATGGACAACTATACTTTGATTTTCTACTAGTAACAAATTGTACAAAAATACCATGTGTGCGGGCAGTTGCGGCCTAACAAGGACGCAGCTCCCCCCGCACACGTGGTCCTATTTCTAATGACGATCATTTTGTTTCTAAAAATCAGGTTTTCTACTAGTACTACCGAATCGAACAGGTTAAGGGAAAAACCTAGACTAGTTTTTCTCTGATATAAAAAAGAACTTGTTACAATTTCATTCTATAGCGTGGTTAAGCTCCAGTCTGTATCTTAGACTGGAGCTTAACCACACTTCAATTTGACAGTATGTGATATTGAGTTCTTGAGTGGTCAAGCACAGTCCTATTAAGAACCTTCACTCTAATCTTGGAAATCTCTACAGTCCTCTCTGTGGTCTGGGTCGAGCAGCTCACTTCAGAATCAAGCAAGACTTCGAGAGATAATTACTACAGGTTCTGCCATTTAACGCATTTGAAATTAGTTGAATCGAGAATTAATAGCAGCTGCCTATACTTTATCGTTAGAAGGCCGATTCAAAACGTTTTATTCAGACCAGTGAAAAGTTCAAAATATCAGCATGCAGGCGGTGTTTACATCAGGTTGTTCATGGACTGAACAGCCTATGAGTAAATAAAGACAGGCTAGTAGCTACCTTTCAAGTTAGTGTTTACTAAATTTATGGTATATTACTACAAAAGCGCATTCAAACATCACGACGTAATTTCGGAAAAAATTACCAAAAATGGCGGGACGCGAACTAAACGCAGGCATTCTGCACGTAATCAAAGATCATACCTACTCTTTTCGGTGGTAACTAGAACAATTGGAAAATCGTTTTTTAGATTTTTCACATTCGTAAATGCGAATATTTTATTATATTGCACTGGATTATTTATTATAGTATTAGCTTCAATTTAACGAAAATATTATATAAGTCTCGCATAATTAATAATTTATTTAATTATCTATCGTATACATTGTAAGCTACAATGTATAAATTCATTAGAATCAGTCTACTTTGTTAATAAGTTATGCGATTTACCTTATTATCTGTGTTAATTTTAAACTTAACTTATTCTGAGCAGTTAATAAACAATTTAAGTTGGCTACCGTATATTTGTTTTATACATATTGTGACTAGCAAACGTAAAAAAACAGGGATTGATCATAGAGGGGTGAAAATTTAGGGGTTTATGTATGCTGTTTCATAAAAAAATATCTGAGAAAGAAAAAAATATCGGTTTACCCTTAACATTTAGGGAGTCGAAAAATAGGTGTCAGATTCTCAGATATGCACGCAAAATTTCATGAGAATAGGTCAAGCTGTTTTGGAGGAGTTAAAAGAACACACCGTGACACCAGAATTGTATACATTAGATTTAAAACATATGTATCTATAAAAATCTCTCAAAGAAGTCATTTTTTTAAGGCGGATAAAAATTTGTAAAGAATTACGTTTTCAGTACGAGTTGTTTTATGAACACCGTGACACATGATGAAATTGTATAAAACCTAATATTTGAGGGACTTCAAAATTGCCTTTAGTTTTTAGAATTGTTACGTTGGTACTCACGTCACGTTTAAAAACTGCGTAGTTTTTAAATATGATTCGCAACAATGTATAACTACAAACAGGTCAAAATATAGCCACCGCATTACCGCATAAAACACTTCAGTTACCAATAAAAGTCAATGTCAGTTTTACTACATGGCTAAAATAAATGTATTTCATAACTATAGAAATTAACATCTAGATAACACAATTTCCTCGTATTCGTGGGTGAGGAGGTAAATAATGTTGTTGTTACCAACATTTATAATATAAATCAATACAAGAATAGGGAAGTTATAACTGAGTGCGTAGTTGATGTCCATGATGTCCTGGTCAGATCAGGGCCAGAGCTTTCCGCCCAGGGCCACAGAGTTATATGATCGAAATGGATCTCGTACTTACTTATCTACTTAATACTTATTACTTAATTCATATAAAAAATACGTTCAGTATATATTCAGTATTTCTTTTTATTTATTTTTACATTCAGCATCCGGAAATTTGTTGGATATCGGAAACAATAATTATGCCCTTGATATTAGACTAAAGTCCTTTCTATACGGACAAGAGACTGCATTGTGGACATATTGTATATACACGTGTATGGATGCATTGTTTAGCACTTTCTACTCTACATAAAATGACAACGTGCTTAGTCGCAGTTAACTCGATTCACAATAATACAATTTACGAAAATAGTGTAAATGAGACTAGTGAATTGACAGCGATGGAGACAGAAAAGACGATAATATTTTTTAAAGATATCACCCGAATGTAAAACCAGAAGCACATTTCTTCATTTGCATGGTATTTTTTCAATGCCTCGATGGAGCAGGTAAAAAAAAACCGGGCATGCTGTGAAGACTTTGAGCGTTACTATTATTATTATTAAACTTATATTTATTAGGTAACCCGCTCGTTCGAGTAAACGTTGTTTATTTTATTTATTTACATATAAAACTAGATGGTGGCATGCAAATAAATTAAAACAATCTAAATCAACGTTAACTTACTATACCACGATGTGTACAAAAATAGATACAGTGAACGTATAAATAAGTCCATTTACAAGGCTAGTTAGCCAACCTACCTACGTAAGTGAAACCGTACAAAACAACTTCAGTCGGCAGAAGTCTACAGCAGCTCCATTTTATAGATGTACAAGCGTGTAAAAATGCATTGTTTGACCGATACCTTGGTTTTAATACGAAATATTGTCTATTACAACTGTTACAAAATCAATATTAGCGAATAGTTGATAGTCAATGCCTGGGAAATTCCAAATAAATGAATAAAAAAGACAAAAAAATACAATTGTAACGACGCAAAATGCCTTTCGCATCTGCTTAGGCAGATACGTTGTAACGCTTGTCGAGTGTAAAGTTTTTTTGTTTTAATTGGTGACTTGAGTATTGTATTCTGAATAACTTGCGA
The DNA here is from genome assembly GCA_905147225.2 of Euproctis similis. NCBI lineage: Eukaryota > Metazoa > Arthropoda > Insecta > Lepidoptera > Erebidae > Euproctis > Euproctis similis. Next base: position 9,665,017 of record LR990122.1, read on the forward strand.
TTTTTTCTCGTTCTGCCTTGTAATAACATAGTTCTGAAAACTTAATAATACATTTCTGAAAACAGTTAAAAGATAAACATAAATGTTGATATTACCGTTTGAAGTGCTCCCTTATTCGATCTTCACGAATGTTATCGGGTAAATTTCCAACCCACAGATGCCGAGTCTCTCTAACCATCTTGCATCGAACTCCACATTAGGAATCATTACCCGTTCGCGTCACTACGTGGCATAAATCAATTTTGCACACAATTGGGATTCACACATTTTGATTAATCACTATTAATTAACTATGAACATGGTTCGGCTCACGAGTTACACTTTTTTTTATAAAACAACACTACAATTCACTTCACAACATTCGTTAATTTCATCACAATATCCACTTCACTAGATACACACCACGTAATAGACGCGAGCGTACTCTTCGCGGCTCTCGAATTGACAGTGAAGCCAGCTTCGACGCGAGTTTGCCGATAAGCTCCGCCTTCTGACCGCTGCCGCGCAAAGTGGAGTAGAGTGCCCTGCGAATGTAAACAAATTTTCCCTAAAACTAAATATTTAGTCATTAATAAAACCTCGAAAAGATTAAACTGACTTACTAAAATCATCGAAATTAAATTAAATCGCGACTGTTTCATTTAACGAATATTCTTCCGAAAACATAAAAAATATATATTATTTTTTTCTATAACACAATTGCGACAATTGAAATACGTCCATCTACAATATTTACAAATGGAGGGCTATGCATATGATGAGTATTTTTCAACATTTGTAACAAACCGTTATCCCCGAACGTGTTGATACAGTGGTCCGCTGGCTAACTCTCCCCGATTTATGAATTCTCTCACTCTATTTGTAGCAGGCTTTCTCGCTCTAACGCAGGTAGTAAACATTCGTGTGTTGCAGCAGTCAGTCAATTACTATTATTTGGGGTCATATTTTATAATTTCGTTGGTTTTGGCGTATCATTAAATACGCTCTTAGATACTATTTATTCTTAATTTATTGTTATTTCCAATAGGTACTTGATTGATTTTACTGGATATAAATTCGATGTATTTTTACAAACAGCCTATCACCTGCACCCCTCGCTTTAGTCTTGCACCTTGTTGATGGGAATAAATAAAACGAAGTTCTATAGTTCTTGGCTATATTTGTTGGTGGTTTTTATTAGTGTCCGACTGAAGGTCTATTTTTAGCCGAAGCCGATTAATCGACAATCTCCACAACCTTCGGCCGAAGCCGAATCCGAAGGTTTATAAACTATTAGTAATTTAATAATTTCTTCAATATTATATTGGCGTAAAGTAAAGTGACAGAGTTATCTGCACTGAACTAAGTGCAGTCCAGTCCGTCAGTCGCTGACTCTTTCGTAACAGTTCGTTTAATTCTGACTGTTCTCGGACCTTCGGCAGGACCTTTGGCTTCGGCACAGAATCCCGGCGTAGCCGAAGATGGATTTTTGGCCGAGGGTGGCCGAAGCCGAAGCTTCGGTTGGACACTAGTTTTTATCTTGGGTTTTGCTTGCATGCACGTAATCGTATAGGTAATTTAAAGCCATAAAAATGGAAACAACTTCCTCATTAATAAAGTTCATACAAAATTTTAGAAAACCGTAATGAGAATACTTTATGTTTTCAAAAGAACATCTTACTGGGATGAAAACTAGCCTATTTGTTAATCCAGTAAATTTATCATGTACGTGTTAATTTTTATATTGAATAGTTGTGTTTAACGAATTACGCGTGATTATAACCAAGTTAATGCCGTCCAAACACATTATAATTTTTTCTCCTTTCTAATCTAATAGGTATTAAAGTATTATTAAGGTTTAGACTTAAAGTACCTCCCTTGCAAAATCATAGAGGCTGGCTTAAAGTGTTAGCGAAGGAACTGATATTGATTTCGTTTGCCTTAATTTTATTTAGTAGGTTTTTATTTGACAAAACTGTGGCCGATAAGTGGCAAAAGGTCCCGCCAACTATTAAATTTGGTATAAATTACAGTAAAATTAATTTCGTTGGTTATATTTTAACAGAAATCTATTTTATTTTCCGGAGAAATTGAAGCTTATGTATAGTATAGGCACCAATATCTAGGTATTAAATGGAATTAAAAACGCGCCAAATGCGTTGACGCCATAACGTTGACGTAACAGCTGCTGTTATTACAACACGAGGTTACAAATATTTTAACGAAAAGAAAAAAAATCTAATTTTTAAAAGAGATATTCAGAATAAAAATAAAAATATCGATGACTGAAAACCTGATCCATTTGGGACGTAAACATAGCGGTGAGTCGAGGCTTAACAGCCATTGCCTGCACCTTCGGGTATAAAGGCGTGAAGTTATGTTATGTTATGTAATGTGTTGCAATCTTCTAAAACTTAAGAGAATAGGTATGTAACGTATTTGGAATTAATCCTAGCTGACCCGCCGAACTTTGTTCCGCATCAAAGTATTTTTACAGGGTTTACAATTAAGTACTGAATCTCGAAAATTATATCTTTTTCTTTACTACATTATACATGAATTATACATACAAACCACCCCATCGACTCTCTATCTACTAAAAAAAATGTATTAAAATCTGTTGCGGAGTTTCAAAGATGAGGACATATGGGGACATAGAGCGGAAAGCGACTTTGTTTTATAATAATAATAATGTCTTGGACACAAATCACACAGCGCCCCCTAGTTCCAAACTAAGCAACTAATGCTTGTGCTATGGATACTAGATAACGGATACTAATACATATATATTTTCTTTTGTAAATACATACTTATAATACATAGAAAAATACCCAGACGCCGCACAAATATTCATGTTTGTCACAAATATTTGTGCTCGGGTGGGAATCGAACCCCCGACCTCAGTGCTGCAGCCGGTAGTGTTACCAATGCGCCACGAGGCCCGTCGTTTTATGCTATGTATGTAACCAGTTGACCCAGCAAACTCTGTTTCGGAAAATAAATTAAAATGTTAATTGTGGGTTACCCCTCAGAGATAGACATATTATGTCATCGCGAAATTTTTGTAGACCTTTTGAAGGTGTTTAATAATATAATACATTGTTTTTATCTATCACTGAGGGTTCAGCCTGCGTTTGCAATTAAAGTGCTAAATCTCGAAAATTAACACATTTTATTTGCTACAGTACCAATGAATTATACATAAAAACTACCAAGTTGACACCCATCTATCTATTAAAAAAAAACATCCGTTGCGTAGTTTCAAAGATATGAGCATATAAGGGGACAGACAGCGAAAAGCGACTTCGTTTTATACTATGTAATGATGATGATAATATGTAAAAAAATAATGATAAAATCTATTGTTATACGGTATATGATATTCACCATCCTATCCCAGCCAACTCGCTTAAAAGCCTGTTTTTAAAACCACTCTAACTCTATGTGTCTTGCAGATGTATGCAGGCGGTGTTCGTTACTTACCATCAGCTGACCCGCTAGCTCGTTTGCCTCCTATACGATAATAAACTGATATACTAATAATGAAAATACATTTTATTTAACAAACGAGTTTACAGAAATTATCAAATTTCAAATAAAAGATAACCGACACATAACGAAGTATTTTCGTTGCTACTTCCTATTAAATCGAAACATATAAAAACCACCCCGTTGACACCCTCTATCTATGAAAATAAAACCGCACCAAAATCCGTTGAGTAGTTATAACTATTTAAGGGGACAGACAGCGGGAAGCGACTTCGATAATTGAGAATTTTGTCGAACTGTTTATAAAGAATTTAAGCAAATGCATAATCGAGATAACAGTAACTGCTTAGACAGCCTAGCAGCTTCATCATATTGCTTCTTTTTTATGGTATAGGAAAGCAAACGAGCAAGCAGGTCACTGATGTTAAGCAACGACCGCTGCCCATGGACACCTGCAACACATATAGTGTTACCGTTGCGTTGCCGGTATTTATGGGATTAGGATAGGAAAGGGAGGGGAAGGGGGGTGGGCCTTTGGAAATCTCTCTCACCAAACGAAACGCTGCATGAGCCACTTTACGTCGATATTCTGAGAGGCCGTGGTATTTCACCGTGCGACGTACCACTACATATTGAGCTTATAATTTTCATCAGTTTAATTTGATATTACAGAACATCACTAAAAAAATAAGCAGTATTTGGTTACAAGAAATGACATATCAACACAAAATTACAGCCACTGTGACGTCATCTGGGAGCATAGAGTGGTGGTTTTAGTGCTGCTCAGAAGATTTTTATTTATCGATAAACGTTCTTGGCTAATTTTATTTTAGATATTTTTGAGTATTAAATATTTATGCCAGCTATGCTGTTTTGGATATCTAAATAATAGTACTTGTTTTTCTTAGACTACTCAGCTTTATTTTACAAACTATTTTAATTAAGTTGCAGTCTAAAGTATCACACTATTGCAATATACCTCAGGATAGGTGCGCCGTACGGTAAATAAAAATAGTTCAAATTTTAAACTTATGAAAGGACCGTGGTAAAGAAAGCAAATCACCTCCAGAACATTTTTTTTTAATTACATAAGACATTTCTTATGACTTCCAGTCTAAGATCAGTTAACTATTTCCGAGAGGTCGTGGTATTACACTAGTCGAGCCAGCCCATTCATGCAGCGAACTGCCAGACTCTACCACTGTTAAAACTGTTAAGACTGGATGACTGCTTTATTCTGTAACGAGTAAAAAACCTTGTAAATTCGCTAAATTTGTAATAATTAACTTATCCCAAAAATGTCTTTTGTAATTTAAAAAGTGTTCTGAAGGTGTTTTGTTTTGTTTCATCACTCGGTACCTTGATAAGATTAAAATATGAACCACACTCAATTATTATGCGGCGCACCATCTTGAGGTAAATTACTGTGTAGCAGTAGTAGTGTGTTACTTAGTTAAAATAGTTTGTAAAACAGAGGTCCAAATCAGCCTAACTAGCATATCAATATACTTACTTCCTACTAAAGTATTGATTTTACAAATAATTAATACTCATACATGACGGCACAGAGGCTTCAATTTTATATCGATATGTCATTTCCATAGGTTTCGTACTTCATTGAAGAAAAGAATTGCAGAAGTCAGAATATCAATAAATTTTGATATAACGATTCACTAGGCCGATATCAATATATCGAAATATATATTTTGGTATTTAATTTATCAATCAAGATTATCAAGACCAACAATACAATACAATATCAGGAATAAACAATATCTATCATGAACATTTGACTAAGTTTTTATTTTTTAGGTAAGCTGTAATTTTTTAGTATGTAGATAAACGAAATATCGAAATTTTCAATATCGATATGTCGAGAAGTAGGATATCGATCTAATAAATATTTCGATATTGTGTTTTAATCGATACCGACAAATATTTGAAATAGATAAATAGCGTTATTTTCAGTAAACATGGGTCGTATCGCCTTTTTGGAGTACCGTATCTATAACAGATTTAGATTTTCAATATCCGATATCGGAACTATATATTAAAATACATAGATATTCAAATATCTAGAAGATATAAAAAAATCTGCATCTACCAGCATTTTGATGCTGTTAGTCAAATACCCATATTGCCTTTCCGCTCTAACCAACTATATATTTCAACGATCCCAATTTTAAGAAATCATCTTTATTACTATGGCATTAAGATTTATTCAATTTACAATGTTAAATCGGTTTAACCGTCTATATACTGCTATTTCACTTTAACCAACCTTTTACTTTCAACACTAAAAATTATAAATAAGCTTTACGTTTCTAGCAAGTTCAAAATCTGTCAAATCTGTCTGTCTGTTCAAATCTGTCTGATACAGGTATCGTGCATATATTGCTGTACCACTCTTAATATATATAGCTCGCACTTACTTGCTCCAACTATATATTCGACGCGGCACGGTACTGACGGTACGGTAAAAATCTTAGATATCGTAACTAACAGATTTTTGAAATTTATAGATTTCGTGCGAGCCAGTAACAGATTTTTAGATATTGCTACGAAATCGGATTTCGTATCTATGTACGATTTGTATCATACTTATCTAATTTTCAGTTTGTTGTCGTCTATCGTTGCAAAACTCGCATCCCTAGACACTACTTGACAGATTACAAACAGAAATTCACAGAATCGCAGCTCACTCACAGAGAATTTACAGAACTTGACTGACAGACAGAACTAAAGTGAGCCAAATTGAACCAGCAAAAATAGTAAAATTCCAAAAATATTTACATACGTACATAAAGAATGTTGCGAAGATTATGTAGCCCTAATAAATTACGTTATTGTGCATTACGATATAAATATTACAGTACACAAAATGCTAAAATAGCTGACTCTTCGGATATTACTATTAGTGATAGTTGTGCGCAGAAATTGCAGCAATTATGTGATAATGATAATTTTCTAAGGATATGCGTCGAAGGTGGTGGTTGTTCCGGGTTCCAATATAAATTTGATTTGGACAATCAATTAGCTGAAGATGACAGGTTTGTGCGCCTATATCTACATCGGTAGTTATTATTCTGTGAATAAAATAGTCTCGGTGGTCCAGTGGTCCGAGCACCCTGCTTCTGAATCCAGAGGTTGCGGGTTCGAATCCTGGCACACACCAATGACTTTTCGGAATTAATTTCAAAAGTTATGTGTGACTGTGTGCCCCGTATGGCAATAGGTACGCCACATATTCCATTTGGAACGTAAATATAGGTGAGACGAGGCTTAACAACTACTGCCTAAACCTTCGGGTAGAAAGAAACTTGAAGTAAAAGAGTTAAAGTTAATCTCGAGTTACCTGATGTTCCCTTCTCTATTAGTACTTATTTAATGATTGCTGTCTGTGATCATCAAATAAATCTTAAGGGAAAACCATAAATTATAACCTAAAACCTTTATTTTACCTAAACTGTGTATTATAAACAAAAACAACAATTTCTCTGTTTCTCTATAAATTTTATGCAGATTTCACCGTAATGACACAAACGGAATGGAATTTGAATGATTTACTCTGTTGGTGAAATGTATGATTTATAAGTAGTCTATGTGATATTCCTAGAATATTATACACTGGTTATCAGTCTACCAATTAACTCTAACATAGAACATTCCAGAAATAATATAAAATATATATTTTTTCGTCTTTTCAGAATTTTTGAGAAAAATGGTGTTAAAGTAGTTGTAGACGAAACTTCATTGGAATATGTACGGGGATCTACAGTAGACTATCATACGGAATTAATAAGATCTGCATTTAGGATTGTTCAAAATCCAAATGCAGAATTAGGTTGTTCATGCGGTGCAAGCTTTTCTATAAAGATAGATTAGTTCTCAATTGGTAGTCATTTTATTATTATTATATAAACTTGTAGTTCCTACAGGCTACATTTATTTATTAAAATATGTATGACACTGACTATATTACAATAAAAAGTAATATAATTTAGTTTTGATGTACAGTTTGCAACAGAGGTTTTAGTAAAAACTAATCTTAAAGCACAATTATACAAAGTATATCATGGTCCTTATAGTTTATAAAAAATCAGCCCTAGACTGTTACAACAGGAGAAATTTAATTCAAATTTGATATGTCTGTCTAATTCTTTTAACTGTTCATGATACATTGAAGCTGTGATACTATAAAGAATTGTTACTTGATCTTTTTCAAAACCATGAATGATTTGAAATTATATAGGGCCTTGCTCAACACAGAGTGTTGGCTTGCTGGCCTGTAAAATGAAGAGTGTCACATACCTTTATACTGATAATTATTTGTGTGTATTTTCTTATTTGTTGACATATCACACACACAAACACTCTCAAGGGCCCATTCAAGTGTTACATAAGCAAATTTATTACAATTTTTAGCCCCCCACCCTCCTTGTCAACAAAAGTAAGCAAAGCAGTTAGGCCCTCCCCCCCATAATGCCGTAAAAATTTCCCAAAATCAGGATTTGGGTAGTGACTGAATTTCATTCAAAGAATATAAGGAACAAAATCGTTTTATGCTAAAATGTCTTACAATATAAATTAATAATGACATACATTTATGAATATTAAAAAAACAAAATGTCTGTAAATTTTATATTAAAAGTTTTATTACTCGAAAGTTGTTTTTAGTCAAACAATAATTACAGATTTGCTGATGAATAGGAAAATTTTCTATATGCTTGTGTGTAATAATGTAATAATGGGTGCCTTCTTTATGTACATTAAATAAGTACGGCTTTGTACATGATCAATTTATATATATTAGATACTAGCTGACCCGGACAACTTTGTTCCGTATCAAAAGTAACAAAGAAGTAAATTTTGGATTTATCACTTTTTCTTTGCTATATCATACATGAATTACAGATGGAAACCATCCCGTTGAAACCTATCTATTAAAAAAAACCACATCAAAATTTGTAGCGTTGTTTTAAAGTTTTAATAATAATACTTTGTTCACACTATGCAATGGTACTGAAGTTTTCAAAAATGTACTTTTTTGCAGTTGGGGCCTTTTTAAACTATCTGATAACCATGTTCTTCATTTATTTTTCACATAATTCTTATTTCAAAAATGTCTACTGATCCCATAAGACCTAATGATTATAAACTTCATACTATGTTATGAAATAATATTATTTAGATATTTAATTAATTCTTATTTATTGTTTAGAATTAGCCAAATTGTTTTTGTGTAGATAATTGTTATATTATTTGTTGATTAGTGTTAAATATTTATTATAAGAGATATTAAATTATTTAATAAAATTGAGTATTATTAATATTACTAGATTAAGTTTACAATTTTAAGTATTTTGAATTAGCTGAAATTAGTCCTTGGAAATACGAATTTACAAGGGAGCGCGTAAGCCGACCGACCAAATAAAGACAATTCACAATTACAGTCCATTGCACGAATGCACTAGAAAGGCAATGGTGAGGGAAGAACGGCGCCAGATAGTGCAGCCTGTCACCAGTCCAGACGTGATGACCACAACGACCAACAACCTCTCTGCCAAGAGTGTACCGACTTGTGGGAATTTACAATTATAAACATTATTACATCGTACTTATATATAGTTTGTTTGTCGTTTTTCTGAACCAGAAAAGGCCCACTCAATGAAACACACGGTTAAAAATATATTTTTATTTAGATAACCAAAGGGTAAATAATTGTTTGCATATATACTCAGGATACGATATCTATATAATTATAACAGTATACAATGCTTAAATGTATCTACAACCCGATAATATTGTTTTACGTTTTTCTTAATGTGATGGAGAAATTTTTATGGCAGTCCATACACTCTCCCATTTGGCTGAGAGCAGAGCGAGAACTGGCTCGCCGGTTGAGTTGGAGTTGACAGCGGTTCTGAAAATAAAAATAACATTTACAGGTAATAAATATTAAGTAGGTACGTGTTTTAATAACTGAATATAAATAAATGTTTGTACTGATAATCATAAATAATAGTCTCGGTGGTCCAGTGATCGAGCACCACGCTTTTGAATAAAAAGTCGTGGGTTTGTCGAGTTCACGCCAATGACTTCTCGAAATACTTTTAGGAAGTTATGTGTGATAAATATTAATGACTGACATCTTTGTGCCCGGTGTATGGCAATATTTCATTTGGTACGCGTGACATAACGACTCGAGGAGTCGATATTTAAGAGCCGCTGCCTACACCTTCGGGTAGAAAAGGCATGAAGATTTTACTTAAGAAAGATTCAAATAACTACTTAGATAATCCGTGTAAGTTTCCTGTGAATTTCAGTTGAAAAATGCCTACATTTAGTGTCTCGGAAGTCCACTGGTCGAGTTCGCCGCTTCTGAATTAAAAAGTCGTATTCCGAGCTCAAACCAATGACTTCTGGGAATTCTTTTCGGAAGTTATGTGTGCTACATTAACGATTACTGACTACATTATGTCCCGCGTATGGTTCAAACGCCTATTCCATATGGTATGTGAAAATATGGTGAGCCGATATCTTCCGGTAGAATAAGGGGCGAAGTTATAAAACTATGTCGACAAGTACACTCTACATACGTAACTACGACAAATCTCTTGCAGGATAGGCAGAGAGAACAGATCTCACACACCTCACTCGCTTCGTTGAGTTTCATAACTCATAATGTACGCGCGTCGATTTTTGAGGCTCCTAACATCACCTTTCTCCAGAACACAAGTTTATACACGGAAAAAATACTAACCAGTCGTATTAACAGTTCCATATAATTGCATCGTTAGAACAAAGAAACATATTATTCGCTGCAGTAAACAATATCACGTGTTCAGAAATTCAGAACTAATTAATGGGGCAGAAAAAAACGTTCTTTATAATAATAATACTTACTGCTGCAACTCCGCATTGAGAACGTGGGCGTCATTGACCTTCTTCACATTGTGAGGGGAATAACGGTTGTAAGAACCCCAGATACTGTTCATCAACTTACTATTGTACTTCAGAGGTGATAGCTCCATGACTGAAATTTGTTGGAAAGTTTCATTTTATATAAAACGTGTGCATGTCTTGTCTAATCATTACATAGTTTAAAACATAGTCCGCTGTCTGTCCCCATATATGCTTAGATCTTTGAAAATACACAACGGATCTTGGTGCGTTTTTTTTAATAGATAGAGGGTGTCAACAATATGGTTTTTATCTATAATTCATGTGTTATGTAGTAAAGAAAAATAGATAAATCTAAAATTTACTTCTTAATTACTTTTGATGCGGAATAAAGTTCGCCGGGTCGGCTAGTAAAAGTATAATTGTAACAGACTGCATTCTTTTGAACTCATTACGTTAGAAGTAAAGTTTTAAGTGACTTAGTCTATAATATCTATATGAATTCTAAAATAAAACATGTTTTAGTTAAATTCAACAGTGGTAGATTTTTTTAATTCGTTGCATGAATGGGCCGGCTCGACCAGTGAAATACCACAACCTCTCGGAATATCGGCGTGAAGTGGCTCGAATCGCGTTTCGATTGGTGAGAGAGGTATCCGGAGGCCCGATCTCCGTTCCCCCTCCTTTGCGATCCTTCTCCCTTAATGAAAGGCAATGCACCACGGTTTTCATGGGCGGTGAGTAGTTGCTTACCATCAGGTGACCCACTTTCTCGTTTGCGCTCCTATCCCATAAGAAAATCTTAGATTTATAAACGATTTTTGCGATGCGTTGGGGCACATTTGAGCCTCTATGTGAACGAGTCTTTACATTTCTGTGACACGCAAGATAAATCAGTAGGTGCCAAATATAGATAACCCGTCCGAAAATACATACTTACTTGAAACAATTTAAATGACTATAATTTATTTTATATTGAACATAGCATTGAGCATAGCAACTTCACGCCTTTTCTACCCGAAAGAATAGGCAGCGGCAGTTAAGCAGCGACTTGCCGAATCGTTATGTTACTTCCAAAATGGAATAGGTGTCGAACCTATTGCCATACACCGAGCAAAAAGTTGTCAGTTATCAATATTTATCACATACGACTCCGAAGATCATTGGTGTCAGTCTGGAATGGATCCCAGGACTCTTGAATCACAAGTGCGGAGCTCGACCATAATATACTGTATGTAGAGAGAAGATGCACTTACATGTATTATTGAAGTACTGCTTAGATTCGTTTCCTTTCTTCGGATTGGACACCTTCATGTTGCGTTGGGTCTCACGAATACGACTTGCGGAGAAGGCGGACGGTGGGATAGATGCCATGGTTACGAGTTGACACACTGAAAAGCATACAATGTCTAGATAAACTCATCTATTTTGTCAGCATAGCTTGACTAAAATTTAAAAATTAGCTCATATTTACTGTGACTTTTATTCTACCAATATATATTATTATTTAAACCCGCGAGCGTTAAACGCGTGAAACGCTTTTGCAAGAGACATTAGAAGTGCCACATCAAAAATGAAATTCTGTCCCTTAGCAACAGTATTTGTTCCCAAGCAAAATCTTTATTTATCTCACATTGTTTATCTTACCCAGAATAACCTGACCTGGTTATTTATCATCCCCAGCGTAGAAAAATACTACTACCAACATTTTTGCACAGTCGTAAGTAGGTACTTCTGTGTGTGACCAAGTCTTGACCAAGACTATATAGGACCATGAATATTTGCTGTCTTGATTATTATTTGTCATAGATATTTAGCAAAGTTTGAATTACTGCTATGGTCTATTTTGAAGTTACGATTATAATAGCAGGCTTTGGACATAATACAATGTCTGTTAATAGCACAAGAGACACTGGCCCCCTATTATTAACATGGCGGATAGTACAAATAATGCTGCTTTTATTAACTAATAAAAGCAGCATTATTTGAAGTGTTTGTAGACAAGGCAAGATCAGTTCAGGCCGCTCCTATTTGGGCGAAGTAAATTTAACTATGTGTAACCTTTATTTTAAAGTAACATATAAAATATGTCAAACAGTGGTAGAGCCACGCAGATCACTGTAAGAATGGGCTTGCTCGACCGGTGAAATAGAATATCGGCGTAAAGTGACTCATGCCGCGTTACACTTTGTTTGAGAGGTATCCAGATGCCCAACGCCGGTACGGCAACGCAACTGTTACACTATCTGTGTTCAGTTGTCCATGGGCGACGTTTGTTGCATGCCATGGGAAGCCCATAAGACAAATTACTTAAAAGTTTATATATATATATGATTACATGGCTCTTGGTTACACGTTATTTGCGCAAAAGGTAGATAGGTACATATATGATAAGAATGGAACTCGCAAATGTAATATTAACAAAATAAAGATTTAATTTATCGGCTAATTATACGTATATCCAAGTTGTTGTTCTTCTTCTTTCGTTACTGGCGACTATGACCCTACTAGTCACTTTTGGCCATCATTACAAGTTATTGTTAATGAGCAGATTATGATGACACTTTAAAACGTGTGGAGAAATAAAAAAAAACTTATTTAAAATTTCCACATCCATAGTGAACAAGCAGTCCTATGTTGGCACTTTAATAAATTCTGTTTTTGTAAAGAGTACCTAAACGTTACCAACATAATAAAGTTATTTCTTTTTGATATCTAATTAACAAAATAAATAAATTAACAATTGGCATTGTGTTGCCGCCATTATTGAACAAATAGTAGATTAATTACGCTTTAGATATATAGGTAACGACAAAGTTATCAATGTCCTGAATTATATAGGTTTCTAGACAAAAAAATATGTTTACCTGTTTAATTTAGTCAAACTAAACATAGAATTTGAACAAGTTCCATTTACCTTTGCACAAATTGAAGAATATCTTCTCAAGAGTTAAGTTATTGAAGTCTTCAATCTTGATGCCGCGTGGTACAGGGCCTTTGCAGACACCCCTCGTATGTATTATTTCAATTGTGCCAAGCAGAACCATCAAATCGCAGTTAAATAAAAAGAGTTGAATTAGTAGAAGATTTATGAATGCACTGGGAGCCAACCGAAACACAGGACGTCAAAGAAATGACTAGAAATAAAGTACCTACAATACTGTTTCATATTAAGTGACCTCTGACTTCGAACTGATAAAGGCAACCAATGTAATGCACAGTATTCTATTGCTTTAAATAATCAGTTATTATAACGAATATGTTCAATAATTTGACAAAATATTATATGTTGTATACATATTTTTACTCTATTTATGAATGTAAGGAATACATGTACTTATACAATATTATAGATTTTTATCACTAAAGGCCTGAAATATATCTGTGTATGTTAATTAAATATAACATAACATAACTTCACGCCTTTTGTTACCCGAAGGTGTAGGCAGCGGTTGTTAAACCTCGTCTCGCCGTTATGTTTACGTCCCAAATGGAATAGGTGGCGAATCTATTGCCATACCGGGCACAAAGTTGTCAGTCATGGATATTTATCACACGTAACTTTCGAAAATTGTGAAAAGTCATTGTTGTGTGCCAGGATTCTTGAATCAGAAGCGGGGTGCTAGCCACTGCGCCACCGAGACTATGTTAATTAGCCTCTTAGATTAACGACGTAAAGTGGTTCATACTGCATTTTGCGCGGTGAGAGAGATATTCGGAGGGTCGTACCCCGTTTTAAAGGCCTGCATCGCAACTGTATCACTATCTGTGTTGCAAGTGTCATTGGGCGGCGTTAGTTGCTTACCACCAGGTGACACGCCTGCTCGTTTGCCCATCTATCACATAAAAATATGTTTCCAGTGGATATATGGAATGAACCGATTTAAAATGTTCCTTCGCTACTTTATACGACTCTGAAGTCGTATTTGTTGATTGTTTATCAGGTATTTTTTTAGGAAACCTTAAACAATTCAGTATTCGCCTACACAGAAAATGATCTTATAAAATCCTTTCAATCTCGTTTTCCGTTGTACTCCATATAAGTTACATAGTGATTGTAAACATTACTAGTAGCTTAGGTATAGTTATTTAGACAAATATCATTACATAGTTTAGGATAAAGTTTCTTTTCGCTGGCGGGGACAGACAGCGAAAAGCAACTTTATCCTAAGCTTAGATCTTTGAAACTACGCAATGGATTTTGATTAGGTTTTAATAGAAAGAGGGTGTCAACGGGCTGGTTTATATGTTTATTTCATGTGTAAAAAATAAAATAGAGTAAAAAAAAGTCATAATTTTAGAAATCTAGCACATTAATTTTAAACGCTGTAAAAATAGTTTTGTTGCGGAACAAAGTCCACCGGGTCAGCTGGTGTTCAATAAAGTGAAAAGCTAGCTTGTGATTAGTCCTAAGATCTTTCTGGATCCCAATGTGATGATGTGATAATTAAGACTTCTAATTATTTTAAACTAATTTATAAATTGTTAATTAGTTACCTATTACTGACGGCATCCTTCCTGGTCAGAAACTATTATTATCAGTAGTCTTGTACGTAAGTAGGTACATAATAACTTTTAATTACATACGTCAACATTGAACATAGACAAAACAAGATCTGTCACCCTTTTATAGAGAAAGTAATTAGCGGGAACTATTTATCAATAATGATCACTGAATTTCGGTTCGGTTCGGATCGGTTTTAATTAGTTTTTTTATTGAACATAAGCTATTCTTCCAGAGAGGTAATCTTTTTATGCACTACTATTTTATCATCATTTTCATATAAAACAAAGTCGCTCTCCGCTGTCTGTCCCTATATCTTTAAAACTACGCGACGGATTTTGATACGGTTTTTTTAATAGATAGAGGATGTCAACTGGGTGGTTTGTATGTATAATTCACTTATAGCACTTAGCAAAGAAAAAGTGATCATTTTGAGTTATAGTGCTTCAATTGTAAACGCTGTAAAAATAACTTTTGTAGCGGAACAATGTTCGCCGGGTCAGCTAGTGTAAGTATACTTTATGAGGGTAACATTTCTAGTAATTATAATTAATCAACATTGTTTGTTTATGCCGAGTCTTGATAGGACAAACGACAGCTATGAGCATTAGCTCATAGCTGTCGTTTGTACCAGCATAATTGCTGGTCGGCGGGTTCCATCCCCTCTGAATATTTGTTACGTTCCATTCTATGTCAAATCGTCTGGTAAGAAATGAAATTTGTGATAAAAGTAACAGCAAAATTCTAGAAGTTAGGGTTCTTGATCTTTTCACCAGGCTTTTCTTAGCATGGAGGAAACATAAACAAAGACTTGAAAAGTAACCAGATAAACTATCAATTTTAACGACCTTTAGTGTCGGATTGAAACATACATATTGTCATTCTTTTCTTTCACAGCTCAGCAAAGGAACAAATAAAAAGTCTTAAAATAAAAGGAACCAATATAATAATTACCAACAGTTTTATTATATTTTAAGTATTTTTACATCGCGATTTCAAATACCATGTCCTAATTATTCCATTTTAATTTCTTCGTAATACTGAACATTAAATCAATATAAATTAAATTAAATAACCAGAGAAAAAAAAATCTTGTAAAGACATGCAATTTCAGACAAAAAAAATATAGAGTATAAGATTATTAAGATTCGTATAAAGATTACAAACATATATTGTTTCGTTATATATGCTTAAATAGCGATCACAAAATAAATATTATGTAATATGTATGTACTACAAAACGAACAAATAACAACAGACAGATATAATGCTACAGATAACTTAGCAAATACTCTAAGTACATAATTATAAAAAAAAAACTAAAAGACCAGGAGTCTGTATATTGTATATTCGTTAGTTTTATTTAAAAAAAAAACAAATGACGTATCCGAGCCCGCCAAAATGTATGACAGAAAACCATAATAAATGCTGTACATTATATCGATATGATAAAAAAAAAACTAGTGTTAACTCCATGGTCTTTCACAACATGATTTTGTACTAAATGAATTTGAACTTAACGGGCCATTGATTGTTAGATTGCATTTGTTCGTAGTCCATAGTAAATTCCTTTGGCCAGGACCCCGCCATAGATACCAGACTGCCACCAGATCAATAAATAACAATCGATATTATTTTTAATCGATAAATACGGCTTACATAATGCTAGTTGCTAATGCATTTTTGTAATTCTTTTACACTATTTCTATATAAATACTGTACATATAATAATTTCATTTGAAATAAATGGTTTGATCTGAAGATTTTTTTTATTACATTGCATTCGAAATGCAATAAAAATTACGATTGTGACAAATTGCGATGAAATCCTCAATGAAATTAGTATTTATCAGCTTAATCTGATGTACTCTAAATATGTGTATGAGATTTTTTTTTGTGTATTATTTTAAATGTAACGAATGAACATGAACCAATTTATATTTTGGGCAACATCGTAAAACCAGTGCATATGGTGATTGAGGATGATATTTGTGTTTTGTAAAAAAAAAGCACTGCAATGAGATTTGTGCGTGCAATCAGTGGAACTTCATATTATCTATTTGGAACAAACGATAGTACGATTTGTAGCATTTAAAGCACTAGCGGTCAGATAGGACATCTGACAATGAAAATTTCAACTAGCACCCATGTTGAAATAGATGAATACCTGTGAAAAGAAATATTTAAATTTAAAACTGATAAATAATAAACGTAGACTGTATTTATTTTATTTACTAGAAGAATAAATAATTGTTCACTATATAATGTACTTTTATATAAATTGTTATTTTTATTTTATTTAAAAATGAAGTAATGTGTAATAAACATCGGTGACTGACAACATTGTGCTTAGTGTATAGGTGGTGGCAATAGGTTCCGCCACCTATTTCCATTTGGGCCGTGTAAAATTGGCGAGTCGAGGCTTAACAACCGCTGCCTACACCTCGAGATAGATAAATGTTTGAAGTTATTTAAATACATTTATATATAATATAGCAAAAAAAAATATTTACTAAGCACAAGTTTTATCTGCAATATTTTTTTTTTCAAGATTTTGCAATGTACTTTTTAATAGATATGTATATAGAAATATAGTGGTGTGTCTGTGTGTACTCACGTGCGCGCGGCTAGTACACTCGCACGGCGGGCGGCACGGTGCTGCACTCGGCCTGGTCCAGGGTGTTGTCGATGACGGGTCTGTACGTCAGCGTGGTCTCGCCGGTGGCCGCGTTTGTCGCCGCCATCGTGTGCTTCCTCCAATGTTTCTCGATGGGTATTTTAGTCTTAACAAATAATATTAATTATGTAGTTATCTGTGACGGTTACATATATAGGATACTAGCTGACCCGGTGAACTGTTCCGCATAAAAAATAATAAATGAATAAAATTTGGATATTAAAAAGGTCAATTTGTCTTATTTATCGGCACGCGTCCCGCTATGTTAATACTGCAATATCTTCGAAAACATTCGTTTAAATTACATGCTGTAAAGGGCCAGGATCATCTATATTATATGCACAATCTATTTAAGACACTTCATTGGATGAAAATTAATGCTGCAATGTTTAAAATCGCTTCGTAAATAAGTCATTATTTCTTGTAAAAAGTAAAAAAATATAAATGATTATTGTTGGTTATCCCTAAGACATATGCCCTCGCGGACTTTTTTGTAGACCTTCTGAAGGTGTTTAATAATGCAGAACATTGTTTTGATCTATCACTTAGGGTTCAGCCAACGTTTGCAATTAAAGTGCTAAATCTCGAAAATTATCATTTTATTCTTTACAACATCATATATGAATTATAAATCAAATCCACCCGTTGACACCCTCTAACTATTAAAAAAAAACCGCATCAAAATTCATTGCGTAATTTTAAAGATATAAGCTTAAAAGAGGATAGACAGCGGGAAGTGACTTTATTTCATACTATGTAATGATGTAGACAATTGCGGGCAATTACCTGTCCCTCGAGCGGCTTGGTGTAGTCGTACTCGTCGCGTCTCGTCTTGAAGTCCTCGCGAGCGTGTGCCCCGCGGGACTCCTCCCTGGCGAGGGCGCCCTCCACAATCTGAACGGCATTGATCAGCAAATTCTGCAGTTCCAAACTCTCCACCAGATCGCTGTTCCATATCAGAGATCTGTCGGACACTTTCAACTCGGGTAGCTCCTTGTAGATTTCGTGAATTTCCTTTTTAACTGTGTACAAATATTTGTATTTAATATCTATTGCTAAACCTTATATAACGTCTTCTTTAAATTTGTTAAAAAGCATAGGCTAGACAAAAAAAAATCAGCCAGACTTCCTCCAAATTTTACAAACACAAATAAGAATGCCTGAAAAAGCACTTAAACTGTGCTAACTGCCATCATTTATAATTCATATAGGACTAATAGACTAGTTCTTAGATGCCGAGAAGTGGATCGTTCTCAATTTCATTCCACATTAGTCTGCACAAACAAACATATATAAATGGTACTAGAATTGACCCCTGCGGCACTCCTATTGCCACCGCGCCACAAATAAAAAGTCAAAATGCGATAGCATTGTTCTCGATACAGCGGTGATGAAGTGCTGATTAGTATTGGCTGCGATCTCTACGGATAAAGATCGTAAAAAAACTCATCACAACACATTTGCTTGTGACTAAATATAATTTTTGTCTTTCATTCTATCAGCATTTTTAAATCACTGAAATATTCCTGTCACACTTTACAACAATGCTTTCTTTCAGAGAGTTGGCGGTCAATGAGAACATGGACGAAAAAAACACAAATCACCTTCCTCTAAAGTGCTCTTCTGTCTGAATACTGCAGCTTTGGATTGCATGCACTTCTGCATGCGCAATCGCAGGGCAGCAGTAGTAACACTTCCATTGGCGTTTCTCACTTTGTCCAAATTGGCAATGCTGGCTTCTCCAGTATTCTAACACAAAAGAATAATTTAATTAAATATTTTATATCCCATTGCAAGATCCCCAAGGGATTAGTCTTTTAATATACGGATTATGATTTTTGATAAGCAAGAGATCTAGCGTTACTGACATAGCCCACAACCGTTGGGGTATAGAGGTTCTCGAGTGGTGACCACGAATTTGTCGACGCGGAGTACGTAGTCTCCCCACTAGGTGGACCGACAATCTGATAAAAACCGCGGGAAGCCAACGGATGCGAGTGGCAGTTGTGGCGTTCTATAGGGGAGCCCTACGTCCAGTAGGTAGGGTGCTTGGAGACTTATAAATACCTTTGAAGAGGGAGCGACCCGTCTAAAAACTTTGTTTTTTCTTACTAATTAAAACCTTATATAGGCATCAGTGGAAGTCCAACCCGACTACTAGTCAGAATACGCATGATTACAATAAGGCTTACATCCTTAAGAGGTGCCTGTGCATCTCCTGGCTTGCTGATGCTGGCCACGGTGAGGGCGCAAGCTCGTCCAAACACCACGAGATCGAGCAGCGAGTTGGCGCCGAGACGATTGGCGCCATGGACCGACGCGCAGGCTGCTTCTCCAGCCGCCAACAGACCGGGCACTATGTGATCTTTCCCATTTTTGTAAGTGATTACCTGCACCAAATCACAATTTTTCGACAAACACAATAGTATCGGTGGTCCAGTGGTCGAGCTCCCCACTTCTGATTCAGTTGAAGAACCAAGGATTCCTCAGACGAGGACGTAACGATTTGGCGAGCCGCTTCCTAACACTTCGTAGAGAAATAAAGGCGTGAAGTTATAATATGAAGAAGTTACACTTAAGCATGCTTACGGCGGGGATTAGAAAAAGCAATAATGACACACAGATATGTAGGGACAGTTGATAAAATACCGTTAATGCATTAAGTTATATTGTACTTGTTTCTCGGTGCCCTAGTGGTCGCGTACCCCACTTCTGAATCACAAAGACGCGGATCCAATTCTGGCTCACACCAATGACTTTTCGAAAGTTATGTGTGATAAATATCGATGACTGAAAACTTTGTGCCCGTTATGGCATTAGCATTGCCACCTATTCCATTTGGGACGTAAACATAACGGCGAGTCGAGGCTTAACGGAGTTAACAGCCTACAACATTCGGGTAGAAAAAGGCGTGAAGTTATCTTATGTTATATTGTGTTTGAGGAAAACGATAAAATAAATAATACTGATACTCCTCTAATTATATATATTTTAATATGTTGAATTGAAAATACGTCGCGCAATGAAATTAAAGTCAGCCTTATCGTAAAGGTCATATTTGTTTATTTCAAATAATGTGCGAGGCTCATGTACGTCCATGTCTCACCTGACAGAGTAAGAGAGTGAGTGGGAGTAGGAAAGATGCTGCTACATTTTTAGATGCTTTTTTCATTAATTTTCTTTTGACGAAGAGTTTTCTTTTCTATATATTCAAAATATGAACAACAGTTTCAGCTTACCTCTCCGCGGAAGTTGGTGGGAGTGCCTCCCATGTTATAATGGACGGTTGGCAACACTGGTATGGGTTCCTTGGTGACATCCACGCCGGCGAAGATGTGGGCTGTCTCGGAGATGCCGGGCAGACGCTGCTTCAACTGTTCCGGGGGCAAATGGTGCAGCTGTAAGAAGACGTGGTCCTTCTCTGGGCCGCAACCGCGACCTGGTTTCAACAAACACATTGTTTGTAGAAGGAACAATGACGGAACGTGGTGAGTTGGTAAGAAGGAGTTACCCCCGCTGTACAACTGAGGTCGTCGGAAGGATTTGTAATAATCATATCTTGGCCACGATACACACAGCGTCCTCTAGTTCCAAGCTAAGCAACTAAATGCTTGTGTTATGGGAACTAGATGACGGTTAATAATACCCAGTACAATACCCAGACTCCATACAAACATTCATGCTTGTCCATACTAATATTATATAGAGGATTTGTATTTTTGTATGTAACGAATAAACTCAAAAAGTACTGGACCGATTTTAATAATTTGTTTTTCTTTAGAAAGCTACATTATCACTGAGTAACATAGGCTATATGTAATCATCGTCGTCGTCGACATTTTGTTTGTACGCGAGTAACACTGTGAGGCGGGAAGCTACATACAGTAGCGGTACGAAGTTCGCGCGGTCTGCTAGTCATAAATAATTTGATTTGATTTGATCAAAGTCACATTTTTGCGTCCATTCACAGGGACAGGGACAGGAATAGTCTACACGCTAAACTATATTAAAAAGATCATTCACGTTTAGTTGGCAAAATTTTGGCTTTATCACTTTCTCTTTGCTACATCATTCATGAATTATAGATAAAAACAGCACCGTCGATACCCTCTATCTATAAAAAAAAAACCGCATCAAAATCGCATCACCTGTTGAATTATCCATGGTTAAATTTAAGAATTCTATTAAACGTAGATTATATCAAAGGGCTTACTATTGTATCGCAGATTATATAAACGATAAAAAAGTTTGGAATTGAACTGCTCCTTTTGTGTTGTGTTGATTGTAATTATTATAATTTGTTTAAACTGGAAATTGAAAAGAGTCGGCCTTGAGTTTCTTGCCAGTTCTTCTCAAGAAGCCTTGACGCCGGAACTGGCACTTAGATTCGCTTTCACATTCAAGATAGTGTGATGAAAGGGAATCTAAGCTCCGCGTATTTTAGCTTGTAGTTTTGTATGACGATTCTAAGCACTTTGTAAAGTCTAAGGAATAAAGATATTTTGAATTTTGAATCCGTTGCTTAGTTTCAAAGATATAAGCACATAAGGGGACAGACGGTGGAAAGCGACTTTGTTTTATATCATGTAATGATACGTTACGTATACGTGATACTTTGCATGTCGTCACACGTGGACGGTTCAAAATAGCATTTCGTTATCGCGTTACAGTGATAAGATTGTTTGTTTTGAAATACTGATTTTTCTATGAAATTTTCCGATGAATTTGATTTAATTTTTTTTTTTAATTTAGGGTTCGTCCATTATTCACGCCATTAATTAGAAAGCGGCGGGTGGGGATCGTAGCAACGTTACGAAACATCACAACGTTTTTTAACAGAAACGCTTTGAGCTCTGGACCATGACTATTTTTGAATATAATAAATAAATATGTTAAGTTTTTCAATACATATTGTTTCAAAAATAGAGGGAACACCTAATAAACAATAGTCTTGTGGTTTAACACGACATCTCTGTATAGAGGTCCAGGTGAAGTGTCATGTACGAATCCTAAAACTCAGGATTTAATGGAGGTTATCTAATCTATATATATATATAAGAGATTTCCACCTATATATTGACTCATCACGATATCTCTGGAACCATAAGGCGTAGCGACTTGAAATTTGGTAGGATTATTCCTTTCGCCGAGTAGAGGTCAGCTAAGAACGGATTTTACGAAATTCCACCCACAAGGGGGGTTGCGGGGGTGTTAACAATGGAAAATTCCCATTTTTAACCTATAGCTGCTATCGACTTCAAATTTGTCGAAGATATTGCAGTATTAACATAGCGGGGCAGCAGTTATTATTTTTGATGCGAAACAGAGTTCGCCGGGTCAGCTAGTTACCTATATGTCAATAACTATAGATTCACCATCTTGACAAAGGCAAGGAATCCCTGAAGAAGAAAAAAGGGGGGATTAACATGTGTAATTCTCACCTTCCATAATCTCAATGGTCATAGACCTGGAGACCACGTCACGGCTGGCCAAATCCTTGGCGACAGGGGCATAACGCTCCATGAAACGTTCACCCTTGGCGTTTATGAGCATACCGCCCTCACCGCGGCAACCCTCGGTGATCAAGCAACCAGCTCCATATATACCTGGCAACAATTTAATAATGTATAGGTGATCTTTTAATCTAATCTTCCAATATATAAAATTCTAGTGACACAGTGTTCGTTATCATGCTCCTCCGAAACGGCTTGACCGATTCCCATGAAATTTTTATGTAAATTTTTGTAGGTCAGAGAATAGGACATCTATTTTTCATCCCACTAAATGTTAAGGGTAATCCAACCTTATTGCTTTTTTGTTTTTTTAGAATTCCTCATTGCTCAAGTAAAGCGAACCAGAACTTTAAAAGCCAAGTCAATCAAAAAATAATTAATAAATCGACTTTCTATTGAGAACTACCAGACCCGGACGAATCCCGTCAAAATAGGTCTAGCCATTTCAGAGATTAGTCGGAACAACAGACAGACGGAAAAAATTGAAAAAGAAAATGTTTTAGTATATGTTGTCTAATCTTATAAATCTAGTCGAAAGCGATTATTTCAATATAACTAACACCACAATTTTAATTATATGTATAGATTGGATGAGCAAGGGATTTATATTTTTACTAGCTGACCCGGCGAACTTTGTTCCGCATCAAAAGTAATAAATGAGTAAATTTTGCATATCATGAGGTTCAATTTGTGCTATTTATCGGCTTGAACTGCTGTCCCGCTATGTTAATACTGCAATATTTTCAAAAATATCCGTTTAAATTGCATGCTGTAAAGGGCCAGGGTCATCTATATTACATGCACAATCTATTTAAGACACTTAGACAGATAGACATATGCCCTCGCGGACTTTTTGGTAGACCTTCTGAAGGTGTTTAATAATGTAGAACATTGTTTTCATCTATCACTTAGGGTTCAGCCAGCGTTTGCAATTAAAGTGCTAAACCTCAACAATTACCATTTTTTCTTTACAACATCATATATGAATTATAGATCAAAGCCACCCCGTTGACACCCTCTAACTCTTAAGAAAACCGTATCAAAATCCGTTGCGTAGTTTTAAAGATATAAGCACATAAGGGGACACGCACACAGACAGCGGAAAGTGACTTTGTTTTATACTATGTAATGTTATTTTTATGCGGGCTAAAATTACGCATAGAAACTAGATTGAAACAAACAAACAAATGGGGGGCTCAGCTCTTGTAATGTACGACAATACACCAGCAGTATACTCTTATCAGAGGCAATTGAACTAATTACCAAAAGATGTTTCTCGCGTGACACTTGTTATCACACGCTGGAAACGCTCACCTTAATGATCAAACATAACTTCACGCCTTTTTGCACCCGAAGGTGTAGGCAGTGGCTGTCAAGCCCCGACTCGCCGTTATGTTTACGTCCCAAATGGAATGGGTGGCGAACCTATTGCCATACCGGGCACAAAGTTTTTAGTCTACGAGACACTCACGGTGGGGCTAGTCCACAAATTTAAAGTCGCTCAGCGAGCTATGGAGTGGGCTATGCTCGGGGTATCTCTGAAGGACAAACTCAGGAATGAGTATATCCGCCAGAGAACCGGGGTAACCAACGTAGCTCGTAGGATAAGCTCGCTGAAGTGGCAATGAGCTGGTCACATCTGCCGAAGGACTGACGGTAGATGGAGTAAGAAGGTCATAGAGTGGAGACCGCGTCTTGGTAAACGTAGTGTAGGACGCCCACCAGCCTGATGGTCAGACGACCTCAGAAAGGCTGCTGGAAAAGACTGGATGCGGAAGGCAGAGAATCGGATGTTGTGGCGCAAATTGGGAGAGAATGATGATGATATTTATCACACATAACTTTCGAAATTGATTAATTTCGGAAAGCCATTGGTGTGTGCCAGGATTCGAAGCCGCACCTCCAGATTCCGAAACCGCGTGCTCGACCACTGGACCACCGAGACTATCGATTATCAAAAGCTATAATTACTCGACTATTTTAGGCAAGTTACTCGTATCAAGGAAAACATACGTACGTTTTAAAATACGTCATAAAAAAATAGTAAAAACTTGTTTTGCTTACTACAAAAACTATCAACATTTAGAGGCAGGTAATGCTGGACGAAATCCGGATTATTTTAATTTGTGGTCAACTAAATTTATTCAATTTCAAGACAACCAAATAAAATGGGATGGTTAATTTAAGTCTCGGTGGTCCAGTGCTCGAGCAGCCTGCTTCTGAATCAAGAAGTCGCGGGTTCGAAACCTGGCTCACATCAATGACATTTCGAAATGATTTCCGGAAGTTGTTTATGATAAATATCGAAGACTGAAAACTTGGGACGTAAAACATAACGGCGAGACAAAGCTGAACAGCCGCCGCCTACGCCTTCGGGTAGAAAAAGGTGTGAAGTTATGTATGTTAATTAAATTACACTAATTGTATTTAATTGTAAGAGAAAACGATTTTTTTTTAAAAATCATTTTACGAGTATTAAACTTGGCAGCGCCCAGTTTATTTTTTGCCAGAGTCTATGTAATGTCATAATGCAATATTATCACCTGATTATCTTTGAAGATGACTGTTTACAATACAACAAAGATATTACGTAGATATATATTTTTTATGGGCAGGTGGGCAAACGAGCAGTCGTGTCACCTGATGGTAAGTGACCAGCGTTGCCCATGGACACCTGCAACACACATAATGTTACAGTTGCGTTGCCGACCTTTAAGGGAGTAAGATTGGGAAGGGGGGTAGGCCTCCGGGTACCTCTCCGAACGAAACGCGGCATGAGCCACTTTACGTCGTACGTCGATCTTCTTTTTATCTTCATCAATTGGATTATTTATATTATTACTCATTTATTGCTTCTGATCCAAGGCGAAATAAAGTTCACCGGGTCAACTAGTATAGTTTAAACAGTTATAGAGCCAAGCAGTTCGCTCCATAAATGGGCCGGCTCGACCGGTGAAATACAACGACCGCTCGGAATATCGGCGTGAAGTGACTCGTGTCGCTTTTCGTTCGGTGAGAGAGGTATCCAGAGGCCCGATCCCCTTTCCTTTCCCCTTCTACTCCCTTAAAGGTGTTCGCAACGCACCACGGTGTTCATGGGTGGTGAGTAGTTGCTTACCATAAAGTGACCCACTTACTCGTTTGCCCTCGTATACAAAAAAAGTAACTCTAACACTTACCAGTGGGATGGAACTGTACGAACTCCATATCTTCGTTCTGGAGTCCCGCTCGCGCGGCCATGCCGGTACCGTCGCCGGTGCACGTGTGGGCCGAGGTGCAGCTGAAGTAAGCGCGACCAGCGCCACCTGTCGCCAAAATTGTGTTCTTCGCTTGGAACCTATACGGAAGACATTATTAATTCAAAGTGTAATGGACAGAAATGCAAACCAAATTTTATCTCTTAATAAATAAAAAAATATCGTACAATATTACACCGGGCACAAAGTTAGTAAAAAAAGATTATTTTGAATTAATACATACGAGTATATGTTATCTTTTGATACACATTAGGGCCGATCCTCACTATAATGCCGTTCACAGTTCGTTCTCGGTTCAATCTCGGTTTGATAAAATATTATAAAGTAAAAAATATATGTGTACATTCATACTATCCGCAACAGTCAAGTTTCGCTCGAATCCCAGTCCAATCACGATCAGGTTTGAAGAAATATAATAAAAACTGAGTCAGATTGTAAAATGTGAACATGATACGACTTTACCAGACCGAAATCGTATCGAGAACAAACTGTGAACGGCATTATAGTGAGGATCGGCCCTTAAACTTTAGATATGAATCATTTAATTACATAGTATAAAACAAAGTCACTTTCCGCTGTCTGTCCCCTTATATGCTTATATCTTTAAAACTACGCAACGGATTTTGATGCGGTTTTTTTAATAGTTAGAGGGTGTCAACGGGGTGGTTTTGATCTATAATTTATACATGATGTTTTAAAGAAAAAATGATAATTTTCGAGATTTAGCATTTTAATTGCAAATGCTGGCTGAAACCTAAGTGATAGATCAAACCAATGTTCTACATTATTAAACTCCTTCAAAAGGTCTATAAAAAAGCCCACAATGACCATTTTTATTTTTTTACTTTCTACGAGAAAAGCGATTTTAAACATTACAGCATTAATTTTCATCCAATCAAGTGTCTTAAATAGATTGTGCATGTAATATAGATGATCCTGGCCCTTTACAGCATGCAATTTAAACGAATATTTTCGAAGATATTGCAGTATTAACATAGCGGGACAGCAGTTAAAGCCGATAAATATCACAAATTGAATGATATCCAAAATTTACTCATTTATTACTTTTGATGCGGAACAAAGTTTGCCGAATCAGCTAGTATATATTAAATGAAATGTCGCCAGTAATCGTCTCGGTGGTCGAGTTTTCCGTTTCTGATTCAAAAGTCGTGGGTTTCGTATCCGGGCTCACACCAATGATTTATAATTTCTCGTTATAGGTGAAATATCGAAAATTTCTCGAAATATCTATGACTAATGACTTTGTGTTCATTATTATATGGTTAGGTAGGCAATAGGTTTCGTCGCCTATTCCATTTGGGACGTAAAGGTTCAGCCGAGTCGAGTCTTACCTAACAGCCTTGGGGCTTACCCAATCGGGGACAAGTGTTTAGACGTTGAACTCGTTAATTGGATGATGGATAAAATTAGCAAATAACTAATAACTGCATACATTGTTGCGTAAATTAAACACTGTCTAAATTAATTATAGATAAAGTTCTAACGAATATTAAACTTATATTATCAACACAACGATGAAAATTATTGAGTTAATTTTAATATATATTCATGAAGAGTCCCTCGCTGGGTATGCAGATATGTCAGAGCGTCATAAGGCACAATGCTTACACGCCTCACTCGCTACCTCACTTCTTTTACTTTCATAACTCATATCATTCATGCTGCTCGGTTTTTAAGTCTGCTGAAATCACCTTTTTTATGGGATAGGTGGGCAAACTAGCAGACATATCACCTGACGGTAAGTGACCAGCGCCGCCCATGGACAACTGCAACACATAGTATTACAGTTCAGTTGCGTTGTCGACCTATATGGGAGTAGGATAGGAATGTATGGGGAAGGGGTGTGGGCCTCCGGGTACCTTTCTCATTGAACGAAACACGGCATGAGCCATTTTACGTCGATCTTCTGAGAGGTCGTGGTATTTCACTAGTCGAGATGGCCCATTCATGCAGCAAACTGCTTGGCTTTACCACGGATTAAAACACCTTCCGCATGGACACGTACAATTTGGTAATTAATATTATAATCAAGAGTCGTTGTAAAAGTAAGAAAGGGCATGCTCCGATGGTTGGGACATGTAGAAAGAAGATGAAGCACGATTGACTAAGTAGATAATAATATACAATGCAAAAGCGGATGTGACCAAATAACACGAGTCATGGAGGCAGATGACGTTAGGAGCCTTAAAAATCGTCGAACGTGTATGACAATGGCGTGTAACAATCGTGCCTTATGGCGCTGTGTTCTCTGCCTAACACGTAAGGAACCTAGGGTGACGTTATGTATATATGTATGTTTTTATTACCCTAGATATATATAAGTATGTATGACTGAGTTATGTGTCTGTCTGAAACTGGATTTTTTATTTATATTATTAGTTTTTTATAGCGAATAAACCTAGCGGGATTCAAGTGCGACGACCTTAGGTGAATAGCTTGAGTAACGTAACTGTAACGACAGCTGTGCTGCAAGTGTATATGGGCAGCGCTATTCGCTTGCCATCATGTAAATCGCTCGCTTATGTTCCCAATGCCCCACAAATATATTATGATACACACCTGTGCAATGTTCCATCTTCAAGATTGAGAGCAATACAACCCTTGCAGACGCCATCTTCCATCAGCAGATCAAGTGCGAAGTATTCAATGAAATATTCACAGTTATAACGGAGCGATTGACCATAGAGGGTGTGCAGCAGTGAGTGGCCAGTTCTGTTAAAAATATAATAAAAATAAATACATATAACATGGCGCCTTTTCTACCTGAAGGTGTAAGCAGCGGCTGTTAAGCCTCGTCTCGCCGTTATGTTTACGTCCCAAATGGAATAGTGGAATAGGTGGATAACCTAACCTATTGGCAATAGGTTGTGCCCTGTATATGGCAACAGGCTATTCAAAGTCAAAGTCAAAATAACTTTATTTTTATAGGTCTTCACAGACACTTAAAAATAGTCAACAAGTACAGATAACATTATGATTTAAAATTTAATAAAATAAAAACAAACACGAGCGCTTGTGGAAAGTGCCTCCGTGGAACAAAAAAAGACACGGACGCAATCCCCACAAGCGGCCCGATTCCGAGTGTAGGGGCTATCATGAGAAGAATCGGGCAATTGCCATACACTGGGCACAAAGTTTACAGCCATCGATATTTAGCACACACAACTTCCGAAAACAATTTCGAAAAGTCATTGGTGTGAGCCACCCACGACCGCTGGATCCAGAAGTGGGGTGCTCGACTTCTGGACAACCGAGACTATTAAATTGAAATTGACGCCTTTTTTTAATCAGATGTAGGCAAAGGTGGTTAAGCCTTGTTAAGCCGAATTTTTTTCGTTACATAACTACGGAAAATTCATAGGTGTGAGCCAGGAGTAGACCTCACGACTTATTGAATCGAAAGCGGAGTGTCCGACATTGAAAATATTGTTAGCTCTTTTGAGCCCAATGACATATTATCTTTTTATAAATATTCATTAAATTTTGTAACCTGTCTGCCACTGCGCAACATCTGTGGGCTTGGCCTCCCTTGCCGAATTTGAGAGACTGTCCACCAAACGCTCTCTGGTAGATCTTGCCTTCTGGGGTGCGCGAGAAAGGCATACCATAATTGTCCAATTCGACAACAGCGTGAGGCGCTTCACGTGTCATGTAGTGAATTGCATCCTGTAACATTTTTTATAATATTAATCATCATTAAATATATGGCCCCCATCGGAGCCCTGGAAAACTCCCTCGCCAAATGAAAAGAAGCGAAACGCAGTACAAGCCACTTTACGTCGGCAATTTGAGAAATCGTGATATTTCACCGGAGTAGCCAGCCTGTTTATGAAGTGAACTGGTTACCTCTTTTAAATATGGTCTTAGAGAAAATTGTTACCTTATGGATCGAATGAAATATAATGTGATAAGGTAGAAAGAAATGCAAGTTGACGGATGATAGCGGTTAAGTCGTTATATTTTTATGTATTTTTTTAAATAAAATAAATAATAGTTTAAAAAAACTAAAAAACACGCTTTTTATAGAAAACCGAACAAAAAAATAGAAAAATAAAAAAATAATAATTTTATTTTAAAAAAAGTGTGGGGTGCATGGTGTCAATAGTTATAAATATTTTATTGACAGATATGAGTAGAGTGATTATCATTTCGATAATATCTTAAAAAGCACTCCACGCTTTTTTTAAAATAAAATATTTTTTTTTTATTTTTCTATTTTTTAGTTCGGTTTTCTATAAAAAGCGTGTTTTTTTAAACTATTATTTATTTTATATTTTTTAGTTCGGTTTTCTATAACAAGCGCGTTTCTTAGTTTTTTAAACTATTGCTTAACTATTTTAAAGCGTGCTAACAACGGATATCAAAACCGAATTTGAGGAATAGCGCCATCTGTGACTTATACAAGGAACTCGTTTCAAGTTGATAACGTAGACTTTCCGCTGATTGCCACTAGATGGTGCGAGAAGTGAACTATGAACACTAAAAAATTAACAAAAATCATATTTTGCAAATTGAAAAATGGAATAATTTTATCAAATTAGTGTATTGTCATCGGTCCTCAATAAATCTACAAAGTTTGAACGAAATCTGGCCGTTTAAAGTGGGTCAAAATCGCGCCCAAAGAAGTCGGTTACAAACATACAAACATACAGGTGAAGCTAATAAAAATAAACATAATAGAATTTTACCTGATCCCCAAGCCAATCGGATCCTTTTACTGTGTCGTACATGTGCCACAGCCAATTGTCCTCTTCCATGTTAGCTGAAAGTTGACATGGAATTAGAATTACGTTTCAGAGAATAAGCAGGAATATATGAAATGTAAATAGTAGAATAAATTAGAAAATATTCATGTGTAGTTTAACTCTGTACAGCCACATAGCTCACTGCATGAATGGGCCGGCTCGACTTTTGAAAAACCTCAACCTCTGTTTTCTCTCATTTTGTTTGGTGTGTAGGTCTCTGGAGGCCCACCCTTTTTACCCCAGCCCATCTCATCCAACTACTTTCTAGGCCAGCGAAGCTGGGGGTGAGAGTATATGGTTTTTGTTTATGGATTAGGGGCAAACAATCAAGCAGCTCACATGATGATAAGCTGATATCAGTGTTGCTGGTGTCTATGGGTACTTACTGCCACCCATAGACAGCACAAACCCATAGACCCATAGACTAAAACCTTATACACTCACCCCCTCAATACTCAAAAAATGGTGTTTGATTATCATAGTAAAATAATAATATACCTAATGCAGCATTAATGCCTCCTTGGGCAGCTACAGTGTGAGACCTTGTAGGGAACAGCTTAGTAACTACAGCTGTTTTAAACCCTTCTTGTACTAAACCAAATGCAGCTCGTAGACCGGCACCACCAGCTCCAATAACAAGAGCATCATGTTTGTGATCAGTTACTGTATAAGACTTTGACATATTGGAATTAGAGGATGCATCTTTTAATGGTGTGGCACCACCAACTGATAAATGCAGATTCCTGTATAAGGATGAAGCCTGTAACAATAAAAAATATCATAAATATTTATTATTAATCTAGGCTCCAGTTTACACTAACAAGATTTACTGATGTAGTACTTGTTAAAAATTGTTTACTTGTTGTAATCAATCATATACAAAAACGATCTATCTATTGAGGAAAACTGCAGTAAAATCCATGTTTTTTTAAACTTATGGGGAAACAGAAGTGCGTTAATTTTATATTACTATTGCAAAGTATATTTAAGAAAATATTTGGATGGAGAGAACACTACCCCAACATATGACAGGTTCTGTGTTATTATATGAGTTTCGTAGTCCATGGAACATTGTATCGTTAAATAAAGAAATCATTTAAGAAAAATGAGCAGCTTGTACTGATTCAGTTGGTTTAAAACAGCGCAAGAGAAGCCGCAATAAATCAATAAACACAAAATTTTATTTCATTAGATATACAGCCGCTGCTGGTGCTATAACTATAAACATATTACATTCAAATATTTTCAGCAAGAAATTGTTAAATCACAAGATTCTGACAATGTCTGGCTACAATATTGCTAATAACTGTTTTTACATGTAGTGTCACTACTCGCCGGTTACATAACAATTTTAATACATGAAAGAAAACTATGTTACTTACCACCGTAGCGGGACTTCGGGCAAGAGCAAATTTCATCAAAGCACTCATGATGGAACTCTCTATTCGCACCAAGAATACCTTATTTATCACAAAGATATTACGTCCAATCTACATTCGACACTATCAAAAGTTCGTTGACAACTCTGGTCTCAGTCTGACACAAATCTGACAGATAAATGGATAGACGTGAATTAAGTAGCAGGTACCTAGCACGACCAACCTAAGTGGTTAAATTAGTATATTTTATGCGATTTATTAATTAACGACCAAAATATTCTAAACTGTGTGTGAGGCATAATTGCCGCTTGTGCAATTGGTATAAAGTCACGTTTGGACCAAAGATATGTAAAAAACACTTAGTGACAAGGGTGGCTGAGTAGGGGTTGGTACAAAGCTAGTGTTTAGAAATAAATAACATGATTTTAATGGTATTCTGGTGGTTTATGTGTATCAAATATGAAATTCTACATTTTGTCGATCTACTTTCGTTTACCTATAATTTCATGAATATGTAGCAACGTTTTGCCACGATACAAAGTGTCTGGCAATTAAATTATAACATCAAAATCTTAACCTTTTATAATATGACAAGACTTTTTTATACTTACCGTCGGTATCCAGTACCTGCCAGATTCGCTATAATCTAAACTTTATAAATCCATCGTTCTTACCTGTGTTGCGACTATGACCTGACAAATTTTTATATACATACACATATACATAACTTCACGCCAAATCCCTTGCGGGGTAGGCAGAGAGAACAGAGCGCCATAAGGCACGCTTCTTACACGCCTCACTCGCTTCGTTGACTTTCACAACTATTTTCATGCACGCGCGTCGGTTTTTGAGGCTCTTACCATCACCTTCCTCCAGAACATGTTCTATTTGGTCTTCGAATGTGTGTCTTGGCCTTCCTCGACTCCTACATCCATCCGCTTTTGCATTGTATATCTACTTAGTCAGTCTTGCATCAACCATTCTTTCTACATGTCCGAACCATCGGAGCATTTCTTACTTTTACACCGACACTCTCTTTCAAACCAACTTCCTTCCTTTCCCACACACTTTTGCTGCTAAGCTAATAAAAACTGATTGCCCTGTAACTGATGCTCTCCATACGAGATCCCTTACCTTTATACAAGGGCACGATGACAGCGCGCCTCTAGTCCATGGGAACCATACCCGACCTCCAGCATAGATTGCTCAAGGTCAGGAAGGCGTCCCGGACACAGGTTCCACCGTGTTTGATCATTTCAGCCGACATCATATCAATTCCAGCTGCCTTACCATTTTTCATACTTCGTATCGACCATTCAATCTCTTCCATAGTAATGTCCTCGTCAGATGTTGGCGCAGCGGCGTCAGTCGTAGACTCACTCGCGGCACCCACATCCGGAACATACTTATACATTTCCCCAAGATACTCACTCCACCTGCCCAATACGTCGTTTGTGGGTTTGCAAGAATGTCGCCAGCCTTAGACATAATTTTGTCCATTCTGGATGTTGACGAAGAACCCCGAGACTTTCTAACTTCCCTCCAGAAGAGTTTGTTATTCGCCTCGAAGTTCTTCGTCAACCTCACTTCCTCATTCGCAACTAGTCTTTCACGCTTCTCTTTCACTAAGGTTTTGGTAGCATTCCTGCAGCGGCGGTAGCTCTCATACTTTTTCTCTGACATGCTATCATTCTGATTCAAACTTGAGACATAATCCAACCATACCTTTTTCTTTCTTTCGACGCTGGATTTCACATTCGCGTCCCACCAGGCATCACCTCTCAGAATCTTATGCCTCTTTGCACTACCACATACTTTTTTTGCACTATCCACTATACTTTCTTTCATTCTTTCCCAGCATTCTTCAACACCTAGGTCAGAAAGACTCGTGTCATTGAGTCTTTTATACTGACTAGGTCTACATACATACTTCGTAAACTTTCATCTTCTAATTTCTTACATTTTATCCTTTCAAGCTCTCCAAAATAGGTACGCACTCGCCAGTGTCTCCACTTCTTGAAAAGGCCCACGAAACGGTGAAGTGGTCCGTTTCAAAAGTGGGGCCTCTGTAGGCTTGTATCCCTTAGAGTATTTCGGAGACGACTATCTACTAAAATCAAACCAATCATACTCTTTTGTTCATTCCGTCTCCACGTATACGTGTCGTATCGTATCTTTATGACGGAATAATGTGTTAGACACAAGGAGGCTCCGTTCCAGGCATACGTACAAGATCGGCTTACCAGCATCATTCACTCTCTTGTTACCATTCGGACCAAGGACAGCCTTCAGGCCATCTCTCCTGGTCCTGGCTCTGACCCATCCATTAAGATCACCACACAGAATTATCCTTTCATTTCCCTCTACCATATCTAGAATATCCCTAACAGTTTCCCAAAACTCCTCGAGTTCTCGGGATCCGCGGAGCTGACGGGAGTATAAGCTGCGACCAGGAAGACTCGCGTGATCCCCAGTTTTATTCGAACCCAGAGATGTCTCGAACCTACCAACTCATAATCTTTCACTCCGAAAGCAAAGCGGGAGGAGAGAACGACTCCAACACCCCCACTGGCACGTACGTCCGGGTCCACTCTGGACCTTAGGGCTACCATGCCACCGGGGAGGTCCTCGGTCTCACTCCCCTTCCGCTTTGTCTCTGTCAAACATAAGGCATCCAGGCATCTCTCATTTATTATATCCATCATCACATTCATCTTTCTTGTCATACTACCTCTAACATTCCACGTGCCTATACGGCACTCCCCTCTCCTCGTCCCGCCAGGATTGGCGCTGCGTGAAGGGTGGCGGCCCCCTTCGCCGCATGCGCATGCAGCCGCACCGACGGAGGCTAATCGGTGCCCATGGCTTCCGGGGCACGCCCTAGCAGCCCGTCCGGCTGAGTTTGATTCGGTCAGGATTGTGTCCCACTGGGACGGCAGGGGTCGCGACGTGCACGCTCTTGACATGACGCCCTAAAAATTTTTAGCCCTAAAAATTATCAGAAAAAAAAAATTACATCCACGACAGACTAGTTGAGCTGTTGAGATATCTCGTCTCATCTCTCAATGTAACTGAGTCTGTAGTGGATGTAACTTTATTTCTATCTTGACTGAAAGCCTTTGCATCCATGGTCATGAAATAAATAAAGAATAAAACAAAAAATAAAAATAAATGTTTTCTATACCGTGATAAACTGACATTACACTGATATTATAAAACGAAATCTAAAACTTTATGTTAGAATTTTAATGTATGCCCTTATTATATCATCTAAATAAAACACAATGGCTGAAAATCTTAGTGGTGCCGGTTTTCTAACAAATGTTGACAAAAGAATAGGTCAGTTCAAACGTGAATAGGTCAAGTTCCAAGATCCGTTTACCTATAATAATATATGTTTATTTTTTGTTTTGCAGACGACGAATTAGCACATGAATTAGATCACAGTGATTCAAATGAAGACGATTCACAGATTTCTCTAGAAGCTGAAGAAAAGCTGTTGAAAGATGAACCCGAATGTAAATTTCATATTGTTTCATTATTGAAAATTAATTTTAGACACCTTAATTGCTATCTAGCATTAAACTAACTAATTTAATTCTAGTATTCTCTGACATATGTATATTGATTATTCCAGATACTACATTAGTCAATTATGGAGAGCATGTTCCATCCACAAATCTTGAGAGTGAAGTGGTTGAAACTTATTCAGACAGTTCTCAGAATGTAGAAATTATCCACAAAGCCGATGAGCTTGGCAACATATATACAGATAACTCTGATACATTTGTTAGTTCACAACCTGATGTATTAGCAGACCAGTATGAACCGTATATCAATGACTATCAATTTGACAATACAACTCTTGATCAATCGCAAATATCTGAAGCTGAAAAATATACCTTGGATCTAGATGAAACTGTTGATAGTACTGTTGTGCCTAATATAAACGATTTTCAACAGAGTGAATCATACAGTAACTATGAGTCTCAAATGACAGAAGAAATGATGATAAATGAGAGAGAGAGAGAAAAGAAAAGTAAGAAAGAGTTAGAAGAGGAAGAACGTGAGAAAATGCAGTAAGTTAAATGTGTTTTCACATAACATAACTTCACACCTTTTTACCCCAAGGTGTAGGCTGTAGCTGTCAAGCCTCACTCGCCGTTATGGTTATGTCCCAAATAGAATAGTTGGCAGACCTATTATGGCAATTTATTAGTTATAATTATAAGTTTAATGTCCATAGGTTATATGGGCTTAAAAAAGTAATCAATAAACTTCAAAAATAATTTCTTTTAAATGTATAAAATCAATCAATAAACAAATATAAAAAATTGATACTATTACAAGGAAATTTAGTCAAGAACATTTGCCAATAATGAGTTTGGGTTTAAAACTTTATTTCCAAAGGAGAGATTTTAACAATATTTTTCAACTAGCTATAGTTATTATCAATTAAACATTTGTATATCTTGCATTGCAGAGTTCTGGTTTCCAACTTTACAGAAGAACAATTGGATAGGTATGAAATGTACAGAAGAGCTGCTTTTCCTAAAGCAGCAATCAAACGGTTGATGCAGACAATCACAGGCTGTTCCGTTAGTCAAAATGTAGTAATAGCTATGTCTGGTATTGCCAAAGTATTTGTAGGGGAAGTGGTTGAAGAAGGTAAGGATGCCATATTGCTATGAATTTTGTTGTGATACTTAATTTTTGTATTAAAATGATCAAATAATTTTGCTCTTGTTCCTACTATTCTAAGCGCTTATTGGTTTTATTACTTACATAGAATATTAATTGCTTACAGCACTTGAAGTATTAGACAAATCAGGGGAACCAGGACCACTGCAGCCTAAACACCTTCGTGAAGCCCTAAGGAGGTTGCGAGCCAGGGGTGCCATAACAACAAGAAAAGCGCACAGGAGTATGATTAGATTGTAGTGTTTACTTTGCAATTGGGTATTTATTGATTCTGAGTCTAAGCATCATCAGACAT
Source organism: Euproctis similis (assembly GCA_905147225.2). Taxonomy (NCBI): domain Eukaryota; kingdom Metazoa; phylum Arthropoda; class Insecta; order Lepidoptera; family Erebidae; genus Euproctis; species Euproctis similis. The sequence goes on from LR990122.1 coordinate 9,702,480, forward strand.
GTGTCTCTGTTTCGCATAATTCATCACATAGGTTGTTTTTTCTGCGAGATAGCATTAACCATGTCTTGCATTGCCATGTTTTGTAGAGAACCAATTAAGATTGCAGGCTTTTGGGTGCCTAGAGAGACTAGAGATCTACAAATTATGGTACATTATAAGGAGAGTTAATCATCTTTATTTTTATTAAATATTGACTGCCTCTGCAATGGACAATTTTTTTGTGGCCTAGTTGTTAGCTTATAATCAATAAGTCAAGGTTCGAGTTTGGTGCTCAATATGTGGCATCAAGTTTTGCCTACAACCTAATTTATGGAGACTCACGATGCACCTAGATCTTCCGGTATACAAAATGATTGCGATTAAGTTTTTATAATAATGGTTTCTATTTTTATTCTGAAAGTATAGAGCAAGTTTGTGTGTACATTTTTGAGTTATGTAACTCGGGACTCCTGGCTTGCATTTTCACTAATCACATTTGATTATTGTAAATTGTGTATATATTATATCTTAAGTTTAAATAAATAAACGAGTTTGTATATTAGCGCTTTTCAATTCACTCATTTCTGATGCTGATACTATGTTTTCCAGCATTCATTTTCAAGAAGTAAGGATCCAGAACATCAAGAAATGTTTTTCTTTCATTGTTATGCAACTTGTTTCACGCGAACCTAAGAAACAAATATTAATATGATGGATAAAAAAATAATAGCGCAAACTCGGACAGAAATATTTAATCATTTCACAGGTTACAGATGAAATAAAAGACAATTTAAAATGTTAATTTATTACATGATAAAATCGTTATTTTATTAAAAAAAAAAAAACAATATACAACAGTAGTAACTAAGGTTTAATACAAGTTCGTAAACTTGGAAAATAAAATCAGTCTTGTTAAAATGGCCAACCGCAGTGTGGAGAAATGATATTAAAATGGATATTCCTTGGAAGATTAATTCAATAGGTTTATAGAAAATAAAATTGGTAAACACAACTAAAAATATAACTACACAAAACTCTTTACAGAAAACCTGGAAATAAATTGGCATTTGGTATGTTAAATTAGACTTTGTATTTTGCTCATCTTATATCACAGATATTACAATTTCCAAGGTTATTCCTGGCCAATTTTTAAAATTACAAAAATTAAAACTTCACAAATTAAATAACATAGATAACACAACAAAATTCAGAATAATTGTTAAATAGCAGACAATAACATAAACAGCCCTACGAATTTAAACAGAGCCCAGTGTGTGATTTAAGAATCAGCCAAAAGAACATATTTAAAATACCATCAACAAGGTTGTTTAATTTTTTAATTGGCTGACAAGTAATCGTTTGATTAATTTGGTCTCTGCATAAATTGAGCTAATTTGAAAATATCTATTTAATTAATTGTAAAGGCACAAATTAGTTTATTATTACATATACCTATATTATATTATAATGAATTTGGTAACATTCATTTAAATAATATTAGGTTAACTATAAAACTACACATAATAGGAGATGCGTTTAGTAAGTATCCATCTTAAGCAGTGGTCCAACATTGAGCCATGAATTGTCAGGCTATTTAATTAAATATAAAAATATATTACTCAGGGTCGAGGCAAATTTAATTCAACACTTATTGTAAAAACAATCTGCAGATTCACAAATATTAAAAAATCTCATACTAATCGAGTGAAATACATAGTGTATTTGTTTTTTGTCACTGCATTTTTATTCTGCTAATCACGTAACTCATTACGGGTTCCTATTAATTTGATGACTTCAATACTTTCAGGTATATCGTCAAAATTACCCATACCGCTGCATAGGATCTTTACTAATGAGATATGACAGTCCAAAATTCCATTTGGTTGTGATTAAAATCACCATTGTATAACTGTACACTGTAAATTTGATCAAATCCTTGAACAATTGATAAAAGTAATAACAAAATTTAATGCTGGAAGTCTCCTTATTTCATTTTAAATCATTGGCAAGATGTAGTGAAAACGAAACATTTGGTTGGTCCAGGTCTACCTACTTCATATTAACATTAGTTAGTTCCATGCGTTAAAAATGTACAGAAATAAAACTCACAATCGTATTGATTCTCGATTACAACAATCGAATTCTACATTATAAAAATATTATCTATACGTTGCAGTCGCCAATCAGGCGAATCCTCGCTTTAGACAAAATCGCGTACGAACGTACACGTGTACGTATAAAGCGGGCACACTACTTACGAGACTAGAGGTCACAGATCGAGCAAGCGATAGTTTAGACAACAAGCCGTTTGACGCCGCACTCCATACAGAACTTGGCGCTGTCCACCGGGAACTTGCTGCCGCACTCGTGGCAGAAGCGCGACAGTCGCGGGGGCGGTGCGGGGGCCGGCGCGGGCGCGGGGGCGGGCGCTCTCCGCGCGCGGTGCAGCGACGCCTCCGAGCCGCTGGAGCTGAGCGTGCCGCTGGCTGCTCGCCACGACCCACTGCGCCGGGAGGATGATCGTGATGACGCCCGTTTCTCTGCAACCACACAAACTTTATTATTGAACAATTCATACCAGAATATTCACTAAGATTGAAATAATATATATGTCGGAGCGTGGCAGTGGCGCCATCTTTACAGTATCTTCGAACCACTTTTAGTTTCAGAACATATAATACTACCCTAGGCAGTGATCAGTAAACAGGCGTGCAGATCACGGAGCCGAACGTTTCAAGCAAAGAAGCAAAGTCAATGTGAAAACTAATACCACTTATATAGTTATCTTGGTCCTTATAAATCGGCTCCGGTGGAGACAACGGTGCGTCTAGTTCCGCCGAACGTTCCATTGCAAGGAACTCTTCGCTGGATGTGGATCTCACTTCCTCCTTTTGCTTGCCGCTCATGTCGGATTCAACAGGGATCTGATCTAGGGAAGTCAGTCCATTTGGCTCTTTGGACGTGCAAATTGATAACTTGGACGGCGATATTCTATTTAAACTGAAATTATAGAAATATAATAATATATTTCAAAGTGCTGACAAGAGATAATAAGATTAATTTGAAAAAAAAATGAGAAAATTGCGTAAACCAATGCCTACTTCAGGGATACAAATATAAAATATAGGTAGTATCTACTGTATTTGATCAAGATTTTAGATATTCATTTTTAGAGGCTTTTAACTTTTTCTGTGGGATCCCAATTATTTAAAATAATAGTAGGTATATGTTACTTTTGTTTAATGGAGACTTCTAATGTTAAAAAAAATATTAAAATATTTTTAATGCTTTCATTACTGTAACAATTTGTAATTGATAAAGAAAAAAATCTTGTCTCCTTACAATATTAATGAAGATTACCTGACTAACCTGCTATATGCTGAATCATTGCTGGCTTTGCAACTGGGCGTGAGTTTTCCATTTAAGTTTTCGTTGCTCCTTTTATTCTTCTTTTCGGATTTGACTCTTTTAGTGGTGCCATTATAACTAGTTGTATCTTTATTTGAAAAACTCTCATTTCTCTCGTTATTATTATCATAGAATTTATCCAAGTCCTTTAAAGACTGCATAATATCTTGTTCAAGTTGATCGGATTTATGACGACTCCTACCACTCTCCATTTTCACAGCATTCTTCTTTTGTATGGAATCGAGGAGGGATGTGGAACGTTTCACGGATGATGGGAAAAGGTTTTCGGTCATTGCGTTGTTATTGCTAAAATTCAGAGACATCGATTTGTTAACGGCATAGTTATTGTTTATAACTTTGGGGGAAGAGCTGATACTATTGATTTCTGATGTTCTATTACTGTCTACAAGTTCGGATTGTTTAACTATTCTAGTCGTGGAGCTACATGTACGTTTAGTTTCTAACTTGTGTTTATCTATCTCTTCATCAAATGAAGTCATGAACTCTTCAAGATCAAAATCCTCGCATAGAGAATCATCGTCCCTAATAGAAGCCTTAGACGCAATACTTTGCTCTAACGAATGCATTATTTTATCATATTGCATTGTTAGATCATCAACAACGCCTACAGTGGTTTTATTAGTGTTGTTATTTTGTTCAATATTATGGGTTTTGTTAAGGATATCAGTTTCTTTATTATTTGAATATTTATTACAATTCTGAATAAATGTGCTAAACGATTCAAATTTAGGTGGTAAATTTTCAGTGGTTAGAAGAGATTCCATGCTACTTATAATATCTGGATTATTTAAAATTGTATTAACGTTTATTGGTAAATTGTCATTTTCGTTTATAAGCCTAGGATCTATATAATTACTGTCAGTCATAGAAGAATTATCGTCAGCTAGTATAGAATCTAAATTGACAAATTCTTTCTTTTGGTCATCTCTTTTTATTTTATCCAATTTGACTGGTTGTGTTATTGTTGTACGTTGAAAACTGTGATATAATGATGTAGCAATGTTTGGAATTTTCTCTTTAGCTTTGGGAGTACTGAAACTGGGTGCATTGTAACTAGAAAATGATCTATTAAGGTTATTATTGCGGCTAAAGCCGTTTCTCTCTATATTACTTATGTTTTCTTTACTCGATTTTGTAAATGTAGTATTTAACTTGGGGCTAGGTTTTTTGTCATTTCTATTTAATCTGAACGAGCTACACCTACCGCCAAATGTGTTAGTACTATTTTCATAATTTGTGCTACCAAAAGATTTCATTCTTTGTAATGTGGGTGTTTTTTGATACGTTTTATTTAGCGAGTCTTTAATCATTTTCGTGTTATCGGAGCGAAGATAAGGGGAAGAGCCTTTTTCTTTAGCAGGCTGTAAGGCAGGAAGGGTTCTGCTGTGATCTTTGGGTGCTGTTTGTATTTTTTTAGGAATGTTGGTTTCTGATGACATGAGCTCTTTCATTTGTCTAGCTGCGGACACGAATGGGTCGTAGCCGTCATCGAGTCTGTAATGTGTGTTAAAAAAAAACAATATAAGATATACGTAGAGTTATTTTTGCAATGTTGCAGTTAACAAGTACATATTATACTTACACGTATGTTACCAAAAATAAATTACAAGTTGAGTTTCATTAGGTCATTTGAGGATTATATAATACGGATGAGTGCAAAGGTAAGGAAGTAAGCGAGGAGTGTAAGGATCGTAAAAAACATCAAGATAGCACATAACAAGGCTTCTCAATATACCTTCAAGTCAATTAAAATGTAGGTTGTAGTAATGTCCTAATTAAATAAAGATTATGATAATTCAATTTTAATAAAAATAAATACATTGTATGCAACTGAAGATAATACCAAAATAGGCTAACTTTCACTGTTTCAAGATGATCGAGTACGACACAGAAGTTAAAGAATTGAACAAAGACTAACCTTAATAGGTAATAGTCTAACCTTTTTGTTTCTATACGCGGTAGTTTCAGAGGTGGTGCACCTGAGGACACAGACTGGCCATCGCTGTCATCAGCATCTTGCTTGACAATAAATGTTTGATTGTCTTTATGATCCCGTGCTTGTTCACCTAACATTTTGAATTTCCTATTTGATTTGTACATATTTTGCATTTTTTTCTTGTCACATTCTCTTCTACTGCCCGGAGTTTTTGTTTCAGTAATCAAAGGAAGGCTAAATTTGAACTCTGACTTCTCTTTGGATGCCTCTTCGTTGCGTTTTTCATTATAGAATTTAAGTTTGTAAACTGTTATGTGTTCCATATCATTAACTTCCCTATTGGCGACGGGTATTTTTGTTTTACATTGGTCAATATTGATTCCGTCCGATTTGTTGATAGCATCAATATTTTCACTATTCTTCATTAGTTCCATCAAATCACTCTTAAGCTCTTCGAATGTATCAGAGAACTGATGTTTAGGGGGTTCTATAATTCTAGAATCTTGTGTATTTATTGCTTCAAGAGAGTTTGTTTTTGGTGTGTGGAAATTGACAATTTCTTTTTCAACATATGGAACGTCACCCTCCCCTTCGTTTGTAAGTAATTTATCAGTCAAATTTAAAAATTCTTGCAAGTCTGCAGGATCTTCTGTAAACTTTGTGTAAGTTTCACCACTTCCATGACGACATTCAATTTCATCATTTATGTCATCGTCATTGTATTTCTCATCTATAGAATCGTTAGATATATCACGTTCATAGTTATCTTCATAACAGTCTTCGTTAGACAAATTGTCTACGTCCTCGCTTACTAGTATGTCGAGATTTTCTTCAATGTTTTCTTTTGATAACATGTGCACGTTTTCACTCCTTTCAGCAGCATTCGTATTTGATTTATCAGCAGTGTTATTTGCTATTTGCGTGTATATGCTGTCATCTTTAATGTCCAGGTTTATGTTAACTTTTGTTTTTGAAACTTCACAGTCGTTGCCATCTGATTTTAAAATAACCCCATCACTAAAATCTCCAGTTCCATTCCCTAGATTTGAATCAGGAATACCTTCGTCAATAGATCGTTTTACAGAGTGATTTGGTGCACACATATTTACACTGGAATTTAATATTGTTGGATTTTTGTACAGCAACACCACTTCTGGTGCTTTTAGATGGATTAAACCCTTATTGTTATTCTTGACTGTCTTACTACCTGTGTTATTTTCTCTTTTCTGGTCAAGATTTTCATGTATTACACAGGGAACGCATAGAAGTTCTGTATTAATGCCGATTGATAAATAATTGCGATCACTGTTGGAACGAGTTGATACTGGACATTCGTCTAGGCTATCAATACTCATACTACTTTCTTTAGCTATATTTGTGATTTTCTTTCCAATTTTCTTTTTCAGATTTTTGGATTTACCTTTTACTCTTGCCTCACTAGATACGGAAACCTCAGAAGGTGCTTTAAGTGGTGCTACCAATTCGAGTTCGTCCTTATTTTGATTGGGTGAATCCTGGTATGAATCATCTTTTTTATCCGGAATAATACTATTCAATTTTGTGTCTAACTTCTTATTGCTAAGCTTTTTAGGCATGGGTATTTGACTCTTTTCAGTTCGTTTTTTCACTAGTCTATTTTTATCGTTCAAGCTAGTTTGGTTCGTCTCACTGTATTTACTAGCAATCTGCTCTAACTTTTTCAACTGTTGTTGTTTTTTCACATTTAGTCTACATTTCTTGGGATTATCTTGGGTTACATTTTTCTTGATGTTGGGATCGGTTATACTTTTGTGGACAGCGGATGGACTAGGATCTTCATTTTTTCTATGGAAGGGAAAAGGAAGGAATGGGTACATTTTTATATCCACGGTAACAAACAAGGAGATAGGAACAATAATCCAATAGAAATATTAAAACATAAATATAAAATAAAAAGTACAAATCCTTCCTTTCCCCTTATTTGCTACATAACTATTAACCTAACCAATTAATTACTAACCTTACTTACTTGTTTATTCTATGACCTGGTGATTTATTATTGCGACTCCTGATCGAGAATGAGCTCTAATAACTATATATCCATTCACTAAAAATTCCATTCATCGGGCACATTTTTCAAATTAAATTATCCTGTCCTGGATAATAATTAAATTTGCGTATCAAGGCATTACATTATATTATAGCTTAGAAGTTACTGACCTTGAGCTGCTGAGGTCCCTGGCTAGTCTAGCTTGTCTCGCTTTAATATTGGCGTCACCTGAAGAGCTGTTCTGCGTTAGTCGGGGATTTTTTATAACTGGAACATGATGCGAGGCTTCCTCGTGGCAGTCATTGCTAGAAGCGGATTCTGAAAATGAAACAATTATAAACCATCACAATTCTTGAAATATCTTTGTAACATACATAACACAACAACACGACCTCTGAGAAGACTGACGTAAAGTGGCTCGTGCCGCGTTTCGTTCGGTGAGAGAGGTACCCGGAGGCCCAGCCCCCTTCCCCATCCTTTCCTATCCCCTATCCCTTAAAGGTCGGCAACGCAACAGTAACATTGTATGTGTTGCTGGTGTCCATGGGCGGCGTTGGTTGCTTGCCATCAGGTGACACGCCTGTTCGTTTGCCCTCCTATCCCATAAAAAAAAAACATATAAAAGACCGGGAAAATACAAAGACATAATAAACGCTCATAGATTTTTCTCTTGCGTACAGGCAGTTTACTTTTGACCATTTGCTACGATTCTAACACACTTTTCTCGTTTCCTTCTCTCTTATTATAGCTTTTATACACGCACGTCGGTTATGAACATTCATGACCAGGCCTTTCTCTAACACACCATTGATTTCATGATGATAAGTTCACCTAGGTTGTCTAGAAATCGTCGCTTGTCTAGAAATACAATGTATAATAAGGTTATTAGGATGCTTCAGTATATATATGGTATACCTGATGCTCGGGTACGTCCACGCCTGTAGTCTCCACATTCCCGCAGCTGGGGAGGCGGAGACACACCCCGAGACGAGTCCACAGATGCTGACCGACTGTTTGATGACTTGTCGCGGGTTTGTGATGTTCTGGGTGCATTAATAAAGTTAAACAAACTTATGAATTGTGAAGGCATCTTAATAATATTTTAAATGCAAAAATTGGCTCATACTAATTAGTCCTATGATAGATACCCCGATACCCCTAGGATAATGATCCCACTGTAATGTTTTTAAGAGAAGCGAGTGAAGCCGTGAGTTCAAACTATTCAGTAACAATTCTGATCTTCATGCGACAATTTACAAGCTCAATTTTAACTACAAGTCCGAATTCTAAATGATGAGGAAATCCGAGCAACCTCTATTTTGTGTAACCTTGACTCGCAGTAGTCAGCGTAGACGTAAGTGCAAACAATTATCAAGATCGATATACTCATTTTCTGGTTATAATTGGGCGGACAGACAAACATGGCACATTTAACATTAGTAGAGCTACACAGTTCAGTGAATAGGCCGGCTCGACAGGAAATATACCACGGCCTCTCAGAACAGTGATAGAGGTAGCCCAGCCTTTTTTTTTTACGCGAGGAATTGCTTTATGCACACCCCCCGCCTGGGTACGGCAGGGGGTAGTGTGGGACTGCGGCCTTCCTCCGGCGTTGGGGTGGTCCAGGATTCGGATAAACCCCTCTGGTCCACCCCGCCGTCGCCCCCCTCGTGTTCCTCCGGCGTTGGGGTGGTCCAGGATTCGGATAAACCCCTCTGGTCCACCCCGCCGTCGCCCCCCTCTGACACGAGGGGGTGCTCATCCTCGGGGAGCCTCGGCGAGGCTCCCCCGGGCGCGCGGCCGGCGGCGCCCCTGACGACCCTCCCCGGCCGCCCTGCCTCTGGTGAGGCGGTGGAACCACAGCGCCTCACTTTTGTGAGGCGCCACCTCCAGGCAGAGGTAGCCCAGCCTACTTCATTCCATCTATCCCATTCTACTCCATTAAAGGCCATCAACGCACATGAAACACTGCAATCAGTGTTGCAGGTGTCCACGAGCGGCGGTAGTTGCTTACCATCAGGTGACACGCCTGCTCGTTTGCCTTTCTATTCCATAAAAAACCGCAGAAAGATTACGCCCAGTGGCGCATATTGAGATAAGCCATGTCCATTGGTGGAATGATGCGAGCTGATAATGAGACATAAAAATCTATCACAAAAAGAACAGTCGTAGAGCCAAGCAGTTCGCTGCATGAATGGGCCGGCTCGACCGGTGAAATACCACGACCTCTTAGAAGATCGACGTAAAGTGTGTTTCGTTCGGTGAGAGAAGTACCCGGAGGCGCATCTCTCTTCCCCACCCTATTCCCTTAAGCTCGGCAACGCAACTGTAACACTATATGTGTTGTAGGTGTCCATGGGCGGCGCTGGTCATTTACCATCAGGTGACACGCCTGCTCGTTTGACCTCCTATCCCATAAAAAAAGCTAACAAATGTATTTAGTTGTATTGGTGCACTTCGTTGGTGACGGCATACCTTCGTGCGCGTACTGGTGGCGCCTTGTACTGTGTGCGCGCGTTGAGGCGCTGCTTGGCGTCGGCGATGTGCTGGGGAGCCTGTGCCGGGGCCGCCGGCAGGATCTTCGCCTTGTCCGAACACCATTCCACGTGACGTTCAAAAGCGCGTACACCAAATGCTCTATTGCAGTGAGGACACCTCTGCAGGTCAGCAGCAGGCTACATCAAAAACAACTTTTGGTTACCAGGTGGCTTCTATGAGTTCGCCGTCTCGCCGTTTTAAAAGTTTTAAATTCTGAGGGCTTTTGAGAGTACCTAAAAGATATTCCTGTGGTTTCGGTATTGTAGGAAGTCAAAGACAGATATAAATTGCAAACGCGGAAAGAAGTAGGCGTAGAGGATCGAAACAAACTTTTATCCAACAGGAGTGCTATCGGAAAGTGACTTAGAAGACACCTTAGAAACCAACGAGTATGCTTGAAATGTGTTTAATTCCAAAAAGCGAGTGAGGTGTATGGGAGAATCGTATCTTATGGCATACGCCTAGCCCTCAAAAGAGTAGGCGTGAAGCGCAAAATTTTGCGAGGATTTGATGAAGGTTTTAACAATTAAAATTAATTCAGTTAGTCCATTGCAACTGTCCAAGTTAGCTTTAATATAATATTTAAGTACTACTTTAGGGACTAACAACGTGGGTGTTGTAACGTTAACTTACTACAAAGGCATTAAAAGGAAATGGCGTCACGCCAACAAGGTCGTCAATTAGCATCAACTGTGCAAAGACTACTGAATAATGTAGTTCAGGGCTTCCCTATACTCCTTTGTCGGCAACTTGGTAAGTGGCTGATCAATAATCAACAGTCATGGTCTTCTAACACCTAGGAAAAGTTTCGAGACCAGTAACCTCTCCTCGTAAATAATTAAGGCAATATGCCAACTTTTTTAATAAAGGCCCATTTAGGCGGAGAGATTTTCTCGTCTCGAAGATACGAAAACATTTTTTTCGTCTAAACATTCACTTTTCTCGCTCGTCACTTTGGGCGACAATTGCCTCGCAATGGAACATTATTGTGTCCGTGTAAACAGAATGTAATCACTAAACTCGAATGGCAAATATCGCACACATCGCACATACAAAGCGATTTGTACGATACTCGTATGAACTAGAAAATATGACAGACGAGATCGTGTTTATACTAGTTGAGATTCTCGTAAGCAAGAATCGGCTTACAATATTTTCGTCGTGTAAACAAACATTATGCGCCTTATCGCCTGGCGATAAGTCATATGCGAATCTCGTATGACATAATCGTAGGCGAGATTTTATTTCTTGCCAGTATGTAAACATTCTGATACGATTGTGTTATGGCGATTATTGCTTGTGATAGTAGCGTATGGTTTCTCGTACCGAAGCGTACGAGAAACTCTCTCCGTGTAAATTGGCCTTTAGTGACTGAAAATATTTCCATTATACAAAGCGGCAGAATTTTACTTTCCAATTCAAACCCCAGACATTTAGATCGAAAGCCGAATACCACTAATCCATTAAAACGTTAGTTTATTGAAAATAGGTACTTGATTCATTTTAAGCAGGCAATTATTTATATTCTTGAAAAGTGAGTATCTAATTATTCTTTCCCGTGGTTTTAAATTTTTTATAAAATAAGTTTGCTATAAGATCTTCTGTCAATCACCTTACTAGCCTTCGTGGTAGCGCCTCGAACAGATTGAGGCTTTGGCTTTGGGGTTGGCTTCGCAGTGGCCGGTGGACTCTTCTCTAAGAAAGGACTGTTCTCTGGGAGACCAAAGTTCTTTGGCAAGTACTGCGCTAAGTCTGTACCTATAACACAATTGGTATATATTAACATTGCTTAATACTTATTGTTTGCTGTAAAGAAATAGCACGCAACAAATTAACTGTCAATACACATGCTCAGAGACATTTTCAATCGGATTTTACGCATGCCACAAGTCCCGAGTTCGAAGGACCTTGGTAAATATTACTACTACTCAAACAAGTGTTAAACAGTCAATACATGTGAAATTACTTTCTAGAAACACAGACGCCATGTTGCAATATATAATCTACGCACACAAAAATTGTTGCAACAAGATCTAACTCAAGACTCTTCAGTCTTCGCAAGAAGACAAGTGCATTGTATAACTATTACTATGGCCACACTTCACAGATTTATAGAACAAACAAACACTTGTGAAGATCCATGCCAGATGTTCAACAACAAGGCGTGACAGACATGCCGTGCATTTCTAAAGACTCAATTAGAAACATGAGACATGGTGCTTTGACACAATGACGCCATGACAGTTTGTTTTCCCGCGCGCGCGCGCGCGTAGGTCGGCCGACGCATGGGCATCGTATAAAACAAAATGCAAATGAAACCTCATTCGAACGCTAGGACATCATATTGACAATAAAAATTTACATAAATATTTCAAACTGCCTTTTGTTCAAGGATACTGACGACGGTCGACGTTTTATCTCCGATACTTGAGATTCATTCTAATTAATTTTAAAAGAAAAATATAATTATGGAGGTGTATAAAAACATCCAAAAAAAATGTTAATAAACTTAAAACGTGATGAGGCAAACTTGTAATTCAGGTTCATAGTTCGTTCATTTTTGTAAGTACACATTTTTAATGAACGCGTACATATTTCGACTGTAGGTACCACCTGCCCGTTTATTTTGTTGATAAGTTTTTTATAAACTATTCAAGGAGAAACACAGAAAACAAAACACAGACATTTTAATTTTTTGATCTGACTATATTTATCTGTATATCCTCTCACTAACATCCTATACAATTTATCATCATTAGAAAAGTAGTCAACTTCATCGCGAAAGACTACAACGATTTACTCTCAAGTAACGTGAGGTTAAACACTGATCTGAAGAGTATTCCAAAAAAGATATCTTTAAGACAAAAATCCCTTCTTGCAGACCATATTACTAGATAATTCACAAACCTCATTACATAGATACGTGGGTGTGTTAGTAAAACGATCACATACTATGATCAAGGAGTATTTCCTGTTAATATATGAATATCAGAGAAAATATATATATAGCTTCAATTAATATCATTATTATGTGTAATGAGCAAACGGTACAACCCACTCACCGGAATTAGCGTAGTTCGCAGCGGTCAGCCCTTATTACCCACAACAACAAAAACATCGTCAATATACAATTACAAAAAAAAAAGAAACTAAAAACATGCTGATTCACGATTAATTACAACTTACTAGGGCACTAATTAAATATGAAAAAAAACAGTATAAGAAAAAAAAACGAGACCTAACACAATTGGGACATGCAGCAGTAAATCCTACGTAAACATTTTTAAAGTAAAATTAATACTAAACTTTACTGTATTATGCGTTTTATAAAGAATCAGATAATTTTAGTCCAGTCCAACAACCTCGACTTAATAAGTAATGACGTATGTGTTTCATGTCATATGTCATTAAACTATATCTAAAACCAAATATTTTGACTTCATTAATTGTACAAACTGTTTCCGTCAATTGCGTTCATAATAAATTCATTTTCATTAATTATTTTTAATAACATATTATGTCTAGACTGGTATATTATTTACGATCAAATAATTATAAACATGATTTTAAACATACTTTACATATACATATATAAACAAGCTTTAAACGCCTAATAACAGCAACAACAGTTACGCAGAGAAAAAATGAATTATTTTTCCAATATTAATACGTGGCTTTGACATGTAAATAAGCGGTTTTGATTTTACATTTCCACTACTGATCGTGAAAACCGAAATTCCTATCCTGGTGTATATTTTGCGTACCTATATATGTCTATTAAATATTTCATGGGCTCTTATTCCATGGGAATGGATAATTCAATAGGAGTTTCCATGGATAATGGCGCAAAATCGTTTTATGCAAATAGCAAATTCATTACATACCTTCACGTCTCTGTCTGGAAGAATCAAAAGTTTTCCTCTTCTTCACTGTCATTTTCTCACATATTTTGACATGCTTCGCCAGTGATTGTGGCACAAATGTTCGGCCGCAGACTTGACATGGCATGAGTGGAAGCGGTGCCGGTGGTTCGGGGGCTACCGGCGCCACCGGGTTAGTCGGCACCGGAGGAGAAGGAGGCGGGCCAAGCCGGCTTGGTGGTGGCGTTCTCAGTAGCGGCCGGAACGAGTCATCGTTCACGACCAGCACCGGCGCCAGCGGCCCCCCCGGCTCCGGTGATGGAGAACGTGAAACTTTAGTGAATGACTCTTGATGTTGCCTTTTGCCTACGAAAGATAATAGTTTTTATTACTATTTCCCAAAAATAATAATTAATTCTTTTTTATGTCAAAGGGGGGCGGGTAAGCGACTAGCCCCCGCCCATGGACATCTATCTGCAACACCAAGGGGGTCACAGTTGCTTTGCAAGTCATTGGGGTACAATGGGAAGTAGATGGGGAATGGAGGGGGAACGAGGAAATGGAGGACGTCAGGATTCCTCTCTCACAGAATACGAATACGAAATAAACCATATTAGGGTGATTTTTTTGGTGCATTTCACAGGTCTATTTATGCAGGCTCTACCACAATGAAACCGGTTCTATTTTTTTTACAAATAATCAAAATAACAGAACTATGATACAATAATTATGCTCTCTTTATTCATAGCGAAAGTCACGCAGGGCATACGGCACGTGAACGTGACGTAACCGACCACCACCCTTATATTGATTTAATAGTAAAATTACTAACATTATACAAGTACGGTCACGAAGCCCCGAGTTGGTAAAACACAACGCAAAAAATTCCTTTTGTTATGTTATGTACTGGTGTTTACGAATATTAGACGCGATCCTATCCCTTTAAGGGGGGCAAGTAATGTAAGGTTCAGATAATCCAGGCAATTTAGGCCTTTTTAAACTGAGTCGGTGGCGCAGTGGGCGAGCGCACGGCTTCTGATCCAGAGGTCCGGGGTTCGATTCCAGACACTGGCTCACACCAATGACTTTTCGAAATTGTTTTCGAAAGTTATGTGTGATAAATATCGATGACTGACAAACTTTGTGCCCGGTATGGCAATAGGTTCGCCACCTATTCCATTTGGGACGTAAACATAACGGCGAGACGAGGCTTAACAGCCGCTGCCTACACCTTCGGGTAACAAAAGGCGTGAAGTTATGTTATATGTTAAACTGAGACAATGGCAAACAAGCACACAACCTACTTGTTAGTAATTCTGTTATGGTGACTTATAAACCTGTGTTAGAATATAATGTTTTGGATGGAAAAAGAACCCAATTAACTGACAGAATGACAAACTATAACTTAATATTCTGGAATACAGGAAAATGAGTTTTTGCACAAGGAAAGTAAAATCACTCAGTCCCTTACAAATAGAGATGCTGGACATGGAGTGCCGTTTAACGAAGATCAGAAGATTACTAATGTGGCTCTATTTGTTATTAAACATTGTCTTATTTGAAAAGTAAAAAAAAAAACAATTTAATAAGTATATTACCTAATTTAATATAAAATCGTTTGGCATAATTATATTATTCTAAAAGAGAAACATAATCAATAAATCATGTATACAACATTAAAAAGATTCTAAAACGTCGTAGTAAGGAAAAAAATAAGTACACTTTATCGCGATACAATCAGCATAAATTTCTTTCATTTAATTAAATAACTTTAGTTATTACACAATGGAATGAAATGTAAGGTAGTAGATTCATCAACGGTCAGGTGAGGTTCGGAAACCATAACCAACGGCAAAATGTGACAAGGCCGCGTATACCGGTTCTAGATTGAGAACTACTGCGCTCAAGTAGGATGGATGACCAGAACAAGAACATCAAGGAAATATGTCAAGAAAATTAACGGGTAGCAGCTTGAACTCTATTTAAAAAGTATAAAAATTAATATATCTATACATATAATAAAATAGTAGGAAAGTTGAAACTGTACATTGAATATTTTTTTTAGAATACTTGATATGATCTACAATCGATACCGGACCCAGAAATATGGTTTTTAGAATTTTCGAAGAACGTCAAAAAATAAGGTCACATTTGCATAACTATAGCCAACACATAGCTAAATATTATCACGCTATCACTAATTGGGGGTGAGCAATGAGCCCTTATAACGGCACAAGCACAGTATTTTGCGGCTTCATGGCGTCCACGTCTATACAAATAAATGAAACACGAGTGGCATATTTGGAAAATAGGAAATAATAGGTTTTCACTGAACGTAAACTAAACTGTAAGTCTAGTATGATTGGGATTTTATTTGTTTATTTGGATTTTATTTGTTTATCTATTACCGTTCGTCGGTTGGCTGGATTTTCAAACACCACAAGCTTACTTATTAGACATTACATAAGTTTCATTTATTTTGAGAAATTATTAAAAGCATCGTACATAAATTAATATATCTTTCATACTAAATGAAATCAAATTTCTCCACGTCTCGGTTTACTGGCAGCGTGCCCAGGAGACTGGCCGCATTGCCACGCTGAATGGCAATGACAATTCTCTGTGCGAAGAATAGACCAGCCCTCTGGTCGCGAGAGACCTCGATCAGTCTCTTTGCAAGATCTATAAAGAGTGCACGAGTACTCGGACCCCATGTACCCAGAGTCTCAACCCCAAACGGCTCATAAACTTGCATCACCTAAATACATAATCCGAAATGCGGACAAATTTAAATTTCAGCTAGTTTTTTAATCGTATATATTGTAAATAATGTAATTGTTTTATTTCTTCCTGTTCTTGTAAATAAGTAATGTCTTTCGTAATACACACAAAGTTTGTTAATGAAGATTTGATTATATATTTAAGCAAGGCATTTGCGGTTTCCAAAAGGTTTCCCTACTTTACTAATGGTAGTATATTACTTTATTAGTATAATAAAAAAGTTTTATTAAAAATATAAATATTTACATTATCATATTTTAATGGTTGCAATCAAAGTTGAGAACACCGGAGTTCAAGTACATTAAAACTGTTAATTAATTCTATATTAATATTACTAAACATCCGCTTCCTATCGTAAGGATATCATGGATATTCTGGTTATATTTATAGAATAATTTGGTTTATCGATAAAAAAACCACTTATGTCATTTTTGAGGTGTTTTCGGCTAAGTCATGATAAAAGTTAAAAGGATACTATGCAAATGTCGAAACACTGTTTCAAACCCATGTTGAAAAAACATAGAACGAAAAAAAAATTAAAAATGGACAGCTAATCAAAACGTAAACATCTCGACCAGCTTCAGTTTAAATGGTACACCAATTTGGTCATGGCAAAACAGACAGTGAGTGTAATTACGGTAGTTTAATGATGTTTTTTTTTTCTAAACACCCGTTAATCCAGGCGCGTCGAACTAATAAAAAAGTACATTTTTACTTGTAATAAATCATATATGTGATGTGTAGGTACGTTGTCGATAAGATGCCATGCGCTCAATGGTAGATCGATCGGGTGGCTGAACCCTGAGCGGAGCAAGCGCATTCGAGGGCATTCAAGTAGGTAGAGCGCATGACTCGACTACTAATTGACTTTAGACGTTCCCGGTTAAAAGTCTCTCCGGTTTAAAATAGGCCAATCTTGATTGTACGCATAAAAGGGAAACCGGATGACCGCACCATTCATTCAACTATCTTTTTTTTTGTATACCGCGAAAGCTTCTTTCTTATACTTAATTAATATTTTACTAATTTGGGAACAGACGCTTCCGCTTATATAATCTGTAATTTTTTGCCGTTTGAAGTGTTAGGACTTTGCTTTTTTTTATTATTTTCTTTAAAAACGCACCATATGTTTCACCACCCTCGAACTTTGGCGAAAAGTATAAAATTTTCTTGTGTACAAACGTATATACTAAATAATAATACTATTCCCTCATTTCGTAGATTAACCGGGACAAAAATATTTCAGTTTTTATTTAATTGTGAACGATTGTTAACCCACTATTCTGTGAGAGTCAGTATTTTAACCGACGAATATGGAATGTACACTGCTTCATACTGCTTATACTTCACGGTTAACGCTTTTAATACTTGGAGGTAGTGTGTACTGCTGTACACACTACATTCAAGTATTAAAAGCGTTATGGTATAAAAGAAATCGTTTTATATCTTCCAAAAAAAAGGCTTTTTGAATGACATCGAGGTATATCGCTTCAATGAATGCCAAAAAAGCTAGAAGAGAACATCTTTATTGTATCTTCGGTAGAATTAAAATTCGGTAGAATTAAAATTAAAATTCTCGACACATCAAAGGATTTTACCAATTTTAACCTTCCAAGAAGATGTTTGCTGTTCTCAATGTTAAAATACCCATATACATATGCGGGCACGCGGAACATCGGCTCGCTCGTGCCTCGAAAACAAATTGATTCAGGTATTACTCCAAGACTGGTAGCAAGCGAAGCGTTGTCTGGCGGTGTAAATCAAACAAAAGGTAGGTAGAATGTCAAACAACTCGAGGACAAAGCAATTAATGAGCGGAGCAATCTGTGAGATTTTAATTATTTATATAACGTACTAGTTAGTACACGTGGCCTTTCTAATGGTGTAAAGATTGTGGTGGCATCGAATTTCAATGAAACAAAGTTTTTTATTTTCAATTAATTCCCTTAGATGTTTAATCGAACTTTGAAAGCCGCATCAAAACCGACCGAGGAATTTCGCTTTGGGGTAAAATAGTTCCAAAATGGACTTACGAATATTAGATTAATAATTTATTTAGAAGAATTTCGTATCGATAAAACATAATTTTGCTTATTAAATCTTTACGAAACATACAAATAATTAGGCATCAAAAATAAAGAAAGAATTCTCAAGAGAATTTACTCCGGTCAAACTATGATGAATTTCCATAATTTTTATAATGTTAAATTAGCGTCTCGCAAGTCTAGCCGTTTTGCAGATTAGTCAGAGCAAACATAAACTAGTACGTATTATGTAATTGTTTATATAATTAAAACAAACACTATTATTCCGATCTCAATTTGAAAGGTAGAGGCATTTTGTATTTTAAAGTAGAGTCAGTTTCCAACTATATGTAGCACAAACAATCTAAAACATTAGCTAAAATAGGTGTGGGGTTATTTACAAAACGTCATCGTAATCTTAAAATTATCTGTAACAGCAAATATGTGTTATAACAACGTACGTACATAGTATCCAAGTACTAAGTAACCGTCCTAAATACTTCTCTCTATATACATTGCGGGGTAGGCAGAGAGAGTAGAGCGATTCTTACACACCTCACTCGCTCCTTGAACAATTAAAACTATTGTCATCCACGCTCTCGGTTTTAGAGGTTCCCGATATCAGCTTCCACAATGATTCTTTCATTTTGGTCATGGAAACTGTGTTGTGGCCGTCTTCGAGTCCTATAATCTATCCCTTTTTGCACTGTATATCTGCTTAGTGAATTTTGCATCATCCATTCTTTCATCGAAACATATCCTTCCTTACTTTAAAATCCAACAAAACTATAAATCCTTAAAAACAACTTAATTATTATCGAATCACCAAGTACAAGTCGCTGAATTTAAATTTTAAAACAGTTTATACAAAGACAATTAGGGGAAGAAAGTCCATTTATCAGAGGGTGTGGAACGTAGGTACTTAATTCAGGGGCAAGGGTGACTAGTGCTCGCTTGTACCAGGTACTAGATTCGATTCACGATGTGGAAATAAGGTTCTTATGGGACATAGTCTTAGTTATAAGTCAACTGGTATAAATATTGTTACAAGTTCATTGAAAACCAATGAGGGGAGGAAGATTTCCAAAAATAAATTGCTCAAGTTGTTCGGCTGGTAATAAAATAAGAATAGATTAAAAGAGCTTGCTAGACTCATGTCCTGTATTAATAGTTAGTTTTTTTAAAGGTTTGTGATATGTGCTTGGAACAATTACATATTTTTTGGGACAAGTTCCATCACGTTCCTACAATCTACTTCTGTTTTGTGCTTTCTACTTTTTTCGTCTGTTCTATTAAATTTCTTACGCAGTTCTCACCCATCAATAGAAATTATTATTACAAATCACTCGAAGTCGAGTTCTACTCACTTCAAGCCCTTAATAATTGTAACGCTAGACAGTGGCGTTATTTCGTTTTACCCAACATTTTTGTACCATTTCATTGTTTACGCCGAAATGGAATAATTTAACAGATTCGAGATGGTCAGAAAGTCACAATTATTATCATTTCTGTTGTTATTACAAGATGATGTAAATATTTTCATCAAAGAAGAAAGCGTATCTCGGCTATGAACTTAATTATAAGCCACAAACAGCGTGTATAATGCAATAAAGCAAGAAATTACTTCCTATTGAACAATTATTACTGTCTCAGATTGTGTACTTTATTTACATGGAACAATATGTTATTATATCTCTGGGTTTTTTTTCTTCTAGATATTATTAATTTTACACTATATAAAAAAGTGGTGGAATTATGAAAATAAAACATAATGCTAGTACTTTGCTATAGGTAACGGTAGAGTCTAATTGCATTTTCAAAAGGTCATCGAAATTATAATTTCAGAAATAAACCTCTTTTTCAATAAAAACAATCAAATTCGTTTAAGATTGTCCTACGGCAGAATTATATAAAAAACAAAAATAATTGGGAATCCCCTCCTACTTAGAAGCGGGTTTAAAATAACAACTTATGACGGTAAACATTTCAACTTTAGCTATACATATAAATTTTTTATACAAAGTGTATTTTACAATATCTGATAGATAGTTTAGTAAGTTTGCAGTCTCGGTAGTCCAGTGGTCGAGCACCCCGCTTCTGAATCAAGAAGTCGCGGGTTGGAATCCTGGCTTACGCCAATGACATTTCGAAAGTTATGTGTGTGATAAATATCGATGACTGAAAACTTTGTGCCCGATGTATGGCAATAGATTCGCCACCTATTCCATTTGGGACATAAACGTAACGACGAGTCGATTAGCTTAACAACCACTGGCTACACCTTCGGGTAGAAAAAGGCGTGAAGTTATTTTTTTTATGGGATAGGACGCCAAACGAGCAAGCGTGTCATCTGATGGTAAGCAACCTGCAGCGCCCATGGACACCAGCAACACATACAGTGTTACCGTTGCGTTGCCGACGTTTAAGGGAGTAGGATAGGAAATGAGAGGGAAGAGGATTAGGCCTCCGGGTACCTCTCTCACCGAACAAAACGCGGCATGAGCCATTTTACGTCGATCTTCTGAGAGGTCGTGGTATTTCACCAGTCGAGCCGGCCCATTCATGCAGCGAACTGCTTAGCTCTACCACTGTTTTGTTGTGTATGTAATTTAGAAGGAAAAATTATACTGTAGAACAACAAAAACAAGTACGTAATCTTTGGATCCAGGTTTAAAATTACATTAATATTAACACCAACACTATATTCAAAAGCAATGGAGTCGCCAACGTTTTAATTTAAAAAATCAACAATAGAGTTGTCCTCAAGATTGAAAGACATGAGAATGAAAGTGTCCGTCCGTCCATTTTGTAAGAAGAGTATAAAAGAAAAATGTAAGTACATCTTTTGATGATGATACAGACAGACAGACTACTTTCATATAAAAGGTTACATTGTAGCCGTGAGAAATAACGCATGCAAACAACTATTATATATCGTGGTCGTGCCTGAGATAACGTGTGATTTTTACATGGATAAGTTCACGCCTCTTACGTAAACAAAGGTCAGGCAATACATACAAGTACATATATTTTTTGAACATCAATCAGCCTTCTACACTGGAACATTGAGTTTAGCAGATTTAACAATTTTGATGCATTAAGTTACTTTATTTATAGATTCTGAGACACGCATAGGATTTTAGTGCAGTTTCAAAGACAACATGGCAGCATGAATATGTTGGCATAATAATTTCAAAAAGTCATTGGTGTGTGCCAAAATTCGTTCCCGCGACTTTTTAATGAAAAGCAGGCAGCTCCACCACTGGATCACCGGGACTACCCTTGCTTAAATTCACAAAAAAACTGCAAATTCAACGGCAGGGATACGTCTCTAATCAAATCCTGAATAGTCCCTGGATTGATCCTGGATATGTGTGAAAAAAAATATTGAAAAATGTTCTTTTTCGGACTCCTCGACTATAGGTTAGTTTTACTTTAAAAACAAGAAATAATTATATAATTATACATTAGATTTTTCTTATTTTAAGCATTTCGCAAGTTTTGCCACCTATATATTCGTTTATTAATAACCCACTCCATATCTCTTTATTTTGACCTATTTCAAACGGTTCGATTTCGCTTATAGTAATGGATTCGTCGAGGACCGATGATAATTCATTAATATATACTACTAATATATACTAGTATATACTATACTAGCTTCACGCCTTTTATGTTTGATAGTGTGGGCAGTGGTAGCTATCCACTATACGTATTAATTCTTATTTGGGTCACATAGAACTATTTATTACTATTACATAGATTTTTCTTTATTATAGATAGATAAAAATCACACCGTTGACACCCTCAATCTATTAAAAAATGCATCAAAATCCGTTGCATAGTTACAAAGATACAAGCATCTATGTGGACAGACAGCGGAAAGTGACTTTATTTTATAAAATAAGTAATAATGATTCTATATCTAAAGTACAAGTTTAAATTAAAGTTCAAATCTTAATTGATCGTCATTAAATTTGTTGGATTACAAGTTAACACGCGAACGGCGGTTATAAAATTGAAATTTAGCAATCGGCGAAAGGCGTAATTGATGATGATGATGACTGTGTAGACGACGATGATGATGATTATGATGATGAATAAACAAATAGAAATCTGTTATAAATGTTCACGGTGTGTGCCACCGATCATATTCCGTATCGTAAAACGCAAATGTAAGCCAATATAGCGATCTCAGATGTCACGAATGCTGTCGGAATTGTTTACGTATGCATTCAAGTGGCCGGCCACGTTCCTAAAATATTTTCTTAATTTTTTGGAGAATGATTTTAATATTTTCAATTTTTCCTGATTTTCATGGGCAGAAGAACAAAACAAAGCTAAACAGAGCTAAGGTCTCGAGTGCGAAGAATTTTGTCTTTAATTTTGCTATAAAACGATTGTGTGAACAGTTTATTTATTTGTTTGTTACATTTTCAAGCCATAACTACGGAACCGATAATCACGATTCCAAATCCGATTCCGAAAAAAATAAAAAGGAACATAATTGACATGCTCGAATACTACTATCAAATAGGCGGCAAAATCTACTCTCATCTATCTAGATAGATTTTAGTTACACATCAGTATTTATTACACATTACTGCCTACTACTTAAATAAGTGAACCTGGATTCGAACTCAACACTATAGATGGCCCACACCAGTTCAAATAGCTAAGCCGTATTTTATGTTCCGAAGAGATGAGATTGCACAGTTCTCTTGGAGCACACACACGCAAATATTACTTCTAACAAAACATAATTACATATTTTTATGTTTTTACACAATTGCTAGATAACAAAAAAAAAATACAATACGATGACGTAACGACTCTGTACGGTCGACACTTAACCCGCATCTCTAGATATATTTGAATAAAAACAATCGTTAACCCAACTAGCAAACGGTTATTACTACACCAAAGTCAACGCAAAGTCACGGCTCAAAGTCGTGTAATCTTAAAAAACCATTTGACAAGAAAAACAAAAGAGTTTATGTAAGATATGTAAAATATGAAAAAAAAAATACAAAAAACGACCTGCAAAACACGTACGTTCCAGACATAAAATCATATTCCCGCGGGAATTAAGAGAAAAAAGTTAGTAGAGTGACAAAAGGTACTACAATACTAATTATGTTTACGGGTCTAATATATTAATAAAAACCGTTTTTTTTTCTGTCTTACTCAACTAAAAAGATAGCCCTGAAAAATCCCGCGGGAAAAGTATATTGCCTAGTCGAATACAACTAGCGTAGATTAGCGCATGCTTAACAAAAACAGCCTGCAAGTTATTGAACTTTACAATGGTCACGAATCAACAAATATTAACAATTCTTCTAATTTAAAAACCATCCATAACGAATCATTCTTCAATGCACAGGGAATAATAAGTAAATCTAAATTATTTCAAAGACATAGAATGGATCAGACATCGTAAGAGGAGATTATTAATAAGGTCATTCCAACAGCAATAATATTAGCTTTGAAACCATAAATTTTACAATTAAAATATAACCTCAATGATATTAAAATCAACAAAAGAATATCATCAACACATTTGACTTAAAAAATACTCACTGTTCTTGCGTCGGCGTATCTTGAAACCGCAGAGCATAGTTTTCAACATATTATTTTGTGGCCGGTTAAAGAAATTCACAAAGAAACATGTGTAACGCCGAGAGCATTATCTTCAATACTGAACTACTATACTAAACGTACAGTTTTTACAGCAAACATACACTTCGCTGTACGAGGAATTGTGACCACGTGCTTATCAGCGGTATTGTATTCTGCCTAGACCAATATGGTACCTATACCTACAATGTTAAGTCACTAGAGTGCTCAAGGTTTTGTTAATTTCTTGTTTAAACTGATATATTTACAAATATATTTATTTAAATACGATGAAGGTAGATCATGAAAATAACACTGCTATACTAAATCGTGTGAATTTGAAGAGAACCTTTTAAACTTTAGAGGGTTAAATGAAATCTCATACAACATAGGTGCCTATCTCTCACCCCTACAATTACCGGTACTCAAAGGGAATCGGCGCGTTTGTTGTTCAAAAGCAGCTGTTCGCAAACAGGGTCAGATGTTCTCACACACAAAAAATGAGGAGGCAGTTAATCCAGCTGCTCGTTGCTTGCGTCGAGAAATGCAGACTGACACTATTTAGTCCGCGACAAGCTTGCCGTTATAGACAGACAAGACAGGAATGAAGGCTTACGCAAAGGAGAATAATACAAAAGAAATTAAATTAATATCATGAAACTACTACAATTGGAGAAACGGTAATTAATAATTACAAATTGTAAAGCATAGACTGTATTTTTAGCAAAAGCTTTTGCATGGTAGCATTTCAGTCCGAAAAATTCTTGCCGTTATAGGTAGAAAAGACGGCAAGGAATTATGCCTCCGCAATCGAGAATAATACAAACGTGTTTATTAATTTATTGTTCATGAAAATACAATTGGAGAAACTGTAATTAACAATTACGAATTGTAAAGTATAAACATTGCAGCAAAAAACTTTGCATAGTACATATCATAATTGAATGAATACGCAGACAGCAAGAGATAATTAATGAAGTCTAGTAATTATTATTTCAATGAATTAAAATTTATTGATATTAATGTTAGTTATATATTTAGATGTTTAGTTGAATATGAATTTAAGTTTATAAAATAGTTGTATTTTGATACAATATTGATTTAAAATTACCTTTTTTAGAGCCGAATATTGATTTGAGCTTTGATATGGTTCTCTTCTTCATATTGTTTGTTTTATTCCAGGATAATTATAACAATTCCACACACCAAACTCTTACAATAGACAGAAATACACTCGACATTAACGTCCTCAAGTTTTTCAGGCGATCTCTTCTACTTTTTGTTCCTTTTGCCGGTCTCTTATTTCCGTGCTACGAAAATAGTCCTAACCACTTGCATCGCCGGCGCGGGCGCATCGTACAAACATTAATTTTATGTTTAAACATAAAACATAAACTATTCACATAAATAAAAAACAAATATTCTACAAGACTGTCAACAAACAAAGCACAAACTTTTTATATGACGATGATAAAATATATGTTTACTCGCGGTTTAATCATAATTTGACCACGCTTATCAACACATCATTATCAAAGCAGCACGTCATGAGATAACGTCAAAAAAACTAGGTAAAGACATAAAAAAATAACCTCACGTCCGCACCGCAAGGCATACGGTACACAACTAACTGAAGTTATAAATTTATAATCTCCGCTTGTATACAAGATAATAATAACTTTTTTAGAGATAGGCCGTAACAAATTCAAAAGCAATACGAGTTATGTTGCAACAATTTGGTGGAACGCTGACGAATTAAAAAGCCGGCTAGATTAACGTGTTTTTGGCGGGAACGTGATAGTGATGCCTATTCACGGATGTGATACGAATGGTACTGAAACAGGCACACCCGACTCACGCGCAGCAAATAAGAATAATGCCCGGCCCGGCCCGATATACGCTATAGTTCTGATACACTCGAAATGTTGTATCCCTTGGCGACTACCGAAACCCATTTCCGTCAGAATTCAATCAAGCCGAGTAAAAATGGAACTCGTTAGAGATATTTGGATGGACACAAGTAGATGCGAATGGTGTGATGGTGACAGCGCCACACCGGAGACCGCATCCGTTTGGCTTCTTTTAAAACTCGACTCGGATTCATACTTATGGCCGTTTACGAGTGATGTTTCTCGATTTAAATTAAGATAATGGGACTCGGACCACGAATAAATCAACCCAGATCGCGCGAGAGCAACCATACAAGTGTTCCATAGGAAAGAGTGGGACAAAGCAACAATAAAAAAAGAGAAGGAATTTGAAATTCACATTAAAAACATAATGGGAAGGAGTGTGAAGATGGGCGAACAAAAGTTTTTTTTTGAAGATGTCACCCCAAACATCACTGACCTAAGACTAAAAAGAATACGTTTTTTTCTCGACCGATTTCATTTAAGGTCGACGGATCGAGGTTACCAATTCGGACGTTTTTTTTTTGGTGATCTTGACTTTTGACGATTCTTGATTTTATAAAAGTACCATATTAATACACGTTCACGAATATATATCTTTTAAACAGATACATACAGTACCTGAAAAAAATGCGATCAAGTACAATTTAAAAAAACATTTTAAAATTTTTTTTTTACCGCTTATACAAACCTGTATCAGGAAATGTTTTGCTCTGCTATACATTCGCAACGTGTACACTGACAACGTTTAAAATAAGAAAAAAAAAATATGTAAATAAATGGTTACAGACTACACCAAGAATTTCTACCTAAAATTATTAATTCGACATATCGACGCATTCATTGACGCTGCCTACACCTTCATGCGTTGAGGGCGTGATGGTATCCCAGAGACAATATATAAGTACATATGTATTTATTAATATCTATCCAAGGCAAATAAGAGAGCAGACTAGAGGTAATTATGCCCACTTTAGGGAGTGACGCGACGCCCGTTAACGGAAACATAACCCATCCCACTTTGGAAACGCCATCTAAATTAAGTCCTGTTGAAAATTACTTCCTTCAGCGTAGATCAACCGGTTTCGAAGTTATATTAATTCTCAAAACCAAAGCAGTCCTGTCTGTTATTGCAATAATAAGATGTTCCCGACCTTAAGTGGATAAGCTTTGCTTTTTTATCAATCTCTTCTTATGAGAATGGGTAACCTAATGTTTTTTTTATGGGGCAGCAGGGCAAACGAGCAGGCGTGTCACTTGATGTTAAATGATAAGCGCCGCCCATTTTTTTTTATTTTTTTTTTTTATTTTATGGGATAGGGGGGCAAACGAGCAGGCGTGTCACCTGATGTTAAGTGACCAACGCCGCCCATGGACACCTGCAACACATATAGTGTTACAGTTGCGTTGCCAACCTTTAAAGGAGTAGGATAGGAAGGGATGGGGAAGGGGGATGGGCCTCCGGGTACCTCTCTCACCGAACGAAACGCGGCATGAGCCACTTCACGTCGATTTCCGGAGAGGTGGTGGTATTTCACCGGTCGAGCCAGCCCATTCATGCAGCGAACTGCTTGGCTCTACCACTCTTGAGCGGCGCCGCCCATGGACACCTGCAACATATATGCGTTGCCGACCCTTAAGGGAGTAGGATAGGAAGGGATGGTGAAGGGGGTGGGCCTCCGGGTACCTCTCTCAC
Source organism: Euproctis similis (assembly GCA_905147225.2). Lineage (NCBI taxonomy): Eukaryota > Metazoa > Arthropoda > Insecta > Lepidoptera > Erebidae > Euproctis > Euproctis similis. Next base: position 9,730,278 of record LR990122.1, read on the forward strand.
CGAACGAAACGCGGCATGAGCCACTTTACGTCGATCTTCAGGGAGGTCGTGGTATTTCACCGATCGAGCCGGCCCATTCATGCAGCGAACTGCTTGGTTCTACCACTGTTAAGCGACTAGCGCTGCTTCTGGACATCTGTAGAACCGAAGTGCCACAGTTGCGTTACCTTTAACTTGGAACAAGGAGTATAGGTACCTCTCTGAGCCTCTCCCATTGAACGTAAAAGCAAGAGCCACATTACGACGATTTTTTGAGAGGCAATGCAACTTATACCATATAAATACTAGCAGGTAGCATTGTGATGTACCTATGTTTGCTCAGACAGAGTAGCATTTCGCAAAACACACACAACGCAGTTTACAGAGTCGGCAGTGTGAAATATTATTGGTCGTAAACTAATGACGCGTTGTGACACAGTTACCACCCGTATTCAGTCTTTGTATAGTTTTAGATGTATTTCATCAAACGGGCCAAGAGTTCGTGAAAGTCGCGTGTTATAAAATGTATTTATATTATTCAGATGAACAGTCTCCATGGTCCAGTGGTGGAGTTCGCGCTTCTGGATCAAGAAATCGTGGGCTCGATTCCGGGCTCACACCAATGTCTTTTCGTGCCCGGTCTATAGCAATAGGTTCTAGGCTTAACAGCCACTGCCTACACCCCCGAGTTAAAAAAATACTAAGTTATTAAAACAATTATGAAGAGTTTTTTGTTTGCTTGCATACGTTTATTTCAGCAACCGTTTTGAATTATTTTTTCGGTGTTAGATAGCTCATTTATCACAGACTTCATTACGCTACGACGATTGCTCGCGTCCACAGGAATTACGGGCGTGAAGGATAACCTACTGTTAAATATAAAAACACTATAAATATAGTGAATTTGACCGATACAAACACTCCCATCATATGTCTCGATGGGCTGATGGTTTAGGTCCCTGACTTCTAGTTGAAAGGTTCCGAGATCAGAGACTCACAACCAAGACTTTCCGGAAGTTGTGATAAATATAATTTACCAACAAAATTGCGCGATTGTGCTGAGTAGAATTCGCCATCTATCATATTCCACTAGACAACAACATTGTGTCAAGGAATAATTGCCGTTGTTTACACCTTCAAAAACTAAAGGCGTGAAGTTATGTTTAGAGAGATGTGTGTGTGAATTGCATTACCTGATGAACCGTTTAGTAGATCAATGTAACGTTAAGATTAAAAGAGAATGATGGAGAGATTTAATGAGATAATTGGCGTTGTACATATAGATTTAACAAATCATGCAACAGCGTGCATCGGAGCGTTGCAGGCCGGCCGTTGCATACATCGTTGCACACCCCGACATTAGGTATTTGTGTAAGCAATTTGTGTATTGAATTATTTATAAACGCGAGAACCACTATTGAGAAAACATAAATTTTATAATAGACACTACAGCTACTGTAGCTTCACGCCTATAATACTAGCGAAGGTGTAAGCAGTGAATATTATGCCTCGATATGCCGTATCATTTTTTTATTAGGTCCAAATAAATGGCGAAATTCATAGTCACACATCAGGCACAATTTTGTTAGTCTGTGAGTATAATATATTAAGTTCAATAGTTTTCTATGCCACATGTTTTTTTATACATATAGTAATGTAATCATTACATAGTATAAAACAAAGTCATTTTCCACTGTCTGTCCCCTTATATGCTTATATCTTTAAAATTACGCAACGGATTTTGATGCGGCTTTTTTTAATAGTTAGAGGGTGTCAACGGGGTGGTTTTGATCTATAATTCATATATTGATGTTGTAAAGAAAAAATGGTAATTTTTGAGATTTAGCACTTTAATTGCAAACGCTGGCTGAACCCTAAGTGATAGATCAAAACAATGTTATACATTATTAAACACCTTTAAAATGTGTACAAAAAAGTCCGCGAGGGCATATGTCTACATCTTAGGGATAACCAACAATGACCATTTTTATTTTTTTACTTTTTACGTGAAATAATGGCTTATATACGAACCGATTTTAAACATTACAGCATTAATTTTCATCCAATTAAGTGTCTTAAATAAATTGTGCATATAATATAGATGATCCTAACCCTTTACAGCATGCAATTTACACGAATATTCGACGATATTGCAGTATTAAATTAACATAGCTGGACAGCATTTGAAGCCAATAAATAGCACTCATTTGTTACTTTTGATGCGGAACAAAGTTCGCCCGGTCAGCTAGTAATAGTATATAAAAGTTGGGAAGAGCCATAAATAACATACCACAACTTCACGCTTTTTTCTTCCCGAGGTGTAGGCAGCGGCTGTTAAGCCTCGTCTCGCCGTTATGTTTATGTCCCAAATGGAATAAATAGGTGGCGAACCTATTACCATACCCCGGTATGGTACCAAGTTTTCAGTCATCTATATTTATCACACTTAACTTCCCAAAACAATTTCGAAAAGTCATTTGTGTAAGTCAGTGTCAGGATTCGAATCCGGACCTCTCGATCAGAAGCTGTGTGCTCGACCACTGGACCACCGAGACTATATATAGACATAAATACTTAGTCTGGCCATAAATACTGTTAAAACTAAAAATAAAAAAATATTACATTTGAATTTGGAATCTGTCATTTTTATACGATTGTTCATTGTGTTTTCTCGGTTTGGCGCCAATACATTGTACAATATTTTGCGATATTAAAATGAAGTGGGGTGATAAAGAGAACCGAATCGCTGTGATTGCATTACACATAGTAGGTATGGAGCCAAATGCAATTTTTAAAACTCTCCATACACTTGGTATTAGTCAAATGTTTGTATACCGGGCTATTAATAGGTACAATGAGACCTCCTCTGTTTGTGACAGAAAAAGACCTGGCCGTCCTTGTAGTGTTCGTACGAAAAAGGTGGTCAAAGCAGTAAGGGAAAGAATTCGAAGAAATCCTGTCCGCAAGCAAAAGATTTTATCTCGGGAGATGAAGATAGCACCTAGAACAATGTCGCGTATTTTAAAAGATGACTTAGGACTTGCAGCCTATAAGAGGCGCACTGGTCATTTATTAACTGATAATTTAAAAAATAATAGGGTGTTAAAATCTAAACAACTACTGAAGCGGTACGCAAAGGGAGGTCACAGAAAAATATTGTTTACTGATGAAAAAGTTTTTACAATTGAGCAACATTTTAACAAACAAAATGACCGTATTTATGCTCAAAGCTCTAAGGAAGCTTCCCAATTACTTGACAGAGTGCAACGTGGGCATTATCCGACTTCAGTGATGGTTTGGTGAGGTGTTAGCTACGAAGGAGTGACTGAGCCATATTTTTGTGAAAAAGGTATCAAAACATAGGCACAAGTGTATCAAGATACCATTCTTGAAAAGGTAGTCAAGCCCCTTAACAACGCCATGTTCAATAACGAAGTATGGTCCTTCCAGCAAGACTCGGCACCGGGTCATAAAGCTCGGTCCACGCAATCTTGGTTGGAAGCGAACGTTTCGGACTTCATTAGAGCTGAAGACTGGCCGTCGTCTAGTCCCGATCTTAATCCACTGGATTATGATTTGTGGTCAGTTTTAGAGAGTACGGCTTGCTCTAAACGTCATAATAATTTAGAGTCCCTAAAACAATCCATACGATTGGCAGTGAAGAATTTTCCCATGGAAAGAGTGCGTGTTTCTATTGATATCTGGCCTCAATGTTTAAAGGCCTGTATTGCAGCCAATGGAGACCACTTCGAATAAACTTTTTATATTTTATATCGTTTTATATTTATGTATTAAAGTAACACACTGTAAAAGTAATAAATGTTATTTGCAATTAAAAAACATTTTTTTTCTTTGTTACAATATTTATGGCATGACTAAGTATATAAAAGATGTGTATTATAAGTTGGATAAAACTGAAGAGATTGGCCAAAATTTTATCAAATTCCGTTCAGTAATTGACAAGTTATGTCCACATATCAAGAATAAAAGATATACATATCTATATATTTTAAGAGACAGTCACCTATTGAATTGAATTGAATTGTAAGACTCGCTTCCTAAGCCGTTAAAAATATCAAGTAAAATACAATCGATGGTCCAATGGTTGAACTCCGCGCTTCTCATTCACAAGTCGTGAGATCGACTCTGGGCTCACAGCAATAATTTCTCGGAATTCTTTCGGAAGTTATATTTTTTTTTAAAATAATATCTTGGACACAATACACACATCGCCCTCTAGTTCCAAGCTAAGCAACCAAATGCTTGTGTTATGGATACTAGATAACGGATATTAATACATCTATACTTTTCTTTTGTAAATACATACTTATAATACATAGAAAAACACCCAGACACCACACAAATATCCATGTTTGTCACAAATATTTGTGCTCGGGTGGAAATCGAACCCCCGACCTCATTGCTGCAAGCCGGTAGTTTTACCAATGCGCCACGAGGCCCGTCAAATGTTGTATGACTCTTTGTGGCCGGTGTATGGCAGTAGGTTCGCCACCTATTCCTTTTATCACTACGATTTGGCGAATCGAGGCGTAACAGACGCTACCTACACCATTGGATAGAAAAAAGGCATCAAGTTATGTTAAAATACAATAATTCCATAGTCAAAGGCAGCGTTATGTTATGCACCACTTATAACCACTAACGCCAGGGTGAATGTAATCACAGCAGTCCATGGAATATCCAGCTATTTTTGAACTTATTAAAGTGCATTCCACATTGATAAATATTTACAATATCGATTTGAGAAAAATGTTAAGGTGAAACAATTATTTATATACAATGATAGGCCATTGGCCATTTACTGTAAGATGCTTCTAAATACCAACAAATAAATAATTATTAACCTGCATTTAGAAATGAGAAATGTAAAAGGTATTGATTGAATTCGTGACTTCAATTAGACGAAGTTACCAAGATAAATAGAAGCCAGAAATAGGACACTTCACGCTTTTAACATATCACAGATTTTGCAGTGGCAGAGCCCAGCAGTTCGCTGCATGAATGGGCCGGTTCGACCGGTGAAATACCACGACCTCTCAGAAGATCGACGTAAAGTGGCTCATGCCGCGTTTAGTTCGGTGAGAGAGGTACCCGGAAGCCCACCCCCTTTCCCCATCCTTTCCTATCCGACATACCGATATGCAATGGTATTTTAGCTATCGAAAATCAACAAACATTTTCAAACAATCATCATCCAAAATTGAACTTCTCTTTCAAAGAGGAACTCTTGAAAAGATCACAGAAGATATGAGGACATCTGGACAGTTATTTACTAAAACCTGTTCCTGATAGAACAATAAGATATATGTCAATCAAAACAAAGAGTTGACGTAACCCCAGTCACACGCGTCGTCCGTCCCGTTTCGTAGTTATTAAAGACTTGGTTGACACAGTCCAGGCGCATGAAACAATACACTCAAACCGCAATGATGCAAATGTAGAACAGTATCAAGCAGCTTTCCTCTCTATCGGGTTGCTTGCGTAACCAAATTTTAATAATAACTGACAAGGATCCGCATGAAAGTAGTTTAGATTAGACAAAACAATATTTATATTCTCACAACGGAATATAAGTAGATCATCGTGATAAAACAATATTGCAGAGGTTTTTGCGCGGAACCCTAATTAATCTGAGAGATCAATAAATATAGCTTACTCGACTATTGATTAATATTTATAGTATGATGAGTTATGAAAGGCGAAGTAGCGAGAAAGGTGTAAATAATCGTGCCTTCTCTTTGCCTACCCCGCTATGTACCATATCGAGACTACATACTATTTCATATAACTTCACGCCATTGTTACCCGAAGGTGTAGGCAGCGGCTGTTAAGCTTCGTTTCGCCGTTATTTTTACGTCCCAAATGGAATAGGTCGCGAAGCTATTGCCATACCGGGCACAAAGTTTTCAGTCATCGGTATTTATCACACATAACTTTCCGAAAACAATTTCTAGAAGTCATTGGTGTGAGCCAGTGGTCTCGGTGGTCGAGCACACGGTTTCTGAATCCAGAGGTCGTGGTTCGAATACTTATTTCAAAGCTTCATAATATATTAATCTTTACTTCGTGATTATGTCAATATCAAATGACATTTACGAATTCGAGGGAAAAGTTAAACCATTGAGTTTTGCATTAAAAAGGGGATGATAAAAGGAGACTGGTAGTCTACACAGAGACAAACATCTAACAAAGAGTACTTAATGATACAATGTTCACCAAGATGCCGCCCACATTACTGACAAGCTGAAAGGTAGCTTTAAAGTTTTGAAAAGCTATGTGTTTTGTAAAACATCGTCAAAAAGATCTTCTTCTCTTTGCAATGTGAAAAGTACAGTTTTATTTATAAATGTTAAATGCATAAGTACAAATGTGAACGATATTAATAACCAAGTGATGGCTTCACAGTTTTATCGTTCTATTCTCGATGTCACTGGATAGATTTTAACGGGACTTTAATAGAAACAGCGATTTATTAGGCCCCTGGATATACACGATTAATTAATTTAATCATCGATGTGTGTGGTGACCTTCATAGACTCCTAAACGTCCTTCCGCTTTTTCATTGTAAATATGCTTGATTATTCTTATCACGTGTTCAAACCACCGGAGCCTTTCTTTACTTTAGGGCGATTCCGCTGTAGACGATTTCAGACATGATTTTTTAAATCACGCAGTTAGCCGTTTTTTTTTATTATTAGTGCATAAAAGTTAGTAGTATTTATATTTTTATATCATTTTATTTTTGCGCGTTTGTAAATATTACCATCCGAAGAATTAGTATAATCTGTAAAATCATTGATGTTGCACCCGCAACAGTTAAAAAATATAATAATTAATTATTTATTTTGGTTTTGTTTAGAGTCTTTATTTTATATTCTTTGTTGCTTTGTTACATTTCTAAATATTAAGGTACAACAAATTAAATGTCTAAGAATTAACAGAGTTATGTATTTTTTGTTTGTAATCTGGAGGATTAGGCCAAACTGGTTGCACCCGCTATGCCACATTGAACCCTTCTCCTGACTATGAAAATGTGATTTAAATTTTTTTATTGATTAATGTTAAGTAAACACATAAAAATGTAGTCCTCTAAAGACTGATTTCTTTTAAAATGTTTTTTTATTTAGTTATATTAAACTAAAACAGGCGTCTAAATGTTGCACCCGCGATACTGGAATGACCCTTTAACACCATTACTTTCTTCCAGAACAATCTTCAACCTTATAGTGCAGATCACGAGTCGATCATCTCGACCGCATTTAATATATTTTCTTGTAAATAGTATCCATAAGTATCTTTTTGTATTTCTTTTTGATATTTGTCTAACGATAGAGTTTCTTTTAATAGGTCTTATTGGTGATGATCCGTTATTTTCATCATTGTTTCATCATGGTCGAATGCTTTATTAGGCCGTTTTATTTATATAGTCTCACGTATCTGTCCCATAGGGGACGCCCACGCTCTGTATTCAATGTCCACAAATTGCACACCCATATTTCATCATAATGTAAGTATGAGTTAAAACGTATTACTATATTAGAGGTTATTTGCAAGTATTAAACAATTTAAAAACACAGCCTTTTGTTACCCGAAGGTGTAGGCAGCGGCTGTTAAGCCTCGTCTCGCCTTTATGTTTACATCCCAAATGGAATAATAGGTGGCGAACCAATTGCCATACCGGGGCACAAAGTTTTCAGTCATCGATATTTATCACACATAACTTCCGAAAACAATTTCGAAAATTCATTGGTGTGAGCCAGCGTCAGGAATCGAACCCGGAGCTCTGGATCGCAAGTTGTCGCTCGACCACTGCGCTACCAAGACTGTTTAAAAATTGTTTAGCTTTTTTTAAAACTTTCTGTAAGTTAAAAGTATATGGGGAAAGGTAAAAGTATATAGGATGCTCGTAAACATAAATAAGAAAAGATTATTTACCTAAATCACACATGCCACAATTAACGACGTAAAGGGGGGTAGTAACGTAAAAATTACGTTATGTTACATTTCTCAGAAATACCTATCACAGTAGTAGAGCCAAGCAGTTTGCTGCGTGAATGGACCGGCTCGACCGGTGAAATACCACGACCTCGCAGAAGATCGACGTAAAGTGGCACATGCCGCATTTCGTTTGGTGAGAGAGGTACCCGGAGGCCCCTTCCCCATCCTTCCCTATCCCCTATCCTTTAAAGGTCGGCAACGCAACAGTAACACAATGTGTTGCTGGTGTCCATGGGCAGCGTTGGTTGCTTACCATCAGGTAACACGCCTGCTCGTTTGCCTTCCTATCCCATAGAAAAAAAAACCCACGAAAAGAATGCCTGATTCCTTCATCGACACATATTTAGATAAATTAGACCGCAAAAAGATACACGGATTCAGGTTTGTTTTTAATTTTTGTGCGGAATCCCAATAAAACACCTAACATAACACAACTTTTATTGCAGCATTTTTTGACGATAAATTGAAGTCAGTCTATTACAATCAGAGGTCATCTTTAACAAACACACAAATATCCCCTCTCTGGAGTATATAACCATAGTGCAAAGAGACAACCCTGCAAAATTCACACTGACAGTCAAGTTAAGCACTTGTCAAATCATGGATGGTATGAAAGCAACACACGACAAAAAAAAACTTTCTATAATATATTTGACACATTCTCAATTTGATATTGAATTGAAACTTAACGTATTGATTTCTTACAAATGTAGAATGATTGAAGATTTGACGGACAAGACAGACCAGTCACAACTTTTATAAACATGTATTATACTTGTTGTCTGCAACACCGCTCGCTCAGGTCTCTAGAGTTTATAACGACGGCAACTTTTAATAAATAACATAAAATAACCTCACGCCATTTTCTACCCGAAGTTGTAGGCAGTGGTTGTTAAGTCTCGACTCGACGTTATGTTTACGTCCGTTAATGGAATAGGTGGCGAACCTACTGCCATACCGGGTACAACTTTTTTTTTAAGGCATCGATATTTATCATACATAACTTTCGAATTTAATTCCGAAAAGTCATTGGCTTGACCCCCCCGCGAACTTTGGATTTAGAAACTTTTAATACCAGATCAGATTTTAATGGGACATGAAATTTGTCCCAATTGAGTAGAGAATCATTAGAGTTCATTCAGTGTTTTCAGGGATCCGCGAGAAGAAATTATATTCCGGTGTTAAAGTTAAGCCTGTGTTTATGTTTAATTATTAAATTATTGAGTTTAATTATTGTAACTTATATCAAAGTCTGAGCGGTGGTTTATATGGAGATGAAAAAATAATCTAAAAACTGTTTTGGTCTCTTATTTTAGTACAGCCTCCAAAATCTCCAATGAACAGACATCACTCTTTTAGATTTGTAAGCATAGACAAATACTCATTTTGTCTATGCTTATATACATATATACATATTTTCAATTAAGACGTAGACAATTATGTTTGTTTGTTAGACATTTTAAGAGTATACTTTTTAAGTGCCATAAACTTTACGATTGTCACCTTACCAACTAAAGGGGATGGTGTAATTCAATGTTTAAATTAATATACGAGTTTTCGACATTTTAGACCAACGGATCTAAGTACTCTTTCTAGGTACAAATTTAAAAGTTTAAATCCTATTTTTAATTGTATATTCGGATCTTTCAAACAAGCATGACTTTTACTTCACGGTCAAAGAAGGCGATATAATACCCATCATCATGGCGGTAAATTCAATACGGACCGTGATGAAATTTAAAGAATTTTTGATGCATGTTAGCTTCCCCAACAAATGCAATGAAAACCACCTCATCATCATTCATCATTAGCCTTTTGAGGTCCTCTGCTGTGGACATAGGCCTCCCCCATAGAGCGCCACAATCGCCGGTCCGCTCAATCATGGGGGTTTTTTGCCATAATCGCCACGCTTGTCAGGCGGGTTGGCGATCGCAGTAGGCTGTATTTTCTTGAGAGAGACTGCTGCTGCCCATTCTTCTAGCTTTTCCCTTAGTCGCCTTTTACGACACCCACGGGAAGAGATGGGGTGGCGGTATTCTAAGCCGGCGCCACACAGCAAACCACCTATGACTAATAAAATGCCGAATAAAGAATTACCGCTACCAACACGTACGTATATTAAAAGTGTGAAGTTACAGAATTAACCACCAATACCAAAGCATCGCTCGACGAAGAACTCGACTACTGTCAATGAGCGGACCGATACTAGTCAATAACCATCAACTCACACCATCTTCATTTCTCCCATTTCTTTTAAGGGATAAAAGGTGAAACGAGCAGGCGGGTTATCTGATGGCAAGTAACTACTCACCGACCACAGTGCGTGGTGCGTTACCGTCGTTTAAGGGAAATAAGATGGAAAGGCAGGGGAAAGTGTATCGGGCCTCCGGATACCTCTCTCAACGAACGAAACGCGGCACGAGCCACTTCACGCCGATATTCCGAGAGGTCGTGGTATTTCACCGTGCGAGCCGGCCCATTCATGCAGTGAACTGCAAGAGTCTACCATTGTTAAGACTCTTGATTCCATCCATATGACTTATAATACTGAACTAGATAAGGAACAAGCTAAAACGATTCTAGTAACCAATGCTGACGATGAACATCAAAATATATATTTGACATTTACCACAAGAGTGTACGAAAATAGCCCTTCGGCGCGAGTAGCAAGGTATGTCGGTCAAAAGAAAGGAGGCACAAATTGTGATTAATGATGCCAATTTCCTATTGATCCGTCCAGTGAGTACTCCAGCTAATGCTTTTTATTTGCGTAAGACTGGCATGTACACAGATGTACGCTTCCCTCATCAAAATATATGTAGATCATCGAAATAAACGTAGTGTGTATCAGGCTTTACAGTTTTTCTTTGCAGAATTCGATTTGATTCGATTTTTAATTTCTGGGTTTATAGATTACAAAGATAAAAACAAATCATTTCCTTTATATTTATAGACGTACGATAAAAGTTCTAATAACACAAATATAATTAGAGGTATAAAAGACCGCGAATACCAGCATGGTAATGGCAATATCAACGAGACGTGCAGAAAGTTAAAAAGAAAAAAACACACTTCAACCATTATTGCTGGCCAGTAGTATTAATTTACTCAAATGAAAGAAGAGCTATTTCGCTTCAATTAAAAATAAAACGCAGATATAATTTGATATCAGAGCTACTGTAATAATGTCAATGCACTATTTATTGATGGAATAATGTTTTTCAATTGCACACAGAGTAGTATGGCGGGAGAATGAACTCGATAAATGGATTCTAAATTCAAAATGATTGAATCTCGTTCGCATTCATGGCGAAATTGGTTCAATAATCACGAGTGATATTAATAGCAATTGATAACATTGGCATATTTATTAAATTGTATACATTTTCATTGAAGAAAATCGCAATCTACGCTTTGCAGTAACTGATATAATTGACACAGTTTGTAATATAGTATCGCGATCGCAATTCTCTTTCAAGTTATGTAATAGGTACTAACGATTGATGACATTTTTGGTACAACAAACATCGATAAAATTCAAAAATCGAACTGTCAAAATCACAGACTAGATAAATAAATCCACTATCTGTCACAGTCACAGAGAACAGAGATGTCAATCTCAAGAGTTGGGTCGCGACAGTAAATCGAAGATTGATTACAAAAATAAACAAATAATTAACAATATCTGAATCTGATTCGTAAAACCCGTATATAAAAAAATCTAGTTACATTTTAAATCTCAATTGTCTAAACAAAGAAATTTATCCTACATTTTGATTTAATAGATTAGTTTTTTTATACCCGAAGGTGTGAGAGACGGCAGTTATATCTTGACACGCCGAAGGTTTTATCCTATGGAATAAATAGCTGAGCTAATTATCGAGCAAATTTTCTAAAAATCTATCATGTATTTTTATGACACGTTACTTCCTAACAGTCATTGGTTTACACTCGGGGGTTCGAACTGTAGACCTTTTAATCAAATACCCAGTGCTAGACCACTAGGCTACTGAGACGTATTTAATTCCTTATACACGCTCATGTATAATCCTTATGTAATTTTGTCAACAGTAAATCATGTTTTACGGCATTTAGACCTGATAATTATTTTAATGATGGATATGAAGTTTGGTGACCTTGCTCACAAAATATTCTGATAACAAAAAAAAACAAAATATCTCATATGTCGAGACAAAAAGGTGGGCGCCATCTACGAAACCCACGCACAGTTCCGTCCAAAGTTACATCACTTCATACATCCAAGAGATACCATTCTTATACGCAGATGTATCGATTATATTCGATCAGATATTTAATATAACCGTTCCTAAATATATAATCTCTTGCAACACACAAGTCTTGGAGTTAAATAGATATTACTTGTGATAAACGCTTTCACTTATTTTTTTTTCCTTTTTAAATTTGTTGCATTGTATTTTTTTTTTCAAATTTAAATCTGGTACTCGATCTAATCTACATTGTCAAGTCACCAGTATTATTTGCAAACTTTGGAATCGTGTCCAATATTAGTCAACTATGGCACACGATAAACATCTTTCTTTTGATCTAAACTGTTTTTTAACTTTTTATTTGACAGAAGTAGGAAACCGATTTGGATGTTAAAAAAGTATAGATAAGCTTATTAAAAGTGTTATACAATAAATACCCCTCAAAAGAAACTAAAAGAGGGTCCTCAGAGTTAAACTTTATAAACATTTAATTATTATAAAAGTGTTGGCTTTTGAAAATAATCCCAAGATTAGATCTCCAGTCTCCACCAAAATTCAAACATTTGCATGATGAGCAAGGAAGTATGTATGACGTCTCGGTGTTTTGTATGTTTATGTATTTGCAAATACTCGTAGAGTTTTCTAGTAGAAGTGGTTGTTTAGCTTGAAAGCTAGATGGCGCTATCCGACTTTTGTCTCAAACATAAACTATTAAGTAGACTTTAGTATGTGGGATCCGAGTTCCGACAGAACATGAAAGGTTATTTATTACAGATAACATTCAAGTATATAGGGATTTTTTTCATTCTCAGGGATTTTTATTTCTGACGAGCGAACCCAGCGAACTTTGTTTCGCCTCAGAAAAGAAATAAAAATGGGTTATCCTTAAGAGTTAGACATGTTGTCATCGCGGCCCAACCTATATCTATTAAAAAACACATCAAAATCCGTTACGCAGTTTCAAAGATTGAAGCATACCTATAAGGGGACAGACAGCGGAAAGTGACTTTATACTATGTAATGATAATAATAATTAACATTTAGATAAAACAAGCAAATAATGAACAGTAACTTGACACCCCTAGTTAATATTGTTTTCACATTTGGGATGGCGTGATTAATAAGTTTTGTTTTTCCAAAATGTAAATTCATTAAGCTTTTAAATTTTATAGTCTATCGTACGGAAAAAATGAAAAAAAAAAAAGTAATAAACTGAAGGCGATTCTAATTTGTTATAATGGAAAATACATTTTACATTTTACGGTCATTGTGTTCGAAAACTTTAATAAACTATTCGTTTTGTTATTTCAATCTTCAAATTACAAGTTTTAAGTTTATAAATTAAAACTGATATAATTTATTTTGAAATGTCACGGTTTAAAATCTCGGAAGCAAATAATACTTTTACAGGCCGCAACTGTAACACTGTGTTGCAGGGAGTGTCCGTTCGGCTACCTTCGGCCAAAAATCCATCTTCGGCGAGACCTTCGGCTTCGGCCGGATTCTGGGCCGAAGCGGAAGGTCCGGCCGAAGGTCCGAGAACCGTCGGGATTAAACGAAGTGTTACGAAAGACTGAGTGACTGACGGACCGGACTGCACTTAGTTTGTGTTTTGTTTTGAATATGTGTTAATCAATTAAATTGTGATACATGGTGTGATAGGGATGGCATTGTAAATGGGATGGCGAGGGGAGAGGGGAAGGGATTGGGCATGCGGATACCTCTCTCACCGAGAGAAAAGCGGCATGAACCATTGTTGCAGGTGTCCATGAGCGGCTTTAGCTTGTAACCAGATGACCAGCTTGCTCGTATCAAAAAATCATGGCATAGATACCTTCACTTATAAAAAAACTGAAGTTACCAAAAGAATATCGCGTTCCCAAAAAAACAATCGGTACAATCACACGATTGATAAAAAAAACAATAAAGCAATACCTAAATGATCTATCGGTTCACGTAATCCGTAAAATAATTGAAGGGAGAGTGGGGTTTGTGGGGAAGTTGGTTGTCTAAGTTTCGAAACCGTTTCAATAGAGTTTCGTTTCTCATAGGAATTCGGATCATTATGGAATGATTGTTTAATAATAGCAATAATGATATCTGAATTATTATTATTATATAATATAACCTGTTATATAGGTACAGGTTTTTTTTTAATGTCGATGTCTCCTTAATATTGATCAAGTTTTCGTCTATGTCTATAACTATACAAACAAGATAACTTCACGCCTCTTTTCTACAGGAAGGTGTTGGCAGCGGCTATTAAGCCTCGACTCGTCCCAATTAGGTGGCGAACCTATTGGGCCGAAGACAAAGTTGTCAATCGTCGATTTTATCACACATAACTGCCGAAAAATCATTGGTGTCAGCCCGGATTCGAATCCACGACTTCTTGATTCAGAAGCGGAGTGCTCGACCAGTGGACCACGGGAACATTTTGTAACTATAGAATCGAACAAAATATGCATATTAATATGATCCTTATTTACTGGACAAATAGGTTTATATCCGCTCGTTGATTGGCGCCGCCCATGGACACCAGCAACACAAAATTTAGTGTCTCAGTTGCGTAGCTGGCCTTTAAGGGAGTAGGATCAGAGGGGGAACCGAGTGGGCTTCCAGCTATCTCTTTCACCAAACGAAAGGCATCATGAGCCACTTTGAATCGATATTCTGAGCGGTCGTGGTATCTCATAGGTAGAGTCGGCACGTCATGCACAGAACTGCGTTTTTTCAATATATTTTTTATGGAGAAAGGGATACAAGTATTTCCGTCGCAATAGTCCGTGAGTTAAAATGGAGAGATCTAAGGCGGAGTCTAGTATAGGTATTTAAACACTTCATTTGTCCGCCGTACAGATGCGATGACGTAATGTAGCTCAACGCGTGTAATGCATATTTATTTACTGGCCATAAGATCGCAAGTGTGATTAAACACTTGCCGTATTTGCTTTGTTTACTATAGGCGATACTGACTAAGCAGATATCCAGTGTAAAAGAGGCGGAATGTAGGTGTCGGGAAAGGCTAACTAAAGGCTAAGCTAACACTTTCAATGACCAAATACAACGTGTCCAAGCGGGTGGTGATGTCATGTGCTTTAAAAAACCGAAAGGCATGTATGGCAAGAGTGATGAAGCCGAAGAACCGAGTGAGGAGTGTAAGAATCGGGACTTATGACGCTATGTTCTTTGTGACTACCCCGCAAGGGATTTGGTGTGAAGTTAAGTACTGTAAGTAAAAACACTGAACATCTTATGTGACGTATATAACATAACTTCACGCATTTGTTACTCGAAGGTGTAGGCAGCGGCTGTTAAGCCTCCTTTCGCCGTTATGTTTACGTCCCAAATGGATTAAGGTGGCGAACCTATTGCCATACCGGGCACAAAGTTTTCAGTCATCCATACTTATCCCGCTTAACTTTCGAAAACAATTTCGAAAAGTCATTAGTGTGAGCCGGTGTCAGGATTCGAACCCGGACCTCTGGATCAAAAGCCGCGTTCTCGACCACTGCACCACCGAGACTATTTTGAGTGTAAGTAAATACCCACATTTTTGTACGTATCTCCTTCCGATATGTCGATGTTACGTTTGCAATTATTTTGTATGATATTCCCAAGGAGGCTTGACATCAGGCAGGCGGCCGGTCATAAAACACTCAAATCGTTAGACAATGTGTTTAGTTCGGAATACTTCGAAAGGATGACATGTTGCGACCCCACTTAAAGTGGGATATGGGCAGGATAATGATGAGTTACGTTTATTTGATAAGAAGACCGATAGAACCATATCCAGTTCAACTTATTCTCAACCACGAAAGAGAAGGTCAGAATATAAAGTTAGTTCAACAAACAAACAGTATGAGAATTACTTGCGTACGTAAGGATAATGTACTATACCGTATATAGTAATAACAAAACACGTTACAATGGGACAAGTTCTGTCTATTAAAGGAATCAAAATGGTTTCCTACTCTACATTACTAGGTAATTAGTTCTATCAAGTTTACTGATAGAACGATGTTTTTAATAATGATTGATGCAAGATTGACTAAGCAGATATACAATGCAAAAGCGAATGGATGTAGGCCAAGACACACATTCCATGACCACATAGGACGTGTTCTGGAGGAAGGTGATGTTAGGAGCCTCAAAAATCGACGCGCGTTCATGAAAAGAGTTATGAAAGTCAACGCAGCGGTGAGGTAAGAATCGTGCTTTATGACGCTCAGTTCTCTCTGCCTACCCCGCAAGGGATTTGGCGTGAAGTTATGTATGTATGTAAGTTTACCTAAAATAATTAGAAACGAGAGGCACTCAGTTAGTGAAAAGACATAGAGAAAATACTAACATTCTCTATAGAAATACGGCAAATGCTGTACGCATTAAATATGTCATGATAACCATTGATAAGTATTTTTATTTGCATTGAATCGCGTCAATGAATAGTCACCGTGTTTGAGCTTCGCGTAGCAGCAAGGTGAACTTGTTTAGAGCAAAATATGCGCCGAGGTTTTGTACTTGAATTAAACTTATATTTACTATGTGTTTAAACAATTTAAAAAAAAAATCTAAAAGATAAAAATCTAAAAGCTAAAATCTAGCTAAAATTTTATCTTCGTATCAATCATGATAATGAACGACACCAAAGATGTTAAATTAATAAATAAATTAATATTTGAGTATATGCAATTTTCAATGTTATAGACACTTTTCATTGCCTAATAATAAATCAAAACACAATTTATATAAATATTTTAAATGCCCTGTGAATACTTTCGTCGTATTTTTTTTAAAATGATTACCACTGACTTAATTGCGTATCGATTAATTTAACCACATACAGAAACGGCATGACTAACTGAGATTTACGAGCAAGAGATAATGTTTTGGTTATAAATACAAAAATGGGTTATATAAAATATTTTCTTTAAAAGTCGAAGCTCCAGCTGAATCATCGGAAGAGGATTTTGGAGGTTCTTTGCAATAAATCTGTCAAATCGTTTCTAATTAATATATATAATTGAAAAAATAAATATGGTATGAAACAATATTTTTAAAAACTCACCTTCATAAATCTCCATGTCGATCCGGCCGAAAAAAATGAAAAGTTTCTAAAATTTCGCGTTTCTATGACGACGCATGACAGCAAAACTCTATTTGGATTCCTATTGGATTGTCAATTGCATGATTTTTTTTTCATTAGTCCAATTTGAACAGGCTAAAGAGTAACAGTGCTTTGTATTGCAAGTGGTCGAGAGGTTAATATTCTACGACAGGGCCGGAGATGTGATGACTTCTGTTATTTTATTTTTCCTTACTGGACTGACTACACGAGTAAAAAAACTAACGTTTCATGTCAAGCAACGATGCTGGCGAGCATACATTTTCGAGTCTTTGAAAATTTAAGATAAATACACATCCACCGTCGCTTCGTGGTCGCATCACTTATAATCCAAATGCGTCATTGAATTCATGTTTAATTCAATCAAATATACTTTATTTACATTTTTACCATATATTTCCGAAATAATTTGAATCTTGTGAAATAATCGATGCTCCTGAAGAATCACCTAATATACAAGCGTACAGGCAACAGGCAATTGAACAAGTTCCACGTTAACAAATTCCACGTCCAACATTTCACGTTATGTTGTAGTCGTGCTTTGATTGAATTATAACCAGTTAAACGTCCGCTCCACAGACTTACATATAATCTTAAACATCCGAAAGTTTTACAAATTTTTAACTATAGTCGGGTCAATTTATTAGGCAACGTTTGACGTCTGTCAACTTTATTATTTTAGTAAGATGGGATCCACAATAACTTCGCTTAAAGTGAATGAATCGATACTGACATGAAAAATTTTAATAATCTTTGGGTCATATAATTATGTTTTCTTTCATTTTCTACGAATGATTAATTTATGAATTTATGAACACTGACCACAACATGGTTATTAATTTAAAGTGGTATTTCTTCACACGGAATCGATCATTAATTAAACTTATCTAATTATACTTATCAGCTTTTGAATTTTAGAGTAGCATCCCTACCGTTTAAAAAGTCGGTGATTAGACGACGCAACATGGTCACGACGTTCAGTTTGTTAAATCGGAAATTATTTGCCATGTTTAGAATTGTTTTTTTGTGAAAGCAAATAGTGAAATTTCTTGAATCTGTTATTACTAGAATAAATTGTGATTGTAATTGAAAAAAATAATAATAAATAAAGCAAATTATGCAGTCCTAACAAAACGAAAAAATATATTATTTCATGCCCGCCGTTACAAGTATATGTTGTTGGATTTTGATGAACTGTCAAATGTTGCCTATTAAAATGACCCGACTCTAAAAACGTTTTTATATCAAGAACTTTGCCTGTTTTAAAGTAAATTAACGAGGGAACCTAATCGACTAGAAATGAAAACTTATTAATATTAAGTGTAAAAATTACAATTATGTTTAAAATAAATAAATCGCGGCTATTATATATTTTATGTCAGGTAAATTTCGAAAAATGGCCCCAGCTACTGACGTTGTTTACATTAATTCGGACTCGGGGCTAGAGTATCGTTGCCAGATTTACGGTACAATCCTTAAATTTTCTATTTTTAAAATGTTTCACAGCAAACTTCCCGAGACTTGCATCGGTGTATACACTTTTGGGATCTAAACTTCCCGAAACGGACTAGTGTAAAATACTGTAGTAAAGTAAACAAAGTAACATGTCTCATCATCTAAGTACTAAACCAACATCCAATTCAGAGACTGACAATACAACTGAGGCCGCGTTCCACATAAAGCCCACAACGACCGTAACGCCCAGAGTACCGTTCCACATAAAGCCCGCGGTTGTTACGAGCGGTCGCTCGACGTCATAGATGACGTCACTGTTCGCAACCGCATCGCGCCCACTTCGCCCGCAAAATATTGGTAGGTCTTGGTGGGCTTTCAATAAAAAATGACTTTAAAAATAAAAATTTTCCGAGCCGCCATGTTGCTAGCACACAGCGCTCAAGTTTCGCGTTCCACTTATAACATTCGCCCACAACGCCCGCGGCGTTTTTACTTTAGTGGAACGGCAATTTCCGCGGTCGCGGTCTTTGTGGGCTATAAGTGGAACGCACTCAAAATGTTGTATTGAGGGACGTCACTTTGACTGACTCAAAAAAAGATATGACGTTTCACGTTGCTTGATTGAACTTGCTTGTCTCGTTGACGTTTTGACGTGCAAGTAATTGAGTGGTTCGTTTATTCTTCATAGGAGTAGGCTTTTATTCGTTCACATATAAGTTTGTTTTTTTTGTTAGCTAAGGCAGTATCTTTTAAGAGACATCTGCAATGGGTCTTACGATATCAAGTGTTTTCACTAAGCTTTTTGGCAAGAAACAAATGCGTATCCTCATGGGTAAGTGGCTATGTTGACAGCTCATCGTTCGGCGATTGCGTTTATTTCATATTATCTTGCACTATTGTCATCGTTTTAAACTACATATTTGTATTAATAAATACCTTCTATTGTTCCAGTTGGACTCGATGCCGCCGGTAAAACTACTATACTTTATAAGCTGAAGTTGGGAGAAATCGTGACAACAATACCGACAATCGGCTTCAACGTGGAAACTGTAGAATACAAAAACATCAGTTTTACCGTGTGGGACGTAGGTGGTCAGGATAAAATTAGGCCTCTCTGGCGCCACTACTACCAGAATACCCAAGGCTTGATTTTTGTTGTTGACTCCAGTGACACAAAAAGAATAGCTGAAGCAGAAAACGAGTTGGCTAATATGGTATATTATGTTACTATTATTTTCATTTAGGACCTAAACATCTATGAGTCAGGGCCCAGTTGCAGCTGCCTACACCTTTACGTAAAGAAAAGAAAATTGATCTCTAAATACTTTAAAAGTTGATTGTTTTCGTTTGTTAAAAATCTGGAACTACCATAAATACTGATAACCAAGTCATAGTTATCTTATTAAGTTTATATATTACTGCTACCAGACTCTTTTTCGAATCTACTACAAACTAGCTTAAATTTAATTTTTCACAATATTAAAGCTGAATTTCCATGCAGTTCAGCATTAACCTTGATTACATTTCTAGAATAGAAGTTAGCTAGACTAGAAGAGCTGAAGATTGGGTTAATTGGTACATGTTGGGAGAAGCCTTTGTCCAGCAATGGACTAATGTGGGTTGATGATGATGATGATGGCATTTCTTAAACAATCTCTGTATATAACTTAAATAATATTGAATTCTGCTTACTATAACTTATGTTAATAACACTATTAATGTTTCAGTTAAAAGAGGATGAACTTAGAGAGGCTGTGATTCTTGTATTTGCAAACAAACAGGACATGCCTAATGCAATGACCGCAGCTGAACTTACAAATGCCTTAAACCTGAACAATTTAAGAAATCGCCGTGTAAGTATAATGGGTTTATTTTATACAAACATAACATGACTTAACTTCACACCATTTTTACCTGAAGGTGTAGGCAGCAGGCTTACCAGGCACAAAGTTTTCAGTCATCAATATTTATCACACATAACTTCAAAAAATAATTTCCAAATGTCATTGGTGTGAGCCAGGATTTGAAACCACAACCTCTTGTGGGTGCTCAACCACTGGACCACTGAGACAATACAAAAGAGATACAAATATTGTAGCTAAAAGATAGGGATAACAGAGATTTGTTAATAGTTTTCCTAAGTTGTTTCCAAAGTATGAGGGTACCTTTGTCTCATATTGTTCATTTGCAAAGCAATGGTTGCCATTATATTGTTTGCTTGCAGAACAATGGTTGCCAGTTCACTCATAATTTTTTTCATCATCATTATTTCATCTGTTTATGTTTCACAACATGATATAATGCAGGAGTAAATTGAATCTAACTTACCAAAGCATAAAAATTCTTGCCCGATTCTTCTCATGATAGCCCCTACACTCGGAATGGGGCCGCGCGTAGCGATTGCATCCGTGTTTTTTTTTTTCTTCTACAGAGGCATTTTCCTCAAGCACTTGTGTTTAGTATTTTATTTTAAATAATATGTTATCTGTACTTGTTGACTATTTTTAAGTGTCTGTGGAAGACCTATAAAAATAAAGCTTCCTTGACATTGAAGAAACAAACATTAAAAATTTGTTTAACTTTTTATATTTATTGAATACTAGCTATATTACATGCACAATCTATTTAAGGCACTTAACTGGATGAAAATCAATGCTGTAATGTTTAAAATCGCTTCGTAAATAAGCCATTATTTCTCATAAAAAGTTAAAAAATAAAAATGGTGTCATTGTGGGTTATCCCTAAGAGATAGACATATGCCCTCGCGGACTTTTTTGTAGAACTTCTAAAGGTGTTTAATATTGTAGAACATTGTTTTGAGCTATCACTTAGGGTTCAGCAAGCGTTGGCAACTAAAGTGTTAAATATCGAAAATTAACAGTTTTTCTCTACAACATCATACATGAATTATAGATCAAAACCACCCCGTTGACACCCTCTAACTATTAAAAAAAACCGCATCAAAATCCTTGAAAAAGTGACTTTGTTTTATACTGTGTAATGACTAGTTCATAATTTGACTTCTTTCACAGTGGTACATCCAGGCAACATGTGCAACTCAGGGGCAGGGATTATACGAAGGTTTGGACTGGTTGTCTAATGAATTAGCGAAGAAATAAGACAATATGTAAGCTAGCAGTCACGGGGAACAAGCGCTGTAAACATTCCCATCATGACTGACAACTTTCAAGTGTGAATGTTGTTTATTTTATAAAACAAATATGTAATTATTATAATATTTACTTATTCAACACCATTAAGCTAAGCTAAGGCTTTTCAACATGTTTTGCTGGTTTTTTAATTAGAATTGGGCTAGCCTTTTGTGATGTTGTAAAACTGCCCCAAATTTTTATATTTAGATTCAGTCTAAGGAACCGAACTAAACAAAAAAAAAAATAAACTTATTTCATCAATAATGTCAGAGAAGATATTGTCGGTGTTGAGGATGATGGATGGCTTTTGCAATAACTTTTAGTATTAGTAAACTTTATATAAAAAAACCTATTAGTACTAGGTATGTATTGTTTTTCTAAAATTAACACTACAAGGATGGAGACTGTTTTGATCAGTTATTTAATATATATAGAATTTTATTATTTTAATAATGCAAAACAATATTGTTTAGAACACTTTGCAGCCTTCATATCCATATGATAAAAGAGTGAGTTGGGATTAGAGTTTGGAGAATTTATTTGTGCAGTTCATAACACGTTATTTCACTGAAATAAAAATATTATGACTATTAATAGTTACTAACAGTCTAAATAATAAACTATAAATTAATGAGTTATGAAAGAAAACGAACTAATCTGTAACAATGGTTACATAAATTCTTAATTCTTATTTTCTTAATACCATCAATAAATGTATTTCCACCAATTCATATAATTCCTTGTTTGCATTGTCTTACCTTTTTTATTTCGCTGTTTGTGATTTATAATTATTACGTGTTTGTAAAGCGTGCAAGGCTGCTGACAATAAATATAAAATAAATTCGATAGAATGCAGCCGGATAAACATTACATAAGTTATTTCTATATATAGGTTAAAAGGAATCATTTAGTCGGTAAGTTATATATTAATAATAATTAAAAAAAAACATCTGTTTTCCAGTATATACTTTGTGTAACATTAAAATATAATTCACTTTAACATCTATATAAAGAGTAATTTCCAAAACTTGTATGTAAATAATGAAAAATGTTGTTGGCCAAATTATTTCCATATATTATTACTTTATCATTTTGTGTGCTTTATTAACATTAATATATATTATTTTAATTTATGCTTCATGGTTTAGTTAAACTTGTATCTTTATAATGGCAAATAAAGTTAGGTGTAAATAAAACTAGTTTTTTTTTTATTAAACATCCCTGTAGTATTTTATTTAAATATAATATGTATTTCACCCATGTAATATAAAATTCATAAAAAAAATAATGGAAATCTAATGACTATATTTCTTGCAATCCTTATCAACATTTACACATTACAAAATACCTCTAAAATGGTTATTAGTGATATGTATCAGTTATGACTTGTGTTATCAATTAGGCAGAAATCATGAAATCAGTGACAAGTTTAATAATTGATTTCGTAACAAAATATAATAATAATAATAATAATAATCTTTATTTGCCTTTAAGAAGTAAGTTAGTTAGTAACACAAGTAATTATTGCATAAGAGTACTTTCAACATGTATACATAATATGAATGAATAAACGATTAGATTGATTACTTTAAATTACCAGTGAAGTTTTACATTTTGGTTTTAGTAGGTATAGATAGGTTTAGCGATGGGTCCCAAACTAGGCAAAGCATAGATATATAGAAAATAGAAAATAATTACAATAAAATCTTACAACTATGCATGACAAGGTGTAATTATCTTTTTTAATGACTATATTTGTTAGCCACACGGATATTAGGTACAACTTTACCCACACTAGTGGTGAGTCTCCCAAATAGCACAAACTTAGGTAATTTAAACATCCTGTGTGGGAATATGTGGGCGAAGTCGGTGGTTGCGTACGTCATGATGGGAGTAATACATGAAATGTATAACCTAACCCTGTTATTAGTAACTCTTCTTTGAAATTACACTTATATTTAAGAGGAATATAACAAGCAGACGAGACGAAGATAGTTATACCCAGTGGCGTAGCTAGCATAGGTGGCACCCGGGGCGGATTTTATAGGTGTCACCCTAAAACTCAATCGAAACTGTTAAAATAAAAAAAGTTATAATCATTTGCGTTTTATTAAAATATGAGTACCTATTACAAATATTTGTTTATTATGTAAAACAAATTTAGTTTGTTAAAAATTAAAATTTCTTCCTTCTACCTTTGACACTAGCGAACTCCGAAATCACGTCTTCAAAATTTATATTTTGTGTTGCTTCATGTTCTATCGTTAAAATACCAAGATTGTTTAATCTGGTTTCGGTCATTGTAGACCGCAAATAATTTTTAATTAATTTTAATTTGCTGAAACTTCTCTCACATGAAGCTACTGATGCACATATTGTTATAAATAACTTTAGTGCTACCGTTAGATTCGGAAGAGATTCTGTAAAATCCCATTCCACAATAAATTTCAAAAAGTCCAGTATCACCCAATTAGAGCCAGTAATATTAGCCGCTTTTAAATGTCTTCTCAATCTTGGTATTTCTAAAAGGAGTTCTGTTTCTGATACTTCATCGTAAAGGTTAGTAAATTTTGATATAGCTAATTTTAACTGTTCAGTGTTTGCCGAAAGCAAGGTCTTTGACTGCACAACCTCAAACAATGAAGCTACGTCTTTAATGGACTTTACTCTTGTTTCGAGTTCAATATTGAATCTGTCAATGCATTCTAACATGTCCTTTTGAAGTTCCGCTCTAAGTGTAAGTCCAGCATCGGTGGACGACGCTAACTCACCGGGCATGCGTTTCTTGCGACGAATTCGTCGTTCCATCGAAATGTTGTATTTTTGCGATTTTTGTACAGCAAAATTTATTGCCTCTTCTGCTAGATGCAACCGTTTCTCTCCAATGAATAGACGAAGTGCTTCTAGTTTTATGATTATTTCATCAACACATAAACCTTTACTTTGTAATGCAATCTGAGCATTGTTCACTTCCCTTAGCACATCATTCCAAAAGAAAAGAAAACAAAGAAATGAGAAATTGCACACAGCAGGCATAAGATTTTGTGCAGCACCTCTAGTTTCTAAATTTACGTCTTGGTCACATAGTTCCTCAATTGCAGATATTATCCCATCAAAATTTTCAGCCAATACTTTTACTGCACCGTAATGAGCACTCCATCGCGTTGTCGAAAGTCTTTTAACAGATGCTTTGCTGTGATTGAGGAGCACTTCCCAACGGCTTGTGGAAGTTGAAAAAAAGTTAAATATTGTTTCCACTGCTCCGAAAAATGTAACACAAGTCACATTTTGTGCGAACGAATGTTGGCCGCATAAATTAATTGAATGATCTATACAACCAATAAAAATTGCTTTATTGTTTTTTTCTTTTATAATAGCTTGTACTCCTCCGTGTACACCACTCATAACTGCAGCATTATCATAACCTTGAGAACGACACATCATAATATCTAAGCCATCGTTTTCAAGCTTCTTTAGTATTTCAGCGCTTAAGTCAGCTGCTTTTTTTCCATGTAAAGGAAAGAATCCTAAGAATACTTCTTTGACTTCTACTTTTCTATTATTAATTTTTACATAACGAATCACTTCAGACATTTGATCAACATGTGAAACGTCAGGTGTGCTATCAAACATGATACCGAAATATTTGGCCGATTTAATTTCGTTTACAAGCTGACATTTTACATGATTAGCTAAAACATTTATGAACTCATTTTGTATTTCTGGCGATAAATATGTTACTTTAGGTGATTTTTCCTGCTCCAAATATAGTATATGTTCTTTGAGTACTGCATCATACTTTGACAGCAGTTTAACTAGTTCTAAGAAATTACCTTTATTAGACGACCCTTTGGTTTCATCATGTCCACGAAATGCTAGGTTTTGTTTAGCCAAAAACAATGTTATATCTAATAATCGAGATAAAAGATTTTTCCACTTCTGTTTTTCCGTATTCATTAACTGCAAGGCTGCATCATCTATTGTGGTGTGAGATTTTAATCTCATTTCCAAAGTTTTCCACTTTTCGAAATTTTCTAAATGTTCACATGAAGTTTCATGGTCCAATACTTTAGGATTTAGTTTCCACCACTTCTGAAATCCAGTTGTAAATGTTGTTTGTATGTTACTGACAGCAAATAAACGACAGCAAAAACAGTACAGGTTATTTGATATAGGAGAAAATACCATCCATGATCGTAGAATTTTTTCACCACTAGGCATCGGTTTATAAAACCATTCCTGTGAAAGATGACGAGAATCACCTTTAATCTTTGAACCATGACGAGATACAGTAGGAAACGGTCCTTCTTTGTTCTGGAAATGTTTACTGCCCTTTTTTATTATGTCAATGCGAACATTATCAGGTACCGGTAAACTCCAATGTGAAACATCTCTCAAGTGTTGAACTGATTCTTCAAAGCTAATGCTATCTCTGAAAGTAGCATTAACGGCGTCATTTTCATTATTTATTTTGATTCCGTCAAGGTCCTGGGTCGTCTTCATTGATTCTGTATTGTCGATGTTGCTATCTGAATGTGAGTCTCCAAGATGTGAATCATTACTTTCGTCAGCAGGAGACTCTGGTACTTTACTTGAACTTTGGCCGCTATCTGCTTTTGTGACATATTTGAAAAGAGAACCGGACATGCTCTGAATTTCATCCATTTTAGCCTTTTTGGCTTTTCTCTGTTGAAACCCGCTTTGTCTTTTCGAAGTATGAATTCCCCGAGGCATATTTCGTTCTGGGTATTCTAAAAAATATTTTTAGTTAGTAAGTGAAACGTTGATTTTATAAACTAATTATAACAGTAAATAAACACCTACAGGGTTACGTAACTAGCTTTGTGAAATATATTTTTCCCAGACGCAGGATTGTTAATTTATATTACCTAACAATCCTGCGTCTGGGTGTAAATATGTTTTTAAGTATTATTAGAAAAATATTAGTTAAAAACTCCACCGTTAATTGTGATATCCGTGCCACGAGTGCTCGAGCTGCTCATCTCGGAGCAAAATCAACGTACGCGAAGTTGTATGATATGATTATGATAACTTTCAATCAAAAATCTAAACTTAATGTATTCCGTTTTTGTAAACAAATCCCATTGCTATTAGATAGGAAAATATTAAGTAAGTTAATAATAAATAAGAATATTATTTACAATTAAACATTATTACCTAAAGTAATATAGTAAAACGTGTAGAAATATAAGTAAAATCTTTTTACACCAGCAAAGTCTTTAAAACCTATTTTAATAAATAAATACCTTTAGTAGATAAGTAATACTTGCCCAGGCTAAACAAAAAAATATTATTGCAATCCGTCTGAAATACCTTCTTTAGGTACCTATTTATCATTTAGGACGTCTCAATAATATAGTTTAAAATACACAGTAATTAAAAGAGAATAAAATTGAAGGGTTTTTCAAAATAATCTAAGATACTGCTATTAGAAACTAAATGGATAAAAAATGTAAGTATTACCTGTAATAACAAAAATAATTCACTTACCTTGTTTATTTTCTTCAAGAATCGACTTTTATACAAAAAATGTTGTTTATAATATCTAATAATTAACAAACACTTTGCACTAGACTTTCACACGTTCACGTAAGCGAATATTGAAATGAATGCGGTCGGAAACAAAAGAAACCCAATCCACAATCCAAGTGACGAGCGCTATGGAGCGCGAGGGAATCCCCTGACTAGCGTTGGTTATGCGCGAACGGGGTATTAAATTTTGGGGGAATCCCTGATCGATTGACACTGTGCACATTGTTTTTTTTTAATATCAATTATTAAGTTCGTGGTACGATATTATAGTTACCTAGATAATTTTATTAGTGGCGGTTATGCTCTCTGCCGCAGATTTACGATTTTTTATAAATAGAAAGAACTATAACTGATGGTCATAGTCGGCCTCGGGTGTCACCCCTAAACGGGTGACACCCGGGGCGGGCCGCCCCCGCCGCCCCCCCTTAGCTACGCCACTGGTATACCTAAGTATTGTGTTACTAAATTATTTCAAGGAACTTCTGACAGAAGAGTGGGGAAAGGAATCCTCTTGAGCAACATTTACGTATGACTCCAGTTTGGTTTACGCTTCTCAACAAAACTCTTTATGCCTTCTTGTCCATCGTCCTTATTTATATTCTGCACCATGATTTCTTCACCCAGCTTATATGCATCCAGTAATTTGAGGTCAATTTGTTTGTAGAAGAATTCTTTGCCAAGAGCAATCACGCTACGGCTTTTTAGTTTAATCTTTTCAATGACCTTGTCAACTTCGATGTCCAGCTCACTGGCTGGTACCACAGCTGTTACTAACCCACTCTCGTAGGCTTGTTTAGCTGTAATTGGTTCACCTGAAATTTTAAAGAAGAGGATAAGTGATAAGTCATTCAGGTTTACATACGCCATAACTTCACGCCAAATCCCTTGCGGAGTAGGCAGAGAGAACAGAGCTCCATAAGGCACGATACTTACACACCTCATTCGCTTCGCTGACTTTCATAACTCTTTTCATGCATGCGCGTCGATTTTTGAGGATCCTAACATCACCTTCTTCCAGAACACGTTCTATTTGTCATGGAATGTGTGTCTTGGCCGTCCTCGACTCCTACATCCATCCGCTTTCGCATTGTATATCTGCTTAGTCAATCTGGCATCATCCATTCTTTCTACATGTCCGAACAATCGTTCCTAAAACACAATTTGATGGAATAACAAGATTTTGAAATAGATACTATCAGATACGCTTTTCGTTCTATTACTTCTGTATATGAAATTTTGAAGGAAAAATTGGAAATAATTACTATTTATTTCTTCTCGCCAACCATAAATTTTTTTATTAAAAAGTGTTAACACTTAACAAGAAACTACCTATTACATAAATTGAATTTGGGTTTATCGTGTTTTAGCCGCAACTTGCAAATTCGTATCACTACTTATAGCTAACGTGGTACTCATAGTAAGATAGGGCTAGATCCCTTAGTATGCCATTAAGGGAACATGTACACAACACGTAGGGGAAGTCTCGGGATATTCTGTTGTCAGATATTTATAGTATACTGCAGGTTTCTTACCTGTAAAGAGCATATAGGTAGCTATTGATTTGGGTACACATCTAGCTACAGCTATTCCTGGCGTAGAACAAAATATTCCAAAGTTGGCCCTATCACAGAAATATGGTAATATGTATCTATTTCTGAACGAGAAAATAAATAAATATAAAAATAAATAAAAAATAAATAATTCTCATAATCATTAATGGATTAAATATTTTCCCCATGCCTTGGTTAAAACGTTTTTATAAAAAATAGTAAGGATCCCTAATTTATTTGAAAATATAATAAAAAAAATATCCTAATGCCTTCCTCGATAAATGGACTATACACCAGTGAAAGAATTTTTGAAATCGGTCCGGTGGTTTCTGAGATTAGCGCGTTCAAAGAAACAAACAAACTCTTACGCTTTATAATATAAGTATAGATATAGATAAGCATTCATATTAGATAGCTTATTAAATATGATTACCTAAGTAAATGTTGCCCGCAACTTCGTCTGCGTGGTGGAAAGCAAAAATATTATTCCTATGCCATTGTAAGGGTACCCAAAATAGTGATAGCGTGATAATATTTAGCTTAGGTGTTGACTCGACCTCTTGGCTATATTTATGCAAAAGTAGGCAGTAGCTTCAGAGTTTAATGTTTTTAAGTAGTTTTTATATGTAACAACATTATAAGTCTCGGTGGCGCAGTGGTCGAGCACACGGCTTCTGATCCAGAGGTTCCGGGTTCGATTCCTGATACTGGCCCACTCCAATGACTTTTCTAAATTGTTTTCGGAAATTATGTGTGATAAATATCGATGACTGAAAACTTTGTGCCCGGTATGGCAATAGGATCGCCACATATTCCATTTGGGACGTAAACATAACGGCGAGACGAAGCTTAACAGCCGCTGCCTACACCTTCGGGTAACAAAAGGCGTGAAGTTATGTTATATATTATGTAACAAACATACAGACAAACAGACAAAAATTCTAAAAATCATATTTTTGGGTTCGATTCGGATTGTAGATCATATACTCTTAAAAAAATATTCAATGTACAGTTTCAACTTTCCAACGATTTTATTAAATGTATTGATGATCTAGAAAAATTAATCTATTGGTCAACGAATTATCGATTTTGGAGTGCTGTAACTTAATTCAATAAATACCTACATAACACAATTTTACTAACCCAGGGGTAGAAAATTTACTGGTGTCCGAACATATTACTATATCGCAAGTTGCAACTAACTGGCAACCTGCAGCTGTAGCAAAGCCATTAACCTAAAAAAAAAAAAGATTTCAAGCAAAACATATAACATAAAAACATATAATAATAGGTTCGCCACCAATTCTATTTGAGACTTAAACGGCTAGTTGAGGCTTAACAACAGCTGCCTGCACCTTCGAGTAGAAAAAGGCGTGTAATTATGTTATGTTATATTTTGGAACTTACTTAAAATCCAAAATCCCTTGGTCAGTGGACAGATAGAACAGTGATAGAACTCAGTTCAACTCAATCATATAATTATGCTCGTTATTTTTTAGTTCTTGCATTGTATATCGGCTTAGTTCATTCTTTCTACATGCTCCAATTGAATACTGGCATCCTTTTTCTTATGTTTTAGGATTTATTTATATTTTAGAAATACTTAAAGTAATTCGAAATTATTAATTTATTACCTTTGCTATAACAGGAACAGGACTTTGAATGATACTTTTCATTAATTCACTTGCTTTGTTAAATATTAATTTATGTTGATCCTGACCAGTCTCAGATTGCTAATAAAAATAAACAAAATAATGAGTTACATAAAAACTATATAAATATAGCATAAAAAAAGTAAAAATAAAAACATACTAATTCTTTTAAATTGTGTCCGGCAGAGAATACATTGCCATTAGCAGATAGAACTATTGATCTTAGTGATGTATCATCCTTTTTATGATTTATTGCCTCAATAAGATGGTTCATCATATCCAGTGACAGAGAATTTCTAGATAAAAGTGCTTATTGTTAATCACAGAGATCTTTGTAGCTGGTATAACTTATAATTAACAATCTGTTAAAGCAGTAATTATTGCTTACTGTGGTCTGATATTACTTCTGGTTGTTTTTCTGAAGTCTTAATTATTAACTAGTGTCTAACTGCCTGTTTTTAATAAAGTATATATTTTTATTTATTTAAAATCTAATCAGATAAAAGATGATAACTTTTACCTACTTCATCAAAGTAATATTTATTATGTACATATGTTTAATATAATTCTTATACAAACTTGGTTTTCTCATGGCATAATGTAATTTCACGGGTACCGTTATTTTCATTTGTGATTATATATTGGTTATGCATTGACCGACTAAACATATAAAGTGGTCTCGAGCATGTTTTCTGAAAATAAATTGACCTCATATTACATAGTAAACAAAAAAATTAATTAATGTTTTAATTTAAGTCTTAAATTGATATTTTTTATGTATCGTTCACCTGAATAGCAATAAACATTTTTTCGTATCTAACTAAAACTTATAGTATAATAACAATAAACTTTTTTTCGTATCAAAATACTACGATCTAGGTACTACATAAAACTTTTAATCAGTGTACACAAATGTACTCTGTGATCGTACATAGTAGTAGATAGAGTAGAAAGTAGTAGAAACCAATTATACCATTGACTTGTTTTTTTTTTAGGTTTTTACTTCATTGCCAGGAATGCTAGGTACTATGTACCTACATAACTTCTCGCCAGATCCTTTGCGGGGTAGGTAGAGAGAACACAAACTCTAATCCATCTGATTGATTCGTTAGTGGACAGATCCCTAGTGTTTAAAAGCCATAATATGGCCCTTGGTTATCACCAAGGGCCATATTATGGCTTTTAAACACTAGTATCAATATCAATAATCAATACTAAACAGTAGTATCCTACTAGCAACGTTTTTAAATGTTTACATGTACAATGAGTAGCATTGCCAGACTTATTTTTGTTTAAGTTTGTTGGATAAATTTACAGCAGGCAGATATTAATATTTGTTTCGTTTGTTCGCGCCTGATTACACTCGCGTGTTAAATTATATAGGTATCTTTTTGCCTATTAACATAAAAACATAACTTCCGCCTTTTGTTACCCAAAGGTATAGGCGGCTGTTATGCCTCGTCTCGCCGTTATGTTTACGTCCCAAATGGAATAGGTGGCGAACCTATTGCTATATCGGGTACAAAGTTTTTCAGTCATCTATATTTCCCTTTTTTTTTTGCCTTTAGTTAGTTTTTAATTTATTTCTCTGTCTTGTCGTATGGGTTTTATTTTAGGCAAGTATTAAAACTATAGGTCTCGGTGGTCCAGTGGTCGAGCTCCCCGCTTCTGAATCTAGAGATTGCGGGTTCGAATCCTCACACTGGCTCAGTGGCTCACACCAATGACTTTCGATGTTCTTTTTGGAAGATAAAGTGTAAAAAATATTGTTGACTGAAAATTTTCTGCCCGGTATTGCCATTGCCCTGGCAGAAAGTTAACCTAATAGGTAGTAGTGTAATAGGTGGTAGAATCAAACCTAAAAGGTTTGATTCTACCACCATTGAGACGTAAACATAACGGCCAGACGAGGCATAACATCCGCTGCCTACACCTTCGGGTAGAAAAAGGCGTGAGGTTATGTTATGTATAAGTAAGTATTAGACTATTACTTAGAACTTAAATATAAATAACACTGTCAAGCGTGCGTAAAGAAGTTTTACTTCGAAAAGAACTGTTATGTTGCACAACGTATGCAATGCTTGGATCATGGACACGTGGCAAAGTTATTGTTGGCAGTTAAACTGTGACGCAAATCCTATCGACACGTTGTTCTATTCGTCATCGAGTGAGGGTTTTTTTTTACAAAAATGGAAGTATAGACGCACTCGTGCCTACTGGTCTAAGAGCTAGCAACAGCTAGAGTTTTTGAGTGACGATTTTAGGTCGACTAATTTTAAGATATGATAATAGAGAGATATGTTTGTAGAGACTTTTACCAAATTTTAAAATGTGTAAAAGTATTTTTAAGTGTAGTATGGTCTCGCGAAGTTTTTGGCAGATATCAATAATTGTAAAACATGTTTTTGTTAATAATTTTCGCAGCATACGCGATAAACGACACTTGATTTTGTTAATATATTTGTCGCCATATTTTGAACAATACACACAGTATCGTTATAACATATAAGTTGTTGCCTATGTGTTGTTCTGATGTATATCATGTATAAGCTGTATCTTGTAAAGTTTCAAAACTCAATTTAAAGTCGCTCAGCGAGCTATGGAGCGGGCTATGCTCGGGGTATCTTTGAAGGATAAAATCAGGAATGAGATATCCGCCAGATAACTAGGGTAACCGACATAGCTCGTAGAATAAGCTCGCTGAAGTGGCAATGGGCTGGTCATATCTGCCGAAGGACCGACGGTAGATGGAGTAAGAAGGTCATAGAGTGGAGACCGCGTCTTGGTAAACGTAGCGTAGGACCAACGTACCAGTCCGATGGTAAGACGACCTCAGAAAGGCTGCTGGAAAAGACTGGATGAGGAAGGCAGAGAATCGGATATTGTGGCGCATATTGGGAGAGGCCTATGTCCAGCAGTGGACTGCAATAGGCTGGTGATGATGATGATGTACGTATTATTACTTTGATACCGTACTAATCCAGAAATTTATTTCACTGTTTTAAATCCTTTCTGTTATTTATTCAACAACGATTGCTAGACCAAGCAAAATGTATGGGTCTCGCAGAAGGTTAGCAACCAGATACCGGTGTGGCAAAATTAATATGGGTTTTTAGATAGGTACATAACATCATATCAAAATTTCAGCCATACTAAAATGATTTAAAAAAATCAAAATTTTGTCAAAATCTAAAATTGCGTCTGGCACTGCTTTAGCAACTTAATGTAGACAGGTATTAAATAAACATAATGTAGCAAACGAATATCTTCTTGAAACCATTTGAAAAAAGGTTGTTTTACGTGTAGAAATAGGCTGCGCAACAAATGACAGCAACCACTACCACCAGCCAAGCTGCCTGAGTTACGTTCAGGAGAGTGAGAGGAATCATTACATAGTATAAAACAAAGTCACTTTCCGCTGTCTGTCCCCTTATATGCGCATATCTTTAAAACTACGCAACGGATTTTAATGCGGTTTCTTTTAATAGTTAGAGGGTGTCAACGGGGTGGTTTGGAGTAAAAAAAGTGATAATTTTCAAGATTTAGAACTTCAATCGCAAACCCTAAGTGATAGATCAAAACAATGTACTACGTTATTATACACCTTTAACGGGCGAAACCAATAATCAATCCCAATCTAAATTGTGCTATCTAAGATCAATATTTCAATCCATTTCTACTAATAAGCGTGCCATTAATCAATCCATGGATTGATTTTATTTGGGGAATCGATCGACAGATACATAATGATCTTAGATTGGCTTCAATCTTAGCTCCAATCTAAGATTATTGTGTGATTATTAATTTATCTACAAAAAAGTCCGCGAGGGTATATGTCTATCTTATATAGTTAACCCACAAAGACCATTTTAATTTTTTTACTTTTTACGAGAAGTAATGGCCTATTTACGAAGCGATTTTAAACATTACAGCATTAATTTTCATTCAATTAAATGTCTTAAATATATTGTGCATGTAATATAGATGATCGTGGCCCTTTACAGCATGCAATTTAAACGAATATTTTCGAAGATATTGCAGTATTAACATAGCGGGACAGCAGTTATTACTTTTGATGCGGAACAAAGTTCGCCGGGTCAGCTAGTAACTTAATATATTTATCTTAAAATAGGCCGACCTAAAATCGTTGTTCTCCCGACGTTCATAGCTCTCATACTAATAGGTTGGGGAAAAAGTATTTTCGTATTTTTGTATGAAAAGTCAAGACATTTTTTTCAAAGTTTATTTACATTTATTTACAATATATATGTACCGTTTTGTTGAATAACTTTCTGCCATTTTGTGGGCAGAGACATTATCCCGTTACTGTAGAAACTTTGGGACTTCTGATCAAAAAAACGGGACAAATAGTTTTGGCAGTCCTCTCTTGAGGTCAACCTTACAGAACCTAAAGAATTCTGAAGAGACCGAAACAGGTGAAAATCTGAAGGCGCAAGGTCAGGGCTATATGGTGGATGCACTAGGACCTCCCAGTCGAACTCTCTTAATTTTTGCTGAGTGGCTAAAGATGTGTGTGGTCTAGCGTTATCGTGATGAAAGACCACACCCTTCCTGTTGATCAATTCCGGCCGTTTTCTCTCGACTGCTTCCTTTAATCTCATCAGTTGCTGGCAGTAAAGATCAGAATAGATGGTTTTGCCGGACGGTAAAAGCTCATAATGAACAATGCCCTTCCAATCCCACCATACACACAGCATCACCTTATTTCGTGTTAGGCCAGGTTTGGCCACAGTCTGTGAAGCCTGGCCAACTTTCGACCACGACCTTTTTCGCACGTTCTTGTCGTACGTGATCCACTTTTCATCGCCAGTTATCAATCTCTTCAAAAACGGCTCGGTTTCATTACGTCTCAATAATGAATCGCAAATGAGTACACGGTTCATTAAGTTTCTTTGAGTGAGCTCGTGTGGCACCCAAATATCGAGCTTTTTTGTATAACCAGCTTTCTTCAAATGGGTCAAAACTGTTTTGTGGTCAATTCCCAGTTCTTCAGCTACATCGTAACTACTAACATGCCGATCTTGCTCCACTCTTTCAAAAATGGCGTCCATTTTATTCGTAACAGGGCGACCAGAGCGAGGTGCATCTTTAACATCAAAATTTCCGGACTGAAAACGTTTGAACCAAATTTGTGCTACTCTTACTGACACTGCATCAGGTCCATAAACATCACAAATTTTTTTCGCTGCTTGAGTTGCATTTTTGCCTTTTTTATACTTAATAAAATTTTAAAATGTATCGAATTTCTTCATTAGATTCACTCATTTTTACGGAGAGAAAAACAAATGAAAAATAGCGGGAAACAACTTTTTTTTATTTTTTTCTTTTCTTTATAATGTAACCTTTTTAATGTTACCAAAACCAGCCAGACACAAATAGTACAGTCAAAGAAATTTTATAATAAGTTTATACCTACGTTATGCGAAAAGACTTTTTCCCCGACCTATTATATGGGGGGCAGATGGGTTAAGGCCACTCCACCTATAATAAACATAGTAAATCCTTTTTCGGAGTGGAGGCGTTCTGTAATAATTTCTGATAGCTTTTTAATTGTAAATTTGCCTTGATATGGTGTTCACATATACATATAATAGAAACTTAATTTATTTTATTTTATTATTCGCCACAATTTTTGCACAACGTTACCACTCTAATTAAAAGGTGTCGCGTCAGTTGTGCTCGACTACTGTGATCGCATAGAATTTCTTAGTTAACTTGTAGGACGTTGATTTTAATTTGGTTGGATCTTAATTGTGATTGTCGAGTATTCTGTTTGCTACACCTTTTATTCACCAACCTACTGATTTGTTTTCAGTAGTGATAATAATGTTGTTATTTATTTCAAATGGTTTGAAAAGAGTATTTGACACATGAGTTTCTTGCCCGATTCTTCTCATGATAGCCCCTACACTCGGAATCGGGCCGCTCGTGGCGATTGCTTCCGTGTCTTTTTTTGTTCCACGGAGGCACTTTCCACAAGCGCTCGTGTTTGTTTTTTTTTTATTTAATTTTAAATCATAATGTTATCTGTACTTGTTGAATATTTTTAAGTGTCTGTGAAGACCTATAAAAATAAAGTTATTTTGACTTTGACTTGACTTAAACAAAGCCGCTTTCTCTGTGCCTTATGTCCCTATATCTCGGTGTGCTTAAATCTTTAAAAATACGCAACGAATTTTATTTTTATGCGTTTTTTATAACTGATACTTGGTGGCCCAGTGGTAGAGCACACGGCTTCTGATCCAGAGGTCCGGGTTCGAATCCTGACACTGGCTCACACCAATGACTTTTCAAAATTGTTTTCGGAAGTTAAGTGTGATAAATATCGATGACTGAAAACTTTGTGCCCGGTATGGCAATAGGTCACCCACCTATTCCATTTGGGACGTAAACATAACGGCGAGACGAGGCTTAACAGCCGCTGCCTACACCTTCGGGTAACAAAAGGCGTGAAGTTATGTTATATTTTTATAACTGATAGAGGGTGTCAACGGAGTGGTTTCTATGTTTAATTCTTAATTATTGTAGTAAAAAAAAGTGATAAATCCAAAATTTACTTAAATTTATTACTTTTGATGCGGATCAAAGCACGCCTTGTCAAATAGTACACAAAAATAAATTATTATTAAAATTAAACATATTACGCTCTGCATAATCACAGCTTTTATTTACTTTAAATATACAAAATTAACACTTAAATGGGTGCAAGTCTTATTTCTTCCATAGCTCATTGCATAGCCAGTCTAATCCTTCATATAATCCCTTACCCTGAATAGCGCTCGTA
This sequence comes from Euproctis similis, assembly GCA_905147225.2. NCBI lineage: Eukaryota > Metazoa > Arthropoda > Insecta > Lepidoptera > Erebidae > Euproctis > Euproctis similis. The sequence goes on from LR990122.1 coordinate 9,767,797, forward strand.
GGCTGAACATGCCACTGAAATAATGTAAGGATTTAATAATTAATATTAAATAGTAATAGAGAGTTAATATCATTACAAATGCTGATGTGAAAAATATCCATTTGATGAAAGAGAGTGTTAGTGTAAATGTAAGAAAGGGCATTCTCCGATGGTTCAGACATTCAGAAAGGATGGATGATGCAAGATTGACTAAGCAGATATACAATGCAAAAGCGGATAGATGTAGGAGTCGAGGACGGCCAAGACACACTTTCCATGACCAAATAGAACGTGTTCTAGAGGAAGGTGATGTTAGGAGTCTCAAAAATAACATCTATTTTTGAGACTCCTAACTCCCACTCCTTGCGTGCATGAAGAGAGTTATGAAAGTCAACGAAGAGAGTGAGGTGTGTAAGAATCGTGCCTTATGGCGCTCCGTTCTCTCTGCCAACCCCGCAAGGGATTTGTATTACTGTGTATGTACAACTTTAGTCATTTTTGTTACACATACACGTGTTTCAATTTTAGTAATAGTACAATTTATTTATTTTATACCTCTTGTAGGTAAATAACCTTCTCTGTCATTTCCCACTTCTATCTGCCTCTTTGTTGGATATTGCTAGTATTTTGCTACCCATCATCTCGTTAGTGTCATCATTTGGTACTATTAAAACATTAACTTCCTAGTCCTTAGGAGTACAGGTTATGAATAGGGATAAATTAATTGTCACTTACATTGCGATTTTTAATATCGTTTAGATGTAAGGCATTCGTAAGTTCAGCTGTAGTCATTGCATCAGGGATGTCCTGTTTGTTTGCAAATACAAGAAGCACGGCATCTTTAATTTCATCTTCTTTTAACTGCAAAACATGAAATTTAATTAATTTAATTTACTCCAATCAGCGCGTTCATTTTTAAATCTGCAGGAACCATGATAGTGGGCCGTTCAAGAATTACGTGACGGGGCAGGGCGATCTCTGCATTGCTTATGTTGGTGATCAATCACTTAAGGTTCGCATCTCGAAAATTATCATTTTTTCTTTACAAAATCATATATAAATTATAGATCAAAACCAGCCCGTTGACACCCTCTAACTAAATCCTTTGCGTAGTTTTAAAGATATAAGCATATAAGGGGACAGACACCGGAAAGCGACTTTGTTTTATACTATGTATTGATGATAAACACTGCGTGACATACAAAAAAGGTAGTGTACGACCGAAAGTTCGGTTTCGGCCAAAGTTCAAGATTCGGTGGCAGTTTCGGTTTCAGCCAAAATTTGAGCCGATACCGAAACTATTTCCGTACTAATCGTGATTGTGACCTGTGATTATTTTTGTCGATACTAAGAGTGTATACATACAAACAAACATAACAAAATAGTACATACATACAAACAAACTTAACTTTACGCCAAGTCCATTTCGGGGTAGGCAGAGAGAACAGAGCGACATATGGCATGGTTTATTTACAGCTCACTTACTTTTTTGACTTTCATAGAGAGTATGACAATACACTCAAACACGCTAGTCACTTCTTCAAGTTTCTGATTTCATCTTCATCAAAGACAAGTTCAATTTGGTCATGAAAGGGTCCCATTTCTTGCATCATTCATTCTTTTATGTCCAAGCCATTGGAGTGTGCACTTCCTTACTGTTACACTGACACTAATTTTCATTCCTATTAGATTTTTATGGAACAGGAGGGCAAATGAGCAAGCCTGGTGGTAAAAATCTACCTCTGCCCATGGACACCTGAAATTAAGTATGATGGAAAAGAGGGAGGGATGTGGCGTTCTGGGTACCTCTCTCACCGAATGAAACGCAATAGTAGTAGCTGCAATTTAGGGCTGTGCCCTCATTTCGACCATTTTTTCCTTACTTTCATGCACAATCTGCTGCCATACACAATCTCCATAGTGATTCGAATATTACCATGAGAACTTAGTTTGAAAAAATTTATGAATGGTTAAAGCAAACTTAATACATAAACCTATTGTTTTTACCATTTGAGGTTCTAATTAATGCAGCATGATGGGGAAAATTCACCAAAGTTAAGTATTTTAAGGAATTATATATTTGACCATGTGAGTTTTGATTTCGGCCGAAACTGAAGTGACTGCAGAATATTTGGGTTTCGGCCAGAGAAAATGAAATAAAATGATAAAGAAATGTTATATAAATAATATCTCTCTGATAATAACATTTTTCAAATAATAAGTGCAGTCATTTTATTTATCTCATATGTAAATACATAAAAGTATTGACACACTTTACTTGGCCAACATCGGAGATACCTAAAAATATAACATCTCCATAATGTATATACCCAGGATTATGTAAATGATTGATTGTTATTTTGTGTTTGATTATCTAATACTTGAATGGATAGTTATAAGTGGAAGTTATAAGAAAAAGGATCATAAATTACCATATCAACCAACTCCTCTTCTGCTTCTTCTAATCTTCTCCTGTCACTGGAGTCTATGACGAAAATCAAGCCTTGGGTGTTTGGGTAATAGTAGTGTCTCAGTTTTTTCAATTTGTCTTTGAAAGTCATATCCCACATTGTGAAAGTAATGTTTTTGTACTGTAGAGTCTCCACATTGAATCCAATTGTTGGTATAGTCGTCACAACTTCTCCCAGCTTAAGCATGTAAAGTATAGTAGTTTTACCAGCATGATCAAGTCCCACTGAATCAAAAAAATGGTACAAATAAAATATGTAGTTCTGGTAATGTCCACAGTTGATGTAGAAACTCAGTATGATGTAAAGCAATTAAATAAATACAGTATTAGGTGAATTTATAAACCTAAGAACTGTAAATACTAATAACAGTGTAAGAAAAGAAGCATTCTGCTCATAATACTCAGTAACATGACAAAATAATTGTATTTATAATACAGAGACTTGGCATAAAGTTATAAATATGAACTATTGCTTTAAAATTTTGAAAAAACAACGATATGCTGTTAGCAATAATAGAACTCACAAATTAGGATACGAATTTCTTTCTGGCCAAAAAGCTTTGTGAATATACTAGATATATTAATACCCATTGCGGATTTGTACTGAAATAACTAACATTTCCTAACAAAACCATGTGTATGTCAGTCAGTTCAATGTATTATGAAATAATGTCAAATATTACGGCATTATTACTCATCAATTTAGGTATATGAAATATGTAGTTAAACTGGTTTTATCCGATTACAAAGAATACATACTTTTCAAAAACTATGTATCTTAATGTGGCTTAATTTACATTTAGAACTTCCCAGCATTTTGAATGTTTGTTAGAAGATTATTTAAGTAAAATTATAGAAAACAAACATAAGTTTTATTTGTTTGTAAACAACTCTCATTCTCTTTAGTTTGTTTGTATTATTTGATAATAGCCTAACTTTTTTCTTTTTCTATCATTCGCCCAATTTGGACAGGCTAAAGCTCAGACGCCATACTGTCTTTTCTGCATTATAAAACATAACCTAGCATAAAATAATCAAAAACCAACACTAGGATTTGGATGGAACTAAAGCTTCCGTGATGCTGGTAGAGAGTTAGAGGACTGGAAAAGACGCGTTAGAACCGGCACCAACTGTGGAACATACGTCTTTAGCACTATTGCTGAGATTCTGTTAGGCCTGCTCTATTGGACATCCAGAGAAAAGAATGCGCCGCACAGTACATTTGCCCTCCCCAGAATATGACTACCAATACGGCCTGAGCGTCCACGCTCTGGCAAACACTAAACCGTGGACGCTGAGGGAGGGATTCTTCAGCGGGTTGACGTGTATCCTCCTCAGGTAAGTGTCCTTTTAGGTCCGCTTTCATTAATAAGGGTAGGGAAAGAAGTTGGGCCTCCGGATACCTCTCTAATCAAACGAAACGCGTCACTTTATGTCGATATTCTGAGAGGCGTGTTATTTCATAGCATAGCAGCCAGTAGCCATAGTGCATAGCCAGTCTAACCCCTCATATAATCCCTTCCCCTGGACAGCACACGTAGGCTGAACATACCACTGAAACAATTTAATAAATAACTTAGAATGTGATTATAATTGTAAAAAGGATTAAAAATATTTATTGCTAGTGTTGTTATATGTCTTGTGGTACATATTTTTGTAACTGTAAAGTTATATAATTTATCCTTTGAGGGAAAATAGCCTCATCCGTCATTTTCCACGTTTATCCGTCTTGTTATTGGCTATTGCTACTAAAGCGACTATCCATCATCTCTTTGGTGTCATCCCATTAAAACATCAATTTCCTAGTCCTTAGTAAGAGTAAGAAACATTAAATAAAGTGATTGTAACTTACACTATGCTTTTTAATATTATTTAGATTTAAATCATTTGTAAGTTCAGCTGTAGTCATTGCATCAGGGATGTCTTGTTTGTTCGCAAATACAAGAAGCACGGCATCCTTAAGTTCATCTTCTCTTAACTGCAAAACATATAATTTATTAATATAAAATAATCTATTCAGCACTGGCCCACAATGTCAATTTTTAATTCCTAATTTTTTTTATGGGATAGGAGGGCAAACAAGCAGGCGTGTCACCTTATGGTAAGCAACCAACGCCGCCCATGCACACCAGCAACACATATAGTGTTACTGTTGCGTTGTAGTGTTACTTTAAGGGATAGGGGATAGGAAAGGATGGGGAAGGGAGGTGGGCCTCCGGGTACCTCTCTCACCGAACCAAACGCGGCATGAGCAACTTTACGTCGGTCTTCTGAGAGGTCGTGGTATTTCACCGGTCGAGCCGGCCCATTCATGCAGCGAACTGCTTGGCTCTACCACTGTCAAATGTCAATGAGAAATAAGGGCTTTTTTACGAAACTTATGAAAAATTAACAAATGATTATTAAAAAAACAATATATATTATTCCTTGAAAGATAAGAGAGAAAGAGAACTTTCATTTGAAAAGGAGTTGGGGGAGGGTTGATAATTGTAAAATCCATTTTATTATTATAACTTTTGCAAAATGTTACGTAAGCATGGGGTTAAAAGGCTCAAGGCTTAAATAATTGTAATAATTCTGCTTAAAAATTTCTTTCTTTTCTCTCAATTCTCTTTTCTTTCAGTCAGTCGGGAGCAAAAGAAAAACGTATGGCTGACAAGCTTAGACAGCATAAAACCGAAGAATGGCGGGATAACCATTCCGAAGAAAAAAAGGGTAAGCCCAAATATTCTTGGCAGGGGCGGGCAGCAGCGTCCCTATCTATAACAGGTTTACCCCTGCGGTCTCCAACACGTCTGCCCAGCGTGGAGACTATGGGCATAAACCTCCCAAAATGAATAGAGCGCAAAACCAACGGCCCCCAGTTCCCGGTGGTCCCACTATTCTGGGCCAAGGCAGCGGTCGTGGTAACGGTGGGACGGGTCGTGCTAAGAATCTCCGGGTTACGGCAGGCTGTCACAAACAACTACGCGTGGCAACTTATAAAGGACGCAGTCTTCGGCTGGACCAACATCTCACCAAACTCGAGGTAGAGCTGGATCGCTTGAACTGGCATATTCTGGGGCTATCTGAAATCCGGCGAGAGGGGGGGGGACACGATAACCCTACAGTCAGGCAACTTGCTCTATTTTCGAGAAGGTGACCAGCTCCGCCAGGGGGGTGTCGTATTCCTGGTCCACAAGGACCTCGTTGGCAGCATTGTGGAGGTCAGTAGTGTGTCGACCAGGGTAGCGTACCTTGTACTGAAACTTTCCAACAGGTACACCCTGAAGGTAATACAGGTATATGCGCCGACCTCGACATACTCTGACGAGATAGCCGAGGCGATGTACGAGGATATTGCGAAAGCAATACATTGTACCGCCAAGGCTCACTACAAGGTTGTTATGGGGGACTTCAATGCCAAAGTGGGAGTACAAGAACGCGGCGAAACGAAAATCGGTCCGTATGACTTGGGGTGCCGAAATCACAGGGGCCAGATGCTGGTCAACTTCCTGAAGTCTGAAGAGCTCTTCTTGATGAATTCATTCTTCAAGAGGAGTGGACACAGGAGGTGGACTTGGCGAAGCCCCGATTTTGTGACAAGGAACGAGATAGATTTTATCATTACGGATAGTAAGCATATATTTAGAGATGTCTCTGTGATTAACAGGTTCAATACTGGAAGCGATCACCAACTTCTTCGGGGCTCCCTAAAGAACTTAAAAATCGATTCGACCTGCTGGAAACCACTGGTGATGTGGACAAAAGGACCGACATTGTGGTCAACACGCTAAGGAAAGTGTCTCAAAGGTTGTTCCCGAGAACGCAGAAAAAGGAGTCCAAACTCCCTGCTGAGACGCTCGAGCTGATGAGGCAAAGGCGGGAAACTCCATCCGATCAGCTGTCTTCGTCAGAATGGAAAAGCCTAAACCAGCGTATTAGGAAGCTGATGCGGCGCGACCTTCGTCGATCGAATACCCGAGCAATCGAGGATGCGATCGACCGCAACAAAGGGTCGAAAGTGTTCGCTCAGCAGCTTGGAAGGCCCCGTCTGACGAAGCTGAAAACTGCGGATGGACGTGTCGTCACCTCTAAGCCTGAGATTCTCGCAGAGATCGAATCTTTTTACGGGCTCCTTTATTCCACACGGATGACCAAGCCGACGGGACACAGCGATGATGACCACAGAGCCCTGTTAACGCGTCACTATAGTGAGGACATCCCCGATGTCACAGAAAGCGAGATTAGGGCGGCTCTCGGGCAACTCTAGAACAACAAAGCACCCGGTAATGACGGAATTACAACGGAGCTTCTAAAATCCGGCGGGACTCCCATCCTCAAGGAATTGGCAGGTCTTTTTAATTCCGTCATACACCAGGGTATAACACCACAGGTTTGGAGCAGGAGTGCGGTGGTACTGTTCTTCAAAAAAGGTGATAAGACCTTACTGAAGAATTACAGACCCATCTCACTCCTGAGCCATATCTACAAGTTGTTCTCGAGGGTCGTCACGAATCGTATCGCTGTAAGACTCGACGATTTCCAGCCTCCGGAGCAGGCCGGGTTTCGAAAAGGCTTTAGTAATGTGGACCACATCCATACTGTTCGGCAGATTGTACAGAAGACCGAAGAGTACAATCAGCCGCTGTGTATGGCATTCGTGGATTACGAAAAAGCCTTGGACTCCATCGAAACGTAGGCAGTTCTGGATGCATTGCAGCGATGTCGGATTGACTGGCGTTATATCGAGGTGTTGAGATGCTTGTATGACACCGCCACGATGACTGTCCAGATACAGGACCAGGTGACGAACTCCATTGAGCTGAATCGAGGTGTAAGACAGGGAGATGTCATATCTCCCAAACTCTTCACCAACGCTCTGGAGGACGTCCTCAAGACACTGAATTGGACTGGACAGGGTATCAATGTGAATGGTGAGTACATCTCACATCTTCGGTTTGCCGACGACATCGTTGCAATAGCAGAGTCGCTGGAACAGTTAAGCGGAATGCTGCGCAGCCTAGACGAGTCCTCACGGTGTGTTGGTTTGGGCATGAACTTGGACAAGACGAAGGTCATGTTCAATGAACATGTCGTGCCCGGACCGATAAGCATCGAAGGGTCAGTTCTCGAAGTCGTAAACAAATACGTCTACCTAGGCCAAATTATCCAGTTAGGTAGACGAAACTTCGAGAAAGAGGCCGACAGGAGGATTCAGCTGGGTTGGGCTGCATTCGGCAAACTGCGTCGTGTCTTCAGCTCGCCTACACCGCAATGTCTGAAGACCAAAGTCTTTGACCAGTGCGTCTTACCGGTGATGACCTACGGTGCCGAAACGTGGACACTTACGGTGGGGCTAGTCCACAAATTTAAAGTCGCTCAGCGAGCTATGGAGGATGAGTATATCCGCCAGAGAACGAGAGTATCTGACATAGCTCGCAGAATAAGCTCGCTGAAGTAGCAATGGGCTGGTCATGTCTGCCGAAGGACAGATGGAGTAAGAAGGTCATGGAGTGGAGACCGCGTCTTGGTAAACGTAGCGTAGGACGCCCACCAGCCAGTTGGTCAGACAACCTCAGAAAGGCTGCTGGTAAAGACTGGATACGGAAGGCAGAGAATCGAATGTTGTGGCGCAAATTGGGAGAGGCCTATGTCCAGCAGTGAACTGCAATTGGCTGATGATGATGATGCTTAAAAATACTTGAATGGCTCCAAGGAATATTATCTTGAAAAATATCATACATTACCAAATGAGCCAACTCCTCTTCTGCATCTGCTACACTTTCCCTATCACTGGCGTCAACAACGAAAATCAAGCCTTGAGTGTTTGGGTAATAGTGGCGCATCAGTATTTTCATTCTGTCTTTACGACACATGTCCCACATGTTAAAATTAATGTTTTTGTACTTTACAGTCTCCACATTTATTCCTATTGTGGGTATAGTAGTCACTACTTCCCCTAGCTTGAGCATGTAGAGAATAGTAGTTTTACCAGCCCCATCAGGTCCCACTGAAACAACAAAATGGTACAAATAAAATATGTACCTAGTTGTGGTACTGGTAATACCTCAGAAGATGTGGAATCCAAGTGTGATGTAAAGTAATTAATTATAAATAGTGTTGGGTGAATTTCTGAGCTTTGGAACTTATTAGTTAAATTATAAGGTCTTTTAATTTTGGCATAGAGTTATCTATGTGAAATATTCATTTAAATATAGAATGATAAGCTGTAAACGATTAACTGACTCACATATAAGTATTCGTATTTCTTTCCTTCCAAAATTTTTAGTAAATATACTGGATATATTATTACCCATTGCGGATTTGTACTGAAATAACTAGTAATAACTATCACCTAAAACAATGTGTAAGTCAGATTTTAGTTCAGTGTGAGATAATGATAATTTTTAGGACATTACTCATCAATTTATCAACAGGAAATATGTAGTTCGAATTGGCTATATTCGAGATCTAGGATACTTACTACGTAAAAACTAGGTTTATCATATGAACTTGTTTTATATTTGGGTTTCTTCTCAGCATTGTAAACGTTTAATTGATTTATTTTGATTAAAAGATACAAATAAAACAAATTAATGGTGGAAATTGAGAAAAGTCAGCAGTCGCCGGTCAGCTGAGCGAACTGTTTTTTTTTTAATCCTTTAATTAGGGACACGCAAAAAGTATCGATACTTTGTGGTATTGGTACCTTTCGATACCGATACTTTGCATTCAATACTTTTACTCGATTAGTACTTTTCAATAGGTATCGTTTCGAATAAGTCTCAGAAAATGTCCCCAAATTTAAGAGTCTGAGTGTTTTACCACTCAAATGGATGGAGGTTGTTTTGTGTGTTTTATTTTAGGGGTAATTTTAATTAATAATCATCATTTTCCTGCCCTTGTCCCCCTCTGAGTGGGGTCGGCACGAAAATTTAATTATTTATTGTTTTTTTTTTTTTCCAAAGTATCGATTCTGTACTCATGAGTAGTATCGAAATAGAGGGCCTTCGCCACGTAGGCCCTGCCTGAGAGAAGCTCAGAAAAATTCTCGAATACTTGATAATTAGACGTATCTATACTTTTACATCCGTGAGACTTTATAATTGATACTACTCATGAGTACAGTTAGTGCTACTTTCTATTCAATTCTGTGTCCCTCATTAGACTTTTATAAAGTAATCGATTCTTTGAAGTACTCGATACTATTCGTTCGATTCTACTCAAAAACCAAAAAACTACCATTTTTATATTCTCGTCGGTCTGTCTGCAGTTTTAATAAAAAAAGAACGTATGAAGTGGACCAAAATCAAATCCAAAGTTTTAAATAAACATACAAACGAAACTAGTGTAAATCGTGTAATAAACAAACATATATTGTAATCAATATATTTATCGACGCCATGATTTATTCGGTCCATATTCCGAACTATCCGATTCACTAGACGCATCCTCTTCATTGAGATATTGCGCGCGCTCGTCTTCCGCTGTTATCAGCTCTATGACAGCCCTGAAAGAAACAGAAAATATGAGTTTTGGAGAAAAGCGTAATGGAAAGTTTGTCGTGGCCGTCCTTGACACCTACATCCATTGACCAAAACAACTTTTAGGATTATATCGCGTTTATTTATATTTATTTCCCGACGTTTCGAACTCTTTACAGAGATCATTTTCACGAGTAAACGTTTGTAAGTAAGTAAAAGAGTTCGAAACGTCGGGAAATAAATATAAATAAATAATCGCGATATAATCCTAAAAGTTGTTTTGGTCAATGAGTGAGATTCGCGAAAGTCTTAGAAATAAATACCTACATCCATATTTCATTCCTACGTCAATCTTGCGCATCTCTGAACCATAGAAGCATACCCTTTCTTACTTTTACACATCTAATCCAACCTCCTTCCTTGCTTGTTTTCGACGCAATCAGCTAGAATCACTCAATAAATTTTGCCCTACCCTCACTTCTACAGTTTGTTTTACTTTCATGCACACACTGCCATACCCAACTCTCGCTTCCATAATGTAGCGTTGGTTATGTACTCACTTTAAAACTTGTTCTTCAAAAGGGTTCTGTATAGTAGCGTGTGTACTGTCCACGCTGATTTTAGCTGCAAGCACCTGATCCAGTAAGGATCTCATTTGGAACAGTAACTCAGCAGTACGCCTCTTGCAGCCCACTTCTACTGATGTTATTGATATACAGCATTCGTCTGGATGATCAGCTATAATGATAATAGATATATTATTTTAGCAACTTTATTCTAATGATTGACATATTTTAAGTCTAGGTAGTACAGTGGTTGAACTCCCCGCTTGTGATTCACAAGTTGTGGGATCGATTCCTAGCTCACACCAATGGTTTTATGGAATTCTTTTCGAAAGTTGCGTGATAAATATCGAAGACTGACAACTTTGTGGCCCATGTATGGTAATAGGTTCGCCACCTATTCCATTTGGGATGTAAAGATTCGGCGAGTCGAGGCTTAGCAGCCGCTACACGCTTACACCTTCGGGTGGAAAAAGGGGTGAAGTTGACGTTTTTCTTTATATGTAATTATTAATTAAATATATTATATTCACACTTGGTATTCTTCTTAGCCACAGAAAAAACCCAAGGGTGAATATTAAACTAGAACAGAAACAAGGGAAAAAGAGGTTAGATTAAAATAGAATTAAATTTACTAATGAAGAGGCTGGTAAATAAAATCATTTTAAAACCTTCTGATGCTGAAAATTCTCCGAAGAACAGCAACGGCAATGTGTGGACCAATGTTACTTCCAGAAGAAAAAGCTCTGAAGATTCCTGTTTGCACCAGTAGACCAACCAAGCAGCTCCAGGATTCGAGCAAGTCGGTTCATAGCGAGTACCTCTCTTTGGTCTTTTGCGAGCCAACACACTGCTTGGGTGTACATTAATGATGGTACCTTCTGGGGTTTTTAGTCTAAATTTCGGTGTTTTATAAGGATGACGAGTGTTCAGGTTTGCCCATCTAGAAAATTAAAGAGATATGTTTGTATTGTATAAACTCAAAAACTACTATGCCAATTTCAAAAATTCTTTCATCATTGGAAAGTTACATTCATTCAGAGTACCATAAGCTATATTTATTGCCAGAAAAAATTTAAGTTCCTTACTAAAACTTAATTAACGTAATCCAAGGTGTAAAAAAGCGCCCTAAAATATGTTTTTTCGGGTCCGCTGGGGAAACTATTGATGTTTGTTCTACAATATTAAAGAACATGTAATTAAGTCTGCAATAACATATGCCTATCTCCTATGGATAACTCACAATAAGTGCGTTTAATGTTAAAATTTTATTTTGTTTATGGGATAGGAGGGCAAACTAGCAGGCGTGTCACCTGATGGTAAGAAACCAACGCTGCTCATGGACACCAGCAACACATATAGTGTTACAGTTGCGTTGCCGACCTTTAAGGGATAGGGGATAGGAAAGGATGGGGAAAGGGGGTAGGCCTACGGGTACCTCTCTCACCGAACGAAACGCGGCATGAGCCACTTTACGTTGGTCTTCTGAGAGTTCATGCAGCGAACTGCATGGCTCTACCACTGTACTACCACTGTTGTGAATCAAACATAAATATTTTTTGTAAAGTTCATTTAGCCCGAATGGTAATGATCTATAATCTTAGTAGACATGTTTGTCAGAACGAACATTTAATGTAGAATATTTGTGACTTCAAATATATTAGCAAAATGAAAACTTTTTAGCTCGTATATGAAAAAACGCGCCTTCGCTTGGCAGGCAGTAAAATATTTATAACGCGGAAAAAAGGTATTCAGCAGTTCTTACATTAGCACTGGTTAGGTTTTAAGTATAATAATAGTAATTGTTATAATTGACCGCCGAGAGCAGGGAAGGAAAGGGAGTAGGTGTAGGAAGATGGCTAGGGGTAGAAAGAGTGGCAGGGGGAGAAAGAGGGGTAGGGAAGACAAAGGGGTAGGGGTAGAAAGAGTGGGAGGGTGAGAAAGAGGGGTAGGGGAGACAAAGTGGTAGGGGGAGAAAGAGTGGGAGGGGAGAAAGAGGGGTGAGGGGAGAAAGAGGGGTAGGGGTAGAAAGAGGGGGAGGGGTATAACGAGAGGGAAGGGAGAAAGACGGGAAAGTTAGAAAGAGGGCAAAGGGAGAAGAGGTGGCCTTACCTGGCGGTAGCTATATTGGGATATAACGAGGCCGCAACTATAGCCTTGAACAGACTCAAATTGTCGTTATTACGGTTGTCCCATTGAGACCAAATACATCCGGACGGCAAGAAACCCATTTGTTTCAGATTGTTCGCGAACTGTTTCTTCATATCGGAGAGCAGTTGTAGCGTGTTGTGAGCCAGGAAGTTCTTGTAGGCGAAGGTACGTCTATCTTCCTCAGACAGTTGGTACTCCCACTGCATGATCGCCTCGGATATTGCGACTTGATCACTGCCCGCCCCAAAAGCGAAAGTCCTCTTTACTTCGTCCACTTCATCTTCTTTTCCTGAAAATTGTAAACTTAATAGATATAGGTTTCTTTAATATTTTTACAATCTTTATAGTAATTTGGTTCGTGAATAAAGGCTCATTTATACCCATCATTCATCCGACCTTCTTCTAGCCCCCTTTTTTAAGGGAATGGGGGACAAACGAGAAAACGGGTTATCTGGTGCTCAGACTGCAGGCCACCAGAGACAGACAGACATATTGTTCGCCACGCAACGCAACGCAACTTATGGAAGCGAGAGTTGGGTATGGCAGAATGTGCATAAAAGTAGGAAAAAGACGGTGGAAATGAGGGCACTGCGCTAAATTTGCGGATTGACTCTCGAACTCATCGGAAATAAGTTTGTAAGGAAGGAGGTTGGATTGAAAGAGAGTGTCGGTGTTAAAGTAAGACAGGGACATGCTCCGATGGTTCGGACATGTAGGAAGAATGGACGACGTAAGAGTGACTAAGCAGATATACAATGCAAAAGCGGACCGATTTAGGAGTCGACGACGGCCACGTCACAACTTCCATGACCAAATAGAACGAGTTCTGAAGGAAGGTGATGTTAGAAGCCTTAAAAAACGACACGCGTGTGTGACAAGAGTTACGAAAGTCAAAGAAGTGACTGAGACGTGTAAGAATTGTGTTTCTGTCCTCTCTGCTTACCCCGCAAAGCATTTGGCGTGAAGTTATCGTTAGTAAAAAGTTTTAATATAAGATTAATTCTTACCAATAACAAGTTGAAAGGGGTCCTTGAATCCCCACACAGCGGCGACGCTCGCTGCACGGTCGATACACCCAAAGAGTGCCCCCAGCAGCAGCAGCTTGCCAGCCGCCGGGTGGACCGGCAGCCGGGCCAGGTGCCAGCCCAGAGGAGTCAGCTTCTCATCACTGTCCAAAGCACCGCATCTATTTGACAGCAAATGTCAACCTATACCTTGACGGTTTAATAGTGAGGTAATTACAATTAACTAAACTAGAATAGGCACCCGTTGACACCAAACAGACGGTGCCATCTAGTTTCCAAGATAAGCAACTGACATTTGTGGTATAAACACAATTTAATACATAATATAGTCTCGGTGATCCAGTGGTCAATCACCCCGCTTCTGAATCAGAAGTCGAGGTTTCGAATCCTGGCACACACCAATGACATTTCGTAATTTATTTCGAAAGTTATGTGTCATAAATATCGATGACTGAAAATATTTTGCCCAGTTTATGGCAATAGGTTCCTCAATATAATCCATTTGCGACGTACAAATTAGATGATATGACACCTTCGGATAAGAAAATCTGTAAAATTTTCGAACATAAGGCCCATTCAAGTATTACGTAAGCAGATTTATTACAATTATTTATCTCCCCACCCCCCTTGTCAGCAAAAGTAAGCAAAGCTCTTACCCCCTCCCCCATAATTACGTAAACATTTTTCAAAAAAAATATTACTACCATCTACAAGATTAGTCAATGTGGTTTTTTGAAAAATTTAATAACTACTGATGACGTAATTATCATCCGGATCCCTACGTCATCCAAAATAAGCAAAGAAAAGACCCCCACGCCCCCCTATAGTGCTCACGTAATACTTGAACGGACCCATATTCCCAAAACAATCTAACCATTAGGAACCACAACCATAAAAATCTTACTGTTGCAAATGTTTCACTGCAGACCGTACAGTTGTGTCGGCAGGTGGCGCTGGCATCGATTTGAACGCTTCAGCTGCATTGCCCAGTCGAAGTCTTTTTAGACACAGAACAGTCTCCAGGAGTGAGCTTCTTTGTATCTCAGGTAATAACCGATCATCAAGTTGGGCCACTCGATAGGATGACATTAGGTGATAGCAAACACCTGGTTGACAACGTCCAGCTCTGCCCCGTCTGAAATGAAGGAGATTGATATATAAAGACTGTTTCAGAAACAGTGTTCGATGCATGAATGGGCCGGCTCGACCGGTGAAATACCACGACCTCGCAGAAATTAGATGTCCCGTTTCGTTCACAAATCTTGCCTTGCAAAATCGTATTTCTAACGACTAATTCCACCAGCTAGTCTAGACTACTTATCACTAAACTAGCTAGGAACTAGCTTAGTCGTTGATAAATCAAATTAGCACTGAATTTGACAGTGACTACTCCTCACTGACTGGCTGGAATTAAGAGCTCATAAAAAGGCCTGCCGTTCTATCTGCATACCCCGCAACGGATTTGGGGTGAACTTACGCATGTAAGATTTAAAAAAAAAAACAGTCATCACCCCAGTGAAGTAATGATTTAAAACAACAAATCTGGAGTCACCTACCTACCTTTGTATCAGATTCGCTTTGGATATCCATTCAGTTTGCAATGTTGAAACGTTCTCTTCAACTTTCAATCCCGTATATTTCATTCGGCCAGTGTTAATTACATATACAATATCATCAATTGTAATAGAAGTTTCGGCTATATTAGTAGACACAATTATCTTACGAACATCTTCGGGTGGTCTTTCGAAGATTTTATGCTGCTCCAGCGACGGCAATTTTGAATGCAACGGATATATAGCATATTTAGACATCGGAAAACATTTGCACTCCTCCATTTTCTTTATCAACTTGCTAATGTGAACGATGCCGGGTAAAAATACAAGTATCGCACCGGGTGGACCTTTGCTGATGTGCAGTATCAACTCACAAATCAAACCTATATTCAGTTCTTCTATTCGCGGATCCTGTAAGGTTTTGTATACCTCGCGCGATATTTTTCTCTTGATTGATTCTAACCATGGCGCTAGAAAAACAAATTAAACGTACAAATATATTTTTGGTCCTAAATAGTTTTATAGTCATTATAATCCACTATAATTGATAAGGTCTCGGTGGTCCAGTGGCCGAGCACCCCGCTTCTGAATCCAGAAGTTGCGACACGAAACTTGGCTCACACTAATGACTTTTTAAAATTGTTTTCTGATGTTATGTGCGATAAATATCGATGACTGAAAACTTTGCGCCCGGTATGGTAATAAGTTCTCCACTTATTCCATTTGGGGCGTAAACATAACGGCAAGCCGAGGCTTAACAGTCGCTACACCTTTGGGTAGAAAAGGCGTGAAGTTATGTTACCTGATAACTTTCCACTTACAGATATCCACTCTATAATGAACTTCTTTTTCCATCTCTTTCGCCATCTGTCTCTTGAAGCGCGGCAGATGCTTCTGCCATGGCTTGAGCGGTTTCTGACTCTGATACTGTTGTACTGGCAACTGGTATCTCGTCATTTCCAAAATCTCTTCCAAGTACACGTCCTTTACTGGGTACGCCAACCCTTCTATGTACACCATGGGACACTTATTAAAGTATACCATTAGGGTTTCCGCATCAAGAGTAGCACTCATCAATACAAGTTTCAAGTCTTTTCGCTTTCGAAGCACCTAATAAAAAGTTGGACAATTTAGAACCAGACTTATAGAATTTGGAAGCTGAACTGAACTTGATAGTGGTAGAGTCACGCCGTTCGCTGCACGAATGGGCCGGCTCGACTGGTGAAATACCACGACCTCTCAGAATATCGACGTAAAGTGGCTTTTGCCGAGTTTCGCTCGGTGAGAGAAGTATTCGGAGGCCCAACTCATTTCCTCCTCCCCCCTCCCATCCTACTTCCGACCCAATCCATATCCGCTTGTAAGGGCCCGCAACGCAACTGTAACGCTATATGTGTTCAGGTGTCCATGGACAGCGTTTGTTGCTCACCATCAGGTGAAACGCCTGCTCGTTTGCTCCCTATACCGTAACAAAATAACAACAAAAACAAGCACCCTCTCTATCCCATTTTAAAGGCCAACAACGCAACTGTAACTGTGTTGTAGATGTCTATGGGCGGTGCTAGTCGCTTACCATCAGGTGACACGCGTGCTCGATCGGCTCCCCATGCTATAAAAAATTGACAATGCAATACTTTGCTAGATAACATGAGGTAATTTGAAAAGGAATTTATTGAGACACTGGTCATCATCACACATCATCGACTCGTGAAATACCACGAACTGAGGCTCATGCCGCGTTTTTTCAATGAGAGAGCTATGCGGTGGCCTAGCCCTTTTACTTTTCATTCCACTTCGGAACCCTTTCTCTATCATATCATAACCGCAGGCAACGCAACTTTAACTCTATCTGTATTGAAGGTGAGCATGGGCGGGGCTGGTCGCTTACCATCAGACCCACTTGAACTTTAACAGTGGTAGAGCCAAGCAGTTTGCTGCGTGAATGGGCCGGCTCGACCGGTGAAATACCACGACCTCTCAGAAGATCGACGTAAAGTTGCTCACGCGTTTCGTTCGGTGAGAGAGGTACCCGGAGGCCCACCTCCCTTCCCCATCCTTCCCTATCCCTTAAAGGTCGGCAACGCAACAGTAACACAATATGTTTTGCTGGTGTCCATGGGCGGCGTTGGTTGCTTACCATCAGGTGACACGTGTGCTCGTTTGCCCTCCTATCCCAAAAAAAAAAAAAAACTTCTTGGCTCCTATCCCATCAAAAATAATAATTCCAAGTAAATTAAATTAACATAGTAACGTAGTATCCATAACCTACTTATGTTTCTCAAACCCATTTCACTTTTTACAAACCTTTTTCAAAATGAAAATAGTCATGTCAATATCACAATCGCGTTCGTGCACTTCGTCAAGTATTATATGACTGTAGTTTGTCAAACCCTGGTCCACCTCCAATGTGGATAATAATATCCCTGTAGTGCAGAACATGATGCTGCCTCGAGGTCTGGCATCTACACTGAAAAAAAAATTAGTAATTTAATGTCAATTGCAATTGTAAATAGCTTAGATGTTTAATATATTATACTACTAGCTGACCCGGTGAACTTTGTTCCGCATCAAAAGTAATAAATGAGTAAAATTTGGATTTTATAAAGTTCAATTTGTGCTAATTATCGACACGCGTTTTGGCACGCAACGCAACTGCTATGTCTCGCTATGTTAATACTGTAATATCTTCGTAAATATTCGTTTAAATTACATGCTCTAAAGGGCCAGGATCATCTTTATTACATGCACAATCTATTTAGGACACTTAATTGGCTGAAAATTAATGTTTAAAATAGCTTCGTAAATAAGCCACTATTTCTCGTAAAAAGTAAAAAAATAAAAATCAGTGTGGGTTATCCCTAAGAGATATACGTTTATACGTAGAGATATACATAGCGTTTGCAATAAAAGTTCTAAATCTCAAAAATTATCATTTTCGAATTATAGATCAAAACTGTTGACAATTAAAAAAATTGTGTGGTTTTATGAAACCACCGTAAAAGTGAAACTTTTAAAATTGAGTCTTGGGTTATTGATTTTTAAATCTACTTTTTAAATATACATAAACAAAATATTTTTTCAATAATTATTTTTCAATAATTTAGTTAGTAAGTTTTTTAAATTGATGATTCTGATAAAATGATTAACATTTATATTTTTTTAGAGTGCAACAGTGTAAAACAGTTACTTAACAGCAATTTTTTTAAAAGTTTGCTTTGGCTTCGTTTTCGAACCGGACGTCACCGGCTTTCAGGGGATTGTGCGATAAGGGCTATTTTAATTTACTAGCCATCTAGTATTTGTTAATAGGGTTTCATAAATGTTTTTTATTTTACGTGGTCACGACAATAATTCCTAGATGGCGCTACTAGGTTGCTACTATTGATGATTCTGCCGTAATATCGTATTATATCGATAGATGTCGCCCGAATCGACAAGTATTCCAGCTACGGCACTAGGGATAACGCGACACCTATTAAACGTTAACAACATTACAACAAAGGATCTTTACAAAACAAAACGATATTTTTTCCTCCAGTAAATATGATATTTCGATTTATTATGAAAATGTGACAAATACATATATAAAGAGCACTATCTTATCTTATATCTTTAAACGAGCAATTCTTGTATATATATATATAAAATTGGAATCTCGGAATCGGCTCCAACGATTTTCATGAAATTTCTATTCCAGCAGATGGCGTTGTTAACTAACACGAAGTCAATGTGTGTTTGCTTTGCTTTTATTACAGTTTATCACTGCAAAAAATTAAGTATATGTTTCTAATATAATATGTTAGTACATAGTATATAATAGTATATATTTATTATTCTGTCGGTAAGATCGAAAAATATTATTGATATTTCATTATTTTATTAGTATGTAATTCGTACTTAAATATAATTTTCAAAAAACACAATTTATAAAAACACAATTTATAAATAATATAATTTTTTTTTTCTCCGCCTGCAATACGTACGTACGTATATGTATGTATGTAAAAAACAAACAAACAAACAAACCCGATCCTAGAAAATGTGTCGAAATTGGTAAAGAGGACGGTAATTAGACGATTATACATACGGCCCTCGTGGTGCATCGGTAAACCGCACTACCGATAACACAAGGTCGGGGCGGGTTCGATCCCTCGTCTGGGGGTGTTTTTCTACATGTTTTTTCTACATGTTTTTACGGTATTTATTTACAAAAATAAAGTGTATATTTGGGTAATTAATTAATATAAATAAACGATAATAGACGTGAAAGGCGCTCTGACGAGCGCCTTCACGTCACCGTCACGCGACATGCAACACGCAGACGAAAAAGTTTGAGACGATGTAATAAAAGTTTCACTTTAAAAACCGCATCAAAATCCGTTGCGTAGTTTTAAGGATATAAGCATATAAGGGGTCAGGCAGCTGAAAGGGACTTTGTTTTATACTATGTAATGAAATACATATAATGGGACATCGTAACTAATGGCCCTGCCTACCCCGCAAAGGACTTGGCGTGAAGCTATTATGTATGTATCGTAACTAAAATTAGCTTCTATATAAATAACAAAGTTAAGAGTGACTGTGTGTAACATTAGAATTATCTCTATTTACTTAATATAACTAATAGTCTCTTGGTTAAAATAACATTTTAAACAATTTCTCGGGTGTCTGTCTGTTTGTTTCTTCTAATCTCTGAAATGGGTAGACTAATATTATTTCTGACTAATATTAGGTCCATTAGCAAAGTCTCGTGACTTGAACTGTAAAATCTCAATAGCTAATGAGCAATTAAGGAGTAACATGCCACTATTTACCACACGCTGTCTACATTTTCGGGTCTAGGAATCGGCTGTTAAAGCCTCGATTCGCCTCAAATCGTTACATCATAAATAATGGAACCCATTGCCATAAACCGGGCACAAAGTTGTCAGTCATCGATATTTATCACGGATAACTACCGAAAAGAATTCCGATAAATCATTTATCACAGTCGATCCCACTTCTGATTGTGAAGATTTTATACTTAATAATGAAAAAGAGCCTCGTAATTTGCAACTTACTTTTCTAAACGAACTGCATAACCTACAGAGTCGCCAACAACTTCAGATCTCTCTTGAGCAACTCTCATGGCTAAGGAAGAAGCAGCAATACGTCTAGGTTGTGTGACAAGAATATTTGTGTACGCACCTCTCCCATTTTGAATTGCATCGTCTAATAATAATTGTGGAACCTAAGAGACAAGAAAATATAGCCATGGATTACATAATATAATAATTTTGTCGTCAAATATCTTTTTTTAGAAAGTAATATTAATAAAACGCTAGCACCGCTGTAACACAAATAATGTTGCAGTTGCGTTGTGGCCCATTTATGCAGCGAACTGCGTGGCTCTAAAACGTCGTTATGATGCGTCATTGTCAATTAGCTTGAAGGAGGAGATTCTAGTTTGTTATCTGTATAGCATAACACCTTTTTTTTATGGGATAGGAGGGCAAACGAGCATGCGTGTCACCTGATGTTAAGTGATCAGCGCCGCCCATGGACACCTGCAACACATGTAGAATAGGATAGGGAAGGGAGGTGGGTCTCTGGGTACATCTCTCACCGAACGAAACACGGCATGAGCCACTTTACGTCGATCTTCTGAGAAGTCGTGGTATTTCACCGGCCGACCCGGCACATTCACGCAGCGAACTGCTTTGTTGCTCTACCACTGTTAAAGCTTTTTAACGATAATGGTAAAAGCATGTTTCCAGCTCCTTACTGATACTTGAACTGTATACTATACATATATTTATGAAAATATTTTAACTACCTGTGTTGATTTCCCACAGCCAGTTTCTCCGCTGATAACAACAACTTGATTTTTTCTTATAGTTTTCAAGAGCTCCTTCGATTTTTTATACGTTGGTAATTTCTGACGAAATCTCATATATCTTTTGTATGCACTCTTTTCAAGCATATTCAGGTAATCCTCATACATGGCCGCACTGAGATTATCAATTTGAAATGATTTCTTCGTAATAACAACTTTTCTGGAGAGGCATTGATCAAGTTTCTCTTCAAATGTGCCAGTAATTATATCTTTATAGCCATATTTATAATCACCAGCGCCTCTTAACGAAAGTATTCTTTCATTATCTGTGTCCTCTGTTGTTACCATTTTAATATTTTTTTGTTCCGGTTGAATGTCATCACTTTCAACAACTTGATCTTTGGAAGTTTCTAACATTTCACATGAAGTACTGGGACCACTCGTTGAAGACATTTCTACCGATTCGTTATTTGATATTTGCATTTCACAGTCCGTCTCATCTTTGATCTTTTTTTTAATTAGATTTAAGCCTTTGAATTTTGGAATTTCAATGTTAAGTTCCTTAGACAGTGCAGTTAACTGCTTCAAGTTATCTTCTAATCCTTTTATAATAGCTGGTGGGATTGTGAGATTTACCTACAAAATGAAGAGTGCAAATAATTATAATATTATCATCTTGAGAATCTGAGTAGTAAATCTAATAGAGTAAGTTTAATAAAGTTAGACAACTGCAGCCTAATAAGTTATCAAAGGTTGTATAATCAGCCTACAGATAGTTCTTCTCATAAAAAAGACTAAAAGCTTTTATAATCTTTATCAAATACCAGCTTTTTCTCTGTGGGATCAAACTTACTCTCCAACCATTATAACAGTTGGTAATGATATGAGATGGTACTTTTATCTTTCATAATTTATATTAAAATGATACTTTTTAGAGACTGTCCCTTTGCTTCTACCCTCGCCCCAACAGGAAAAAAAAGGAACAATTTACGATATAAATTAGCGTCAATTTCGATTAAATGACCTTACATGAACTCTTTGGGGAGATTTTTTTTCTGTTCTGTTGTTTTTATAATAGAGACCGATTTGTTTTCCACGTAAACCGGCTGGTCGTCCAGTGACTACGAATGCCCTACTCCAATTATTATTACGACCACGACGTGACATTTTATATAGTTCTGTCCGTTCACGTTCCACCTTAAATTTAATAATTTTTCTATGGGAATTGTATCGTCTTACTGATACCAAAACTTTCGGATCGCGATGCCAATGGCATCGGACCAGTATCACTGACTGACTGTCAGCTGTCAGCTGATTTCTGAAGTCTTCTTCTTCTTTGAATGTGGCTATCGTGACTTTAGCCCGATTCTGCCAATGGATATCCTAGATGATACTTTCACAAACTGAGGAGAGCAAGTATTATTAGAATTTGGCCAGCTTTATATAATTTGTGACAATCATTACGACCCGAGTGATTAACCTACAACAAACACAACTATACAATATAAAATTAAATAAAATACAAAGTTACTATATACACAAGAGTTCAGCTGAAGTCAGCTCCTCAGCTGAAATCAGAATCAACTGTCAGACAAGTGTTGCCAACCCCATCAACCCAAAAAAGGGTCCCTAACAAAACAAAACAGTAGAAAACAATAGGGGGTTAAATAAAACCAGTTGAGGGCGCTATCCTTCGAGAAGCGTTTCATCATCATAGGCTCCTTTGGCACGCCACTGAGTGTAAATCGTACGTTTACATGAACTAAAATCTCAGTATAGTAATGTGTACATATTGTAAATTAAATACTATGGCAAAGCCTGTACCGTTTGTACTCCTATGTATCTATACTTAATGGAAAAAACTTTTAAATTGTATCATATGGATACAATATAAAAGTGGTAGAGCCAAGCAGATTACTGCATAAATGGGCTGGCTCAACTGGTAAAATACCACGACCTCTCAGAAGATCGACGTAAAGTGGCTCATTCCGCGTTTCGTTCGGCGAATGAAGTATCCGGAGGCCCACTCCCCTTTCCCATCTGTTCCTATCCTACTCCATTAAAGGACTGCAACGCAACACCTTCTGAGTTGTAGGTACCGATGGGAGGCGCTGGTCGCTTACCATCAAGGAACACGCCTGGTGGTTTGATCTCCCATCGGATATAAAACTAACTGTCAAGAAGTTCAATCAAGTACTTGTGTCAATTGTGTCAAACTTTATGTCAAACTTATTTTGATTGTTGGGTTTGTTTGTAGGATTTGGGATTTGGGTTGGTTGTAGATTTAACTAGATTTGTGATTTGTAATTCTTATATAAAATTACCTAATGAAGGTTTTTCTAAGAAATTTTTAAACAATGTTATCTAAAAGAGTATGTTCTTTCCCTAAAAGTGTAAGTAAATAAATACCTTGTTTCTGAAATAACGCTTTTTTTTAATATAATATGATTTCAAGATAATTTAGGTATTTAAATTGTGGTTGTAATTTTTTATTGAAGTGAATAAATAACACAGCATTAATTACTAATTGAATTTCAGGATTACTGGTCATTATTGTGCAGAGGTCGGAAAAAGAGAATTGCTACACTCATTGTTATATTGATCATTTTAATTAATGCAATGTTTTATGTTAGCTTAGAGCTCTATAACACTGTAAAAAGAAAAAATAAAGAACCATGGTTTAAAAGGTGGGTATGCTATTTTTTATCCTTCTTATTCCTGTTCAGCCCAGTGTACTCTGGTGTTGTTCTACTTGACAAATTAAACAGATGTTAAGTTTAAGCCAAATTTTCATATTTTTATTCAAATGTCTAACTTAAATTTCATGAAAATGAAGTAACAATAAGTACTGTATATTCACTGGATATTCACATTGTTACTTTAAGAAAAAAAAAACAGTTTTCACCATAATCTGAACAAAAGTGGTACTTAGACAAACTACTATTTCCAATGATTATATTTAGTGCTCATTGTTGTTTTATTTTTATGAAATTTGAGTTCAATTATATATAATTATGTATTAGATTAGTGTCTTCAAGTTATTTTAAATTGTAAGCTTCCTTTCTCTGTCACATATCCTTTCTTTTTCAGTTTACATTTTGATAAAGACTCCTATGTTGATGAAAGTGGAATGAGGGTTATAGTGGGTCATTACATGGGAGGCATCACAGCTGGAAACTTATCTGATGGTAAATACTTCATACCTTTTTTCTACTGTGTAGGCAGCAGCTACTCTGCTCAACTCATAGATCAAAATGTCACAAATGGAATAGGTTGCGAAACTATTGCCATACACCACGCTCAAAGTTGTCAGTCATATAGATATTTATCACACATAAGTTCCTAAAAAAATCCCAGAATTCAATGGAGTGAGTGAGTATAGCTGTTAGTGTCAATAATTTTACTATGTTTGCAGAAATAAAAAACAGTAACAACTACAACCCAGTCCCTGGAGCGGGTGAAGGTGGTCGTCCAGTTCAACTATCACAGAGAGAGCTTATAACAGCAAGAGAGTTGTACTCCTTGCACTCATATAATATATTAGTTAGTGATAAGATCTCTATTAATAGAAGTTTACCTGATATGAGGAGTGACAGGTAATTATTTTTACCACATAAGTATGAAAGTGGAGTTGGGTATGCCAGAATTGTCATGAAAGTAGAATTAACTGGATAATGGTCAATCAGCTGATTACATGAATGGGCTGGTTCAACCAGTGGAGACAACCATACAGAATATTTTCAAATGTTTTTGATGAGAGAGGCCTCTATGCCTGTTTGCCCCCCCTAGACTTAAAAAAAAAGGAGTTAAGCCCTGCAGAGCGACACTCGCGGGCCACCTTTAAAACTTTGTGAAGCAGAGAGTTGGTCTGAAAATATGTCTGTGTTAAGGTGCCATAACTTAACTTCACGCCTTTTTCTACCCGAAGATGTAGGCAGCGGCTGCCTGTTAAGCCTCGTCTTGCTGTTATGGTTATGTACCAAATGGAATAGGTGGCGAACCTATTGCCATACCGGGCACAAAATTTTTAGCCATCGATATTTCTCACACATAACTTACGAAATTAATTTCGAAAAGTCATTGGTCACATTGAGCCAATGCGAGGATTCGAATCCGTGACATCTGTATTCAGAAGCGGGTGCTCGACCACTGGACCACCAGACTAAGGTTAAGGTGCCATGACGCCATGAAATACTTGACCAATATAACTTTCGAAAATAATTCTCATAGATACATAATTTATGTATGCAGTTAGATCAATAGCAAAGTGCTACAGGCTAATAACTTTTTAGATTTTCTTGCGTTGAGTTCATCATTTCACGCTAAGTTCTTTACGCGGTAGGAAAAAAGAACATAGCGCCATAAGGCATGATTGTTACACTCGCTTCTTTCTTAGGCATCTCACTCACTTCTTTGACTTTCCTAACTCTTGTCATACACGCTCGTCTGTTTTTAAGGCTCCTGACATCACCTTCCTCAAGTACTCGTTCTATTTGGTCTTGGTGTGTTGTGGCCGTCTTCGGCTCCTACACTTACTAGTATATTATTTACAAGACATTTAGTACGTACCAGCTGACTGCATCAAAAGTTATTTTTACAGTGTATACAATTAAAGTGTCAAAACTTTACGTCGGTCTTCTCAGAGGTCGTGGTATTTCACCGGTCGAGCCGGCCCATTCATGCAGCGAACTGCTTGGCTCTACCACTGTTAATATAAGGGGACAGACAGCTGAAAGCGACTTTGTTTTATACTATGTAATGATTTAGTAATGAAATCATTTTTTTAAATTTTTTCTATTGCAGCTGTCGAAAGTTGGTTTACAATATTGACAATCTACCAACAGCAACTGTGATCATAGTGTTCCATAACGAAGCATGGTCGACCCTCATGCGCACTGTCATGTCAGTTTTGAATAGATCTCCTGGAAAGCTACTCAAGCAGGTATGTTTGACATGAACAATGCTATTTTTTAACTCGAGAGATACATACATACATACAACAGTACCATCTTCCTTTTATCAAATTTACTTCTTCTTCTTTAATTATGCAAAGTTACTTCTCACCGCCCATGAACACCGTGGTACATTGCCGTCCTTTAAGGGAGTACGAGGGGGAAATGACCTCCGGCTACCTCTCTCACCGAACGAAACGAGACACGCGCCAATTCACCGCGATATTCCGAAAGGTCGTGGCATTTCTCCGGTCGAGCCGGCCCATTCATGCAGCGAACTCTTGCAGTTACCATTCTACCAACCGTCCGCTCTTCCACTGTTAGACCTTCCTGCTATGTTCCCATTATTGGATCGGCACAACAGGTTTTCCTTTTCTACACCTCCCTATCATTCGCATCTTCCACACTAACACCCTTCCTAATCATGTCGTCTTTCACACAATCCATCCATATGTTCTTAGGTCTTCCTCTTCTCTTATTTCCTATATTCAGGTTCATCATTCTTCTCGCAACACGTGAATCATCCCTATTCATTATGACATGTCCATACCACGCAAGGCGATTCCTCTTATCCTTTTTATTCGCGCAACTTTCAAACTTCCTCTTACATACTCATTCCATATTTTATCCATTATCGTCGTTCCATAAAACCATCTCAACATCTCCGCTGTGGTATTCTTTTTTTCATCCATCCCTTTTTGTCCCCATATTTGTTTTTTTTTTTAGAATAATTAACATCAATCTGGTTGGTAGAAACCTTTATGCAAACGAATCGAATTGTCACACGGTCACTGTGATGATCAACTTGTATAAATCAAAAAACAGGAAGTGAGATTTGTATCTGATACCAAAATCTATTACAATGCATAATATTATGTAGATAATGCTATGTAATTAGTATCCATTGTTCAGAACCATGATCGAAATTATGTCTAACCAGTTAACCCGGCGTACTTTGTTCCGCATCAAAAGTATTTTTTACAGCGTTTACCATTAAAGTGCTAAATCACTTTTTCTTTACTACATTATAACGGGTGCGCCAGAGAAACTTACTTATTTGAAAAAATTCCCGCGCAGTGAGTTGGGCGGGTAGAGGGGCATCTGGAGGGGGAAGTTCCCAAGTTTGTTTCTCCCTCCAGTCAGTTGCCATCATGCTCTGGTCTAGAGAGCAGCGGGCCTTTGCAGTTGAGAGCTTCTTTTCTAACGGTCGCTCACTTGTTGCTACGCAACGTGCCTTCCGCGCTCGCTTTGAAATTCCTCCTCACAGACTCGTTCCTGGCCGTAATTCGATTCACCAGAAGCCACTTAATTGTGAGCGAGTTACTGTCTGGTGTGCGGTGTCGGTAATGGGAATAATTGGTCCTTATTTTTTTGAAGAAAACGAACGCGCAGTTACCGTGAATGGAGCTCGTTACAGGAACATGATCGAGGAATTTTTTCTTCCAAGACTCGAAGAAATGAACGTTAGGAACGTGTGGTTTCAGCAAGATGGAGCCACAGCACACACAGCACGAGACTCAATGAATTTGTTGCGACAACATTTCCCCGACCGCCTCATCTCTCTCAGAGGCGATCTCCAATGGCCGGCACGCTCTCCAGATTTGACTCCATGCGATTTCTTTTTATGGTGTTATTTGAAATCCCTGGTTTATGTCGATCGACCACGGACCATAGCACACCTCAAGAACAACATTCGCGACGCCATTGCCAACATACCGATTGATATGCTGCGAAGAGTCGCTACGAATTTCAAAAATCGACTTCATCAGTGTATGCGCAATGGGGGTCGCCATTTATCCGATGTCATTTTTACGACTGCATAAAAAAAAATTGGGATATTGTATTCTCAAATAAAAAAATTTTAAAACAATAACTGAAGTACTTTTTTTTTATTGACCTTTCAAATAAGTAAGTTTCTCTGGCGCACCCTGTACATGGATTATACATAAAAACCACCCCGTTGATACCCTTTATCTATTGAAAAAACTATACGATACTACGCAACGAGGACGAACATTGAGAGGATTATAATATATATAAAAAAGCTTTTATATATATTATAATCCTCTCAATGTTCGTCCATGTTCCGTTCAATGCAAATAAAGTGAAGGAGCACAACGTATCATGACATAACGCCTTTTTTACCCTAAGGTATATGTAGTGGCTGCTAAGCCTCGAACATCCACTTAACCGCATAACGCTAACCTCTCTAATCTAAGGAGACTTCGAAGGATCTTAGTAGTATCCTGATCACAACGGTTGACATGTCCCCCCACAAAATAAAATATTGTGGTTTTTGCCGTATGATCTGCTTGCTTCCCTTCGACTTTGTGTTCAGAATCAACACACTTCTTGCGTCTTTACCGCATCTGTTTTACCTTCATGCGTACTCTGCAATACGCTCCTCTAATTCTCTAAGAATTTGTTTAAATATAAATATGTAATCTTCAAATTCCAGGTAATTTTGGTAGATGATGCCAGTGAAAGAAAGTATCTCGGAAAAGAATTAGATGATGCTGTATCTAAGTTGTATAAAGTGCAAGTGCTTAGGAATCTCAATAGGACAGGCCTGGTCGGTGCTAGGTTGATGGGTGCCAGGGAGGCGTTGGGGGATGTTTTGGTCTTCCTTGATGCTCACTGCGAGGTAAGTAATAAGCTTAACACTAAGAAATTTTGGATTCATTCCCTGATACAATCACCAATGACTGATGTATCACTGACGATGACTGGAAATTGATTTTCGTAAAATTAATTTCGATAATTATGTGTGATAAATATTGATAACTAAAAACTTTGTGCCCGGTATGGCAATAGGCTCGCCACCTATTCCATTTGAGACGTAAACATAACGGCCAGTCGAGGCTCAACAGCCACTGCCTACATCTTCGAATAGAAAAAGGCGTGAAGTTATGTATGTTATGTTAACTTTTTAATATTAAAAAAAATATATTTTTGATTCGGTGGTCTAGTTCATACCAAACACAAAACTATTGTATAATTGGTTTATATGCCAACTACTCTGTGAAAACCTTCGGATATTAAGGGTCTGTAGTTATGAAACCATCTATTGTTAAAGGTGACTGAAGGTTGGCTGGAACCTCTCCTGGACAGGGCAGGTAACGATGACGTATTCATATGTCCACATATAGATCTCCTATCCGAAGACAATTTATCTTACACGAAGAGCGTCGAGGCGCATTGGGGAGCATTCAGTTGGCGGTTACATTTCCGATGGATTATGCCCAGCGCCGAAGTACTACAACAAAAAGCTGTAGACCCTTCAAGACCTTATCCCACACCTGCTATGGCTGGAGGTCTCTTTGCCGTCAGAAGAAGTCTCTTCTGGCGTTTAGGTGGTTACGATAAAGGCATGACCGTATGGGGAGCGGAAAACTTGGAGCTGTCTTGGAGAGCTTGGCAATGTGGTGCCAGAGTGGAAATATCACCGTGCTCTAGAGTTGGTCATATATTTCGCAGACACAGCCCCTACAAATATCCTGGTGGTGTGGTAAAAGTGCTGAATTCAAATTTGGCCAGAGCCGCTACCGTCTGGATGGACGAATGGGCGGAGTTTTTCTTCAAATTCAATCCGTCTGTTGCAGCTATGCGTGACTTGCAATTGGTAAGAGATAGAGTTGAGTTGAGGGAGAAATTGAAGTGTAAAAGTTTCAAATGGTATTTGGATAACGTGTGGCCGCAACATTTTTTTCCTACCGATTCGAGGTGGTTTGGTAGGATACGAAATGAGGCCGGTGGTTGTATAGGGATGTCTTCTGGTACACCTGGTTTGGGTCGACTGGCTTCCACGGTGGCCTGCGATAACGTCGATGATCTTGAGTTGGAAAGTTTAGTAGTATACACACCTGAAGGGAAAATAATGACTGATGAAGGATTGTGTTTACAAAATGGAGCCGCACGAGTTTCGTTATCGGGCTGTAGTGATAGTCCCAAACAGATCTGGACACAGAAAGGGCCCAGATTGAAATCCTCGACAGGTTTATGTCTAACTGTGCTCAGTTCAGAGAAACAAAGGAAAGGTGTTGGTGCCATGATTGTAACCAAAAAATGTGCAACCACAGACTCCAGACAAATTTGGCATTTCGACCGTGTGCCTTGGCATTGAATGTGATATAGTTATTTAGTACAACATAATTAATTTAAAATAGGTGTACATACAATATAATCTGTCTGATCTATAAATTTTATATTTATTGGATCTGAATATCTGAGCAGTCTCGGCAGCAGTTTTCGGAGGTTACGTATGATAAATATCGATAACTGACAACTTTGTGCCCGGTATGGCAATAGATTCGCCACCTATTCCATTTGGAACGTGAACATAACGGCGAGACGAGGCTTAACAGCCATTGCCTGCACCTTCGGGTAGAAAAAGGCGTGAACTTATGTGAATATCTGAGGGCTCATCATAAATATCCCACGTTTCTAATATTGAACTACTTACTTTTAACTATAAAATACAATTCAAATGTTACAAATAAAATACCTGAGAATTGAAACCACTACCTTCACACTACGTACTACCCCGCCTTAACTGAGCTATCCTGGTAATCTTTTTACGTTGGAACAAATATTGATTATTTTTAAGACTGAAATAATTATTCTTTATAATATTGGGCTTGTGATAAGAACAGAAGAAAAAGAATAGATAATAATTTAACAACTAGAAATAAGAACTGAAAGAGTGACTAAGCAGATAGACAGTACAAAAGCGAAAAGATGTAGTCGAGGATAATCACGACGAAATCACTTCCATGTTTGGAAAGTAACGTCAGGAGCCATTAAAGTCAAACAGCGTGCATGACAAGAATTATAATTTAAGGTAGTCAAAGTTTGATTTGAGGTGTCAATTTTTATAGTATTCAGTTCAACAATAAGAACTGCTGTTACTCAAAAGACTTGGCGTGAAGTTATGTTGTTATCGTTATGAGTTGACAAGGTTGTGAATGATGAATTAATAGAAGAGTATTGTAAGATTAAGAGTACTTGGGGCACATTCAAGTATTACGTAAGCAAATTTATTACAATTGCTTACCCACCCCCACCCCCTTATTATCAAACGTAAGCAAAGCTCTTACCCCCTCCACCCATAATTAAGTAAATATTTTTCAAAAAAAAAATCGCAATACAAAATCGGTCTAAGGAATTTTTTGGAAAATTGAATAACTACTGATGACGTAATCATCCTCTCGACCCTCTACCATGTCATCCAAATTAAGCGAAGCAAGGCCTCCGCCCCGCTATAGTACTTACGTAATACTTGAACGCTTGTTGACCAAATTCTTGAGGTTAAGGGCTCCACAAAGCTATGCTTTTAGCAAAACACAAGTGATATTATGAAGTTATATACTAGTTAGTACAAAGGTTTTAATGTACATTCCATTTGATAAAATAAATTTGGAAAATGTCAAAATGGATAAATGGTACCACAGACGGGGACCAACTATTCCCATCCAGTTGTGGCGTTATCTCCCCATTTTTACAACATAAATAAGTTGTTGAGATGCAAAGTATATCAGGATCAAAATAAAGGAGGGTTTTTTAAAATAGCTACTAGGCGGCAGCACTGAGCAGTTAGGTCCAGAAACCTGTTTAAAATGCCAGGGCGTCTATTACTTCCTTAAGTGATGTCTGATGTTTTTGTGACAAAATTAAATAAGTATCATTTTTAAATATTATTAAAATAAAACTCAAATAAAGATTGGAACAAAACAAAAACTTCGTTCAGATATCTTTCGACAATGTAGCGCCATCTAGCGAAGTAATTTTATAACCCACATTACTGCAAGTACGCAAAGTTTAGTACTTAACACCTGTGATTTTCTAATATATTGTTTTATCGTATCTATAATACTTAGGAAATATTAGTTATGTATACAATTTTATACAATAAATATGTATATATAAAATTATTTTATTAAGGAGCAGCACTAACTATTTTAATAATTAATCTTAATTCTAATTATAGTTAGCTGTATCGCTATATATAGGTTCATTAATTAATCTGTGCGGAAAGAATGGGAGATGAAAAAATGACTAAGCAGATATACTGTGCAAAAGTGGGAATCAGAGCGAGTAAAGTTTATGGCGCTCATTTCCCTCTGGTTACCCTGCGAGGTACTCGGCGTGAACTTATGTATGTTATCTGTATGAGAGTTAAAAATTTACAAAATCTATTTATGAATACTTATGCATTAATATGCATTTATATATTTTTTTGGTTAATCAAACTCATTAGACACTATTTCTTACTTCCTCCAATTACTATTGTAATTATGAGGAATAGTTTTAACTTGTACATTTTAATGATCTGATTTTTCTAATTTTAAAAAGATTTCTCTATGGTAAATATGTTTTTTTTTATATGTACTAATTTTATATCTACCTGCTTGCAATATTACAAAAAGTTTTCTGTTTTTATTCCTAGTCAACGTCTTCATATTTAATAGGAATTTTGTATAGTACATAATTAAAATAAATTTGTGCATATTATAAAATTAATAGTTGCTTATTATATTAATATTTTTAGTATTAATTTTAGCAAAAAAAAAAAGTTTAATTTCAATATTTAAAAATATTATGTAATCTCTTTTTTTATTTGGTTATTTTTTATATTTCATATTTGTAGTATTTATTACAAGTCTGCAAATTTTTTCTTATATTGATGAGGATTTATCGTTTCGATATATTGTTCAGTGATACAGTCCCCGGACCTTGGTGTAATAGGTACCGGGTTCGGATATGACTTCAGAATATAAAAGGAATTTACATGTTATCAATTATAATAATTATCTAAAACTATGTATATATATGTTGACAATTGTTGACATATGATATATGTTGTAAAACGTCATAATTATATTCTGAACTGATATTATTATGTGTTACAATTTGTTATTGTATGTCCTAAGTCTTAATATATGTAAAGTAGATAGCTATATTGCGTCCCATCCTTGGGCTGGCCCATGATTTCTACAAAATACCCTTAGTAACAAACACGAGGTGTATGCAGTAGCAAAAATGACTTTTTACGCCAAAGTCTTTGGCCTAGTGGTTCTGAATACCGGCTTTTGATTCCGAGGTCTCCGATACGGATTCGTTGACAATTATTATCTATTATATAGAATTTTTTTTGCCGCTGCTTACAAATTGTTGTGTTTTTTATTATTAAATATACCAGTTCTAGTCTTAAGTTATTTTATAAAATGACAATCTAATAACATTCCAGTCTACATTAAGAAAAGTATGTTATTGTTTTAAAGATGTGTTACTTCGATTGATAGATTGCTGTCTATGTAGTTCTTGAAAAGAAAATGCCCTTCTTGTTGGGAGTCTGGGACACATAAATGACTGTTTGGAAGTTATGTGAAGATTAAAACAATTTTTTAGGATTGTATCGCGTTTATTTCTTATTTATTTATATTTATTTCCCTCGTGAAAATGATCTCTGTAAAGAGTTCGAAACGTCGGGAAATAAATATAAATAAATAAGAAATAAACGCGATACAATCCTAAAAAGTTGTTTTAATGAGTGAGATTCGCGAAAGCCTTAGAAACAATTATGTGAAGATGATTTTTAATACAAATTATGCCTGACATATTGTTTTATTGAATTCAATATTTTATTCGGCAAAAACACACTTACAATATAGTTAAAAAAATATGTTCCACCTTTTTTTTTACTGAATTTTGATTGCATCTAGCAATATGATGAATATTGTAACTAAAACCAACATTTTTAGTATATGTGTTTGTTTTGTAACATGAGAATACTCAACATAGATAACTGACGAATGCTTAAAATTTATTTTATTAAGACCTATTTTTAGTCTAATTCTTAGCAAAAAACAAAATAGTACATACAGAAGCGCACTGTCACATTTGTTTGTTAATCCTGTAGTTTTTAATAACGATTAAATTTTGGCTATTTACTAAAACATGCCACCAATTGGCACCAAGAAAAGAAAAAAAAAGAATGGTAATAATTTATTTATTCTTTTCATAAATTAAAAAAAAATACATGAATGTGTAAAAATCTGTCTTGTATAATACAAAAAAATATCTGTATAAATTATATGTGGTTTTATTTCATCTCAACACGAAGTACAATAGAAGAGTTATCAAGGTGGTATGAACAGCCAAGGTTTGTTGTATTTTTGGTGCTGAATTACAATTGTTGCCATTACATATGTGGCATCTGGCGTCGCTGTGACCACGGGCTCTCTCCACAGCGACCAGTCCAAGACAAACTGAATCAACTTGCATTCGGGGTATACAGCCTCTGAGGACGTCCACAGTGTTGCCAACTGGAAATAAAATAATAAAAAAATTACCCAGCTGCTGCATTGTCAATATTAGTCTGTATATATTTTTGGCGCGCTGCGAGTCAAATATAGTCTTTTTTTCAATGCTATTCTTGTTTTTAAAAGCTTTTATTTAACTTGCACTGTATGTATGTATGTATGTATGTATGTATGTAAGTATGTATGTTCGGTGGAATCTTGCAACTCAATTTTGAAGTAGATATCTTCAACCGATTGAGCTGAAATTTTGTATACACGTTTACTTTGGATGACAATGCATGATATGATGTGTGACATTATTCTACATCCAATATGGCGGACCACCCAAGATGGAGGAATGGATATTTTTAATGCATTTGTGCAATATGGGTATCAAATGAAAGGGCTTATTAAGTGTAACTCAAAAAATAATGTGACGTCATTCTAAATTCAATATGGTGGAATATCCAAGATGGAGGAAAACATAGTTTAAGCTTCTGTACAATATGGATATCAAATGAAAGGGCTCATTGAGAGTAACTGAAAAAAGAATGTGACGTCATCCTAAATTCAATATGGCGGATCATCCAAGATAGAGGAACTGTTTTTTAAAGCATTTCTACAATATGGGTATCAAATGAAAGGGCTTGTTAATAGTAACTCGAAAAAAAATATGACGTCATTCCAAATCCAATATGGCGGGAAAAATATTTGCGTTTCTACAATATGGGTATCAAAAGAAAGGGCTTGTTAATAGTAACTCAAAAAATAATATGACGTCATTATAAATCCAATATGGTGGAATACCCAAGACGGAGGAAAACATATTTTAAGCTTCTGTACAATATGGATATCAAATGAAAGGGCTCATTGAGAGTAACTGAAAAATAATGTGACGTCATTCTAAATCCAATATAACGGATCATCCAAGATAGAGGAACAGTTTTTTTAATGCATTTCTACAATATGGGTATCAAATGAAAGGGCTTGTTGAGAATAACTCGAAAAATAATGTGACGTCATTCTAAATACAATACGGTGGACCATCCAAGATGACGGCATACATATTTTTGATGCATTTCTACTTGCTATGAATTAAAAATCATCATTGTGATTAAATGGAAAAGAAAGCTCTAAGCTGAAATTGAATAAGATGATAGCCTTATTGAAGAGCTGGACTGTTTGAAATTAAGCGGTAAACTAACTTTCAATGCGTTGATGCGTTGAATGAAATGACACTAACCTAGCCAGTTATAACTAAAAATAAGAAAATAAATTAAAAGCAAAAATCCTTTTTAAAGAAGCTTTTATTTAAGCGCTCTAAAAATAAGAAAATAATATTTCCTTAAAAATTTCAAGTATCAACTTAGAGCCTCAGTATGTACAATTTATATAATAATAAAAGCTTGTCGCGAGGTTTGAATCCCTATCAGTAAGAAATTAAATTGCAATAGATAATGTAGTAAAGTTAGTAGATTAATTTACATTACATACAACCTTACACTCAGAATCGTCCGTGCGTTTTTGTTCCAATGAGGCAATTTTCTCATGCTTTTAATATGTTTTAATATGTTATGCTTTAAATATAATAATGAGTTAAATATCTGTATTTACGGACTATATTTAACTGTGTGTGAAGACCCAAGAAAATAAAGCTATTTGGATTTGATTTGACATTATAAAATTAGTACAGTTTATTTACAACTCGCGCGACAAGCTTTTATTATTATATAAATTGTACATACTGAGGCTCTAAGTTGATACTTGAAATTTTTAAGGAAATATTATTTTCTTATTTTTAGAGCGCTTAAATAAAAGCTTCTTTAAAAAGGATTTTTGCTTTTAATTTATTTTCTTGATGACTTTGCCATAATAATTTCTTTTGTGGTTTTCTGATTCAAATTAATCTACAGTTTTTAACATGATATTGAAATCTTGCACATGAAATTATCTTTATATTGATCTAACTTTAATTCAATAAACATATCGTTACAAAATGCGAATATTTCGCACCTATTTAAACTGGACAACCCGACAGTTTGGACTGTAAAATAAGTCGCAAATGTCGCAATCTAATATTTCCATATTCATAACATGACATAACTTCACGTCTTTTGTTACCCGAAGGTGTAGGCAGCGGCTGTTAAGCCTCGTCTCGCCGCTACGTTTACGTCCCAAATGGAACAGGTGGCGAACCCATTGCCATACCAGGCACAAAGTTTTTCAGTCATCGATATTTATCATACATAACTTCCGAAAACAATTTCGAAAAGACATTGGTGTGAGCCAGTGCCTGGAATCGAACCCGGACCTCTCGATCAGAAACCGTGTGCTCGACCGCTGCGCCACCGTTCATTTCCATATTCCATGGGTTTTATACTTTCGATTGGTATAGAATTGGTCAAATAAACCCGACGTGGAAAAAATAGGAAAAAATCTTTTTGAGAATTGTCAATTATTCATATCCTGAACTGAAATTTTTTAGCCAAACCATATGCGATAAACCTACTTATTGAAATATTAAATTTAAAATACATTACATCAAGTATACACGACAGTGAGGGTCGTTGTTCAGCGGATCTTAAACCCTAATGTACAATTTTTGATCGCAAAGCGGAAGACCGGTAATACTAAGACATTTGTTAGATGTTAATAATTAATTAATTTAGAAACAGAATAGATGATTAAATGTCACAGTTTGTTTTCTCACTAGTACTCGCGGCGATCCAGTTTCAGATTTAAAAATAGTGCGATCAATTTCGGGCTTCACAATGCTTTTACGGAATACTTTTTGGAAGTGGATGTCTTTTAAATTTGTGCCCGGTGTGTGGCCATACGTTCCGCCAACTCATAAATATTATTAATATGCTCACATGTTTTGTCGTCAGGCGTAGCAACCATTTTCAAACATCGATATTCTATAGGAATTTTAGAGTCTGTGGATGGCGGCGGATGTCCATAGTTGTGTACCCATTCAGCGGATACCCAGTTGGTAGGGTGACATTCTACTGGTATTCCTGATGCCGCAGCCTGCTCAGGGTAACAGCCAAGGCAACGTTGGTAGAAACATTTTTCTGCAAATGCTGGAAAAATAGAAGAAGTTATAGGTACTTTCTTTTTCTGGTAGAGGAGCTCTCATTGCACTGATACCTATGAATCGCGTAGGGTTCCGTAGGTACCTACCCTATAATAATAAAACCGAAACCCTTTTTACTTATTGCATTGTCATGACTCCATTATTTTTTTCTTTACACGGTTTTTGCGTAGGTGGAAGGAATGGTACTTTCGTTTTCTTAATTAGTTGTCGCATTTAATGTAAAACTTTTAAATTTATGGAGAGTAGGCTGCTATAAGCTACTACTGTATTTATTTGTAATATATGCCTTATCTTTTGGTACACAGTAGTAAGTGGAATAATTTTCTGACGTCGGTATTCTTCAATACCTATAGCTATAACATGTAGGGATTTCTGAATAGAATGAATAGATTTTGGATGAATAAGAATGAACAGTTCGTCACTGACACCCTCATAACCCTTACTATCAGGTCACTTGCCTGTACAAAGTACAAACAGAAATGCATCAGTCATCGTCATTTTCCTGCCTTTATCCCACTTTAAGTGGGGTTGACACAACATATTTGGCAAGTCAAAAGATTTGGTTGTGAGTTTAAGGCCGCCTGCCTGAGGTCTCTCCGAGCGAATCGCGGCATGATTATACGCCGATATTCTGAGATCGCTATTTTTTATAAGTAATTCACACCTACCTATTTCCATAACTAATATCCTTTTCCAAATGCATATCTAGCCTATAGAATTGTTTTTTTTATGGGATAGGAGGGCAAACGAGCAGGCGCGATACCTGATGGTAAGCGATCATGGTAACACTATAGCTGTGTGTTGCTGTTGCGTTGTCGACCTTAAAGGATAGGGAAGGGATGGAGAAGGGGGTGGGTCTCTGGGTACCTATCTCATCGAATGAAACGCGACGTGAGCCGACCCTACTTCTCCCGTGGCCATCCGCTACCCATTCTCATATTTAAGGCCAGCATCCACACTATGGCCCCTTCGGTGTTGTAGATTTCAATACCAGGTGACTTTTTATGACGTTATACCTACTTTTAAGGCTGTTCGCTTACACTTTTATTGTATTGTTTTAATGTCTGTGATGGTTTTTAGTTAGATATCTATTCGTAGCTTGTAACCTCTTCATCTACTTAGATCGCATGGTGTAATGTCACATTTACCTAACTTCATACTCTACTATTCGACTTTTTGAGTTAGATGAAGATTATTCCTGTCTCTCATAGATCTTATCACCGGCTTGACATCCGCGACAACATTTTGTAATAACCTTGTGTGATCCATAATACATTCTATTTGAATAAACTGACGAGCAAATTTGTTACGAAAAAAAAAACTTTTAAAATCTTTTTAATCGAACTCGAAATATTTTTCTTTATTGAGTTCGAAATTTAAATTATTTTTTATCGATCTACTTAATCGATAGTTACTTAATAAAATAAAAATACGCTTACATAATTGCTATATTTACATACGCCCACAGAACTGATTTCCGATGTCCGACCATGCATGAAAGATCACACCAAAAGATTGTTATATCAAACTGTACGTTCGCGTCCGAGAAAGTGTTTGATAGGCGTCTGACATAATTGTGCACGGCTAGTTGCATGTAGTCATGTACCAATACACCAATAGTCTATTGTAACTCTACACCTTACACTTTTTGCACTCGCCTCAATTGGCAGAACAGAATATTTCCTCTAGCCAAGATTATAAAA
Organism: Euproctis similis; assembly: GCA_905147225.2. Lineage (NCBI taxonomy): Eukaryota > Metazoa > Arthropoda > Insecta > Lepidoptera > Erebidae > Euproctis > Euproctis similis. Next base: position 9,806,871 of record LR990122.1, read on the forward strand.
AATAAAAAAAATCGGCCGATGCGTAACAGCCGACGCAATTTTTCACGATTTTTACTATAGTTCAATATTTTCTGGTCTATTTAGAATCAATAAGTACTTACACGTAATATTATAGAGTATTAAGTTTATTGGTTTCAATATCACCTTCTCAGCTATCATTTAGTTATTTGTAATTTAATCAGTCTTTTTCTTTATAATTTCACTCCTATTTCGCTCGACAGTTGTATCTTTGTTTGGTCTCATGGAATGGGTTAGGGGAACACGATTCCAATTCTCCTACAATTTGGCACAAATGTCAGTCAGTCTAGTTATCAAGCATAACTACTGAAAAAAAACCCGGAATGATTACACCTGTATTCGAACATGAGACCTGTGAATCAGAAGCCGAGTATCTTTAGGCTACAAGACTTTAATCAGTCTAATATGATCGTCAGTCAAACAAATACAAAAAAAAAACTGACATTTTTCTATTCATACATAACAACTAGCTGACCCGGCGAACTTTGTTCCGCATCAAAAGTAATAAATGAGTAAATTTTGGATATCAATTTGTGCTATATAGGTATCGGCTGGAACTGCTGTCTCGCTAGGTTAATACTGCAATATCTTCGAAAATATTCGTTTAAATTGCATGCTGCAATGGGCCATTTTGATCTATATTAAAAGCACAATCTATTTGAAACACTTAACTGGATGAAAACAAATGCTGTAATGTTTAAAATTGCTTCGTAAATAAGCTGTTATTTCTCGTAAAAAGTAAAAAAATATAAATGGTCATTGTGGGTTATCCTTAAGAGATAGACATATACCCCGCGGACTTTTTTGTAGGCCTTCTGAAGGTGTTTAATAATGTAGAACATTGTTTTGATCTATCACTTAGGGTTTTGCAATTAAAGTGCTAAATATCGAAAATTTACATTTTTCTTTACAACATCATATATGAATTATAGATCAAAACCACCTCGTTGACACCCTATAACTATTAAAAAAAGCTGCATCAAAATCCGTTGCGTAATTTTAAAGATATACGTATATAAGCGGACAGACAGCGGAGAGTGACTTTGTTTTATACTAAGTAATGATATTTTTACGAATTAATACAGAGTACAATATTTATATTTAATTAATTATTATTATTGCAGTCAATTATTGTGGCCTTCACAAGGAGGTTGTTATCGATTTTTTTATCAACATATGATGATATTAAACGCGGTACAGCTACTTAACTCTTTGAACACTGACCTAAATTCTACAACTGGTGTTACGGTGATCATCAACACGGAGTCATCACCCCACGCACTCCATGTGGCGACACAAACTTACCAGACGAGCATTGACAATGTAAATACAATTGTCAACAGATGAATAAATAAATATTTATCCAGAGATGAGACGAGTTTCTAAACGTGCTCATATCTTGTCAGTGTTGCCAATATATAGGTTCTAATATTCTAAACTTGAACTGTGATTAAATAATTTAAATTAATGTAACGTAAATTATTAAGACATTGAATATATTAGTTAAAATTCAAATTCAAAATATCTTTATTCCTTTGCTTAGAATCGTCATACAAAACTACTAGCTAAAATTCGCGGAGCTTAGATTCCCTTTCATCACACTGTCTTGAGTGTGAAAGCGAATCTAAGTGCCAGTTCCGGCGTCAAGGCTTCTTGAGAAGAACTAGCAAGAAACTCAAGGCCCACTTTTTCAATTTCCAGTTTAACAAATGGTAATAATTACAATCAACACAACACAAAAGGAGCAGTTCATTTCCAAACTTTTTTATCGTTTATATAATCTGCGATACAATAGTAAGCCCTTTGATATAATCTACTTTATAATTCTTAAAATTACCCATGGATAATTCAACCGCGTTAAATATAAAGAAGAACATTTTTTTTTACTATGTAAGACCATGAAGCTATATAGTAGATACTACAGTAACTGTAGCTCTACCGGTGAAATACCACTACCATTCAGAACCACGGCTCATGACACGTTCCGTGAGAGAGGTATCTGGAGGTGCATCCCACTTCCAACTCCTTCTCTTTCTCATACGGCTCGGCAACGTAATTGTAATTTACAACACTATGAGGTGTTCATGAGAGCTAGTCGTTCACCATCAGGTGAATCATTAGATTTTTTGCCCCAAAAAAAGTGAGCAGGCACCAAATCACAAATCGTACTGTAGCAGTGCAAGATTAAATAATTCTGAATCGATACCGTATTCAACGATTCAAGTAGTAGAGTCATTATTTTTTTTTGTTTGATAGTTTGTGTCACTAAATTAATTGAATTAAACCTCAAATTTCGGGCAGTTTTGTTAGTGTCGCTACGTTGGCAACATTGTCTAGTGTTATAAAGTATGTTACACTATTGTTAGTTATTGTTATGGCTGTTGGTACGTAAGCGACCAGTTCATTAATAAAACATCTATTGTATATGGCAAAACACTTTGTTTTATTTGATACCAACGTTTGTCATCCTTGTAGACAATAGATAAACTAACTATAACAGATGATTTAAAGTTTTTTTTTTTTTATTTACTTTTATATTTTCTCCTGTTTGATATAGGCTTGAGTTTATATGCCTACGTTAAGATCTGACATTAATAGAAAATTTTAGTACTGCAATAGCAATTTCTTTGCAGTGGTATGTATTTAAGTCTTTCAGGTGGAACTTCTGACAATTTTAGTTTTTATTTTTATTTTTCATGAACGTCATTCGCACAACCATAATTATTTCACTATTTTATATTGATTCAATTCAATTGAAAAGAGACTGAAATTTAAAAGACGACAAAGACAATGTGTTATATTTAATATGCTTATATTATTATGGTATACAAGATTTGTTATCATTGCATCTATTGTTATTTCAAGTACGTCTCCTCTACATCGCTTTTAGGTTAGGAGACGAAGAATTTAAGACGACAGTCTAACAAAAATTTTAGTTTAGAAAAAAGTGTAACAATTTATACATACCGTATGGCAATAATCCGGCAACACTTATTAAAAACACCAACATAATAATATTCTTTCACAAATTATATATAAATATAGCGTAGATACGTCCGTCGGGAACACAAGTTTTTATCATAATAATCTATAGTATGGAATCAGTTTTATCTTTTAAACATGTGCCGTTATCATTCCGTCGTAAATTATTTTGTTTTTAGACGTTGAAAACAGAGGTTTATCATGCTTAGTTAGCTGTTCATTTATTTTCGTATACGCTATGTTGGACACGCCTGTCACTGACGAAAATATCAATCCCGCCCTATCTAGTTGCTATGTGAGTTAAATATAGGTTTACAACGAATCCGTATTGGTATTTTGATTCCCGCTCGGGACAATGTGATTGCGTCGATTAAAATATTTACGCTGGGACTTGTTTAAAATTTAAAATATCTGTCTGTATACATATATCTAATTGGCTGTGTATACATACAGACTTAGTTCTGTCGAATCAAGAAGTCTTGGGATCGAGTCCGGACTGTGATATGTGTGATAAATATTACAATAGTTTCCACCACCTATTCTATATAAACTATACTATCTTTTAGGCTGTATAAAACTGCATACATTGGGGAAAAAAAAGTACTAAATTCGGTTCAGTAGTTTAGCATAATTTCAGAAACAGCTGGCCCTAAATAGAAAAATGTCATGCAGAAGCTCATTATTTAATTTCATAAATAAATATTATGTTATAACAGTTAGTTTAAGAATTATATATAAATATCAATATTTGCCTTAAGTTTTGACGTCACGAATATAGGCCGTTGTTTATGCAAAAAATGCGTACATTTTAAAAATGGCAATATTAATATCTGAACTAACAAAGTTAGATTAGCAAAGCGCTTTATTCATAGTTCATTAACTGGATGGTACTATGAAATGGGCACCTATATTATTTGTAGGAGTAAATTTGTTCCTTTTGTTTCTATTGTTTGCACAACTGAAAGTATAAGTGGTTGCGTGGTATTTATCTCGGAGAAGTCTTTTTGAGGGTAGGCAGACATAGCGTTATAAGGTACAATACTTACATACCTAACTTGCTTCTTCAACATTCATAACAAACATAACTCGCTCGTCGGTTTTTAAGTCTCCAGACATCACCTTCATAACTCTACAATAATGTCACAAACATTAATATAATATAACATAACTTCACGCCTTTTGTTACCCGAAGGTGTAGGCAGCGGCTGTTAAGCCTCGTCTCGCCGTTATGTTTGCGTCCCAAATGGAATAGATGGCGAACCTATTGCCATACCGGGCACAAAGTTTTCAGGCATCGATATTTATCACACATAACTTCCAAAAAGAATTCCGATAAGTCATTGGTGTGAGCCAGTGTCAGGATTCGAACCCGGACCTCTGGATCAGAAGCCGTGTGCTCGACCACTGGACCACCGAGACTTGATAATATAAAATAATAATAATTATTATCAGTGTATAAATACACTGATAATAATACTAACTTATGGAAGCGAGAGCTGGGTATGGCAGAGTGTGCATGAAAGTAGAATAAACGCGGTAGAAATGAGGGCACTGCGCAAAATCTGCGGAGTGACCCTCGCTGATCGCGTGGAAAACAAGGTTATAAGGAAGGAAGTCGGATTGAAAGAGAGTGTCGGTGTAAAATTAAGAAAGGGCATGCTCCGATGGTGCGGACATGTAGAAAGGATGGATGATGCAAGATTGACTAAGCAGATATACAATGCAAAAGCGTATGGATGTAGGAGTCGAGGACGGCCTAGACACACAATCCATGACCAAATAGAACGTGTTCTGGAGGCCTTCCTCCAGAACATTACCTTTAATGTTAGCCTCAAAAATTGACGCGTGTGCATGAAAAGAGTTATGAAAGTCAACGAAGCGAGTGAGGTGTCTAAGAATCGTGCCCTATGGCGCTCCGTTCTCTCTGCCTACCCCGCTAGGGATTTGGCGTGAACTTATGTACATATGTGTATAAATAAGAGAAAACAAAGAAATTGTTTTATATTTTTACGAGTCTAAAGTGGCGGACAGACGCTATATTTTATATATATAAAACTCGATGAACAATCTGTGTTTATAGATTGTTAAGTTTGAATTAACTCTCCTAGACAATAATTAATAGTTTAACGATCTTATGGTCGTGTGAGATGAGGAGGCGATGATATACTGCCAATTAAAAGACACAAATTGATTAATGAATTTCATTTAAAGACGACATTCGACACGATCCGTTTTGAACGAAATAGGTTTAAAATTTTTAGTCGGACGTATCTAAGACGGCGATACGATTTATGACTTTCAAAATGCCGTATCATTTTTTTAAGGAAATAAATAAAATCTTTAAATAAAAAAAAGGTAAAACTTTAATATTCCTGGTGGTCCAGTGGTTGAGCACCCTGCTTCTAAATCAAAAAGGGTTCGAATTTCGGCTCACACCAAGGACTTTTCGGAAGTTATGTGTGATAAATACATATCAATGATTTGAATTTTTGGCCGGTGTATGGCTAATAGGCTCGCATTACATTTGGGACGGACTCATAACGGCGAATCGAGACTTAACAGCCGTTGCCTACACCTTCGGGTATATGAAGGCGCCAAGTTATAATATGTTATGTTATTCACATTTCATTTAGTATTTTTTTTGTAGTCTATTATGACATCTATAATAGGTTATGAAATAGTACTGTTCTCTAGAGCATAGGTATATACCAAATTTATTTATAATTGAATGAACCAAGTCGCAAAAATGAAGGCATTTTATAACCTACTTTTGAGAAAGATCTAAAACTGAGAGTGGAGTCGTAAGCGTGATACAATTTCACTGTTATCAACCATAATACGTGACATTTTCGAAGGCTTCGCATTCAAAAAATAACGACCTAGATCACGGCTTAGTATGTTATGACAAAGAGCCATCTTGAACACGCCAAGGCTTTTACAATGTTTGTTATATGCTAATAATTTTGCTACAGATTTATCAAATGGCCCAAATAAGTGTGAAGTGAGTTTTAAAATGCAATGACATTATTTTTTAAACGTGCCTTGTATTCTTTATTTTATTATGTGTCTCGTAGTCACTTCACATTCTTAACACCAGAAGAAGTAACGAAGAAAACTATGCCAAGATGTAAAGGGCGGGAAAACCTTTTAGGCAACAGGTATAATAAGCATATATTATTATGTGTCTTAGTAATATTTGTCCTTTATTTTGATGCTATTGTAATGATTACGAACGTCACGGTACAAATATTTATGTTATTTGTAAACGTATTTACAAGAAAGTACATACATACTGTCAATTCGGTGATGTATGAGAGAAACACTGCACTTTTTAAACTCACTTTTTATTATTACTATTTATCACTGTTACACTGTATTCACAATTTGTTTCTTGTTTTTGCTTTGAACACAATATGTATATATGAGACATCAGTGAAAAAAGTCATAGCGTAATCTAATTCTACCCGTAGTGTCATCTATGTTTTGTAAATTTAAACAATGATGTCACCACTAATACTCTAGTTTTAGACATTCCGCCCACCAAAGAACATCGTTCTTTAACAAACCTTATAAACAATTTAACAAAGAAAACACAAACACACATTTTCCAGTAAATAACTACAACAAAAAAGGCCGCCCACCATGACACTTGCGACTAGTTAAAGTCTTAATTATACAAAAGTTAACTATAATTCAGGCAAGTAAGAAATGAAAATATAAATAAACAAAGTCTAAACAATATAAATAAATGCAGAAACTATTATCCAAATTTTAACCAACCAGCTAGAATCAAAACTAAGTTAGATCATTCATCACTTGCCTCAGGTAAAATACATAATTTATTACAGGGTCGTTTACAAAAGCCATGTTTTGTTTTAACCGTTACAACTCTAGTGATATTATCTTTGCCTGTGTGTTTCTCCACAATTTTCCCTAATAACCATTTAGCTGGAGGCAAAGTGTGGTCTCTAATAATGACTACATCATTAATTTCAGGCTCCGATTTTTTTATATTCCATTTATATCTTTGCTGAAGAGTCACCAAATATTCTTCTGACCATTTTCTCCAAAAATCACTAACCATTTTTTGGGTCAATTTCCATCTTCTTAAACTGGTTAGATTTTTAATTTCATAATTCTCGTCTGGAAGAATAATTAGAGGTTCTCCTACTAAAAGGTGTCCGGGTGTCAATGGCATGGGATCATCCGGACAGTTACTCAAATGTGACAGAGGGCGAGAATTTAAGCATGCTTCAATTTGTGTTAATACTGTCGATAGCTCTTCGAATGTTAAAGTAGAGTCCCCAATCACTCTCTTCAAGTGTGCTTTTGTTGATCGTACACCTGCCTCCCACAAACCCCCAAAATTAGGTGCGTGGGGAGGTATGAAACTCCACGTGGTTCCGTCATTAGCCAACAGTTTTTTAATTTCTTCTGTCACATTGGATGTAGCTCGATTGAACATATCTCGCAACTCCTTACTGGCACCGACAAAATTAGTGCCGTTATCACTATATAGTGTTTGACAATGACCTCTTCTGGACACAAATCGTCTGAACGCAGCTATAAAACCTTGTGCTGACAAATCCGATACAGCTTCAAGATGAATGGCTTTCGAAAACATACAGACTAGAACACAGATATAGCCTTTATATGATTTGGAACCTCTTCCTGGAGAACATCTGATTTTAATATGTCCGGTAAAGTCAACTCCAGATATCTTGAAAGGTCTGATCGGCTTCAGTCTATCCTTCGGCATTTGGCCCATGAAAGGTTGAATATTCTGTTTTGAATATCTCAAACATTTAACACATTTATTGTAACACCCTTTGGCCAATTCTCGAGCTCGAATAATCCAATATTTTGATCTTAATAAATTGAGCATCAATTGCGGACCTCCATGAAGTGATTGTATATGTGAATCTTCGATTATTAACTTTGTTAGATGACTCTTATCAGGCAAAATCATAGGATGTCTCGTATCATAATTCACAGCAGCTTCGTGAATACGACCGCCCACTCTTAAAATCCCATTATCATCTAAAAATGGATTAAGAGTGTGTAGCTTGCTGGTGCGAGGTACAGATCCACATGTTTTTAATTTTCTTAGGTCTTCCTCAAAATGTAATTTTTGTGTCTCTCTGACACATATTTTAATGATATCTTCTCTTTCCTCTACAGTGACAATTCGCGTTAGTCTTTTTTCTGACTTCAGAATAATGTTACAAAATCTTTTACAATATGCTAACACCCTCACCATTCTCTTCAAACTTGAAAATCGTGTCCAAATAAATTCTTCCTTTTGTATTGTTGTTGTCAAAACTTTAACAGGTCTTATCTCTTCTGTTGTAACAAATTCCTTAGAACTCGGCATACTATAATCCTTTTTTCTCAGCCACTCTGGACCATGCCACCATAAATCGTTATTTATTAAATTTAGCGCAGAGCTTCCTCGTGAAGCACAGTCAGCGGGATTATCTCGAGAACGTACATGGCTCCACTGTTCTCTTTTCAACATAGTGAGTATTTCTGAAACTCGGTTACTTACAAAAGTCGTCCAACGACTCGGTTCTCCGGCTAACCATGCTAGTACCACAGTACTATCCGACCACGCATACAGATTCTCCTCTGGTATGTCCATTATTTGTGACACTTCAAATACTAGTTTTGCAGCAAGCTGAGCAGCGCACAGTTCCATCCTTGGAATTGATATTTCCTTCTGAATTGGTGCCACTTTTGTTTTTGACGTCACTAGATTCACCACTATATCTCCGCTAATCTTTTTTACTTTCAAATAGACAGCAGCGGCATAGGCGACTTGCGACGCGTCAGCGAATGCATGGAGTTCCAATTTTTCTCCTTTTTTTGTTTTTAACCATCTAGGTAAACAAACTCTCTGAATATTACCAAGATCGTCACGAAATGCAAGCCATTCCCTTAACAAATCTTCAGATAAATAATCATCCCAGCTCAAGCCAGATTTCCATAGTTTTTGTATGAAAACTTTAGCATTGATAACGACAAGTGCGATCCAGCCCATAGGATCGTATAAACGAGCTATTTCAGACAACACCATTCTTTTCGTCATGGCTTCAGTAATCAGTGGTAGCTGCATACTATATTCAAAATTATCCGTATTTTTATTCCACACTATTCCTAAAACCTTCATCATATCATTATCTTTGAAGACTATTGATTGATCCGGCTTCTGACTCTCTTTTTTAATATAATTCAGTAGTTCTTCACAATTGCTACTCCATTTTTGTAACTCAAAGCCGCCTGCTTTCATTAGTTTATTCATTTGCTCATATATTTCAATAGCTTCAACTGAATTCTCACACCCTGTAAGCAAATCATCCATATAATAGTCATTCATTGTAATTTTAGAAGCTATTGGATATTTATTTTTCTCATCTTTCGCAAGTTGCTGTATTGTTTTTACAGCCAAATAAGGCGCGCAGGCTGTTCCGAAGGTAAGTCTCAGTAATCTAAAATGTTGAATGGAGTCTTGATTACTTGATCGCCACAGTATTCTCTGAAAATCTGTATCTTGTTTATTCACTTTAATTTGACGATACATTTGTTTCAAATCAGCAACAATACAAAATTCATGATATCTCCAACGCATCAAAATATGTCTCAAATCAGATTGGAGTTTGGGTCCGACAAGAAGATCATCATTCAAAGATACATTATTCACTCCTTTATTAGAAGCGTTGTAAACAACTCTTACTTTGGTGGTCTGTTTATCGTTTCGGATGACTGCATGGTGCGGAAGATATACGACTTTGCTATCTTCTATTTCTTTTTTCGATGTTATTAACTCCATATGATCTTGTTTCAGGTAGTCGTCCATTACTTTTCTATATTCGTCTTGTAATTCCTGATTTTTGTATAACCTTTTCTCTAATTGTTTCAACCTTTTCAGAGCAATTTCCCTCGTTTTTCCTTCTAAGCATTGTGGACTCGTATTCTTGAAAGGTAGTCTTACTACATAACGACCATCATCATCTCGCTCAGTGGTTTCTTTAAATATTTCTTCACACTTTAATTCTTCTCTGGTCATTCTTTTTCCGATTAAATCCGGCTCTCTTTCAATCTCCCAAAACTGTTTCAATAACTGATCTTCTTTTAATTCTTTAATGTGCAGACTCACAATGTGTTGTTTAAACTTAGACTCATCTCCTTCAACTCTACCAGACAAAATCCAACCGAGTTGCGTATTTTGTGCAATTGGCCCTCGCATTGACGGATGTTTCATTAAACCTTCTTTCATTAACATACCGTAAACATCAGCTCCCAATATCATATCGATTTTCTCTGGAGATTTGTATTTTGGATCAGCTAGTTTCAAACACTCAATTGCTGGCCAGTTTGAAATAACTGTCTCGCTTGATGGAATAAATGACGTTAACTTCGCTAGAACAAAAGCTCTGACACTGATGGAGAAGTTGCAGTTTTGAAGTGACTCTACTTGAACAGAAACCATACTTTTAGTTTTTGTTTGACTTTCACCAACACCGGAAACTATGCCATTCACAGTAGACTTTTTCAGACCCAATGCTTGAGTAACTCCCTCCGTCACAAATGAAACTTCAGATCCTTGATCAATCAATGCTCGAATTATAAGCGATTGACCAGACGTTGACTTTATTCGAACCATAGCAGTTGCCAATAAAACACGATATTCAGTACTCTCAGTAGTAAAATGGGCTGCGACTCTCTTTTCAGATTGTCTATTAGAAGGCACATTTTGAGCCAATTTCTTATCCTTTGTATAACTATTCGAATGTTGAGTTGCGGTATCTTGATTTAAAAGTCGTTCGTAGTTTAACATCAAATGATGTCTTCTGCCACAACGGCGACAACACATGGGCTGTCGGCAATGTTTCACTGAATGATTCGATGATAAGCAATTAAAACACAATCCCTTCAATTTAACAAAGTCGGATCTCTCTTCTGGAGATAGTTTTTCAAATTGTTTGCACTGATAAATTAAATGTGTTCCCTCACACATCGAACAGACTTTCTCTTTGTTCCTCTCTTGAAATTTTTCATCCATTATCGCAGAATGGAATGACCTCTTTAATTGCGACGCTTGTTTCCCAATATATAAATTAGGAGATTTTTGAGTAGCTTTACTTCCATCCAACAATTCTAATGTACGAAATCTGGTCTCAAGAAAACTACTTAATTGATTCCATTTAGGCAGCTCCTCTGACTCAAACTGACTAACTTGAAGTTCCCATAATTTTCTTGACTCGGAGTCTAACTTAATAAGTACTACATAATTAATTATTGCACCCCAGGTCTCGGTATTTATTTTGAGATTTTGTAAAGCCTTTAAACATCCGGATGTAGTATCAAGAAGCTGCTTTATGCCATTCGCTGATTCTGCATTCAAAGTTTTTTGACCAAACAAACGCTTCATAATTTCGTTGCAATTGAACCTCTTATTTGTGTAACGTCGGATCAACTGCTGCCAACCCTCTTCATAATTAGTTTCAGTTGTTGCAAGATTTGTTAATAATTGCTCGGCTTCTCCATACAAACTACCTTTTAAATAATGTAATTTTTGCACTGCGCTCAATGACTTGTTAGTATGGATAAGCGACACGAACATATCATGAAATGTTTGCCACTCATCATAATTACCCGAAAATCTTGGCAACTGTATTTGCGGCAGCTTGACATCGACACTATAAGCAGAAGCTTCACAAACTGTATTTTTCTGCACACCTTTTAAGTCCTCTTTCAAACGCGTCTTGTACTCGAAAAATATATCCTCAAACTGACTGTACATGTCTTGACAGAAGTAAGGAGTCGTAGCTTTCTTCTCCTTTTCAATTTTACTAATGAGCTCATAATGGGTTCTTTCGAATTTGTTCCACCATTTTTCTAAAATTTCAAGCCGAGACTCAATATATAATACATTAATTCTAGTCTTTGGCGACTTTTTATAATTTATCAAGGTTTTATTTATACGCTCTATTAAGTCCTCTTGATGCAGTATAAGGCTATTCATTTTAAGAGTATGTAGTTCAAAGATTCACAGTCACACCGTTCAATTCCAGAGACTAATTCGACCATCGACGTAGTATTAAATTCTTGTATTATTTTACTTTTTTCGTACGATTGACCAACACAAATTTTCCTTTTTTTCACTTGGTCAGTACGAATTTTGCACTAATTCACTCTCTTAACACGACTATGGTCTATTTTAAGACTTGCGTCTTGCACACACTTCCCGGGTTTCGGCACCAGATGTCAATTCGGTGATGTATGAGAGAAACACTGCACTTTTTAAACTCACTTTTTATTATTACTATTTATCACTGTTACACTGTATTCACAATTTGTTTCTTGTTTTTGCTTTGAACACAATATGTATATATGAGACATCAGTGAAAAAAGTCATAGCGTAATCTAATTCTACCCGTAGTGTCATCTATGTTTTGTAAATTTAAACAATGATGTCACCACTAATACTCTAGTTTTAGACACATACCATGACTATATATCCGTTGCCTAATTTCCATATACACAAACTTTTGGTTGCTTCGTTTGGATAAATAGAGGGAGCTGTTTATATTGGGTCCAAAACCTTAAACGATAATATACCATGTTGAAGTTATGACTCAATAAAAGTAGCTATCTATATGTATCTGCATCCAACAAAATTTACCGAGATTTTTATCCAATTCAGTTCCATATAGATATATGTAAGATTTCTTGTCTGTTTATTGATCCCGTATTCCAAGTGTTTCTGATCATTAAAAAAAAAATAAAGTAACAACCTCCTTTCACTCAAGGGTATCAATTAATTCTTGGCCGATACATAAAGTGTTCAATAAATTTCTCAAAAAAAAAAATACACGGCAACCACAGATAAAACGAACGAGTTTGTGGGAGACTTCTTAGTTTTCGATTAAAAAGGTTTTATTTATCTTGGACAATTTGTTAATGCCAGTCTTTGTACTTACCATTCGGTAGCCATGTAATTGAATCTTCTGGTTTTTTGAAGATTTATAACCGGCCATTTTAAATTTTGAGCTACCGTCCTTTGATTAGCGGCTCTATTTTCTCTGCTATCTGCCGGCTTCATTTGTTTTAGTTTTTTTTATCAAACTGACTTTTTGACATAATATATAAAGTGTTTCACTTAACTATTGCGACATTTTGCACGATTTAAGACTTCCATGTTCAACCAGTCCATTTAAAAAAAGCATTTAAATATATCACGATATACGGACATTGGCAATATTGAAACCTAGTTTCCATCAACTATTTGGTGAGTTTGAAAAAAATCGTGCATCTTTTTAAATAATATTATCTAGGTATCTCCAATTTTTACGTATGGATAATTGTTATTACAATATATTAGTACTTTAATATCCACATTTAAAATTAGACCATTAGAATAGTTAAGTGAAAACTGTACTGAAATTGGAGTAGCATGATGCCCACACAGATGATAAAAAGAATCCTTGTTTTAGCTTGAGTTGCTTTTTTAATGGAATAGGAGGGTAAACGAGCAGGCGTGTCACTGATGGTAAGTGACCAACGCCGCCCATGGACACCTGCAACACATATAGTGTCACAGTTGCGTTGTCGACTTTTAACGGAGTAGGATGGGAAGCGATGGTGGAGGGAGATGAGCCTCCAGATGCCTCTCTCACCGAACGAAACGCGGCATGCGCTACTTTATGTGGATCTTCTGAGAGGCGGTGGTATTTCACCGGTCGAGCCGGCCCATTCATGCAGCTAACCGCTTGGCTCTACCACTGTTGCTTCAGTTAATTTCTCAACAAATAGCTCATTATTTACAAAGTTTAATTTTAAAATATAGTCTGTTCAGACATGTTATAAAACATACATAACATAACATAACTTCACGCCTTTTATTACCCGAAGGTGTAGGCAGCGGCTGTTAAGCCTCGTCTCGCCGTTATGTTTACGTCCCAAATGGAATAGGTGGCGAACCTATTGCCATACCGGGCATAAAGTTTGTCAGTCATCGATATTTATCACACATAACTTCCGAAAATAATTTCGAAAAGTCATTGGTGTGAGCCAGTGTCTGGAATCGAACCCCGGACCTCTGGATCAGAGGCCGTGCGCTCGCCCACTGCGCCACCGAGACCTAACTGTTATAAAACTTCGATATTTACAGAAGTTCAATAAGGACTTGTGTAATAAAATTTCAATTAAAGTTTTCTAACATTATACAGTTTTTCAGGCATATCATTACACGGTCGGACGGATTGGTTAGATAATAATAATTATTATATATAATAATACGCATTGAACGCACTAGAGGCGTGACGAAAACTCATTCAATATTCTTATATTTGCCTGAACAACAATTGGTTGGTTATATTGTTTGACAAAAAAATTTGTTACGTAAACGCATTTTGCATAGTTATTGGCCGATGGGCATTTCGGGTAAGTCTGAGAATCGACAACATCTTTTTTTTCATCCTTCTTTTTTTCTTTTTTCATCCTTTTCATCATTCTTTTTTTTAATGGGTAGGCCAGGTAGGTAACCATAAATTTAATTCGCCAAACACCGAACATTTGTTAAATCAATTTTGGTGCGTATTTAGGTAATCTGAAAATCGCCTGTTATCTTTTATAACCCTGAGTGATAAAGGTTATCCAGGTTTAATAATTAATTAATTTATTAAACTTCGGGAAATAAATATAAAATAAGTTCTAAATAAACGCGATATAATCCATAAAAGGTTGTTTCAATATTATAAATTATTACTGTTTATTATAACATAACAAAACTTTTTCTACCCGAAAGCTGTTAAGCCTCGACTCGCCGTTATGTTTACGTTCCAAATGGAATAGGTGGCGAACCTATTGCCATACGGGGCACAAAGTTTTCAGTCATCGATACGTGATATTATGATTCCATATAAAAATACTCATAACCATTGTTTCACCATGCCAGCTAGTATTATTTTACAAAAGACTTTAAAATGTCCATAGCTTCAAGAAAGCCTTTCAACATCAAGCTCAAAGCTAAGATTAAGCAGTTCAGTTGGTAAATCAATTGTTTAGAACCCGAGAAGAATGATTTTTTTGTTTGGTTGAACGCACCAATCTCATAAACATTATCGAACATGAAAAATCAATGTTAGATTGTCTGTTTATTGAGGAATTAAATATTATCACGCAACAACCAATAGCAGCGGAGCACTGATCTTTTTAGTGTTGAATGTTCGCGCTGGTTTTATATTTCATATATAGAGGATATAGCTGATGCATATCTGGAATATAATATATACAATGGCTAAGCGGAAGGATATAGGAGTCAAAGACGGCCACAACACACCATCCTCGAGGCGTGCATGAACAGATTCAAAACTCAAAGAAGCAAGTGAGTCATATTAGAATCGTGCCCTATAGCGCTCTGTTGTTTTTGCTTACCCCAAAAGGGATTTAGCGTAGAAGCTATGTACGTATGTACATCTGTTGAAAATCAGCGGCATCTCTTTGTTTCGTTTGTATAATCTTAATCAGCTGTTATTATGAATAGAAAGTGGGGTTGTACGTGTGCCAGTATTGGACTATATTAAATCAAGATTAATTGTGGTGAGGAAAGGAATGCAAAATGTCCGCCGGCGGCCCAGTGACCTGACGATATCATCGTAAGGACGAATGGCTGGATGTGATCGCGTGAGATATTCCCGGGCACGTCCGCGCTGCCCTCACGATCCTGTGCCGTTATATTAATTTATCTGTCTCTCTCTATCTCTGTCTGTCTTACCCTTCTTTTACTTTGTACTTTTTTTTATTCTACTACTTGTTTATGGTCTCTAAAACCGATCCTCGTTTGTTTTTCGTCCAGATTTTTGGTTCTTTTTTCGAATTGATTCGAATATTTCCGTTGCAGCTATTGCGTATTCTAAACTGTTATATATTCAGTTTTCTAGCATAACGGCCTCAATACACGATGGTGCAGACAGTGGTAATTATGCTCCGACACGCCGTCTCTTAGTTTTTTATACACAATTTTGTTAGTAGTCTATATTTCACGCAAATTTTTTTGTTACTAGTGGCACCCAGATCAGAAATTTTTCAATCGCCAAATCGCCTTTCATAAGGAATATACACCAGGAGTCACAAAACTGACGAACGTCGGATTGGATTTGGTGTCTTTTTATGGAATAGGAGACAAATAAACAAGCGGGTTACCTGGTGGGAACTGACTAGAGCCACCCATGGATATATGCAACACAAATGGTGTTACAATTCCTGCCTTTATTTCGGAGGATGGGAAGGGAACCCATAGAATGTGTCCGTTTTATTTTGAGATGCCGTGCTATTTCATCGGTCGAGTCGGTCCATTCTTGCAGCGAATTGTGAGACCAATGTAAATTGTGTGGTGTGAATTTATGTTGTTGTTATGATCATAAATATTTCATCGTAATATTAATTAAATCAACGATATATAGGTGATAATATGGGTCCGGATTTTCGCAGTCCATAAAGCATGAAGCTGATCGGTTTTTGGTCCTCTGCGATTACAATATTTTCTCTCGGCGGACAGTCTTAACGATACTTTAAACGGTCTCGCCACCAATTACCTGGCACGTACATTTCTTATTTGCCCGGCTCCTCGAATTTAATTTAACACTTACCTGCACCGAATTTTAATTTCGGTGTAGATTTTAAATTTAAATTTATTGTAATAACCAATACCGCCATAGGAGGTGATAATTTCTTTAAAATTACCCAAACACTAGTGATAATCGGTTGTGTATGATGCCATAAATACTGCTCTGCTGCTGATATTGTTTTATTGGGTCCCAACTGAAGTGTATGCGTTGAGTTGAAGCTTGCCAATTGAATTCGTTAAGTATCTGATATTCATGTTATGTTATTATAGTTATTTTAATTTTTTTATTATTATTTCTAAATATTTGAAAAAAAATGTTATTTTTATTAATTAAAAGTTGTTTACGATGCGCGAATAGTACTATATTTATGGATCTGGATACATTTTCAGATATTATTTTCGCAATTTTTATATGAGAAACATAGATGAGGGAAATAATTGTTCCGCATATTATTATTATTAATTTTACCGGCACCAATTGGTGCGGCCATTCGGCATTTTAAACCCTGTCTTAAGAAAAAAGGTGTGATACAGAAAAACAATGAACAGTTATCAATTTCTCTTTTGCCTCCACTCTCATAGACCTATTTATTTATTGTTTTTTTTATGGGATAGGAGGGCAAACGAGCAGGCGTGTCACCGGATGGTAAGCAACCAACGCCGCCCATGGACACCAGAAACACATAAAGTGTTACTGTTGCGTTGCCGACCTTTAAGGGATAGGGGATAGGAAAGGATGGGGAAGGGGGGTGTGCCTCCGGGTACCTCTCTCACCGAACGAAACGCGGCATGAGCCACTTTACATCGGTCTTCTGAGAGGTCGTGGTATTTCACCGGTCGAGCCGGCCCATTCATACAGCGAACTGCTTGGCTCTACCACTGTTAAATTGTAGTTATGTATTATTATTATTATTATATTACGGGCTATAGTTGTGTAACGTCAAGCTTGCGATTTCATTGACCAAAATCTTTTACTACTAAGAATCACGCAAAACTATTTGATGTCGTAATAACTGATAATATTTATTAATATTGTCGTAAATCACGCAAATATTTCGAATCACATTCTCACATGCAAAAGTGAGACTCTTAAAGTATTTATCTATATATATATATATAAGAGATTTCCACCTATATATTGACTCATCACGATATCTCTGGAACCATAAGGCGTAGCGACTTGAAATTTGGTAGGATTATTCCTTTCGCCGAGTAGAGGTCAGCTAAGAACGGATTTTACGAAATTCCACCCACAAGGGGGGTTGCGGGGGTGTTAACAATGGAAAATTCCCATTTTTAACCTATAGCTGCTATCGACTTCAAATTTGTCGAAGATATTGCAGTTGTGTCTCGGTGGTCTAGTGGCCGCGCACCTAGCTTCTGAATCAAGAGGTCGCGGTTTCGAATTCCGGCTTCGTTGTTCCGAAATTGTTTTCAGAAGTTATGTGTGATAAATAGCGATGACTGAAAACTTTGTGCCCGGTATGGCAATAGGTTCGCCACCTGTTCCATTTGGGACGTAAACATAACGGCGAGACGAGGCTTAACAGCCGGTGCCTACACCTTCGGGTAGAAAAGGCGTGAAGTTATTTATGTATGTATTCTTTACAGTCTTCGTGGTTTTTAACACGACTTTAGAAAATATTGCCAACCATCTCTTACCGCGGGTATAATGAGAGAAGTAGAGCCACGTAACCCGCTGCATGAATGGCCCAGCTCAACCGATGGAATACCCCAGAATGAGAATGCACATGTCACAATTTAGCCATCCCACTCCCTTGAAGGCTGACAACACAATTGTAATACTATCAGTCTTGCAGGTGTCCAAGCTCAGCGTTAGCTGATTACTCGTTAGCGTTAGCTGCTTATTTGTTATCCCATTAAAAAGGTACCAAGAAAATATAATTAATTTTAAATAACGTTTGTACAGTTCTTACACTCTCTATTTTTATAATATAATAAAAAAAAAACCTTCGCAGTTAATAATGCAATTAAATAATAAAACACAGCTTCAAAGTTATATTATGTACTCGGAGCTACCGGAGATTAAAATATTAATTACTATTTACGACTTTCAATTATGGAATAGTGATGAACCGGTTCATAAGTATAGCTTCTGAAAATGTAGTAAATCAATTGAACACATAAACATAACATAACTTCACGCCTTTTTCTACCCTAAGGTGTAGGCAGCGGCTGTTAAAGCAAAAATGAAAATATCTTAGATAGTATATAAGTTAGTTTTTTCATATTTATCTCTAAGACTTTCGCGAATCACGTTCATGACATTAAAACAACTTTTAGGATTACATCGCGTTTATTTATTACTAATTTTATTTATTTCCCGACGTTTCGAACTCTTTACAGAGATCATTTTCCCAGTTTTTTCACTTAAAACTGTAATATATATATATATATATATATATATATAAATAAACAATAACAATACATATAACTAACAGTCTCGGTCCAGTGGTCGATCTCCTCGCTTCTGATTCAGAAGTCATGCGGGCGATTATGGGTTTACATCAATGATTTTTGGGATACTTTTCGGAAGTTATGATCGACGACTGACAACCCTGTGGCCGGTGTATAGAAATAGATTCTACCACCTATACTGTTTAGGACGCAACGATTCGGCGAGTCGAGGCTTAACAGCCGCTGCCTACGCCTTCGGGTAGAAAAGGGCGTGAAGTTATGTTTATAAATGGTAAAGCCACTCAGTTTGCTGCATATCTACGAAATCTCAGAATATCGACGTAAAGTAGCTCATGCAGCGATTTGTTAGTTGAGAGAGGTATCCGCCCATGGAGTACCCGTATGGCTATTCCATTACCTCTCTTATGTTTATCATCGAATTTCCGTATCTTGACATGTTTTCGACACCACTGCAAAAAGTGTCCGTTCATCTGAAAACACATAAATATAGAGTTTTGCCACGTGCGATCCCATTCGGATAATACCCACTTTGGATCTGAATTCATTCATCATTTTCTTACCCTTAGCCCACGTTAAGTGGGGTCGGCACAACATGTCATTCTTTAAACTATCCATGTTGTCAAAAGATTGCAGTGGTTTTATGACTGGCCGCATGCTTGACTGCAACCCCATTTGGGAATTAATATTTTGAATCCGAATTCCCTACCATTAATTAATCCTTACTAATATATAAATGTGAATGCAAGTTTGTTTGTTACGCTTTCACGCGATAACTACTAGGGTTTATGATTTCTCGACCTTTTCAATTTCTCGAATCTCGAGAATTCTCGAGGCTGATTTCTCGGGTCTTCTCGGGTTGTCGAGAAATTTACATTTACGAACGTTTTCTCATATTATTTGGTTATATTATAACATCAAAAATTTAGTGATTTTCATCTCAAATACAGGTATCAAGTTCAAAAACGTATTTTTTTTATGAATAAGAAATTCACTTTATTAAATCTACCTCTAAATAAAATTTAAGTCACCGTTTCTAATATTGAAATAACTGAAATAGCTGCTTCTTACTACATTAATATGAATAATATTTAGGGTTACATACACCAAAATATTTTTTTTTTACCAATTTTGTCTGTCAGTCCGTTTGTTCCGGGTAATCTTTGAAAAGGCTGGACCACTTGTGACGGGTCTTTTGTTGGCAGGTAGCAGATGTACTAAGGAATAATTTAGTCTACTTTAAAAAAAATCTTCTTTATGTATTTATTGCTTCTGAGGCGAAACAAACTACGATGGGTCAGCTAGTATTGAAATACTTAATAAATATTATTCTAACTCATAATGATATGTTGCAAGAATGAATGAAAGCCTACTGGCTAAAACAGTATATGAAGCGAATGTGAGTGGCAGGGTCGGAATCGGGAGACCAAATAAATGGTCTGTTTAAAATAGGAAAAATGCGTAGTACCCAAAACCGGCGTGAATGCATGATGAGATGTATGACTGTGGATGAAGCGAAAGAAATGTGTCAGGATCGTAGCTTGTGGAGAGCCCAAGTCGCTGCCTACCCATATGGGATACAGGCGTGAGTTTATGTATGTAATAGGTTGGGGAAAAAGTATTTTCGTATTTTTGTATGAAAAGTCAAGACATTTTTTTAAAAGTTTATTTACATTTATTTACAATATATATGTACCGTTTTGTTGAATAACTTTCTGCCATTTTGTGGGCAGAGACATTATCCCGTTACTGTAGAAACTTTGGGACTTCTGATCAAAAAAACGGGACAAATAGTTTTGGCAGTCCTCTCAAGTCCTGACCTCAAGTCAACCTTACAGAACCTAAAGAATTCTGAAGAGACCGAAACAGGTGAAAATCTGAAGGCGCAAGGTCAGGGCTATATGGTGGATGCACTAGGACCTCCCAGTCGAACTCTCTTAATTTTTGCTGAGTGGCTAAAGATGTGTGTGGTCTAGCGTTATCGTGATGAAAGACCACACCCTTCCTGTTGATCAATTCCGGCCGTTTTCTCTCGACTGCTTCCTTTAATCTCATCAGTTGCTGGCAGTAAAGATCAGAATCGATGGTTTTGCCGGACGGTAAAAGCTCATAATGAACAATGCCCTTCCAATCCCACCATACACACAGCATCACCTTATTTCGTGTTAGGCCAGGTTTGG
The DNA here is from genome assembly GCA_905147225.2 of Euproctis similis. NCBI lineage: Eukaryota > Metazoa > Arthropoda > Insecta > Lepidoptera > Erebidae > Euproctis > Euproctis similis. The sequence continues at coordinate 9,828,117 of LR990122.1, forward strand.
CCACAGTCTGTGAAGCCTGGCCAACTTTCGACCACGACCTTTTTCGCACGTTCTTGTCGTACGTGATCCACTTTTCATCGCCAGTTATCAATCTCTTCAAAAACGGCTCGGTTTCATTACGTCTCAATAATGAATCGCAAATGAGTACACGGTTCATTAAGTTTCTTTGAGTGAGCTCGTGTGGCACCCAAATATCGAGCTTTTTTGTATAACCAGCTTTCTTCAAATGGGTCAAAACTGTTTTGTGGTCAATTCCCAGTTCTTCAGCTACATCGTAACTACTAATATGCCGATCTTGCTCCACTCTTTCAAAAATGGCGTCCATTTTATTCGTAACAGGGCGACCAGAGCGAGGTGCATCTTTAACATCAAAATTTCCGGACTGAAAACGTTTGAACCAAATTTATGCTACTCTTACTGACACTGCATCAGGTCCATAAACATTTTTTTCACTGCTTGAGTTGCATTTTTGCCTTTTTTATAATAAAATTTTAAAATGTATCGAATTTCTTCATTAGATTCACTCATTTTTACGGAGAGAAAAACAAATGAAAAATAGCGGGAAACAACTTTTTTTATTTTTTTCTTTTCTTTATAATGTAACCTTTTTAATGTTACCAAAACCAGCCAGACACAAATAGTACAGTCAAAGAAATTTTATAATAAGTTTATACCTACGTTATGCGAAAAGACTTTTTCCCCGATCTAATATGTAGGTATAATTATAATGACAGCACCATTTTTGGCCGGTTATTTGATCTTATAAACAAAAGTAGCTTCTTCAAAATTCAAAATATCTTTATTCCTTAGACTTTACAAAGTGCTTAGAATCGCCATACAAAACTACTAGCTAAAATACGCGGAGCTTAGATTCCCTTTCATCACACTGTCTTGAATGTGAAAGCGAATCTAAGTGCCAGTTCCGGCGTCAAGGCTTCTTGAGAAGAACTGGCAAGAAACTTAAGGCCGACTCTTTTGAATTTCCAATTTAACAAATTATAATAATTACAATCAACACAACACAAAAGGAGCAGTTCAATTGCAAACTTTTTTTATCGTTTATATAATCTGCGACACAATAAGTAAGCCCTACTAATCTACTTTTAATAAAATTCTTAAATTTACCCATAGATAATTCAACCAATTCAATTCAATTCTTTTAATCTAAACAAGAAATTAACATGAAAGGAAACTTCAATGTCCTAAATTAATTAAATAACAATCACAGCTTCATTTTGATTGGTCATGTAGAACGAAATTAACTTAAAACTTCTAAGCAAAAATAGCTTCTAATAAACAACAAAAAAAAAAAACCTGAAATAAAATGTTAATATCGCAAATTCAGGTATTTATTCAAAAAATCATAATTTTAAGTAATATCATTAATATTTCTCGGGTTCTCGAGCTTGATTTCCCGGGAACAAAGCCCAACGATTTCCCGGGAATTCTCGGGTCGAGAACTCTCGGGAATGAACCTTAATAACTACTCAACCGATCATCATGAAACTTTGTAAATGAATGTTTGAGGTTTTAGAAGTAACATAAGATTTTTTTTATTGTTTCTTTTTTTAATTTACATATATTTGCACCCGAAGGAAAAATCTTATAATATAGTCTACAAAAATATCCTACATTAATACTCTGCATTTATACCTTATAAAATTGTCACTAATATATAAATGTGAGTGTAAGTTTGTTTGTTACACTTTCACGCGATAGCTACTCAACCGATCATCATGAAACTTTATACACATTTTCTTGGAGGTATTAGAAGTAACTAAATTCTATGGTACAGCTCGACCAACTTATCTGTGAACTGAGTGGCGGCGACACCGTCGACATAGTGTTGCAAGTTATTATAGATTTCCCAGAATTTGGCATGTTTGCCTAGTACATAGCGTAGTAATAAATTAGATACGTTATTAAGGTAATCTATATAATTAGTACTTATTATATTATTTATGTCTATACATTAATTCATTCATTAAGTGTGTAAAAAATATTCGAAAACCCTTGGCAAAGATGAATTGATTAGGGGTAGATAACCTGTAACTGTAACCTAAAATTCATGTTAGCTGCTGTTGGACAGTCCCTTTTTAGAGTAAGGTTTTAGGCTATATAACATCACGCTGCGACCAATAAGAGCGACGGGACAGGGCAGAGTTGTCAGTAGACTAGGTCACTGGCGGTCGGCTAGTTTCATATCTACAGGATAGATACAAGAGCTGACCTAGCAATTGGATATAATAAAACATGAGTTTTAGAATAATTCATTTATTGAAACCAGGTTTACAATAATTATGGTCTTTGGAACAACCCGCACGCCCAACTTCAGTCAGGCTGTGAGGAAATATACCTCCTATTTCCATGCAACCATCATCATCATCACTATCACTTTCTGTTTCTGTGTCACTTCTTACTTCTATTATAAAAGGCTTATCCAAATACGAATCTTGTTTCAAATATTCTTCTTCTAACTTGTGAACATGTTTGCAATGCTGTGCCCACTCATTAACCGTAATGGTTTCAAAGGCTTCTTGAACCAGGCGGGGAATCTCAGCATTTTTATGGTCAATATTTACTTCAGCTACTTTTCTTTTCATTGTGCTCCAAATGAATTCAATGGGGTTAAGATCACAGTGATAGGGAGGTAAGTACAAGCATTTGTGCCCATTTTGTTCTAATATTTTATCAATTTCATATTCAGGTTCAGGCTTGTTTCTTTTTATTAGTTCTAACAGCTGAGGTTTTGTGAACTCTTCTCCAAAGTCAACATTATTTTGTGTCAACCATAGTTGCATATCTCTTTTTAAAGAATTCGTATTTGGAACCTTATTTATGCAAACACGGTGATAGGGAGCATTGTCCATTACAATTATTGATGGCTGCTGTAAGTTAGGCACCAGTTTTTCAATAACCCACTTTTTAAAGTTAGTACTGTTCATATCATCATGATAATCACCACTTTTAGTATTAGACTTGAAAACGAGAAGTGCATTATTAACAAATCCAGTGTCCCCTCCTGCGTGTATAATAATATACCTTTGTCCTTTTGATACAGGCTCTAATACTCCGTCTAAACCCTCGCCTTGCCAACATTTACCTGATGTATGCGATGAGTGAATATATGTCTCGTCTAAATAAATTAGCGGCTGAGGTTGTGGACTTATTTTATTTTTTTCTACTGCATGCAAGTACTTTGCTCTCCAAGCTGATACTTCATTACGCTCCATTAGTACCTTACGGTTACTCTGAGTCTTTTTAAAACGAAAACCCATCTTGTGAAGCAGTTTTCGAAGACTTTCTCGTTGTCCTGTGTAATTAATTTCTGTCTTTAAGACCTCTAGTAGCTTCTTGATAGTTGGTAGCTCCTTTTTAATGGAATAAAACTCATGTACTTTTCTTCGAATAACTCCCATGTCAAAATCATCAACATGTATAAATCCCGTTTTACGCTGCCTCTCCTTGCCTGGGGTCTGAATTTTTGTACCAGTCTCTTCTGCCACATGCCCTTCTTTTACTATTTTAGATATGAGTCCTTGACTCACACCTGAAATAAATAACACATTATCATCATCAACCCCTTAACGTCACACACACAATGTTTGCTATATGTAAGTACGAATGAATAGTGGCAATATCAAAAGTAAATATCAGTAGATATGTACCTATTTCTTGTTGCGGGTTAGTTGACTCTTACATCCAACAAATTCATAAATATTGGGAAATTTACAAAAAGAAAGTGGGAACACTAACCTGTAGCTGCCGAAATTCGTTTGTATATTTGATTAAATGGTATAATCGGAGCCTCCGCCCGAGCTTCTTCTTCAAAAAAGGATTTAACCTTTAGAATAATGCTTCGAGCATCACTTTTAATCGCTTTCGGCATAATTAACGTTGTAAATATAGCAATTTAGCAACAGAAATCACAGAGTACCCGAATGTAGTAGATACTGACAATCGAATGACATTTCAACATGGCGGCCGTAGTTCCTATTTTTTCCATTTCACAGATAAGTTGGTGGGACTGTAATGATGTTTGATAGTTATTTAACGGCTTCAATGCGAGCGAAGCCGCGGGTAAAAGCTAGTTGTTTTTAAAGCAATGAAATGAAACTTGTTGTTAAATAAAACAACTATGCCATCGCATTATTGAATTATTTAGATTATGTTTATGTAAACTAGACAACGGAAACCAATACATTTTTTTGTCAATAAATACTTAACATATAAAAAAAACGCTTAACATAGAAACATCTATGCTCATCAGAATTATTTGTACTTGGGTGCGGATTGAACCTCTTGCCCACTTCTTAGCAGTCGCTGATTTAACCAACGCACCGCGAGACCTGTCAAACTAAATAATTACTGTCGAATATTATCAGGGTCCATTTTGTAACTGCAATTTGTAAAACTCCACTTATCCTTTTAATAAGTAAATTGTAACAAATTAAAACATTACTTTTAAATGAAAGTACGTATCTGCCTTGATTTTGCCTTTATTTGGACCAAGTCATGAGATAGGTAATTAATTACATCAAGCAATCAAGTAACTGCACTTTTACTCGAGGGTTGAAATGTGTCGCAATAGTAATAAAAGCAAAAGAAATAAAAAATAAAACGCCCTTGCATTAACGAAATAATTCCCATAAGGTCAATATAACCGGGTCAATGTGTGACGGCAGCCGAATCACGTACATATCCATTGTAAAATAATATAAAAAAAAATACCAATACAAATAATGGGTAGGATCGATTTCACCAGCATGGCTACAATCATCGTTTGGGACGTGCCGCCAAAAGATTAGAGTTCCAAGGAGACATGAAATTAGGTAGTTACACAGTAATGTGTACATTACGTTACATTTTGGAGGTTTAAATTGTTTTTTTTTTAAATCAATTATTCAGTCACTCGTTTTGCAATATCGCATGCAACTTTTGTATCGCTCAAATTGGAGCTGTATATCCCTTTAGTATCCTACTCATCTACACTATTTTCTGTATCAACTAGATTACATGTTATTTAAAAGTAAATCATAAGTAAAAAGTAAATTGGTAAGCTGAATATTTTGGCTGTTTGGTTGTACATGATAATCTCGGAAACTACTGATCCGATGTCATAATTTCTTTAACTTTTAGATAGCGCATTAATCGATGAAGGTTTTAGGTGATGAATCTAATCTTTTAGGCTACAATAAAAATGAGAAAAGCAGCGACGTTTTTAGTTTTAGTAATTAAGATAATTTAATTTGTCAATAAGAAGTTTCTGCAGTCAGTTAGTAATATAGTAAATCCTGTTATTATCTACCAAATATTTTATAAAAAATATTATAATGTAAAAGTAGGTGAACTTGAAAACGTGAATATCACAGCTGTAAAAGGATTAGCTTTTATAGAAACAACAAAATAGTTACTTTTTTGCCACGTCCAAAATGGGTGAGTGTCGTGATCTTGTCTCGAGTTAATCCGTTACTAAATCATTGTGAGACAGTTATACCTACTCTTAACTTGATATTGTAAGCGGAACTATTCAAGGATGGTTTTTATTTAATAATAAAATAAAAAAATAATAACACAAGACTATATTTCGTGTCCAATTTTGTTTGGGAAATTGACCAGATATAATAGAAAATTAATACATTTTCTGTACGTGCAAGCTATGATAGATTTTTTTTTCATTTTTTTTCAAGCAATCAGGTCACTTGGAGGTAAGTGTAACGTAAGTGTAAGTACGCGCCGACGACGAACATCTACTAACAACTCGTTAGGATGGGGATAGATGGTGGCCTAACGAAAGCCTCCCTCACCGAAAGTAACGCATTATGAGTCATTTCACGTCAATTTTTCTATGCGAGGTCATGATACTTCACCTGCCAAGCTGACCATAATGCAGCGAACTTGGCTAGACTTCTATCTATACTAACAACTTATAAAGAGACCGATTTCAAAAATTCTTTCACAATAATTATAATAATAATAATAGTCTCGGTGGTCCAGTGGTCGAGCTCGTCGCTTCTCATTCAAATGTCGTGGTATCAATTCCGGACTTACGCCAATGATTTGTCGGAATTCTTCTCGGAAGTTATATGTGATAAATATCGATGACTGACAACTTTGTGCCCGGTGTAAGGCAATGGTTTCGCCACCTACCTACACCAATTACGACTTAACGATTTGGCGAGTCTAGGCTTAACAGCCGCTGCGTACACCTTCGGTTAGAAAAAGGCGTGAAAATAGGTTATGTAATTATTAATCAATTCATCGTATACATTTTTTTTTACCGACAAGCATAACAAAAAAGGATGATAAAAATTATCAAATGCCTCTTTGTGTTGTGTCGAAAAGGTGATTGTTTAATCAAACCGACTTCTATTATTGTTTATTACGTAACTTTCAAACATGAGGTCGCATTTAGGCCACCTTGAAAAGTAAAATGACACAATAAAACTTGCAAGTTGTCATGATCATGCCAATCTGATAAACCTATCAACTGTATCTACACCAAATAAAATTGATTTCTGAGGTTATATAAAGAAATGTATAAATAGAATAAATTAACTATATTATTCACAGTATATAAAATTAAAAAGACTAGGTAAAATGACATCAATCAATCAATTATGTCTACTGGCATCGAACCCAGAATACTCGCCGCATAGCCACACTAAATGGCAATGCTAATCTACTGTATGAAGAATAAACCGGTTTATTAATTAATTTAAGCGAAAAACATCGTTCTTTGATTTAAACTTTGTGACGATGATTTTAAATTTACGATTATGTGCCAATTTATTGACTTACTTATACTGATACTAAAAAAACTTAATCAGTTATCGTACTTAGTATAGCTAAAGTAGAAGCTGCCAGATGTTTAAATAATTAGGACGTTTAGTTAAGAACATGCAAAGGGAACATGCAGAATTAATGGATGATGCAAGACTGACTAAGCAGATATACAATGCAAAAGTGGATGGATGTAGGAGTCGAGGATGGCCAAGACACACATTCCATTGCCGGAGCCTTAAAAATCGATACGCGTGCATTAAAAGAGTTATGAAAGTCAACGAAGCGAGTGAGGCGTATAAGAATTGTACCTTATGGCGCTCCGTTCTCTCTGTCTACCCCGCAAGGGATTTGGCGTGAAGTTTTGTATGTATATGTAGGACGTTTAAATCGTTAGAATTTTCCTACCTTTACGCTACTGTAAGTGGAGTCAACACAAGAGGTCACCCTTCCGAACTGTCCTTATTGTTAAAAGATTTGGCTGTGGTTTTATGACCGGCCGCCTGCATGTTCTAATTTTGTGAAGTGGTGACTTTGTTAATTGATTGAGAAATATCTGATATAATGTCATGTAGCATACAAATCTGTTAAATTTGGTGAACTTATATTAATGATTGGTGTTTAACCCTTGGCGTAGCGTTATTTTCCTACCCTAATCTCAATCTAATTGTGTTTGGAAATTAATAAAAGATAGAAGAGAATGGAGAAGGATTACATGCATCCTTATCCATTCTATTATATCATTCGTCATCTCTTACTCCCATCATACTCTTATCAACTTTTATACAATAAATCTCTTTTTTGGTCTTCCTCTACCAATGTGTCCATCCACGTTAATTCTAATCACTCTCCGTGTAACATGACTTTTTCCCTTCTCATAACATGCCCAATATGCCCATGGTTATAACATGGTTGGTATAACTATAACTAACAGCTACCCTAAGGGTAGCGGTTCGGACACGTAGAAAGAATCGATGATGAAAGATTGACGAAGTAGATATACAATACAAAAGCAGCCACGACAGACCTTCTATGACTATATAGAACGAGCCCGAGAGGAAGGTGATATAAAGAGTTATGAAAGTCAAAGAAGCGAGTGAGGCATGTAAGAATCGTGCCTTATTTCTACCTACTCCGCAACTTGGCGTGTAGTTAAGCATCTACTAGGATTTATTGATATATATTAAAGTGAAATATGCAGCTGTTGTTATAAGCTACCTATATACAAATAAATACGATATCAAATACTTATGTAACGAGTGGTACTTGTAGATAGGGATCGGTATGTCTCAACAAAACAGCCTTTTTAAATTGCAGTACGATGACTTTGCGGTTCTTCGTCGTATCTCATTTTGCAGTAGGCAATACTACAATTGGGTTGAGTTGGTTAATTAAAAATATATAATACGTTTGGTTGGTACATGTATTTTAATGAAATTTATAATATTGTAGTAGAATGTCAACTTGAAGTGTACATTTAAAATGTATGTTTGATTCAGAAGTAGTAGGATCGATTCCGTCTCAAATAATTTCTCGGAATACTTCTCGGAAGATATCTGTGATAAATATCGATGACTGACTATTTTGTTCCTAGTTCCCCAGGCAATAGGTTCGCGACCCAATCTATTTGGGTTATAACGTAATGATCCGGCGAGTCGAGACTTAGCCGCTGCCTGCACCTTCGAGTAGAAAAAGGCGTGAAGTTATGTTAAATTGATTTTATTGAAAATTAAGCATAGTGAAAATGTTTTTAGATTTACCAAATATTTATTATGTACTTAAAAACTTAATTGCGAAGATTTTTTTTTTGATTTCTCGGTGGTTTGGAGGTACTTGGTGCTTGTGAATCAAAAACTCCGGGTTCGAACTCTGGGTAATAGTGATTTTTTTCGGAAGTTATGTTTGATAAATGTCGATGACTGATAAAATTTTTGACAACGTCACTGCTTACACTTTTGAGTATTATTAGCGCGAACCTATAAGTCAGTATCAAATATTTAAAACATTAATAAATAAAAAAAATAAACATTACATACTTTGAATAATATTTAATTGTTCATTCGTTTATTAACATATTTCTTTGAGCTGTAATTTGGACAATAATAATGTTGGTAGATACATTTATCACTAATTTTATGGACTGCATCAGACTTCTGTATTGAGGTCCACAGCAGGAGTTTATGTATCTGATGATAAAGTAACTTAAGATGGCCATAATTTTTTCATAACCAAGGATGCCTAAAGCCAAACCGATTAAATACGACTCTCGTTTATTTTCTCCAATTAACATATGGCTTAGTATTACACCGAAGCGTATTTGATAGTTTTGTTTTTTATTTGTTAGGGATAGGCGGTTACTGACTAGCGCTGACAGTCTCGTTGTCGGCCTTTAGGATAGAATAGAGTGGTATAGAGAGGGGGGAAAGGGGCATGGGCCTCCGGATACCTCTCCTAGCGTATAATATATATACCCAATAATGCGAAGTATGACAGAAAAAGTCTACCCTTATGGGATACGGGCGTAAGTAGAGCCACGCAGTTGACTGCGTAAATGGGCCAGTGAAATACCACTCCCTCTCAGAATATCGACGTAAAGTGGCTCATGCTGCGTTTTGTTAGTGAGATTCCCTTTCCATGCTCCCTGATAGTTCGGCAACGCAAATATAACACTACTTTGGCAGATGTCCATAGGCGGCGGTAGTTAGTTACAAACAAGTGAGATACATACAAACGTATGTTCGTACACAATTTTTCGATATGCGCGATTCCTATAAACCTATAAAGGTACGTTATATTTCTTAGTAGACTGTATTTTAATGTTTTGTTACTTGCCGGTGTATTTAATAAACTCATTTAAACCAGGGCTTCTTAAACAGTAGCCCCGTGTATTACAACTACGTATTGGTTAAATCTTTTTTTTATAACAAACTATAACTTCTATCAAAAAGTATTGCAATAACAGAGACATTACGATACGGTGTGATAAAAAAAAAATATGCCAGTTATTCAATATTGTCAAATTACCATTGTATCAGATATATCGGCTCATACATTTAGCGGCCATTTTGTCAGGGAATCATATTACGGCACTTTTAATTATCACATCTCGATGTGACCATTATTTATATGCGAGAGGGAGATTATTTTGTTTTAAATGTCTTTATAATTTTTTTAAGTACTTACAACTGCATTAGCGTTTTGTATTCGGTAATGTTATGTGTCGACTCTCCGAATTTATCGTCCCAAAAGGAATAGGTGGCGAAATCTATAGACGTATCATCATCAGGCCATTGCTGTCCACTGCTGGACAAAGGCCTCTATGCGCCTAGTGCGCCACAACATCCGATTATCTGCCTTCCGCATCCAGTATTTTCCAGCAGCCTTTCTCAGGTCGTCTGACCATCGGGCTGGTGGGCGTTCTACGCTACGTTTACCAACACGTGGTCTCCACTCTATAGACTCTATAGACGTATATTCAGCACAATTTTTTCAGAAATTGACTATTTATTGGTGTGAGCCATCACACCAATAAATAGTCTATTTATTGGTGTGTTGGCTTATAGTTTTAGCTTTGATTCCGCGACTTCTTGATTCAAAAGCGGTCTACTCGTTGGCCAGACCATGGAGACTACAGTAAAGATATATTTTATTATAAATACTTGGCATAATCCGATGTTTCGGACGTAAAGAAAGAATGGAAGATGGACTAAGCAGATGTACAATGCAAAAGCGGATGAATGTGGGAGTTGAGTACGGCCACGACACACATTACATGGACTAAATAGAACGTGTTCTGGAGGAAGGTGATGTTAGGAGCCTTGAAAATCGACGTGCATGTATGAAAAGATTAATGAAAGCCAAAGAAGCGAGTGAGGCGTGTAAGAATCGTGCCTTATGGCACTCGAAAATTGTTCTATATCATACGTTTTACAAATAAAATTATGATTGTTGGAAAATTTGTTTTCTCTCCAAATTTGCATAACTATATATTGAAGAGTTTTCATACGAATGTTACTTCATTATTTGTTTACTCGACAGAGACCTGTGATATAAGGAAGCGTGCAAAATAACAAACAATGGCGTCATTCATTTTGTAAACTATTATAAATTCAAATTGTCCCATTGTAGTGTAATCTCAGAACAGGTGAGAGCGGAGGTCAGAAACTGGAGCAGGCTCCTGACCCGCGGTTACTTGTTGCCTTAATAACAAGCCTTTTGATCCTAAAAATATCTTGTTTGAGCACGCTCCTTTGGATATTATCTTACAATAGCATGATATTAACTAACAATTGATGTTGTTAACTTTAATTTTGACTAACTTGTTTTACCAGTGGTAAGAGTCACACATATCGACGTAAAGTGGCTCATGCTGAGTTTCCCTATCCTATTTTAACTCTGCGTATTTTGAGGTGTTCATGAGCGGCGTCAGTTACTTGTCTTACTTGGGTGACACGTTTGCTTGTTTGATCCCACAAATAAATAATATGAACCGTTTAATTCCCGAAGGTGTAGGCAGCGGCAAGTATGTCGAATTATACCAAAAATACCAAATATAAAACACATAAAGTACGATATTTTAAGTGACTTATCATATCATAAATAACTGCTGATCTAAAAATAGAGTTACTAATACCTTGGTAGCAAAGGCATAGGCGCTCAAATCGAAATATCGAATATTTTGATAAACTCTTTTTTGTCATGAAATTAAGAGAATAGGATAAGAAAAAAGGCGGATGGTAAGTAGGCCTCCAAATACCTCTCTTACCAAACAAAACACGGCATGAGCCATTTTACGTCGATATTCTGAGGGGCTGTGGTATTTCACCGGTCGAGCCGATACTCTCACGTAGCAAACTACGTGGCTCTACTGACATTTTCAAAAGCAATGACGTAACTTCCTAGGCATCACACCAAAAAGTAGCAGTAATAGGATGCTGATTTTTAAAAAAATGATTATTAAATGATGAACTAAAATATTTATTTTTCCTCTATTCTATTGTAAATTACGTCTGATATGTAAAATAAATAACACATACTTAATTAAAACTTATTCAATATTTGAATCAAACTGTGTTATATTAAAAGGGCATGATTATTGCAATGCCTGATATACGAATGGCAAAGAGAATAAAGGTTTTGTTGGTTATCTATGGAATTTAGCAGCGCGGCCGCTGTGACTCACTCGCTGACCAGAATACCTACCGGCCACACCTGACGATACTTAGCCCGTTCTCGAATTCCATGTTCCATTAGCCGAAACGATATACCAAATATTTGCATAAATCTGACATACAATATTATATTAGAGAATCATAGAAATTGTATTATATTTAGACCAGGTTCGATTCCATGCTCACCAATGATTTCTCGGAATTCTTTTTTCGTTGTGTGTGATAAATATCGACGACTGACAATAGGTTCGCATCCATTTGAGATGTAACGTAACGGCGAGATGAGGCTTTAAGAGTAAAAATGACGCGAAGTTACGAATTATATTTACAATATATTCTTAAGAATGACGCTTCAAGTATACTTACCAACAAGAAGCGAGGAAATAATCGGGTAAATTCCTTAATATGTGATAAAGTAATATGGTACATAAAAGAGAGAATACAAAGAAGACAGACTCCAAGTTAGTGGAATAGAGAGATGAAGAAATTGAAGATAAATTCTCACAACTTTTGTTTTAATCCCCTTTTATATCAGTTATATTGAAAGTGAGATAGGTGTAGGTTTTGAAAAGCTTCTAATAGTCCGATATTTAGAAGAAGTATTTATAACCTAACTTCTTAAGCACATAGTCACGATAAAACCATGCTTGAAGGGGCCACCGCGAACGTTGAGATACCACGATCTCTCAGATAAATTACGTGAGGTGGCTCATGCCGAGTTCGGTGAGACAGCTATCCAAACTAAAAATTCAAACTTTCCAAAATTACCAATTATTACTAACAAACGTTTATTACGTACGTGATAGAAAGAAAATATAAGAACTACTGGTTGCATCAATCAGAATTTCACCCGTCACGTGTACAGCAAGAAATTAGTTTTGTGGTCAAACAATTGATACTATCTGAATCAGTATGGTGGTCGCTGATTCTTTAATTTCACACCAAATTTATGTATTACAATGGATTTATTTTTACTTTTTATATATATATATCGATAAAAATAAACGTCAGTCCGTCCGCCTGCGCACCGTAACCATGCGTCTAATTCTTGCGTTGCGTTCAGAAAAATGTTTGATAGGATGTTGCAAACACGCTCAACGAGTATTCAAATCGATTAAAAATGTAATCGATCGATTGACGAATGCAATGCTATTACAAAATTTGATTGCATTGATATATAAATATCTATTAATAGCTAATTATAACATATTGTTATCTGTACAGTTGTAATTTACTATGTAGATTTCTATGAGGAAAGTTCCGGGTTTATAACTTACACATTGTACTTGCAGTTTTTTAACAGTAGCAGAGCTGCGCAGCTCGCTGCATGTACGGGCCAGATCGACCGGTGAAATACCGCGATCTCTCATGTAATGTGGCACAAGTACAGTTTAATTTAGTGAGAGAGGTCTCTGGAGGCCTCCACCCTTCCCCAGTCCCATGTGAGGCAGGTGTCTATGGGCGGTGGTAGTTGCTTACCATCAGATGATCCGCTTGCTCGTTTGCCGCTACTCCTTAAGAAATAATAAAAAAGACCAATGACTGATCAGAAAACTTCAGAAAACGCTCTCAGGAAAATAGGCTATTAAAAGTGTGATGATGTGCGTCCGAATATAGTAATACTCATATCACTGACTAAATTCTAGGCCCATAACCTATTCTTAGAGAACCAAAATTCCTTAGAAATCTTATTTATTAATATCAAGACTGAAACCAGCAGAAAATTATCCACTCATCTGATAATTTAATGGCGTCACGATTGAACTGCAATGTATTTATAAGTAAGTAAATTACACTCAATATACATAAATATGGAGGTTATGCTGTCACGTTTATTTCGTACTCCGGGACATACCTTCGTACCTTATAATTTGGGCCAAATTTTCGGCCAATCTCTGGAAGACGGCGTGCACTGAAAACCCAATGAGCACTGCCAAAATTAAATAACAGTACACTATAAGATAATAAGTATTTGTTTTAAACTGTGCTCTGTGTGCTCAACTCCGCTATGTAATTGATAAAATTTATGCTTCATACAAAAACATTAAATCCCCTTCCCATTATTGCAAAATTACATTACATTATTTCTGATGATCAACCATAAATTTTGGGTTATAAAGATATCCCAAAAAACATTAATGGTGTACCTGAATTCGAGGTTGGAATCTCTTAATCAGAAATACGAGTGCTAAACCTATCTAGACCATCTTGATACTGTAAATTACTTCTGATTGTTATCAGTCAATCATCAGTATTAAATGGTGTTACAGCTTGCTGGAAGTTAGCTAGATAATGAGCCGGTGAAATACCACGATCTCTCTGAAAATCGACAGCATTTAGTTCTGTGAAAGATATATCCAGAGATCATACCTTTCCAATCCTCTCGGCTGTTGCAGAAGTCCTCAGGCGGCGATGGTCACTTTTAATGGGATAGAAGGACAAACGAGCAAGCGTGTCATCTGATGGTAAGTAACCTGAGCCGCCCATGGACACCAGCAACACATATAGTTTTACCGACCTTTAAGGGTCGCCCATCCCCATCATATCCTATCCCTCTCGATAGGATATGATGGGGATGGGGGGTGGGCCTCCGAGTACTTCTCTCAACGAACGTAGCGCGGCATTAGCCACTTCACGTCGATCTTCTAAGAGGTCGTGGTATTTGACCGGTTGAGTTGGCCCATTCACGCAGCGAACTACTTGGCTCTACCACTGTTCAAGATCTTACCAGTTATCAGATCCGCTTGCTAGTTTTGTCATAAAAAATGGTTTTATTGCCACATAAAGGGCATAAATCACAATTCTCTGCATAATCGGTTCCAAAGTTATGTAAGGAAGTCAATTGTCAGTTGATAATAGGTCGTTCGTGAGCCGGCGATGCTGCCAACCGCCCTGCTGCGTGTGACATGCCCCTAACAGACTCTCCATTCAACGTATTGAACCGATATATAGCATGGAAAGGAAATTTTAAAACTTAAGATCTGTTCCATTGCCGCTTACGATAAAACTAAAAACTTTTCATTGTACTTGCAAAGCAGTGGATTGTTCACAAATAATAATTTTGTATTACTATGGAAATCCATCGATAGTAACTGTCATGTATTCTAATTCTACATGCAATTGACTCTCGGTTTCTTAGGTTGCCTCAGATTACTCGTCTGAATACGATTCTATTAACTGCTTTTGATTTTAGTTTCAATATTTAGGAACCAGACGTACTGTTACTAGTTTGTTTTCATCCAAGTCCAAATCAATTCGATTCATCGATGACATCTTGACAATATCGAATCGATTTTCATGGATGTTTTGAGATAACTATTTTTTATTCAAAAATGACAGTGTACTTGTTTTGGAGCTTTTTTTCTGGTTACGTAGAGCCATATATTGTTTGTGTTTTGTGGAGATTTCACAATGTAAGACGCGTCGCAGGTGGGAGTATTTTAAAACCATGAACATTTGTTATTTTTAGCAAAATTTGTACCTACCTAAATATGTCTTGGTCTTGGACATATTTAAGTACAAAATTTTTGTAATTAATCTGGTCAGTAACCAACCTTAAAGGTCAGCAACGCAACTGTAACACTATATGTGTTGTAGCTGTGCATGGGCGGCGCTGGTCACTTACCATCAGGTGACATGCATGCTCGTTTGCCCTCCTATCCCATAAAAAAAAGATTATAATTTTTACTTATTAAAATGGTTTATGAAATCTTGAAGCGATCTCTACTTTTGGTTAATAAATAACTATTTTAAATTAGCTAATATTTCTATCAGTAAAAGTGTATTAGTTTATTTACTTATGCTTTTAATAGCGGTTCGATTTTGTAGGGGACAGGTCTGATCAGATGACCTATGATAAAATTTAACGCACGGTAGAAACCAGGGCGTGGCGGTGACGCGTGCGCAACTAGGGCCTGTTAGAGGAGGGAGAGGGCTCGCGGTGCTGGGCGGAGGGGAGGGCTTGAAGGGACAGTGCAATTAGCTGTTGGTATAAGATATGAGCAATAAACTAACTATAATATTTTGTACATACATACATAACTTCACGCCATATTCCTTGCGGAGTAGGCAGAGGAAGCAAAGCGCCATAAGGCACGATTCTGACACACCATACTCGCTTCGTTGACTTTCATAAATCTTTTGATGCACGCGCGTCGATTTTTGAGGCTCCTAACATCACCTTCCTCCAGAAAACGTTCTATTTGGTCATGGAATGTGTGTCTTGGCCGTCCTCGACACCTCCATCCATCCGTTTTTGCATTGTATATTTGCTTAATCTTGCATCATCCATTCTTTCTACATGTCCGATCCAACGGAGCATGCCCTTTCTTACTTTTATATTTCATATCTTGTGATATTTACAAACTCACCCTTATCTAGCTAGATTCATTTGTTTAGAATTTTCCAGACGTAACCAATATCAACATGTCAACATTTGAAGGATATTTTTATGTAATTGTCATGGGTCTTATCAGTGTTATGTCTATTCATTACTTAAGACATAAATTGAGTGGGTACTTTTTTTCCATCTACCCTACACACTGCGCTGTTCTGTTTATTGTAATTATATTAATATGAGTATTTTCTCTGTAAGTGATTTGTAAATCTTTTAAGTAAATAAATGTCTTAAACCCTAAACCGAATTGTCTCCGATTCCATAAAGCGAAACAATGTGTAACAGTTGCGTTGTTTTTAAGAGAGTTGAATAGGAAAGACGGGGGAACGGGTTTGGGCCTCCGTATACCTCTATCAGCAAACAAACCACGGCTTGAGCATGATTAGGGTGTGGCATATCACAGGTCGAGCGGGCCCATTATACAGTAAACGATGTGACTACTACTATTAGATTGTTAAAAAAATGACCTAAGCCTAGGCAAGATTTAATGGTCTAAAATTTTCATCGGCATTTAATTTAGTTTGATGATAAAGCTCCCTTGAGATTTTTTTTAAGGGATAGGAGGGCAAACGAGCAGGCGGGTCACCTGGTGGTGAGCAACCAACGCCTCCCATGGACACCAGCAACACATATAGTGTTACTGTTGCGTTGCTAACCTTTAAGGGGTAGGGGATAGGAAAGGATGGGGAAGGGGTTGGGCCTCCGGGTACCTCTCTCACCGAACGAAACGCGGCATGAGCCACTTTACGTCGGTCTTCTGAGAGGTCGTGCTATTTCACCGGTCGAGCCGGCCCATTCATGCAGCGAACTACTTGACTCTACCCCTGTTAAAATTGATTAATGTTGATCTAATCATTCATTATCAGCCTTTCACCGCTTCTGTTCATGTCTTGTTCTTGGTGACTAGAAGAGTGGCCGGCGTAGCACGTCGTGCAACCATCGCGGCTGGCTATTGATAAATCATTGGCAGGCCACGAGCGCCCCCGGCGAGCTGCGCAACCGTACTCTACACGCCACATCCAGCTCTGGCAGCTTGTCTAAACAAACACTAAATAATAATTAAATATATAATTGCATTTCACATATTATTATGTCAATAAACGTATGTCAATATGTAATTTGGCTTATTAGTAACAAATTGTTTTTTTAGCTACTGGCCAGAAGTTAGCAGGTTCGGCTTATCGACTGCAAATAAGTTTTTAGATGGTATACACGCATACATTACTTCACGCCAAGTCTCTTGCGGTGTAGGCAGAGAGAATAAAATGTCATATGGCATGATTTTCCTCATTCGCTTCTTTGAATAACTCCTGTCATATACTCTCGTCGATTATATTAAAGGATTCCAAGTTATTATAATATCTAGATGAAAACAAGACGACAGACCTCGTGGTGCATTGGTACTACCAACTGCAGAATCGAGGTTGTCGGGTTGATCCCCACCTAAGTCCAAATATTTATGATAAGCATAAAGTAAGTGTTTGTATGGCGTCTGGGTGTTTTTCTATATATTTTACTTAAGTATTTACAAAAGAAAAGTATATATGTATTAATATTTGTTATCTAGTTTCCATAGCACAAGCATTTACTTGCTTAGCTTGGAGCTAGAGGGCGTTGTGTGTATTGTGTCCAAGATATTAAATTAAATATTTAAAAATATCATGTTGTTATTATGGATAAACTGTTAGTTCATTGATACTGGCTTGAGAAAAATGAATCTTTCTGGCAGTTTAATTGATGTTATTTGGAAGGTCTTAGGTGTTATAATCATCAATATTAAAACCATTGTGGATGCCTACTCTTTCCAAGCATGGTAAAATTCGCTGCTGCTGCAGCATGAAAAGCTCTTAAAAGTTTTCGAGCTGCAACTAGATTTATGACCAAACCCATGGAGAACATTATGCTTCTGATTAAGAGACTTGTCATTATCTTCCTGCCCAGTTCCCATTATTTGGAGTCGGCACAACAGGTTGTTCTTTTCCACACCTCCCTATCATTCGCATCTTCCACAGTAACACCCTTCTTGAATCATGTCGTCTTTCACACAATCCATCCATATTTTCATAGGTTTTGCTCTTCCCTTATTTCCTTCCACATTCAGGGTTATCATTATTCTCGCGACATGTGCATCATCCCTCCTCATTACATGCCAATACCACGCAAGGCGATCTCCTCTTATCTTCTCAGTTATTGGCGCAACTTTCATACTACACATTAAAACAGAAATGTAAACATAACTTCACGCCTTTTTCTACCCGAAGGTGTTGGCAGCGGCTGTTAAGCCCCAAATGGAATAAGTGGCAAATCTATTGCCATACCGGGCACAAAGTTTTCAGTCATCAAAAGTTTTCACACATAACTTCCGAAAAGATCTTCGAAAAGTCATTGGCGAGAGCCAGTGTGATGATTCAAACCCGCGTCCTCTAGATTCAGAAGCGGGGTGCTCGACCACTGGACCACCGAGACAATTACAGAAATGTATACCGTTTAAATTACAGTTAGCAATATAAATTGTTATACAAGGGTTAACTTGATTGCACCAGAATAATGTCGAGTAATTTAAACTGTGCTGTCGAGAACATCTCCCCTGTGTATCTGTAATAGGAATGGAGGCTTTCGTGCGTAGGCGCCTGACAGCCTTATGTCTTAATTAACCTATTGTAAGTACTATTAGCGATGTTGTACACGTAATTGTATCCGGAATGTTTTGAAAAGGTTAAAGGTTTATTTATTTTAGTTTGTTTGTTAAATATTTGTACCTGACCACGCCTATGTTGTCATTTTTTAAATTAGCGGTGCTTGTATTCTTGTATATTAATGGCGGAATTTCTAACGGAAAAGTGTTTAGACTGCTATGCCTTTTTTACGCGAGGTAATGCTTTATGCACACCCCCCGCCTAGGGAAGGCAGGGGGTAGTGTGGGACTTCCAAAACAGTAAACTGCAATCGGGTTACCCACTAAAACCTCGCGGTGGCTTTCCTCCGGTGTTGGGGTGGCCCAAGACAGTAGACTGCTACGCCTGGACTCGTCGAATTTTCCGTCCCAAATGGAATACGTGGCGAAACTTATTGCCATACACACGGCACAGTGTTGTCAGTCATCAATTTTTATCTCACATAACTTCTAAAAAGTCATTGGTCTGAGCTAGGTCGAATCAAAAAATCGTTGGAACGATTCTACCGCCGCGTTGATACGACTAAAGCTTAACTTATTTATATACTTAGCGTTAACATTAAATTTACTAATAATATTGAAGTTTTAGTTTTATTTGATATGTTAATATATTCTTAGCGTATTTGTATCAATTACACGTTCGTGAAATACTCAATCAAAGTGATTAGATACATTGTTGCAAACATTTGCAATGAGATTCGTACGAGTACTTACTTAATTTTATGTAGGCGTTAATCTCAGCTAAATAGCCATTTGTTTGGCTAAACTTAAGTATAAAAGCTATTTTAGGTATTTGTGTAATCGTTTAGAAGTTCGTTCGTTAGTTTAAAAGTAAGAAACCGCATGCTTATTGACTAAGCAGATATACAATGCAAAAGCGGATGGATGTAGGAGTCGAGGACGGCCAAGACACACATTCCATGACCAAATAAAACGTTTTCTGGAGGCAGATTCTCCTAACATAAGAGCCAGAAAAATCGCCGGGCGTGCATGAAAAGAGTTATGAAAGTCAACGAAGCGAGTGAGGTGTGTAAGAATCGTGCTTTATGGCGCTCCGTTCTCTCTGCCTACCCCGCAAGGGATTTGGCGTGAAGTTATAATATAGTTGCAAATAAAAAAATGGTTCATGAAATTTTGCAAAATATTAAATTTAAATTACAAATACGCTCTTAAAGTGGACGCAAAGAAAACATGGACGCAATCGTTACGAGTGACCCGATTACAACTGGGCTAGGGGCTCCACGAGAAGAACTGGACAAGAAGGAGAGATTTATCTGAGTTCAAGCCGGATCTTCAATAAACGATTGAATAGGCGACTAAATCGTTATCACCTTTTGCCAATAAATACTGGAATAGATAATTAATCTCTACTACTATCGTGGAATGGTCATAAAAAGAAGCATACCGACAGCAGATATCATCTATCGAGTGAGTTACCGACTGGAACGACTATTATTTGCAAGGATCTCATTGTAGACCTAGACGTACTAGAAATGTTAATAAGCGTAGAGTTGGCATAGCAAATTTTGATGCAGTCGAAATTGTTATACAATTAAAAATAGTAGTGTTGTAAGAAAATGTCCATGGAAAAAGGTGTAACAAAACAAATTAAGACACACTTAGAAATTGACAAATAACAATAAGGATACCTACTAATCGGGAATTGAACCCAAAATCGATTACATAGATCTGACCGTTTAGTTATAACGCTATCGATCTCGGGCTTTCGTAATTATTTAGGCGCCATGATACTTGATACATGGTTCAGCTTTCCTCCATGGTTCCTCCATGGTTCCTTCCAACACCATGGATACCTCAAATTTGATTTATTATAATAAAAATCTGTTTTCAGTCAAATCAGACGCCACAGAATCGAATGAAACTAAATGACAGAATTGTGCCCGACATTTCGCTTACTATTAACTATATTTGGTACAAGAAATAATCTAGCCTGTGGAGCCATTTAAGTTGCCGATCTCTTCAACTATTAAAGACGTCAATTTACAAACTGGAGACAACCTAACACGATGTTCAATTGTACATCTAAATTCCCTTAAAGGCACAATACCTATGCCATATCCAGGTGAATGGTAACAGAGTACATCTTTTGCCCCATTATTCTGTACGTTCAGTTGAGAATAATGTACTATCAGGACTATCAATAACTCAGTGCCAGCTCATTGTCCAATGGATAGCACTCTTGCACTATCTATGGCGTAGGGACAAATTTATTAATGTCCAACATTGCAACGGTTATTATTATTTAATCTAGTGATATATCTAATTTTGATATAATTTGTTTGATATTAGAAGTTATTAGATCGTATATAATAATATTGTGTTGAGATTGCATTTATAGGAGTGCAGGCAGATTTAAACTCTCCAGATATTTTACTTGGTGAATAGAATATAGGAGAGAATGCTCATTTTGTGGTACTATGGACGATGTTCTAGTTAGATTATTAAATTAAGCATCTAGGCCCTGAAAGAGAGGTATGAAAGAACTACAGAGTTGCGAATATTATTATGGATGATGAAAATTGATAAAATAGTCTGTCTCCACTGCTCGAGTCTGCTCTCTACATCCTGTCCATCTTCCCCGACCAGCACGATGTCATTCGCAAAGAGCATGCACCAGGGAGCCTTCCCCTGTAGATTCGACATCAAAGCGTCCATGACCAGCAGGAAGAAGTACGGGTTTAAAGCAGACCCTTGGTGCAGACCCACAGCGACACCGAATTCGTCAGTAGCAATTAAACTTATTATATGTTTCGTATTTGATGATATTGCGTTTCAATTTATCAAATCATAATAATTTGATTGATTTATTTTAAATCACTATCTAACATATAATTATAAATCAAATCAAACATTGATTGATTGTCTTTGAATCTATTATTTTGCCTATACGGTTGACATATTACTGTATAATGTAGTGTAGACGGTCTCTGTTTGGGCGTCAGGCGTAGACTGCTTACCGCGAGCCCCTGGAGGAGTGCGCCGCAGAGGTTTAGTGGGTATTCCATCAGTACGCCAGTGAGTCCCACATAACCCTGCCGATGTCAGCGTCGTTGGTGTCAATAACGCCGACGCCAGCAGGCTATGCGAAAAGGCATGCATCTGCGTTAAAAAAAGTCAACAGTTTATCGACTTTTTTAATATTGCTAAAACATAACATAACTTTGCGCTCTTTTCTAATCGAAGGTGTAGGCAGAGGCTGTTAAGCTTCGAATGTTACGACGTTACATCCCAAATGGAATAATAGGTGGCGAACATATTGAACATACACCGGGCACAAAGTTGTCATTAATCGATATTTAACACAAATAACTTCCGAAAAGAGTTCCGAGTAATGATTGGTTTTCTGAACTAGAAGCAGTTAGCTGGACCACTGGACAACGGAGACTATAATATTGATACTTGTATTTTTTGCGTTAATCTATTTAACAAAATAATACCAGTTTTTGCATTTCTTATATCTTCAGCTCGTCAGGTAATATATTATTAATATTTAATATAAAAAAGCACAGTTTGTCATTGAATAAGTAGAAATCTCTGGAATTAACACGCCTGGTGGTGCTGTGAAGTAGAGGAGGCTACAAATATGATAAACATGGATTTTGTATGGCGCCTAGGTATTTTTTTATTTATAATTAGTGTGTATCAAAGAATAAGAATAGGAATTAGAACAAGTATTTGCATATTATGTATAAATACATTGTCTAGATAAATTAAATTTGCCTATTTTACAAAACTAAGATCAAAAAGAAAATATGTTTATTGTGTCCATATTTTGTCATATTAAAGTTATAAATCAGAAATGATAAAAGCTTTTTAAATAAAACGGGTTATTGAGAATAGCCGGAGGCTATTTATTACCTTACTAGTGAAAGGACTTGCGACAATAAGGCGAAGTAAAGCACATCGAAAAAAAATATTGAGATCATATAAATTACGTAAGGATTTTATTAATTGACTGCATTTTTAACTTTAATCATCCACGCCAGATACCTTCCGGGGACATGCAGGAAGAACGGTACGCCATAGAACACGATTTTGATATCCTTGCCTTTGTTTTCTTGACTCATAAAATTGTACGCTTTTAAACCTTCTTTCTGATTACACCTGAAAAAATAATAGCGATCTGATAAAATTACTTATTATATCCCATTAAATTAATAAGTCATTTCGGATGAGATCAAAATGTTAATGTTGCTAATAGCGGGCTGGTTTATTCTTCGCGCAGAGGATTAGCATTGCCAATCAGCGTGGCAATGTGATCATTCTTCTCGGCTCGCTGCCGGTAGACCGATATGCGGAAAAAATTGATTGCCGCTAGTCTTTTAATATATATTGTAATTAATATTATAGAAAAAAAATACCTGCGGAACCCTGAGTGATTTTTTTGTCCACGCTTCAATAAATTCGTCCAAGTGTGGTCATCCTTGACTAGGAAGCCCTCAGACTGTTCGCAAGGTGGTCTGCCTCGAGTTTGGCTCATTATTACTTTCGATGACCTTGCGTCACAATTAATCATTTGTCAACGCTATATAAGACATAATTTCTGTTGGTGTATTTATGTTGCTGTATATATAAAACTAATAATTGAATTCTATATTCGTATATAATAAGTTTTCTTGCAATTACTGCATCGGTTCTTAAAAGGCGGTATTAAGTCTCGATATCTCCTTTGATCTATCTATTTCAAAAATGATTTTAGATACCGCATTTTCCGTTTTGGAGATTAAGAAGTATAAACAGATTTAGATTCCCTACAATATTAGTCTATATCCATGTATTTTTTTACTGTATTCAATGGATTCTCGAGAACATGACGCGCTTTTAAAGTATACTAGCTGACCCGGCAAACGTTGTCTTGCCGGAAAATAAAATTTAAAAAATAGGGGTTGATCGTAGGGGGTTGAAAATTTAGGGTTGTATGTATTTTTGTATCCCGTTTTATATAAAAAAAGAAACAGAAATATGTCGAAAAATTAAAAAAAAATATTGAGGGGTGATTGTGATTTAGGGGGATGAAAAATAGATAAAAACCTATTCGCAGATCTAACGAATATGTATACCAAATTTCATTAAAATCGGTCCAGCCGTTTTGGAGGAGTTCGAGGACAAACACTGTGACAGAAGAATTTTATATATATAGATTATTAAATAAGACTTTAAATTTCTTATATAGCTACGCAAATGAGAATGTAACAGTTCATTGTGAACTCGGACAAATAATTTTCTGGGCCTCAATCACACCGTTGACGAATACCTCGGGCAAAATTGAAAGTGCAAGGTGACTATTGATGTTTGATAGTAAAAACTCCGATGAGTAACCATCGACTACAATGTACTTGGACAATTAACTGAACTAGGAAATAGGTGGGCGTTTGATATCATAAAAGAACTTGAAAAAAAATGTGATCACGGAGTTTACGTTGCGTGAAATTGGGTACAGCCTGTTTTTTTCTTCATGATACGAGCGTATTTACGGTGTGTCTCCGAGCCTGGTACGAGTTGCGCTGAAACATATCTTTAAGCGTTCACGATTTGGTCTGAATGTTGCAATCCGGAAGAGCCAAGCAGTTCACTGCATGAATGGACCAGCTCGACCGGTGAAATACCAGACCTCTCAGAAGATCGACGTAAAGTGGCTCATGCCTAGTCTCGTTCGGTGAGTGAGGTACCCGGAGGCCCACCCCCCTTTCCCATCCTCTCCTATCCTACTCTCTTGAAGGTCGGCAACGTAACGGTAATACTATATATGTTGCTGGTGTTGATGGTTGAGGCAGGTTGCTCACCATCAGGTGACACGCTTGCTCGTTTGCACCCCTGTCCCATAAAAAAAAGTTTCAGAGATGCAATATCCGGTGTTAGGTGCGATACCTTGTGGGGTTTGCTGAAAAGGGAACTAGTACTGATACTGGTGTGGGACGCTACTTCTGTCGATACTCTTGGGCTATCACACCTTCCAAGCGGCACAAATACAGAAACCTTGTTAGTGATTATGTATTTGAGCAGTTTCGGGTTGAGACTCTAGGGACATGGGTTCCGAATTGTCGTTAACTTTATAAATATACTAGCTGACCCGGCGAACTTTGTTCCGCATCAAAAGTAACAATGAGCAATGAGTAAATTTTGGATGTCATGAGGTTCAGTTTGTTCTATTTATCGGCTTTCACTGCTGTCCCGCTAAGTTAATACTGCAATATCTTCGAAAATATTCGTTTAAATTGCATGCTGTAAAGGGCCAGGATCATCTATATTACATGCACAACCTATTTAAGACACTTAGACAGATAGACATATGCCCTCCCTCCCCCCCACCAACATATGCACCCCTCGTGATAGAGGGGGGGGCGACGGCGAGGTGGACCAGAGGGCTGATGCACTGTCCTGAGCCACTCCAACGCCGGAGGAAGGCCGTCGCGAGGTTTTAGTGGGTAACCCTAGGATCGGATTGCAGTTTACTGTTTTGGGAGTCCCACACTACCCCCTGCCGTACCAGGCGGAGGGTGTGCATAAAGTATTTCCTCGCGTAAAAAAAAACGGAGCATCTATATTACATGCACAATCTATTCAAGACACCGAATTGGATGAAAATTAATGCTGTAATGTTTAAAATCGCTTCGTAAATAAGCTATTATTTCTCGTAAAAAGTAAAAATATAAAAATGGTCATTGTGGGTTATCCCTAAGAAATAGACATAGGCCCTCGCGGACTTTTTTGTAGACCTTCTGAGGGTGTTTAATAATGTAGAAAATTGTTTTGATCTATCACTTAGGGCTCAGCCAGCGCTTGCAATTAAAGTGCCAAATTTCGAAAGCATTTTGAAATGCAAAGCATTTTGAAATGTTTAAAGTATTTTGGAAAGCTGTAGTGATCATGAGGTTGGTGAAAAAAAAGTCAGTCATATTTAAAGACAGCTTCCAAATATATTTATCATATTTCACAGGTTTCGTGCTCGCCTTCGAACCTCGAAGCCTTTGAATTAGAAGTGGCATATTTTATCCCTGGCTCATCGAGGCGCACGTTGTTATATCAATCTATCATATTATTGTCTTTTTTAATACTGGTTATTACAAACAGAGTACATCATTCATTTGATCGTTTAATAACAAGTGCAAAAAATTTGCATACTTATATTTTATCTTCCGCGTTGTCGAGGCTTTTGAGGGAATTCACGGACAAAAACGTCGCCAATAATTATTAATCTTTAAACTTGTTACATTTTAAGTGGGAGGAGCAGATGAGTTTTATTTGATGGCAGTAGGTATTTATTTATTATATGTAATTATCTTGAAATTTATTGCAACGAGGATTATAGTAAGAATATTTTCAATTCATGTTTTAATAAAAAATAAAGTTTATTAAAGTGAAACTTTTATTACATCGTCTCAAACTTTTTCGTCTGCGTGTTGCATGTCGCGTGACGGTGACGTGAAGGCGCTCGTCAGAGCGCCTTTCACGTCTATTATCGTTTATTTATATTAATTAATTACCCAAATATACACTTTATTTTTGTAAATAAATACCGTAAAAACATGTAGAAAAAACATGTAGAAAAACACCCCCAGACGAGGGATCGAACCCGCCCCGACCTTGTGTTATCGGTAGTGTGGTTTACCGATGCACCACGAGGGCCGTATGTATAATCGTCTAATTACCGTCCTCTTTACCAATTTCGACACATTTTCTAGGATCGGGTTTGTTTGTTTGTTTGTTTTTTACATACATACATATACGTACTGTTATATATTGGAAATGTACCCCTTATTCCTTACCCAGCTCCTATTATCCTCCCCTATGCAAAAACGGTTCAACTCGCAAAAGTGCCATATCAGCAGCACAGCTTCGCATCCAAACCCAGCTCTCGCTAGAGCAGTCGCTCTCCATCCTCCGTCGCGAAGACTCATTTTCTATGTCTAATCCTATTATTAGTGTGTAATTTCTATATCCATATGTGTGACAATTTAAATGTGTAATTTCTATATCCATATGTGTAATAAGTTAAATAGTTAATTTCTACGTCTAAATGTGTAACAACTCATTAATATAAATTAATTAAGTTTCATTCATTTCTTTTATTTTTAAATAAACTCAGTGTAATTAAATAAGTTTTTTTTTAAAACTTAATTTTACGCGTCCCGCGTAACATTGGTGGCAGCGGTGGGATTTAAAAATCCAGGAATCGTCTCCGCGAACTATTTCAAGTTTCGAATCTGTTTCGTTTGTGTTCGAATTCCAAGGCCGTTGAGCTATCCTCACGGCCCCTACAGACGACATCACACCAGCACCACCGTCGTGCATCATCCAGTCTACTGTGCAAGGGTGCACAATGTTCCAGGTTATTTTCGCCGCGATCCTGTAAGTCAATTCTGTTACAACTATCTTTCTAACTCCAGTGATAAAGTGTTAAGTGTTTTGTGCCGAAAAATCTATACGCCGTGAGTGAATATACACGGTGAAAATATTGAAATTCATACATACAATTACATAGTAATTCTAAAACAATCTACAAACGAACAAGGAACAACTTCGATTTCTACGAAACCTCCACTGTGTCGCGGCCAGTGAGACTAAACAATCCTTATCTTTTCCGGTGACGGCTGTACAACACCGGACTAAGAACGTTATAGTTATTATTTTATTGTGTTCTATAATTCATTTATTTTATTTTGTGCTTCTTTTATTTTACAAATCGTATTTTATATGTGTGTATTCTAGGTTTTTGTTTTTGTGTATTTTGTTTATCTTCTTTTTTATACAAAATGAGTAAATCAGAAAAAGAGGAAAATCCGTCAATCCACATTGACTTAAATAGTTTATTTAAATTCATAAAGCCATATAGCGGTGATAAGCAGACGCTAAACGCGTTTATTTCAAATTGTAACAATGCCTATGAACTTGCGAGCGCCGAACAAAAACAAATTTTATTTCGGTATATGCTCAGCCAACTACAAGGCAAAGCGGAAATTGCCAGCTCTATAAAAAATTTTACAAATTGGGACCAATTAAAAAACTTCCTTAAATCCCAATTCTCAGACATAAAACATTATTCACATTTATTAGCCGAATTACAAGATTGTAAACAAAACTCAAACGAGGCAGTCAGCCAATTCGGCCTTCGTATCGAAGACATCCTGTCCCAATTACTCACCGAGATAGTACTCACCAAGGCCAAAGAAGCCCCAGGCCGCACCGCAGCGATGGAAGACCTGGCCCTCCATCATTTCCTGATAGGTTTGACCCCGCGAATATCAAACATAGTTAGATGCAAATCACCAAAAAACTTAAACGAGGCTATCAACTTTGCCGCGTCTGAAGAAAAAATTCAGAAACTTATGTACAAAAGACACATACCTAGTGCCAATCCGCCGAATCCACAGCGCCGAATTAGCGAATATCCTAAACCTATAAATATAAATAACGTTAGAACTCAAGGGCAATCTGACAAAACATGCAGATATTGTAAAAACGTAGGGCATCTAATAGAAGAATGTAGAAAACGCGAATACAATAATAATCGTGCAAATGCCCTACAAAACAGTAACCGCTTCAACAATTCTTTTACAAATAATTCTCGGTATGCAGAACGTCAGCAATCACGCGTAAATATAGTAAATGGGGACCCTAATCCCTCTCTAGATCGTGGACATGACCAATCTGTTCAAAATGAACATTTAAACGAATAAAGGGCTCACGAAGGTGCCTCGTGAGACCCCAGTACCAAATTTCAACACAGCCTAACAACAACGGCACCCGCTCTGTATCCTTCAAATCCACTAAATTTATGGAAAAACCGAAACCATATACATCGGCTGTGTCTCGAGTTACACGACAGGGTAACCAGCCCCAAATAGGAAACTCACCCTCTGTATCCTCTGAATCTACCAAATTCCTAGCGAATCCAAAGTCATATGCATCAGCTGTATCTCGAGTTACACGACAGGGTAACCAGCCCCAAATAGGAAACTCACCCTCTGTATCCTCTGAATCTACCAAATTCCTAGCGAATCCAAAGTCATATGCATCAGCTGTATCTCGAGTTACACGACAGGGTAACCAGCCCCAAATAGGAAACTCGCTCTCTGCATCCTCTGAATCCACTGCATCCTCCTTGCCTACCAAATCCTCTGAATCTACTAAACCCACTGAATCTGACATACTAACAAACTCTTCTACTCATACTTACCACAAACGCCAACCAACCATGAATCCCTCCAAATCCACTGTTTCTAAACAAAATTTATTTCATGCAACTCCTGTAACAAGTGACAGTCATAAGAACAAAATCTACGAAATTTCTCTGAATTCCACAAAGCGATACTTACCTTATGTTATCCTTAGCACCCAAGTGAATGACCGCGATCTCACCTTCCTTGTTGACACTGGATCCTGCGTTAGCTTAATAAAAGAAGCCGCAATTAAGTTCACTCCCGTTCTGAGCAAAGAAATCATACAATTAAAAGGTATAAATACTAGCGAAGAAACTATACCTACCATAGGTCATTTTCAGTTAAAATTATTCGCCAAACTTCACACGGATTTAGCATATCGATTTCATGTTATTAAAAACATCGATCTAAATTATGATGGTATAATTGGGACCGACCTCCTTAACGACTTAAATGGCATCATCGATTATAATCATAATTCCTTACAAATTCGCCATATCTCTATAAGATTAAAATATTGTCAACCGATATACAACATCGCGCCACGATCTGAAACCATTATAGAATGCACAGTCAATAATCCTAAATGTCGAGTCGGTGTAGTCATAGATCAACACATATCAGACTCGCTCTTGGTAGCGAATTGTATCGTCGCTGTCAAAGACAATAATAGAGTCAATATATCAGTAGTCAATACATCGGAAAAGGCGGTCATGATAAACTCTGACATCAAAATAAAACTTCAACCTCTCGCATCCCAATCCTTCCAAATTCATTCCATTCCCGAATACTCCGAATCCTCCACAACACGAAGAAACGAAGTTCTAAACCTTTTACGAACAAATCACCTTAACGACGAAGAAAAACGTAGCCTACTAGACGTCTGTAGTAAATACTCAGATATTTTCCATTTGCCCAACGATAAGTTGTCTACCACAGACCTATTAAAACATGATATAAACACTTCTACATCAGAGCCTATAAACGTAAAATCATACCGTTTCCCGGAAATACATAAAAGAGAAGTTGAAACACAAATGGCTAAAATGCTTAGCCAAGATATAATAAAACCTTCTGTCTCGCCCTGGTCATTTCCCATTTGGATAGTCCCAAAAAAAATAGACTCCTCCGGCCAGAAGAAATGGCGCATTGTAATTGATTATAGGAATTTAAACGATATCACTATCGGAGAAAGTTACCCAATTCCACAAATTAGCGAAATACTAGACCAATTAGGACAAAGTAAGTACTTCTCGACGCTCGATTTATGTTCCGGATTCCATCAAATTGCTATTTCAGAAAAGGACACTCCCAAAACTGCTTTCACCGTCCCACAGGGGCATTTTGAATTTAAACGCATGCCGTTCGGACTCAAAAATGCTCCCGCAACTTTCCAACGCTTGATGAATACAGCGTTAGCCGGCCTTCAGGGAATTCATTGTTATGTCTACTTAGATGATATCGTTATCTATAGTCAAGATCTAGTAAACCATTGCGACAAATTATCAAAAATATTCGAAAGATTACGTAAATATAACCTAAAACTCCAACCCGACAAATGCGAGTTTCTCCGCAAGGAAGTCGCATATCTCGGGCACATCATAAGCGACGAAGGCGTTAGCCCAAATCCCGATAAGATTAAAGCAGTTACCCATTTTCCAATTCCTAAATGTCCGAAAGACGTGAAGTCTTTTCTCGGTCTCGTGTCGTACTATCGACGGTTCATACCTGAATTTTCGAAAATCGCAAAACCTCTAACGACATTATTGAAAAAAGACGTCGTTTTCCACTGGTCCAACGAACATCAACTATCACTCGACGAACTTAAAGAAAAACTAGTGTCCGCTCCTGTTCTAATATATCCAAATTTTTCCGAACCCTTCATACTTACCTGTGACGCGTCAAATTTTGCTATATCTGCCATACTTTCCCAAGGCGAAATCGGTAAGGATCGCCCAATAGCATACGCCTCAAGAACCTTAAATAAAGCAGAAACCAATTATTCAACAACTGAGAAAGAGTGTCTAGCTATTGTGTTTGGCACTAAAACATTTAGACCTTATCTATATGGCCACAAGTTCACTATTGTCACTGATCATAGACCCCTAAAGTGGCTGTTCAATTGCAAAGACCCAGGCTCCCGATTAGTGAGATGGCGTCTCAAGCTCGAAGAATTTGACTACAAGATCGAATATAAACGAGGTAAAATCAATAGTAACGCTGATGCCTTGTCCCGTTTTCCCGTAAACCCTATAAGGCAATCCGAAAATAATCCCATTCCTTCCACCTCTAGAGATGACGCCCCTTATACTTCCCCTGCGTTTAGCCCGATAACCCTAGAAGATCTAGACATTCCAATACCCTCTATTCCATTAGACTCAGACGATATACCATCAGTTGACTTACTTGATAATGACGATCCGATACCTGAAATCTCAGAATCCGAAACTACGAGTATAGACAAATCACCTGAACACTCAAATTCTCCTTCTAATCCTGCCAACATTGATGACACTGTCCAAAACCCGATCCTACCTTCTGTTACTCCCACTGTTCCTGAAGATAACTACAGAAATTTCCTAAAAACCACATCTAACCACAAATTCAATTGTAACACAATTATCATCGAGCATAATGACAGCATACTGAAAAGTGACTGTAAATGCATTATTATACCCACATCAATCGATCTCGATCATTCAAACCCATACGTAGAGGAAATACTTAGCGAAATCGATAACCTTCAGATCCTTCTAGATAAAGAAAGAACTTTGTGTACAACACTTTCAACAACCCTAAAGAAAAAGAAAATACATTTTTTATTTACCAAACTATACCACTTCAATAGTAGTACTTATGAAGATATATTCAAATGCCTACTACATCTGAAAGCCGAATTACTTCAAAATCCAGATGATTCAAATAGTGGTGTAGCCATTACTGACTTCCAAAATCCTTTCGACAAACTTTCATGGATAAAATTATACAATATGTTCTGCTACATTTTCAATGACACCTTAATCCCTATTCATATCTACCACAACTCTATTATTTTTCCAACCCCTTCTGAAATTCCCAAGATACTACGCGAGAATCACGACATACCCATAGCTGGACATCTCGGAACAGTACGTATGTATAACCGCATCAGAGAACGATATTACTGGCAATGTATGCGCAGCGACATCGAAACACGTAAAAAACTGCACGCTCTGTCAGAGCAATAAAGCTTTCCGACAGATAAATAGGTCTCCAATGCAAATTACAACCACCTCTACAAAACCATTTGAGCGCCTCAGTCTAGATGTTGTAGGTCCACTTCCGGAAGCTGGACAACGTCAACTCAAATTCATAGTAACCCTTCAAGATGACCTCACCAAATTCTCGTTTGCTTATCCCGTCTCAAATATAACTGCTGAAGAAACATGCGAGTGCCTGGTCCACTTTATTTCAATTTTCGGTATTCCAAAATCTATTTTAACTGACCAAGGCACCAACTTTACAGCAGATTTATTCAAAAAGACATGCGATTTCTTAAAAATAAAACAGTTATGGGCTTCGCCATATCACCCACAGACACAAGGCGCATTAGAACGCAGCCACTCTACTCTCAAGGAGTACTTGAAGTCCTACGTGAACGAAAACCACTCTGATTGGCACAAATATGTATACACGGCAATGTTAGCTTATAACACTTCTATCCATTCTACCACAAACTTTAGCCCATATGAACTTCTTTTCGGACAAAAACCATTTATTCCTGACTCCGTTTATGAGTTAAAATCAGACTTAACCTACCCAGAATATATTAAAGCCTTACATCATCGCTTAAAACTCTCACGAGAGAAAGCCATAGAATACATAATCAAATCAAAGGAAAGATCCAAAGAATATTACGATGCCCGCTCCCGTCACGTTCAATACAAAGTCGGAGATTATGTATATCTCAAAAATCACTTACGACTCCGCAAGGCCCTATCACCGATATGGAAGGGTCCATACAAGGTTGTCAAAATAAATGGCAGAAATACATTGACCTTACTCATAAACAGACGTCATGTAACTCATCATTACGATGAGGTAAAGTTAGCAAGCAGATCAGAATCCTAATTCTACTTAACGTCATGTTAATTTTAATTTCTATTCCCTAATACTTAGTTACATTTCATTCCAGTATTCTTACACCAACTATACTGGGTCAAGAATTCATCAAGCTTATGAAGGATAAACCTGGAATATTCTTCGACCCTCTCGGTTCATTAAGCCTAGTAAATAATTACCTTAGTATAATTATTCCCTACGATATATCTTTTATAAGTTCACATATTGATAGTATTTACCAATTTCTAAACAAATCAATACTACTCTGTGAAGGTAGTTTAGTTATAGACAACGTAGAATGTAATAATATATTTAAGCCATTATATACCCGACTAAACGATATAATCCACGATAATGAGGCCATATCCCATCTCACTACTCACCGTTTTTCTAAACGATCCGCCCTACTAGGTTTTGTCGGTACCCTTTCTAAAAAGCTATTCGGCACTATGGACGAAGACGACGCAATCCGTTATGATAATGCAATTAAAGAAGTTGAAGTAGATGAAAAGAAAATAGCTCTTCTAATGAAAGATCACATTCTAGTAACCACCTCAACCCTAAAATCAGTCAATAAAACCATAAACGATATAATTTTAAATGAAGCACACTTAAAAAATGCTGTAAATGCCCTCTCTGAAAACATCGCTAATTTAACCCTTGTTTCTGAAGAAATAGGATTAAGATCCCGCATATTAGAACTAATTTCAATGATAGAGTCTAGTCTACTAACATTATCTTTCAAAGTCGAAGACACTGTTAACTCCATAATGTTTAGTAAATCTAATATCCTATACCCTACCATTCTTACTCCTAAAGAATTATACTCTGAATTACTCAACAATTATAGATTTCTACCACATTCTGAACAACTGCCAGTCCTCCTGAGCCTTGAGAATATGCACACTATCCTGAATGTATCTGAAATATCCTGCTATTTCAATCGGGAACGAATAGTCTTCATCATTAAAATTCCTCTAGTCGACACCATGATCTTGAAACTTTACCATAACTTACCTTCTCCAGTACCGCATGACGACGATAACCCCATATCATATGTAACCATCATCCCTTCTTCTAAGTATCTAGGCATTAGTAGAGACAGATCCGTGTATTCAAAATTGGACAATTTAGACTCATGCAAAATCATCAATAATAATCATTACCTTTGCGGAATCTCAGCTACATATTCACCTCAAGTTACTCCTTCATGTGAAACAGAAATAATTACTAAAATACTTACCAGAATCCCGACCATGTGTGAAGTCAAATTCATGCACGGACAGTTAAATATCTGGCAACCGCTCCGTAATAACCGATGGCTATATGTTACATCTGAAAAATCTAGGTTAAACATAATTTGTAATGAATCTCAATCCTATGAGATACATATTCATGGAAATGGAATACTATCATTACCTCCTAAATGTATTGCCTATTATAGAGACACCCGTCTGGTGTCTCAAAATAGTTATAAGTTAGAATTAAGACAAATTGTATCTAATTATAATATACTTAATGATTCATGTTGCGATGTTCTGAAATATAATGTTATATCTCCTCATTTACCTAAATTGAATTTGAAAAATGTAAACTTAGACTCCATAGCCTTCGATAATCCAGAAATGTTAAAAGAACTAACTGACATTGTAAATAAGCCGAATACAGTTATATACCAAGACCATTATCCTAGTACTATTCTAGCCATAAGTATTGTAGTTATAATAATTATAATGTACATAGTTTGTAAGATTAGTTTACGCAGTTATATGTTAAAGAGAAATTCCCATGATCCCAATCCAACCCCTGAATCGATTGACGAAATCGAACAAGCCGAGACTATCTCTCTCCCTACACTCCGAGTTGGTTGAACGTATAATATAACGCTCATTTACCGTAAACTCACTCGAAAAGTGTAGTTTACTCTAAATCGGGGGGCTGTTATATATTGGAAATGTACCCCTTATTCCTTACCCAGCTCCTATTATCCTCCCCTATGCAAAAACGGTTCAACTCGCAAAAGTGCCATATCAGCAGCACAGCTTCGCATCCAAACCCAGCTCTCGCTAGAGCAGTCGCTCTCCATCCTCCGTCGCGAAGACTCATTTTCTATGTCTAATCCTATTATTAGTGTGTAATTTCTATATCCATATGTGTGACAATTTAAATGTGTAATTTCTATATCCATATGTGTAATAAGTTAAATAGTTAATTTCTACGTCTAAATGTGTAACAACTCATTAATATAAATTAATTAAGTTTCATTCATTTCTTTTATTTTTAAATAAACTCAGTGTAATTAAATAAGTTTTTTTTTAAAACTTAATTTTACGCGTCCCGCGTAACAGTACGTACGTATTGCAGGCGGAGAAAAAAAAAATTATATTATTTATAAATTGTGTTTTTATAAATTGTGTTTTTTGAAAATTATATTTAAGTACGAATTACATACTATTTGAAAATTATATTTAAGTACGAATTACATACTAATAAAATAATGAAATATCAATAATATTTTTCGATCTTACCGACAGAATAATAAATATATACTAATATATACTATGTACTAACATATTATATTAGAAACATATACTTAATTTTTTGCAGTGATAAAGTGTAATAAAAGCAAAGCAAATACACATTGACTTCGTGTTAGTTAACAACGCCATCTGCTGGAATAGAAATTTCATGAAAATCGTTGGAGCCGATTCCGAGATTCCAATTTTATATATATACAAGAATTGCTCGTTTAAAGATATAAGATAAGATAGTGCTCTTTATATATGTATTTGTCACATTTTCATAATAAATCGAAATATCATATTTACTGGAGGAAAAAATATCGTTTTGTTTTGTAAAGATCCTTTGTTGTAATGTTGTTAACGTTTAATAGGTGTCGCGTTATCCCTAGTGCCGTAGCTGGAATACTTGTCGATTCGGGCGACATCTATCGATATAATACGATATTACGGCAGAATCATCAATAGTAGCAACCTAGTAGCGCCATCTAGGAATTATTGTCGTGACCACGTAAAATAAAAAACATTTATGAAACCCTATTAACAAATACTAGATGGCAAATTAAAATAGCATGGTAAATTAAAATAGCCCTTATCGCACAATCCCCTGAAAGCCGGTGACGTCCGGTTCGAAAACGAAGCCAAAGCAAACTTTTAAAAAAATTGCTGTGAAGTAACTGTTTTACACTGTTGCACTCTAAAAAAATATATATTAAAGTAAATCAAAAAATAGATGATGTAATGGATTTTCTAGGTTTTCATCTAGCTCCATTTGCTACGTCATCGGCACAAATCTTCCGTTCTCGAGAAATATATTCACGAATGCCTGTTATTTTGTCTGATGATTTTAATACAGACTTCAAGAAAGAAGAATCTGATCCACTCATTGAATACTTGAGAAATGTATTTAATCTTGAAATGATAAATGATAGAAATATACCCACCACGAGATATGGTACAACGATCGATGCGGTTTTTACTAGATACATTGAAAAAATCGAATGTAAGTCACTGTTCACGTATTTTAGTTACCATAAAATATTGGTTACATTTATAAACTGTGAAACTCATGATGAAGATGGAATTGATAATAGAATGATTGAAAATAATTGAAAAACGGATCAAAATGACTCAACGATTATAAAATATTATTTTCAGTGTTTTAATATGTGTATATCATCTAAATAATTGTTAAGTATTATGTATGTCGTACTCTAAGACACAGAGTTCAATAAAAATATTAGTTGGAGACCTAGTCTACTTTTATCATTTCCCATTATCATTCCCATTTTCTAAGTATAAAATTAAGATTGATGAAGCAATTTTTATACCCTTAATGGAATATTATTCCGAAAATTTTTAGTTAAATGTCTATAATGTGAAAAAAAGTTTCACTTTTACGGTGGTTTCATAAAACCACACAATATTTTTTTATTATATATGAAATTAATGCATAATCAGTAAGTTTTAGATAATTTGGTGACAAATATTTGTGTGCGAAAGATTTACAAATTTTGCATAAGTACTCTGTGTTTGTCTAAAACTGAAATTTTGAAAGAAACTCTCTAAAAATTGTGAACGTTGTAGGCCTTAAATATTTAATTACTGTTTAGTTACCGATGAATTTCACGAGAGAAAATGAATATAACTTTACACGCCATTTTCTACCTGAAGGTATAGACAGCGGCTGTTAAGTCTCGCCGAGTCGTTATGTTACCCGTCCTAAATGGAATCGGTGTCAATCCTATTGGCATACACCCGGCACAAAGTTATCAGTCATCGATCGATTTATTATACATAACTTCAGAAACTACAGCTCGACCGCTGGAGCACCAAGACTACTTACATATTTCTTTGTTCTTTTTTGCAAAAACGTCCAGACAAGAAGGATCTCATATAAAATTACATTGTATTTACTGTACAGTAACAAAGTAATTAATCTTACAATATATCATAATGTGGTTTCCTTGGAGGGTCAACGAAAGACCTTATTAGCTGCAGCATTGAAGAATTCGCGGTAAAATGACAGTGGGTAGTTTACCTGCGAGAGTGACGGGTGTCGCAAAGACGTATCAAGGTCAGACACCGTCCGAGATTATTCTGTAATGTCATTTTTTTTAAATCAATTAGTCACACAGTTTGCGAAACTGGCAAAAAATATCATGATACATATATATATACGTATTTTTGCTTTAAAGTAACTTATAGTAAATTTGGATAATTAAGTTAAATATATTTGCCTAAGATACAGTTTATCTATGGTTCCGACATGTAGAAAGAATGGATGATGCAAAATTTACTAGGCAGATTTACAATGCAAGCGGATGGATGTAGGAGTCGAGGACGGTCAAGACACACATTTCATGACCAAATTGAACGTGTTCTGGAGGAAGGTGATGTTAGGAGCCTCAAAAATCGACGCGCGTGCATGAAAAGTGTTATGAAAGTCAACGAAACGAGTGAGGTATGTAAGAATCGTGCCATATGGCGCTCCGTTCTCTCTGCCTACCCCGCAAGGGATTTTGCGTGAAGTTATGTATGTATGTAAATATATTTGCCTAAGATACAGTCTATGCGATGACCGTTTTTTTTTTTACTAAGCATACTCTGTACACTATGGAACTTACAATTCACAGAAATATAGCTTCATGAATGAATGAATATGAATATGTTAGAAATGAATTTAATAATTCAACATTCATCTCGATTTAGATTTCATGCTTTAATACTCTGACATCTTCTTCAGAGGTTACGAGTTCACATAATAAATTATTTAATTGTTGAAGTATAACACTTATATTATTATATTTGTTTTAGATCTGAAAATGTTCTGCTTGATATATGATAACAGGTTTAATCAATAGTCCCACTAGACTGAATACATTCGTCGTATCTAGTCTAGGTATTGTTTTCCGATGCCTACACATTAATTAATTATGGGATGATATTACTTTTTATACAATAATAATAATCATAGTATAAAACAACGTAGCTTTCCGCTGCCTGTCGCCTTAAGTACCTTATATCTTTGAAACTGCGCATTGGATTTTAATGTTTTTTTAATAGATAGAGGGTGTCAACGGGATGGTTTTTATCTATAATGCATGTATGATGTAGTCAAGAAACAGTGATGAATCCGAAATTTACTTAGTTGTTACTTTTGATGCGAAACATAGTTCGCCGGCTTAATTAGTTATTGAAAAAAAAAAAGAATTTTAAGGGCCACTATTCACTAATGTAAACTTATCATCATTATCGAGCTACCCGATATCAAAATGGAGGACTCACACGTTGAATTCGTCGTCTGATTGTTAATAAAGGTTTTGATTTAATTTTAATTTACTTTCATTGGTCTCACGTACCGTCATGCACGAATAGACAGAACCTTGAAGGTTGATCCTGTGGAGCAAGATGTGACTTGCACAACTGCTCTGCTGTGCTGCTGTTTGTGATGCTGTGGCGGTCGTACGGGTCATTTTTTTATCTTCTTTTATTCTTCTTTATCTACATATACAGCTATGTAGATAAAGAAGAATACTTTTAACATCGAATACTTGTTTTTTTTTATCTTAAAACTACTAAACTAACTACTACAAAAAAACTTTTTGAATATTTTAATTCATCTTTCCTGTCTTCTATGCACATATGTGTGTCGGCACAATATGTCATCGTTTCGAACTATCCATGTTATCAAAAGATTCGGCTGTGGTTTTATGACCAGCCGTCTGCCTGACGTCAACCTTTCGTGCGAATGTTATCGCTGGTGGAACATGTAAAGGGTTGAAAGTAGGATGGGGAGGGGAAAGGGGAAGTATTTGGGCCTCCGGATACCTATGTTAGCGAGCAAAATGCGGCATGTGCCACTTTATGCCGACGATTTTAGAGGTTACCTTCGTTAATAAATCAAGTAATTTTATTACAAGAGTAGCTAATAAACCTAATTGTTGGCAAACAGATTCGCATAAGGCGTCGATAATAGATAAATACGAGTCTTTTATCACGAAAACACGAGCCATGCAGTTTGCTGCATGAATGAGCGTAAAGGCGTTATAAAAGTCACAGATACCAGTGACGCGTGTAAGAATCTTGCCTTAAAATAGCGCTCTCTGCCTACATTGCAAGAGATTTGGCGAGCAGTTATGTATGTATGCATATGTATTTTCATTGTATGAATACGCTGTCATATTTTGAATTATGTAAGGCAA
Source organism: Euproctis similis (assembly GCA_905147225.2). Lineage (NCBI taxonomy): Eukaryota > Metazoa > Arthropoda > Insecta > Lepidoptera > Erebidae > Euproctis > Euproctis similis. Next base: position 9,868,147 of record LR990122.1, read on the forward strand.
CCAAAATTTTTTAATTACTTACTTAAGTGTCGGTGGTCCAGCGGTCGAGCACACGACTTCTGATCCAGAGGTCCGGGTTCGAATCCTGACACTGGCTCACAACAATGACTTTTCGAAAGTCAAGTGTGATAAATATCGATGGCTGAAAACTTTGTGCCCGGTATGGCAATAGGTTCGCCACCAAACATTAGGGAAGTAAACATAACGGCGAGACAAGGCTTAACAGCCGCTGCTTACACCTTAGGGTAACAAAAGGCGTGAAGTTATGTAATGTTACTTAATACATAGCGGTTATTTTAGACAATTTATGATATATGACTATATGTTATCTTGTATAGGGTATAAAATGTCAGAGATACGACCTCTACTAATAACTTAATGATCGTAATATTATCCTTCATGTACTTGATGAGGAATAAATTCTCTTTTCGTATTGCGATTAATGTAGATAAAAATAAAGTAATACCTAAGTAAAGGACTAAATCCTAAATATTGATCTATTGACTTCAAATATTGTAGACTTAAAATTTATAGAGCTCGTATTAGTAGTACCTTGGATTGTTTAACAAAACAAGAACATTATGTCAAATATAATTAGCATTTCGACAGTGGTACAGCCACGCAGTTCGTTGCAAGAATCTGCCGGCTCGATCTGTGAAATAACAAGATTTCTAAGAATTTCGATGTAAAGTGGCTCATGCCGCGATTCATTCGCGTGTGTAAGACAAGAGTTATGAAAGTCCAAGAGGCGATTGAGCTGTGTAAGAGTCATGTGTGTATTAATGTATATATGTACTAGCTGACCCGGCGAACTTTGTTGCGCCTCAAAAGTAATAACTGCTGTCCCGCTATGTTAATACGGAAATATCTTCGAAAATATTCGTTTAAATTGCATGCAAAGGGCCAGGATCATCTATATTACATGTACAATCTATAGAAGACACTTAATTGGATCAGAATTAATGCTGTAATGTTTAAAATCGCTTCGTAAACAAGCCATTATTTCTCGTAAAAAGTAAAAATATAAAAATGGTCATTGTGGGTTAGCCCTAAGAGATAGACATATGCCCTCGCGGACTTTTTTGTAGACCTTCTGAAGGTGTTTAATAATGTAGAACATTGTTTTTTTTTATGGGATAGGAGGGCAAACGAGCAGGCGTGTCACCTGATGGTAAGCAACTAACGCCGCCCATGGACACCAGCAGCACATATAGTGTTACTGTTGCGTTGCCGACCTTTAAGGGAAGGGGATAGGAAAGGATGGGGAAGGGTGTGGGCCTCCGGGTACCTCTTTCATCGAACGAAACCATGGGCCACTTTACGTCGGTCTTCTGAGAGGTCGTGGTATTTCACCGGTCGAGCCCGCGCATTTATGCAGTAAACTGCATGGCTCTACCACTGATTCATCTATCACTTAGGGTTCAGCCTGCCAGAAAGCTATGTATCATCAGCATTACATAGTATAAAACAAAGTCACTTTCCGCTGTCTGTCTTCTTATATGCTTAGATCTTTTTGTCAAAAAAAATAAAAAATCGATTAATCGATTGAGAGTGGTCACAGGGTGGTTTGTATTTTTCATGTATACGGTAGCAAAGAACAAGTTATAATTTTCAAAATTCAGCACTTTAATTGCAAACGCTAGCTGAACAGAACAATTTACTACTTTCTACACAAAAGTCCGCGATGGCATATGTCTATCTCTTAAGAATAGCCCGCAACGAATATTTTTATTTCTTTTCTGAGGCGAAACAAAGTTCGCTGGGTCAATTAGTGAATAATATAGCAAAGAAAGATTCACAATTTTCGAGTTTCTGGAACTTTATAAATCCAAAATTTACCCATTTACTGCTTCTGAACCGAAATAAAGTTCGCCGGATCAGCTAGTATGTTTTAAACACACAAAGGAATGTCTTCTGAAGCGAAGTATAAAACACAATTAAAATTCTTGACCTTTGCTGCAACCTAATATTTTTCGTGTTTAGATTTCAAATTGTACAGAATGTCCGTGAAAATCAACAATTGTTGGTAGTTAGAAGATATGTGCGGGTTTTATGTGTGGCGTATGCCAAGAAGTCACGACGCCCGATCCTCCGTGACCAGGCCGACAAATCGAGACGAATGGTTAGTAGTAGTTTACCTACCTCCCAACTGTTACACGCGCTGATATATTGCACATTAGTTTCATACAACAAAACTACGAGGAAACACACCAATCGTTTGTTGATTTTACAGTTTCAAAAATATTAATTTATAGTTTTATTTAGTTAAGGATCTTTATTTTTATTTCTTAGATTTTCGCTAACCACGTTCATAACATTAACATTAAATAAAAATAAGTTCTAAATAAACGCGATATAATCCTGAAAAGTTGTTTTAATGTTATGATCTTTATTTTTTTCTGTAACGTGAGGTAACAAAATCAGCTGATAGTCCCTTTTAATGGACAAAAAATGTTTGATATTTATTGATATTTACACACCATCATCATCACCACAAATCGGTTGTCTGTAAAGTCGGTTCACTGACTGAAAATACTGCTGGAATGGTTTCATTTATGAAAAGAAATTTTTAATTAAATTACAATTTAAATTACTACTTGTAATTTATTATTGTATAGCAGCTGTCCACGCGGATGCATATCTCACTCAAGTAGGAGAGACAGATGAGACAGAAAGAGACAGATGCATCCGTGTCATAGCGAGATAACGCCGCACGCGTCATGTTTTATCGTGCGTGCAGCCTATTGGTTAATAAGACGTTGTCAGGTCTATATTACATTATTATTAGGTAATAATCTATAAATTTAAATGAAGTTGAAGTGCCTGTTTGTAATATTTACATACATACATAACTTTACGCCTTTTGTTACCCGAAGGTGTAGGCAGCGGCTGTTAAGCCTCCTCTCGCCGTTATGTTTACGTCCCAAATGGAATAGGTGGCGAACCTATTGCCATACCGGGCACAAAATTTGTCAGTCATCGGTATTTATCACACATAACTTCCGAAATTTGTAATATTTAAATCCATGCATATGATTTTACAACACTTAATACAATTTTTGTCCGACTAATCTCTGATATGGCTGGACCGGTGTTGACGGAACTTTTATTGGCAGGTAGCTGATGTAATAAGGAGTAACCTAGGCCTTAGAGAAAAACTTTCGTTTGTTAATTCATAGCGTCTGTGGCGAAAGAAGCTCCGGGACAGCCAGTTAGCCAAAAAAATGAAAACTTAGACAGGTAAGTGGACAAATATTATTTTTAATTCAGCACATAAAATGAAATTGTCAATTCAAAATCTTTTAATGCATAAACTTACTTTCACACCTAATCCTCACGCACGTCAGATAAAATATCTTTGAAGATATTTGGTTTGAGTTTAAAAATAATTTGGTTGAAAAAATAAATTTTTTCTTGCGACAGGCTGTGAGATTTAAAGGTATCATATTTAAGAAAAAAGCAGTGGTATTTGTAGATTGTTATATTTAGAAGCGGAGTTATAAATTGTAAATAAATACAAGTAATGTTATCTTATGTAAAAATAGCCAAAATATTAATTATCTGAATTTTGTTGGCAGATATATCTCGGTGGTTCAGTGGTCGAGCTTCCCGCTTGTGTAACAGGAGTCGTGGGTTGGATTTCGGACTCACATCAATGATTACCCGGAATCGTTTACGGAAGTCATGTGTGATAATTATCGATGACTGACAACTTTGTGCCCAGAGTATGGCAACAGGTTCGCCACCGATTTTATTCGGGACGTAACGTAACGATTTGGCCTAGGCTTTAACAACCGTTACCTACACCTACGGGTAAAAAAGGCGTGAAGCTAAGTACGTTGGCAGATACAATATTTAAAAGCTGCTAAGATCCTTGACTCGCTGTATTAGTGATATTAATGACCATACTTTGATTAAATTCCAAATGATATACTTTATCTTACGAGTACAGATCTTCCAGGTTTTTTTTTATGGGATAGGAGGGCAAACTAGCAGGCGTGTAATCTGATGGTAAGCAACCAACGCCGCCCATGGACACCAGCAACACATATAGTGTTACTGTTGCGTTGCCGACCTTTAAGGGATAGGGGATAAGAAAGGATGGGGAAGGGGGGTGGGCGTCCGGGTACCTCTCTCACCGAACGAAACGCCGCATGAGTCACTTTACGTCGGTCTTCTGAGAGGTCGTGGTATTTCACCGGTCGAGCCGGCCCATTCATGCAGCGAACTGCTTGACTCTACCACTGTTAAGGTGGAGAAATATAGCAACACGCTTTGGATTCTCTTATTATGTGACCAAATTAGACATGGCTTTACGGAAGGTGATGTCAGGAGCCTTAATTATAGATGAGGTTATATTACATGAGTTATTAAAATCAAAGAAACGAGGTGAGTAAGAAAGGTACCTTATGGCGTTCTGTTCTCTTTGCCTGTAGCCCACATGACTTGGTATGAAATTATATATTTTGTCATATGCATTCAATACATAATTAATTATCCTTGTAATTATGTTTGAATTGTCAATATATTTCAATATTAATGATGTGTCAAATCAAAGACGGTCAATGTCGAGTGCATTTTCACGAACATGTCAATCAATATTAAAGAATTTCGAGTCAGATCTTTTAGTTGAAGTGAAGCGAAGTCTTGCTTTAATTAAGGACAAACAGGCTGTTGAATTAATTTAGATCGACTGCACCCGATACAATTTGATTGGTCAATCAAATCAAAGGGTTTTTAGCCTTTATACATGTAAATATAGTATTAGTAAATATAATTCAAGTGAATTCAAGGATGTTTTAGATTCATAAATAAGCCTGATGATGGCTTCAAATTCCGCTTCTAAAATATTTATTTATAATAAAATAGTTTTTACCACATACAATTCACCATGTAAACATTTTATTAATAAAATATTTGGATGTGTATGTGGAACAAACAATCAATCAATTTCATTTGCCAATAAGAAGAAGACATAGATTTTATTACAAAAAAACTAAGGTGAAGTACCTTAGTTTTAAAATAATTCAAATGCACGATATAAATAAACATTTTCCCAAGTTTAAGGCAAGATTATAAAAAAAAAATTCAAGAAACAGTAGGATCTGTAATACCTGCCGTCCGAATTTCGCATAGCTTGCATTCGTGTGGGTATTCCACGCATCACATTCGCGCACTGTAGATTTCTTTGCGTGGGAATGTCATCAAACACGTTCGTTCGTCCCGTACTGTTACATGGGGGGTCTGAATTACTTGAAACTGGCATTAAGTGTTACAGTTTTAACATTTAAAAGTAAGTTAACATCGCCGAGAATAAATCGCTCGGGCAATTTACGTATTTTCACTTGATGAATTGTGCGAAGTGTCGACACAATATTTTTGCAGTACGCTGCTGGTACCTTACTCTGGGTGAATGTTTCTGGACGACAACAAGAATGAAGAGTTATGTAATAATACCAGTTTATTGGCGAAGCAATTATTAGAGCCACAACTGTAGCACTTGTCTTTTGGACATGATCGAAATAATTGTATTTCATTTTTCATAAAAATTCGGCCGAGTTTGCGTAACACGACGTAATGGTTCGCTTGACGGGCGGTAAGTAGGTATAGCTCATTTTACTTACCATAACACAAGCCTTGATGGATTGCTGTAAAATTCACATAGTTAGCGATGTACTATATTAAATGACAATACATCCAAAACATTGGTAGCGTTATCATGTTCATCAGTTAGCTTTTTAATTTAATTTTAATATATTACTATCTATACTTAATATTATAAAGAGGTAAGATTTGTATGTAACGAATAAACTCAAAAAGTACTGGACCGATTTTAATAATTCTTTTTTCTTTAGAAAGCTACATTATCACTGAGTAATATAAGCTATGTGTAATCATCGTCGTCATCGACATTTTGTTTGTACGCGAGTAACACCGTGAGGCGAGCTACATACAATATAGCGGTACGAAGTTCGCGCGGTCTGTTAGTTTTAAATAAATATGATGCTTTATTATACAAGTAGCGTATCACAAGTGTCAAAGAATTGGGTAGGTAATAAATACTTTCTGGAAGGGCAAAGGGCCTCCGGATACCTCTCTCACCGAACGAAACGTGGCAAGAGCCACTTTACGCCGATATTCCGTGGTGTTTCACTAGTCAAGCCGGCCATTCATGCAACGAACTACAAGACAAACCACAACAATCATACAATAACAACAATTATAGTAAGCTTTAGTAAGCTAGTGTATTTAATGAAAATGACAACATAACATAACATAATTTCACGCCATTGTTACTCGAAGGTGTAGGCAGTGGCTGTTAAGCCTCGTCTCGCCGTTATGTTATTGCCATACCGGGCACAAAGTTTTCAGTCATCGATATTTGTCACACTTAACTTCCGAAAACAATTTCGAAAAGTCATTAAAATTAACCATTCTGATAATATCTGGTCCATCTGATAATAGCTGGTCTATCTGATAATATCTGGCCGTATCTGGATCCTAAAGGATCCGTTTTGAGATTCTCCGTCAAATTGGAATAGTTTTTGTTTAAAAAATATTTTATTGCTTGTCTTTCGACTAAATACCTATACGCTAAAAGATAATGGATACTTATCCCTTGCATCTTACTAGCCGCATTTAATTTTAATATTCATGAATGACTGAACTGAATGATTAATTCATAAATAATAATTATTATAAAACGATATTTAGATGAGATAAGATGTTATTTGTGGGCGTAGTTGATATTGTAAGGTGTCATTTAATAAAATTTTAGTCACCTCAAGGGCGATGTGCCGTCTGACAAGATTGTATACCTTTAAACAACAATGTTGTAAGGTTTAAATTACGGCGAAAATGTTTAAAGAGTAACTGTGAATTAACAAGTCTAATGTCTGTATCTTCACACCTTTAATATTAAGGCATTTGCAATAGTAAAAAAACAGCTCGACAGGCGAATGAATCATTTTTGGTTTCATCTATCAGGAAACGCATGTTTCAGTAACAGTGTACTTAGAATCTTAATATGGTACCTTTTAAGTACAAGTCGCAGTGATCAACTACTGGGCCATCGATTAAATAAATTTTATATCTATACTAGCTGTGCCCGCGACTTCGTACGCGTGGAATTTGTGATCAGATAGCTATATTTTTACATAGACAGTTGAGAAGTAATTACCTCTAAAATGAAATTGTAACTGGTAGGATAAGTACAGATTGCGGTAGCAATGGTTGTTGCCCGCATTGTTTATTTTTCTAATTCGACGCCAACGCCATCTAGTTAGCGAATAGGAAACATTTTTTTTTAATGGTGTAAAATTATAAAATTACGAAGCAATCATTACACCAATAAATACCGAACAAAAATATTAACAGTTTTTAGCATATACAAATACATTTTTTTAATTGTCTTGCTCATCTCTGAAAAGAATTAACGATACAATTTTAAAGAAGAAAATGCACAACTCCATCTATGACTCTTAAAAACATCTATTGACCGCAAGCGCATGATGAAATTTCAATTATTTATATTCAAAAAGTGTTTAAACATGTAATTCGACTTGATGTTTTTAAAATCTCAAAGATTTATTTATATCTAAAACCAAAAAGTGCTTACACGTGTAATTCAACTTAATGTTTTCTGTTTTGTAAATCTCATAGATGGCACTGTTTTAAAATTGTCTGTTATGTTTAACGGCATAAGTTAATTAAAATGTGAAGCTAACTTATATTATATTATTATTATTATTATATGTATAGATTAAAGCATGGTTATTAACATAATAACACCATAACAACATACAAATATGCGTCGTTAGATTACACGTTGCTACAGAATACATTGAAGAAATAAAGGTTCACTGCTCGTTCCTCGTAGGTGATAGCGTGATAATATGTAGCCTATATGTTGACCCGACTTCTTAATAATTTTCGTGCCAAATTTGAAGTAAATCCATGCAGTACTTTTTGAGTTTATCCCGGACATACATACAGACAAACAGACAAACAGACAAACAGACAAACAGACAAACAGACAAACAGACAAACAGACAAACAGACAAAAATTCTAAAAAGTATATTTTTGGCTTCGGTATCGATTGCAGATCACACACCAAGTATTCTTTTTAAAAAATATTCAATGTACAGTTTTGACTTTTCTACAATTTTATTATATGTATAGATGAATATTTCCAAGTAGCAGTAATCGGAAATATAATGACATAGGTTAGTTATGTTTCCGTCGATATGTAAAACTTTCAATTTTATTTTAACGACTACTCTGTATATAAATAACTTTAAAAATCCGTAGGCAGGCTTTATTTAAACATCAGTTTCTTATCAAACTTTATTTTTAACATTTATTTTACGACTTGCCGTTTTTAAATTTTTTATCGCTTTCAGGATATATGCATGCACACTTAAAATTCGTGAGCTACTTTTTAATGTTAAAATACATAAAAAACGAACAATAAATTTTGGTTGTATAAAAAAGCACATACTTTTAATACATTATAAAATCTGTCGCGTTGTGATTGAGTAAATTGAGATACGTTCAAAATTTTCATTAAAAACTTCCCATAGTTATAAAAAAATGCGAATTTTAATATATTATTTAAATGTAAATATATTTTTTTTCAACAATAATTGCAAACAATTTTCAGTACATGTAATTTTAATGGCACCTCATTATAGGTACAGCGTAAGTCGCAACTTTGTTGCCTGATGAGCTACCGAATAACTGATCAGTGCAGGCTGATACAATAAGAGACGATATCTGACTACGAAATCTGTACAAGAAATAACCGAAAAATATCACCAAAGATTAAGTTATTATTAACCACAGAGTGCAGTGTTCTTTTTTATTGGCTGTTCCGGTGAAGTTTGTTTCGCCTCGAGAGAAAAATAAAGTAGCCTAAGTTACTCCTTATTACATCAGCTACCTGCCAATAAAGGTGCCGTCAAAATAAGTGCAGCCATATCAGAGATTACACGGAACAAACAAGCACACGAAAATTGTGTATGTAGCGTATATGAACGTAGTAGAAAGCAGTTATTTCAATATTACAAACAGACACTTCAATTTTATTTATGTGTAGAGGTAACTGCACGCCTTTTTCTACCCGCAAGTGTAGACAGCAGATGTTAACAAATGGAATAAATGGCGGAATCTACAGCCGTAGACAAGGCAAATTGATACTTGATATCCATATTTATCACACATTCCACATGTTCCAAAACGAATTCTGTCAAAGTCATTGGTGTGAGTCTGGAATTGATTTCACGACTTGTGTGTAAAAAATACTAAAACAAGAAAAGAATTTATTTTATTACTAAGATAAAGCGAGTAAATTTGCTATATTATATTAACTTGTAAGAGAACCGCAATCGAAAGAAGGGCGACGTAACAAAACCTTGGAGAAAGGTTTCATTTAATAAAAGGCGGCCGGTGTGCGGACTTATTTAAAATCGCAGTAAAAGGTATGCCTTAATGATGCTCAAGCCGATATTAATATAAGTAAGAACTCGTCTCGGCCTCGCCTCTTCACTTAAATGTAGTTATAAATCACCCTTTTGGTCATACCGTGTTTTCAACTCACGCCTGGCTATGACGTCAAGTGAGTATTGTTTTTTTTTTCTTTTTTCATGTCGCCAGCTTGTTCAACATTGTTACTGTCAATTCAATTCAATTCGTTTTTATTTATTATTAAGCTTTTATTGCCCAAATTACACACCTCAAATTGTATATAGTTTTATGCGTATTAAAAAAAAATAACTCTTTGAAAGTTTTGTGGTTTAATATTGCGGACTTCTGTTTGAAAGGAATCGGTTTCTCACCACGATTTTAAAATAACAATAGTTTCACGCTATTAATATCTGAAGGTATAGGTGGTTGACTGTTATGCCTCGATATGCCGTTATGATTTTTTGTTTCAAACATAAAATAATCGGCGAACCCTATTGCCATATATTGCCAATTTTATTAATCGTCGATATTTATCACAAACAACCGGCAAAACTGGCGGTGTGATATTAAAGTACAGTTAAATTATGATGTATCAGATTGTATCAGAATATTGAATTGTGAAATGGCCTTATCAAAATCAGCACTTCCTCATAATTACCGATTCGTATCTTACTGACGCCTTAACTTGGAGCTATTAATCTTAACACATGTAACAATATATCTGTTATTTTATACGAACCTGGAACCTTGGGACAAGAAACTCGACAATGTCTCACTTAAACTGTCATCACAGTACCACAATAAAGATGCAGATGAAATAATAATTATCCCAATAAATAAATATATTAAATCGTAAATAACCAATATATAACCTTGGAAATGCGTCAAGAACTTACATTCTGAGTTATATGTAAGCATTAATTCCTTACCTTAAATTGTATTTATTAAAAAAAAATCAACAAACCATTCGTATATTTGTCACTTGAAATAGCTTTTTTTATCTCATCAGGAAACATTAAAAATACTTAAAGTCTATTTAATATAGCTTAAAATAAAGTTTATCATTGGATTTTAAAATGATTCCGCGATATTAAATTATTGTTGCACATTATTTGCTACCTTTTTTATGCTTCATTCTTTTGTAATTAAATTATTTATATCCGTTTTCATAATTACCTTGTACTAACTTACTTTGCAGAGTAGTACGCTGCACGAACGGGCCGGCTCGACCGGTGAAATACCACGACCTCGCAGAATATCGACGTAAAGTGGCTTTTGCTGAGTTTCGCTCGGTAAGGGTATCCGGAGGCCGAATCCCTTTCCTATTGCTAGGGCCGGTATAAGTTATCCCGGGGCCAAACCCTTTTCCCCTTCCTCTTCCTATCCCACTCCATTTTTCATCAGATTATCGACTTATTCAGAAAGATATCATCATGCTATTACTTAACTGGCGCAATAATAACATATATGAGCAATAAATACATATATGTTATTGATTATATTAAGTAATTGATTGATGATTTGATTTTTGGTTTTTTGATTGATTGGTGATTGATAAAACACCAGATTGTCGGCCAAAATGGAAAAAATTAACAATTCGATTTAGTACTACCTATCCAAACATTTTTATTACTTTATATTATTAGTAAAATTGTCTACGTATGTTTTATATTCATGAGACAATTTGGATGAAATTCCTACATTTTGCTTCTGGTGGAGAACAGACCATAAACGAAAACGCTCCCAAGAAGGTTTGTCGTCAGGCAGGTCACCGGTCATAAAACCACAGCCAAAACTTTTGACAACATGGATAGTTCAAAAGGATGACATGTTGTACCGAATCCACTAAGAGTAAAATGATAAGGGCAGGAACCGATAGAAGTCGTTAATATTGACTTGTATCTGCAAGTGCAGAACAAATAAAATTTTAAAATTGCCTCTGATAATTAAATTGCCCTAGAGTTAAGTATTTCATTGAGCAATAAAAATGACTATAATAAAAAAATACGTGACTCAATTGGAGCTTCCGGCGATTAAAACGTCACCGTAGATTTTGATAGCCAGATAATACGGATATTTTTATTTGATTCGTTATAGGAAGACCTCTCGGTCGGCCTGTGGTCGAGCACCCCGCTTCTGAATCAGAAGTCGCGGGTTCAAATGACTTTTCGAAATTATTTTCAATAATAATGCCAATAGGTTCGTCACCTATTCCATTTGGGACGTAAACATAACGGCGAGTTGAGGCTTTAACAGTCACTGCCTATGCTTTCGGGTAGAAAAAAGGCGTTATATAGGAAGTTTTTTTTTATGGGATAGGAGGGCAAACGAGCAGGCGTGTCACCTGATGGTAAGCAACCAACGCCACCCATGGACACCAGCAACACATATAGTGTTACTGTTGCCCTTTAAGGCCTTTTGTTGACCTTTAAGGGATAGGGGAAAGGAAAGGATGGGGAAAGGGGGTTGGGCCTCCGGGTACCTCTCTCACCGAACGAAACGCGGCATGAACCACTTTACGTCGGTCTTCTGAGAGGTCGTGGTATTTCACCGGTCGAGCCGGCCCATTCATGCAGCGAACTGCTTGGCTCTACCACTGTTAAGTTGGATTTATAGAGAGTAAAAGATCACGCTCCGATGCAAGATTGACTAAGAAGATATACAATACAAAACCAGATGGATGTAGGAGTCAAGGACGGCCACGGTATACTTTCCATGACCAAATAAAACAAATATTACAAATTGACGAGCGTGTAAGACAAGAGTTATGAAAGTCCTAGAACCAAGTCAGGCGTGTAAGAATCGTGCCTTATAGCGCCCTGTTCTCTCTGTTACCCCGCAAGGATTAGCGTGAAGTTATCTATATATGTTTTCATTATATTAGGAAGTCACTACTTCGATTACGGATTGTTACTTTTTAATCAAATAATTATGTTATATGTAAAGTAAATAGCATGTGAAGTCTCGGTGGCGCAGTGGTCGAGCACACGGCTTCTGATCCAGAGATCCGGGTTCGATTCCTGACACTGGCTCACACCAATGACTTTTCGAAATTGTTTTGAGAAGTTATTTGTGATAAATATCGATGACTGAAAACTTTGTGCCCGGTATGGCAATAGGTTCGCCACCTATTCCATTTGGGACGTAAAAATAACGGCGAGACGAGGCTTAACACCCGCTGCCTACACCTTCGGGCAACAAAAGGCGTGAAGTTATGTATGTTAAATAGCATGTGTAAAATATTGCTTCCGTTCATTACTTACATATTAAAGTATATGAAAAAAAATGTGCAACTGATTGAAAAATGCTTTTAGATAAATTTATAAATATTAAATAAAATAAACGTTGATCAATATGAAAAAATATTGATTGTCCGTATTGATGAATTAAATAATCCGGAATATCTATAGGAACGTCCGGAATTAATATATTGATTTAAATGTTAATGCGATGAGATATTATGTTATTTAAATGAAGGTCATGAGTATGTAAGTATATGTAAGTGTTAAATTAATGTCAGCAATGAGGCCGGCTAGGATTCACTGAGTCGAGTTAAATACCTTCAATAGAATGGTTTCAACTCTTTCGAAAAGAGGTTTTTAAATCGTTTTTAACTTAACAGCTAGCAATTTACAACTAGCAATATCCCTGATATTCCTTACGTCTATAAATTATTAGTCACGCAGTTCGCTGGGTGAAATACCACTCGACGGGTGAAATACCACGACCTCTCAGAACATCGACGTAAAGTCGCTTATGCCGCTTTCTATCCGGAGGCCCCAACCCTTTTCCTCGCCTATTCCCGTCCCAGGCCGACAAAGTAACTTTAACACGATGTGTGTTGCAGGTCTCCATGGGCGGCGTTAGTTGCTTACCATCAGGTGACACGCCTGCTCGTTTGCCCCCCTGTCACATAAAAAATATAGTTTAAACTTAAATAACTATGTTACTAATTAAAATTAAACATTCATTTTCATTGTAAATTTAATCATATAACCATTGCCGATGAAACAGATATATACATACATACATGAATAACTTCACGCCAAATCCCTTGCGGGGATAGGCAAAGAGAACGGAGCACAATAAGGCACGATTCTTACACATCTCACACGCTTCGTTGACTTTCATACCACTTTTCATGCAGCCGTGTCGATTTCTGAGGCTTCTAATATCACCTTCCTCCAGAACACGTTCTATTTGGTCATGGAATGTGTGTCTATTTGAAAATAAAGTGTAATGTGTTGTAATTAAACTTTCATAACAATTATAAATTAGAATTGTGTACGACATTAATTAGAAATTGTTGAGAGCGAATCGATTGGGAGAATCGATATACTGAGTGATAAGATCGAATTGTTTCACATTACTATATTCGATATAGCTTGATACCCGCACCCAGCTCATTAAACTATAGTGTTATATAACTTCAAGTATATTTCTACCCGAAGATGTAGGCATTGGTTGTTTAGTCTCGAAATGCCTAATGGTTAAAAAAAAATGGTACGTCTTAAATAGAATAGGTAGATAGGATATTTAAAACTTTCAAAAGGAAATCCAAAAAGTGTAAGCCTGTATTCAATCCTACGGCTTCTTGATTCAGAAGCCGGGTAGTAAACTCATGGATCACTAAGACAGATCGTTCGTTCAATACTGCGTAACAATAGATGTAGTGTAATTGCTGAGCTAGAATAGACACAATTTTGCAATATTTAGTAGCGGCGTTAATTAGAGCTGCGTCCGGACCATTACAGCATCCTGATTCTAACGCGTGCCACCACTCCTGAACCAAATGACACATGTCACAGCAATACACAAGATAAAGCCAACTCTATCGCCCAGCATATAAGGTAACAAATCAAATAAATAGGCTTGAAAGATATGGTAGAGCGTTCCGTAAATATAACAGTGGATATTTTGAAATGACAAGACTTATGTCGATAATCAAACACGAAAGATTTCATACTTTATGTGGTAGACATTAAGAGATATTATTCTCTGACTGTGGCTGAGGGTTACGACTTTTTGTAGTGATATAAGTAGATACGGTCCTTTAGAAGTTAGGTGAGTTTCGCAAGGTACCGCCACGCTATCGCATCGAATTCATATCGCCTAATTACAAGGTATTGCTCGATGGTAGTAGGCCGACGCGCCCCGATATCAATTTGCCCGTTATATGTGCGCCCCAATGTGGGTTTTTATGCGTTTTGTTTGTAATAAACGAAAGTATTAGATTTACTGTAAATATACTCTCGAGAGCAATGAATCCGGGTCACTTAAAGAATGTTAAAAATCTCGGAAACTAAAAATGATAGGTTAATGCAATAAATTGTATTTAATAGACAATGTAATACTCCTTAAATGAAAGTAAAAAAAATATGAGTCACCATACATTTTATTAACACAAAATTACATAAAGAAAAAATCTGCTGATCTCTCCTTAAAACAAAAATAGGAAACATGAAATTTTTGAACTTTATTACGATTTTCTTGAATTTTAATACTTCGTATTGCCTCCTCGTGCTTCCATTACTGCGTTTACGCGGTTTGGCATGCTGTACACCAAGTTCCTTATACGATTTTGGGGAATATTCTCCCATTCCTCTGTGAGAGCAATTTTGAGCTCACGAAGCGTGATTGGGGGAGGGTTTCGTTGTTTTACGCATCTGCCTAGCTCGTCCCAAGCATGCTCGATCGGGTTGATATCCGGGCTGCGCGCTGGCCACTCCATACGAGTAATGTTCATCTCTTGAAGGTAGTCATTCACAATCCTACCTGTATGAGGTCGGGCATTGTCATGCATAAATATAGCATCCTCACCTAAATTGACCATAAATGGACCAACGTGATCATTGAGGATTTCTTCCACATATCTTACGCTAGTTAAAGAGCCGTTTTCTATGATCACCAGCTCTGTGCGACTTTCAGAAGAAATTCCGGCCCACACAAGTACAGACCCACCACCGTAGGCTACTTTTTCCTCGATGCATGCTTGCTTGAATCTTTCCCCCGGTCTTCGATACACTCTGTGTCTTCCATCGTGCTTGTAGAGCATAAATTTTGATTCGTCGGAGAACATAACTTTTGACCAATCTTCAATACTCCAATTTACGTGGCTCTGGGCATATCTTAGTCTTGAAATACGATGCCCACGCTCCAGTTTAGGGCCGTTTGCAGGTCTAAGGGGTTTTAAGTTAGATTCAGCAAGCCGACGTCTTACTGTCCATGCACTTGGGTTACTTCCTCCGAGGCGTCGAAACTGATTGGTGAGTTCAGTTCCTGTGAGAAAGCGATTTCGAAGCATGGTGTTCACCAAGTATCGGTCTTCTCGTGCTGTGGTATACCTGGTTCTGCCCGTTCCTGGTCTGCGTAGGTTAGAACCAGTTTCTTCGTAACGTCGGAGAACTCTTTGTACTGTTGACAGCGACACACCAACAGTCCTGGCTGTATCGCGCTGACTCCGGCCGGTTTCCAGCATTGTAAGTATTCTGGTGCATTCTTCAGGCGTAAGCGACATAATTTCAGCTTGAATAATGAATATAGAGCACTATCAACATGGTTTATGTACCCACATAAATGACAGATTACAAACAAAAGCAAAACCAAATGCTGTAATTTCGTAGTTCCATCTTCGAAAGTGGCCCTTTTTCAAATTTGATTTTTTTATGATATAACTTTACAATAACTAAGAAGTTTTAATACCTTCATTTAAGGAGTATTACATTGTCTATTAAATACAATTTATTGCATTAACCTAGCATTTTTAGTTTCCGAGATTTTTAGGATTCTTTAAGTGACCCGGATTCATTGCTCTCGAGTGTATTTAAAAAGTATTATTGTTTTTTGTTTCTTTTTCGTTTCGTGTTTAACATAACTACATAGCTGCACGCCTTTTTTGTTACCCGAAGGTGTAGGCAGCGGCTGTTAAGCCTCGTCTCGCCGTTATGTTTACGTCCCAAATGGAATAGGTGGCGAACCTATTGCCATACCGGGCACAAAGTTTGTCAGTCATCGATATTTATCACACATAACTTCCGAAAATAATTACGAAAAGTCATTGGTGTGAGCCAGTGTCTGGAATCGAACCCCGGACCTCTGGATCAGAGGCCGTGCGCTCGCCCACTGCGCCACCGAGACTGTAAACTGTACGTGTTTCATCTATAATATATATTCCCTTTTTATTGGTAGGACTTATTAAAATTGATTGATTTGCTAGAATGTTATGAAAGCCTGACCTAAAGAGTATACAAAAGATATGCGAGTGGTAGAGTTGGGATCGGGAGACCAAGGCGTAATGCATTCTAAAAATGCATTCTACCCGAAACCGACGTGAATGCATGAAGAGATGTAAGACTGTGGATGAGGCGATAGAAGTGAGTCTGGATCGTAGTTTGTGAATGGCAAAGTCTCTGCCCACCTTTATGTGATACAGGCATGAGTTTATATATGTATATTATATATATTTTTGAACTAGATAATAAGTCATTTCCACCACAGATACCTGTTATTACATACAATTTTAAGGCATCTATATTAAATAATATTCAGGCCGACATTATATTTACCGATTACGACCAAATCAGGAAAATAGGAGGAATAAATCAATATTTTAAATAACATTTAAGTACGTAATTAGCTTTGTTGAATATTAAATAACAAGTGATACACAAATATTTTAAAATTACATAGTTTTAAATTGAACGAGGTCGTCTGGTTGTCTTACTCTTGATGTTGTTATAGTCAGATGGATCAGAAAATACTTCGAGAGTCAACATCCGACTTAAAGACAAACTATCTTTAAGTCATGAACTTTTTAAATTTGCAGCGTATCTTTATAATATCGTATATCGTACACGATATTATGAAGTTTTTAAAGATCATCGTCATTTTTCTGCCCTATTGCCTAATGTCGGCACAACATGTCACATATACCACTCCTTTATATCACTCGTAATCTTCAATCTAGCTATCTCTTGTTGGTATTTACCAATATGTCCATCCACGGTCATTCTTCATAACTATCCATGTAATATAGTTCTGAAAACTTATATTCAATTGACATTTGACTTTGACAATTAATTGGTAAATACTTTTCGAACTTTAAATAATAATAATATAAAAAATCCTTTTTATCCTATAGTTATTGCAAGAGCTTATAATAAATTAGATTTTGTTTATTAGGATACCCCCTAAATAAAAGGATGAAAACGTGACCCGTATTACTAAGACTTGGATGTCCATCTACTTGGTTGTCGGTCTATCATCAGGCAGAAAAACAATTGGCAGGAGATAATTCTTCCACGGTTTATACAGTGGTTGAGCCACGCAGTTCGCTGTCGATCTATCAACAGGCAGAAAACGACTTGGAAGAGAGATAATTCATCCACGTTTTATGCAGTGATTGAGCCACTCAGCTCGCTGTCGATCTATCACGAGGCAGAAAACGACTTGGAAGGAAGATAATTCATCCACGTTTTATACAGTGGTAGAGTCACGCAGTTTGCTGTCAATCTATCACCAGGCAGGAAACGACTTGGAAAGGAGATAATTCATCCACGTTTTATACAGTGGTAGAGCCTCGCATTTTGCTGTATGAGTTGGCCGGCCCAACCGGTGAAATTCCATTACCTCTCAATATACCAAGGTCAAGTGGGTCATGCCGCGATTCGCTCAGTGAAAGAGGTATCCGTAGGCCCAACCCTTCTCCCCTCCTCATCCCATTTCTGACTCGTTCCATATCCCATTGTAAGGGCGGGCAATGCATCAGTAGTACTATCTGTGTTCAGATGTCGATGGGCGGCGTTTGTTGCTTGTCATCGGCAAAGACGCCTGCTTTTTGGTCCCCCTATCCCATAAAAAACGTATCTGACTATCACTTGAACGATTTTTATTATGCAATATTAATCCTTTATCTCCACAAAACAATCTAAAAGCCAGGTTTATTGTCAACAAAAGCGGACAAACACTAAAGTTGCAGATCGTACATTTTATTTTTAACGAGTTGTATAAATTTTATTCTGATGTCGTTCTGCATATATGTGTCGTGGTGATGCCCTTAGTTGATCTTAATGCGTCCGTCTGGTAAGCAGTGAGACGTCACCGTGGTACGAAGGCGACAGTAACGAAGCCCATGGGCCGTTTATGGTGAACACATTATGTTACCTTTTGACATCATTAGGCTGGGAGTCAGACCTGGTCGCCGAGAAGCCCTGGAAGATGTGTAACGAGTTCACATCATTGTTATTTTGAATAAAGTTTCTTGTATGCAAAGATTTTATATGGATATAGGAAACCGCTTGGCCTTTTCGATGGCAAAATTTTTTTACAGACATAATAATGTAGAAGCCCAGTAACAAGGGTATAAAAAATCGTAAAAAATAATTGATTCCATTTAAAACCGCACGGAATTAATTCAAAATATGGACTGTTTTAGACACACACTGCATTACCATAAAATAATCTGTGCTTTGTTTTTGTATCTTCAGGCTGTTTTATAACGGAAACATGTTTGATGGCAGTTATGCTTCGTAATTTTAGACTTAATTAGGAAACAGGCGTTAGCCGACTACGCCTATTTTGCCAACACAGTATACTTTTATATAACAACGTAACTTTATGCCTTTTTCTACCTGCACCTGAACAACAGCTGCTATTAAGTCTCGACTCGATGAATCGCTATGTGATCTCCCAAATGGAATAGGTGGCTAACTTGCGGAAACTCGTCCACTGGACCACGAGAACTAACGAGACTATAGATTTACCACTAAAAAATTTTGTGCTCTCCCCTACTTATTAGTCCCCTACTTACTTTAAAACTATTCCCCAATAAATTGACTATCCAACACTACAATATTTTAATTTCGAACCAGTAGCACTTTAGGTTAGGGCGTTCAAACCAACAAACAAACTACAGTAAGCCAGGATTTAAACCCAATATGTCTTGATTCAGAAGCAGGTTGCTCAACCTAAAGACCTGTGAGACGACATAAAATGTGTTATTCTCGGTAATTACAATATAATTAGATAAAAAAACCGTTTTTCCTCAAGCAGGAATGTCAACCAGGTGGAATCCGCAGTGTAGATGCAAAAGGAGTGAAGATTACTCAAGTTATTTAGGTTTTAAATACTTGGAAACCACACATCATCAATTCCCTATTAGTGACATGACAAGAAAATTGTCTATACAAGACCACAAACTTATTTTTTATATACATAATTTGATAATAACTATGCGGTTGTGTAAAAATGTTGCTAGTCCGGTGTTTTTACTTATATTTATCTTGTTTTTGAAAAATTAACATGTTTTTTAAAAGCACATAATTTTTTAAATAGTTTTATTTAATTTAAAGGTATGCAGCGGCTGTGTCTCGTCTCTACAAATGAAATTATTAAGTGCCATAAACATTTGTTATCGACATTTGTCCGGCGAGTCGATAATGTATACTCCGATTCAAACCCAGAACTTCCCAAACAAAAATACCAACATAACAAAAAGTAGAAAAAGGCATGAAGTCATCTTGCCTTTTTCTATCCGAAGGTGTAGGCAGCGACTGTTAAACCTCGACTTGCTGAATCGTTATGTTACGCGTTCCAAATGGAATAGGTGGCGACTCTATCCGGCCATACACCGGGTACAAAACTATCAGTCATCGATATTTATCACACATAATTTCCAAAAAGTATATCAAGAAAGCATTGTTGTCAGCCCGGAATCGAACCCTCGACTTCCGAACCGAAGCGTGGTGCTCGACCACTGTATTAATACAGTTTGCTGCATGAATGGGCCGGCTAGACCGGTGAAATACCACGACCTCTCGGAATATCGGCGTGAAGTGGCTCGTGCCGCCTTTCGTTCGGTGAGAGAGATATCCGGAGGCCCGATCCCCTTTCCTCTTCCTTTCCTGCTACTCCCTTAAATTACTTACCATCACGTGACCCACTTGCTCCTATGCCATAAAAAAAATCAAGAAACACCAATGTTACAACTATTAGGCTATCAAAACAACTATGAAAAACTGGTCAAAAATCTGAAAGATATTACTAAAGCGAGAGTAATGCACACAGTTTATTGTAAAGAAAAAGGAGTGCAATCACGCAACATTGTATTTCTAATAATTACAGACTCATTACATCAAACTAATTCATTCACTCAACACACTGAGAGTATTTACTTGTATCGTTTGTAAATAAGATTGATGATATTAAATTGAAGGGTGACAGCAGCAGAGAAATAATATCTCTGATAGCTATCCATTATAAATTTACATAGTAATCGTGTTTAAACTCCTTCAATAAGTGGTCTTCTATACAAAGACTAATCATATAGAATTGTAACATTTGTGGAATGTAAAGATTTATTAGAAAAAAAAACGAGTCTTATAGATTAAAACAAACTTTTAGGATTATATCGCGTTTATTTATTATTAATTTATATTTATTTCCCGACGTTTCGAACTCTTTACAGAGATCATTTTCACGAGTCCGATAATCTCTGTAAAGAGTTCGAAACATCGGGAAATAAATATAAATGATTAATAAATAAACGCGATATAATCCTAAAAGTTTGTTTTAATCAATGAGTGAGATTCGCGATAGTCTTAGAAATAAATACGAGTCTTATATTTTTCTTTGACCATAGACAGTTTTGGTTTAGTGGCTGTGGATGATGACTTCGTTTGCTTTTCTTTCTGACGGCATTCAATATATTCTAGTATACCAAAGTTTGACATTAGCTAGTTTTCTTAACTGACATTATCACACTCATTATACACTCTAGTCACAAAGTTGCTTCCCGCTGTGTGCCCCCATTATATGCTTTAGATCTTTGAAACAACGCAACGGATTTTGATGTTTTTTTTTTTATTTGTAATAGATAGAAGGTTTTAAGAGGGAGGTTTGTATGTATATATGTATAAGCCACTCCTACCGTACTTGGATATACAAGATATATTTTTAGATTTAAATATATTGTAACCAGGGATATTTCAAAATTTTGTATAAACATAACTTCACGCCTTTTGTTACCCGAAGGTGTAGGCAGCGGCTGTTAAGCCTCGTCTCGCCGTTATGTTTACGTCCCAAATGGAATAGGTGGCGAACCTATTGCCATACCGGGCACAAAGTTTTCAGTCATCGATATTTATCACTCATAACATCCGAAAACAATTTCGAAAAGTCATTGGTGTGAGCCAGTATCAGGAATCGAACCCGGACCTCTGGATCAGAAGCCGTGTGCTCAACCACTGCGCCACCGAGACTTCAAGTACAACATTATGCAAAATTGCTTAAAATTTATAAGTAATTCTGGAGTCACACTTCATTTAATTTACGACATCAGGAACTTGTTAAGCAAGACTTATATAATAATGTGTATCAGTATATCAAAGTAATTAACGCCCAATTTATCTGTCTGTATTAAAGATTGAATCACTTTACGCACATTCCACAGACAAGGAGGAAATCATAAAATTTGTCGTGCTTTAGAACTCAGAGCCTCGTGTTCACAAATACTACCTTCAACATAAATACGACATCTACAATATACGATGGGTCTTATGATCTTGTGGTTAGTAGCTCCAGATTCTGAGCTAAGGTATGTGGGTTGGATTCTCATCGAAGAGCAGAAATATGTGTGATAAATGTTGATATATGTTGTAATTCTAAATATTTTTTTTACTCTTGTAGCTTAACGCCTGTTATATCCACAGAGTTTGGTAGTGTCAATTATGTCTCGATTCGCCTAACTGTTTTAGTAATTTTCCAAAATATAATGGTTGGCAAAACATCCAGCAGAATTTTTTATTTTGTTTGCCATTCTTGAAGCGTTTGATGACGTTGTGTTGTTTTGTTTGCTATAACATTTTGTAACATACATAAATGAAATCTGACAACGATACTTAAATATATATTAAGATATTTTTAAGACAATTTCCTCCAAAAATTAACCGCATATTTATCGATTTTTTTTTTATGGAACGGATAATAATGAACGGATGGATTAAATATAGTTGTATCCGTAGAAGCTCGTTGAAGTCTTTTATGTGAAAGTTTTATCACGAAGTAAGTCAGACGATAAGTTTTATCCTAAAGCAATCAGCCAGCGGCAGCATTTTATTTAAGTTAATTGGATATATAAATGATAAGAGAAATACATACGTAACGAATTTATTTTTATGTAAGAAAAAGAATACGTGGGAACGAGTTTTTTTTGTTTTCAAGTGTTTTCAAGTGTTTTAATTACACAGTGATTAAGCAATTCAGTTTTGAATCATTTTTTTTAGGGTTCGAATCCTTGTAGCATAGTAATATATTAAAAAAACATATTTGTGTAATGCTATATGTAATAATTTTTTTTTATGGGATAGGAGGGCAAACGAGCAGGCGTGTCACCTGATGGTAAGAAACCAACGCCGCTCATGGACACCAGCAACACATATAGTGTTACTGTTGCGTTGCTGACCTTTAAGGGATAGGGGATAGGAAAGGATGGGGAAGGGGGGTGGGCCTCCGGGAACCTCTCTCACCGAAAGAAACGCGGCATGAGCCACTTTACGTCGGTCTTCTGAGAGGTCGTGGTATTTCACCGGCCGAGCCGGCCCATTCATGCAGCGAACTGCTTGGCTCTACCACTGTTATTTAAATATTTTATTATTATTATATTTATTATTATTTAAATATTTAAGTAATTTAAATATATTATTTAAATTACTTAAATAATTGGACGGTATTTCGATGGTTGACCAATATTTTTTACACGGAATCTAATAATTACCTGTCTATACGCGTAGCAGAGGCGTCAAGATACAAAAAAGTAATAGTGTATAGGAAATAGTATATCAATTAATATACAAATAAAATAAACAATTTTAAAAAAAAATCCTCTTGGCCTCAACATTACAAGCACTACTTTCACATAACTTAAAAACCATAAATAAACAAATGTAATTCTAGGCAACTACTGACCGCCCATGAGCGCCGTGGTTCGTTGCCGTGCTTTCAGGGAGTAAGTGGGTAATTTCGATAAATTTATACGTTTATAACCTATATTTATTAATTATATGTCAAATTGAAGCTAATTTTTCTCTATTAATTATCATATATAGTTGCTTAATTAAATCTGGCCGCAAATAAGGGCTACTGCCTGTTAAAGATGATAAATATTTAAGGTAGAGTGAAAGAGAGTTAGCGCGTAACATCATTTGTCAGACAAGGACAAATGATATATCGACGGTATAATTAGCAATTTGTCTAACTCCTTATTTTTTGGAGGGTGATTTTTTTACATTTTGATGAAGCAATAATCCAATTACAAATTATTTGAATGATTCAAACTTAAATATTCTGTCTCTATTAGATATTAATGATATTAAATGGTTTTTTAAAATGATAATAAATTTTGAAGTAATTGTTTTTTTCTTACAAATAAAAGATTCTCTAAAATTAAGTTAGACAATTTGCTAATTAGAACATCGATATTTAATATTGATTTAAAAAATAAAACAATAAAACCAAGGTGACTTCAGTAAAAGAAAATTTTATTGCGAAAGTATTATTTAAAAAATCATTAGATTTTATTCAAGTATTTAATTGTCTGTTACATATTAATTAAACATTTAAGCAAATTAAAAACATATTTTTTTTATCTTATAATTCTTATATTTCCGTAACTCTTATTTAAAAATCTGAATCATCGGAGCTTTCAGTTGTATTATGATCGGAGCTATCACTTTCATCGCTACAAATATCAGAATCCTCGTCATTATCGGAAGCTTTGTTCATGGATTCACATAGAACACTATTAACTTGCGTTGGAGTTGAGTCTCCCAGGAACCATGTTGGTTTTAAAAAACCATCTAGTACCAGCCAGCCATTATTTTCTGGGCTGAATTTAATGCAGTCTGGTTCAGTGGCATTTAAACACATCGAATTAACAAAGAATGTCCGCAACAATTTTTGTTTCAAAGATTTCCAGCACGTTGGAATGTGCGTCGAGTCCAAACCTTCGTCCAAAACAGCGTGGTTTTTATGTTAGAATAACAATGCTGGATCTGTTCAGTTGAGAACACTAACATTCTTAAAAGCGTCGTACAGCCGGCAATCGCTGTCCTCGTCTGACAAATGTTGTTACGCGCTAACTCTCTTTCACTCTACCTTAAATATTTATCATCTTTAACAGGCAGTAGCCCTTATTTGCGGCCAGATTTCATTAAGCAACTATATATGATAATTAATAGAGAAAAATTAGCTTCGATTTGACATATAATTAATAAATATAGGTTATAAACGTATAAATTTATCGAAATCATATCTGTTTACACCAGGCTGCAGAGAAGTGCGGCCAGGTGCGCAACGGCAACCGTGATTTTTTAGAATCTTTATATTAATTACCGTGATGTAGACGTTATTTTATTTAGAAAATAAATAAACGAAATATTTTACCAAAAATCAATTAAAAATAATGGCGGCAAAATTTTGATAGGCGCCCTAGTAAATATATATTCTCTTAATTATAAATAAACATAAAAATTTGGTTTTAAACAAAAAGTCGACGAGCACACCAATCCTGCAGCGGGATCTTAGACTATCATAGTATTTCACCCACCGAGCCGACCCATTCATGCAGCGATCTGCATGAGTCTACCACTCTACCTAAGGGTAATAAGGTTAGTTTTTAAATGGTGGACAAAAGTTATGGGCTATTTTTGTGTGATGACAACAAGCGTGGCTAGCTCGTGCCAATTGGTGAATAGCGCTGGATGTTCCAGGCTATTCTATTTTATTATTTCCTTCATTTGCTGAACATGTTAATTAAATATCACTTGAAAGTTAAATTGTTTTACAACCACGCATATTTCTGCATGAATGGGCCAGCTCGACAGGTAAATACTATGAAGTGTCAGAATATCGACGTGCTTTTAGCGCGTTTCTCTCGGTTGGTTAAGAAGCCCAACCACCTTCCCGTCTCTGGACAACAACGCAACTGAAAATCTATCTGTGTTGCTGGACACCCCTAGCCTTTAAAATTGTGTACATTTGTTAAGTTAAAGTAATACATAACTCCACACCAAGTCTCTTGAGGGGTAGGCAGAGAATTAGATTAGATATTATATATGAGAAAATAGAGCTTAAGATATCCTTAGAATATATTTAATTATAAATTCTATGATATTATTACCATATAACGACTCCACTATGTGTCGTTATTATCGAGATCTCGAGTCTTAAGCTCGATTTGAAGACTTTGTATCGTTTTATAAGCTTATTACGATCGCTTTGAATGAGTTAATCAACATTAAAATAACCTGGTTCAGATTCAGAGGTATTTTGATATAAATTTTATGAAAAATATTTTGATTATTCCGATGTGATTGCGTGACCTCATTAGTTTCCAGCTTTAGATATCGTCACTTTATTATTTAGGTAATTTAGTATTTGTGGAGGATTTTGTGGTTCATCATCATCATCATTAGCCGTTTTTTTTGAGGTCCATTGCTGGACATAGGCCTCCCCCATAGAGCGCCACAACTGCCGGTCCGCTCAATCATGGGGGTTTTTTGCCATAATCGCCACGCTTGGCAGGCGGGTTGGCGATCGCAGTAGGCTGTATTTTCTTCAGAGAGAATGCTGCTGCCCATTCTTCTAGCTTTTCCCATAGTCGCCTCTTACGACACCCACGGGAAGAGATGAGGTGGCGTTATTCTAAGATGGCGCCACACAGCTACTACTACTACGAATATATTCTATTGCTTACAGAATATCCATGTATTTTTAAAGGCTCGCTGGTCTAGTGGTTGAATCCAAGAATCCAAGGGTCGAATCCAAGCAAATTTTAGAAAATCTTCTCGGAAGTTGTGTGTGATAAATATCGTTGACGAAAGGTTCGTCACCTATGCCATTTGGGACGTAAACATAACGGCGAGACGAGGCTAAAAAAGCCTTGTCTACACCTTCGGGTAGAAAAAGGCGTGAAGTTATTTTAAGATATAAATAAAGTCGTGTGAGCCATTTTGTTAAATGTTAACTCACCTACGTCGTCTGAAATGGACACTTGCGTACCAACCAACTTAAAATCGTTTTCACTCTCTATACTAACCCGCTATATGATTTTCTACGGCTGTGATACAGTTTTACGTTCGGTCACCGCTCACCGCAACAGCCCGGCCGGTTTCACTTACCTTGTCAACACGTACGACTTATTAAATAGTTGATCCATTTTTACTTTTGACCACAAAGATGATGGTATACCATCGATCTTGGTAAAAAGTGAAAGCGATTATTGACGAAATTTTTGTACATTAACATTAATAGTTTTAGCAATTTTAACAGTGGTAGAGCCAAGCAGTTCGCTGCATGAATCGGCCGGCTCGACCGGTGAAATACCACCTTTCAGAAGACCGACGTAAAGTGGCTCATGCCGCGTTTCGTTCGGTGAGAGAGGTACCCGGAGGCCCTCCCCCCTTCCCCATCCTTTCCTATTCCTTATCCCTTAAAGGTCGGCGACGCAACAGTAACACTATATGTGTTGCTGGTGTCCATGGCCGGCGTTGGTTGCTTACCATCAGGTGACACGCCTGCTCCTTTGCTCTCCTATCCGATAAAAAAAATTTCTTGAGGTTTTCTGATATTTTATTGTATGTTTATGTTTTAGGTTCTTGTAGAATATCAAGAATTTATTGTATCGGTGCCCTAGAGGTGTAGTAATTTTTGAATCAATAAGCTTCGGTTTCGAAGTCTGGTTTACACCAATGTCCTTCAGAAGCTACCTGATCATTACATGGTTTAAAAAAGTCGCTTACAGCTGTCTGTCCCCTTGGATGCAATTTTTAACTCTTTTAACTGATTTGAACCCAGCATTGAACTTATTGTGGACACAATTGAAATATCGAAATATCAACCTAGGTTTGTAATATCATCATAATTTTCCTGCCCTTATCCCACTTTTAGTCGACACAACATGTCATCCTTTCCATTCACTTCTATCTCTTGTCGTCACACTCGTCCCTTCATACTCATATCAACTTTTACACGGTCCATCTATCTCTTCTTTGCCTTCCTCTACCGATATATCCATCCACAGTCATTTTCATCACTCTTCTTTGTTTACTTCTTACGATCCTATTATTTACAATTTACATTTTCTGTATTGATATGTGAAAATTTATGCCAACTCCAAAAGATCGTAAATGTCAACAAAACTTTTCGAACGGTTGACTTTTTTTAGTTAGCGCTATCTATGTTCAATAATTCCTAATTTAGTCCAAAAGACTTATCATAAAAACATTGATACAATTATATTGCACGCTGAAATGATATTACATTTGTGTTGTGCACGAGTGACGACTTTCTCGATCGAGTTCTCGGGACGGACCGAGAGATGAGTGCGTACTCAGGTTTTTCTCGTAACAAAAAACTTGTTAGCGGCGGAACATGAAATGAGATCAAGTATTGCATACATATCACTTGAACTAAAGTACTACGGCCCCGGTAATTACAGTTTGTCAGGTATTATTTAATATTACTTTTATATGATATATTATATCCTTAGATATTATATATGATGATGAGCTTCCTGGTGCATTCATAAAAGTACCGAATGTAGAATCGAGGTTGGTGGGTTCGATCCCCATCCGATTACAAATATTTATGACGAGCATGAATCTTTGTGTGGCGCCGTTTTGAAATTGTTTTCGGAAGTTGTGTGTGATAAATATCGATGACTGAAAACTTTGTGCCCGGTATGGCAATAGGTTCGCCACCTATTACATTTGGGACGTAAACATAACGGCGAGACGAGGCTTTACAGCCGCTGCCTACACCTTCGGGTAACAAAGGCGTGAAGTTATGTTATGTATGTATGTATATATGAAAAATAAAATTACTAAATTTGACGGGCCTCGTGATGCATTTGTGAAACTACCGACTGCAGAATCGAGGTTGGCGGGTTCAATCCCCACCTGAGTACAAATATTTGTGACAAACATGAATGCGTGTATAACGTTTGGGTATTTTTGCATGCTGCATGCATAACTTTGTATTTACAAAAACAGTAAATATGTATTAATCTCCGTTATCTAGTTTCCATATCACAAGCATTTAGTTGCTTAAATTGGAACTAGAGGGCGCTGGGTGTCCAAGATATTATTATATATATATATCACTAGCTGACCCAGCAAACGTTGTCTTGCCGAAAATAAAATTTAAAAAATAGGGGTTGATCGTAGGGATTTGAAAATTTAGGGTTGCATGTATTTTTGTATCCCGTTTTATAAAAAAAATAAGAAACAGAAATATGTCGAAAAATTAAAAAAAAAAATGATGGGTGGGCTACCCTTGTGATTTAGGGGGATGAAAAATAGATGTTGTCCTATTCTCAGACCTACCCGACACGCACATAAAATTTCATGAGAGTCGGTCAAGCCGTTTCGGAGGAGTTCAATTACGCACATCTAGACTCGAGAATTTTATATAATAGATAAATGTACCTGGCATTCAAGGTGTTCATAACATAACAAATGCATATAAAAATACATAAGAAAATCTCTAGCATTTTTGCGACAAAGTAATGTTGTTTAATGGCCAGTTGTCCAGTAGACACAAGGGCGACTTCGATTAAAATATTATACATTTCAATCATACTTAGTGCTTGTTAAAAAAAAACCGTCATAAAATCCAACCATCCAGTATGCATTTCATCTGGAACGAAATTAATTATATACGTGGTTTTAACACTTGGACACTTTAACACATTTTGTTGACAGTTGAGAACCGAATGCACTTTTTACTTTGACAATTTACTAAAGTTAATTACGAAAAGCAGTAACTGTATCTTTATGCCCTTCATATTGAATGAAATTAAACAGAAAAGTCCAGCTAACAATCCACAATGCAGTACTGATCCCAATGCTAACTTCAGGAAGTGAGAGTTCGGTATGGCGGAGTGTGCACGAAAATTGGATAAACGCGGTTGAGATGATGGTACAGCGCAAATTTTGCGGAGTGAATTTGGATTTGGAGTTGCGGAGTTGGATTGAAAGAGAGTGTCGGTGTAAAATTAAGAAAGGTTGAGACAACACAAAAGCAATTTGTACAATGCAAAAGCAGATGGATGTAGGAGTCGAAGACTTCCACAACACACCTTCCGTAACCAAATAGAACAAGTTCTGCAGGAAGATGATGTCAGGAAACTAAAAAATGAGTTAAAAAAAGAGTTATGAAAGTCAAAGAAGCGTGTGAGGTGAATTTACGTTTGTGTATGTATGTAACTTTTAAATAGTTATATCTCCAAGCCTTAGGACCTCTGACGTGCAAATGAGCGTGCTAAATGATTAGAACATGGAGACTGATAATGAAACTTAAAATCATATCTCTCAGCCGCCTCTTACAATACCTATGGAAAGAGATAGAATGGCATACTATATAGTCTAATGAGAGTATTTGATACCCAATAGCTCCAATAGTTTATTTTAGAGAAATGCAACAATGTTGCATGCAAATATCAGATCACTGCCGATAAATAAATGGAGCAACAATTTAAGTGTCGTTTAAATCAATTCAGACTTCTTGCTAACGTATATTGGTGACATATATAGCACATTAAAACTCCGGCATCCGTGGTAGGACACATTTCTTGGCTAGGAAAAAAAAAGTAGGTATATGAATTATAAATTTACAAATTTGCCATAAATGCATCACAAAATCTTGTAACCTGATTTAATAATCTTGAATGACTATCATAATTCAATTTATTAAAATTTGAAGTGGTACATAATATAACATAATTTCACGCCTTTCCTCCCCGAAGGTGTACGCAGCGGCTATCATCTCGCTGTTATGTTTGCGTCCCAAATGGAATAGGTGGCGAACCTATTCCCATACCGGGCACAAAGTTTTTCAGTCATCGATATTTATCACACATAACTTCGGAAAATAATTTGAATTTGAAAAAAACTGACGACCGTGAATGACAAGTTTCGAAGCGAGTGAGGTGTGTAGGAATCGTGCCTTATGGCTTTCTATACTCTCTGCTGCCACGAGAGATTTGGTGTGAGGTTGTTTGTGTGTAATATTGTGTAATTACAAATATATATATTAACTAGTTACATTCCGTTGTGTGTTTGTTTGGTAACCAGTTGTGTTTGTGGCAAATTACTTTCCCATCAGTGATGCTGTGCTCACAATGGTACCGGCAAGGAGGAGAGAGGGGAAATAGAAACCGTCCGATGCGGTTTGCAAAGATCGCTTCTTTTGTAACCGCAGCTCATGTAAGAAATCATATTTACCAATATATCATTAGCCTATTGCAGTCCACTGCTGGATATAGGCCTCTCCCAATATAGTGTATCATTAAATATGGTAGGTCACTTTTGCTTATCAGCGATACGGCCATTGGCGTTGTATTTGTTTTTTTTTTTCAGATTTGGGTACGTGACTACCTATGGATAAATGGGACAATGTATACGCTTTAGAAATAACATTACTAAGAAAAACAGTAATATGCTTTCAAATAAATATACAAAAGCTATTAAACTCAGACTCAGTAGGGTTACTACACAATTGCGAGCTTACTTGAGGAAAGATTAGGGTGGACATGCGCGGCTCCTCATAAAGAAACTATTGTGTAATTCTTTTAGTAGCTCGTGGATTTTATTCTATTTTAATTAATTCTATTCTATTTTCGTCTACATATAACCTTATTATACCCATATTTAATACATAACATAACACAACATCACGCTTTTCTCTACCCGAGTGTAGGCAGCGGCTGTTAAGCCTCGACTCGCCGTTATGTTTACGTCCCAAATGGAACAGGTGGCGAATCTATTGCCATACCGGGTACAAAGTTTTAAGTCGTCGAAATTTATCACGCATATCTTTCGAAATTAATTCCGATAATTCATTGGCGTGAGCCAGGATTTGAACCTGCGACCTTTAGATTCAGAAGCACCCCGCTCGACCACCGAGACTAAGACCGAGTTATGATAAATTTGTTGTAATGTCATTGTGACCATTTTAAATAACCCTTCAGGACCTAAAAAAGAAAGAATATTTTGTTTTCATTTGATTTTGATCTACATTTGAAACTTCACGTCTATTTACTACTCGAATTTAAACGTGTATAACGTGTTTTTTTTTGTAAATAGTTATAGTTTTATCAAATTTTATTATCAAAGCAATATTATCTATTGCATAAGGCGATTGTTAACGAATTTATAGATCAGCAAATGTACCTGATACAGAACCGAATACATTACTAATACACTCACAGCACAACCAACAATATCATATCTATGTATTATTCATACGACGACTTGAGATTTTGATGTCGCAAGCCGTGCTGGTGCTGCGAGGTTTTTGCACGATACCCGCCCAAGATTTATATCAACTTAATAAATGTATCATAAATATATGGGCATTGATACAATATGAATGCTCTCAACACTCGAAATCGTTATTTAGTTAAAAAATAAATATTTGTTCGAGAATTATATAATAATCTAGATTAATCACCTGACTTTTGCAGAGGCCACTGATCATGGGGAGCTGAGGAATGTAGTCTATTGATAGATAGGTAAGTAATGATAAAATGTGTCTATTGTCTGATATAATATGTGTGTAGCTACTTCCCTTTTTTATGGGATAGGAGGGCAAACGAGCAGGCGTGTCACCTGATGGTAAGCAACCAACGCCGCCCATGGACACCAGCAACACATATAGTGTTACTGTTGCGTTGCCGACCTTTAAGGGATAGGGGATAGGAAAGGATGGGGAAGGGGGGTGGGCCCCCGGGTACCTCACTCACCGAACGAAACGCGGCATGAGCCACTTTACGTCGGTCTTCTGAGAGGTCGTGGTATTTCACCGGTCGAGCCGGCCCATTCATGCAGCGAACTGCTTGGCTCTACCACTGTTCCCTAATGCTTTATTTATAATGTATGATCAGGATGCTAAGTATGGTGACGAATATAATTTGATAAATGATTAGATTTGTGACAAATTTTCTATAAACACAACAACAAACATAACTTTACGCCTTTTTCTACCCGAAGGTGTAGGCAGCGGCTGTTAAGCCTCGTTTCGGCGTTATGTTTACGTCCCAAATGGAATAGGTGGCGAAACAATACCAAAAAAAACAATTCGATCCAGTAATTACTGAGATTAGGGCATTCAAATAAATAAATAAATGTTTCAGCTTTATAACATTAGATATGCAACAGTGCCACTGCTGCATGAAGCAGCAAACAGAGTGGCACTGTATAATATACTGTATACCGGTATTTCACCGGTCCGGCATGGACCGGTGAAATACCACGATCTCTCCGAATATCGATATAACGTGTTTCATGTCGCGTTTCGCTCGGTGACAGAGGTCTCTGGAGGCCCATTCTCGTCCCATCCCATTTCCGACCTCTTATATATCGCATTGTAAGGGATGGCAACCCAACTGTAACACTATCTGTGTTCAGGTGTCCATGGGCGGCGTTTGTTGCTTGCCATCGGCCATCAAGCCTGCTTGTTTGCCCCCTATCCCAAAAAAAATCCTTGTGGTTATGGACACTTATTTTTATTTGAGAGCACATTCCATGGGATTAAATAATTTATTTCGACGATACGTTACCGCTGCCTAGACCTTTGCGTATCGAGAGCGTGAAGGTACAATAATGTAACTTTAACCTTCCAATTCGGTGAAACCACAGAGGCAATTAACCGACCCGCTTACAATTCACGTGTTCCATGCACCTCATTATTTGGGCATCTGCTCTCGTTTTGCAACTCTGGCGTTCATTTTTTTTTCTTATTAAGGACGCATACTTGTTCTGTTGATGCACTTAAATCAGCTTTTTTATATTCGACGCTAAGAATTAATACATGTGCCTCGGTTTTTGGGTTAAAAACCAAGGAAACAGATCTCCTTTTGTTTAAAGTAATTCTTCTAGATGAATTAAGTCCTTGTTCAAAATTTCTATTATAAATATTAGTCAGTTTGTCCTGATATGAACTATCTTTATGCATCTTGATGACCTAGTGGTTCAATACGAAGACTTCTATTTCAGAGATGCTGACTTCAATGTCTTTCCAGAAGTAACGTGTTAAAATCAAAATTGTGTCCGACGTATGGCAAATAGTTAATCGCCCCTGACTATACCTTCTAACATAAAGAGTGTGAAGTTCCAGCTTCACCAGCTGGAAGTATTAAGTCTTTATTGGCGATATAATGGCGTTTATCTTCATTT
The DNA here is from genome assembly GCA_905147225.2 of Euproctis similis. Taxonomy (NCBI): domain Eukaryota; kingdom Metazoa; phylum Arthropoda; class Insecta; order Lepidoptera; family Erebidae; genus Euproctis; species Euproctis similis. The sequence continues at coordinate 9,901,843 of LR990122.1, forward strand.
CAATAGTTATTTTATTGACATATTATTAATATAAGGAAGTATTGATGTTCCAAGTACAACACCAAGTACTGCGGAAAAAAACTAGTTGGACAACTAGATATTAACTGATTTAATATTGAACGACGTCTCTCATACTACAAATAACATTGTAGAGCGATCGTTATGGGTTCCGTACTAATATAATTTGATGAATTAAATGATAATTTCACGCTTTTGGAATAATTATTAGCTTACCGTTTATCAATAATAAATATTTAATGTCTTTATTAGGAGTTGATACAATATCCCACATTTAATGCTGCTTAGGTGATGATATGTGGTTACTGTGACTTATGGACACGAATAAAAGCAAACGAGAAAACTTTATTTGGATAAGTTTGTAAAGAAAAATGTTAATATATATTAAAAAGTCGCCAATTTAATATGTAATGCAGATATGATACATACTTAAATGGTTTAGTTCCTTCTGCATAAACCCGGCCATCCCGAGAACAAGCCATATAATTATGTAATATTGGACGACATTATGCACAATAGCATCATATCGCTTATCGTTTCACTGTGCACAATTATATCGATTCCAAAAGCACTTAAATTAATATTCACGAACATTGAACGAGTTAAGTTTCTCGATTTGTAAGTACACATTAAAGTGATGGATAACATCGACTATCGTCATCATCGTCGAAATTGTTCGATAATCGAGTTTGTTTAATTTTTATTTCGGTATGAATACCGATTTATTGGTAATTATAGTGTTGGGCTGCTAGGGTTGTCGCAGCTAAGTTATTAATATTATGAATATTTATAAAGATCATGTTATAACGTCGTTTGATAAAGTTGTTACTTATCTTCTGTAAATGTTATTTATTAAAATAAGTGTTTGATTAGAATCAAGATGGCTGTTCGACGAGATACGCCTGCATATTGTAGTATTAATTATCCGTATTACTATTATAAGGAAGCTTTTAATTTGTTTGTTTGTTAGAATAGGTTTCGGTAACTGCTAATTCTATTTGGTTAATTTTTGTAGTTTTTGAAACTTTTGAAATTAATTATTTCTGTGGTTTGAGACAACATCTAAGTAATTAAAGGTATGAGCATATATACGTAAACATAACTCCACGCATTTTTCTCCTCAAAGGTGTAGACAGCGGCTGTTAAGCCTCGACTGGTTAAATGGTTAGGTTGCAAATGGAATAGGTGGCGGAACCTATTGCCCTATTACCGAGCACAATGTTATCAGTCATCGATATTTAAGAATCATAACTTCCAAAAAGATTGCTCAGAAGTTATGGCGAAATGAGAGATCCCTCGGAATATTGGCGTGAAGTGGCCGCGTTTCGTTCGGTGAGAGAGTTGTCCGGAGGCCCGATCCCATTTCCCCTTCCTTCTTTCTCCTACTACTTTACAGGTCGTAATGCGCCACGGTGTACATGGGCGGTGACAAGTTACTTACCATCAGGTGACCCACTTGCTCGTTTTCCGTTCCATCCCATACAAAAAAAGAAGAGCTCGACCACTGGACTTATTGCCTTTCTTAAAGAAAGAAACGGGTAAGCGATAAAAGTAACCTGTTGGTAAGCAGCTAGCGCGTTGTCTGCCTCTAAAGTGGGAATACGCTCGTTTCTCGAAGATATTTATGCCAAGATGAGTCCAAAAGAATATCACAAAATATATATACACAAAAAAAAAGTATCGGTGGCGCAGTGGTCAAGCACACGGATTCTAATCCAGAGGTCCGGGTTCGATTCCAGACAATGGCTCACACCAATGACATTTCGAAATTGTTTTCGGAAGTTATGTGTGACAAATATCGATGACTGAAAACTTTGTGCCCGGTATGGCAATAAGTTCGCCACCTATTCTATTTGGGACGTTAACATAACGGCGAGACGAGGCTTAACGGCCGCTGCCTACACCTTCGGGTAACAAAAAGGCGTGAAGTTATGTTATGTTATATACACAAACCTAATATGTAAGATATTTAATTTTCTTAATTAGAATACCATATTAAGTTTGGGATATCTAAATCGGGGCCGGTCCAATGCACGGACTACTCATTACAGCGTTTTATATCTTAGTTTACTGCAACGATAAGCATGTTAGCTAGTTTATTAGTCTGGATACGACTCTATAATTAATTTATCTGATCCTCATCAAAATATCTCCCCGAGGCATGAGGTTTGCTTACCGAAGAACGGGAGGCAACTTGCGACAACTGGTTTTGTAGTGACACTATTGTATGCAGCATCTGGATACTTATAACACGTCTTTAACTTTTCTCGGTGGTCCACTGGTCAAGATTTCCACTTCTGATTGATAAGTCATTGGTTCAACTCCGGGCTCACACCTATGATTTCTCGGAATTCTTTTCGGAATATGTGTGTGATAAATATCGATGACTGAATACCTTGTAACCTATTCCATTTGGGACGAAACGTTACCATTCGACAGGTCGTGGTTTTAACATCTACTGCCTTCATCTTCGAGTAGAAAAAAACGTGAAGTTGCGTTTATTTTTCTATTTAGTCTTTATTTTAGCTAAACAAATACTATATTAATATAACTAATAAATCTAGCCAGACTTTTTGATGCACGTGGGATACATAAATTTTATCAAGGAATGGGATGAAAGTAGCCTACTTTGATCATTACACATAAGTACATATATAAACTCATGCCTGTTACTCCCGTAGCTATAGGCAAAGACTTTCCACAAGCTACGATCCTGACACACTTCTTTCGGCACAGTCATACATCTCATCATGCATTCACGTCGGTTTCGGGTGCTACGCATTTTACCTTGTTTTTAAACAGATCATTTATTTGGTCGTGGTAGCTCCGTCTTGATCTGCCGATCCCGACCCTGCCACTTACATTTGCTTCATACACCCTTTATGTCAGTTGGCTTTCATCCATTCTTGCAATATGACCAAACCATCTTAACATACTTCTCTCCACTTTGGTCACCACATCATCCTACAACTTATATTTCTCCCTTATCACCCAATTTTTCATTTGATTCGCAAGGGTGATTATTATAAATCAAGATATAATGATCAATTTCATTAAACCAGCACAACATTTGGGCGTATTAAAAATATAAAAAAAAAAAATTGTGTGGTTTTATGAAACCACCGTAAAAGTGAAACTTTTTTTCACATTATAGACATTTAGGTTATTGATTTTTAAATCTACTTTTTAAATATACATAAACAAAATATTTTTTCAATAATTATTTTCAATAATTTAGTTAGTAAGTTTTTTAAATTGATGATTCTGATAAAATGATGAACATTTATATTTTTTTAGAGTGCAACAGTGTAAAACAGTTACTTCACAGCAATTTTTTTAAAAGTTTGCTTTGGCTTCGTTTAACTTTAAGTTAAAGATTTAAATCAATTAATTCGATAATCTCATCATTTTCAAGTTCTTTGGAAGTTAACGACTGAAGATTAAGAATTCCTAGTTGGCGCTACTAGGTTGCTACTATTGATGATTCTGCCGTAATATCGTATTATATCGATAGATGTCGCCCGAATCGACAAGTATTCCAGCTTCGGCACTAGGGATAACGCGACACCTATTAAACGTTAACAACATTACAACAAAGGATCTTTACAAAACAAAACGATATTTTTTCCTCCAGTAAATATGATATTTCGATTTATTATGAAAATGTGACAAATACATATATAAAGAGCACTATCTTATCTTATATCTTTAAACGAGCAATTCTTGTATATATATATATATATATATATATATATATATAAAATTGGAATCTCGGAATCGGCTCCAACGATTTTCATGAAATTTCTATTCCAGCAGATGGCGTTGTTAACTAACACGAAGTCAATGTGTGTTTGCTTTGCTTTTATTACAGTTTATCACTGCAAAAAATTAAGTATATGTTTCTAATATAATATGTTAGTACATAGTATATATTAGTATATATTTATTATTCTGTCGGTAAGATCGAAAAATATTATTGATATTTCATTATTTTATTAGTATGTAATTCGTACTTAAATATAATTTTCAAAAAACACAATTTATAAATAATATATTTTTTTTTTCTCCGCCTGCAATACGTACGTACGTATATGTATGTATGTAAAAAACAAACAAACAAACAAACCCGATCCTAGAAAATGTGTCGAAATTGGTAAAGAGGACGGTAATTAGGCGATTATACATACGGCCCTCGTGGTGCATCGGTAAACCGCACTACCGATAACACAAGGTCGGGGCGGGTTCGATCCCTCGTCTGGGGGTGTTTTTCTACATGTTTTTACGGTATTTATTTACAAAAATAAAGTGTATATTTGGGTAATTAATTAATAATAAATAAATAAATAAACGATAATAGACGTGAAAGGCGCTCTGACGAGCGCCTTTCACTTTATCCCTACTCCGCGGCCGACCGTCACGCGACATGCAACACGCAGACGAAAAAGTTTGAGACGATGTAATAAAAGTTTCACTTTAAAAACTTTCCGAAATTCTCATATCAATCAAGTGTTGCCACGATGTTTAAAATCACATTTGAAATACAGGGTAAGTATAGGGTAAGTATAAGAGATACCGGTTTTCGGGATCCGCTTATTTTGGAGCAAAGATTTTTGTGTTAAGCAATTAACTGCGGTGAAGAGCTCATCGTGTTCTGTTTATTGCCGATTTGCAGTGGTAGAGTCACGCAGTGCGCTGCATTTGTAGGCCAGCTCAACCGGTGAAAAAGCAGAAAACAACAGTAAATAGACGTAAAGTAACTAATGCCGAGATTCATTCGAGGATAGAGGTTGATTATAAACTGTATAAAATGTTATATAATTAACCTGCATTAATTTAACATAATATTATATGATGTATTTAAATACTATAAGAGTTGTTGAATAACTTGTGAAACCAGTTTTTAGGACGTCGTAATGTTTGCTCACGTATTCATGTTTGATATTTTTATCACTCTATAGCCGTTCAATAAATTATATATACATATGTAAATCAAATAAGATTTGTAATTAACATTTCTCGAATTTAAACAACATGCGAAATTGACTAAGCAGGTATACAATGCGAAAGCGGAAGGATGAGTAGTTGAGGATAATCACGACACACTTTCAATGACCAAATTGAACGAGTCTTTGAGCAAGGTGATGTCTGGATCCTCAAAAACCGACGAGCGTCTACGACAAAAGTTATGAACGCTCTGTTCTCTCTACTACTTATATTTGTCCAAAATTGTTTTAACTTAACATAACTTCACGCCTTTTGTTACCCGGAGGTGTAGACAGTGGCTGTTAAGCCTCGACTCGCCGCTATGTTTACGTCCCAAATGGAATAGCTTGCGAGTCTATTGCCATACCGGGCACAAAGTTTTCAGTCATCCTTATATCCACACATAACTTTCGAAATTAATTTCGCAATGTCATTGGTGTGTGCCAGGATTCGTACGGACCTCTAGATTCAGAAGCCGTTTGCTCGACCACTGGATCACCGTGACTCTGTTGTTTTATATATAATAATTAGCAATGTAATATAAATATGTAAATATGCTTGTCTTGTTATATATTGCGCAGATTGTACTCACATGAGTTGGTCACTACGGCGCGACATCCACACCGCACGCGTAAATTGGAATGATTGCTTGCGTAATGTAAGGCTATGTTTATAATTAAAAAAAATGCTATATATATTGAAGTCTTTTTTTTATGGGATAGGAGGGCAAACGAGCAGGCGTGTCACCTGATGGAAAGCAACCAACGCCGCCCATGGACACCAACAACACATATAGTGTTACTGTTGCGTTGCCAACCTTTAAGGAATAGGGGATAGGAAAGGATGGGGAAGGGGGGTGGGCCTCCGGGTACCTGTCTCACCGAACGAAACGCGCCATGAGCCACTTTACGTCGATCTTCTGAGAGGTCGTGGTATTTCACCGGTCGAGCCGGCCCATTCATGCAGCAAACTGCTTGGCTCTACCACTACTAAAATGGTTTGTTGTATGTTAGCGCAAATATTTTATGATTTCTTTGTTTGAGCATACTTCGGATAAGGATTGGAGCGAAGTTATAAGTGATGTTATGGAGTTTGTGATGTTAAACTAATCATCATTATCATCACCATGTAGTCTCGGTGGTCCACTGGTCGAGCACCCCGCTTCTGAATTCAGAACAATATGAGCATGAGCAATGCCCGGTATGGAAATAGGTTCGCTACCTACTCCATGTGGGACGTAAACATAACTGCGAGTTGAGGCTTAACAGCCACTGCCTACACCTTCGGGTAGAAAAAGGCGTGAAGTTATGTTATGTTATCATCATCATCTTCTTTTCATGTCCACTGTGATGGCTGTAGGTCTCCCACATGTAACGCCACAATTCATAATCTTGCGCTATCCGCGTCCAGTGGCTTTCTATGATTCTGACTAGGTCGTCGGTCCACCTAGTTAGAGAAAGTCCTAATCCACGGCATGGTCGCCATTCGAGAACCTTTCTTCTCCAGCGGTTCGATAACCGTAGGCAGATAACTATGGGTATTCCCTTCCTTATCTCATTTTAAAGGTCGCCAATGTATCTGCAATACTATATGAGTTGCAGGTTAGCGGCGTTAGTTGCTTAGGATCAGGTGACACAGGTAGGAGGACAAACGAACAAGCGTGATGTCGGTGTACCTGACGGTAACCAACCTGCGCCGCCCATAGACACCAGCAACACATATAGTGTTACTGTTGCATTGCCGACCTTTTAGGGAGTAGGATAGGAATAGATGGGGAAGGGGGAGTGAGCCTCCGGGTACCTCTCTCACCAAACAAAACGTGGCATGAGTCACTTTACGTTGATCTTCTAAGAGGTCGTGGCATTTCACCGGTCGAGCGATTGATTCATGCAGCAAACTGCTTGTCTCAACCACTGTTAAAAACCTAACACTTATTTCATTTGGGACGCCAAAATTCGGCGGGACGAGGCTCAACAACCGCTGTCTACAATTCGGGTAGTTATAAAAAAATATTTAAAAAACCATAGATTTAGATTTTGTGGAAGCGGCCCAATATTTTAGTGACAGATTAGAGTGGGTGGTAGGCCTGTTTCATCATCTGACCTTGCTCGCTTTTAATTAGTCACGTCCAAGTCGCTGAGCACAGTGATGGATCGGTCACCTGCAATTACAATGATGTAAAGTGCCTAGAAGCGTCATTCGAGAGTGCGTTATGTAACCACTTTTAAGAATGCTCAAATTAGTGTTGTATGTTTTTATTTAATTAGTATACATTTACATATTTGTCACTTTAATTACGATCTGTGCTGGTTTTATAGAAAATGTTCTGGTGACATTATTTTTTACTAATCTCACATAGCCTTGAGCAATTGTTGTCTATAGAGTTATGTAATCCACATATTGAATTGAAATAAATTTGTTTATTAAAATCAGAACTTGGCATTTTATAATGATAGCTAGGTACACATAATAATATTTTAGACAAAATACACATAGCGCCCTCTAGTTCCAAGCTAAGCAACAAAATTTTTTTGTTAAGGAAACTTGAAAAGGTATACACATATATACTTTTTTTTCGTAATTACATAATTATAATACATAGAAAAAAAAAGAAACGCCATACAAACGCTCATGCATATCATCAATATTTGTACTCGGATGGGGATCGAACCAGCCTACTTCGATTCCGCTGTCGGTAGCTTTACCATTGCACCATGAGCATGACGATATTTCTGTTACTGTTAAATGTAAGAAACTCAAAGATATAGCCGGATATTAAATAAGAAATAATATTATAATAAATAATAATAAATTTTTAAGTATTAATTATACATAAAAATGGACTCATGGACGCTATTTATTGTAAAGAATTATATATAAATATACATACATACATACATAACTTCACGCCAAATCCCTTTCGGGGTAGGCAGAGAGAACGGAGCGCCATAAGACACGATGCTTACACGCCTCACTCGCTTCGTTGACTTTCATAACTCTTTTCATGCACGCGCGTCGATTTTTGAGGCTCCTAACATCACCTTCTTCCAGAACTTGTTCTATTTGGTCATGGAATGTGTGTTAAATTAAATAATAAAATAAAATTAATTACCATTTAAATATAGGGCCTAATTTATTGATCATAATCGGGTCAATTTCAACGGTTAAAGTTAAAGCCTCTCAATGAGGTTGTTTATTTTTCCTTATTTAACACATTTAATTTACGTTAATTTACGTTACTAAATTTCTTTGTCTAAATCATTAGTAGTAGACACTATATTTTGATCTTGTTTTCATTTCATTTGCTACATACTGTTTTAATATTACTTTTATTCAAAAACTAACATATCTAAACTTCTATTTTTATCTAAGAGTTTGAGAATATCGACCCAAAGTGGAACAGCACTTCTCTCAACCCGCCCAACTCATCCCCTCATCATCATGCCTACAACGCAAATGTAACAAGTTTTGCAAGTGTCCATGGGCAGCAGTAGTTGCTTATCACCAGCTGACCCGCTTAACATAGTTTGCCACCTATCCCATAAGAAATATCTAACAATCAAAACTGTTAAGTTTCAAATTATACTTGCAAAGTTTCAATAGAATACAATAATAACAAATAATAATTGCTTTCTACTTTGCCACACAATACAATTTGCATTCCAAACCGAAATTACAATATAAAAACAAGGTAACCGAATGCTGACCGCAGTGTAGTGTTGTGTAGCTGGTAGTAGTTAAAGATATCGATAGTTTTTCAATAAGCAATAAATAATGCAACGCAACGGTGGCGGGAGCACGCGCGTTCGCTAACAAGCCGGCCGCGCCGCCCGCGCCGCATGCGCCTGCGCACTCGCCGTGCCATCGTTGTGCAACTAACTGCCCCACCCTGCTGTGGCACTTGGTGGTATAAGTAACAAGCGATCATAGACAAATATGTTGATAGTAATCTATTTTAGAATTTGAACTAGACTGAAAATTAGGTATTTAGATTATGGATTTAATAAAGAAGACATTTAGATGAGTTTATGTTTTTCATAAATAAATCGTGAATAAAGATTTTTAGACGGGAAATTTTATTTAGAATGCCATTATTTTAAAATGCTCATTATTTTCCTGCCCTTATCCCACTCTAAGAGGAATTGGCTCAATATGTCATCCTTTCGAACTATCCATGTTGTAAAAAGATTTGAATCTGATTTTATGACTCCTTGGGAATGATTTTTTATTGACATTTTGGGCGAATAAATAAAATCTAAAAATATATCATTTATCTAACATAACCTAATTTCACGCCTTTTTCTATCCGAAGATGTAGGCAGCGGCTGCTAAGGCTCATCTCGCCGTCATGTTTACGTCCCAAATGGAATAGGTGGCGAACCTATTACCATACCGGGCACAAAGTTTTCAGTTATTGATATTTATATGACTTTCGAAAATAATTTCGAAAATTTTTTTCAATAATAAGACATTCTCGTCAAACTACTAACTTTTCACATAAGAAGTGTTAATGAAACAAAAGATTTTTTTTTTAATAAATCTGCATTAATTTCTCGATTTTTTTCTTTATAAATCTTTCATACTTATTTCTTCATAATTGGGCCAGTTCTTTAGTGATACCGTTCTTGTCAGACTACTGTGTATACAATATACTACACAAACTATCCAAGTACTACGACCACTTTCTGCATTTATTAGGTTATTATACTATTTATATATATACAGAGATATGTATGTTTTAATGTACGTACATGACATAATTACCCTAAATATTGCATCATGGATTTACTATCCATAAAATACGTCTATAAAAAAATAGAACCCTAACTTAGAATTAAATTCAATCAAAAATTTCGTCGGAAAAAGTTATGGGCTAAATGTTGATTAAGTTAAGATTTTTTTATAAAAAAATGAATGGATGTAGGAGTCGATGATGGCCACAATATACGATAAAAACGAAACGATAATAAACGAAATAGAACGAGTTCTGAAGGAAGATGATGTTAAGAGCTCTAAAAATTGATGCGCGGGCATGAAAAGAGTCCTGATAAAGAGTCATGCCTTATGGCGGTCTGTTCTCTCTGACTACGCGCAAGTGATTTGAAGTTATCTATGTATGTACTGAAAAATCAATAAAAGTAATAAAATTTTAATCATGTGCGTGTAGTACAGTTAAGTAAACATAAAAAAACACAGCCTATAGAACCTCTTCCTCTTCCGAAGTCGTTTAAAAACCTTAATTACACGTCATTGATTAAAAATACCCATTACATAATGTTACGTCCTCCAAAATAGGTATTACCTTTCTAATAACCGTTTGTACTTGTATATGAACAATCAAGTACAAGATTTAACATCTAGATAACGTCTTATTCATTAAGTTTGATAATTATTTTGGTTTGAATGGAAATCGAACGTATTATATTTATCACGTAATAATGTGTACAAGACGGCCGACATTATTAGTTAACTTTCGACCCTATCAACTATACCTTCACGCTTTTATTTTCGTTGAAGGTGGACGCATTTTACGGTTGAAGATTTAGGCAGTGGCAGTGAAACCTCGACTCGTCGTAATTTAAGATTTGCATTGTATAGTGTTGAGCACAGTTTAGTCAGTTATCGATTTTCAAACACAATTAAAAAAAACATTCAGCCAGGATTTGAACTTTCTTTTTTGTCTTTATTTAACTTATGGTTCCAAATAGTTCAAATAGACGATTGTTTTCGATCGTGATTCCGTTTTCTGTTCCATATTTACATATTTTAGAACTAACCTTAATTTGTAGTTTAGTAGGTATGCAATTCTTTCTTACTGTCCATAATTTGTGTATGCGATTAGTTTTATCGGAGTATAGACCTCTTCAAAAAAATAAACTCTGCCTCTATTATTATATACTAAAACTATGCTGAAGGCTAAGAATAAAAAAAAGAAGACAAAAAAAAAGAAAAGGCAACGAAAAGACACGTACACGTAGAATAGTGGTAAATCAGAAAAAAAACAATTGTCATTTATTTTCAAATTTCGAACGACTCGGATTATTTGTAACACTGAGGATTATAATTGAATTGTGATAACAGTCTCGGTAGTCGAGTGGTCGAGCACACGTGGAGGTCGCGGGATCGAATTCTGGCTCACACCAATGACTTTTCGAAAGTTATGTGTGATAAATATCGATGACTGAAAACTCTGTGTCCGGTATGGCATTAGGTTCGCCACCTATTCTATTTGGGCCGTACACATAACGTCGGGTTGAGGCTTAACAGCCGTTGTCTACACTTTCGGGTAGAAAAAGGCGTTAAGTTATGTATGTTATATTTAACTGATAAACTGACAAAGCTGTGTACAAAAGCTAGTATTGTTCTATGTTTCTTTATGTATGGCGTAAATATAGTCGGTCTGTTAGTTCTGGGCGGTTCGTTTGTCTCAAATTAAAGTCGCGTCGATAAAGCACAATCATATCGTAAACGTGTTGTTCGTGAGGCTTTGTCCGCGCGGCGAAGCCTCCGGGCGCCCTTCAATGAAACACTGCGCTCCATTTTAAAAGGATTTATGTTTTTGCTTGCACTTTTTGCTAACATTAATCTAATGGCGTTTTTGCTGTCGCTTTTTTTTCGACAGTTGGACAATCTACATGGAAAAACATTTCTGTTGGTTAAATTTATAATTTAGTTACAATTTTGACAAAATGTTTTTATACTATTCAGTTTTTATTTGTTAAATACATGTAAGTATATTTCAAAAATCCTTATACAAAAGACACAGATTAATAATTCTCCTTCCCGTGGGAAGCCTATGTCACTCTATCAGTTAACATGAATCCAAATACACTCGAGAGCAATGAATCCGGGTCACTTAAAGAATGTTAAAAATCTCGGAAACTAAAAATGATAGGTTAATGCAATAAATTGTATTTAATAGACAATGTAATACTCCTTAAATAAAAGTAAAAAAAATATGAGTCACCATACATTTTATTAACACAAAATTACATAAAGAAAAAATCTGCTGATCTCTCCTTAAAACAAAAATAGGAAACATGAAATTTTTGAACTTTATTACGATTTTCTTGAATTTTAATACTTCGTATTGCCTCCTCGTGCTTCCATTACTGCGTTTACGCGGTTTGGCATGCTGTACACCAAGTTCCTTATACGATTTTGGGGAATATTCTCCCATTCCTCTGTGAGAGCAATTTTGAGCTCACGAAGCGTGATTGGGGGAGGGTTTCGTTGTTTTACGCATCTGCCTAGCTCGTCCCAAGCATGCTCGATCGGGTTGATATCCGGGCTGCGCGCTGGCCACTCCATACGAGTAATGTTCATGTCTTGAAGGTAGTCATTCACAATCCTACCTGTATGAGGTCGGGCATTGTCATGCATAAATATAGCATCCTCACCTAAATTGACTATAAATGGACCAACGTGATCATTGAGGATTTCTTCCACATATCTTACGCTAGTTAAAGAGCCGTTTTCTATGATCACCAGCTCTGTGCGACTTTCAGAAGAAATTCCGGCCCACACAAGTACAGACCCACCACCGTAGGCTATTTTTTCCTCGATGCATGCTTGCTTGAATCTTTCCCCTGGTCTTCGATACACTCTGTGTCTTCCATCGTGCTTGTAGAGCATAAATTTTGATTCGTCGGAGAACATAACTTTTGACCAATCTTCAATACTCCAATTTACGTGGCTCTGGGCATATCTTAGTCTTGAAATACGATGCCCACGCTCCAGTTTAGGGCCGTTTGCAGGTCTAAGGGGTTTTAAGTTAGATTCAGCAAGCCGACGTCTTACTGTCCATGCACTTGGGTTACTTCCTCCGAGGCGTCGAAACTGATTGGTGAGTTCAGTTCCTGTGAGAAAGCGATTTCGAAGCATGGTGTTCACCAAGTATCGGTCTTCTCGTGCTGTGGTATACCTGGTTCTGCCCGTTCCTGGTCTGCGTAGGTTAGAACCAGTTTCTTCGTAACGTCGGAGAACTCTTTGTACTGTTGACAGCGACACACCAACAGTCCTGGCTGTATCGCGCTGACTCCGGCCGGTTTCCAGCATTGTAAGTATTCTGGTGCATTCTTCAGGCGTAAGCGACATAATTTCAGCTTGAATAATGAATATAGAGCACTATCAACATGGTTTATGTACCCACATAAATGACAGATTACAAACAAAAGCAAAACCAAATGCTGTAATTTCGTAGTTCCATCTTCGAAAGTGGCCCTTTTTCAAATTTGATTTTTTTATGATATAACTTTACAATAACTAAGAAGTTTTAATACCTTCATTTAAGGAGTATTACGTTGTCTATTAAATACAATTTATTGCATTAACCTAGCATTTTTAGTTTCCGAGATTTTTAGGATTCTTTAAGTGACCCGGATTCATTGCTCTCGAGTGTAGCTTGTTAATATCTCCAAGCAAAATAGTCACTCATATCGCTATGACACTTGCCAAAGCAGCAAACTATGTAAGTAGTTGTCTTATGTCGTGCTTGAACCCTCACTTACCTACATATTATATGATTGATTCTAGGATAGAGATGGCGCTAGTACGCCAAGTTTAGTAATTTAGCGCACATTTCAAATACTTAAAAAAAACAGATTAGCAATTGATTTGCCAAAGGTAATCAATAAAATAAAACAAGTAAATATATGTTTTTAATTGTTATTTATTTCATTTTGACAAGGTAAATCGGTGACCTTCGTACATTATAGTTTATCAAAAGTACAAAAAAAAAAACATAATTAAGTAATAATCTCTGTTACTAAATCCTAGTGATAAGTTAAATAGCATCTCTTATGCGATTTATACATAAATTTGGTCCATGTATACAAATGTATACAAAACAAGGAATTGACTTGCAAAATTAAATCGAGTTCAATTAGAAAAAAAAAATCATTAACAATTTGGAAATTAAAAAAAAAAGAATGTGTTTGACAGATAGTGAAAAAGTTTATATTCAAAAGCAAAAAAAAGTTGCCTCATATTTTTTTTTACAGTAATAATTTCAGATTTTCCTTTTTTTACTATCACAAATATTTTATTTATATTTGGTTGGAGTATAAATCATTCTTAGATCTATTACTTTCTAACACATATTATCTTATAGAATCGGTATAGGAGTTTAAAAAAACTTAGCAAAGTTTTTGTGAATATCTTTTTATATATTTCAAGTGAAATATCTCACGATCCCACTTTTTACTATGCAGATGTCTATCATCACTGAGAAAGAACAAGAGCAGCAAAAAAAGATTTTAGGACAAATTTATTTCTTCTTTATCTGATAAAGCATAATTATATTGCTGTCCAGTAATAAATTAAAATCACAGATTGTAATTAAATTAATTCCAAAATTAAAACTTGTATTGGTTATTTTAAAGAAAATTTCAGAAAATAACATCTAATATAGGTATGTATATTTAAAACTCTAATTTTAAAAATCTCAATACAATGATTTCATAGAAATAAAAATATTAATAATAATAAAAAAAAAAACATTGCATTCGCGTAATATTCTGAAACTTAACAAACCAAGGCATCAACAATTCTATACAAGAAAAAAGTAGACACGATGCCGCAAAACGCAACAATCTAAAATATTCATATTATATGTATATTATTATATACAATAAATTTAATTTTGACATAATATTGTTTTAAAACAATAACATTTTTATATATATATATATATATATATATATATATAAAATATTTAAAATATTTTTAATAAGCAACAAATTATATAGGTTTATTGGTAACCGGCGTTTCCTTTCAGACTAATAATACTAATTTATTTTACATTCGAATATATCAAAAATTTACATAAAAAAAAAAACAAACAAAATAAAATAATGTACAAAGAAACTACTTACATTCATACAATAATAGTAGACATAGAATAAAATTTAATATAGCAAACTCTCTCTCTGTTTGAACACTTAAAAAATATATCATCCATTTTTGTCCTTTACGACAATTTATTGTATACTTTTATAATATACTAACTAAGTACAAATATATTTATGAATTACTATCGGTAGAGAAAATTTCTGTACGCTGTTACTAGTAACTATTTAATAATATATACATCAAGTACAAGAAATTCAATATCACTTTACTTAAAATACTTATACTAGTAGCAGACTTGGTGGCAAGTATTTTAAACTAGTACAACGCCAATCGTATGTGCCTCAAAAGGTAACGTTGATGATCTTTCATGACTAATATTTAAGTATATAATTAAAACTTTGTAATTAATTTTCATGTCAACATAATTAAAAAAGGTGACGCTTTATCACTAAAATATTTGATCAAATCTTTTACACAATTAAGAGTTATATATAGAATCAAAAGTCATTTGGATTTGTCGACCTAGGTTAATGTGGTCTGAAAGGTTGTCATTTTATCAGGTATGATCTGCAGCGTTTGCCGTGGCAGCTGCTGCACGCCGTCCTGGTGCTACGCGGCCCATGAACGATCTGATCTCCTCGAAGTACGTCTCATCTGGAGACCTTCGACGTCCATCATCTCCATTTTCCGCTTCGTGTTTCTTAAGATGCCTATCAAGGTTTGTCTGTTGACCGAAGCAGCGGTCACAATGACGACATCTAAATGGTCTTTCTTTGTTGTGTATATTCCTTACGTGCCGCTGCAGATTTGATGATATGGAGAAGGAGCGCTCGCAATATTTACAACGATATGGTTGTTCTCCTGTATGGGTTCTTAAATGCCGTGTGAGATTTGCACTCCGAGGGAATGCCTTGCCACAGTATGAGCATGTGTAGCGGTCACGGGCTCGTGGCGCGCCTGGATTTGGTGGAACGGGTGGTGCACGAGGTGATCCAGGTGCTAGTAAGGTGGCTGCTGCTGCAGGTAGGAAAGGGTATCTACCGAACGAAGCTGGCAATGCGAGTGGTAATCTTCTACAGAATTGTAATAGTGCTGGATGCGCCGGATGCGCAGGATGTGCAGGATGTGTTGGATGAAGTGGTGGTGACTGCGTAATTAGGTTGCAGTTTTCATCTTCCAGTCGTGGTGGACGTTTGTGTGTGACTCGGAGGTCTAACGGTTCGTCTGCGCGTGGTGAGCTGAGTGGGCTTTGGTGGTGCTCGTGGGGTGATTCCGGGGGGGAGGCGAGGCGGCGTGGTGCCGCATGCTTTTCGCGCATGGCGGCCGCAGCGCACGCGCTCATCGGGCTCGTGCGCCACCGACCTGCAACAATACATACAAACAAAATTAATTTTAAACTGATTGTGGCATATAAGTACTAATTTACATGTCATGATGAGGGATGATACAAATGTTGGGAGAAGAATTATAAACCTGTGAGGAAGAAAAAAAAGAAAAGAGGAGGACCTTAGAAAATATGCATGGATCGTGTTAAGGTCGGCGTGATTAAGAGGCATTTTTGCTACCTTCATATATGCAATGATTTTTTTTTTAATATATAAAATAACTCAATTTAATTTTTAGACTCTTACCTATTTTAGCATACCTTTATTAGTAGTATGCTAGATTTGAAAGGAGATCAAAAAAAAACTTTGGCAAATATAAAATGTTTATCGGCAGCAAAATTGATCATCAATGTACCTACATGTTGTTTTGAAAGTAATTCTCTTATCAATAGATATTAGAATGATCGACTTTCTTCGTATACTCGTCGATATCCTCAACCTGTCCACCGGGTTCTAAAACTCGTATAAATATTGCGAAACCAGACGCCACCAGACGTGGCGGGGGTGGCCGGCTGATCGATGTCAGCTCCTACGCTCGCCTTCGACGCACGCCCACTTGATTGCGACATCAGTAACTGGAGCACTTGCCACCGAAACCATCGACTTTTTTTCGTTTGTTAATTATTAATACGCCTTTATAAAGCCAACAATTTATCTGGACCAGTTGGTGGTGGAAGAGTTGCGAATGCGGTCTAGAATCAGTATTGACATCTACGAGTACGTAACCAGTTGGGTCACGTCACATGTCCGAGTGTACACCTGTTGCATACAGACACACACACAGACATACACATACATACAGCATGTTGTAAAAAAAGGTTTAATATTGCCCAAATTTATAATAACTGTCCATCTATCATAAGGCAACGCCAATCAATATTTATCATCATCGTATACAAGTTGCTGATTTAATATTGTCTATATTGGTTTAATGGTGACCAATTTATCAGTAGATGTCCGTCATGGTTACGTTAGTTTGTGTCAAATTTTCCGCATTTTAGGACTTCTAGACTACTTCAATGATTACATAGAGTGATAAAACTGTAGGAGCAGTATGAAGCTATTAATTTTACAATTTAAAGACTTAAAATTAAAACTGTATTAAAAATTACAAGTAGGTACTACCAATACGAGAGTCTTAAAGTTAAAATATAAAACAGATTATTTCTAGTCATGACTTGTGTGGAATCCTAATAATATTCATTAACATTACAAATACAAATTTGTACCATCACGCCTACAGTCGACGTGCGCTAATTTGCACCAAAAAGAGCCGACATAAATCCTCTGAGCTTAGGGTCACCTATCGACGTTTCGCTGCCTTACAAGGAATGTTCGTGATTCCCCCACCACACTGCCTATGATTTGTGGCAATCGCGCGGACGTGCCACTTACTTTATTGCAAAGATTAGGTGAATAATTGCTTGCTATGCAAATTATTGCAACTGATTAATCTCAATAGGTATTGATTATCGGTTTTATTTCCAAGGTAAAAGATATATCATGCTGTAGAGAATACAACTGCCATTTTTAAACAAACGACAAATGATATATTATTAACAATTTATTTTGAATATTGAATACGTGACAGATTTTCAAAATTCGAATTATCCACTATTTTTTTTTGTTTAAGCAATTATTTTTAATAGTGCAAATGTCAGTCGCCATTTTTGCCACCCGGATATCATCTCTTGTTAGTGAAGGCCAATTAATGAGTTGGATTTCTGTCATGATTGACAGTACCTACATGAGAGCGAAGTTAGGTTTTTATTTAGTAGCGAAGTGTTTACTCCACTGAAAAGTCACTGGTGTTAACCAGGATTTGGAGGCGTCTACTTTCTAAAAAGAAGTCCTTTTGTCAATGTACTAAAATATCGCATGTTACCAGTAATATACTAGTAACAGGTATCGGTAGTACAATAACAGTTACTACGAGGTATTAATAGTATCTAGTACTCTTGTAAAGTATTAGATATATACGTATATAGGGTTCAAGTCATCACGATACACTAATTACAAAATAATTAAGAATAGGTTTGTGTGTTGCGTGACGCGTGAGCACGCCCCGCCTACTTCATACTTATACATAAATAAATATACACATATATATGTTAATGTAAATAGCTTAGCCAATGAGAGCCATCACGTCGAACCGCCTTGTGATATATTAGCATTTGAAACGCTTATTCGTTCAAAGTTACGTACGCACTCGACCATATATTTTGTGATATTCCATGCGTTTCAAAACGTACCAATCTTATGTCAAATCCCCACTATTTCTACTAAAACTACTACGATAAATTACCAAACGATCCGTTACACTGCGCGCTATGTATGTTTTGTTTGAAATATCACGTGGCGAACTTGATAGATATATTTGTTTCGTTCAAACAATTATAATAATTTGTGTGTCGAATTGCGAGTTAAATAATAATAACTTGTTTTCTGAATAAATTGCTCGTTTGTGTTGATAAAGTGATGATCTTATAAATGAAATACTTATTGATAGCCATAGAATAATAACGCACGCGTTATTATTCTATGTTGATAGCGCAATGGTTCTCGTTCAAGTTTGGTAGAAATTAATTTCTAATGATTGTAAATATTTTTAAGTAAGATACTGGTTTGTAAGACCAATTGGACTCAGAAAGTGGTCTTTATAGGAGTATGATAGTACGTTTTGTGTAATTATTAAAATTACTGTGCTAAATTATAATTTAGTGCCAAAAAGGTGATAATTTCTTAGATATAAACGATTTTTGAAATAAATTCTAATATTTGTTTGATATAAATATGAAATTAAATAATGTATCGACGACAAATTAAAGAAATTTCGTTTCACTCAAAATTTTAATAATGTACTAACAAATTTACATCTAGTACCTACTACGTATATGGTATTTTGTAATCAAAATCTTTCCTGCAATTAGGATTTAAGGGATAGGATTATCTCCAGGGCTTTCTCATCTACATAACATAACTTCACGCCTTTTCTACCCGAAGGTTTAAGCAATGACTGTTAAGCCTCGACTCGCCGATAAATTTAAGTCCCAAATGGAATAAGGTGGCAAAGCTATTGCTACATCGGGCACAAAGTTTTTAGTCATCTATATTTATCACATAAAACTTTCTAAATTATTCAGATTCGAACCCGCGACCTCTGAATTCAGAAGCCGTGTGCTGGACCACTGTACCACCGAGACTATTTTCAGGTTTGGTTTTCGCATCTAGAGTTGAGAAAAAATACAAAGACCTTAGTTACTTTAAACTATTATCTACGTCATCATTCCTTATTGTTTACTTGCTATGTCTTGAACTATATTCAATTATAAAATATATTGTATTGATACTTTTTTTAGCCAATAGCAATGTCCTACCTCTAGGCTGAATCAGTTATGATATTAACGCTTGAAGCAAGTATTTTATGTCTCCAGAGAGAAAGCATAATATAAATTTGTATTATTTATTAGACAATATATAACTGATATAACAATATTATAATTGAGTTGCTACCCGAAGGTGAAGCGGCTGTCATGCATCGACTCGCCTAGTTTTAAAATCCTAAACGGAATAAATGTGCAACCGAATCCTTATTGATCATACCCAATAATGGAGCGAATAAAAGCATTTTAATTTCATAACACCACTACTAAGAATTTCAAGAGAATATAATATTGTCTAAAAAAGCGTGAGTCGAACAACAATAGTTTTAGAGCGGTGATTGCACCACAAGATCTATTGCTACTGAGTATCGATAAAAATAACGAATAAAAAACTCATTGGTTACCATAGACTTGCGATACTGCGTAGTCACGAGCCGGTCCTTTGCAATGATACTATGAAATAGCTAATAAATCTTGAGCATCGTCTTGCAAAAAAAAATGTCTACGCGTACACGTAACATTGGAACAACTATTTCGTTTTATAAATGTCATTTAATCACTCATAAACCACATATAAACCATTGCGCACTTACAAAACAGGTATATTTACAATTTTTTATTGAATCCATCAAAATTTATTGATGTTTATTTGATATAACTTAGAAAAATACTAGTACTGGATAGAAATACTGTTACAACATACTACTAACTGGCATAACACTGTAAGTCTAATAAGTTATGAATGTTCTTTTAATATTCTCATACGATCGCAGTTGCAGCAGATTCACACGCAACTCAAGTGTTTTTTTTTTTCAAACGATATCGACAACCATGATCTATGATTTATTTCACATCACTATTTTAGGAAACGTGTCGCGACGATCGCCTTATGGCGAGATATGAAATTACATGCCAATATGTGAACTTAGTGATGTGTGCGTAGATATCGATTGGATATATAAATATGTTTTGTTTTTCATAGAATCGCTTCTAGCAAAACTTTAAATCCTACTCACATTGCATATACTATATTAGGTCATGTTATTTGAAAAGCTTCTTCATTGAATATTATCATTTAAATTACGAGTAAAGTTTGTTGTTTATAATGTATTTATTTTATACGGACGCTGTCAGTGATATGTCATTAACTCGGCAATAAATAATGGTGTCTTGTCTTTCTTTAGAATACATAATAGCTTGTCTATTTTATAGACAAAGACTATATCTTGAAGTTTGCGTTATATTTATTCATAGATGTCTATGCTAATATCGTGATTTACTATTATAAAATACTTGTAAGTTATTTATTTCTCAGATTTTCGCGAATCATATTCATAACATTAAAACAACTTTTTAGGACTTCACTCGTGAAAATGATCTCTGTAAAGAGTTCGAAACGTCGGGAAATAAATAAAAATAAGTTTTAATCGTAAAAAGTTGTTTTAATGTTATACTTGTAAGTTATTGACAAACTGTGTATGTAAAAGTATGGATGGGAATGCTCCGATGCAATGGACATGTAGAAAAAATGTTTAATTCAAGATTGACTAAGCTGATATATGGTACAAAAGCGGAAGGATGTAGGATTAAGGACGGCCATAACACACTTTCTATGATCAAATTGAACAACTCTTTGCGGAAGGTCTAGAATTATAATACTGGTAGAGCCAAGCAGTTCGCTGCATGAATGGGCTGGCTCGACCGGTGAAATACCACGACCTCTCAGAAAATAGACGTAAAGTGGCTCATGGCTTCGTTTGGTAAGAAAGGTCCCCGGAGGCTCACACTTCCCCATCCTACCCTACTACTACTATTCCTATCCTACTCCTTTAAAGGTCGGCTATGCAACGGTGACCCTATATGTATTGCTGGTGTGCATGGGCGGCGCAGGTTGCTTACCATCAGGTGACAAGCTTGCTCGTTTGCCCTCCTATCGCATAAAAAAGTCAAAAAAGCGAGTAAAGTGTCTAAGAATCACGCCTAATGGTGCGCTGTTCTCTATGCCTCAAGGGACTTGACATGAAGTTATGTATGTATGAACAAACTGTGTAAATATTCCGTATATTTTTTAAAAGTCGATATTCGTAAATTTCAATGAAGTCGATGCTCAAGTTACCATAAAGAGCAATTATAATCTTTTATCTATGGTTACCATAATCGGAACGGAATTCGATATATTTTAGAATGGATACCAATGCTTACGAGTTTTGACCGACGCCGGTACGAATTTATCACGCATGCGTATTTGTGACGATTATATGTGGTATAAAAATTTTGTGTTCACTTGTGGGAATGAGGGCGAAGTGCCGTGTCGTGAGAACGACCGGAAAGAGCAACTTTTTTTCTGTAGCTGTCTGCCTACACCCTATATGCGGTTAATATATTTAGCAATGTTTTTAGTGTGAACGGAAATCGCGACCAATAAATATTGATACAGATTTTTAATAAAAACATTTTATCGATAACTTAATGTACATTTTATTACACATCACTGTTTTTATATTAACATTAAATTAATTTGATCTTTATAGGTATTCATGACGTAAAATTAACAAAAAAAAAAACAAATCAGTTGCTTACAAAATATTTTACTTTGACTTAAAACAAATGAATTTGCTACTTTTGTCTGCAGGAGATGATATACATACACCAACCCTTCTTCGACATTGTGGGGCTTCCGACCTTTATGCAGCAGCAACCCTGATAGGGTTTCCTTAAAATGAGATTGCCGTAGCACGAGATATCAAAAAAGGAATGCAACATCAGAAAAATAAAATTTACACACTGAACAAATATAATTGCTAAAATTGCTAATATATTTTTTTTTATGGTAGCGCAATTAAAATTACACAGTCATTGCTAGTTGTAATACGTGGACGGCGATAATAAATTGCCTCTATCAAATTAATTGCAGATCGTAAAACTAATATGCAGTGGGCACGCGTTTCATTGCATTATTTGATTTCACACTTACATTAGGAGATTTCCACAAAATATACCTCCTATTGTCTCGCTGGTACAGTGGTCGAGCTCCTTCAGAAGTCGTGGATTCGATTCCCGTGCTAATGATTTCTCGAAATTGTGTTCGGAAATTATGCGTGATAAATATCGATGACTGACAACTTTGTGCCATTTGAGGTTTCGAGGCTGAACAGCCGCTGCTTACACCTTCGGGTAGAAGAAGCCGTGAAATTATGTAATGTTACCATCATATATATACATTGTACATATATATACATAAATCAATTTAAGGGACGTGGTACAGTTAGCGAGAAATTTCGTTCTCCTGACACAAACAAACCTATTCAAAGATTGACCGAATGTTGTTATTCATAATTAACTATATTGCATAGATAACTTCATGCCAAGTCCCTTACGGGGTACGCAGATAGAACAATAAGGCACGATTATTAAACGCCTCACTCGCTTCTTTGACTTTCATAACTCTTGTCATACACGCGCGTCGATTTTTAAGGCTCCTTACTAAACTAAGTATATTTTTATGTAAACATGTATTCCTATGTAATTGTTTAGTAATAAATTGTTTTATAGTAATGAAATATAAAAACATTCTACAATATCAACTCGAGAAGGCGATAATTATAATTGAATCTGACTGAGATTCGGTTATAATTACCGCCTCTCAACCAGCCTACTAGCTGTAAAGCATTAAAGCCTTATCAAATGCATAGCTTATATAAAGTATTGTTCTTTTTAAATCACAGCAGTTTCCAAGATTAATACGTCCAAACGAATAAACAACCTCTGTGTCTTGTATTATATTATTGTTAGAGTTATAGACAAATTGCGATAATCGTCGACCATTCAATATGATTGCGAAACGTTAAATAAAACAATGTTTGCTTTTCATTATGCATTCAAGACACAAATTTCTACGAAATTCTCTATAAAGGGCTACGTATTCTGATAACAAAACTGGCCTCAGTCATATAATTTATAGTTTAACATTAGTTTGTACTTTGTATAGGGACGACAACACTTGCATTTGCAATGGTGATTCAGATTTGCGATGTCACACATCCAGTATTAAAATGATTCTGTGTACTCGTAGTTTTGATTGCGTTGAGATTGGAAGATGCGACACGGATGTTTGCATATACTGGAAATGTACCTTCACTCTCTTAAAATATGTAATTGAATGCAGCAATAATTATGCTTTAATAAGGCGTATTAATTTTTTAGACTCATATTGTCATGAACGGGAGTAAATTTGGTGTATACTTGTATTTGAAATCACGACTCTATAATTAGAAGTCAAAGTATTAAACCATTAAACTATCGACACAAATGTCACTAGAGTTAGCCCGTATTAGGTCAAATTCCTTAGGCGGCTTTTACGACACCCACGGGCAGAGATAGGGTGGCAGTACACTCTAGTCTAGAGCATTCTCTGACATCTATTTACATATTCAGTGTCATAGTTTTGTTCTGATAGCGACAAAATATATAGCATTTAACATAATATAACTTCACGCCTTTTCTACCCGAAGGTGTAGGCAGCGGCTGTTAAACTTCGTCTCGCCGTCTGGCGAAACTGTTGCCATACTGGGCACAAAGTTCAGTCAAAGATATTTGTCACGCATAACTTCTGAAAACAATTTCGAAAAGTCATTGGCGATTCGAACCCACGACCTCTTGATTCAGAAGCTGGGTGCTCGACCACTGGACCACCGAGACTTAATAGGAAATTAACGACTAAATAAAAACTCTGTGCTTTTAAGCACGCAGTATTAAATTACAATTTTTACAGTTTTTTCGCTACCTGTCTGTATGTTTGAATTAATCGCTGAACTGATTGGACCTTATGATAACAGATTTTTTCACGGGAAAATAGCTAATGAAAGCAGGATTAGCATAGGCTACTTTTATTTACGTTTTTTTTTAAATTACACTTAGACGAATAGCACAGCGAATTTTCTTTTTGTCATTATCTTGGACTAATGGGACTGTAGCCCTAATTTAGGCTGTGGAATTTCATCAAGCAAAGCTATCTCGATCCTTCGAAGGTTTATGACGTGAAGTTATTTGCATTAAATATAACAAAATATCTCCTTAGACAGCTCAGAATATTTCAAAATAGGTCGATACTAATTTAACATGGACAAGTTGTACGAAAACCGATACCCTGGCCATTGGCCGCGACGCGACGCATACCAGCCATAATAATGGTGACTTGTAAAATAACCGATTGCCATTTATAACGAACGATCTCAGAAATTAACGGGCCGATATCGGATTACTTGGGTTCGTGGTGATCCCATCAAATCTAAGAACGTTATGTGGTATATACTTATATTTTATGAAGGACTTCGGTTTTTGCTAATGCATTAGTCCATAATCGATTCTAATCTTAGACTCGCTGCATGAATGGGCCGACTTAAAGTCGCTCATGCCGCGTTTTGTTATGAGAGAGAGTTCTGATCTGAAGGACCAACTCTTATCACTTCCCATCCCTCTTCTGATCCCTTCCCTGTCGTTGATTGTTTAGTTGTTTATCATCATGTGACACGCCTGCTTATTTACCGACCTATCCCATTAAAAAGACATGCTATGCAGTCATGATTTAGTGAGTCACAAATATAAATAATTATTCTTTGAAAGAGTAAGTAATAGTGGTAGAGGAAAAGAGGTGAAGCGATGGGAAGATGATATTAGGGCGCTAAAAGTTGCAAGGGAGTTTGAAATTGAAAAATTAATCGAATTATTCGAGAATTCTGTGTCAAAAGACAAGATTTTACCGAAAATTAATCCTATATAAGAATTTAACTCATAAATTAATCCTACTATTTTATGGGTAAAGGGGTAAACAAGCAAAAAAATCAAATTAAAGTATGATAAGAGCAAACCGGTTAACTTTAATAAAGCTTTTGACTAAATGAAATAAAAATATGCAAAATCAGTCGTCTAGTGTAAATATCCCTTTATCGCCAACGCGTTCATTGCTCGTAGGTGGTCACGCCTTTATCACAGGTACAATACAACCATGGACGAGCCCCTTGCATTTTATGATATTCCCTCTTAGTAAATATTTGGTCGAGGTCCACCGTCCTGATATTTGTTGTAAACGAAACTAAGTCGCTATGAAGATTTTAACTTATCAACTGAATTATAGATATTGTGATAACATCACAATATCTATAATGTAATAAGGATATTGAAAATTTAATGTCTCGGTGGTTCAGTGGTCGAGCACCCCGCTTCTGAATCAAGAAGTCACGTTTACGAATCGTGAATCACGCCAATGACTTTTTGACAGTTTTTTCTGATAAATATCGATGATTGAAAACTTTGTGCCCTGTATGGCAATAGGTTCGCCACCTACTATTTGGGACGTAATCATAACGGCGAGTCGAGGCTTTAACAGCCGCTGTCTACACTTGCGGGTAGAAAAAGGCGTGAAGGTACGTACGTTATTACTATTAATATAGGCTTATTAAATTATGTAGCTTTTCCGAAGCTCTCCCGATAGGGATGTTTGTATGGCGTCTGGGTTTATCGCTATGTGAATAAAATTATGTATTTTCAAAAGAAAAGTATATAAATGTATTAATATTGGTTATCTAGTTTCCATAACACAAGCATTTAGTTACTAAGCTTGAAACTAGAGGGCGCTGTGTGTATTGTGTCCAAGTTATTATTAAAAAGATTAAATTTTTACTACGGACCCATAAATAAAATCTCTCGTCTCAAACTTAACACCACATGGCCTTTATGGGCGCTATGAAATCGATTATGAAACCAATAAATTATAATCGTACAGCATATATATATATATATGTATATGTACATAGATGTACATACTTATGTACATATCTACATATATATGTTGGACATTATATTGAGTAACTCAAAGTAATTATATTTAATTTGCATATATTTATTTAGCGTCCGGTATTTGATGTTCAATAATTATATATATTTATGAATAAAATTATATATATGAAATAAAGTGTAAATTGAATTCCTAAAAGGAATACGTTTTGCTCTAGTTTTTGCTATCAAGTTGTAGAGAAATAGCTGATAACAGAATGAATTTCGTTATTGTAAGAAAGCTTAAAGTTTAACTGTTCAACTCCTTCATACACGAGTAGGTAAGAATAATCAAAGATTCTTCTCGATAGTTTTCAAGTGAAGCACCCCCACTTTTGAATCAAGCGGTCTCAAGTTTTAATCCTCACTCACGGCAATGACTTTTCAATATATGTGGCTGACTATAACCCGGCGGCTGCCGGCCCTTATAGTACGGTTGTGCTAGGAGGAGAAGGGGAGGGAGAATGGGATTGGGCCTCCAGATACCGAGCGAAACGCGGCAAAAGCCACTTTACGTCGATATGCTGAAAGCTCGTGTTATTTCACCGGTTGAGCCGGCCCATTCGTGAAGCGAACTGCGAGAATTAAAACAAATATCACGCTCAATAAAAAAAGTACTTTAGACAGAGAAAATGTAATACATGAACGGTGTAATTTAACTTAAATAATTAATCACAATTAGACAGTTATCTATATAAGACAAAATATTACATTACAAATGGTTTTCGAAGGAATACAAACTAGTAAAACAAGTAACGACATAATCTTTGTACATCGAAGATTAAGTGAAACACGCTTGTAAGTTTGTCTGTCACGTCTCGTTTGAACATGTCCTCCATTTATCATACCCAAATGTAGGTAATTAATATTTTATGTGCGCTTGAGTAATTAAAAAAAATGTAACTGTAACTATTACTTTTTTAATATCTTGCACATAATACATTCAGCACCCTCTAGTTCCAAGCTAAGTAACTAAAATGCCTGTGTTAAAGAAACTTAATAATATGATTAATTGACGATGATACAAATATAAATAATAGTGTTGTACCTTTTTTTTCAAAATATAATAGCTTTTTGAGCCACCTGTAATTCTTCTACTAATTGTTTTTGAGTTTGGGTCTTCATCGAATAACTCCAAAAGTTTCGCTTCTTTAAAATTTTTTGGTCAACCACAACGTTCTTTATCTTGCAGGCTTACCGTCAGTTCTTACCAGGAACTGAAAACTTTTAGCAGCTTTATACTTTTGATTAAATTTAAAAAGTAATGCATGCCTTTGTGCACCTTTTCAGTGGTAGAGCCAAGCAGTTCGCTGCATGAGTCGGCCGGCTCGACCGGTGAACTACCGCGACCTCTCAGAAGACCGACGTAAAGTGGCTGATGCCGCGTTTCGTTCGGAGGCCCACCCCCCTTCCCCATCCTTTCCTATTCCCTATCCCTTAAAGGTTGGCAACGCAACAGTAACACTATATGTGTTGCTGGTGTCCATGCGCGGCGTTGGTTGCTTACCATCAGGTGACACGCCTGCTCGTTTGCTCTCGTATCCCATAAAAAAAAAACGGTACTTGACATTTTAAAGTAGGAAAAATACGATGACGGTGTTACTTTAACTAAATATCGCATATTATACAACTTTGAAACTAATTGTCAGTAGAATAAAATGCATATGTTAAAACTATAACATTGCATTTATAAGCTTTGAAAACATCTGCTAGGAATACCGGTAACCACTTTCCAGTATAATATCATTACTTGGTATAAAACAAAGTCGCTTTCCGCTGTCCGTCACCGTATATGTCTAGATAGTTGAAACTACGCAACGGATTTTGATACGGTTTCTTTTAATAAATCGTAGTGTCAACATGGGTGGTATTTATGTATAATTCGTTGATAATGTAGTAAAAAAAGTGATACTTTTCGAGATCTAGCACTTTGATAGCAAACACTGGCTGAACCCTAAGTGATAAATCAATCTACATTATTATACACCTTCAAAAGGTCTACAAAAAAATCCGCATTGGCATAGGTCTATCTTTTAATAATAAGCGACAATGACAATTTTTATTTATTCTCAGGCGAAACAAAGTTCGCTGAGTCAACTAGTAATATATTAATAAATTAAAAGCAAAAACCCTTTTTAAAGAAGCTTTTATTTAAGCGCTCTAAAAATAAGAAAATAATATTTCCTTAAAAATGTCAAGCATAACATATTAAAACACGAACGCTTGAGAAAAATGCCTCTTTGGAACAAAAATGCACGGACGATTCTGAGTGCAAGGTTGTCATAAGAAGAAATGGGCAAAACACTCATGTAAATTAATCTACTAACTTTACTATATTATCCATTGCAATTTAATTACCTACTGATAGGGAGTCAAACCTCGCGACAAGCTTTTATTATTATATAAATTGTACATACTGAGGCTCTAAGTTGATACTTGACATTTTTAAGGAAATATTATTTTCTTATTTTTAGAGCGCTTAAATAAAAGCTTCTTTAAAAAGGGTTTTTGCTTTTAATTTATTTTTTTTATTTTTAGTTATAACTGGCTAGGTTAGTGTCATTTCATTCAACGCATCATTATTGCAAGTTAGTTTGCCGCTTAATTTCAAACAGTCCAGCTCTTCAATAAGGAGATCATCTAATTCAATTTCAGCTTGGAGCTTTCTTTTCCATTTAATCGCGATGATGATTTTTAATTCATAGCCATATTGTAGAAATGCATCAAAAATATGTATGCCGTCATCTTGGATAGTCCACCGTATTGTATTTAGAATGACGCCACATTATTTTTCGAGTTATTCTTAACAAGCCCTTTCATTTGATACCCATATTGTAGAAATGCAAATATGGTGGAATATCCGCCATATTGGATTTAGAATGACGTCATATTATTTTTTGAGTTAATTTCAACAAGTCCTTTTATTTGATATCCATATTGTTGAAATGCAAATATTTTTCCGGCCATATTGGATTTGGAATGACGTCATTTTTTTTTGAGTTACCATTAACAAGCCCTTTCATTTGATACCCATATTGTAGAAATACATTAAAAAAACTGTTCCTCTATCTTGGATGATCCGCCATATTGGATATAGAAGGATGTCACACATTATATCATGCATTGTCATCCAAAGTAAAGGTGTATACAAAATTTCAGCTCAATCGGTTGAAGATATCTACTTCAAAATTGAGTTGCAAGATTCCACCGAACATACATACTTACATACATACATACATACATACAGTGCAAGTTAAATAAAAGCTTTTAAAAACTGAGTAGATTTTCATATTGACTGATAGTTAATATAGCAATTTTACAACTCAATTAATATTACTTAGTTAATAACCATTAGACTATGTCGTGAAAAACACATTAGAATATGTAAACTCGTAAAACTACCTAGCGCTTAAGGAAACTTTAAATAAATCATTCACTTGGTACCCGATACTATTCACAATAAGAAAGTTTTTGTGGCAATATAAATTTTAATGTATATTACATTTACTATAACTAATAATAATATCTTGGACACAATACACACAGCGCCCTCTAGTTCCAAGCTAAGGCACTAAATGCTTGTGTTATGGATACTAGATAACGGATATTAATACATATATACTTTTCTTTTGTACATACATACTTATAATATATAGAAAAACACCCAGACGCCACACAAATATTCATGTTTGTCACAAATATTTGTGCTCGGGTGGGAATCGAACCCCCGACCTCATTGCTGCAGCCAGTAGTTTTACAAATGCGCCACGAGGCCCGTAAACTAAATAATGATTTCAGTTATATTATGTTATCTAGGTTTTTATCATAAGTGTTTAACGATAACTACTGTGAGATTGGTTTTAGAAAGTTATTTACCAAATTACTAGATCTTAGAATGAAAAGTGCCGTGTAAAAACTAATTATAAGTTAACATACATACATAAAATATAACTTCACGCCTTTGTTACCCAAAGGTGTACGCAGCGGCTGTTAAGCCTCGTCTCGCCGTTATGTTTGTGTCCCAAATGGAATAGGTGGCGAACCTATTGCCATACCGGGCACAAAGTTTGTCAGTCATCGATATTTATCACACATAACTTCCGAAAACAATTTCGAAAAGTCATTGGTGTGGGCCAGTGTCTGGAATCGAACCCGGACCTCTGGATCAGAAGCCGTGTGCTCGACCACTGCGCCATCGAGACAATTTAATAAACACTTAAACATTAAATTTAGTGTGAGCGAACATTAGTTTTGAAATATGACTATATTCAATAGTTATTTGGATAATAAATTACACCAGTAAAAGTAGGTTTTAATCTTAAGCTTGTTAATCGAAGTGAGGAAGTGTTAAATAAAAAAAAATGACAAATAAAAACATCTTCATTTTTTAGTAAGCACATTATTTTTCTAATCATTTTATTACATAGCTAACTATACTATTAATTTAAAAATCTCGTTTATCCACTTAAAAAACAATTTATCCGTATCTCTGTCTACCCGTTTGATGTTATATTTAGGTGAGAAAAACTTATCTTACACGCAAGCTGTTATTTTAATTTACAGATCATAATCTGACTGATGGTCGATAGGAAACTTAAATTTTGAATTGAAATTAAATTTTTCATTAGAAAAGATAGACAATAATCTTTGTACTATTTTTCAAATTTAATTCTAGTAAAATACTGTCAGTTAATTTTAAGAAATAGTTCGTACCGCAGATATTTAGCAAAAGTCTTCAAAGTACCGGGATATACGGAGTATTATATAGTCATACCAGTTACTTTTTCTTTACTACAAAATGCATGCAGTTTAAATAAAAACCACCCCGTTGACACCCTCTCTCTCTCTTTCTCTCTCTCTTTAGTCGGTCCCTCATGTCTGAGGATCGTGGTCATCACTGAACGAGGATGATGATGATAATGGTGATGTGTCACACCTTGGTCCTATGATCTGCCTCCATCGATGACGATTCATCGCGGCCCTTACAACCGAGCAAAACTTTTCAGGTGGGTTCCTCATTTGGTCACCCCATCTAGCTGGTGATCGTCCACTTCCTCGTTTACCCTCGCTATTACCGACAACAACCGACTTCTCGAGGCTCTCGGTTCCCTTTTTGACTATGTGGCCAAAGTATGACAGTATAAAAAAAACACCATTGATACCCTCTTTCTTTGTACAAAAACAAATAAAAATCCGTTGCGTAGTTTCAAATATATAAGCATATAAGGGGACAGACAGCGGAAAGCAACTTTATTTTATACTATGTAATGAACAGAACAGACATTAGCAAATTATTAGAATTTCTCAGTTTTAACGAACGGAATTAAGCGTGATATTTATAATACAACAGTATGACAAACCAAAAAGTCAGGAACTATTCGAATAAGTTTAGTATTGCCCCAGTTGTGAATAGAGAAAAGTTTAGAGTTTAAAGACTTATTGATATATAGATGTCTTTTTCTAGTTGTTATCTGTACTTGTTGACTATTATTAAGTGTCTGTGAAGACCTTTAAAAATAAAGTTATTTTGACTTTGATTTAGTTGATATACGAATTTATCTTAATCAAAATCGCCTATAATTGTGCTCACCCGGAGATTGTAATGCAACAGACGCATTACTATTATCTATATATCAATAAGACTCGGTGGTCCAGTGGTCGAGCATCCCGCTTCTCAATCAAGAGGTCGCGGGTTCAAATCCTGGCTCACACCAATGACTTTTCAAAATTAGTTTCCAAAGTTATGTGTGACAAATATCGATACTTAAAATCTTTGTGCCCGGTATGGCAATAGGTTTGCCAACTATTCCATTTGGTACGTAAACATAACGGTTAGTCGAGGCTTAACAGCCACTGCCTACACTTTTGGGTAGATATAAGCGCGAAGTTATGTTATGTTATATATCAATAAATAGGCATATTTTATATCCATAGTGGCCTTCCGTATGTTCCACTTATAACATCTACGATATGATAATGAAGCAGTTAGCATTGTCACAGAGGATTCAGTGCTGTACTGACCCCGTATGTAAGTGGTAGTTACCACACAGGCACAAAACATATCTACAATAATACTATAGAAATGATGTAATCGTAAGGTACATACATACATAACTTCACGCTAAATCCCTTACGGGGTAGGCAGAGAGAACAGAGCGCATCGTAAGGTTTTCATAACAATTTTGTTATATACAGAAAGTGGTTCAAAAATTTTATTTGTTATATACAGTAGGTTGAAAATTTTGGTATTTGATATCGATGTTTATGTACAGGTGGTAAATGTTTTTTGAAGTGTAACTTCTAATGGCTCGTGCAACCATTTAACGCTTTTAACGCCCCCTTGCGGCCGCTATATATATATTATGTATTTATATAACAGGCGAAACTGAACCGGTCTATATATAAATCCACGAAGCAAATTGCTTAAGCCTGATTATTCGCAGTATATAGACATCTAGTAGCGCATAGTGGTACTATTAGCGCATAATTGATAGGTATAAATTATTAGTGGAATAGTACCACCATCCGCTGCTAGATAGCCGCAGCTCCAACCACTAAGATGATAAAAGTTATTACATTGTGAAAATATTTATGATTACATTATAGCTAAAGTCATTAAAAAACAAAAAATCGTTTCGACTTTAAACCGGCGAATAATTTATATTCGCCGAATTAAGAACGAACATTATTTTGTTCAATAATAGACATGTGGCGGGTGGTGTTAATTATATAGCAAATATAATTAACTCAGATAAGTTTGATCCACAGCACTCGGATTTTCAATAGATACTTCACTCGCTTCGTTGTAGTACCACTAGTTTCCAATAGATGTCCTTGCTATTAATACTTTTTATCTAATTTTCTTTTCTAAACATTTACATAAAACACATAGAAAAGCACCTAGACACCAAACAAACAATAATGATTATCATAAATATTTGTTAAGTCAGATGTTTCCAAATATGTATGTAATTCAATTTGCA
Organism: Euproctis similis; assembly: GCA_905147225.2. NCBI lineage: Eukaryota > Metazoa > Arthropoda > Insecta > Lepidoptera > Erebidae > Euproctis > Euproctis similis. Next base: position 9,935,278 of record LR990122.1, read on the forward strand.
AAAAAAATGTTAGTTGTTTCTTTTGACAGCAAAACATTACAAAACGAGAGGAAAAGAGAAAGAACGATAAAGCTTAGAGAAGAGGAAAGAGAGAGAAGAGGAAAGAGATAGAGTGAGTCAATATCACTCAAAAATATTGCTTTTTGTGATTTTTCGCGAAGCGAAGTTAGCAGTGTGTAATTAGAATTAGTTTGTTTATGTGTTTATAATATTTATATCATCGCCTAATTGTTTTTTTTTAAATTTAATTTAATACTTATAATTTAATAGTGGAGTGATTTTATTTTCGAATTTAGTGGATAAGATTTATAAATAATGAGTGATAACAATCCAAGAGATAATGCGACGGATTTATAGTCACAATGCCAAGGTACGTGTCTTGAAGATTTATTTGATTGTTTTTTAATTTGAAAATACAAAATACCTATTTTGTATTTTGTATTTAAATACCTTTTTGTTGAAAGCATTTTGCTAAAGTTATTTTATTTGAAATACCTCTCGAGAGGTATTTTGAATAGTCATTTCAAAATACAAAATACTTTCTGATTAATTTGAGCCAAATTCATGCCATTTCTTTTTGTAAGTACAATTTTAGTATAGTTTGTTATTTATCGTATGTATTAAAATTTTAAAGTTTTTATAGGTTATTATAATTTTATAGGTAAAATTTACTAGGTGGTCCAGTGGTCGAGCACACCGCTTTTGAATCAAGAAGTTGTTGTGGGTTCAAATCCTGGCTCACACTAATGACTTTTCGAAATGATTTTTGAAAGTTATACATACATACATAACCTCACGCCAAATCGATTGCGAAGTAGGCAGAGAGAACAGAGCACATAAAGCACGACTCTTGCACGCCTCACTCGCTTATTTGATCGTAATTGTTTTTTTTTAATGATATAAGGAGGCAAAGGAGCTTGCGGGTCACCTTATGGAAAGCGACTACCTACTAGCGACTACTACTACGCTCATGGACATCTGCAACACCAGGGTTATCACATCAGCGTTGCCGGCCTTTAAGGTGGGAATAAGCTCGTTTCTTGAAGGTGCCTAGGTCGTAGCGGTCCGGAAATACCGTTGCCGACAACTCGTTCCACAACGGAACAGTGTGAAATGGGGTAAGCTGGTACTCATCTTTTAGCAGAGTCACCCCCCCAAAGATGAGAACAGTATTCCATGTGAGGTCGGAAATGCGCTTTAGGTAGCTGCAAGCGATTACCAGACGTGAAATACCGTCTTTTTTCTTAGCCAATTTCGCTTTGCCCTCCAGATAACCGCGAAACTGGACAAGTCGACCCCAAAAATTCCGATATCGGTTAAGGCGGGTAACCGAGTGCCCTCAAAAAAGGGAGGCAACAAAGTGTGCATTTTCAGCGGGAAACGCGCAGACCTGTGTCTTCTTAGGGTGGAATTAGCTAAGTTGAGTCGGCCTTAGTCCGAAATCTGACTAGGCAGAGTTTCGATTGTAGACACAGTTTATTCCGGTACGAATCGACGTTTTCCCGAGAAATTCGCGGGTGGCCAGTATATATGGCATCCGCCCTACCGCATAGCCCCGTACCGTATCGTGAAATACCACGACCTCTCAGAAGACCAACGTAAAGTGGCTCATGTCGCGTTTCGTTCGGTGAGAGAGGTACCCGGAGGCCCACCCCCCTTTCCCCATCCTTTCCTTTCCCCTATCCCTTAAGGTCGGCAACGCAACAGTAACACTATATGTGTTGCTTGTGTCCATGGGCGGCGTTGGTTTCTTACCATCAGGTGACATGCCTGCTCGTTTGCGTTAGTATTTTGCACTTGAAATAGTAAATCTGAAAAGTATTTTGTATTTAAATGCTATTTTAAATCCATTTTGTACATCTCTGCAAATAAGTAACTGAATGTGTTAGTAAGTACAAAACTCGAGAAAAACTGAACCGATTTCGCTAATTTTTTTTTTATATTTCTTGAAATACGAGGTTGGTCCATAAACAGGGATGATGAATATTATTATTATTATTACTCAAACAAAAAAATGGCAAAATAGAATAAAATATAATGTTATGTGTGTTTTTTATAGTTTGATATAATAATATTAAGTCAAACAATAAACTTATTGTAAGATTGTTATTTCTTTTCTAATATGCAGTTCTCGAATTGTAGAATAAGTATTAAAAAAGAAAGAATATACTTTTAGTGGGTACGAAGATCGCAGGGTCAGCTATTTATTAAGATAAATACATTTTTACGGGCGAGACGATGAGGCAAGCACTTCCACTGGTTTAAGAGGTCCCAGGAGTCAATGCAATTTTTTTTACAATAATATGAAGTTACACTTCTTTCGCGCGGAGGGACTCCACGTACGGTTTTTTTTATAGCTTACCAATTTAAGTTAACTAGTGAACTAATTAAAATATTTAATTCAATGAAATAATGTACAGCGAAATTCATGTAAGACAATTTCTTCAGTCATCGATCGTTATCATACATATTTTGACGTTGCTACATGGCGCTATAGTATTGTCCCTGAAATTATTATTAGAGTATACTAAAAATAGTCATAAATAAATTAAAAGAAAAACCCTTTTTAAAGAAGCTTTTATTTAAGCGCTCTAAAAATAAGAAAATAATATTTCCTTAAAAATTTCAAGTATCAACTTAGAGCCTCAGTATGTACAATTTATATAATATTATAAGCTTAAAATTAGATACCATATTTATAATTTTATATACCATTATTAAATTTAGATACCACAAAAAGTATTGCCATATTAATATTGATACAGACAAACTAGTAAATGTTGGTATTTTTTTAAAATAACGCAATTTCATACGAATTTATTTCAACCGTATACCATAAAAATTGTACCTCCTTGAAATAATTAAGAGCGGTAATTACGTTGTTTATTTTTTTTTTAAGAAGTAATGTCACATCACGTATTGCGATGTAGCATGCATATGTTAAAATTATGCAAATACACATATTTCCACAACACCCCGTATATTACAAATTTAGAGATCGTATCGTGTATATTTTTAATTTTGCTCGAGCCACATGTAATATTAATTAAGATTTTAATTTTTTTTAGGGATCCTCATAGCGGTTCTGCTGCGTGCGGTTCAATTAGATTTATTTTTAATCACCGGATACATATAATATCGTCTTTATAATATATTACACTTAAGATTTTTATTAGTTCAATTTGTATGTGATAATTACTAATAAAGGTTGTGTAAGTAGGCTTGTCGTCTTAGCTTGAGGATTCATGAGATATTAAGATGCAAATAGGGAATAAGTGTTCTTGCAAGACCACAGTAATAGCTTTGCTTATTCAAATAACGGCCTATTAACGATTAATTTCTCAATTAATATCAATTGAGACGTGGATTTGTTTGGTCACAATAAATAAAAATATTTTGAATATAAAACGCACAGCGCCATCTAGTTTTAGAAGTTAAAAATACTATAACAAGCTCTGTTGTTGATAAAAGTATATTAATAGGTAAAATATCTTCCGATTGATCCAGTTTAGTTTACGTGTTAATTTTTGGAAGGCTTTGCTTAACTTTATCTCGAGTCGCTGTTGAAGTATGGAGAAATACTGTAAATTATCTCCATACTTTCATAACGACAGAGCTTTGAGTCCACTTTTTACTTTATATCCCATTTTTAAATACAATTCGTACAGATGTACAAACACATGACATTTATAGATATAGCTCGTCTCGGTAGTCTAGAATCTATAGGTCAAACATCCCACTTCTGACAAGAATCCCATCAAGAAGTAGTGGGACAGGCTTCGCCTGGCTCACACTAATCACTATTCTATTTGGGCTGTAAAAATACATTTCTACCTTAACTTTTACCAATTGAAGGTGAAGAAAAACCTTAGCCTTTATTCATACAGAAATAACAGATACTCTAACAGTTAATATCACTAGTATCAGTATTAATAATCATACCGTATCTACAAAATTTGAGATTACAAATTACAAAATTTGCAAGACTGACTAAGCAGATATACAATGCACAAACGGAAGAATGTAGGAGTCGAAGACGGCGACGGCATACTTTCTATGACCAAATAGAACGAGTTCTCGCGGACGCCTTAAAAAATCGACGAGTCCGATGACTAGAATTATGAAAGTCATAGAAGCGTGTGAGGCATGTAAGAATCGTGCCTGTTTTTCGCTCTATTTTCTCTGCCTACCCCGCGAGAGACTAAGCGTAAACTTATGTATGTAATATTATTAGTATCAGCGTTAATAATCACATCGACTCTACATCAAAAAGCCTCGGTGGCCCAGTGGTCGAACACACGGCTTCTGATCCAGAGATCCGGGTTCGATTCCTGACACTGGCTCACACCAATGATTTTACGAAATTGTTTTTCGGAAACAATGTGATAAATATCGATGACTGAAAACTTTGTGTCCGGTATGGCAATAGGTTCGCCACCTATTCCATTTGGGACGTAAACATAACGGCGAGACGAGGCTTGACAGCCGCTGCCTATACCTTCGGGTAACAAAAGGCGTGAAGTTATATTATGTTATGTTATGTTGACTCTACATCATAAAAATAAAACGTGATGTTTATCAACTACAATAAGTAGAGCAAGGTTGTCTCCTCCCTACATATATAAATCCTATCATTATTCTATAATACTCACATATGCTGTACTGCTGCTGTTGTATCAGAACCGGTTAATAAATACAGCCTACATCAGCCTACTAATTTGTATCGAAGAGGAATTTGAATCGGTTTTTTTTTTGGTAGCAAAATCATTTGAGATATTAGTCAATAAGGAAGTAGATAGTATCTCAGTCTACAGTGATTTAGGATGTATCAAAATGTAAATGTTTTATTGAGTAAAAAATTAACTTTACGCCTTTTTTACCCAAGGTATAGATAGCAGCTGTTAAAGAATCGACTTGCCGAATCGTTACGTTGTTGTCACTCGTAGATATTTATCACACATAGTTTCTAAAAAGAGGGCAAATGAGCAGGCGTATCACCCTATGCCTAGCAACAAATACCGCCCATGGACTCCTGAACATAGATAATGTTACAGTGGCGCTGTCGGCTCCCAAAGGAGTAGGATGGGAAATGTGGGTAAAGATGGGTGGGCTTCCGGATATCTCCCTCACCCAACCAAACTCGACATGTGTCAGTATATGTCACTATTCTGAGAGACCGCGGTCTTATTGGTTGAGTCAGTCCATTCATGCAGCGAGCTACTTTTCTAGATATATGAGATACATATGTTCAACTTAAAAAAACTAGATAATACAACAGTCGTAGTTACCTATGCGTGCGTGTGTACTTGTGTGTGTGTGCGTGCGTGTGTAACGACACTGGTATAGTTATGAAATGGCTTAAAATTGTGCGCGTGCGACGATGATTACAGTAATTTGTTACGTTTGAGCCGATATTGTGGCATTCATGATATTGCCAAGTCAAGATTTATGCATAGCACAGATGATCACAGTACTCTTACATGATAAATTACACCAAGAAAGTTAAAATTGAGATATTATTAAACTCCATATTTTTAGTGAACATCTGGACAACATTTAATAACTGTGTTCTTATCCATATGTACGTTTAACATGTCATTAAAAGGAAATATCGAAAGCTTAAGAGATAGCTATCGAATAATTGTGTAATATCAAAATGAATCGAAATGATATATGTAGAAAGAATTGATGATGTAATACTAAGCTGATATACAATCGGAATTGCGACAGCCCTTCATCCTTATAGCCTAACTAAATTTTAGCCTGATGTATGGCAATCATATTTGACCACTAATCTTGTTCTAGTAAGTAAATCTGGAGTCTTACTATCGCTGCCAATTATTACAGTTATTACGGTCGTGAAGCTACATTATAGTATACATATTAAAGCACAATCTATAGACCTATAACTGAGAGGGTAAGAGGAAATCGCTTTGCCTGGTATGGGCATGTAATAAAGAGGGATGATACACATGTTGCAAGAATAATGATAAACCTGAATGTGGAGGGAAATAAGAGAAGAGGAGTACCTTAGAAAATATGGATGGTTTGTGAGACAGACGACATGATTATGAAGGGTGTTAGTGGAGAAGATACGAATGATAAGGAATTGAGGCAAAGAAAAATGGGAACAGAGCAGGAAGATCATTGTCTTTGGCATGTGCCAGATACAATGATGGTGATGAATTAAGTTATGTAATGTTGTGATAAGCACGTTTGTAAGAACAGGTTACTTAAAATGTTGTATTAGACAATGGAATTGAAGATTTGTTTTGGTAGAACAAGATATTGACAGCGAGAACATGCCTGTTGATGAGAAGATACGACGCAGAGAAACCAGTATTGGTTAAGCTATGTAACTAGTATTTAAGTTGCTATGCGTAAAAGATTTGTAAAATATTAAACGTGTAACATACCTTCACGCTTTTCTCTACCCGATGGTGTAGGAAGTGGCTTTTAAGCCTCGACTCGCCGTTATGTTTACGTCCTAAATAGAATAGGTGGCGGACCTATCGCCATACCGGGCAGAAAGTTTTTAGTCATCGATATTTATCACACATAACTTACAAAATTAATTTTGGAAAGTCATTGGTGTGAGCCAGTGTCAGGATTCAAATCCGGACCTATAACAGTTTTTTATTTTTTTTATTTCAATAAGTGTGAATGAAATAACATTATCTAATAATTAAATTGCCTAGTACTGAAAAAATATCCTTTAATATGACAACAGGCTTTTTTATGGGATAGGAGGGCAAACGAGCAGGCGTGTCACCTGATGGTAAGCAACCAACGCCGCCCATGGACACCAGTAACACATATAGTGTTACTGTTGCGTTGCCGACCTTTAAGGGATAGGGGAAAAGAAAGGATGGGGAAAGGGGGGTGGGCCTCCGGGTACCTCTCTCACCGAACGAAACGCGGCATGAGCCGCTTTACGTTTATCTTCTGAGAGGTCGTGGTATTTCACCGGTCGAGCCGGCCCATTCACGCAGCGAACTGCTTGGCTCTACCACTAATGAACTTTTAAATAAAATAACCCCTAGTCCTTTGCAAAATACCAAATGTTTAATACGCATACAGATACGTACACTGTCTACGGCTTTGAGTATTAAACGAGTGAAGTTATGAGAAATTGATCTAGTATTCCTTAGACACAAAACATAATTCAACTCTATTCACACATTACAAGCAATTTACCTTCAACGAATGATAGCTGAGGTACATAATGTTTTGTTGATTAGATAGCTGTATATGCGTCTGAACTGTGATTAAGGTCTATCTGAACTCATTTGTTGAAGGTGGAGTATAATTGCTTATATCGCGGGAGGTAATGTATTGTTATGGGTCAAGATCTTCATGCTATATAGATACAGTATATAGCAATAGTCTTAGTAGTCCAGTGGTCGAGTGACCGCTACTGATTCAGTAGTCGTGTGATCGATTCCGGACTCACACTAATGATTTGTCGGAATTCTTTTCGGTAGTTGACAAATATCGATAACTGACAACTTAGTGCCAGGTGTATGGCTACAGGTCCGCAACTTATTCGACTTGGGATGTACACTCAACGAGTCGAGGTTTACCACCCGCTGCCAACAACTTCGGGTAGAGCTTATGGGGAATATGAGAAATAATGAGTAAATAACGTAGAAGAATTGTCACCAGAAAAGAAAGAGTGAAAACCGTGAAAAAGGTGAGGTGATGAACAGTTTGAGTCTTAAGGTTGAGTCTTAAGAAAGTAAAGCTTTTTTCGTAAGTTCAGATTGGTATGAATTATTATTGAGTCTTAATAGCGTACTGGTAAAACATTGCGTAGTGCATTTATAACGTCTCAGTTACTAATACTGAAATCAATAAATTTACCAAAAACATTTCAGATAATTTTTGAATAGTTACCTAAGATACTTTTTTGAAGATTATGGAACTACTGTGACAGTATTTTTTTAAATGCATCTATAAATATTTACATATATAAAGATGCATAGTATATTCAGCAAAAAATGGCAACATACAATTTAGACAAAGCAACGCGGAAGACATAGTTGACAGATAAATAAATTATAAAAATAATATTGTATCGAAAAAAAAACATCTTAAATGTCCCGCAACTCGTTAACCTACGCATATAAATATAATAATATATATCATTATTGATATTAAGAAATTCATAATAACAACAGGACAGTAGAATACAAATATTTTTCAATACATATTAACAGTGGCACGCGTTTACAATATGGCTGCCTGCCCACATGCCAACTGCCCAACCTTGGTATTCAGTCCAAATGTCTGGCAGATTCATCTTGATGATACGAACGGACCATTGTTATGTGTTAATGTTATATGAGATAGATATGAATGATGAGTATAAATTTAACTATGTAATATGTTACCTAATCCATTTTACACTAGCTTTCCGCCTCGCGGTGTTACTCGCATACAAACAAAATGGCGATGACAATGATGATAAATGTAGCCTATATTACTCTGAGTGAATGCAGCTTTCCAACGGTGAAATAATTCTTGAAATCGGTCCCGTAGTTGACGTTTTTGCATTAAATACAAAAATTCATAGAATAATATGTAGCTTTGACTTTGGGTTCTTTATTATTTAAAATTTGAAAAATATACTTTTAACTCTTTAATATCTGAAGGCAATAAATATTGAAAACATCGACCAAATGGATTATTATTAAATAATTTCGCAAAAAAATTAAGAAAAGTCTCTATCTAGGTGTCGCTGAATTCGAACTCGGGACCATGATGTATGGCTACGATACACTTTTCATGATAGAATTGATTGTGTCCTATCAGAAGTGTTTATCGTTAAGAGCCTTAAAAATTGAAAAGCATGCACGACTGAATGGGAGATTAGTCAGTAAGGTGTGCAAAAATCCTGTTTGTTTTCTGTTTACCCCACAAGGGAGTTGGCGTGAAGTTAATTAATTATACTATTATCACACGATAATTTACTATTAGATAAATCTTTTTTTGGTAAATGAGTGATGTTTTTATTTTGCTTTAAACAAAACCTTCATTCTGGGAAACTGATGTTTTTTTTATTTTGATTTATTTATTGGTATACAGCTAATTGACTATTTTATTTTAAAATATACTAGTTAATCCAACGAACTTTGTTTCGCTTCAGACGAAATAAAAATGGTCATTGTGGGTTATCCGTAAGGGATAGGCATACATCATGGCGGACTTTTTGTAGACCTTTTGAAGCTCTATAATAATGCAGTACGATGTTTTGTTTTATGACTTAGGGTTGAGACAGCGTTTTTTTTTCACATCACATCACATTATACATGGATTATACACAAAAACCACCCTGTTGTCACTCTGTATCTATTAAAGAGAACCAAATGCCGTCGCTTAGTTTCAAAGATCTAATCATGTATGGGGACAATCAGCCGAAAGTGACTTCATTTTATACTATGTAATGATCAAACTATACAACCAGAATAAAGATATATATAATGACACATTTGCATGTATTTATTGTAACGTTTCGGAATTAGAATTAGACCGATAGGTATACAAAAACCAGGAAGATGTAACGGCTAGATACTTAGCCTATTGAATTTCTAGCTCAATTACTCACGGAACCATATAATAAATAAACTCTAAACAAAAGTGACGTATTACACGAGCCCAATCAAATATTGAATGGACCATGAACATATCAAATTGGCATGTTGGACCCCAATTGGAGCTTGACGAAGAGTTCTCCTTACATTAAGCGCAATGGAAATACTGGAGTAAGTCCATGGTAACCTTATATGGTATTCATTAAAGGCTTTTTAAAAATTTATACAGCACATGTTGGCATTTAAATAGCTATCAATATAAAACTGTACTAATATTACAAAAATGAACATTTTGGTCATGCCAGAAGCCTTAAAAATCGATGAGCGTCAATCTCAAGTGTTATAAAAGCTGAAGAAACGAGTGAGGTGTGTAAGATTTGTTGGCTTATAGGCCTCTGTTCAATCTGCCTACCCCATATTTATGTAGGGTATGTATAAACATTTGTTTGATAGCTTGTTTGTTTGTTTGTACGCGCTATCCCAGTAAATAATAGGAAAAAATGTTAATATTAAATAGTGTTTAAACATAACATAACTTCACGCCTCATTCTACCCGAAGGTGTAGGCAGCGGCTGTTAAGCCTCGTCTCGCCGTTATGTTTACGTCCCAAATGGAATAGGTGGCGAACCTATTGCCATACCGGCCACAAAGTTTTCAGTCATCGATATTTATCACACGTAACTTCCGGAAATTTCGAAAAGTCATTTGTGTGTGCCAGGATTTGAGTACACTACTTCTTGAATCAGAAGCGGGGTGCCACTGCGCCACGGAGACTGTAAATAGTGTTTATTTATCGATAATTTCTTAAAACTATATTATCATCACGCTATTATCAAATACTGGAGAAAAACTGGTCTTTCTATTGAAAAATATAAGGAGATAGCAATAATATGGCCGTGCGAAGTTTGCGCACTCTGCTGGTAATCAATAATTTTCTATTTAAAGCGCCATTGCAACTATGGTTCATGGGCTATGAAAGGGATGGATGAGAGAAAAATACGATGAGATACGAATGTTTAGATGGATGTGTGGAGTGACGAAAATGGATGGTATGGTGTATTTAAGAGGAAGTTTGAAAGTTGCGCCGATAACTGAGAAGACAGGAGGAAATTCCCTTGCGTGGTATAGGCATGTGATGAGGAGGAATGATACACATGTTGCGAGAGGAATGATAACCCTGAATATGGAAGGAAATAAGAAAAGACCTAAGAAATTATGGATGCGTTGTGTGAAAGACGACATGACTACGAAGGGTGTTCGTGTGAAAGATACAAAGACCGATAGGAAATTGTGGAAGAGGAGAAAAACTCTTGTGCACAAGACTGAACAGGACAGGAAGATGATGAATTGTATATTTAGGTTACAAATATTTGTTCTATATAAGTTACAAATGTTTACGCAACTCGTTGTTAAGTTTACCTTGAAATCAATGTGTTTTAAAAATAATTATTACAAATACATTTATGTACATACACGCATATTTTATTATGAAATAATATTGTTTATTTAAATGATTATTGCTTTTTTTTCTATGTATTATTTGAATAAATTAGTATTAAAAGTGTGTTGGTTGTTTATTTTATTAGATTATTGAGAATGAGCATAATTCCGTATCGATAAAGATAAGGATTTTTAATTAGCCGGTTTTATAACATACCTTCACGCTTTTTTCTACCCGAAGGTGTAGGCATCGGCTGTTGAGCCTTGTTTCACCGCTATGTTCACGTCTCAAACGAAATAGGTGGCGAACCTGTTGCCATATAGTGCACAAAGTTAGATAACTTCCGAAAAGACCTTCGAAAGGTCATTGGTGTGAGCCTGTGTTAGGAGTCGAACCCGCGACCTCTAGATTCAGAAGCGGGGTGCTCGACCACTGGACGACCGAGACTAGTTTTATAAATGTAAGTAAATTTAAAATAATGATAAAAAAAATACAGGTTTGAACTGGTCACAAAAAAAAAACCACTAAAACATTACCGTAGCTAAATCCTTAAGCTGATATTCTTAGCGGACTCTTTATCTGATAGAAATTATCGAAAGAGTAGGCAATAAATATTTATTTGCAAATAGAATATTACTTTGTTGTTGGTCGTAAACTACCGAGCACGATCGATAGATGGCAGTACAATCGCGCACAATAGCGTGTGGGTGTATCTTTACACCAGTTACAATGGGCGCTGGCAACAGAATTACCATTAGCTCAGATGTTTAGCTAAATTCCTGTTAGTTATATTTTGTTAATACGTAAGTAAATAATAGTGTAAGTACGATATAATGTTATAAAATAGAAATTATGAACTGGCGAACTTTTATATCGTCTTATATATTTTAAGATGGATTGAAAAGAGCGATATTATAAGATTTTTTGTCAATTTTGTATTTATTTTTTATGCAAAATATTTTTTCTAACTAAAACGTCGGCATCCTGTTACTTTTGATACCTCAAGATTAAGTGAGAGCGAGCTTTGCTTGAAAAGGTAACTAACAAGCGTACTTTGACAAATAAGATATTGCTTTGTAATTCAATCATTTTGCCATTGATCCTTTCATCCCTCCTGATGAAATTGGGCACAACGACACTCATTAAAATATTTTTATTGATTAAAAAAACTGAAAAAAGGATAAAAAGAAACACAAACATTACAAATAAAGAACGGATGTATGAAATGGTATATTTCGGAAAATTTAAGTGATTTATAAATAGCAATAAAAAATATTTAACAATATTTTTAATTTAATTTATTACTAGAACGTTATTAAAAAACATTGTCACATAATATGAATAAAACATATTATATTTCATATAAATTGACAGGATATTGCGATTTGCGTTAATTTTTCGCATGTCCACAATATAATCTCGGATATAATCCATCACTACTTCAAAATGGCGATGTCAAAATAAAAAAAAAGTAGATTTCAATATGGCAAATTGTAGTTTCCTTTCGACGATCCAGATACTTGTACTTACCAAATAAGTTATAGAAATCGCGCATCTAATAATATATTTAATTAAAAGTGATGAGAAAACCGGCTACCACCATCCTGTTCCAATAACAGATACAGATACCACTAGTAGCATTAACAGGTGTTACGAAATATTAATATGATGATCAATACTTTAACAGTATCAGCGATAAGTATAGCGGAAATTAAGTGCCATCGTACACTAATAAATAAGGTAAAGTGATTCTACGTTAGCGCGTTTAAAGTTTTATAGTTTACATTAACTTGTATAAGGTCAACGGAACTGTATTACTGTTACTAATGTCCCATAAGGATATCCTAAAAGATGGTCTTATTAGTTTTAAATATATTTAAACGAACTAGTTCATAATAAACTTTACACATGACTAGTTGATTGATTTTTATTGACGAATTATAACGTCGATTTTAAAGAAGAGTTGTCTAGTTTTTTGACGTAACGTATACGTAACTTCACACCTTTTTGCTGCCTGAAGAAGTAGGCAGCTGCTTTTTTTTATGGGATAGGAGGGCAAACGAGCAGGCGTGTCACCAGATTGTAAGCAACCAACGCCGCCCATGAACACCAGCAACACATATAGTGTTACTGTTGCGTTGCCGACCTTTAAGGGATAGGGGATAGGAAAGGACGGGGAAGGGGGATGGGCCTCCGGGTACCTCTCTCACCGAACGAAACGCGGCATGAGCCACTTTACGACGTAAAGTGAGAGGTCGTGTTATTTCATCGGTCGAGCCGGCCCATTCATGCAGCGAACTGCTTGGCCTGTTAAAGCCTCGACTCACAGACTCGTTAAGTTACGTCCCAAATGGAATAGGTGGCGAAGTTCACACACAGCGGGCATAACAATGTCACTCGTATTTATCACACAACAAATATTTCGACAAATTATTGGTACGAGTCCGAAATCGAACCCACGACTTCCGAATCAGAAGTAAGTAGCTCGAACACTGAACCACCGAGACTTTTTAATATTTATATTTAGTCATGGTTGGTCATTGAAGGAATAGGTGGATCTACGACGTTATTGGGAAACCTAAAACTCTAGCAATAGCTTGTCATATAAAAAAATACACAAAGCTCTATTATTATCCAATTATTTTGTTTCGTAACTTCACGCCTTACGCTTAAGTAAAAGTCTGGACAGTAGAAATTATAACTCGACTCATCGATTTTAAATTTTTTTTTGTGCTGTATTCTATTACCTATAGAGAAAATACAAATATAGGGACAATTTCGTCTGTAATTAATATTCCAAACATACGGGACCTCTAATAATTATTAAAAAGTTATAAATTAAGTAATTATTAGAAATAAAGTCATAATATCTAATATATTGTATAATTACATCGCAATTATACAATCACTAGTAGGCAATTAACGGTCATCTTAAAAGACTTTCTCCCAAGCGGAGGAAGTATCTCCTGGAAAGCCTTCGATTAACCATTAAGCCTTACATGGCGCAACCTCGCACCTGCTTTACATACTGATCTTGTTCATCCGGCAAACGTGCACTAATTCCGAGTGATGTGACACAATGACAGTCGATGAAATATCGATAAATATAAATATTATATTAAAATGTATTAATTAAGCAGCATTAAATTATTATATTTATCTATATATTATTTTTAATTTTGCAGCTATTTTTTTTCACAAAGTTAAGGATTTAATAATCAGGTTTATGCTAGGCTAAAATTATTATTTATAATGTATGAAATATGATTGTCAAGAAATAGGTAATATTGTTATTAGAAACTACACGTCCTTTAACTACGCGTTGAATCACCAAATTTTCACGTCCAAAAGTGGTGGTGCATTAATTGCCATACAATGAAATGACGTTGTCATTTATCGACATTTAACACACATAAAAAAATGGTCGATCTAATGACCATGGATTTTGTTTGCTAATAAATATCTAATTAGGTGACAGCTAATACTTTCCACATCCTTTAGGCATTAAAGTGATGTGAAAATATAAAAAAATCAACCATCGATAGATTCACATATCATACGTAAATTCGTAAGATTCACATTCAGCCTTATAAAACCAGCATTGACATTATACATACTCGATACGCCGGAGATGTACGTCGATGACCATTAACGGTGGAACTGCTCTTTATTTAGTCACAATCTTGTATACATCAAGTATAAGACTCAAAACGACCCTATTAAACATGCGTGTAGAAGTTAAATTCCTTTGCTGTATGACAGTGACAGTGTGACATTTTTTTTTATGTATAATATAAAAAAAACTCATCGACATCGATATCTCGACTCGATTGTGTAATCAACATACCTAATTTGAATAAGTATTTAATTGGCACATTATTTACTTACTACTACGACGGTTTTTTAATTTTTTTATTAGATAAATTAGATTAGATGATGCAGATGGGTTGTTATCATGTAAATTTTTTGTCGTTCACTAGAATACTTGTGCTTCAATAATTGGATTAAAAAAAAGAATGAACTATTGTAGAATAAGATTCGAAAATTCGAATTTGGAATATATTGTTTATTTTTTTTTTGTTTAGTGGTTCATAGTTTCATTTTAGGTTTAATTTGTTTTAACGTAATCTGGTTTATTAAGTGCAAAATCTTAAAAGTAACTGTTTCAGTTCATTATTTATTCCGTATTCTCTGTAATCATCTTAAAATAAGTGTTACATTTTAAGGAGAAAATAACCACGATATATCAGTAGGTGGGCGCAGTATTCCAGTTTTTTTATTTGTAAAAAATGTATTCTCTTAATAATGAGCGAAATCTTCTTACACTTCGACTTTTGACTGGATTTTGGGTGATTACGTAGGACTTGACAATAAAATATTATTTTCTAACATTACTTTGACATTTGACGGCGGTTGTCATTTAATTTGGCATATTCTAAAATCATTGTTGATCAATTAAAAAAATAAGCAAACTTCAATTGTCTTGAGTTGGTATGAACTTTTGAATAAATATTACTTGTATTAATAATACATAGTTAGCTTTTACGCACTTATTGTGATTTGCGAGTTTAAATGGCTATTTATTATTAGCTACGATCAATGTATTAACAAGTAAAACTCAGCCAACTGGTTCTTGTAGTGAAACTGGGCAGAGGTGATCAACCATTTGGAGCGCAACTAGAGAAAGATTTTAATGGAAATATAAAGAATATTATTAGTAAAATACTCATTTAATTGAAAAGGTTTACATTTTCTAATAGGTGTACTTTTAAAATCAATACAGTACAGATAGGAAGCGAAGTAACGATACAACTTAAATTATTATTTGCTAAAATTTTATATATTAAATTCAAACGCTTACCATAGTCACCATATTTGCGTAGCTTGGCAGTTATTTTATAATTCATTATAATAAAACTTTTTGGTGGTTATTACCTGAAACAACATAAAAATATTTGTTATTTTAATTTATCAATATAATAATGCTATGATGGTATTGGTACATTATCTTATACTAACAGAGAGAGAATTAATTAACAAAAGATATTTACATGCATCAAATTGACGTTGACTTTAATATGACCTAAGAAGTTCCATTTTGAAAAATGGTTACATTATTTTTCTAACGGGTACATTTTGAATGAACTAAATAAATGAATAAATGAAACAGTTGGCAACCACCACCGGGTGATTTCACCGGCGCGGGCGCAAGTCATCGTGCGGAATTTAGATACCGCTCGGACACTCGCTCTTGTTAGAGGGACATCTGCGTCCGCTAACGTTTTCACTCTATATTATATAACTATTTAATTACATTTCTTATTTAATTTATTCTATAGCGCCAACCGGATTGACATTCTAGGGGTTTGTATATTTATATAAATTATTGATTGTTTGAACGCGACCATGTTCACGAGATATTATTTTTTCTCCGCATAAAAACTCCCTTGCGTAGTTATGGTGTAGACTTCAGTATGTCTTTGTGGAAAATTTATGGTCATCATAATTTTCCTGTCTATTATTTGAGGTTTAATAAGTTTTTCTCTTCCTCACTACCCTATTAATCATTCACTTCTTCCTACACCTTAATGCCTTTCATAATCATATCGTCATTCACGCAATCCATCCATATTTTCTTAGGTCTTCCTCTTATTTCCTTCCACATTCAGGTCTATGATTCTTCTCGCAACCCGTAAAGTTGCAAATTTCTGTCCATATTATCTGAATCAGCACTAGACATAAAATGTATATTAGTACGATATATTGCCTTTAAGTAACCGTCACATTTTTTTTGGTATTCAAGATGTTCTGACGAACTGTTTGTTATGCGATCCATAACTAAGTAGCATCAGGTCGAAGCTTAGTAACTTAAGTGTAACCATGATGTCATAACATAGGTGTGCATATTTTTTGTTTATATTATAATATGTATATATAACTCTACGCAGAGTAGAATATAGAAGATACTGAGTGGAAGAACATTGTGTCTTAATTTTCTCTTCTGCGTTTTTCTACATTAAAATTGCTTAGTGAATTCTGCATATTGTTTTTGTTTTTGTTCAAACACCAGAACATGGTCTTCATTTTAACATCAACGCCATACATTTATTTTTAACGCGGATCTTTAATATCGGTGACGGAATTTGTTTTTTTTTCTAGGTGCCATTTAATACTAGATTATTTTTTTATAATTAAAAAAAATTATCTTAAGTAACCGTTATCTACTGAGTATGTAATAAAAATAGCTCATAAAAATTGTTAGACAGCAATAATATACACTGCATTAGTATTTTAAATTAGGCTACCATTAAAATGTGTACCAAACAACAAAACCGTAATCAGTGGAGATAGTATGATACTAAAAGCTTTTGATTTAAAATAAAATTTTAATGTTTTTTAAAGAAAAATACTGAAACAACAGACGTATTGGTACAATATCTATAATAATACAGAATCCTTCTAGGTGATTATGTTTTTGAGCCGTTTGGGGTTGAACCTCTAGCGACATGTGGTCCGAAAGATCTTGCAGAGCGGCTGATCGAGCCTTTTCGCGACCAAAAAGCTGGTATATTCTTCGCACAGAGGATTAGCATTGCTGCTTACTATTTAGCGTGGCCATGCGGCCAGTCTTCTGGAGACGTTACCAGTACACCGAGATGCGGAGAAATTTAATTCTAGTTAGTTTATTAATTGTAATTAATTATTTCTTCTTACTATTGTAAATAAAATTATTTCTTTAATAATTTATATGCAAGAGAAAAATGTGAAGATAATGTTCTTTGAGATGAATATTTTGTCGTTTCTAATCAGGCTTCACGGCGTTCAACATATCACTACCTAACTATTGGTAGTTATTAAATAATAAATAGACCATTATTCTATTATATAGCTATTCGATTTTATAATCGAGTTTATGGACTACCAATATTAGTTAATTTATTAAATTATATACTATAATATGTTATGCAAACATTTGACTCAGTTTAAATAATAACCTTACATAAAACTATATGATTACGGCTTGAGTTTAAATTTTAGTTCGTTGTAAATGTATTACGAAAAACGAGTGCTGCATTTAGTTGAAGCCTTTCCTTTTGATGTCTATCTCGGTGGTCCAATGGTCGAGCTCCCCGCTTCTGATTCAGAAGTCGTGGGTTTGATTCCGGACACATACCGATGATTTCACGGAATTCTTTTCGCAATTTATGTGTAATAAATATAGATGACTGACAACTGACAAGCTATGTGTCCATGGGCGTAGTTACTGTAAGTAAATTACCATCAATTTGACAAGCTTGCTCGTTTGCCTGCCATCCCATAAATAATATCACGCACTTAACACTTAGAGGTGTAAGCAGCATTTTTTGAATTCTAGATTGAAATACTTGATCACAACGAATATAGTCATGAAAAAAACACTTATCTGAAGCGATGTTTGTCAGGCGTTGTTAGATTTACAATTTTATATAGAAACGGCTAGTGCCGACCTGTTATTCTGAACCTATTATCGCCAAATATTGTTTGATATTTAAATAAAACTTGCATTCAAGTTCAAACTTGAATGGTTATCGGTGAACTCTTATTGATTGCTTCATTAAAAAAAAAAACGGACATTATTCGCTTGCATTCGTTTAATTGGTTACGCAAATTTCTTTAAATTTTTCGCCAATTAAAAGAGGTTAAAATGGTTTATATGTATATTTATTTAGCGCAATCAGAACGGCACCAATATTGCCGAGTGAAATTGGCATAGCGTAATAATTGCGACTTGAAACTGGCCCCATCAATATAGTTGGACACGCATCCGGTGACAACAGAACGGACATACGGACAAGCGGATAGGATTGAAAACTAATAATATTTCATGTAGCCAATAAACTGTGATTTATAGTTGTTTAGGATGTAACTTTAAGTTAGTCGAGACCTAATATTTAGTAATAGCGGTCGATCTTCTGTTTACGTGGTCCGTATTTGAAATTCGGTTAGTTTCAAAAATATTTTACGATGTTATGTGTAGAAAACTGTCAATAGAATGATGAATTAGAAAAAAATACAAGGAAAAGATTGGACCGATGTCACGAAAGATAGAAGAAGATGGAGGCAATTGGAAGAGACTTATTCCCAAGAGCGGTAATAACATATGCGTGATTGCATGTCTGAAAAATTTAAACTTTTCTCACTAAATGAATTTATTCTTATTCTCATGGAAATGAAAAGGCTTATTATTATTTATACTATATTCATGGTACTGAATACATTAATATTTTACTTTATTTTTATTTTATACTAGTGTACGTACAGTGTACATCTTTGGGTATTAAGAGAGTTAATGCACATTTAAATTTCTCTTAAACTATATTAATTAAATACGAGTACGTATGTTCAAGCACAATAATGGAGTATCAAATAAGGCTATTTTTAAATAAAATAAATGCATCGTATACTTTCAAGTTCTAAGTATCTGTAGATAGATAGATAGAAGGTAAAGTCACACTATCGATGAACCTGTATTACCAGAGATATGGAAGTCAAATTCTCTTACAGTCTAGTGCTTAACAGCAATTATTTGTTTCTGCCTATACGGCAAAGGATACCGCGTAATGTTATTTACTATGTATATGGAATGATGATGATTTGAAAGCCTATTTAAGGTTGTATACATAAAACATCGTTGCGGTTCTCGTAATCAGGATGTACATATTTGACTAGACAAGTTAACTATATAATTTACGTTTATGCTCTAAATTATACAGCCTTTACTCTATGTTAAGTGCGTAATGAGTAAATAATTGATGAATTTGCGAAGAATTTGCAATATTCAAGACCTGAAATTTTATGTTTCTTTCCATAAATAAAATCAATTTTCGTAGTAAGGTTCTATTTTTTGTCTCTAACAACTATAGGTGCATAAAGCGATGTTTTGAATTATTGATTGAAATAGTTCGTCTCTGACGAGTTCTGTAACTTAACATATCAAAAACGATTAGTAAGAAATTATTAAATAATTTTCCAAAATAGATTTGGTTTTAACTCAAAAACTCTCAAATTTAAGTTGAAACACTGGGCACAAAACATCAGTAAAACTCTTTGAAAATGTATTTTCAATTCTTTATATTATTTTTTGCTATTTTATAAATGTAAAATAAATGTACCTTGGTTATATTATACATACGGCCATCCAAATTGATCATCTATAAACTAGTTTGATGAATAATCTCAGGTAGAAATTACTGTATACCTACCCAAAGTAGTTGTTTTGATTGTAAAAAAAAATTGATGCGTCGTTAAAAGTATCTGTGCTCATCAATTTCGAAGCCATCAATCTTAGGTGATTTTATATTTTTTAAGTTAATAGTACTACGTCATTTGATTAGCTGCAGAGTGTTAAGATTTTCATTTTTTTATTTTATATGCATATAAATTATAAATATAATTTTCATTCTTGTTAAGTTTAATTTTTAAAATATACGAAATTCAGTCATATTGCCAAAAATATTGCTAGAATTGTATTGTATTGCTATCAGACTGTAAAAATGGATGTGAACTTTTTGCTAGTATAAAGAGTTAGTATTAGAAAATCAAAAAGGTTAGTTAAGAAGAAAAAAGAAGATGCATAGCATCTGCTAACGAGAATGCGTACAAAATGTATGAATGTGTATGTGACTAATAAGGCAAATTAAGATTCTATCTTGTAGAAGCCTCCCTGTGTACATTTCATGGGATAAAGACGTATCTACAGTGTATTTTTAAATACATATTCTATATGTATGTTTGTATAATTATGGAGTTTCGTGCCTGTGATATATTTGTCGGCATATAATTCAATTCAAATCGGATACAATCAATTTTCGGCATCGCTCTGTAAAAGGGTTTTGCAATTAAAGCGTTTTGAAATTCAGTATCGACATGTTTTAAATTAATTTTGCTCGAATGTATTAAAGAAATTCCATATTGTAAGAGATAAGAGTTCGATTATCTGGTAAGGTAATTAATTATTTATGTATCGAAAGAGATTTTCAAAAGAACGTTGTGAAAAAAAGAGTTTGTAAGAATGTGTGGGCGTTTTTTGATCTGCCATACATTTACTGCTTTAATAGTAACCTCTAGTTCAAATGCAACAACTTCCAACACGATTGCGAATAGTGTTTTTTTTTATGGGATAGGAGGGCAAACGAGCAGGCGTGTCACCTGATGGTAAGCAACCAACGCCGCCCATGGACACCAGCAACACATATAGTGTTACTGTTGCGTTGCCGACCTTTAAGGGATAGGGGATAGGAAAGGATGGGGAAAGGTGGTGGGCCTCTGGGTACCTCTCTCACCGAACGAAACGCGGCATGAGCCACTTTACGTCGGTCTTCTGAGAGGTCGTGGTATTTCACCGGTCGAGCCGGCCCATTCATGCAGCGAACTGCTTGGCTCTACCACTGTTAAGAAGTGTGATTAAGATTACAAGTACGAAGATTCATACTTATATTATTTTAAGTTAAAGTCGTAATTTGGTAGGTTTTAGTATATACGCGGGTCGCGACCCGGCAAGGATGACCCCCCGTGCGGCTGGGCAGGGTCGTCGGGGGCGCTGCCAGCCGCGCGCCTCTTTACAGCGCGTGGTTAGAGCCTCACGCCGGAGAGCCCTCCTACTCTCTCGTCGCCGTCACCCCCTCCCCCGTGTTACGAGAGCCCTCCTTGTAGCACGGGGGAGGGGGTGACGGTAGGGTGGTCCAGGGAGCTAAAGCACTGTCCTAGACCACCCTAACGCCGGCGGAAGGCCGCCAGGAGGTTTTAGTGGGTAGCCCTAGGATCGGATTGCACTTTGCTGCTTTGGGAGTCCCACACTACCCCGTGACGTACCCGAGGGGGTGTGCATAAAGCATTTCCGCACGTAAAAAATACAACAAAATAAAAAAATATCAATAATAACTTGAGAAAAGTATTTAAAGAACTCGAATTCGAACATTTGATCTTGACAACATAAGTCACTAAGTCATTAAGTCATAGTGATTAATGTATCTTAATTATTTACATAACTTATATATATAAGTATATATTCAACCGTTTATTTTCTTTAAAACATCTGAATCGTAAATCTAGGTAGGCAGTTAAAAAGATCGATATAAAATCATTAACTCGTGGACATCATTACTTTTCGATTAAAAATACAATCAAAAAGATAAATTAACTATTTGAACAGAGGCTTAGTTTAATATATCGATTATAGTTAATGAAAACATATCATTTCCAAGTTACTTTAGGCGTTTTGTATGTGAGTTTTAAAAGACAGATTCGTGAAAAGGTGTAGGCATTGGTAGTAATTTCACGAGATGATTCATAAATTATGTAGATATTTTTTACATAAACCTATAAAAAGTAGAAAATTTGATTTATCATGGACTTAAACATGGATGGTATTGTAACATTTACCAGTTCTTTTTAGAATTAGTGTTATAGTTTTTGGCACTCCTTGTAGCCAAAACGGTTGTATTATATCTAGTTTAATATTCGTCTTACATGTAGGGTACTCACGATCGATATATTTTCAGGTCCAAAAATAAAATAATATAGCCCAAGGTCTCTGTAAAGAAAGTCACGTGATCAAATTCTGTCACCAATTTAGCATGGACCTTCTATTTTCAAAATTTTGTGTAACAATTACTTACTGTATCTGATGTACTGTTACGAAGCCTATTAATCTATCATAAAGTAAAGTATTTCCTCTTATCAATCAAATGAATTAATGAGACCAACAGATATAGATGAAAACTATAAAAAAAAAATCCAAAACCACACACGCATCCATACATTACAATTAAAATATGATACTGTACTTTAATTATAACCGAATTCTTCATGGTTAATTGATTGTTACTTGTCTGTTAAATCTTTTTTAACGATCTGTGTAATAGAGAGACCAACTCGTAATCACCGTGTTAGAAGGCTGACGACGCCGGATACGGTTACTAGTTTTTTTTTTCAATCCAAAGCAATAAATACAAATAAATCATTGGATAAAGTCGTAAACGTGTATGATTGGCATATTATAAATATTTGATAACAGTGCTCCAGTTTAAAGCTCGATTTGGTAATTTATAACCTTGTGAATAAAAGTGGAGACCATATATAATAAAATATACTTTTGGATGGAGTTTATCATTTTTGATATTATTAATAACAGTCTCGGTGGCGCAGTGGTCGAGCACATGGCTTCTGATCCAAAGGTCCGGGTTCGATTCCAGACACTGGCTCACACCAATGACTTTTCGAAATCGTTTTCGGAAGTTGTGTGATAAATATCGATGACTGAAAAACTTTGTGCCCGGTATGGCAATAGGTTCGCCACCTATTCTATTTGGGACGTAAACATAACGGCGAGATGAGGCTTAACAGCCGCTGCCTACGCTTTCGGTTGGTAACAAAGGCGTGAAGTTACGTTTATGTGTTATTATGATAAATATAATATTTTCAATATTCAAAGAAAAAAAAAACATTTTGAACTATAGACGTGTTTAAGTAGATCTTTACACAAAAAATAAATAAGGCGAGTGACAACCCTATTGATTGGGCCACAAATTACTTCAATAGTTTATTTGTTCATAGATTAGACATCAACGCGTTGTGCATTTCGTCAGTACTAAATGTTGAAATGTTCGTAAATTTAAGGTGCACGTGTATGATAAGAGAACCAATCTTTATGTTTTCTATAAGCGTGTAATAAATAAATTTAATTTAAATGGCTTAATCTGATATAATTATCTTTTATTCGTAATTATTAGATACCATCTTTTTAATAACCTATAGATTAGATAGATACCGGGGAATAAATATATGGAGCCCATTGTTTTTCTTTATGGCATAGGGTCAAATACGCAAGTGTCTCACCCGATGGTAAGCAGCTAACACCACCCATGGAGACAACGCTGAAGTATTACAGTTGCGTTGTCGGCCTTTAAAATGGGACAGGGAAGGCATCGGAAGTGGGACGGGGAAAGGAGAGCGGGAATAAGTTGAGTGTCTAGATACCTGCTCACAGAACAAATTGTGGCATGAGCCACTTCACGCTGATATTCTTAAAGGCCGCGACATTTCATTGGTCCAGCCGCCCATTCATATTACACACATATTCATACAGTTAATAAATGTCACACATGCTTTCCAAAAACTGTAATAGGAGGATCACCACCATTTTTCTAAAAAGATTAAACCGGTCTTTTAAAACAAAAAAAAAATAATGGCTAATACGGGAGGGAGTATACAGCCTTAATTCACATTATTATAATTTGTTAAAATACCGATATTTATAAAACATTTAACAGTGGTAGAGCCAAGCAGTTCGCTGCATGAATGGGCCGGCTCGACCGGTGAAATACCACGACCTCTTAGAAGGTCGACGTAAAGTGGCTCATGCCGCGTTTCGTTCGGTGAGCGAGGTACTCGGAGGCCCACCCCCCTTTCCCCATCCTTTCCTCTTCCTTATCCCTTAAAGGTCGGCAACGCAACAGTAACACTATATGTGTTGCTGGTGTCCATGGGCGGCGTTGGTTGCTTACCATCAGGTGACACGCCTGCTCGTTTGCCCTCCTATCCCATAAAAAAAACATAGCTTTTGAACAGTCATTTGGACTCATGTACTTTAAATTGCAATCCGCCCAAAAACCACACTAATAGCGTAATGGTGAGATTTTAAATAAAAAAATCAAATCAAATATTATATTGGAAGCCTTAATTACATTACCACTTAATACGCAAATGTTAATTTTTGAAGTGTCATTTGTGTGTACAGAAATCTGCCCACAAGGTGTTATGAAGATCTCCAATTGAGTGATCTGGTAATTAACCCGGTTACGATCTGGGTTAAGGCGGAGGCTTTGTTGCCGGACCACGTCACGGAGGTATGTCAACATTTTTTTTTATTAATGATTGTTTTTTTTATATGTCCAGCTCTTCGCTGATTAATACGCTGTATACAAAGAGGGTTTTTTTTCATTATAATATATGTTGAATTTTACATACGTTTCTTTAATACATTTGGTTGTTTTGATAAGTAATTTTTAAGGTATAAAATATAAAACTCAAGACTTGTGTAAGATAGCTTCACGACTTTTTCTATCCTAAGGTTATGACGCCTAATTGTTACGTTCCGAATGGAATAGGTAGCGGAACCTATTGCCATACACCAGGGAAAAATGTTCCAGTAACTTTGAAAAATAATTCCAAGAAATCGTTGTTGTGAGCTCGGAAGCAATCACACGACTTCTGAATCAGAAGCGGGGTGCTCAACTACTGGACCGCCGAGACCTTAGTTAGACTTCTGTATTTTATTTAGTTTTATTTATAAGCGTGACTATATTGTAACGAATATGTATATACATTGATAACTGAATTATTAAAATAAAAAATACTAGGAGATGTAGGACTGATGAGGTAAAAGACATGTATCAGGATCGTAGGTTGTGGGAAGCCAATGTCTCTGCCTACCCCTATGGGATGCAGGCATGAGTTTTTGTATTTATTTATGTATAATATGCTTAACACGCATGTCTTGTAAGTTGTCGCTGAGACTATCTAGAGTTTCAGGCATTAAAAGTGTAAAAGCAACTTCAAAATTATCAAATATAATAAAATTTGACAGATACTTAAATGACATTGCACTTAAGTGCAGTTGCCGACAACATTTAAAAAAAAATCGTAATCTTTACACGAAGCGCCCACTTGAAGGAAAGCGACTTCAAAAACAATCGTGAATTGCAAGTAAACTGGTGTCTTTACATAATAAAACAAGAATTATTCGTATATTTTAGTGGTGTTGTGTTGAAATGCAGACAGTGTTGCGTAAAACGGAACGGTAGGTACTCAGGTGCTGACAGATTGTATCTTAAAAGCTTTCCAGCACGGATCCCTTTAAATGAAAATTTATTGATACTTTTATAAAAAAAAAGTGTACGCGAATTTGGTGTTAATTAATTTAAATGAAACGGAATTAAAATTATCGGTACCGGTTGTATCGATTTAAAGTTTTTTTATGGAACTATATTGACTCGATTCAACTATTTCCAGTATCAAGTGATAATATTTAATCACAATAAAAAGGGTTTCTTTACGAGTTCTCAGACTGCTTTTTTTTATGGGATAGGAGGGCAAACGAGCAGGCGTGTCACCTGATGGTAAGCAACTAACGCCGCCCATAGACACCAGGAACACATATAGTGTTACTGTTGCGTTGCCGACCTTTAAGGGATAGGAGATAGGAAAGGACGGGGAAGGGGGGTGGGCCTCCGGGTACCTCTCTCACCGAACGAAACGCGGCATGAGCCACTTTACGTCGGTCTTCTGAGAGGTCGTGGTATTTCACCGGTCGAGCCGGCCCATTCATGCAGCGAACTGCTTGGCTCTACCACTGTTGCTTGCAATTCCTTTCGGGATTTATAAAATTTACATAAATTAATGAAAGTTCATTTCTGTAATAAAGCCTTCTGGTGCGTTAGTTGTAATATCGCTTACCCTAACACAAATATTTGCATAATGAACCTTAACACCACCTGTCAGATTTTTCCAGTAAAGTTTTTGTCTGTATTTAAAAAAAGTAGATTGGTATGTTTTGTATATTTTTTATCAGTTGTTTAATTCGATTTAAAACAATTTTTTTTTGTATAGCTCGGAGATAGATGATAGATGGCGCTATTGTAAATTGCCTTTTAAACATTATTTTCATATTAGTATAGCATTTTTTAACATTACATTTGAACGACTAAAATATAATGAGTATGTTTATAGTAGGTAAATAATGACAGCCTGCAGGCTGTTGTGTTGTTTCCTGCGAACGTTATTCTACTTAAGTTGGTATAAGTAATGTGTAACAAGCATCCGCGTCGTCGGAAAACGCTTTGATGATGCGTTTACACGTGACAAGTTTACTCGCTCCAGTAGCTGGCATGTTTTTTATGGCTCTGTGTCATAACGCCACTGTTGCCGGCAACAAGGCCTGACACTAGCTCACTCACACCAATGACTTTTCGAAATTGTTTTCGGAAGTTACGTTTGATAAATATCGATAACTGAAAACTTTGTGCCCGGTATGGCAATAGGTTCACCACCTATTCCATTTAGGACGTAAACATAACGGCGAGATGAGGCTTAACAGCCATACCTGGCACAAAGTTTCCAATCATTAGTATTTATCAAACATAACTTTCGAAAAGTCATTGGTATGAGTGGGAATTCGAACCCGCGACTTCTTGATTCAGAAGGTGTTCGGCCTCTGGAACACTGAGACTCTTAAATAAAGACAATAGTATAATTAAATATTTGTTTATTAAAGCTCCTCTTCAACCGCTGGGTTTTTGAAATATCATAAGTAAGAATTATTAAAGGAACTTTATGCTGCTCCATTAAGAATTTTAGGCGTAATAACTTGGCGATCAAACAAAGAGCCATATTTATAATGGATTTCAATTAAACTATATTAGCATAATTACCTATGCGTTTGCAGTAAATCTAATCCTAAATTGGTTTCTTAATTGCCCACTGTCAACTATAATTATTTTGCTAATTTATTACACCTAACAAAATTAAAACAACTGATTGCTTAAAAATAGATAATCCAAGAATTAATTACATAGAAGCAAAATAAATTAATCAAATGAACAAATTGATAAATGGAGCAAAATGTATTCAGCAAGTGGGACGATTCAAACAGTGCATACTATTGATCAATATCATACAGAATCGGCGAAAGTCTAAACAGCTTTAGTTACTCGCTATTACACTGGAGCAAATACAGTACCTACGGCTGTTATCGATATATCGGGAAGCGAACGGTGAAAGTATGCAAACGGGGCACAAAGAGACAACGGTGCATTCTGCGACACTGCCCTCTGTCCACTACACTTAGTATGATCACTTCCTTGTTGAAAAGACTTTGTTTGAAACGACCCTACATTCTTGTATAGTGTGGGGTAGACATTTTTACTCAATAGATAAAGTTATTTTTTTTACTTATTGTACAGTTAAATAGCAAATTAATGTGGCTTATTAAAAAAAAGTTTATTGTTAACCACTATGAAATAGTTGATATCTTTGAAATGCGCTTTCAATCGTATCTTCTTTCGCTCTATTTTCTCTGCCTACCCCGCAAAAGATTTCAGGTGAAGTTAGGTCAGTACATAAGTAAGATTTATGTTATTAACAATGATAAGCAGAAAGCAAAATATATTAGAATGAATATAAAACGTACTGAGAAAACTTCTAACTACTTATTATATACCCTTAAAATTGGAATTTCGTCTCGCAAAGTATTATTTTTCCATTACCAGTCAGTACAAATCTACAAAATGCGACTGAATTAATTATTTTTGTTCTTTGCGAACAAATCTGCAATCAAAGCCGACAAATCTTCAAGAAATCCTCGACTGAACATGTCATAATAATAATGACATTCCGAATTAAGTATCCAATTCATTAACCATTTTGAATATGTTTCCAATATGCAATAAAGAGCGGATCTAGTTAACATTTCTCTTATTCGAGACTTGAATTAGTTGAAATCCGATAGGCTTCCATTCTCGTTCGGTCTTTATGTTTATTATCTAATATGCTTAAATAAATGATCTTGCGTGCTAAGGAACCTTAGGGTCTAAAGTCTCTTAGTATTCCTATGGTGCCATAAATTGAGTAGTATGGCTACATGCGCCAAGTTCACTCTATATAACGCGGAACAACTGTATATTGCTAAAGAAAAAATAATATAATTAATTGCAGCTTAAATTCCTTCATTTATTTTAATTTCAGTAGTATTCTAGTAGATCCTTATTATATCCCTGAATTCCACAGGGAGGAAATATTACAAACTGAGCATATTGATCAATATCATTTTCCAGTACTATATATATATATATATATATATATATATATTTACATTACAAAAATGTCATTCCTTCCGACTTCAGACAGGTAAATTAGTATTATGAATATATCAGTACAATTCTTGAATAAATTCGACCTTGAATATAAATTTTCACCTGTGAATATGTTTTCGTTTTAGTATGTTGGTACCCCCGTTGGATGTAAGGTGTTTTGATCGCGATGATAAATGTATAATGATTATAAAAAAGACCTTAAGTACAATGGAAATGATTTATCAGTTTGTCGGGATTCCGAATGTATTTTCGGGTCATCTGTGATACTCCCACTCACGACCTGCCCGAAGCTACTCAATGAAGACATCGCATTGAATGCCAACATAAATCAACGATTGGGAAGAACATTTCTGTCTAGTTGAAATATCGATGGTCTTGAAAAAAAAAAACATCGAATTCAAGAATCCTGCTGCAGTAGGGTTGCCAAAAATACTTTAATTTTTTCGTCATACATTCTGTAGTCAACTATTCACTATTCACGTATTTTAACTGTAACAACTATTATGACGATTATACGATTATACCGCGGGAACATCGTAATATATATAATAATAAGAACAAATAAATAAATTACATTATTTACAATATATACAATTAAAAAACTACCTGAAATCAAATTTCTCAGCATCTCGGTCTACTGGCAGCGTGCCCAGAAGACTGGCCGCATTGCCAAGCTGAATGGCAATGCTAATCCTCTGTGCGAAGAATAGACCAGCCCTCTGGTCGCGAGAGGCTTCGATCAGCCTCTTTGCAAGATCTTTGTAAAGTGCACGAGCACTCGGACCCCATGTCCCCAATTATACCTAGATATTACATGAATGAGATATCTTAACACCGCCGTATTATCAATATGAATAAGATGAATGTGTTTAAAAATAATATACTAAGAGAGATATGCAAGGTGTAACATGTAGCTAAGCAATAAGCTGAGCTGGTGTCCAATTTGCAACCACAATGACACACACTATTGTGAACTTTTGTATTGTCCCATTTTTTGTAAAACATTTGTGTGTCTTGTGTTGTGTAAATAAATTTATTTTCTTTCTTTCTTTCTTTCTTTCAATAAAAATCTTGTACCTCCAAATTTAATTCAGAATTAAAAAAGGACAAGCTATTATTGTGACAACCCTAAGTGTAAAAGATATGAATTGAGCTGTAAGTTCTTCATTTGGTGTGCTTTGGCGCCTATATAATTATGTCTTTGTTTAATAACATTAACAATAATATTGTTGGGTTACCGCAAGTCACTTTTTTTAAAAGTAAATTATGGAAAAGTTTATATATTACATACATACATAAACTCACGCCTGTATCCCATAGGGGTAGGCAGAGACTTTGGCTTTGCACAAGCTACGATCCTGACACACCTCTTTTGCTTTATCCTATTTTATAGTCATACATCTCATTATGCATTCGCGCCAGTTTCGAGTACTACGCATTTTGCCTTTCTTAAACAGACCATTTATTTGGTCGTGGTAGCCCGGTCTTGGTCTTCCGATCCAGGCCCTGCCATTCACATTCGCTTCAAAAACTCTTTTCATATATTGATTTTGTATATTGAAAAAAAAACTTACTAAACTGTTTTTTTAAATATACAAAATCAACCAGGATTCTTGCTAGAATTTAGTAAGAAAATGTTTGTTTGTTAAAACATTTTTATACTTTCGTTGACACGATATCTGCTTCGCAGTAGTGGGTGAGTAATAATGTAGAATTTATTATATAAAGGCCAAGATAAGCCAAAATATAGTAAAAATTACTCATGAATTACTAATTACAATAATTTCGGTGGTAACTTCCTTGACAAAGTAAACTAATTATGAACACCTCGAAGAAAAATTCAGAATACATATTTTATACTTGAACAACTTTTACGTAGCTCAGCTAATATTATTATACTTTTATTATAATGTTGATATTGTTTTTTAGATGACAAGTTATTTTTAACCGATTAAAGAAAGAGATGGTTCTTAATATTTCGTCGAAAATTTTATTCTATACATATCGGGTAGTAAAAGGGAATCAATCAATTGGGAAATTCCTTGTTCCTTCCCTATATTTTAATTTAAATTCAAAATTAACTAATACAAGGGCACGTATTAAATATAGACCAGTTTCAAATTAAATATATGTTTTTTTAACTGAATGTAATAGTAATAAGATCTTGGACACAAATCACACAGCGCCCTCTAGTTCCAAGCTAAGCAACTAAATGCTTGTGTTATGGATACTAGACAACGGATAATAATACATATATTACTTTTCGTTTGTAAAAACATACTTATAATACATAGAAAAACACCCAGACGCCACACAAAATATTCATGTTTGTCACAAATATTTGTGCTCGGGTGGGAATCGAACCCCCGACCTCGTTGCTGCAGCCGGTAGTTTTTTTACCAATGCGCCACGAGGCTCGTCAAATTATCACAAACATAATAATCATATTCAAATAGTTATATACGAATGAACATATTCAATTGTTGATATTCAAAAGCCCACGCGCTATTCGCTCTCATAAAGATGGACCCGACTAATGTACCGACCATAAATATGTGGAACTAATGTGTACATACAACTGAAGAAGCCAGATAATTGAGAGACTAGCCTGAGGCGAGTAGATTTGAAACACGGATGCTGAGTTAGTTACATTCAATTTCTATGTTTTTTCTTTTTATTATAACGGTCGTCTTGTTTGACAGATGTGGAATGTGCTTGTACATCTGTGTATTAATATCCAAACTGACAATATAATTTGGTGTATTTTTTGGGTGTTAATCATATTCACAAGAATTTATATTAGCATACTTTAACTATTAAATATTTAAATTACAATAAAAAACGTTTTTTTTTATTATTTATGTAATACATACATAACTTCACGCCAAATCCCTTGCGTTGTAGGCAGAGAGAACAGGGCGCGATAAGGCAGGATTCTTACACGCCTCATTCGCTTCGTTGACTTTCATAACTCTTTTCGTGCACGCGCGTCGATTTTTAAGGCTCCTAACATCACCTTCCTCCAAAACACGTTCTATTTGTTTATGGACTGTGTGTCTTGGTCATCTTTGAGTCCTACGTTCATCCGTTTTGGCATTGTATATCTACTCAGTCAATCTTGCATCATCCATTCTTTCTCCATGTCCGAACCATCGGAGTATGCCCTTTCTTGCTTT
Organism: Euproctis similis; assembly: GCA_905147225.2. Taxonomy (NCBI): domain Eukaryota; kingdom Metazoa; phylum Arthropoda; class Insecta; order Lepidoptera; family Erebidae; genus Euproctis; species Euproctis similis. The sequence continues at coordinate 9,967,397 of LR990122.1, forward strand.
TACACCGACACACTCTTTCAGTAATCATTCTGTAAAATCTTTATGTAATTTTTAATATAACATACATAACAAAACTTCACGCCTTTGTTACCCGAAGGTATAGGCAGCGGTTGTTAAGTCTCGTCTCGCCGTTGTGTTTACGTCCCAAATGGAATAGGTGGCGAACCTATTGCCATACTATACTTACATCCTATACTTATGCAAGAAAATAAGTACATTTGATAATAATACTTAATTAATATGATAATATAAATCTTAATGAAATAATAAGACGATTGTATAAATTATTTAACCATTTTTATACAATTCGTTAGACAACTATTGTGTATAAATATACTATTAATATAATTAAATCGACCTTAAATAATATAGTCAAAAGAATATACAGGTCAATTCACGCACTTTGTGTTCGAAATAGAATAGGCTGTATTCATAGAAATGATTTGGGAGATAAATAGACATATGCTTACATCAGAAGGTCATTAGCGACGGGCGATTCCACAATCTTTTGGGATATTACCGAGAATTTATTGTATATAATTTTATATTTTATTTAATTAAAACGAAAAAAACATATAAATTAAACATTGAAAAGTGCGCATGAAAAAAGTACCTCCATAGGACAAAATACACGGATGCGAAATATTTTAAATACATAATTGTTTAGTCATAATAATCGAGGTTATTAATCGATGTAACAAATCATTCTTTAATAATCGTTCTATCCAATGCAACATTTTTTTAACGGATTAGAATTTTTAGAGATTAGTGCGAGTAAACTATTAAATCGCTCGATTAGTACAGATCTAAAATTAACATAAAAAAAAATCCTTAGTAGGTATCCATCTTTAGTATCTAGTAATACTTATAATGTAATTTTCATTTTTTAGTACCAATGATACTCGTACATTTTAATTTGAATATTATTTTAGTCCGAATTTCCTACATTAAATAAACCGAATACTAAATACATTTAGTAACTGATGTTGCAGCTGTATATATATTAAACAACAAATTTTTAACAGTGGTAGAGCCAAGCAGTTTACTGCATAAATGGGCCGGCTCGACCGGTGAAATACCACGACCTCTCAGAAGACCGACGTAAAGTGGCTCATGCCGCGTTTCGTTCGGTGAGAGAGGTACCCGGAGGCCCACCCCCTTCCCTATCCTTTCCTATCCCCCTTCCCTTAAAGGTCGGCAACGCAACAATAACACTATCTGTGCTGCTGGTGTCCATGGGCGGCGTTAGTTGCTTACCATCAGGTGACACGCCTGCTCGTTTGCCTTCCTATCCCGTAAAAAAAAATAAAAATATGATGTTATAGAATCGCGCCGCGTATCATTAGAGGCGCGTGCGCAGCTCGTGCGTTGATATCCTATTAAATTTGAAACAGTGTACACGAATACGTTTACCGTTTAATATTCATTTCAACAGAAATACTCACTCACTCACTCACACACTCACTCATTCATTCATTCATCAGATCGTGTCTAGCTTTCTATTAATTACGAATGTTATGATCCTGTTGTACATCAAATTGATTGAACTAATGGCTTAGTGAATAATACTATGTTTGAAGTATGTATATTCAATTAATTCGATCTTGGTGAAGAGGCATGCAATTTATATTGATTAAGCTTCAGTATTGGTTTATACAAAATTATGTACGTATTGAGTATTTTAAGTATCGCTTAATTTAAATATAAAAACTTTTAGGCTTTCGCGTTGCATATTACTTAGTGATAATGATGAACGGGAATTAACGCGACACTTTTTTAGGTAAACAAATTTTTATCTTGATTAGCTTGACGTTTCGGCCAGGTTGCACTGGCCGTGGTCTGCTTGTGACCACGGCCAGTGTCAGTTCATCATTATCACTGAGTAATTTAAATATGACGAGCAAACTATAACAAGTTTCTCTATCGGAGAGGATTGTTGCAACAAATGCAGTTACAGCGACTCTGAAATTTGCCGGTGATATTTATTATTTTTATTTTTTATTAGATTCAGGATTTTTATCTCGGGACATGTGGTGATATTTATCATATTGACGGGCCTCGTGGCGCATTGGTAAAACCACCGGCTGCAGCAATGAGGTTGGGGGTTCGATTCCCACCCGTCACAAATATTTGTGACAAACATGAATATTTGTGTGGCGTCTGGGTGTTTTTCTATGTATAATAAGTATGTATTTACAAAAGAAAAGTATATATGTATTAATATCCGTTAGCTAGTTTCCAAAACACAAGCATTTAGTTGCTTACCTGGGAACTAGAGGGCGCTGTGAGTATTGTGTCCAAGATATTATTATATTATATATTAAACCTCCGAAAATAATATCTAGAAGTGGATAAAGCTAAGATTTGTACTCGGAATGAAGAAATGAGCGCTGAGACAACTAAACCTTTCTAACTAATTTATGATAAGAGTGATAGATGATTCTTCTGTAATAAGTAATAATTAAAACTTTTTTTCTGCTTTTTTTTCTAAAATACTTAACAAAACAAATATCGATTATGGCCGAATAAATATAAATAGATTATCGATTACACCACCTGCGGAAATGTAATATAATCTAGAACGTTGAGCTGAAACCATAAACAATCTTGAGGCTTGGAGACATAAAATGAATTTTATTACTAAACGCGGGTGAGGTTTTAGATAATAAATATACTATCCTATTTGAAACCTCGTAAATTATGGTTGGCCTTTTGATATAGCAATATTATATTAATAATAATTGACTGCCTGTACACCGTTCCTTACTGAAACTGTTTTTTTCAGAGATATGTGTTACTAATAAAACAAAATATTGACAGTATTCTAAGTTTTATGTCTCGGTGGTCCAGTGGTCCCGCTTCTGAATTGAGAAGTCGTGGGTTCGAATCCTGGCTTACACTAATGACTTTTCAGAAGTATGTGTGAATAAATATCGATGACTGAAAAATTTGTGCTCGGTGTACTGCGATAGGTTCGCTACCTATTCCATTTGGGACGTAAAAATAACGACGAGTCGAGGCTGACCAGCCGCTGCGTATACCTTTGGGTAGAAAAAGTTATTTTAAGTTATGATCATTATCGATACGATAGACTGAATTTAAAAATTTAAACAAAAATCTTGGCAGGTTATGTTACTCTCTCTTAATTGTTAGTAAATACACGAAATTTTGTAAATTAAGTTATAAAAAGCAGACTAAAAAAGCAACGAGCGTGTATGATAAGAGTTATTTAATCCAAGAAGAAACGAGTAGAGTGTGTAAGAAGTAGTGTCTTATGGCCTTCTTTTCTTTCAGCCTGTGGCCAAATCACTAAATTATTATGGAGTATACTTATTGCAACTTGATGAGTAGTTCTTCGGTGATATATGCCAAAGTTAGTATGATAATTAAAATATTTTGAAAGCTAGCATCTTCCACCTACGCGCAACATCAATCACAGAACGCATCCATTAAATTAACTTTTGATGGTAGCGTTCTGGCAACACTGACCGTCATCACCAGAAATTAGCTACCTTCGGACAAATATCCATTGTTCTTAATGATAACAGATAATGATCATTGATGAAGTTATCATCTTCATTATGTGACTTACTAAATACGGTATTTTTTTTTAATTAAAAATTATAAGTTTCGCATTTGATGTGATGGTAAAGTTGAGTGGAATATTTGTAATTCATACTTAAATATGTCATTTGAGATTTGACTGAATGCTGATGATATATTCATAGAATCTTTAACATCATAACCTCACCTTGATATTGGCAAATTGATATGAAACAATACTTCTCCCTATCTAATCGACCGATAAGGAGATCGTCGAGAAAATCAGAACTGTAGACTCTTTTAATTTTTGGTACCCAAGTTAGTAAAAAAATTGCACAAATTAAATCTGATTAAATAATGTTTTAAAAATGGTGACAGAATTCTTATTATTGTTTCATTAATTTCAAGATTTATTATGTACAAACAAGTAAATCTTTTCAATTTTTAATCTTAGTATAAATCGGTAAATAGTCTACTACAAGAAAATACTAACTAACTAATTAGTATTGAGTAATAAACAACAAAATCTCCATTAAAATATAGATAATACCTCAATTTACATACATACATAAACTCATGCCTGTATCCCAGGGTAGGCAGATACCCCAAGCTATAAATCCTGATATCGTGCATTCACGTGGGTTTCGGGTAGAACGCATTTTGCCTACTTTAAACGATTTATTTTTTCGTGAGAGCTTCGTCTTGGTCTCCCAAGCTCGACTCTGCCTTATCCTTTATTTATTTTTTTATCCATTATCTTTTCGTCAATCGGCTTTCATTTATTCTTGTAACATGGTCAAATATAAATATATGTTAATTTATTCAGCGCTAACACAAAAACAAATTTATTTTTAATAACATTTATAACATTGTCAATTATATTTATTGCAACAAAGTAATTCGAAGTGTCGATCTGTAGGCGTCCAATTACTATGTTTATTGGTATAGCAGGACCACTGTTGGTCGTAAGATAAATAATACTGGCAACAATACTTACTGTGAACTATTGCTGGTAAGTATGGTAAGGATTGTGTCTGCCTTATGTAAATTGTGGTGAATTTTCGTCATACCATGGCGCCGGCGACCGATTCATCATAGCTATGTGGATGGATCTACCCACGCGCCAGTCAATAATGCACGCTGGCCGTCGAAATTGCGGATGTGAGTTGGGTTAGAAATGTTTTTGCTCGTGCAATATTTGCAGTATTTTAAACTTGCTACATTATTATAGCTTGAAACACGTTTTTAGGTGTAGTAAATAAGTGCATCGGTAAATAAAATAAAGTACTGCTTCGGATACCATTTTACGTCGACATTAGAAAAGTGATAATTCAGCAAGCAGCGAACTAAATGGCTCTACCACTGCTAAAAAGTACATTGTAATATTTATATAACAGCATAATTGAAAGAGTTCAGGTGATAAACATACGACGTACTTTCCATAATCGAATTAAACGTGTCGTATAGAAGATATAGTAGTCTCGATGGTCCAGTGGTCGAGCACACGGCTTCTGATCCAGAGGTCCGGGTTCGAATCCTGACACTGGCTCACACCAATAACAATAGGTTCGCCACCTATTCCATTTGGGACGTAAACATAACGGCGAGACGAGGCTTAACAGCTTCTGCCTACACTTCCAGGTATCAAAGGCGTGAAGTTATGTTATGTTATGTATAGAAGACAATGTTAGGAGCCTTAAGAATCAACCAGCGTGTGCGTAGAGTTACATCCAAGAAACCTGTTTTACTATTCTCAGTTTTTTCTTGACATAATACTGTATTATTGTATATTAGTTAATTATAATATTCATTTAGTATACTCACAGATCTAGTTACGTATTCAATACACCCAAACATTCAAACACACACAAATGGTGAGTGATATAATTGAAAACTCGATCTCGATTGTCACAAATACCAATGCTATCGTAGTTTTAGATATTGGTAATTACATATTCGGATACAATTCTGTGTTAGGAATTCGTAATATCTCAGTTTATGGTGTGGCATGTTATAACACAGCTTGTAATCGTCATAATGACGGCAATATAATATAAGTATTCAAATATTTGTTAATGGCTGATTCGCCAATGTATTTCGCTATATATATTTATGTATATATTTTATATAGGGTTAGTTGAGTAGTGTTAGTAGGGACTAGATTAGTAGATAGCTATGAGTTGCGGTTATTACAGAAGGTGATGTCAAAAAAAATTTAAAACCGTAGAGCGTGGTAAGAGTTAAGAAAGTTGAAGAATCCAGTGATGTGTATAAGAATAGTGCCTTATCGCGGTTTGTCCTCTATGTCTACCTTGGAAGGCAGTGGGCATGAATTTAGGTATATATAAATATATGTACAAGAGTTGACAATAAAGGAGTAAGATATTGGTAATTACATCTATAAAATTTGAGTTTGCCATAAATAGATACTTATGTAAAAGAGTGATAATACTTGCTAAGTATTTATATTTTTGTAATTATCATGGGTAGACCCAATAACACTGCAGCCCGAATGAAGGCCATATGAGCCTGGAAACTATTGCAGAAAATAAAAAACATTTTTACAGAATTGTGTCCTAACTCCTAATCGTTTAAGAGTTCTGTAGCTTCATCATCAGTATAGCAGTATCAGAAGTTGATTCAAGCATACCTCCCAAGCAACACGTTATTCCTATATACTACTAAACAGTTTCTATCGACTAACTGCAGTACTGTCTGTCTCCCAACTCCTAACTGTTAAGGAGTTCTGGGACTTCTTCATCAGCATAGCAGCATCAGGTGTATATTCAAGCATACTTCACAAGAAACACGCTAGAAAAAATCTTTTATTTTCTCATATAATGCTTTTGAGGCGAAACAAAGTTCGCCGGGTCAGCTAGTTGTTGATAAAAGAAAAGGTATCTTGCATTTTATTGGCACAATTTATACAATATTTTAAGTGCAATTTTAAGTACTTTTTAACCGTCGGCGAAGTTTGCGAGTTGATCGTAATTAGCAGTTACATACATAACTTCATGCCAAATCCCTTGTGGGATAGGCTGAGAGAACAGAGCGCCATAAAACACAATACTTACACAATTTACTCGCTTCTTTAATTTTCATAACTCTTTTCATGCACGCGCGTCGATTTTTATTGCTCATAACATAACCTTCCTCCAAAACTCCTTCTTTTTGGTCTTTATTTTAGACTTTTTCATTTTAATTAAAGGAAAATTCAAAATAAATGTCGGTTTTGCTCATGACCAGACATGTGATCATAACAAGTGATAATTATAAATGATTAATGAATGATTAATTATGAATGATGATAATTATTAATGCTTAATTTATAACACTAAATATTTTATCGATTTTCATGAGCAAATGCTGTCTATCCATTCAAGTACTAAAGGTGTTAATGCAGATAAAAAAATATAGTGCCTGCGGAATCGGCGAACGAAATGCATACAAATATTCAGGCTTGTCGAGCAAAACTAATGTTGAATATTGCAATGACACTCAATCGCTTGAGGCGAATTGCGGCATTGCTTTGTTCAAATACAACCGACGACTGCCAAGGGCACAGTTTATTTAAAGGATGTACTTATTAAATTTATTAATTTTTCACCACTTTGCCTAAAAATTAAAAAAAAATGCACATTCTATTATAAATTCTTGAGAAACTTTTGCAACCAAATGCAAATTGTAATTTTATTTCTTTGATGCTAATTACATAGCTACACTATAGTAACATTATTTAACAGTCTCGGTGGTCCAGTGATCGAGCACACGGTTTCTGAATTCAGAGGTCTGAGTACGAATCCTTACACTGGCTCACACCAATGACTTTTCGTAATTGTTTTCAGAAGTGAAGTGTGATAAATGTCGATGACTGAAAACTTTGTGCCCAGTATGGCAACAGGTTCGCCACCTATTCCATTTGGGACGTAAACATAACGGCAAGTTGAGGCTTCACAGACACTGCCTACACCTTCGGGTAGACAAAGGCGTGAAGTTATTTAGTTACTTAGTTCCCTATAGTAATTTTACTTTTAAGTGCCAAGGGAATCTTTCTGTGCCGCTTAAAGTGCTAATAAAAAGAAATATAGTCAGATGCTACATCCCTACCCGAGCTGGTTGTGCCCACGACGATGCCACTTCCACAGTTGCCCTGCGCTATTGGCCGGAGGCTGTCGTGGTCATACGTAATAGCCTCATGAATCCCATACTCTATTCTGGATGGTGAGAAATGTAACAAAAAATATTTCTTACAAGCAAAATATTCCAGTCCAGTGGTCGAGCACCCCGCTTCTGAATCAAGAGGCCGCGGGTTTTAATACAAAGTTCACACCAATGACTTTTGGAAGTTAATTTTATAAGTTATGTGTGATAAATATCGTTGTGTAAAAACTTAGTAGCAATAGATACGCCACCTATTCCATTTGGGACATAATGGCGAGTCGAGGCTTGACAGCCGCTGCCTACACCTCCGGTTAGAAAAAGGCGTGAAGTATAATACAAATCGATAATACGAGGTTTCAAAATAGTTTGGAAATATATTTTAATGAGTTAAATAAAATAAATAATTTCAAAACAAACTTCTTTTATACCTTCAATGTTAATTTAAAAAAAAGACTGAGACCAATTGTCTGGATTGTCGATTGAATCCCCTTTAGTTTTAGGAGAGGAATAGGAAAGATTAAACAAGAATAAATACCTACCGTAGGGAACTAATATGTTGTATTTTTTTATGGGATAGGAGGGCAAACGAGCAGGCGGGTCACCTGGTGGTAAGCAACCAACGCCGCCCATGGACACCAGCAACACATATAGTGTTACTGTTGCGTTGCCAACCTTTAAGGGGTAGGGGATAGGAAAGGATGGGGAAGGGGGTGGGCCTCCGGGTACCTCTCTCACCGAACGAAACGCGGCATGAGCCACTTTACGTCGGTCTTCTGAGAGGTGGTGGTATTTCACCGGTCGAGCCGGCCCATTCATGCAGCGAACTGCTTGGCTCTACCACTGTTTGCTCACAAACTGTGCAAGAAATAAGGCTATTTTTTATTAATGAAAATAAATATAGCAATGCTTATAATATAAAAACTAGATGGATTCTAGCTAAAAAGTATCGTTGGATTTGTCTTAAACGTAAGACTGATCAAAGTCTGCATTATTTTACTAAAGCTCGAGCACACAGATGCAGATACTTTTGGCACTAGTTCTTATTTGAACATTTCATTCATTGATCTAATACAATGTCCTCTAATACCCGTTGATAATAGCAAGAAAAATCTCATTTAATTGATTTTGCATTCGCAATTGTTCAGAGCTTTGGTGAGGTTTTTAACGAAACAGCTGGAGATTGTTGTGAAATGAAGCACGCCGATCGTTATCTCACATTAATGGACAATAATAACTCCTACTAATTATAATTAGTGAGAATAGTCCCATAATATTGGGCAATGTGTTGGTAAAAATAATATATAATGAAATGTTTTTCCCAATTTTAAAGCTATAATTTAAAACAAATCTTTTTTGTGTTTTGTTTTTTTCACGTATGCATGGCATCAAAGATGTATAGTTCAGTTTTGGACAGTTTTTTATAGCTTATCGCCTTTTCCTAGTAGGCAACGGTTATTAAGTCACAACTCACTCAATATGAATGAAGGTGGCGGAACCTATTGCCATACTCCAGGCCCGATGATGCCTGTCAACGGTACTTCTCACACATAACTTCCTAAAGGATTTTCCAGAACTCATTTACGTGAGCATGGTTTCGATTACACGACTTCTTGATTCAGAAGTCGGGGTGGTCTACTTCTGGAAAACCAAGTCGACTATAGAGACTATTAGAGAGGTAAGAGAACCAATTGCCTCTAAAATGAAATAGTTGGTTAGAATTGTTGTTTAAACATTGAATGACTACAAATTTTAAATGTTATATATACAGGCATAAGTCTTATTTTTGGTATTTTACAAGTTATGTTCTTAATTAATCTTATTCTAAATTCTTTCACCTCATCAAAATTTGCATCCATGAATTTGAAAAGGACCGTTTATTTATTAGTGGTAGTTAGCACCTGATTCGGCGTATTGTATTGTTGTAGCAAAAGTAAAAGCAAAAACAATTTTGATACTTATTTTATATAGGCCTTTCACGCGTCGCTGCGCAGATGTGTAATGTTTTTTTTTTTAATAAAATTACTGCGACGATGTAGTTGTTGTGGTCAGTGTTGCCTTCGAGTTGTGGAAGCAAAAAGTCGATGGTGCGTAACGGGCGTCCAGTGAAAACTTACAAATAACCACCTATTACATGCCTCGGGCGGTGCGCGCGTGCAACCAATAATTTCACCCTGATTTATATCATCCAAATGTCTAGATGTACAACCGAGAAAATGTGGGAAAATTTTCACTATTCGACATGAGCTATAATTTGATATGGAAGATGGTGGGAGAAAGGGGGGATCATCGCTCCGGTTTTGCAATTGAAAACGACAGTCAAGTCACCACTAAATGATGTGGACCGGTCGTTGTTAGAAAACGTCCGCTGGAAAAGTGGTTTAGATATGGTTGGCCACCCCCTTCTAAATAATGTCTAAATATAGTATCATTATTAATATATTTCCATTGCTTTGATACGCATAACTTTACTAGATATGGAATATATATTTATTTAGTTGCTTTAGTTGTAAAGAAGACAGCCAAGCAGAATATAACTAGTCCAAACTTGTACGGTCAGAACTGGCATAGTTTAAATTTGGAATGTTTTGTATTTTGTAATGATTTGTTAACCATAAACCAGTGTCTCTTTTGTTTATGCGTAAATAATCCTCTCAAAAGACAAAAAAACTCCATCCAAAAGTAAAGTGTTGCTATAATAATGTTACAAAAAAATACCGAGTATCAAGGAGTCTTGCGCTTCATAACTGGCTGGATACATAATATGTCAGTAATTTTAAAAGCGTGTTATTTTTTTATTTTTAGAGCATAAATTATAGATGAGTCATTGCAGTAAGCGCGCAAACGAGGTTGCATGTCAACGAATGTCACCATAAAATACAGTTTTTTTTTTATTAGCACTGTGATGATCGTGGCATGGACACATCGCAAAATGACATTTAAACATTTAAGATGTGTCTTATGTTACGTGAATGGTAAGTTTAATTACTGCCAAGTTCAACGGAGTATATTAGGTCAAAGCTGTTTGGAAGTAACCTTTCTCACGTAGATAGATAGGCTAGTATCTTACTCTTATATACAGCTATGCTTTCGTAGCTACTAAAATACTTTTTTTAGGGTTCCAAGTGGTAAAAGTGGAACGGTAAGGCTTTGTGTACGTCGTATGTCGCAAGAATTTTCACTCAAAGTTTTCGAGATAAGAGTATATATATGAAATTATGAGTTATGTTTATTGTATAAACTGCTGTTCAATTTGATAATTAAATATTTTATTTGGACTGAAACAGAGGCAGAGAAGAATTTGGTAACTGGTGCCATAACGAAACTGTGAATTTGCGGAACTTTGAAATTGCGAGGAATTATTCTGCTTTGAAAAAAAGTCTAGTGTTAAAAGTCACCTTAAAAGGGATAGGCTGCATCATAGCATACTTTATAATATTTGTATTCTCCTCTAAGAACGGCTACGGAACCGTATACTGAATGTGGTTTGAGACACTCATTTTATTTTCATCTCTCAAAGTTGAGAATTGCGTTTATATTTTTTATGGTTACAAATGGCCAAATAAACTCAATACAGCAGCACTGGCCGTCCACTCGGCATACGTTTTCACATAATAAAAAACAGTACATTATATGTGTCTAAATTAAGTCCGTTAAATTCTGTGTAAGAAGTTTTATTTTTGCTTTTAATTCTTTGATAGCGTAAATATATAATTCGGTTTATTCAAAGATAAAACTGTACAGGTTTAATATTACTTACATATATAGCAAATACTAAGATGGGCATAATAATATTTAGATTTTTTTAAATTATCGTGAAGATGATCTCTGTAAAGAGTTCGAAACGTCGGGAAATAAATATAAATAAGTAAGAAATAAACGCGATATAATCCTGAAAGTTGTTTTGATCAACTTATTTTTTTTTTAAAGTATCAAGCTATTCTAAATTTAAAAATTTAACGCAATCTGTCATCTGAATTTATTAGAAGGATATATTCGTAACTTGTCTTTGAAAATGGTAAAAAGAGATAAAATATTTATAGTAGGATCAAACCCATTACAAAAGGACAAGAATGTAACAAAAATTAAAGGAAAGGTTTTAGGGGTAGAAAACGATTTATCTCGAATTTTCGGCAAAACTACAAGTCCCGTGGAAAACTTATGGATTGGATTTAATCAAAGATACAGTTTACAATAATTTTATCTGTTTAAAAATAGAATAAAGTAAGATAGGGGATGCTACGATGGTTCGGACATGTAGAAAGAATGGATGATGCAAGATTGACTAAGCAGATATACAATTCAAAAGCGGATAGTGTAGGGGTCGAGGATGGCCAAGACACACATTCCATGACCAAATAGAGCGTGTTCTAAATGAAGGTGATGTTAGGAGCCTCGAAAATCGACGCGCGTGCATGAAAATAGTTATGAAAGTCAACAAAGCGAGTGAGGTGTGTAAGAATCGTGCCCTATGGCGCTCCGTTATCTCTGCCTACCCTGAACGGGATTTGGCGTGAATTTGTGTGTGTGTAAAAATAGAATAATATAATAACATTAGAATAATGATGGCGTGTGTAGTCGCGACCAACAACTAGTTATAATATATAAGGCAAAGTTCGGAAGCGTTCGAGCGGCTCTTTTGAATTGAAGTAACTATAATATAATTTCTTAATCCTAATTGAATTTATTTGTTCCAAATGGTGAGAGATAACGCAACCCGGGCGCTGGTCCGCTGATCGATTGTTCACAGCCGGCCGGCCACGACGGTGACCATGCTATTTGGCAATCAGAGGTATAGCATTTATGTAATTCTATTACAGGATATATTGAAAGCACGCCTTGACTAGCATTTGTCGTCTCTGCCAGTAAACATTATTCAAAAATCAATATTGTATGGAATACAGGAGTCGAAGACGGCCAACACAGACATTCCATGACCAAATAGAAAGTGTTCTGGAGGAAGGTGGTTGTTAGGAGCCTAAAAAGTCGACGCGCGTCCATGCCGTTCACTCTTCCTACCCTGCAAAGGGATTTGGCCTGAAGTTATGTAACATAACATAACATAACTTCACGCCTTTTGTTACCCGAAGGTGTAGGCAGCGGCTGTTAAGCCTCGTCTCGCCGTTATGTTTACGTCCCAAATGGAATAGGTGGCGAACCTATTGCCATACCGGGCACAAAGTTTGACAGTCATCGGTATTTATCACACATAACTTCCGAAAACAATTTCGAAAAGTCATTGGTGTGAGCCAGTGTCTGGAATCGAACCCCGGACCTCTGGATCAGAGGCCGTGCGCTCGCCCACTGCGCCACCGAGACTTATATAAGTTATGTATGTATGTAAAATATGTAAAATTTCACAGTTAATGCTTTTGAGGAAGGTTTGATATTTATTTTACTTTTAAGGCATCATTTGAATTTAAATAAAACATAATTTTAACGCAATCATAATATTATCTTTGTATTTATGTAGCCTACCTAAATTAAGTGTAAATCAAAAACCGCCCCAAAAATACATTTCAAATTGAAATGTATTATTAGGGCGGTTTTTGAAGGTTGAGCAGACAGAATAGAGCACCACAAAATAAAAGACTAAAAAGCGAGTTAGGTATGTAAGAATGGTCTTACATACCTAACTCGCTTTTTAGTCTTTTATAACATTTGCAGGTATATATGTTGGTGGGTTTTAAATAATAAATAACCACACAAAATTCAAGTTTGTCATAAATATTTGTACTCGGGCGGGGATCGAACTCGTCCACCTCAATTCAGCAGTCGGTAGTTTTACCAATGCACCACGAAGTCTTTCAAATCTTCTGAAATTTAAAACTTATCCCACAATAATCAGATATATGGTGACCCTATATAAAACTAGTAACTATCGAAGGTTAGATTGATGAGTTATATTAAGTTATTGATTAAACTTTTGTATATTGTCCTTTTAAAGGTGAAGTTTAAGTTGAGATTTTGGTGCACTTTATCTTCAGTCAGATAATAGACAATCCATATCCATATATTCCATTAGTAACTTATTTTAATGGCATGATTGTTCTAAAGATGTTGATGTTGATCTAAAGATTTGTATAAATAAAAAATGACATATGTGGTTACAAAATTATATTATATATGATAAGAAACCTCTAAGAGTATCGATGTACAGTACCTCATGGTCAGTATCATTTAGTCCTAGAGGTATCCGGCTCTTTACCCCTCCTGTCCCGCTTCAGACCATCTTAAAAGTTGGTGACGTAATTGTAACACTATCTGTCTTGTAGGTATCTATGAGCGGCGCTAGTTGCTTACCATGAGGTGACCCGTTTGTTCGTTAGTCCTTTATTCTATTTAAAATAGAATAATATATATGATGAAAAGGTTTTGTTTCAAGTATTAATATAAAATATAAATTATTTTCTCAATACTTAAGAAGTATTATGTTGCTGTCACATTTTGGACGGCGTTCATTTTATCGGCGATAATTGCTGAAAAACCGGCACTCACAATTCTCCGTTGGATGCTTCTTAATCACCCCGATAATATAATGATACAATTGATGAATATATCCGACAAAAAGCAATAATTAATTTTACGTTTTTTTTTTCGTTATTCACCCGTCATTTGGCAATATTGCCATATGTAGGCTGTAAAAATATTTTATTGATGCCAATAAAATTTGAGATAAAAGGTTATATATACCAATAAATAAAAAATCTCTGCAAAGTTTTATTATTTGTAAGGTGTAAAAAAAAGGTTAGTAATACAAGGAGTTGGATTGCGAGTGTCAGTAGTAAAGTTAGGATCGTTATGTTACAGTGAACTGAATAAGTTCACACAATATAATATGTGAACTGAATAGAACACACTGAATAAGTTCTTGAAGTGGGTGAGAATCCTAGATCAGGGGTCATAGAAATAAAAAAAAGGGCAAAACAATATTTATGACAGTGAAAGAAGCGAGTAAAGTTTCTAAGATTCATGTGTTATGATAAGTCAATTAATAAACTATGTGAGATAAATATTGATAACTGCCCGGATATAGTGCCCGGTGTATTGCAATAAGTTGCCGTCTATTACATTTAGGACGTCAAAACTAATGACGAATTCCATGGGTGAGATGCTTTTGTCCAAAAAGAAACATTAGCCAACACTTCGAAAACAAAGAGGTGAGGAGACACTGTGAAATCGTTTCACAGTGTCTGGGTTAACCGCAAGGGCTGTTACATGTCGTCATTGGCTACGACATCGCCACCGAGGAATCGAAAGCGAATCGATCCGGCTTTTATTAATGCTGTGCGTGACCGAGGCCATTGTTATTGAGAAAGGGAAAATAGGACGGAGATGCCGCGAAAAAATAGAAGAATGAGCCGGTAACGCGCTTCACTGATAGTTTTTGTACGTTCAAATCATCAACCGTGACGTGAATTTTGGGCGCGTGCCACTTCTGCAACGACGATGACGGACCCCGTAGTGCAATAGTAGAAGTACCAACTGCCATTTGTGTCATGAATTGGTAATTATTTATATTATCCGACACAAGTTTTCATAGCTTAACTTGGCACTAGACGAAACTGAGCGACTTTTAATAAAAAGAAAAAAAAAGCCGAGTTTTGAATGCAACATTCTAATTCCAAATTTAAATTAGGTATTGGCATTTATATACTCTGTTTATTTATATACACTAATTCTTCAAAATTTATTACGAACTGATTTTAAATTTGCTAATCTTTGGGTCTTTTAAGCTAGGATTGTTACAGTCGATTGCAAATATTAAATAAATTAAACTTTTATTGGTGCACATCAGGAATAAAGCTGAGTAGTTTGAACTCCGGAGACCTTTTCTCTATCTAGCATTTTACAATTGCGCCACTGTGAAGTTGTTATTGTTGGTTTGATGTTGGCGTGTGCTGTGAGCTGACTTTTATTTATATTGTCTGTAGTGCGGGAGCCATCACGATCTGGTAATCGTTGGTCGTTCAGAGCGCGTGCCTTCGCGCGCCAATACCGTGCATCCGATGACTTGGTCCGTTATAAGTGGTCTAATACACTGAACTAGTTGCTTGCTAACATTACACCCAATCTTCATAATACTCATCTATATAGAATATAGATTTATAAATATGTATATTATTATTAACAATTTTTAGAATACATTTTAGTTAATTTCGAGAAAAAGGTCGCATTTTGGACTGCCGTAACAGTTAACTTATTTATTAAGATCTGAAGAGTATTTTTTTTTGTAATTTCACGTCTTTTAATTTATTAAGTACATAATCTATTATGAAGTAAGTTACTTAGTATAATTATGTACAATATAAGGCAAAAGAAATCACGAAACCGGCTTAAAAGCGCGGTAAACAAAAAAAAACCATCGCCATTTATTTTAGCTTTCGCGTAAATGGCGGTAAAATTCCTGATCGATTTCGATAATTTGTAGTAAAGTAAATCGATAAAATTGATTAAGGTTTTTTTTTTGTTACCTTCTTACGCGTGAGTGCTTCGTGATTTAAGGCTTCGATTTCTGTGGGTTACTTTACGTGTCGTGAAATGTTCGATGACTTCAAATCGAACATATATGTACTGCAACTCTTACTACTATCCATCAAAGGGAAGGTAGTCAGCGGTATTTATGCCTCGACTCGCCGAATTCTTTTTCAAATCTAAATCGGAGAATTTTTAATTCTTACATCACTTTGGTTTTCCTCAAGAAGTTCGGTTTTAAAAAGTGGCTGATTTTTTTTAATATTTATTATATATATTAGATTTTCGCGAATCACATTCATAAAATTAAAACAACTTTTTATGGATTATATCGCGTTTATTTAGAATTTGGCTCATTTACCAATAATTATTATTACTTTTTTTTCGGAACTTATGTGTGGCAGTAGCAATCGTTGTCAGTCGTTGTCGAATAGAAAAGTCGTAAAGTTACAAAAGAAATGTTGTATTTTTTTTTATTTTAATATTAATTTTCTTCTATAAGTACTTATATATTGAAAACAAAATTATAAGGCGCGTAAGTGTCTCAAAATAAGTTAAAACCTTATAAATAGTGGGCCAGTTATAGTCGTAAGTATAAAGTTGTCCGAACCACGTCGTTATTATTGAAATTCTATCTAGAAATACCATCTTTTACTGACGTGTTACGATAATTGGAGCAGCATAAGTATACGCATTATAAACAAGATATCTCTATTTATCCCAAGTCGGTCAATTAAATCTAATATGTATGACTTTTGCGTATACATTTTGCAGGTGATGATTTTCTAAAGAGAAATTTAAACTTCGATAAATATATATTGGTAGTTGTTTTTGCATTAATATCTATTGGCACAATTTGGACGATTCTTCATATACTTATATTCGTCTGTTTAACTTATCTTTTGGTAGTTTTTTATGAAATATATTGTTGGATGTTAATCATACAGCGTTATATAGTTCCAAGCTACGAATTTTTTTTATATCGTTCACTCCAATTTATACATTAAAGTGTAGGCAGAGACAGTTATGATTTTTTTTATCTAGAGCTTTGCACATACGCGGGTTGTAATTTAATTTTTGTAAATAAATGGATTAATGAGAGAGACAAAAAATACTTCCAGTTTCTTCTGTTCTATTTATTCCGTAATATACAAAAATACGCGTCCTCATCCCATTTTTTTATGAGATAGGAGGGCAAACGAGTAGGCTTGTCACCTGATGGTAAGCAACCAATGCCATCCATGGACACCAGCAACACATATATTATAGTGTTACTTTTGCGTTGCCGACCTTTAAGGGATAGGGGATAGGGAAGGATGAGGAAGGGGGTGGGCCTCCGGGTACTTCTCTCACCGTACGTCGATCTTCTGAGGGGTCGTGGTATTTCACCGATCGAGCCGGCCCATTCATGCAGCGAACTGCTTGGCTCTACCACTGTTAAATATTTTATTCATGACAAATTAAATAAACAATCGTAATATCTTTATCAAATTAACTACGTATCTGAAAGTGACATCTATCTTTATGTTTATATGGAAGTGGCATATCATTTATTTTATTTGTTAATTGTTATTTTAACGTGACTAACTAATCTTGGTTAAATAATGATATGGTTGTATAACGATTTGATTGGAGTATTATTTTATCTCTAAATTTATGACCGCGGTGAATTTATATGCAAACAATATATTCGATTATTTCAATAAAGTCGTCTTGATTGTCTGGTCTTGATGATTAAATAAGACGGAAGTCTTATTATTCAAGAGTTCTGACGTAATGGTAGGCGACATAATTTCGCACCAGGTCTCTTGCGGGGTAAGTAGAGAGAATTGTGCACCGTAAATTTGGTCATGAAATATTTTTCGTCTACATCTTTTCGCTTTTGGTCGTCCAATTGACCAGGTGACCCAATTGCTCGTTTGCCTTCGTAGCCCATAAAAAAACGATTTCATCTGATTCCTGGTCATACATCGAAATGAGGCAAAATTCCGCTGCTTACATCTCAGCGTATTAAAAGAGTGAAGGTGATATGTATATTTAATTTATATCGGTTAGTATTTATTCGATTACCAATATTAAGAAGCAGGTAGTAAAAATAATGTATCTGTGTGATATGAGACGAGAATATTTTGTGTCCACTATCTACTTTCCGACTATAAAATTTTGAGATAAAAACTATAACAGATGTTATATTTTGAGAAGATGCCTGTAACGTTGTGAGTTAATGCTTTAATTTACCTTAAATGGAATTTAGTTCCAGTCCTCTTAATTCAGAAGCGAGGTGCTCGGCCACTGGACTACCGAGACTTATTTTAACATAACATAATATAACTTCACGCCTTTTGTTACCCGAAGGCGTAGACAGCGGCTGTTAAGCCTCGTCTCGCCGTTATGTTTACGTCCCAATAGGTCCCAATCCGAATAGGTGGCGAACCTATTGCCATACCGGGCACAAAGTTTTCAGTTATCGATATTTATCACACATAACTTCCGAAAACAATTTCGAAAACTCATTGGTGTGAGCCAGTGTCTGGAATCGAACCCGGACCTCTGGATCAGAAGCCGTGTGCACGACCACTGCGCTACCGAGACTCTTACACTTATTTAGTTACAATTAATATTTTAGAATGAACTTCTAGTTAAATTATAACTATTAGGCACCGCTGTAGTTAATTATTCCCAACTGTCTGTAAAGACCTTTTAAAAAGTTTCTAATACCTGTAGTAACTTTAGAAAAAAGTTTCTCAAAAAAGATGCTAGATGGCACTGTAACTAATTACTTGTAATTACAGAATTTGTAGCAAGTCACACCAAATTAAGAGTAAATACCAACTATTTGAGACATAATGATTACAACTTCATAAGGGTTCCGAGTCCAGTAACCTATTGGTTGGAAAAGAGAGCGGTCCTCTAATCATTGCTGACACTTTTATGTTACAGTACAGCACCTAATAACCCATAATTATATTTAACTTCGAAATAAAATAAACAGAAAACATCATGATATATGTAAAAAGGTGAGAGCAAACGAGTCATCTGGTGTTAAGCAACTATCGCGCCCTATGGGACATTACACTGTCGGAATTTAAGATCAGTAAGGGAAATATATAAAGAGAGTGAGCGTCCAGGTCCCCACTCTTACAAAACGGAATGTGATATAAGCCACTTCCGTCAAGTTGCCGATATTTCCACTTGTCGAGCTAGGCCACTCATGCAGCGAACTGCAACTATTTACCACTACTATTGTCTTTTGTTTAACTATTACTACTTTTAGTTCATGTACTAAAAGCCTTTGCATAGGAAGCTCGTTAAATCAGCTAATTTTCAACCATCTTTTATCTAATATTATTTACATATTATAAAGTTGCAGACACATTTAACGTCATCAATGACTTAATCAAGAACTTGAACGATATTATTGCAGTATTAAATTCTAGAAATGTGTGTTTACAATTTGAGGAAGATTTTATTGTATTACTTCTAACGTAACTTCACGCCTTTTTCTACCCGAAGGTGTAGGCAGCGGCGTGTTAAAGTCATGACACGCTGAATCGTTACATTACGTCCCAAATGGAATAGGTGGCGAATTTATTGCCATACACCGGGCACAAAGTTGTTGTATTTCATAATAATATATTTAAAATATGTATCCGAGATAAATATAATCAAAAAGATTTACAGGTTATGGGCGCAGTCATTTATCTCTCTGACTTTAGAAAGGATTAATTCGGGAATCAAATGCATATGAAACTTAAATTATATTTAGCCATAGAACTCTGAAGGAGTTCAAATATGAATACTATAAAGATTCAAAGTTTTTAACATACTTATTTATGATAAAAATTGTCTTGCACTCTCAACTACGCCTATATTAACATGCTATTGAAATAGCAAGGAGAATTAAATAAAATACATTATTTACAATATTTACAATTAAAAGACTAACTTAAAAACTAAGACTAAAAAGACCAACCAAATTTCTCCGCTTCTTGGTTTATTGGCAGGATTCCCAGAAGACTGTCCGCATTGCCACGCTGAATGGCAATGCTAATTCTCTATGTGCTATTGGATGGTTTATTATTAACTTTAACTTTTATGTAGCAGTATTATTTAGGCTCTGTTATGCCTACAAAATAATTCAATATGGTTGCCTCTAATTTTTAATATTGCACAGACTTTTAGAATATCGCAATGAAAAATCCCTTTTATTTATATTCAGAAACTATATATTATTACATTATTAAAATATCACAACAGATGATATTTCTACATACAAACCATTGATATTCCGATGAACTAGTTGCCAGCGGTGGTGCAAAACCACGTAATATTCAATTGTAGGCAAACCGCAAATACTTATATTCATTGCTTTTGCGATGTATCGATCGAAAGTAGGCTACTATTAAAGTGAGCTATCTTATAGCTTAGTAGGTGATAGCTATAATAACTACAGCTATATAACAGTTTCCTACAATAACTACACAACTTTACGCCGAGTCGATTAAACTATAGGCAGCGAGAACAGAACGCCAAAAGACGCGATTCATAAACGTCTCATACATATTTGTTCATGGAATTTGTGTCGTAGTTTTTCTGGATTTTTATGTTTTTCTGATTTTACACTAAATATCTGTTAGGTCATAGTTAATGTATTCTATTTTAAATAATTTTATTTGTTTAGAAGATAATCAAAAACAACATTGCTAAAGCGTATTTAAATATTAATCTTCAATTAATGATTCAATATTAATAGCTTAAATTAAGCTTAAATATTATGAACAAACGAACAAATGATTTTATTTCAAGTTAATAAGAAAAACACTTTAATATATTATTACTATAATTTTAAAATCTTCATATTAATCCTAAATATAACACCTATTTATCCAACAATATACATAAAATAACTCGTTCGTATCAAATAGTCAATAAATTGACGGAGGTTCCACCGGTTCTTAATAAAACACTTTGGTGCAAGATTAAATATAATAATCTATTTTCCTGTTAACGCCTCTCATCCGACGTGGTTTTGTCAATTCGTTATGGTTTCGCTTCAAATGAGGCTTTAGCACACTCACTTGGATAATATCAATTTAGCTGTTTATTAATATAGGTTTTATTGCGAATAGATATATTAGATTATATTTATACAATAAACAGGACATATTACAATGTATACAATAAAGAGGCTAGGTAAATTCAAATTTCTTATCTCGGTCTACTGGCATCGTGTCCAGAAGACTGGTCGAATTGCCACGCTGAATGGCAATGCTACTCCTCTGTGCGAAGAATATACCAGTCTTCTGGTCGCGCGAGGCACTCGATCAGCCGATTTGCAAAGTATCATTATTTTTCTTTATATGAGAGAACCTTGACTAGAAATGTAATGGTTGAGATTAAAAAAATATATAAGACAATTGATAATTATTATCTCGCGGAAAGTGGTGCCAGGTGCCTTAAAAACTCATGAGCGTGTATGCTAATCTGCTCTCTCTGCCTATTTACGTGGAACTTGGCGTGTGAATACATTTATTTATGATATATTATATTCATCTAGAGCGAAACTATTTGCTAAACTTGTGCACCTTGTCGTGCCATTTCATATAGAGCCTAATTGCAAACAATAATGAAAACACTAAAATTTTTTTTTATTACAAGATAACACAATTTCATTGGTATTAATGATTTTATTTTCAATTAACCAACATCCTGTATATAACAATTAATATTTGAACTTGTCATGTCAAAATTGTTAAAGCTCACTCAGATACAGAGTGTTCATCATTTATTTAGAATTGTAATGAATAGTGATTAGTGGTTTGATTATATTTATGCCTAAGTTGGTCGTCGGCATTCAGTCGGAAATGGAATATCAACTAGTTCC
The DNA here is from genome assembly GCA_905147225.2 of Euproctis similis. Taxonomy (NCBI): domain Eukaryota; kingdom Metazoa; phylum Arthropoda; class Insecta; order Lepidoptera; family Erebidae; genus Euproctis; species Euproctis similis. The sequence goes on from LR990122.1 coordinate 9,989,457, forward strand.
GTATGACTTCTGTGCGCTTATAATTGTATAGTTACAAATAATAGCTGCATTCGCAAACTGCGTCGAATCTTCAGTTCGCCTATACCGCAATGTCTGAAGACCAAAGTCTTTGACCAGTGCGTCTTACCTACGGTGCCGACACGTGGACACTCACGGTGGGGCTAGTACACAAATTGAAAGTCGCTCAGCGAGCCATGGAGCGAGCTGTTCTCGGGGTATCTCTGAAAGATAAACTCAGGAATGAGTATATCCGCCAGAGAACGAGTGTAACCAACATAGCTCGCAGAATAAGCTCGCTGAAGTGGCAATGGGCTGGTCATGTCAACCGAAGGACCGATGGTAGATGGAGTAAGAAGGTCATAGAGTGGAGACCGCGTCTTGGTAAACGTAGCGTAGGACGCCCACCAGCCCGTTGGTCAGACGACCTCAGAAAGGCTGCTGGTAAAGACTGGATGCGCAAGGCAGAGAATCGGATGTTATGGCGCACATTGGGAGAGGCCTATGTCCAGAAGTGGACTGCAATTGGCTGATGATGATGATGTTGATGAATTAATACCAATATTATATTGGTATTATTTCATCATAAAAAATGTATTTAAGGAAAAACACAATCACACTCGGATTTTTTTTCACATCGCGACGTTTTCTTCCCTAAGGCGTAGATAGGAGCTGTTAAGCCTCGACTCGTCGATTTTTTTACATCCCAGATGGTATACGTGTCGGAACCTACTACCATACACCGTTCGCAATGCCTTCACTCATCGATAATTACTCATACTATATTCAAACCTAGCATTCCTTGATTAAGAAGCAGGTCGCTCGATCTTCAGACCATCGAGACAATTTGGATAATCCAACTTATTTCTAATAAACAATTTGGGAAAAAAAATCACTAAAGTCAATTTATGTATACGTATTTAAATTTAATAAAAATAATTTCGGATCCTTCAATGACTAGTCATAGATAACGGAAGGCACTCATTCGTATTTAAAAACAAGCTTACATTCCATTCGTTCAGTAACACTGACATAGACAATTTATCACTCATTTTTTTTTTTCAAAGACAGAACTGCGTACTCGCAAAATCATCACTTACATAGATAAGCCAAAGTAATTTCCTTGATAAATTACATTCTAACATTAAACAAACGAGTTGGAAACCTGCCTCTTACTAATTGCTTTTGAGTAGATCTCAAGAACTGACAGCCTTTTAACCCATCCATCGTGATATATAATTAAAAGTGTGCACCCGTTTAAAACATTAATTAAAACCAAATAACATCGGCAGCGTTACGTAAGTCAATTAACTCACTGTTTGCAAAGTAATTTAAAAGGGATTTGTTTTAATACATTCCTTATTCTTATAGAGTCGCGTGACTACATATCATTAAGAGACTTGTGTCAAAATTGACCGACCTCGGATGCATGTATGATATGACTACTGAGTAATAGTGATATTTTATTATATATAATTTGAATATAACACACATATATCTAACTTCACGCCAAATCCATTGAGGTTTAGGCAGAAGACCGACGTAAAGAGGCTCATGCCGCGTTTCGTTCGGTGAGAAAGGTACTCGGAGGCCCACCCCCTTCCCCATCCTTTCCTATCCCCTATCCCTTAAAGGTTGGCAAAACAACAGTAACACTTTATGTGTTGCTGGTGTCCATGTGCGGCGTTGGTTGCTTACCATCAGGTGACACGCCTGCTCGTTTGCCCTCCTATTCCATAAAAAAAAAGAGAGAACAGAGCGCCATAAGGCACGAGTCGTACACTCCTCACTCGCTTCTTTGACTTTCATAGCTCTTGTCATATACGCGCGTCGATTTTTAAGACGGCTCCAGAATTCCTTCTATTTGGTCATGAAAAGTGTGTCGTGACCGTCTTCCTACATCCATTTGCATTTTCATTTTTTAATCGTATCTGCTTAGTCCACCTTGCGTCGTTCATTCTTTTTGCATGTCCGAACCACCTTTTCTGCTAAAATTCTTTGAGCCCAGGAATCTGCCCAGCGCTCCATTTACGCTGTTTCCTAACGCCACTCTTCTTTTATTTCGACATCCTTGAATCTAAATTAATATCTACAAATATCTATATGTTATATATATAGATAAAGTTTTTTTTTTCAATTGTGTAAAGATCTTTTAGATATAAATAAATCTATCGCTGTGTCGAGTTTTACCCAGATACGATCAGCTATTTCTTGCTGCTTATTCCCAGTAGAGATTTGCAAGATAACCTTTAATATTTTGGTACAGTTTGGTAGTTTTAGGTATAATGTTTTGATTTTTTTTGTATCTTCACCCCTTTTTTGCCTGAAGGTGTACGTAGTCGCTACAAATCCTCGACTCGTTTTAACTTAATGTAGAACGCTATAGAAGTAGTTTAGGTGTGAATATCACGTTCAAAATTAACAAACAAATATTTGTATATATATATTATTGGTAATATTAAACAAGTATATTCACTTATTGCATATTCGTTAGAACTGTCAATTTGAATGATTTAATTGAATAGTTTTTAATGAAGGCGATTTTGATATTTTAACGCTTCAATGCGGCTTCTGAATGATTCATATCAACCGTTCGTCTCGAAACCTAGACTGCGCTTATATTTAATGACAGTTCGTAGAAATAGATTATAATGAATATAACGTTGCGAAATGTATGTATTATTATTTGTAATGTGTTACGAAAAAGTTTAATAATTATTTATAAGCACAATTTTGTTTTTACTCGTAGCGTCTCGGTGGTTTGAAGGTTAAACACAACCCCTTTTGAATCAAGAAGCATGCTTTCGAGTCTTGTCTCACACCAATGACTTTGGTAACGCAACTGTAACACTATATGTGTTCAGGGCGCCGTCTGATGCTCACTATCAGGTGACACGCCTGCTCGATTGCCCCCGTATACCATAAAAAATACTATTTATGTACCTATATATAAAATAAAATAAAAACAACATTCAGGAAATCACTCATACTATTTTTTTAAATAACTCTCAAGAACGATTTTATTGTGTACAAATGGCTACTGTACGATGTTAAAAAAAAAAGTTAGATAATTTTGTCACGAACACCATTGTTTAAGTCATTTCCCATTTTGCCCAAGAAATTGCCCAATAAAACATTAGCCGATCGATCGGCTCGACCCAAATTTTATTGAAAGTTCATGTAATTTGCCCATTTTTCGTGACAACACTCGCACACAAAAGCATTTATTTACAGTTTCAAACTGTCAAGTGTTACCTACTTTTGACATAATTTTCAAGCCCTATTAAGTTACTAATAGCTTGTAATAACTACATACTTACTAAGTTCTATAGCCACTTTACTTACACAGAGTAATGTTACTTTACTTATATCAAAACGATTGAGAAACTGTCATTCAAGCTATTATTTTTTTTTTAATATAAATTTATTAGATTTGTGAACAACTACAGACGACTTTAGCTATATAATATAGGAATAAATCTGCAGAAATAGTGCAAAAATTATATTTAAATCCCTTTATTAGTTTAGGAGTCTCTTTTACGGAAGTATATTTAAAAAAAAAAAAACAATCTTATAAAAATATCGTATATTAAAAAAAACCTATCTTCAAACAATAAAACACTTAAAGATAGTCAATAATATGAAATTTAGCACAGTATAATAATAATATAAAAATCTAATAAAATATAAAAACTATAAAATATAATAAAATATAAAAAGTATATACGTGTGCAAGAATATGAACAAGAAATCATTGGCGCGATTGCCACCAGCGGCTTGATGCCGAGTACAAGGGCGATCATGAGAAGAACCGGGCAAGAAACTAGAACTACAATTTTATTGCATAGTCGAGTAGTTTAAATCTTCTAATGATATTATGTTACTCTTCATACATAAAGATAATTGTATTCTAGTAGCCGACAAATGGCAGACCCTGAGGTCAAGCCGTGTAGCAAACGATCGGGCCATCCACGTTTATCATAATGAAACTTGGTAACTCATTATATACTGCCTATCTCAGGTTATATACGAGGTTACATGGTACCACATTTCATTCTAATTTTAATGATGAAACTTTTTTTCAGTAAAGAAGGTTTTATTTGTTTGTTTTATATGTAAACTTTTTTTCGAAATAAGTAATTTTTTTTTTAAATTCTTGTCTATACTATTTGAACTTACCTATTAGCGCTTCGAGGTGATAATTGGATATAATCTCATTTGCGGTAGTCAGCTTGGCGGCGTTATTTATACTCTGTAAAAAATAATAAATAATATTTGAGTTTTATTTTTTATATTAAAATTAAAACACTTCGTGGTCTGGAGGTGGGGTATCCCGCTTCTGAATCAAGAAGTCGTAAGATTGAATCCTGACTCACACCAAAGACTTTTGGGAATTCTTTTCGGAATTTATGTGTGATAAAGACTGATGACTGAAAACATAGCCGGTGTATGGCAATAGGTTATGGCACCTATTCCATTTGGGGCATATAAATTCGGCGTGATGAGACTTAGCAGCTGTTGCCTACACCTTCCGATAGAGAAAGGCGTGAAGCTACGTCTGTTTATATACCAAAATATCATACCAAAAATACTATATCAATATTTAAGCAAAACAAAGATCGCAACCAGGTTAATATAGATAGTACCTTAAAATTAGTATACATTCAGATGACAAATAAGACCATCATAAGTCATACATAATGACAGTGATTGACGAAACATGTAATAAAGGTTGTTAACTGATAATAAGGCTTCGCAACGAAATCAAACATCGACGTATCCTATAACTTGATTGCGCAAAGGTTTCAACTACACAACGAAAATATTTCCGAAAATAGTTTTGTCGTTGTGAAAACCTACAATTATTGTGTATTATGAATTAGTTATGTCATATCAATCATGGCTGATCATGTCCACAGATGTTGATGTACTGATTCACAGATGTGCAATTTTATTTAAGGCTAGCTGACCTCGTGAGCTTTGTTTCGCCTCAGAGCACTAAATGAATGTTACTATTTTTTCTAAAATAAATGTAGCCAAGTTACTCTGCATTACATTAACAACCTGACAAATAGAGTCTCGTCAAAGTCGATCCACCCATTAGAAAAATAAATTACCCCGGACAAACATTTGATTTCAAAAGATCAGGTGAAGCTGCATACAGCCCCGCACTACTGAGCATTAAACGCGTGAATGTACAAAATGACAACAGAAATTGGACTACTATTTTATTTTTATATGAAAATAAAAACAGATAATGCGTTTATATAGATTTTATGTAGGACAAATACGCTCGTATTTTTTCAGTTAACGACCGAGTTATAAACTGGGTAGTAAATTTTATATACCTAGTAGATATATTGATATCGTAATACTGATATTTCAAGTAACCCGATGCCAGGAACACGCGCTGAGAACATAAATATCGTAAGATAATTATTTATTTCACTTTAAGTATTCACATTTCATATGGTCAGTAAGTTATCTGGGTTTAGTAATTGTTGGATGAGAAGTTACCACCTTAGGGCCTATCTTAAGAGAATATTAAGATTAAATATTTATTACTTCAACAACTTTATTAATAAGAGAAACCATTACTAGTATGTTATACTTAGATTTAATAATATCTTACTTATTATTGACCGCGTCGAAAATAAGGTTGTAAGGAAGGAAGTTGGATTGAAAGAGAGTGTCGGTGTAAATGGCCTGCTCCGATGGTTCGGACATGTTGAAAGAATGGATGATGCAAGATTGATTGAGCACATATACAATGCAAAAGCAGGATGTAGAAGTCAAGGACGACCAAGAATCGCATCCATGACAAAATAGAACGTGTTCTGGATGAAGCTGATGTGCCTTAAAATCAACGCGCGTGCATGAAAACAGTTATGAAAGTCAACGAAGCGAGTGAGGCGTGTAAAAATCGTGCCTTATGGCGCTCTGTTCTCTCTGCTCACCCCGCAAGGGATTTGGCGTGAAGTTACGCTATTAAGTATGAGGGGAGTAAGTGTTGTGACAGAAGAGAATGGAAAAGGATGACATGCTCCGCCGACCCCAATTACTCCCATTACCACCTTTTCAGATTGAACAGCTAGTTCTTTGGAAGTTATACTCGCAAAAACTTTTTGTGTTACTTAAAATATAACCATCCGACTACGCAAAAAAAACAAAACACGTCAATTTTGTTCTTAAATCACTCCGGTATTAATATCTAAAAACACCTCTAAAACCTTGATTGCATGACCAACAAATATTCATACATATGGACATATAAACATACATACATACTCACAAAATCCTAGTCAAAACACATCGCTCAAATCTGCCGTACCTGATGCAATTGCATAACAAATAATAATGGTCTTGCTTAACAAGACGAAATATTTTCATAGCTCATGTACGCGCATCAATGAATTTGTGTCCCAAATAGCAAAACAAAAGCAACAAACCGAGCATTTGGTGAGTAACAATCAGACGTGTTCTGCTATGGAGTATATTATTGAAGTGTGGCTCGCCTTCATCTGACATACGTACATAAAAATTATCGAACATTGGCACGTGCCAAGTTATCGGCAATAATTCATGCTAACATTGATTTTTCGACGGCATAGCTTAACGCAACTTTTTGCAGTAAAAGCGTCAATAAATAAATTAATATTATAAAATTTGCAATAATGAAGTTTTGCAAAAGATATTTACTGCAGTAATTTACTTATCAGTCATGCAATTATATTAAATAAACTTACAAATTGTGATCCACTTTTATAGAGTTGAAACTAATTTCATACCTATATAGGTACTTCCCAATATTTCGTAAAAAAATTATATAACTTTTTTAACAGATTTTCTACGCTATAGGTGGCGGAACCTATTATCATACACCGGGCACATTGCTGTCATTAATCACACATAATTTACGAAATTTTCATTGATGTGAACAAAGGTTTTATGCGAGGACTAATTTGTCCCTCGCTTATCACATTTTATTTGAGGTCGGAACAAACTGTCATCCTTTCGAACTGTCAGTATCTTGTCAAAAGTTTTGACTGTTGTTTGCATTGATATAAGAATAATAGATTGGCAATAGTCACCCAAACAACGAGACCAAAAATGGGTTATTGCTGTGTTAGTGACTTGTCAATGTGTGAGTAAAAAGCGCTTCAAAGTGTCAACTTTTACATAGTTAATGTTCATGTGTTGAAATGTAAATACCCTGAAAATCTAATTTAAGCGGTTGCGCTGTCAGTGATGAATATTAGTACATTTTACCTGACATGTGCCATCTATTATAGTCTATGCTAAATCTATGGTTGTTTGTATGACCGGCCGCCTGTCTGACGTCAACCCTCCTTGGAAATGTGTTCGTTGGTGGTTTATCCTTCACCAGGAATAAAATAAAACATTTATTTTTTAATTTGTAATTCCGGTTTTCTTGTATTATAATATCATGTCGATCCTGTTCGTAAGGTTGCTATGTTTAATTTTAAATTATATTCTTTAATATTCAAATCAGCTATTTAAATTGTAGATCAGTATGTATTGAATTAACATTCTATATATAATGGACGACTGTTCTGATACACAAAAGAGCTGGAAGCTGTTATTAATCCTTATTAAAGATTGATGCGACTTAGTCACTTCGTAATGTTTTGATGTAGGTTAAGGCTTCACATTAAGCAACCAGAAGTAATTCAATACACTACAATATAATAACTAATGGGCTTGTTAATTTAGTATTTAGACAATAACGCTTCAATGGACTGTTAATCTTTTGATACTTAAAATAGTTGAAATCTTCTTTACATTTTTAAAAATTGATACAATGTATTGATTAGAAAATAAAGGGTCCAGATATATAAAAGAAATAAATATGTAGTAAGTATTTAATTGGATTTTCCTCCTGCCTTATCAAGTATTAAAGCTATTCTAGGTTATTCAAAGTTCTCTAAAAGACGTTGAATTAAGCTTTGCAATTTAACGTCTTTATTTTTATCTGCTCGAAGCTGTATTTAGCTGCCAAGCTTTGACTTCCCAATTTTTATGGTGTTTTTCTCAAACTCAATAAGTGGCAGAACCTATTGCTATACACTGGGTACAAAGTTGTCAGTCATCGATATTTATCACACATAACTTGTCATTGAGTCAAGTCATTGATCCGGATTTGATTCCACAACTTATTGATTCGGAAGCGAAATGATCGCCCGCCAGACAACCGAGACGATTTCATGTCTTACATATACTTATTTAAGTCATAAAGAAATAAAATATCAAGGTCGTAAGAAATATAATAATGCCAAGTCGTCCGTCGTATGAACAAATTATGACCATATAGATTACGTAGATGGTACAGCCTACAACGCAATTATATCTGTGAGGGCAGTCGTTGTAAGATAATTACAATAATTAAGACTTGTGTGTGTACATTTGGTTGTTGCTCTAGAAAATCTGTGCAATTAACTGTAATGTTTGTTTATACTTGTACTTATATTTGGGAGTTTCATGTCTATAGTTGATTATTGGAACGAAGTTCCTTATCGCGCGTTGTGAAAGGGGGTTAGACGGAAAAAAATGTCATGACACTTTTTCCATGCCAAACTAGGGCATTTTCAAGTATCGGCTTATTTAAAAAATGTATAACTACCTAAATGGTCTCGTGGCTAGGATACCTTGCTCTCATACAGGGGGCTCGGGTTCGAATCCCGGTATCGGAACTCTTTTTGGAGTTTTATTTTCCATGTTTTCATATTTTATATATGTTTTTTTTTATCTCCCCCTCTCTCTCTCTCTCTCTCTCTCTCTTATTGGAAGCAAGCCAGATATTTTCATTTCTTTACGAAAATCGAGCCTACTGATTATGTTTATATTACATTATATTTGTTAATAATAAAAAAAATATTATTGTAACATAAAAAAAATAAAATTTTATTACAATTCCTTCACTAATTAATCGAAAGGAACTTAGTTCCATACGGGTGTCCCTTGACACCTCTCAAGTTTTTTTCTCAAATTTTCTTCTATTCTCTTCTACAAGAATCATAATACTTTTTAGATCGAGTAAAGAAGAGATAGAGCTGTGATAGAGCCATGAAGCTCGCTGCTAGAATGGGAATGCTCGACCGGTATTATGTCACAACCTGTTGTATTATGCCACGTTTCTTTTGGTGAGCAAAGTATCTAGATGACAGGAGTTTTCCTTGATAGATAGTAGCTTACTACCAGGTGACACGATTACTTCTTTTACCCCTATTTATCCTAAAAAATCTTCATTGATGACATTCATACCCACAAGTAATGAAGAAAAAATATTAAACATTAAGTAGGTCAGTAATATATGATTATATATGTTTTGGGATTATTATTACTGGTCAAGACATTTACGATCTGAGTGAAGAGAAGGTTCCATGAATTTATGTTACATTTGGTATAAACTTTTATTGTATGACGAGTGTGATTGCTATTGCGTAATATACGGCCGTCGCCCATAAGGATGATTTTAATGACTATGTATATTTTTGGGTGCTCTTTTGCAATCTTTTATTGCAGTTGTTTCTTTGAAATGGACATTTATCAGCGGTTTAATTCAATCAATTCGTAATCAAATTGATGAGTTTTATGGTTTTATTGTTACTTTCAGTTATAATGTCATGAGCGTGACCTATTTCTTGGTATTTTACCAAAACATACATAAAAAATTCACAAGTTTTTAAAGTGAAACCCTCAATAATTATCGGTGGTCCACTGTGCGAGCTTGCTGCTTCTGATTCAGAAGTCGTGGGATTGATTACGGGCTCACCAACGATTTTGAGGAATTCTTATCGAAAGTTATGTGTGTCCAAACTCGATGACCGACGATTCCATTTACGAAGTAACAAAACGATTATGTGTCGAGGCTTAACAGCTGCTGCCTACAGCTTTGGGCAGTAAAAGACGTGAAGTTATGTTGTTATGTGAAAACCTTTATAAGTTATCTTGTAATATCATACCTGATATATCTACACCTCGTCGAATTTTAATATTTCAAATGGGAACCACAATACATACGGCACATGTTTATCAATTATGCGTTATATTTGTTACACATATATCTGGCGTGACCCGGGAATCAAACTCGTGACATTTAAATTCTCGTTGTTATATGTAAAATGACAATGAAACCGCGACACTTTCCTTTTTAATAAAGGCGTGAATGATCTGATCACTAGGATGAATTTATTTTCTAATTTATTTTTTGAAGTAACCAATATTTCTGAAATAGGTAACTAATAATATCTCTATGTAAGCCTTCTAATAAATATTTTTTGATGTATATATATATGTTTAATACATATATATATACATCAAAAAATATTTACAACATTAATATTTCACTAATTAACTGCGCAATAATTTAAATACTGTCTGCAATATTGTCATATTATTGTTCGTTCAAAACTGTTTCCGTGTTATAAAGAAGTGGAGTAGACTCGTCCATAGTTGCGCTTGCGCAGTTCTGAGAGTCATCTTGCTATTCACGTCGTATATATTAATTCTAAGACAAAATATAGCATGAAAATAACTTGTATCAATATTAATATAGGTTTTTTTCTATGTTTTTATGTAGGTATATGTTAGAAAAGAATGATATTATATATTTATATATATAGAGCAGATTTTTAAATTGTTTGGCTTGCAAACTAAGTGATGCTGAGAAGATAAAATGTTGTGTACAAAAACGTTGTTGAGTAGGTAGAGAGAACAGAGCCCCATAAGGGAACACTTATCATACACACGGACTGTCTCCGTCAAAAAATCTATTCATGGCAATCAAGTTTGGACCGGCAATGCCCAAGATATCTTCTTATCATGATCACCACTTATCAATTTATGGACAGATTTACTGCTACCAAAGAGGCCGAGGTAAATATCTCCTTTCTTTAAATTATCTTAATAAATAACTGGCCGTTAATACATTATTAAATCAATTTAAACAATTTTAAACTTGTGAATAAATGAAACTGCTTCCGTGCAATGTTATTTATAAAGTATCTTTAAAAAACACTATCGCATCCGTTAAGATACAGCAATTACAAATAAATTTCATGCTTTATTTTCCGTCCTTACTCTGGTGACATTATGATACTTAGTGTTCTTAACCATGATATCGTTGTATGAAATACATGTTCTGAGCTAAATGTGTGTTTTACTTACTGTAACGTAAGTATATTGGTTGAAATAACATTTTTTTTATGAACTATTTTATTTTGATGCGACTGATGATAGTGTGCATAACTTCACACCTTTAATAAAACTTTAAGTTATTCCTATGTAATAAGGTGGCAACTATATATTGCTATACTTACAATTTGTTGATGGGTGTTTTTATGCGTATTTTTGCCTAAAAACTGATGCTAAATGAATAATTGAACATGTCTCTGATTCGAATCCAAATAACCAATGAATTCTCGGAAATATTTTTGATAATTTTGCAAGTATTTACCACATTTATAATGAATTTATATTAAATCTTTTAATGTGTTTATAACATTCAATAAATCAATAAAATTATGAATCATCGAATTGTTTGAAAGAAAGGATTGGTTAGGTGTATATTGCACAAAATAGAGCAGTCAAATTAGCAGCAGAAGCAACCTCACCATTACAAAAAAACAATATTCAGTTGGCACTATTTTATAATAGTTTTTCTTCACTTTGGTCAGGTTATGGGCTTCATAAAGATAATGCTTGCCTTTAAATAACTGTAAAAAACTGTAAAAAACACAGTCTCGGTGGACCAGTGGTCAAGCAGCCCGCTTCAGAATCAAATCCTAGCAAATTCAAATCCTGGCTCACACCAATGACTGTTCGAAATTGTTTTCGGAAGTTATGTGTGATAAATATTGTATGGCAACAATTTCGTCACCTATTCCATGTCGGACGTAAACGTAACGGCGAGACGAGGCTTAACAGCTGCTGCCTACACCTTTGGGTAGAAGTAGAAAAGGGGTGAAGTTATGTTATGTAATGCGTTATGTTACTTTTGCTAGTTCTTTGGCAAATAGATTAACAAAACAATTGGGGTTCTATAATTTATTGCAATGTCAGGAAATTAAATATCTTTTATGGAACTCTACAAATGTTTATATGTTGTTTTAGTATTTCAAAAAGTATAATAAAGAATTTTACTAGCTACATTACTTTTTTAGTTATGTTTTCCGTATTATATATGAGAATGAACATAATTATGTAGGTAAATGCAGGTGATAAAGCTGTTTTTTTTTTACATTTCATGTGTACAGCGGCAAAAGACAATTTAAGTGTTTGTATATTCAGACATTAAAATTATTTTATAAATGTTGTTGTAACATAAATTATAGTGCAAATGTAATAAAATATGAAAATTTGAATAAAATCAAGTCACTTCCTTTGTCTTTGCGCCTACATATTATAATAAACAGAAGATGTTACATTCAAATAAATCAATATTTCGTTACGAAGTTAGACGAATCAATTGGTATTAATACGGAAAAATAAAGAAAAATACTCTCTTTCAGGCATAGGTCATCATCGTCATCACCATTTGTCTATTACAAACCACTACGGGACATAGGCCTCTGCCAATTTGCGCCACAACATCCGATTCTCTGCCTTCCGCATCCAGTCTTTTCCATATTAAGGTAACAAGTAATATACACACGATAATATAGTTAATCATATCATAACATAACTTCACGCCTTTTGCTACTCGAAGGTGTAGGCAGTGGCTGTTAAGCCTCGACTAGCCGTTATGTTTACATCCCAAAGTTTTTTAGTCACCGATATTTATCACACATAACTTTCGAAATTAATTAATTTTGAAAATTCATTGGTGTGTACGAGGATTCGAACCCGCGACCTTTGGATTCAGAAACCGTATTCTCAACCACTGGCCCACCGAGACTATTATTAATATAGATAATTAAAAATAATTTTAATATTATATTAGATTACGTATATTTATTAGTATGTAATTTCTGGAAAATCAATATAAAATCTGATGTCACGAAAAATCTACATTAAATATAATCAGAAATACGAAATAATTTAACAATATGCCTACTCCGCAAGGAACTTGGTGTGAAGTTATGTATAAACATACATAAAAACATAACTTCACGCCTTTTGTTACCCGAAGGTGTAGGCAGCGGCTGTTAAGCCTCGTCTCGCCGTTATGTTTACGTCCCAAATGGAATAGGTGGCGAACCTATTGCCATACCGGGCACAAAGTTTGTCAGTCATCGGTATTTATCACACATAACTTCCGAAAACAATTTCGAAAAGTCATTGGTGTGAGCCAGTGTCTGGAATCGAACCCCGGACCTCTGGATCAGAGGCCTTGCGCTCGCCCACTGCGCCACCGAGACTGTTAAGTTATGTATGTATGTAGAAAAATAAAATCGTAATGAGTAATCTGTCTAACTGTATGGTTTATTCACATCCGTTTATAAATAAAAATATGGAAATTGTTATATGAGTTTAGGAGTCCAGTTATTACAGAGAACAGACGGGTCAAACTCAAAACACTACTTTAAATTAACTATAATTTGAACAGTATTTTCTAAATAGTAGTAAAGTTGCGTAGTCCACATTAATGGTGTAACCCGACCATTAAAATACACCAACCTTTAAGAAAATCAAACGTTAACTGGCTCATGTCACATGTCGTTAAATTAGAGATATATGCAAACCCACAAATTCTTCTTGCGGCCACTTTTTACACCATATTTTTGTTTTTATGGGATAGGAGGGTAAACGAGCAGGCGTGTCACCTGATGGTAAGAAACCAACGCCGCCCATGGACACCAGCAACACATATAGTGTTACTGTTGCGTTGCCGACCTTTAAGGGATAGGGGAGAGGAAAGGATGGGGAAGGGGGGTGGGCCTCCGGGTACCTCTCTCACCGAACGAATCGCGGCATGAGCCACTTTACGTCGGTCTTCTGAGAGGTCGTGGTATTTCACCGGTCGAGCCGGCGCATTCCTGAAGCGAACTGCTTGGCTCTACCACTGTATTTTATTTGTATAGATGTATTATATAAATAAATATTTATCCAAACTAACCTAAAGTATTACGTATATAAAATTAGATAGCAACTGTTGTACGTACGTTGTCCGTGCACGAAGTCAGGTTATTTTATTATGCGCATGAATAATCTGTTCATATTAGTGATTTATATATGATAAAGAAATCACGATATCTTAGAGAATATGATTTAATATCTTCAAGAGTATGTTGGGATATGATTGTTTTATTTTAATATTAATAAAAATAAACAAATAGTTAAGCTTTGTTCTCCTGACTCTACGCTTTTCTTTCTTTTTAAAGGCAGGCAAAAAGAGAGAGATAAGTCAGCGGCAATTAAGCTACGACACTTTCTTTCAGTGCTGTGTGGCGCCGGCTTAGAATACCGCCACCCCATCTCTTCCCATGGGTGTCTTAAAAGGCGACTAAGGGAAAAGCTAGAAGAATGGGCAGCAGCATTCTCTCTGAAGAAAATACAGCCTACTGCGATCGCCAACCCGCCTGCCAAGCATGGCGATTATGGCAAAAACCCCCCATGATTCAGTGGACCGGCTGTTGTGGCGCTCTATGGGGGATCTATGTCCAGCAGTGGACCTCAAAAAAAAGGCTAATGATGATGATGACTTTCTTTCTTCCTTAAAGTCTTGTGATGGTAGAAGATATTGACATAACCGCAGACATTATTTATCAACATAATAAGTTTAAGTCAATTTTGTGAACAAAACCGATCAAAAAATGAAGTTTTGAAATGCTTAGACACTAAATTTAAACATTATAAGATGTAAGCTCGTAACAATATTTTAAATAGAAACGCAGCATGAGCCACTTTTACTCGATATTCCGAGAGGTTGTGGTATCTCACCGGTATACCCGCCCATTCATGCAGCGAAGTACGTAGCTCTACCGCTTTTGTGTATATATACTTATAACCAAATTGTTTACTACAAAATTTTTGGGAAAGTAACGTGAAATTGTCTAAATATTTTATCTATACGACAAAATGCTAACTAAACCTTTGCGGGGAGTAAAGGTACGAAAGTAAGAAAGTTTTTTTAAAACTGTTTAAATTTTAATTTAATTTTGCACAAACTCGGTGGCGCAGTGGCTAGCACCCCGCTTCTGATTCAAAAAGTAGTGGGTTCAAATCCTCGCACACACCAATGACTTTTCGAAATTTTCGGAAGTTACGTGTGATAAATATCGATGACTGACAACTTTGTGCCCGGTATGGCAATAGGTTAGCCAGCTATCCCATTTGGGACGTAAACATAACGGCGAGACGAGGCTTAACAGCTGCTGCCTACACCTTCGGGTAGAAAAAGGCGCGAAGTTATGTTAATTTTGCACCAGTACAATTACTGATCTCTACTTATAATAAAACGTCAAAAGTATGCACTTAAATCACATAATGTATCCGTTAAACTTGTTAAGTACTAATGACAACGTTAAATTAAATTAATTAATGAAAGGAAATAGTGGCGCTTGTGAACGAATAATTTCACAATGAATAAAAAAGACAGTTTTGAATTGTAAGTGATTTGTAATAACTTTCACTGATCACATGCCGAGCAGAGTTTGACAGGTTCGATTCCTGCCCGTGTGGGGGTACCACACGTGATTGAAGACCATGTATCTAAAGTGTGCAATGCATTATCCGGATTATCGTACGTTTTTTGGTCAATCCTATTTACTAATAAAGTTCAAACAAAACTCCCGTTTTTCAATCTATATTTCACTTTTAATTCAATTTTAGTCAAAGTTTGCGTATTTTTAATATTAGAAGTATTTGAAATATTGAGATGATTATTGCAATGGTTTTTTTCTGCCATACAATAGACATCAACGGGCTTCCTCGTAATATCTGATGGACATCTAAAATTCTTTATCTTCATATTTACTCGCATCGTTCAAAAATCTCCTTTTGGCGTGGTCTGTTAAAACAGTAAATACAGTGACATACGAATTAAAATACTTAGATTAATTACATAACATAACATAACTTCACGCCTTTTGTTACCCGAAGGTGTAGGCAGCGGCTGTTAAGCCTCGTCTCGCCGTTATGTTTACGTCCCAAATGGAATAGGTGGCGAACCTATTGCCATACCGGGCACAAAGTTTTAGTCATCGATATTTATCACACATAACTTCCGAAAACAATTTCGAAAAGTCATTGGTGTGAGCCAGTGTCAGGAATCGAGCCCGGACCTCCGGATCAGATGCTGTGTGCTCAACCACTGGGCCACTGAGACTTTAGCAGGGTAACTTAGGTTAATTAACTTACACAAATTTGAATGAAAAACAAAAAATATGTACAAATTCGTAATCAAATCGGGCAACATAAAATCCCACGACCTCATTCATATCCCCGAGTGATCCACATATACCTACTAATAATCATTTCATACATATTAATAAGAGCGGACGTTGATACCGACTCATCTCCGTTATTAGCAAGAACTGGTTCCACTTCCTATAACGACAGGACGTTGCTCCATATACGCCATTCATTTAATTTAATGGTTGCCAGAAGATTTTCAACATCGATCAGAACGGATTGAGTAAGATTTTACTGAATGGATTGTTTTCGAAAGTAACGTTTTCTTTTGTTTGTTTTTGAGGAAACGCAAAGACAATAATATAATTGTTGGTGCAATATTGTACAGTAATTTTAACTTCACGCCCCTAAATAATTGAAGGTGTTAGCGGCAGCAAATAATGACTCAACATTTCAGAATTCAAAATATAATTGGTGGCTAAAACTTTTTGTGGTACGTAAATCGAAATTAATTTTGAAAAGTCATTGGTGTAAGCCAGGATTCGAACCCGCGACCTCTAGATTCAGAAGTGGGATGCTCGACCACCGGGCCACCGAGACTACTAAACAATGTAGAAAAAAAGCTAAAGAATAGAATTTTCTTTTCGTTGCTATTTTAGATAACAGAACCTATTGGCTACATAATGCTACATATGAATTCCATAGATATGTAGCCAATACATTCTGTCATCTAAGTTTAAAATTCGGATGTAAATTTAAATAACTTTTGGGAAACCAGTCTCGGTGGTCGGGTGGTCGAGAACAAGGTTTCTGAATCCAGAGGTCGTGGTTCAAATCGTGACACTAACTCACACCAATGACTTTTCGAACTTTGTGCCCGGTACGGCAATAGGTTCGCCACTAAATCCATTTGGGACGTAAACATAACGGCGAGACGAGGCTTAACAGCCGCTGCCTACATCTCCGGGTAACAATGGCGTGAAGTTACTGTTATTTAATGTTTGTTTTATCAATAGGAAAGTTATTTAAATGTACATCCGAATTTCAGATACAGAAGCGGTAATGCTAAACCACTGGACTACCGAAGCTATTACATGATCAATATAGTATCATAGATCTACAACATTATTTATATTATCTTATTTCAATATATAAATGCCAATCGTAATACCGAGACATATAAGTATTTAACATACTAATTTCTGATTGTTAACATGAGAAGCTTCAAAGATACCGCCGTTTACTATTATTTATCATTCCCAAAACGAACTCTATCACCTTGAAAATAAAGTATAAATTCGTGTGCTAAGAGTTGGAAAAAGTCGTGCTTACAGTAGCCAAAATCTAGGGTCACAAAGATCAAACGTGATCGAAAACTGATATTGAAGATTTGTGATAAGAGTGACGCATGCGTGAATGAGATATGGAATATTAGTGTGGCAAGCGGTGATGAAACCGGCTTACACTGACGGACGCCATGCAACGACCATCAGCGACGTTCTGATGATGAAACATATCACTTGTAATTAATATTTACTGTATGATATACATTACATTATAAAATTTTGGTGGTTTGAAGAACCCTGTATTTATATCAAGAAGTCTCTAGTTCGAGTCATGGCTCACGTCAATGACTTATGGGAAGTTATATATTGACTGTCAGAATTGGCCATTATGTGCGCAATTGCGGCAGTGGACACTACAAGTATATTGGAAATAAAACGGCGGGAAATTAAAAAAAAAATTAAAACATTAAAACAACTTTTTGTGGATTATATCGCGTTTATTTAGAGCTTATTTTTATTTATTTCCCGAATCACAAAAAGTTGTATGTTATGAATGTGTTTCGCGAAAATCTGAGAAAAAAATATAAAAAAAGTAAATGTTTATGGTCTAGTAGTTCAGCACTCTCTGTCTATCATTACATAGTATAAAACAAAGTCACTTTCCGCTGTCTGTCCCGTTATATGCTTATATCTTTAAAACTACGCAACGGATTTTGATGCGGTTTTTTTAATAGTTAGAGAGTGTCAACGTGGTTTTGATTTATAATTCATTTAAGATATTGTTATGGAAAAATGATAATTTTCGAGATTTAGTACTTTAATTGCAAAAGCTGGCTGAGCCCTAAGTGATAGATCAACGTTCTACATTATTAATCACCTTTAGAAGGTCTACAAAAAAGTCCGCGAGGGCATATGTCTATCTCTTAGGGATAACCCACAATGACCATTTTTATTTTTTTACTTTTTAAGAGAAATAATGGCTTATTTACGAAGCGATTTTAAACATTAAAGCATTGATTTTCACCTAATTAAGTATCTTAAATAGACTGTGCATGTAATATAGATGATCCTGGCCCTTTACAGCATGCAATTTAAGCGAATATTTTCGAAGATATTGCAGTATTTACATAGCGGGACAGCAGTTAAAGCCGATAAATAGCACAAATTGAACCTCATGATATCCAAAATTTACTCATTTATTACTTTTGATGCGGAACAAAGTTCGCCGGGTCGGCTAGTATATTATATAGTCTACGTACTCTCAAAAATAGCTCAAAAAAGTGAAAACCAGCTTGCAGTAATAAGTAACAGATTCATGGATTCCGCCATGTAATATATAGATACAAAAAACATTAGGCGTGTGGAGGCGACATCAGCCCCTAACAATTTATAAACACTCAATACACAGCGCCCTCTAGTTGCAACCCAAGCAACTAAATGCTTGTGTTATGGAACTAGGTAACGATTATTAATACATATATA
This sequence comes from Euproctis similis, assembly GCA_905147225.2. Lineage (NCBI taxonomy): Eukaryota > Metazoa > Arthropoda > Insecta > Lepidoptera > Erebidae > Euproctis > Euproctis similis. Next base: position 10,008,536 of record LR990122.1, read on the forward strand.
CTTTTCTATTGTAAATATATACTTATATTTCATAGAAAAAATACCCAGACGCCATATAAACTTGTCAGAATTTACTCGGGTGGCGATCGAACCCGCCAACCGCGATTCTGCAGTCTGTTGTTTTACCAGTGTACCAACGAGGCCACATATTGACTATCAAAACTGATTTTTCGTTCTCTAAAAATATATGTAAACAAATAATTATTTTTAAAATATATTCAATAAAATGAAAGCTTGTTAAAACACCGACTTTGTAGAGAATTTTAACACTTGACAACGCATCATATGCACCATTAAAATTTATCTCGAATGCAATGTCAACTCTAATCTTTATACAATAAATAATTGGGCTTTTGATGTGGCCGCTATGCGTTAACTCCACCTTAAATTAAAAGCTACTCAGCTCATTTGGAAGGGCCAATTAAGAGAGAAAAGTATCGCGCGTTCGCCCAAAAATTTCGTGTTCGCGAACTCATCAAAATTGTTCGTGCCATTGTGTGAATCCTTAAAAGTAGAAACAATTTCATGATAGGGGCTTAAATTGTAGGTTGTTTTATTATATGATATATACGTTAATATTTGTGCAATATGTCATTATTAATTATTAAGCTTCTTCATTTTGATTATAAATTTTATGAAAATTAACTTATGAATTTTGGAGGTAAATTGTGAGAATTACAGAATTAAACCGTGTTTGAGCTTCTGAATTCCTTGTGTTCCAAGGTAAACTTATCTGTATTTTTTCTACTCTTATCGAATAAAAGGAGAATTTTGCAATATGGATAAAAATCACACTATTATGACATAACATAACTTCACGTCTTTGTACTGGAAGGTATAGGGAGTAGCTGTTAAGCCTCGACACGCCGGTCTATTTAGTTCCCAAATGAAATAGGTGGCGATCCTGGTCCAGAGGGTGCATAAAGCATTTCCTCGCATAAAAAATTATCGGTTTGCAGTGTACTGCTTTGGGAGTCGCACACTACCTTCTGCCGTACCCAGGCGGGAGGTGACCCTATTGCCATATCGGGTCATCGATATTGATCACACATAACTTTCAAAATGTCATTGGTGTGAGCCAGGATTCGAACCCGCGACCTCTTAATTCGGAAGCGGGGTGCTCAACTACTGAACGACCGAAAATGACAAGCAATAATTTATTGAGAAGTCAGTTAAAAAATCATCTCCAACAAGGTGTCATATTATTGCCATTCCTTTAATATAAAACTGTACTTAAAACCTACATGACCATATAAAAAATCTATTTTGTACATTCGAAATTTCATTAGTTTAGCCATAAGTTGTCTTAAATAACAAAGAAACCAAATTAACCAAATGCGACGCTGTAATCTCAGCACTGGTATTAATACCTTCGTGGGTGGTTTAAAAAAAATTACTCAACTCAGTCCATTTACGTAAATTATTATTGGTATTTACGTTGACAACTTTCGAATGTAATTTGACTTATTTAAGTAATGTCAAATTATTAAAAGTATGTTAATAATTTAACTTTTTTTGACATCAAGAAGTCAAATCATCAAGACTTTTCTGAATAGTAAAAAAGAAGAAAAAAAATTGTGCTCAATATGCAACAATAGCTTCAAACAATTGCCATATATGGATGTCAAAATTTGGTGAGTCGTGGAGTAACAGTGGCTGCTAATGCCATTGGCAGAAAAAGCGTGAAGAGAGAGAGTTCTCGGTAGACAGTCAATATTAACTTTACTATAGAATTGGTGAATCAATAAAAAATGTACTTAAAATACAACTAAACCGCCTGTACATAACTTCACGCCTTTTTCTCCCCGAAGATGTCGGCAGTGGCTGAGTCTTAAGCCTTTTAACGCCGTTAAGTTTACGTCCTAAATGGAACGGGTGGCGAACCTATTGCCATACCGGGCACAAAGGTGAACAACTACATCGATGAAAACAGAAAATAATATTTTTCCTTTATTTGAATAAAAAAGTTCATGCGTATCTTCGAAATTGTTTTTGATAATATATTCAATTACCTCTTACAATAAAATAAATAAAAACTTATTTCTATACCGACATCTGTGTTGACTTTTGAAGGTTATATAAAGTATTTATTCTCATTAAATACTATAATAAGAGTGCCTTCTGCATGTCATTTTGGACCTCTAGTGGTTCGGGATGAGGTACTAACATTGTTTATTTATAGGTATTAAAATGTCCTCTATAAGTACCGGTCCGTATAAAATACGGTGTGAGTCAGTGACGTTCGTTCGGACATACAAAGCCTCGTGTGAAGCGACAGCTGATTTCTTCAAGATACGTTACTTTACAACAACACTTAATAACATTCATTAAACTAAATATTGACCCTTATTTTCATCTACTCAGAATACAAGATCATGTTACAGAGTTGTAAAATTATGTTGGTAATAAATACGTCTCATCTCATTTCATTGAGATCAAAACTTAATGCTTCGTCCGAGAGAATTAATATCTTAGTGTAAATGACCTTTAAGTAACGCCGATTCTGTGACATTTTGTGAGAAAAACACCTTAAAAATTATATATTCCAGTAGTATATAATTGATAAAAATTAATTATAAGTTTCATTATGGCCTATCAAAAATTATTTATTTCAATTTAATATAAATATGAAGATTGTCGTATAAATTTTATTAGAATGAATATATAATTGGGAACTGTTTTACATGAACACGGCAGTATCTAAAGTGAAATTTTAAATTGGATAGGGGGCATCTGATGGTCAGCGATTAACACCGCCAATATACCCGTGGAACACAGCTAATGTTACAGTCTTTTGCCAGGATTTATTTAAGATGAGACTCAGAAGATCGATGGAGAGGGACATTAGGCGTCCGGATACATCTCTCGCCGAACGAAACGCGGCATGAGCTACTTTACGTTATTAATCTAAGAGGTCGTTGTATTTCACCGGTCGAGCCGGCCCATTCATGCAAGCCTTCAAAGTTTTAATTCGATTTAGTGATTGCTTAAAATTATAAACTTAAATATATATAAATATTTTTGTAAATTTTATTCCTTACGTAACTTATATTCAAATAAACTTAACAAAAATTATAATATGTCAGATGATTTGTTGTATCATATTTTTATCATGATAAGTTTTATAATTGAAAACTGTTTAATTTAACATAACTACAATTTAAATTAATAAATAAAATACATAATTAATGATATGGTTTATACATTAAATAATTTATATTATCTTTATAATTGAATATGTAACTATTAAAAGATAGTCTATTTGAGGGCAAGAAAATAAAAAGGGAAATTAATGAGAGCTGCTGGTGAACTGTGAAGTCTCACGCAGTGGAGAGAACATTCTTCTGATACAATTTATAAACCAGTGTCAGGTTTTTATTTGTCTCGGTGGTTCAGTGGTGAATCAAGAAGTCGTGGGCTCCATTCCGGGCTCACAGCAATGTCTTTTCCGAAGATATTGGTGATAAATATTGATGTCATTAATTCTGAGACGTCGAGACTTAACAGCCGCTGCCTCCACCTCCGGGTAGAAAAAAATGTGTAGTTATGATATGTTTCTTTTTGTGTTGTTCTGTAATATCAGTAACGGTTTACGAAAAAAAAATGATAATTAATAAGTTATTCAAATTTAAATCGCGATTTGCTTACTTACGGGTTCCGTGTCTCATATCGTTAAGATGGTGAACAGTCCAAATTGAAGCGTTGTTACTAAGATAAGCATCTAGATGAATATTAATTAAGAATTTGTTGGTTTAAAAATAATGGTAACGTATGTACTCACTGGCAATTGCTAAATTTCAATTAATATTACGTACTTATTAATAATTAATATCCAGAGATTATTATTTTTTAATATTAATATTATACAAAATGTTGCAAAATCTTCAATAACCTTATATAACGGTATAAGTATTAATGTTAATATTTGCTGTTTCATTTTATTGTACAAGCTTTATTTGGTATATATTTATCTCTAAGATTTTCGCGAATCACGTTCATGACATTAAAACAAACTTTGGGATTATATCGCGTTTATTTATTAATTTCCCGACGTTTCGAACTCTTTACAAAGATCATTTTCACGAGTGATGAACAAAAAGATGGTATCTGTTCAAAAGCTATTTTCATTGATACAGAGAGCACCCACTTTTTGGAAATAAAAATCAAAAAGTTGATGTTAAAAATATGATTTTTACTATTGGTAACCCACATCAGACCGTGAAACAAAAATTCAATAATTAACAAGATGTATTTACTAAAGAAAAAGTTTGGTTTGTACAGATCCTTTGTTGTATGATTTAATAGGTAACAGTTATTATTTTTAATTATTAGCTGAAAAAAAAAGATCTCTGTAAAGAGTTCGAAACGTCGGGAAATTAATAAATAAACGCGATATAATCCTAAAGTTTGTTTTAATGTCATTTATTTGGTATAGTTTATAAGCAGATGATGCTATACGTATACTAAGCCTAAAATGTAACTATTTCCTGAATTCAAGTGTAAAAATATATTTTTCCAAAATGAAGACATGAAGTAAAGATACTTAACTTCACGCGAAGTCCCTTGCGGAGTAGGCAGAGACTAAAGAGCGTTATAAGGCGTGCCTTAAGACTCGTGAGTCTTATACACTTCACTCGATTCTTCGACTATCTTAACCCGTATTACACTAGCTCGTCGGTTTTTAAGACTCCTGACATCATTTTCCACTCTGACACGTTCTATTTGGTCATGCAAAGCGTGTTCTAGTCGTCCTCGACTTTAATATCCTTCCGCTATTGCAATGTATATCTGCTTAGTCAAACCATCAGAGCATACCGTTAGTTTACTTAAACATTTTTTCTTTAACTTTCCTTGTTCTGTGGTATCTGCCTCTTCAGTTTGTAGTCTTGCGTCATATTTAATTAAAATGATGTTCAAACGAAACACGTACCACGAGAAAGTAAACCAAAAGCCTATTTTCCCGACAACCCGATAATTAACCTTCCGTAGGTCTTAATAAACATAACGAAACAAAGGAATCGAAAGAAACATCTTTATGTTTAGAATTCCAATTAAAATCTCGCTCCAAATATAGTACGACTACAAAATCTATTTTTATAACATACAACAAATTTTCATCCGACTTCATAAGAAAGTCGATAAAAGTCATCCAGTTATGGCGGCCGTATATGATATTATTACAAAAAAAAATCCATCAACCACTTTTCACTGACACACCTTATAAGTTCTGTAATCCGATCGCAATGTCACATTAACGGGAAACCTTGTCATATTCTCATATTAATATTTTTCTACTAATTCTATTAAAAATCCATGTTATTTTGCAGCTTTGCCATACATATGCATTGATTTTGGCTTGACGATTATTTTCGGTCTCGAACACAATTAAGTGATGTTCCTTTACACATAACATCCTAAAAAATCCTACCTATTTAGTGCAAATAGGTAGGATTTTTTAGGTAAAATGCCTAACTATGTGCACTATATGGATGATTATGCAATAATACTAATATACTATCTTGCAAAGAGACTAATAGAGGTGACCAGAGGGCTGGTCTATTCTTTGCATAGAGGATTAGTATTGCCATTCAGCGTGACAATGCGGCCAGTCTCCTAGGCAAGCAAGTAGACCGAAATATAGAGAAATGTGATTTCAGTTAAGTCAGTGTCAGTCTTTTAATAATTTAAGAGTAACATAACATAACTTCACGCCTTTTGTTACCCGAAGGTGTAAGCAGCGGCTGTTAAGCCTCGTTTCGCCGTTATGTTTACGTCCCTAATGGAATAGGTGGCGAACCTATTGCCATACCGGGCACAAAGTTTTTCAGTCATCTATATTTATCACACATAACTTCCGAAAACAATTTCGAAAAGTCATTGGTGTGAGCCAGTGTCAGGATTCGACCCCGGACTTCCGAATCAGAAGCCGTTTGCTCGACTACTGCGCCACCGAGACTTGTTTAAGAGTATACAGTAAATAATGTACTTAATTTATTTCTTCTTACTATTGTACTTACGTAACGTATTTGTATATTCGTTCAGTGGACCGAGAATCAGGAGTATAGAATAAAATTTTGTAGTAAACATTTTATCTACGATATTCATGAATTATTTACCTGAAAACCTGAAAACAACAAAACAGGTAGAGCCAAGCAGTTCGCTGCATGAATGGGCCGGCTCGACCGGTGAAATACTACGAATACCTCTCAGAAGACCGACGTAAAGTGGCTCATGCCGCGTTTCGTTCGGTGAGAGAGGTACCCGGAGGCCCACCCCCCTTCCCTGTCCTTTCCTATCCCCTATCCCTTAAAGGTCGGCAACGCAACAGTAACACTATATGTGTTGCTGGTGTCCATGGGCGGCGTTGGTTGCTTACCATCAGGTGACCCACCTGCTCGTTTGCCCTCCTATCCCATAAAAAAAACAAGCGCAAGTTTACTTTATTTATGATATGGGTAGTCTAATGTTTTGTATAGAAATTACTGGTTATCGACTAATCCCACCCATGGACATCTATAACTCCTAGTGGATCCTAACTATGTTACTGACTTTTAACGAAGCAGCTACCCCATGCTGAAAGAAACGCGACATAATCAGCTTTATATGGAATTTATGTGAGTTCCTCTTATTACATCAGTCGATGCGGCCCATTTATAAAGTGACTCTACTACTTAGAACACAAGTAAATAATAATGTGTAACAGTAGGTACAATGTTTAGTTTTAACAGCGGAGAGCCAAAAAAATATCCGGTTTCCCCGGCATAAAATTCGTCTCAAACAAATACTGATCTATTATTAATAGAATTTTTTTTTTGTGATTTTTATTGCATCACAATAGCAAATAAGGTTATTTTATTAAGACATTGCAAAACACTAGTTTTTCTGTTTACAACTGAGAAATAAGTTTAGACAAAATTTGTAATTCCTAACAGATATCTTATTTGTTGGATAGAGTCAAGGCCTGACAAATTTGAATAATGGTTTGGAATACGATTATTACAGCGCCATCTAGACACATTATTATTTACGTAGAGTCTGTTTATAAAATACTAAACAAACAAAAAAAAAACTATACTATACTTTATAGGACAAGTTAGGTAATTAATTGACAATAGATAGTCTGAAAAGTACCAAAATCACCATTTTTCTGACCTTATTTCACTCTAAGAGGGGTCGGCACAACCTTTCATCCTGCCAATCTTTCATCATCATCCTTTGCCATTCTCTTCGGTCACTCGTCATATCCGCATTTACTCCCTTCAATACTCATATCAATTTTGTACACTTTATCCATCTCTCTTTCCGTGTTTCTTTACTAATTAGTCCACCTATATTCATTCTCGTCACTCTTCATGTAACATGTTCATATCACGCTAATTCATATGATTGCGAAAAGTCCGAATAAATCAGAAAATTTGACCCGCCTAGTTTTACGAGTCCTAAATGTTATAAGCGGCAGAATCTCTTGTCATACCACGGACATAATTTGATCGGTCATTGATGTTTGTCCCAATTAATATGGAAAATATTTCCGAAAACGTTATTTACTGTGGTAGAGCCAAGCAGTTCGATCTCCCAGAAGATCGACGTAAAGCGGCTCATGACGCGTTTTGTTTGGTGAGAGAGGGACCCGGAGGCCAACCCCCCTTCCCCATCCTGTCCTATCCTACTCTTTTAAAGGTCGGAAACGCAACGGTAACACTATTTGTGTTGCTGGTGTCCATGGGCGGCGCAGGTTGCTTACCATCAGGTGACACGCTTGCTCCTTTGCCCTTCTATTCCATTAAAAAAAACATATAGCCAGAATTTAAAACACCAAATTTGAGAGTTAGACGCTACATGAATACAAACTCCATAGTGACGTGTCATCATAACACACACACACACACACACACACACACACACACACACACACACACACACACACACACACACACACACACACACACAAATTCACGCCAAATCCCTTGCGGGGTAGGCAGAGAGAACAGAGCGCCATAAGCCAAGATTCTTACACGCCTCACTCGCTTCGTTGACGTTCATAACTCTTTTCATGCAAGCGCGTCGGTTTTTGAGGCTCCTAACATCACCTTCCTCTAGAACACGTTCTATTTGGTTATGGAATGTGTGTCTTGGCCGTCCTCGACTCCTACATCCATCCGCTTTTGCATTGTATATCTGCTTAGTCAGTCTTGCATCAACCATTCTTTCTACATGTCCGAACCATCGGAGCATGCCCTTTCTTACTTTTACACCGACAATACATAACATCATAACGATCTAAGAATATGTATACAAAAGTCAAAACTCAGTTTTATTCATTCAAGATTACTAGTATCAAATAACAATATAAATATAAGTCTGTCGAAAACATAAAGATAAACTAATGTAAAATAAAATATAATAGTTTACAAGTTAGCCTATTGTCTCTATACATCAACTATTTATCTTATGATAAATTGCCTCTTTCCATTGTTCAGTATCGAGTTTTGTATATTTTCAAATCATTCAATTTTATCAATACACGTCTGTATATATTTGATACTGATACTACTAATACATTTCAAATGGGTTGAGTTCAAATAGTCAAAATATTATTAATTGTATAACTGTTATGATCCAATACAATAACGTTATTTTTACATGAAGCACAGTTATGATAGTTACTTCAAGAGTAAAAAAGAAATGTTACGCGATTTTTTGTATTTTTAATAACGCCTTTATTAGCTTCACCTGTATGTATGTGAGTATGTATGTAATCAAAGTCTTTGAGCTTAATTTTCCACTTCTTTGAACGATTCACTTCGCACACCCCTCGGAGACCGATAACAATGCAACAATTTGATCAAAACGTCCGATTATCTTGATTAGACTCGTCAGAATTCAAAAATTTCTTTGCGACTAGTTCTGTCTCTTTTACTCTTATCCAAAGTTTCAGAATTCGCTAGAGAATAAGAGAGATAGAGCTAGTCGGACACTTAGCATACTACAAACTCTTTGAAACTCCTGTGGTAATAATTGAAAGAAAGAAAGAAAGAAAGAAAAATAAATTTATTTACACAACACAATACACACAAATGTTTTACAAAAAAATGGGACAATACAAAAGTTCACAATAGTGTGTGTCATTGTGGTTGCAAATTGGACACCAGCTCAGCATAATGCTGAGATGTATGTTATACACCCCAGCGCTGATTTTCAGCCAGCACCGTTGGTAGATAATACCCGAAACGCCACACAGATAGATAAACTGTACACGTAACTGTATAATATAAAAATGATAAGCTACATCAAGTAAATTATGTACATATAACATCAAGTATCTTCAGCAAAATGACCAACACATAATTAAATATTAAATACCATAAATATAACATAACCTACTAGCCAAGTATACAACACTGCGCGGACTAAAACCATAAGTGAAATAACTGTGAGTAAAAAATCAAAAATAGTCTTGTGAAAAAGTGCTGGAAAGGCGAAGAATTAGGTTTTCTGAAGTGACAACAAATAACCTTTAAGCTTTCGCCCAAAGGTGTACCTGCTAGTCACTCCTAGGATGGGAGGGGGAATATCATTCCAGCACTTAGACGCCGCAAACCTAAAACTACCTCGAAATGCCACCGACCGATGCGGCGGCACACTAGCCTTAAGTCTGCGAACACTTTTTAACCATCCCATCTTTTCAAAAAGGTACGAAGGCGTCTTGTGCCGCACTACACCAAACAACAGGATTGCAAGATGCAGGCGTCTGCGATAGTGCATTTTAAGCAGATCAGCAGCGTTCAAGTACGGCGTGATATGGGATCGAGGCGGGACTCTGAAGCAAAAACGAGCACATGCGTTTTGAACTCGTTGGAGCAACCGTCTGGAACGACCAAGTATGCAACCATCATAAACGACATCACAATAATTTAATCTAGACAATACTAGCGATTCACACAGTCGGACACGCAAATCCACACTGAGGTAATCACGAATATTGTACAGAATCCGAAGGCGATAAAAGCAGCTGCTAACCAACTGAGCTACATGGCTCTCGAAGCGTAACTCCCCGTCCATAGTTAGCCCAAGATTTCTTGCTACTTCTACCCTCTCTATTGGTTCGCCCATGATAGCAACACCCTCAGTAGCCAGATTTTCCAGAGTATTACGGATTTGATGCTCAGATCCAAATATAAGAAACTTGGATTTTTTGGGATTCAGAGCCAGGCAGCCCCTCCCCGACCAAGCGGAAACACGATCAAGGTCCGCGTTTATGCTCTTCACGACGTTGACTGCATCTGAAGGCACACTGGATGCATACAGCTGCAAATCATCGGCATAAAGATGGTATCCACTGTTCTCGATACAAGAAACGATATCAGCGCTATAAAGTACAAAGAGCAGTGGGCCCAAGATCGAACCTTGGGGCACTCCACTAATTGTGTCTTGTTCAGTATACATTCATTGATAAACCGCTAAATACCTTACGTATTATGTAATAATATCTTTGTTAGAACAAAACACATCATACAAACTAAAACGTGTAAAATAAATTGAAAAATTTGTGGTGCTTTTTTCTCATTTGGAACGTCTTCCCTCCAATAGTTGGTATACCTCAACAAAAATCGATCTCGTTTTTTACTATCTAATCAATATAATCAAGCCTTGATTCTGAGTTTACTAAAAGTAAAAGTGAGAATCGAGTGCGGCGGATCGATTTTAAGATAAAATTACAATATTACTTATCAGGTGTTCAAAAATTACAAATGGTACCGAGACAAGGCCGGTCGGGGAATTTCAGTTGGTACGAAATACGTGAGCTGAGATCTAAATTACGAAATGCCTATGATCAGATAAAACAGTAAACAGTCCATCGAAAGCGAACGCGCAAGTCTCATGACATAGACGTCATAAAAACGCCCGCATACCATAACAATATGCCGTAGGGTTGCCACCTGTGCAAACATTTATTTATTATAATAAATATATAGTTATGTTTTTTTTTTGTCTGTATATATATCTTAATGAAAAAAAATATAATTACGTAGAAGATGAATTGAAGTAAATAGTAAAAATACATTTTTATTTGTTCAGTTTTACCTAGCAAAAGTCTAAAACTATAAGATATTTTTACCATTACACCTGGCACAAAGTTGTCAGTCATCGCTAGTTATTACACATAACTTTCGCAAAGAATTCCGAGAAATTAATGGCCCGGAATCGTACCCGTGACTTCTAAATCAGAATAATACGTATGGAAATATGATCCTCAGCTAAGACGTTTTTAATCTGTGAGTATTTACCATGTGAACGGAGCGCGTTCGTAAAGCTCACAGATATAATGAGTTCTTGTGTGTTAACATTTACAATGTTGTGTTAATTGGTCTCTACTCTGCTCCATATTTCAAATAGTTTTTATTTGTTTCTCAGTAAAGTTGTAATTACTACTGATTTTTTACTTCTTAAAATATCTTTTCCATATAAGCCACTCCTAAGTCCATTTCTGTATCACTAATAAAGTTTATATGCAATTCTAATACGATCGCTAATTGTTTTGAGTCGTTACTTACTTAACTTCCCGCCAAGTCCCTTATAGTATAGGTATAGGCAGAGTGAACAGAGCGCCATAACTCACGAATTCTACCTACCTTACTTACTTTTTCGATTTTAATAACTATTGTCGTAAACTCGTCGGTTTTTATGGCTTATCTGTTCGATATTGTCGTCTTCCTGAATTCTCTTAACTTTCCTCTTTTGAATTGTATATCTGCTTAGTAAGTTTATAAATTACAATCTATAAAAAAGTTGCAACCCTAATATTAAGCAACTGTATACATATATATTTAAATAAGTATGTAATTAGTAATGCTGCAGCGCGTGTCGTTAGGATCAATATCAACGAACAATGCTGATAGTTTTGGTGACTCATCAAGGTCTTCAGTTGAAGGTCCTCATATCGGCTATCCTTTGACCACTCCTAGTGACCTTGCTTTCGACATAACGATTGCTGTAACATGATGATTCCAGCTGTCCAATTCGATGTGATTGAAATGGACTACTTGGACTCTTTTTTGTATATCTTTTAGTTTTTTCTTTGACAAGTTTGAAGATGCTGAGTAATTTATATAATACTGTGGAATATAGTATATAGTCTATTGCTATAAATATAACATAACTTCACGCTTTTTCTACCTGAAGGTGTAGGCAGTGGCTGTTAAGCGTCGACTCGCCGTTATGTTTACGTCCCAAATGGATAGGAGGGGAACCAATTGCCATATGTTTTGAAGTACTGCGGAGCGTGTATGTCGTTAAAAACAGAAAAAAGCTGGCATAGCGATGTGAGGGATCTTCTTTGGCGGATAGGTAGCCATTTAAACTTGGAGTGGTAGTATGAAATATGATCATATTTGCGTAACCCGAAAATAAAGCGCAAGCAATACGCATAATAGTAATATGACGGGCCTTGTGGCGCATTGGAAAAACTACCGGCTGCAGCACTGAGGTCGGGGGTTCGATTCCCACCCGAGCACAAATATTTATGACAAACATGAATATTTGTGCGGCGTCTGGGTGTTTTTCTATGTATTATAAGTATGTATTTACAAAAGAAAAGTATATATGTATTAGTATCCGTTAACTAGTATCCATAGCACAAGCATTTAGTTGCTTAGTTTGTAACTAGAGGGCGCTGTGTGATTTGTGTCCAAGATATTATTATATTATTATTAATAGACACATTGACAGCGAATACAAGCAAATGCTAATTCTTATTTTGAAAGCAGTACTATAAATAAAACTCAAAATATCAAAAACATCATCCGTATATATTGTTACATTAAATTTTAAATATAACCTTATAAATTTATACTCTACAAATTTAATAATAAAAACTTAAAACGCATCACAGTTAGATAAAAGCAAAAGATTGGATCTAATAACTTGTAGACTATTATTACAATTTAATGGTTTGGCATAATTCATTTTTACTAAGCTTTTGTCATCGATTGAAAAAAAAAGACGATACAAAAACTGGTTGTTGTTAATCTGTACGATCTCCACAGATGTTCAGTTACGTATGTTTAAAAAATAATGTATGCCAGAGACTGAGGTTGGCAGGCCAAGCAGCACGCGCTTGAGATTCTATCGTATAGCCCGAGGGGGCGTTACGAAAACCACTTACCTATCACATGCCATCTAACATGGCAATAGTTTCAGCTACTCCGCAATTTAAAATTATTATATTCATAATGTTTGGAATGTTCTTACAAGTATCCAATATATTCAACGTTTCGTGTTTAAAAGAATGCTAGGCCAATCTGTCTAGATCATTTCGTGAGTTAGATTTCAGACACATAAAGGACACGACCTACTCTTTTATATATTTATTTTTGATATACTATAAATTGTGTTTATTGTCATTTGAAAATATTGACTAAGACTTTGTTTAATACATAGATAGATATAAGAATAATAGATCGGCAATAGTCTGGGTGACGAGACCAAAAATGGATTGTTGATGTGTGTGTGACTCACCAATGTGTGCGTAAAAAGCGCTTCCAAGTGTCAACTTTTACATAATGATTGTTCATGTGTTGAATTATAGACATCCCGAAAATCGCTTACTCGCGGTCGCGCTGTCAGTGATAATTAGTAGTACATTTTTGCTGACATGTGCAATCTACTACAGTCTATGATAAATCTATGGCTTAATAGAGGTTTTTGATTGTTCATTTCTCAGTTGGTGTTTTTAATTGCTCGTGGAGAAATTGACAAAGATTTTTTTTTGTTGTTTCGTTACACGGTATAGTTAATAGGCATGTCGGTATCACTTACAAATGACTTCAATAAAGTTTTCAATTGGTGAGTTTTACAAAAATTATTGACTACGTTGTCAGAATTTAAACCTACGAATGTGTTATAAAGGTAAAATTCTCTATCAACATTTGTGATGTAACTTACGATTTGTCGAGTCGAAGCTTTAACAGCGCCTGTCTACTGTACCTTCAAGTAGAAAAAAAGCTTGAAATTACGTTAAATCCTTAATCTCGGAACAGATAAATCACCATCCACAAAAACTACTAATAATTAACTGACCATTAAATGATTCAACGGAATGTCTTCCACTGAACATATATTAATTTAAATGAACAAATATCATTTAACTAAAAATGTCATTTAAGTATCCATAAAGTCCCATATATACATCATATATACATAGCATTTGAAATTAGACCTTCAAATTGATTTGAGACATTGTTCCGCAACAGAAGTAATAAATAGATTAAAACAACTTGTAGGATTATATCGCGTTTATTTATTAATGGCGCTCTGTTCTCTCTGCCTACCCCGCAAGGGATTTGGCGTGAAGTTATGTATGTATGTATGTATGTATTTAAGACACTTAACTGGATGAAAATTAATGCTGTAATGTTTAAAATTGCTTCGTAAATAAGCCATTATTTCTCGTAAAAAGTAAAAAAAATAAATTGGTCATTGTGGGTTATCAATAGACATATGCCCTTGCGGAATTTTTTGTAAACCTTCTAAAGGCGTTTAATAATGTAGAACATTGTTTTGATCTATCACTTAGGGTTCATCAGCGTTTGCAATTAAAATGCAAAATCTCGTAAATTATATTTTTTTCTTTACAACATCATATATGAATTATAGATCAAAACCACCTAGTTGACACCCTATAACTATTAAAAAACCGCATCAAAATCCGTTACGTAGTTTTAAAGATATAAGCATATAAGGGGACAGACAGCGGAAAGTGACTTTGTTCTATACTTTGATATAATGAGTCGAATTAACATAAATTTTACATTTATAACCTAAGTTTGTTTCAGTAGTCGAGCTTTAGTAGTTCCAGTGGTCGAGCACACGGCTTCTGATCCAGAGGTCCGGGTTCGAATCCTGACACTTGACATACCAATGACTAGACATTGTTTTCGGAAGTTAAGTGTGATAAATATCGATGACTGAAAACTGTGTGCCCGGTATGGCAATAGGTGCGCCACTTCCATTTGGGACGTAAACATAACGGCGAGACGAGGCTTAACAGCTGCTGCCTTCACCTTCGGGTAACAAAGGCGTGAAGTTATGTTTATGTTTGTTTCACTAATAGGTAATCATGTTCATAATAATGATTTAGAAAGGTCTTCAATTTCTCCTCTTTAGTTGAATTATAATCAATATAATATGTAATACAACTGTTCTGAAATTGACTTTTACAGAATAGATATTAAACTTGATTTATATTTATAATTTATTGCCTAATGGTAGAGCCAAGCAGTTCGCTGCATGAATGGGCCGGCGCGACCGGTGAAATACCACGACCTCTCAGAAGATCGACGTAAAGTGGCTCATGCCGCGTTTCGTTCGGTGAGACAGGTACCCGTAGGCCCACGGCCCACCCCCCTTCCCCATCCTTTCCTATCCCCTATCTACACTATATGTGTTGCTAGTGTCCATGGGTGGCGTTGGTTACTTACCATCAGGTGACACGCCTGCTCGTTAGCCCTTCTATCCCATAAAAAAAAATATTGCATATTATTATTATTTAATTAAAATCTTTACAAGCATCTTATGTATCTTATTTAAATTATGTCTGATAAATTAAATACACATGACATGCATAAGATTAAATTCTTATTAATAAACATAAACATTTATATATAAACGTATTGTATCATAAATTAATATTTACAATAATATAGCCGCTGCCTACACCTTCGCGTAGAAAAAGGCTTAAAGGTATGCTTTACGTCTGTTTGTTTTAGTGTGATATTTAAACAATATTTTAAGTATATTAGCAGATCAAATTTTGAGGTTAGTTAGATATTTATTTTAAAATGTACCAACTGGTATTCGGAGGACAAATGGTTGCTCAATAGGTTTTTTAGTAATTAATACAAAGGTATATATACGAGTACATATATATATATGTCTTTATTTTCGCATGGACCGATTATCAAACACCGCCATCTGGACCGCTTCATGCAACAATAGCGCCATTATTGTTATGTTGAGCACCGATTGTGTGTTTGATGATTTCTTTCGTACAACTTTCAAGGTGATGTTTTGACAGCGTAATTGCTAAGATACTTACTCACTTTACTCGTCGTTAAAGTAAGGTACTATAGTATTTTAATCGTCTTTTAGTCTTCTAGATTTAATAGTCTCGGTGGTCCAGTGGTCGAGCATTCGGCTGCTGATCCAGATCCTGACACTGGCTCACACCAACGACTTTTCGAAACCGTTTTCGGAAGTTAAGTGTGATAAATATCGATGACTGAAAACTTTGTGCCCGGTATGGCAATAGATACGTCATCTATTCCATTTGGGACGTAAACATAACGGCAAGACGAGGATTAACAGCCGCTGCCTACATCTTCGGGTAAAAAAGGCGTGAAGTTATGTTTATGTTGATAGTATACAGGAAAAACGCAAAACAGCTAGCATTACAGCTGCGTTGATGATCTTGAAGAGATCGGAAGTCGGATGGTGAGGCGAGAAAGGAACGGGTTAGTCATCCAATTACCTCTTACACTGAATTAAACGCGATATGAGTCACTTTACGTTGATATTTTGTGAGGTCGTGGTATTTCACCAAACGAGCGGGCTCTACTACTGTCATAACACGAGTGAATTCTTTTCAACGGTATGTCAACTCTTTTCTGTTATACATATACGTTTAAAAATGTCATGGTTACTCGTAGTGAATGTGACAATAATTGTTAGTAATAAGTCTTTAATTATGCCCAATAACATAGCGTCAGTATTCATCTCCTGTACACTTCAATTGCATATAACTGCCATCTAGTATTGTAATTACGAACTATATTTGGTTCAGAGGACACTCCCAGACTCGTTAAGAACCAACCTTATGCTCGGCTTAGAAATATAGTAGAAATATTAACCGGCTACCGTCCTGTAATTTGTAGTTATGTTTTATTTATCAATTTGATTTTTTTTTGGTATATATATGTTACATAGTACATTCCTATGCGTATCATAACATTACTGTTTATAGTGCGAGAACCATATTAAGAAATTTATAAAAATATTGTTTGATCAAATATGTAATTCAATTAAAAGAAAAATATTTGATTTATAAAATTCTTATCTAAGATCCATCTAGAGGTTGTGTACACCGTTTTTGGAACAAGAAGTCGTGGGATAGAATTCGGGCTTACAAGAAAGTCTTCTTGGAATTCTTTTGGCGGCTATGTGTGATAAATATCGAGGACTGATAATACTGTGACCTGTGAATCGTAATAGGTTCCGCCACCTATTCCATTTGGAACATAAAAAATCATTGAGTCAAGACTTTAATACTCGTTGTCTACATTTTTGAATAGACAAATGGCGCCAAGTTATCATTACTATTGTATTCAGATTTTAAAAATATAAAATTTCTGTAATCACGAAACACACTCTAGGTAAAGACGCTTACATAAAAATTTGTAAATAAAACATTTAGAGAAATAGTACGTTTATATATTAATAAAAGCCTGTTTAATTCAATATTGTTTCAGCAAAGTGTATATTCAAAGCATATAATATGATATCCTAAAATAACGTCATAACAATTCTGACATAAACCATATTGCTTAGATAGTGTTGTGGGCCATTTAAATGCGTCTGTCGTTTGACTCCGACGTGGCCCTAAGCCTAAGCTGTATTGCCACAGAATACAGCCTCATTGTATGTTAAGCGGGCACTTCATCTTTCACACCGTGATCGCGTCAATTTATTGTCCGACGCGCCCCCTCTTGGGACACGGCTAGATACAACCTATCTTACTGCCTCGTGTCTGATTGAATTAAAGCCTTTTGGTGTTGTCAAGGCAGAGATAACGTAGTGTTTGTCGTACATAGGTTACAGCGAGATTAGATTTGATAGTAAGGGTTGTCTTTGTTGATCAATCGGCCAGTATTATATACGATTTTATATTATTTAATTACAAGGTCATTTGATATACAATTTAGATGTAAATATATGTTGAAATAATTACTTTTTAATAATATTTCTTAACAATTTCATTTTTGTTTTATGATTGGCTCTGTATGATAAGTTATTTAAAAGGTTGTATGTAGGTTTTTCTATGATACCTTTGGTCTTGCCTCCGGCTTCTGGACTTACACCAATGATTTGTGGGATTTCTTTTCAGAAGTTATGTGTGGTAAATATCGATGACTGACTTTTTTTATGAGATAGGAAGACAAACGAGCAGGCATGTCAGTTGATGGTAAGCAACCAACGCCGCCCATGGACACCAGCAATACATATAGTGTTACTGTTGCGTTGCCGACCTTTAAGGAATAGGGGATAGGGAAGGATGGGGAACGAAACGCGGAATGAGCCACTTTACGTCGATCTTCTGTGAGGTCGTGGTTATTAAGCATAAATGAACAACTATTCTCATTTTAACACTATCTATCTGCATTATAATTCTACAAGCATTTTAACAATGGAGTCTTACGCCCTCTGCCCCTCGCATGTAGAGGCGGGAGGCACAAGCGTGACCTCTGCTGGGCAGAAGCGTCTCCGACACTTGTTTTCGCTGCTCTGATTGGTTCAAAATAAACCCATCATCATTTTGTAACTACTTCTAGATAGTTAATATCGTGACTTAACAATATTAACTAGATTTTTTTTATATATACATAAAAAATCTTGCTTTGTTCATTTAAACACCGATCCAAATCTCTTCTATTCATAGTTCATTTTAAGCTTTTCAATTAGGTAATAAAATTACGATATTTTATTGTTTCGTTACTGATTTTTTTTCAACTTACAAGCTAAGAAGCTCTGTAATTTGTCTCTGAACTAATACAATATCAATTACTTTTAGAATTACTTGCCGGTGTTTTTTTTTGTCTTTCGTAAATAAACAGTACTAGTGACACGCAGTTCGCTACATAAATGGGCCGGCTCGACCGGTGGAATATAACGACCTCTCAAAGTATCGACGTAGATAGTGTTATAGTTACGTTGCCGTCGGGATGTGAAGCGGAAAGGAAAATAGTTGGGCATCCGGACCTTTTTCATATATTAAAACGCAGCGTGAGGCGCTTTACGTCAATATTCTAAAAGGTTAAATTGCATTTCTTGCATACATTGCTCAAATTTAATAGCCGTATAAATCTATGTCAATTGAAATTGGTTCTGTTGTTCTATAATTTTAGATATGAAGGCATTTGTCGTATGCATTTATTTACGTGACCATATTCAGGTTTAATCTATCTACAAAATTTGGTCACGTACAGCCTTCGGAGTCATAAATGCTTTGACAAAGGTTCCAAGTAAGACCAGCATTGTTCTATGACATTTTCGTTCATGCAAATGAAGAACAATTTCGATTTTGAAATAACATATTTGATGAATGTCCTTTATATGTCGCAAAAGGAAATTTAAGTTTTAAATTATTTTCCGGAAAACCTAGTACTATTGCAAAACTGTTTTTAAGGTTCCGATTTTAACCTTAGCAATCTATACATATAAATTAAATTTGAAGATATGTTTGTAATATTGAAGTAACTGCTTTCTGACGAGCCTCGTGGCGCATTGGTAAAAAACTACCGGCTGCAGCAACGAGGTCGGGGGTTCGATTCCCACCTGAGCAACAAATATTTGTGACAAACATGAATATTTGTGTGGCGTCTGGGTGTTTTTCTATGTATTACAAGTATGTATTTACAAAAGAAAAATATATATGTATTATTATCCGTTGTCTAGTATCCATAACACAAGCATTTAGTTGCTTAGCTTGGAACTAGAGGGCGCTGTGTGATTTGTGTCCAAGGTATTATTATTATTATTTCTAATACCTTCAAAAGAATACATAATATACGGTACACACACCAAATATAATATTGTTTACAATTCTTTTTTAGTCTGTTTATTCCGGCTAATCTGAATCTGAAATGGATGGATCGATTCTGACAGGACTTTATAGTAAGGAGTAACTTTTATTTTTTGGAAAATCTTAAATTTATTGATTTATTGCTTCTGAGACGAATCAAAGTTCGACGGGTCCGATAGTATGTAGTAAAAGAAAGTTTACGCTTTAAATTGTTACTGTAACTAGCATTTACTTTTAACTTTACTTTTAATTTAATTCTAGCTATATGTATTCATTTTCATGACAATACCGTCGCCTAAAGGTTTTAAGGATTTACTTATGAGGATGTATGAAATTGTAAAAAAATATGCAAAATACTGTATACTGTATATATACTAATGTATCAGCTGCCAATCAAATGTTTTGCTGTTTTATTTAAGCACGAATTAAATCTTCTAAATCTTTGAGTTCTGATAACATATTAGAAGATAATGTTATCCAAGGAGACAGCTTTGGTCCACTACTCGGTGATGTATCGTACTCTTTCACAAGTCTTCTTTGTGGTATGTGGTAGGTACGTATGGTATGTGGTATTTCGACTACCAAAATATATATTATGAGTCGTGATGTTGTAATGTTCTCTTTGTATGTGATATTGTCCTTTATAAGATAACTTTTCTAACTTTACGGCTGTTACATCCGAAGGCGTAGGTAGCGGGTAAAACAAATATCATGAAAACTAACTCTTCTTGGCATTTTTTATTACTTCAGTTCTGCACTTATGCCTTATGTCGTTCTAGTAGGGCAGAACAAATCTGGTTGCAACTTGACATAGATATATATATTATGGGCAACACATACATAAATACATACAGGAATGTGGAGAGGGGAACGGGTTGAGATACCTTTCTTACCAAGCGAAACGCGGTATGAGTCACTTTACTTCGATATTCTAAGAGCCACCAGTAAGCCAGCCCATTCAAGCAACAAATATTCTAAATATTTTTGAATATATTAAACCGGATATTAATATCAGTTCGCATCAGTTATCTTTATTCAGAGTTAAACGATTCGTTAGTAGACATTTTAAACACAATTAAAATCACTTTAGCCGACTGTCGAGATGACTTAGATTGATAAAATAATATGCTAAACACAATAACCTGTTACATAGCAACCGCTGAACATCCCCGGTATACTTTCTACTTCGAAAGGAAGGCGATACTATATTACTATTTTTTTTTAACAAGTACAAGACTTTCTAAAAAAAAAACTTTAAGTCTATATGTCAAGTTGAATTATGTTGAGATCATTACTATTGTCGCCGGATGAACACAGGATAAGTTTAGATCCGAGCTATGAATATCCGCTTCCGTTTTAATAAAAAGCCTCTTCGTTTATTGATTGATTGATTTTTGTACATAAATTGACGATTCTATTAAGACTTGTTGTATAATTTATACGTGTCTTTCCGGAGAGTCGATAATACTCAAGAAAGTGGAAAAAGCGTCCGATATATATATGAATATTGCTTTATGGCTCTCTGTTCTTCCTATCTACTTCTAAAGGGATGAAGTTAAGTACACGGTAATATATCGTTCGCATACATCAATGACTTAGAAAACTTGTGCGTAACAAGATATTATTATAGATATTTAAAAGGATGTTCTACTTACGCCCCTAAATATTTTACATTTCGACTATTTTTTTTAATATTATTGAGTTTCTTTTATGGGATAGGACGGCAAACGAGCAAGTGAGTCACCTGATGGTAAGTAACTTCTCACCACCCATGTACAACCTATGGCCTGGCCGTCCTTTAAGAGAGCAGGAGGAAAAGGTAGGAGCAAGGGCATCGGGGCTCCGGATACCTCTCTCACCGAACGAAACACGGCACAAGTGGTATTTCACCGGTCGAGCCAGCCCACTTGAACTGTAAGACTCTACAACTGTTAATATTGTTAAAAGCGACAATTGAGACATAAAACAATAATTTTTAAAACAAAATAAATTTTTCGATGGATATGAAGTGCTATCTGAGCTTTTAAATAGCATATGAATTAATATGATGACACTTCTAGAAATAAAGGTGTTTTATTTATTACAGAGGTGTTAATTAAAAAAGTAGCAAAGTTAAAATATGACTTCCGTCTGAAGGAATCTTGTTTTGAATTTCATATAGTAATTTGTGTTATTTTTTTAATTATATTAATCGATCTTAAAAGTAACATAAACATAACTTCACGAAACTACCCGAAGGTGTAGGCAGCAGTTGTTAAGCCTCGTCTCGCCGTTATGTTTACATTCCAAATGGAATAGGTGACGAATCTGTTGCCGTACCGGGCACAAAGTTTTCAGTCATCGATATTTTTCACACATAACTTCCGAAAAGAATTTGGAAAAGTCATTGGTTTGAGCCAGTGTGAGGATTCGAACCCATGACCTCTAGAATCAGAAGCAGGGTGCTCGACAATTGAACCAGCGAGACCACTAGTAGAAAGAATATATGATGTCAAATTGAGTAAGCAGATATACAGTGCAAAAACGGATTGAGTAGGAGTCGAGGACGGCCGCGACACACATACTATGGCCAAATTGAACGAGTTCATGAGGAAGGTGATGACCGGAGATTTAAAAATCGATGACCGTGTATGACAAGAGTTATAAATTGTAATGTTCACCAAAAAATACAGGTTGGTCTTGGTACCTGCAAGTAGAACTAATTACGCTACTAGACCTGTCAATTGGACGAGTACGCCCTCTTTTACTTCTAATACGAAACACATGTAAAACGTTCATAGAACACTTTGAGTGTTGGTTGAAAGATTTATGAAGTGCATTTACGAAAACCAATCAGTGGAGGCGTGACGGACAAAAATAACTTCTTAACGCCATCCTTCATCCTCTATCCGCTACTGAAGGTAGGCTTACAACAGCCTTTTTATTATGAGGTCTTATTAATATACAAACAGTTGAGGGTTAATTACGACAGTGCGAAACTAGATAATTAATTATATTGTTTGAATATAAATTATTGGCATTATTCAATTAAAGTCTCGGTGGTCCAGTGCTCGAGCACCTTACTTCTGAATCAAGAAGTCACGGTTTCGAATCCTGTCTCAGACCAATGATTTTCTGATATTAATTTGTGCAATTAATTAACTACGCCACCTATTCCATTTGGGACGCAAACATAACGGCGAGGCGACGAAAATGCGTGAACATTTGTAATGTAATGTTCCCGTCAGTAATGGTGAAAATTGAGGACATAACCAGCACGACATGAGAATTTTATTTATAAGAAAATATGAAAAATAATTATAACTTATTAGCTATTAACATACTTGTATCATTAATTTATAAATTACAATTATATTAAGTCAGTGAGTTTGGCAATGAGTAAAATCATTCGTAAAATATTTAAAGTTAAAACATAACTTGAATATATTATATGAATTTATAATAAGTATTAATCAAATATAACCAATCAATAATGACAATTATACGACCCATTAAATCATTGAACAAAAATGTTGATTAAGATTTTTATCATTGCGAGTATCAATAACTCAAAACTTTTGATAGGGTATTTATACATTATTACATGCGCATATAAAAATTATAAAGCTTAAGCATTTTTTATTGCCTTGCATCGTTTTCTATCCGAAGGTGTAGGCAGGGGATGTTACTGAATTTGCAAGTCTCTAATGGAGTGGGTGGCGAAGCATCTTGTACATATTTTTTCTGTCATATAACTCCATAAGTTTATTGTTGTAAGATAGGATCCAAACCCGAGACTATATGATGCGTTTTGATTAAGAGGCAGTGTGCATAAGATATATCAAATACAATAAGAAGATAGATCTTTTTTTTAAAAGGGGCAAACAAGCTCGCAGATCACCTGATGATGAGCAACTACCTTCGCCCATAGAAATCTCCAACACTGATAGTATTACCGTTGCGTTATCAGCCTTAATGGGATTGGGATGGGACGCAATGGGGGAGGGGCAATTAGGTTGTTTCCCTAGAGATCTCTCTAAGCAAATGCAATGCAACATGTACCACTGTACGTCGATATTCTGGTCGTGGTATTGCACCGGTTCATTCATGCTGCGTGAATCTATCACTGATAAAATATTATTCGTTATATTAAATTTTTATGTTTCAAATGGAATTATTACAGGATATTACGACATAAATAATACAAGACGATGGTTAATTTAATATTGTAGTAGTTAATTCGGGGTTAGGCAGAATTGATTGTATAATCATTACTTACTCGATGCCATTGACGAACAATAAATCGATGTTCTCGAACCAAAGTACCTAATCTGAATGCCACTCGATTTTGTAAAAGTCAACCTTCACTGTTATATTTATATATGTATATCCGGTCATTTTGATGTTTATATTTAAGAGGGAAATAATTTAATTATAAGAAGACCAACAATACATCTTTATATTCCGTTTAGGGCAAACCGCTAAAGTTTGACATAGACTAATCTACCACCATCAAATCAACAATGTGTTTCAGGATCGTAGCTAATGAAAAGAATTAGTCTTTGACCAACCCCATAGTAAAAAGACATCCTGTAGAATTAATCTCTGTCTACTCCTATGAAAAAAAGGCGTGATTGTATGTATGTATATATCATCATGAGTTATATTGACAATATTTAAAAGTGTGTCCAGCTGGGGACAGGGTTTTTGTTTATATATATAGTAGAAAATATTTCGTCACACATCCTGTAGCTTAAATACCTTTGACAGATTTAGTTAAAAAAGCGACTTTAAATCTTAACATCAAACATGCAATAGGGCTTAAGAATAGTACATACATACATACATAACTTCACGCTAAATTCCTTGCGGGGTAGGCAGAGAGAACAGAGCGCACTAGAGCACGATTCTTACACGCCTCACTCGCTTCGTTGAATTTAATAATAGTAATTATATATTTTTTGCGTTAATGGATCGAGCCAATATATTATTTTAAATCGATACTATCTACTTCAAAATTGAGTTGCAAGATTACACCGAACATACATACTTACATACATACATATAGTGCAAGTTAAATAAAAACATTTAACAAGGGTTTTTGCTTTTAATTAATTTTAATCAATAAGCTATAAAATATCTCATAATCAAGTATGTGACAACCCTAGCAAAAAGTTACATAATATATAGGATGCGTCGTAATTCGGTTACTTCCATGTGTCGAATAAGGTTGCCCAAGACGGGAACCATCGAGGACAAATATATTTTTAGTACAAATACTTTCGAACTTTGAACGGAAACTGACTCGTATGAGTGTATCTACGAGTATATCCGTGTGAATTGGACCGTCCCAATAAGAGAATATTGAGAGCGTAATTTATATCTACCAATGTCATATTCTATTTAAAGTAATATATTGTGTAAGCTAATGGTGTGTAAATTATTAAATTTAACATAACTTAACGCCTTTTCTACCCGTAGGTGTATGCAGCGGTAGTTAATCATCGACTCGTAGTTATGTTTACGTCCCAAATGGAATAGTTGGCCAACCCATTGCCGAACAGCGTATAGCATATAGCATAACATCTCTATTTTTTTTACTTACTTACAGCCTAAGTTAATTCTTGATAACTTGTCTACTGGTAAAACATTTTTTTTTACATCAGTCAAGTAGTTTTGAGGTTTACTCAACACATACAATAACATAACGTTTTCCCTCCTAATAACGTTACTATTAAATAAATATATAATATATTCCTAATTAATTTTCTGGAGGAAGGTGATGTTAAGAGCCTCAAAAACCGACGCGCATGCATGAAAAGAGTTATGAAAGTCAACGAAGCGAGTGAGGCGTGTAAGAATCGTGCCCTATGGCGCTCTGTTCTCTCTGCCTGCCCCGCAAGGGATTTGGCGTGAAGTTATGTATGTATATATATACCTAATTAATATTTATACTGTATTAGTATAAAATACATCCGTAAATGTTTACTTGTTAAATGAGTCATTTTAATATCGCAAAGAAACGTTTATTTACAATTAATTTAAAAGTATACCTATTGTCTTATTAATAAAGATTTACATGTCTCTTTTTTTAACATGAAACAATACATTATATTATAATATTAATGAATCGATAACTTGGAAATAGCAACATTATATGTGCTTATGATTTTAAATACTGCTTATTTAAAAAATACATACGAGTAGATAAGTTTGCATATTTGTGATGATAAAATTGTATTTATAAAGAATTAAGAAAAAAATAACAAAGATTACAAAAGAATGTCACAAAAATCGTACCTATGTGAATACTTTCTAAAGCAGTAAAAATATCTTGATCAAATACGCAGACAACCATTTAATTGTTGATAAATAAATATTTGTTCCAGATTAGAGGAGCGTTAAAACATATAATGACAGTCATCTATGTATATTATTTGAGATTGTTAGAATACCAAGCAATAGCAAGCAATTATTTTAAAACGTTTCCATAGACGATATCTACGGAACCACCGCTAAGGTATTCATTATTAAACGTCTGTTCATTGACCATTTACAACAAACTAAATAGAATATTGAAAAACGTTATGTTATCGTCCCAAATGGAATTGGTGGCGAACCTATTGCCATACCGGGCGCAAAGTTTTCAGTCATCAATATCAATCACACATAACTTCCGAAAATAATTTTGAAAAGTCATTGATGTGATCCAAGATTCGAACTTGTGGATTCTTGATTCAGGAGCAAACTTGACCACTGGACCACTTTGTAATAGATTGACTTGACTGGTGAAATGCCACTACCTCTCAGAGTATCAACATTAAGTGGCTCATGCTGCGTTTTATCCAGTGAGATATCTTGAGACTCATCCCTCTTCCTTCTTCCTTTCCACCCTATGTCTTATCCTACTTTAGATGTGGACAACCCAATTGTAAGACTATTGTGATTAGGCGGCGCTAATCATTTATAACAGCCAGATAGGTAGCCCCTTATCTCGTTTAAAACAGTATCTGATACTAATCAAAAGTACATTATACTAATATCTAGTAATCTTATACTGGTATTTATACGCTTACAAGTAATGCTACCATACTACTAAGCTATTAGAAGCGACATGCTGCATTGTACTTTTGTGGGAATGTTTCGCACGGTATATAAAATTTTGATTATTGTTTGTCAAACAAAATTAAATGTCAAGATACAATATGTTGAGTAACATCTGTGGTAAGTGACATTCGGACAATGAAACGCGAAGAATCATACTAGTTCTGTTTTCATTAACAACCGCGTTCACGTCATTGTTTTTGTTTTGGTTACACTAGATGGAGTTGTGATGCTTACTTATTATGGGAATGTGTTGTAATTTTAAAATGGATATGTTCATCTGTGTAGCAGATGTATTCTTTTTTTTTTTCTTTATGTGATAGGAGGGCAAACGAGCAGGCGTGTCACCTGATGGTAAGCAACTAACGCCGCCCATGGACACCAGCAGCACATATAGTGTTACTGTTGCGTTACCGACCTTTAAAGGAAGGGGATAGGAAAGGATGGGGAAGGGGGTGGGCCTCCGAGTACCTCTCTCACCGAACGAAACGTGGCATGGGCCACTTTACGTCGGTCTTCTGAGAGGTCGTGGTATTTCACCGGTCGAGCCGGCCCATTTGTGCAGTAAACTGCTTGGCTTCTCAGATTCTCAGATTAGGGGAATTTGAGCTACCTTGAAGACAATTTATTGTTATAATGTGTATTTTACTATGTACTACAATTAAAAATGCATTTTTTATGATCGATGCATTGATATTGTAAAGAGTAACTAAAGTATTATTTTCATTGTTTCATTCTCTTACTCAAACCAAAACTTCAAATGAGATATTCTCTTGTAAGGAATACGGGGATAGCAGATGTGTTTACCTCAAATAGGAGCAATCTGACCTACCTTGAAGGATACCAAGGTATATTTTTCTGTATTTTACTTCTAAGAACATATTTATTTAATGCTGATCAATCCATTGATATCATAAGCAGTAACTAAAGCTATCATTACATAGTATAAAATAAAGTCGATTTCCACTGTCTGTCCCCTTATATACTTATATCTTTGAATCTACGCAATGGATTTTGATGCGGTTTTTTTATCAGATAGAAGGTGTCAACAGGGTGGTGTTTATCCATAATTCGTGTATGTATATAGTATTAATAAGTTAGTCTTAGATAAAAAAAAAATCGCATGGAGTCCCTCCGCGCTATAGAAGTGAAACTTTGTAACAAACATACGTTTATGACACGCTTAATTTAAAAAGAGCACATCTTACTCACATTACGTCGGACCTCGAGGTGCATTGGTAAAACACCGACTGTGGAACGGAGATTGGCGGGTTCGATCCCCACTCGAGTATAAATCTTAATATGGGGCTGGATAGAATTTAGTAATTACTCCTCTATTTAAGAGGATCGGCCATATTCAACGTCACATTATTCTTTGATTTAGGTACTCCCCAAAGCTCAAGCCCATTTGATACCCATATTGTAAAAATGATTGAATTGAATGATTAAGAATTAAAAAAGAAAATAGAATTTATAAGTTTATAATTACCAATATATTCGTAAGTATATCCAGTAACAAGTAATATATTTGTTCAAATCACGACCAATTTTGGTTTAAGCACAAGCTCTTTGTCGTATTGTCTTTGAAGGCGTAAAATTAATCCATCGTCACTCGTTATGCACTATTTTTTTTACGTTGATCAGTTTTACACTTTACCACAAAACAATAGTACTCTTATCCCACTTTACAGTTGGAGTATATAGTTGAAAATTTTTAATAAAAACAAACAAATAGAGTGGAGTACCTTACTGTCACCATTGTTTACTAATAATATGTTTTTACATTTTCGGTCATAGAGGTCGCAATACACCAATTTATTAAATCGCGCTATGGTTTCACTACCGTAGGGTTTATATATGATTGATATTCAAAATCATTTATAGTACTTTCACCTGCCACTAGATGTCTGTGTACTATTAAAATACAGGCTTAACAAATTGAAAAGTTAGCTTCATATATACTTCGATATTTTAAAGTACTGTTATATTTTACTGTAAACCCCGCGAGGGGGCGTTAAAAGCGTTAAACGCTTTCGCAAGAGACATTAGAAGTTTCACTTCAAAAATAAAGCGAATTATTAAGCTTTGCAGTCATTTCACGTAACAACCGAAAGTTGAACACTCCGAACGAGGATTGTATTTGCCATTACAAATAAGCCACTGATAACTTTTAGCTGAAAAAATAATTAATATAAAATTAATTTCTAATTGAATTATTTATTTATTTGTTAATAATATTATAATCAAATTAAGGTCTTCTACTGACACTAGCTAAGATTGGGCCATATATTATACAGTTAATATATATGAAACAAGATCACTAATGTATTAAAAATTGCTTTTGCTAATATGATGACAATTACGATCAAAATTTGATATAATATATTATATATAAAACAAAGGCTAAAATAGTATACAGCTTCAAACACCCATATTTTAATACACGAACGTAATTGGACAGCGCACGCACATAGCACGTGTCAAATACATCAAAATATAAATATCATACAAACAAAATTTGTTTTAGATTACTACTAATTTGTAATATAAGTACTTGAAGTAGTATTTTATAAGTCCATTCATACATACAATGTGTGGGAATTATTATGAAATTGAAAATGATCATATTTCTTTGACAATAAAAGACGCATATAAAAAAAAAATGACAAGCAGGCGATTGCACAAAGATTCCACCTAGTTTTAAGTCGTCATCTATTCATTATGTGCCGTGGGATATATATATTTAAATATGTTTATTTTTTGTGACTACTATTGTTGTTATGAAGAATGCATTGCAAAGGACTTGAACTATATTTGATTTCTATGATACTAGTTTAAAAACTGTTCATTAAAAAGCAATCGACGGGCCTCGTGGCGCATTGGTAAAACTACCGGCTGCAGCAATGAGGTCGGGGGTTCGATTCCCACCCGAGCACAAATATTTGTGACAAACATGAATATTTGTGTGGTGTCTAAGTATGTATTTACAAAAGAAAAGTATATATGTATTAATATCCGTTATCTAGTATCCATAACACAAGCATTTAGTTGCTTAGCTTGGAACTAGAGGGCGCTGTGTGTATTGTGTCCAAGATATTATTATTATTATTAATCTTAAATATAAAATTTTCGTGTTGCGATATTTGTGGTTAAACTCCTCCGAAACGGCTTTACTGACTCTCATGAAATTTTGTGTGCATATTGGATAGGTCTGAGAATCGGAAAACATCTATTTTTCATCCCCCTTAATTACAAGGGTAGTCCACCCCTCAATATTTTTTTTAATTTTTCGATATATTTCTGTTTTTTATTTTTTCTTATAAACGGGTTACAAAAACACAACCCTAAATTTTCAACCCCCTCAGATCAACCTCTATTTTTTAAATTTTATTTTTGGGCAAGACAACGTTTGCCGGGTCAGCTAGTTATATTATAAAGTTATGTTGCTAAAAGAATGGTTGACGCAAGACTGACTAAGCAGATATACAATGCAAAAGCGGACGGATGTAGGAGTCGAGGACGGCCAAGACACACATTCCAAGACCAAATAGAACGTGTTCTGGAGGAAGGTGATGTTAAGAGCCTCAAAAACCGACGCGCGTGCATGAAAAGAGTTATGAAAGTCAACGAAGCGACTGAGGTGTGTAAGAATCGTGCCCTATGGCGCCCTGTTCTCTCTGCCTACCCCGCAAGGGATTTGGCGTGAAGTTATGTATGTATGTTGCTAAAAATTCAAGTTGCTGATAAACCGAAAAATTTAAATGGTACGATTCTCAAACCTATCCGATATGCACACAAAATTTCATGAGAATCCGTCAAGCCATTTGGAGGATTTTACCCACAAACACAGCGACATGAGAATTTTATATTATTATATTAGATATTTGTGTATCTAAAGTCTCTTAATTACCTAGTGGTTAGCACCGACTCTTACCAGAATTCGAGTCCTGGGTCATACCAATGATTTATGACTTAAAAATTACATAAAAATCAAAATTGAAAAGAGAACTTATGTATGTATGTATCTGTAAATAAGAGTATTACGCTCGATCTATGGTTGGTTTCGTTCCAATTACATTTCAACGACTTAATTGGACATCTCAACGCATAATTGCCTTCGGCTATTAAAAGCGTGAAGTTATATTGTAGTGTTTATGTATGCTCATACAAATAGTTGTATATTAACATTAGTTTGGTGGACTTATATTCATAAAGTAGCTGGTTCAAATCTTGGTTTACAACAACGTATTTTCAGAGATTAAACGTATTTATAATATCTATGACTACAGCCAATATCCGATACTTGACTTGACGGTAGGTAGATCTTGTATTAAAGCGGATCTAATATTACGAATTTTATATTAATCACGTTTTTATATTGAATTTATTGTTTTTTTTTTCATAAATTTGGCCAACATCGAGTCTTATCTATTAGTATTTTTTCTTCTTTATAAAGCTAACGATCAACGCTACAAACGTCATTTTTGCAGGCCAGGGTGGTGAATCGTAGTGAAGTGATTTGAATTCTCGAAGGTTTTATGTAAATTTTAAGGTAGACATCTACGCAGTACGAGTAACACGTGTACAATGAACTACCAGTACTAGAGACTGCAATCAACGGCTGTATGCATAAATGAATCACAAAACTCATGAGTTATTGGCTACTATGAGTTTGTATAATAAACGGTATCTGGTGCAACACAAAATAACCTATATTCATTTGGACATTTTAATTACGACAAGATGTAAATTATATTTGAAATACTTCAAATGCCTTCTGTGATTGGTAGATTTATATATACAGATTTGGCGCATTGGTAAAACTACCGGCTGCAGCACTGAGGTCGGGGGTTTGATTCCCACCTGAGCACAAATATTTGTGACAAACATGAATATTTGTGCGGCGCCTGGGTGATTTTCTATGTAATATAATTATGTATTTCCAAAAGAAAAGTATATATGTATTAGTATCCGTTATCTAGTATCCATAGCACAAGCAATTAGTTGCTTAGTTTGGAACTGGAGGGCGCTGTGTGTATTGTTGTAAGGATGATTTACGGAATGACGCTCCCATACCGCGTTGAAAAAAAGCTTTTGATGAAAGGAATGAGACACGAGTGTCAATGTTAAACTAAGGGACGGAAATCCAGAGACGGTGCGGACATGTAGTAAGAAGTGATGATGTAACAGTGGTAGAGCCAAGCCGTTCGCTGCATGAATGGGCCGGCTCGACCGGTGAAATACCACGACCACTCAGAAGACCGACGTAAAGTGGCGCATGCCGCGTTTTGTTCGGTGAGAGAGGTACCCGGAGGCCCACCCCTTCCCCATCCTTTCCTATCCCCTGTCCCTTAATGGTCGGCAACGCAACAGTAACACTATATGTGTTGCTGGTGTCCATGGGCGGCGTTGGTTGCTTACCATCAGGTGACACGTCTGCTCGTTTGCCCTCCTATTCCATAAAAAAAAAAGATTGACTAAGCAGATACGGCGCACAACCGGGAAGGATGTAGTAATCAAGCATAGCAACGTCTTTCCAGGGCCAAATTGAACGTGCTTATAAGGAAGGTGATGGAGAAACTGTAAAAATCGGAAGGTAAAACGAGAGTTATGGAAGTAAAAGAAGCTAGTGATGCGTTTACAAATCGTGTCTTGAAGTGAATTTAACTAAATATTTGCTATAAAAAAAGAGCAAACTTACAATTTATTATCAAAACCTTTAATTTATGTATCTCATAAGATAATATATAATTTTACATCAAGACCCTTACGAAGCAGGAAGAGAAAAGTCGTATAAAACAAGATTTTTATACACCTCACCCGTTTCCTTGACTTTAATGGTTCTTGAAAATCCTGACGTCATATACAGAGATGACTCTATAAATTCGGTCTTGGAAAGTGCGTCATAGCCTTTCTCGACTCCTACGTTCGTTCACTTTTGCAGTCTATATTTGCTTAGTCATTTATTTTGGTTCATACATTCGCACGCTTAGCGACAATTAAGTGTAAAAAATCTTAACTAGATTATATTACCGAGTTATTCTGGATACGTGACTTAAATGTTGGATGTTGGTGTAAATGGGTCAATAGTCTAGGAGACGACAACTGGATCTCTCGGAAAATCGACGCAAAGTGGATCATGTCACGTTTTGTTCGTTGAAATATGTATCTAAAGACTCATTCTCCTCCTCATCCATCTCCTTATCCAAAGTGTAATGTAACACGCTTTCTAGGTTCGCCTTTTTCTCATAAAAACCAATATTTAATATAATCTTGATTGATAATACAAAAAACAACACAAAAATGTTTTTATCTGTGCCATTGTTTTAACTCTATATTCAATAATGAGAGCATATTTACTACGTACAGTAAAGTAATAAAAACATAACTTCACTCCTTTTTCTACTCGAAGGTGAAGGCAGCGGCTATTAAGGTTCCATTCGCGAATCGTTACCTCCACAAACAAATGGAATAGGTAGTGGAATCTATTGCTATACGCCGGAGGTACAAACTCAAACATAATTTCCGGCAAGAATTGGGATAAAACATTAGTCAAGTGCGAGCCAAGCCCGGAATCGATACCACGCCTTCTAAATCAGAAGTGGGACTCGTCCACTGAACCACCGAGACTATTATAATAAGAACGCGCTTATCAAATTAGGGTGAGTGTTTTAAGCAACACTTAGTAACGTAAGTGGTACCGATAATTGTCTGAGAGACTTTATCGCGTTTAACACTTTATCGATGAAAATTGATATAAATGAAGATAAATGTTTATTACATTTATTTATAGATCATTAATTGAACGCGAAAATCTTTGTTGAAAATATATAAATACATATCATACTGACCCAGCGAAGTTTGTTTCGCGTCAGAAGCATTGAACTAATTAAAAGAGTTTTTGTAAAATAAATAAAATAAATGTTATTCCTTATTACATCAGCTACATGCCAATAATAGTCCAGTCAAAATCGGTCCTGCCATTACAAAGATTAGCCTGAATAAACAGAGAGGCAGACAAAATGTGTGAAAACTGTTATTTTCGTGTATTACCTGTATTCATACACCTGCAGTAAATGCGGTTCTTTCAATATTACAAACAGACACTCGAATTGTTTTCGTATATGTGGACTAATTAAAAAATATTATTAGTTTAAAATTAACTGAAAGCTTACAGACTTATAATGTATATAGTGTCATAATATTATATTAAATTAAGTAAAGCGGTGATTTCTTAATTACAAATCAATAATAATTAACAATCTAAGTACAATTTAATTAATTTATTTTTTGCAATTACATGGCATTCAATTGAAATTATCGTCTCGATTGTCTAGTAGTGGCGTAGTGAGTCGACTTTTAGAGGTCCCAGGTTCAAACACGGATATGATATTTATAATTTACATCACATATTTCTATATTAAAGAAGTAGAATAACATTTTTTTAGCTTTAATAATACCGCCATCTATCTGTACCAATAATAACTAGGCGCTATTATTAATATAAAATTTTGTTTTTTTTATGCTATGTGGCAGAAACATACAAGCGGCTCCCCTGATCTTAAGCTACTAACGCCGTCCAAAGATACGTGCAATACAAGACAGAATAAAAATTGCGTTAACGATGTCGCAAGTGGGATGAGAAGGGAAGGAGTTGAGCCTCCGGATATTTCTCACATAGGACAAAACGTGGTCTGAGCCACTTTACGTCGATGACTACATGAAAAGAACTATTAATAATCTCTAAAGTCATCATCATCATCATCAGCCTATTGCAGTCCACTGCTGGACATAGGCCTCTCCCATTGTGCGCCACAACATCCGATTCTCTGCCTTCCGCATCCAGTCTTTTCTAGCAGCCCTTCTCAGTTCGTCTGACCATCGGGCCGGTGGGCGTCCTACGCTACGTTTACCAAGACGCGGTCTCCACTCTATGACCTTCTTACTCCATCTACCATCGGTCCTTCGATAGATATGACCAGCCCATGTCAGGCAATCTCTAAAGTCATCCGTTACCAATGTGAATGATAACGATCATTACAAAATCAACTTGGAGTCCATTGATTTGCAATAATCTGTTAAAGCAATTAACTATGACTCTGACACAATCGTATTTTGGCAATTGCAGGCAGCAATGAGAGAGGTTTTTAAATTATTGCTAAGTAGCTGTTTTCCATTTAATTAATACCGTTAGCACTAGCTGTGCCTGTGTAAACTCTATAGTGGTCCAGTGGTCGACCACCCCGCTTCTGAATCAAGAGGTCGTGGGTTCGAATCCTGCGCCACATCAATGACTTTTTGAAATTCTTATCGAAAATTATGTGTGTTACTGAATAATTTGTGCCCGATATGGTAATAGGTTAGCCACTTATTCCATTTGGGTCGTAAACATAACGGCGAGACGAGGCTTTACAGCCGCTGCCGACACTTTACAGCTGTAGACGTCACCATAAAATAACAAATATACTATTCCAGCGCCATTA
Organism: Euproctis similis; assembly: GCA_905147225.2. Lineage (NCBI taxonomy): Eukaryota > Metazoa > Arthropoda > Insecta > Lepidoptera > Erebidae > Euproctis > Euproctis similis. The sequence continues at coordinate 10,043,957 of LR990122.1, forward strand.
TAAGGTGGTTCATTGCCCACCCCCAATTAGTGATAGCGTAATAATATCTAGCCTATGTGTTAACCCGGCCTCTTGGTAATATTCATGCAAAATTGGAAATCAAAATATGCAGCACTTTTAGAGTTTATCCGTAACAAACATACAAGCAATCCGCCAAAAATTTAAAAACTGTATTTTTAGGTTCGTTAACGGATCATGTCCCAAGTAAATTATTCAAAATACAATATTCACGACTTTCCTACGACATTTTATTATTTGTGTAGATAATATTAGTAGATAACGGTGGTAGAGCCAAGCAGTTCACTGCATAAATGGGCCGGCTCGACCGGTGAAATACCACGGCCTCTCAGAATATCGACGTAAAGTGGATCATGCCGCGTTTCCTTCGGTAAAGGAGATTTCCGCTCCCATTCCCATTCTAATCCCTTAAAGGCCGGCAACGCATCTGTAACACTATGTATTACAGGTGTCCATGGGCGGCGGTTGTTTGCCTAACGTCAGGTTACCCGCTTGCTCAATTGCCCTCCTATTCCATAGTAAAATTAAAAAAAAAACTTTTTGTAACTTCATGCCTTTTTGAACTCCGAGGTATAAGCAATGGCTGTTACACACAGAATTTCATCCTCAAATGATGGCGTGACCTATTGACACACATCGATTACTTCTGAAATATAACATAACATAACTTCACGCCTTTTTCTACCCGAAGGTGTAGGCAGCGGCTGTTAAGCCTCGTCTCGTCGTTATGTTTACGTCCCAAATGGAATAGGTGGCGAACCTATTGACATACCGGGCACAAAGATGTTAGTCATCGATATTTATCACACGTAACTTCCGAAAATTTCGAAAATTCATTGGTGTGTGCCAGAATTTGAACCCAATACTTCTTGAATCAGAAGCGGGGTGCTAGCCACTGCGCCAACGAGACTGTTTAGATGAAATATAAAACAGAAAACAGTTTTTTTTTTATATGACTTCTTGATTCAGAAACTTAGTACTCAACCATGTACCATGTACAAAATAATATAAATAATGTTATATGTTTGCAAATATTAATTTTGTGGTGTGGCGCAATTGGACAGGAAGTATGAATACCAACTTGCATTACTTAAGTAGTCGAAACAAAATTACTGGTTTTATAGATATTACTGGTTGTTGCTTCCATTTGGCTTTACCATCCGCAGTTTGACCTTGGCCTGTTTACTTAACTCTATCTTCTTGCCATAATAGAGCTCATGTTGTTCTCCAGGACCCGTTCTTTACGTCCCCACCAAATTTCATCTGCTCTTTCGTCGGAATTCCCACAGAGAAAAGTTACTGTTTTTTTTAATTATTCGTGTTTAGTACTATTAATGTTTCATTGGATATGTCATTTTAATTTCCATAGACTATTTTTACGTATTCAGAATTAAAATATTTTACAATAGATATATATAACTTCACGCCTTTTGTTACCCGAATGTGTAGGCAGACGCTGTTAAGCCTCGTCTCGCCGTTATGTTTATGTCCCAAATGGAATAGGTGGTGAACCTATTGCCATAGAGTGGCACAAAGTTTTTTAGTCTTCGATATTTATCACACTTAACTTCAGAAAACAATTTCGAAAAGTCATTGGTGTGCCGGGAGTTCGCTGAGAAGCCGCAACCTCTGGGTTCAGAAGCCACATAAGCGCGTGCTTGACCACTGGACCACCAAGACTACTTACTACGTACTTAGCTGTCTCCCTAATAAATAAAAAGATAAACCGCGAAATTAAATAATTAGGTACTTGTTTGATTCGAAACAACATGCGTAGTTCATTCAATAGTGCGTTACAACAATGTGTATTTTTTTTGTTTTTTTTTTATGGCACCGCATTCTAGTCCTTAATCCGAAACATATACAATACAAAACCGTTATGTGTTGCCAGTTATCATAATATATAGTTTGCTTTATTGTGTGCGAATATATAGGTATAGTATGAAACAATGGGTTCCCATGGACGGATTGCCATCAGCTGTAAACTTGCAACATTACGCAATGAAGACGTAGATAGCGAAAGATATTTTTTGTTTTGTTTGAAACACGTGTGAGCGCACGATATGTGTATCGAGGTCTTTAGGTAAAGTGTAGACAGCGTACATGATTTTTTTTTTAAACTTTAACGACTTCAAAAATAGTAAAAAATATTAGCAAAGAAATTGATTGATTAACATGTAATATATTGAAAAGGTTTATACGCACACATTCTCACTGAGAACCTTTGTAACTAAACACAAATTTCCTAAATATGTGCATTTTATTTTCTCAATATTTTACTGTATAAAATTACCTATGATAAAATAGTTTTCTAAATGTTATACTGAGGTCATTGCACAGTTGTTTTTGAAGTCAGTACCAATGTGTTATTTATATAATAAAACTCTTAAAGCAAAATTACGAAGACAAAGAATATTTGTAGTCTATTTATCGTTTTTCAGATTCGTCCTTATTTTACATACATAACTTCACGCTAAATCCCTTGCGGGGTAGGCAGAGAGAACAGAGCGCCATAGGGCACGATTCTTACACGCCTCACTCGCTTCCTTGACTTTCATAACTCTTTTCATGCACGCGCGTCTCTCTTAACATTATGTTATCTCTTAACATTCGTCCTTATTTTCTTTATATTTTTTTGCTATCGCAATAATAATCATGAGAGTATTGAGCAATTGAAGTTGGAAATAATCTATTATAAAATGTTTCTATATATATTTGATTTCAAAGTGGTTATAACCTAAGGATTCGGATAATTGAAGGCTATAACGGCATCTGCCAATAAAATGTTCCTGTTGTATCTCAAAGTAGTAATGACATATTTTGTGAACAGTTTTTTTTTTTTCAATTTAAATGTATTTATAAAGAGCTAGTGTAGATTGCTTTACAAATAGATCTAGTGTTGATCTTTTTATTGACAATACACATAAAAAATATTCAAATGAACTATTCATGGTAACTTATTATAGATGCATTGAAAATGATAAATTAATGCACCCTTTTTCTTGGTCACATATTTATTCAAAAAAAAAAATAACGATCTAATACAAAATTGCAATGATTTTAAGGAGATTCGTAAAATAATTGGTTCATCACCGGATATGAATCCGGGACGAAGCAAATGAGAGTGATCCTGTTAGAGCACTAAATTATCCGAAATAAAACTCGTCATTATGTACGTGTGTAACTTCATTTTTCTAACAAAAGGTGTAGATAATTACGTCACAAATGGATTAAGTGCCGCGCCTATTGCCATTACACCGGGCACAAAGTTATCAGGCATCGATATTTATCAGACACAAATTCCGAAAAGAATGCATTCTTTTCGGCATTCAAACCAATGTGTGACTGTGGAATATAACACGACCTACGAATCAGTAGAGGCGACCTCAACCGCTAGACTACGGAGACTTTTATTCTACTTGTTATTAAATAAATTATATTATCTATTTATTTCTAAGACTTTCGCTAATCTCACTCATTGATTAAAACAACTTTTAGGATTATATTTTAGGATTAGAAAATAAGATAATTTGTAATAATTTAATAAACAACTTTTACTTATTAAATCATACAACAAAGGATCTTTAGAAGCAGGATATATGAATGCATCTTATAAATAAGTATTTAACTTTTGTTCTCATGGTCTGGTGTGGGTTACCAATAGTAAAAATCATATTTTTGACATCAACTTTTTGATTTTTATTTCCAAAAAGTGGGTGCTCTCTGTATCAATGAAAATAGCTTTTGAACAACTACCATCTTTTTGTTCATCACTCGTGAAAATGATCTCTGTAAAGAGTTCGAAACGTCGGGAAATAAATATAAATAAATAATAAATGAACGCGATATAATCCTAAAAGTTGTTTTAATCAATTATATTATCTATATAAAAAAATATTTATAATTGTATCGTATTCCAATTCAGTAAATGGCAAACTATACTGTAGGTAATCTCACATTGCAATATTAATGCAATTATTAGTAATAAAATAATTAAATTTATATCAGTAAGTAAAATTAATTTTAATTACGTTCAGTTCCGCTCGGATTTGATTCAGGGACGATAAATCAAATTGGAACAAATCATTATATTATTCATCGCGTTATTGAGTCCTAAATTACAATAATAATGTTTTGGTAGCAATTCGAAAAGCTCCATCTAGTTTCAAGCGGATGTACCTCAGTCATCATGACACAATAGTTTGTACTTGATTGGGCATCAAACCAGCTATATAATAAGCATTAGGTTGATATCAATGGTTATTGTGAAATTAAACGGATATTTTTCTTTGTTTTGTTTTGTTTTTCTTTTGTTTTGAAAGTTGCGCCAATAACTAAAAAGTTAAGTGGAAATCGCCTTGCGTGTTATGGGCATGCAATGATGCACGTCGCGAAAAGAGTGATGAATCTGTAATTTGCAAGGGAACAAGAGAAGAAGGAAACCTAAAAAATATGGATAGATTGTGTGAAATATGATATGATTAGGAAGGGTATTGCTGGTTAAGAACCGAATGATAGGGAAGCGTAGACAAAAAAAAACCTATTGTGCCGACCCCTACTGATGGGAACAGGTCAGGAAGACAATTTGTGATTTTATATTATAGGTAAATCGTTTGAATCACTTTTGTTTTAAAATTCCTTAAATGGATATAAATATTAATAATCTTTTGTTTTGTTATAGAGAAATTGTCTTTGAAATTTGGCTTCGGGCAATAACTAAACTAGGCGATAAAAATGAAAAATAAATTGATTTCACCAAAATTATTAATGAGCTTATTTACTTTTGAGTTTAATTGTTACTGTCGTAGATATTATTAATGTAAATATTTAATATAAGTATCGTTTTGGTCGAAAATATATCACTGATCATTAGAGAGTGCTTTGTACATGGCACCGCTTTTATTTAATAGAATATTAATCTTCACAAGCCTTAGGCGGCGGTACCCTTACTTGGTATATTCTATGCAAAACGGATGTCCGGTAGAGAGAAAGGTTTTTACACTAACTGGAGATTTTATTATGAATTCTAAACTATATATTAAATGTAAAATTTAATTAGTTTGTGTATGACGCCATCACGATTGAAGTACTTAAAGAACTGCCACTGATATGAATGTTAGAATGGTAGGGATTCGATGAACAGATCTTGATAAAATTTCGACTAGAGATAGATGATACTGAATTATTTGACTTATATATTTGTTTCGTCTTAAATGAACCACAGGTTCTTGTTACTCAGTACAAAAGTAAGTTAAATAAACACAGCATAATTTTGACTCTTATTAGTTATTCTAATAAAAAATGATAATGGAAGATGCAAGATTGACTTAGCACATATACAATCCAAAAGCAGATGGATGTAGTAGTCGAGGACGGCCACGACACAAATTCCATGACCAAATAGAAGGAATTCTTGAGGAAGGTGATATGAGGAGCCCCAAAAGTTATGAAAGTCAAAGAATCGAGTGAGGGATGTGCTTTATAGCGCTTTGTTCTCTCTGCCTAGCCCGCAAGGGATTTGGCATAAAGTTATGTATCTATAGGTGTTATATTTTGAACGACCTCAGAAATTACACTGCAAATTTATGAAAATTAATGTGGAAATTATTCAGAGACCGTCTACGGGCAGTCTGTGCATTTTTCAATTTAAATATTTTATCTATCACGGTGTACTTGAATGCAGAATGTCTTAAATTTCCTTGAATTTTGATCAGTGAACTATATATTTGAGTCTGTGTCGTAATTGCTAGCGAATATTACTAACGAAATTAGACCATTTTTTCTAAGATATAAAGTTGAAAATTGCTTGATCTATAAAAAGAAAACAAGTTCAACCCTATAATGTTATACTATAAGTTTTTTTTTCTATTATGATAACGATTCATGTGTCTGGTGCAGTAGACGAATAGAATATTAAATTTTTTATAGATGTCTTTATATTTTTAGGTTGAACGTACGTTTTTTATGATAAAACTGCATTTTAAATGATCAATATACGTATGCAAGTGTAATGATTTATTTTAAAATAATCAAAGATTTATTTATGTCTGAATTTCAGTAGTCTTTAGATAACTTCGCTAGAAGTTGTTAGAATGTATGAGTGTGTATGGGCTTTAATTTAAAAATTGTCGTTTGCAGCCGTCACTTCAGCTAAAGCACTATGAGGCTCGTAAATAAATATGTAAAAATGTAGATTACAAGACCAACATAACTTGACACCTTCTTATACCGGAAGGAGTAGACAGCGGCGGTTAAAACCTCGACTCGCCGAATTGTTCTGTCTATTGTCACAAACGGAATAGGTGGCGAACCTATTGACATACATCGGACACACAGTATTCAGTCATCAATATGTTTTTACAAAACTTCCAAAAAGAATACCGATAAACCATTGGTGTGAGACGGAAACGATAACACGACCTCTTAATCAGAAATGGGGAACTCCACCACCAAGACTACGCATGTAGGTTTAACGTAAAATTACATATAACATAACATAACTTCACGCCTTTTGTTACCCGAAGGTGTAGGCACCGGCTGTTAAGCCTCGTCTCGCCGTTATGTTTACGTCCGAAATGGAATAGGTGGCGAACCTATTGCCATACCGGGCATAAAGTTTTTCAGTCATCGATATTTATCGCACATAACTTCCGAAAACAATCTCGAAAGGTCATTGGTGTGAGCCAGTGTCTGGAATCGAAACCGGACCTCTGGATCAGAAGCCGTGCGCTCGACCACTGCGCCACCGAGACTTAACGTAAAATTCATACCTTAATTTGGCCAATTGTTAAAACAATTATTACAAATGTTTATACATAAATATAGTAACAATTTGACTATTCAAATCACGCACTGCGAAAGCATATGACTAGAATAATCTTTAAGGCTGTACCTATCGATAATTAGAAATGAACGACGATTATATGCTAATGTCGCAGACAGAGTCTCGTTTTGAAACCATACATTTCTCACTACACCCACTTTGTCACCAGTAATAGTTAGTATACATACCTACTCAGTCAGTATAATACTATTAATAATCTTAGAAATAATAATATGTCTGTAAATTTCGATTTATCGCGCGGCGAACTCCTTTCCCTCTCCGAAAGTCTCGGTAGTCCAGTGGTCGAGATAAATAACGATGACTGTCAATAGGTTTGGCACCTATTCCATTTTGGGACGTAACGTTTAACAACCGTTGGCTACACCATCGGGTAGAAATAGGCGTGAAGTTATGAACTCCTTTTTCACCCCATTAGCTGAAATCGCATCCCTCTTTATGTTGCAGATGTTCATAGGTTGTATTAGTCACTTATCACCCCCTTCCATTAGTAATGTTATATTAAATTTAAATATTTTTACATACATACATACATAACTTCACGCCAAATCCCTTGCGGGGTAGGCAGAGAGAACAGATTATATATTTTTGTGTAATAAATTATCGATATTTAACAATATAATGCCTTATATATAGCAATAGACTAACCACCCTGTGGTTATATATATTTAACTTATGGATATAAATATGCCCTGCCTACACCTTCATGAGTGAAAATATTAAAAATAGGAAATTAATTTGGGGCAGATTTACTTTTAATGCAAGCTAACATCATAAATAAGATAGATCACTACACATGTGGTAGAGCCAACCAGTTCGTTGCATGAAAGGGCCGATTGCACCGATGAAATACCACGACCTCTCAGAACATCGACGTAAAGTAGTTCATGCCGCGTTTCGTTCGGTGAGAGGGGTACCAGGGAGCCCACCTCCCGTCCCCATCTTTTATCATCCTACTGCCTTGCCTACTACCCTTACCATAAGGTAGCACGTTTGCCCGGCTCGTTTGCCCTCCTATCTTATAAAAAATCATGTACCCATCCATCTTACGAAATATACTCAGGTAGGCATGAGTAATGAATGTCAGCATTTATTTGACCAAGATGAAAAAAAATAAAAATAAAAACCGGCTACTTGTCGCTGTACTGATCGATATTAAATTGGACAAGTATTTCTATTACCTAACTGCACACGTATTCAGTGTCAGTCGGTGAAAGCGAAATTTTAATTACTTTTTATACTTAAAAGTAGAGATGACACGGCGTTTCAGGTTTATTTTTCAGAGTTTTGTGATTAAAATTTTACTTTCGATGTAACATAATATTTTCGAAATTGTTTTTTGGAAGTTATGTGTGATAAATACCGATGACTGACAAACTTTGTGCCCGGTATGGCAATAGCTTCGCCACCTATTCCATTTGGGACGTAAACATAACGGCGAGACGAGGCTTAACAGCCGCTGCCTACACCTTCGGGTAACAAAAGGCGTGAAGTTATGTTATGTTATTTAACATAATATTTATTTAACTAGATCACAAGAAGGAAGAAGAAATAAAGGAAGAAGAAATCCATGAAGAATGAATTAATTTTTAGCGCTTCAGAAATTCAAGAAATGCTGCGCTATGTTAAATAAAGTAAAAAAAAATGCAAATCGAATAATTTATATTTAGTTTAGTTCGTTTCACTAAAAAAAGTATAATTGTGATTTTTGAGCTCAAAATTAATACTAAAACATAACATAACTTCACGCCTTTCTCTACCCGAAGGTATAGGGAGCGACTGTTAATCCTCGTCTCACCGTTATGTTTACGTCTCAAATGGAATAGGTGGCGCACCTATTGCCATATCGGGCATAGAGTTTTCAGTCATCGAAATTTTTCACACATAACTTCCGAAGAGAACTTCGAAAAGTGGTGTGAGCCAGTGTGAGGATGTGAACCCGCGACCTCTAGATTCAGAAACGGGGTCCTCAACCACTGGACCATCGAGACTATTTGGAATTTAATTATTTATGTTACATAATGCAAGTACAAAATAAGACTCGGTTGTTTTGATGGCGATAAAAGGAATCAGAAGCAATAAATAAAACATGTCACCTGATTTTTATATTCTCGATAAAATTGAATAAACTTATGCTTTACTATATGATTAAAATAAATACAATATTAAAACATTATCCAATTTAAAGCAAATTAATTGCTTTTAATAATAAATACATAAATACAAAACAATACAATTTGGCTTGCTTTATAAAAAACATGCAAAATACTTGTGTTAAAAACTAACATCTGCGGGAGTACGGTATAAAAAACTTATGCTTTATAGCGGTCTGTTCTTCCTGCCCACCTTTTCTACTTAGCGTGAATGTATCGTTGTTAATTGTGTAAAAAAAGTATGAATCCCATTGACGGCGAATGGTCAATATATGGTAGCATTTATCGAACAAAGTCGAATACAAAAACTGAAATAAAAATATTTAGGTTATGTGTTGACAGTAGCTAAAACATGTTACGTATAAACCTACCTTTTTATTTGCCCCGTCGGTCGAGTGATATAAGGTTCTGATAATACCGATATCGCGAACCGGGTTCTACTGAATTTTATTTTTTATTTTTTTGGAAGCCGCCAGAAACATTGAATTTCTTTTAAGTAGCTAAGATACGTGTGAGAACCGCTTTTTAAAACTATTTATATATTAAAAAATGGACAGCAATCTAGATTCCAACATGTACTGTTAGGGTATTTTTTTGGTTTTTTATGAGATAGGAGATCAACCGGGCATGCGGTTATTGACTAGCGCCGATCATGGACAGTTGTAACTCAGATAGGGTTAGAGTTTCCGTTGCCGGCCTTTAAGAGAGGATAGGAAGAAGAGGAAGGGGGTGGGCATCCAGATACCTTGCTCACTGAACGAAACGTGGCATGAGCCACTTTACGTCGAAATTCCGAGATGCTGTGGTATTTCAAAACTGCGTGGGATGTATAATCGCGAATTCATTTGGCGTGCAATATTCAAGATCTAATCAGCAGCAAAAATATGCTGCAATTTCTTAAATAACTGCGATTCACTTTTGATATGCTTTTAAAGAAAAATCTAGATTATTTTAAGTTATTTTTTGTTGTATGTAAATTTCGTGTTTTTGAGAAGTGAGAGTTTGTATTTGTTTGTTTGATAATTTTAGGATAAACTTAATATTAATATCACGGCGCTAAAGTAAAAAAAAATAAGGTCTGAATATCCTGTCTACCTACGTTAGATTTATAATTTAGAGAAGTGGTTTTATTAATAATAAACCTAGTTAAATAACTGGGACGATTTCCTATAGACGATCGCCAGTTCGAATCCTGCTATAGTTACAAATTTTTCCAATTATCAAGTACTGAACAAATAATATCGCATATAAGCGGGCACATATTAACAAGAACAAATATTTCGTTCAGTTTTGCAACAAAAAGCAGCCTGCAACTTTGAATATCAAAGGCGCGAAGTTATATTAAAAATGAATCAAATATAATTAGGAATATTTTCATCTTATAGTTTCTGATTTGGTATATTGTATAAAATTATCATTTAAAAAAGTCGAAAGTTATTAAAAGGTTTTAATGGATTTTATAATATAACTTCATGTTAAGTTCTTTGCGGTGTAGGCAGAAAGAACTAAATATTTGGTCTGATCTAAGACAATTAAAACAATTGAGATAATAACAGACTCACTATTAAGTATTCTTCTAATTACTCTATATAGTCTATACAAATATTTGTAATGATAAATAGTTAAAATACAATAAAATATTTTACCTACTTAAATAAAATATATTTTAATAATTAAAATTTGTTATTAATATGAAGTTTATATTAATATTTTCTGTTTCTTGAAACACAAGTAAAGTGTCACTCTCAAAAAGTTGGCTACTAATTAATGGCTAAACAATTCTCAATAAAAAAATCTATCAAAAAAATATTAAACATTTGAAGCTCCATATTTAAAAGTCTACAAATAATTGAATTATAACAAATGTAAATCTAATCGCTAAATGTCTAAAATCAGGGACAATGGTAGAGAAAAAAAAGAAAAAAAAGCGTTGCCGTCGGACGGCGGGCGGCGTACTACGCCGACGGCGGGCGGCGTATCAAACCTAACTGTTCTGCTTTACTAGGTCGAATAATCTTATTTAATGTTTTTATTACTATTATTTAGTTTTTTTTCTATTGCAATCACAAACAGTGAAATTACAAGTGAAACTATGCCCCTCACTTTTATTATTTTTGTTTTATTTCTTATTAAATAGAAAAATGATACCCGAAATGGGTTCTCTTTTTAATTAAAAAAGAAAAACATGTAACCACGAAAATTGGCCAATTTTAACCGACTGTCACCTTCTAGATTAAGATTTGAGTTGATCTAAATCTTCATGCATCTTTCTGTAATAAGTAGTTTTTAATTTACTTTAAAAAAAGACCATAAATCCGAGCTTGATAAAGTGAATCATATAAATACTATTTTTTTAAATATTTTAGACGAGTTGATTTACTTAATGAAGGGTATTAAAAAATAAGGTTTCTATAGTATTTAAATAACTATAAAAATCTTTGTAAAATATTAATTTCTAACAAGAAGTTTGAAGTTAAAAAATCGATTCACAGTAGTGCTAAAATATCAGTTTTGAACAACCATCGCATCAGTCTTAAGGTTACTTTATTATTGCCTTAACATAAAAATAAAGTATTTGTCTTGACCATATTTTTTATTAATATGCGTTATTAAAGTTGTAAATTAGTATTCAAACGTTTAGTTATTTCAAATAATCTTTAACCCAAATGGCTGTTGAGACATTAAATAAATTACTTTGAAAAAAATTAAAGTCGTGAAAAAAAGGATGAATATCGTTTAATTATTGCTACTGTCAGAGAACTGAAGAAATAAAATTGCTAATTAATTAAAAATATATTAATTTATTCAGACGTTGAATTCTACGACATGTTTACATAATAAATTAAACAATGATTTAGTTAATTATAAATTAATTAATTTAATATTTTCATTCCAATTGAATAGATTTATAACGAAAGTAGCGATACCACCTCTTATTTATATTTTCGAGACCACATAAAATACATATATTTAAATTAGTTTTTTGATTAACCAAAGACCAAATTTGTGGCATAAAACTTAATTTTATAATTATAGAAAGAACATTTTTATGTAAAAAGCTGTAATATATAGAAAAATTGTTGACCTACCTGATGAAGCACAAAACTCGAAAAATCTCAGCAGATCCTTTTTCAATAGTTTTTTTTTATATAATTCTGTCCGTTCACTACGCACCAAAAATAAAAATCTAATTAAATATAATATTGTCAAACAATCAATTCGTCATCAATATTAATTCTATTTATACACACTACGAGTTAATCAGTTTCACTTTCATATGAGTACACTTTTCTTACGTTCCAAATACAATGCCAATATACACACAAATTATTAACAATAATAATGATTAAAAAAAAACAATAAAAAAAATAGTTCGTTATATGCGTTCAGTTTTATCACTGAGCACTAGTTTATTGAATAAAAATATCCATTCCATCACTAAAAAAAAGGGGGTGATATGTTAAATTAATAAGCGCGCGAGCTTAATGCTACGGAGCGGTACTGTATGCGCGTGCGCAGGTCGGCGAGGCATCGCGTTATCAGCGCGAGCGGCGCGCTCCGCGACAACAACAGAGCTTGAGAGTCGATCTCAATAATAACAAGAAAAGAAAACGGTCCAGTTTCAGCTGGGCTTCCGGATGGGTCTTGGACGGGGCGCGGGCGATATCAGTCGTACTGCTCACACGTAAGGTGGTGTTTCACTCTCTCTCTCTGTCTAACGGTATCGGTGCGCGCGCGCAGCTTGAACGATAGCATAGCCCAGTCGCGAATGCGACACCACCCGGTACGCTTGTACACGAAGCCTCCGTATTCTACTAACGCTGGACCGCTATTTTTCCCGCCATTCTTACGTCTATAACATCGAACGATCAAACTTAAGTCATTTATTTTAAGTTTCATTTAACTATATATTATTTTTTTAAGTGTATTGTGTAATAAATATCGATAATTGAAAATGGCAATAGGTTTCGCTTCCCTACTTTTTGGACTGATACCTTGTGGGCATAGAAGGCGTGAAGTTATCATAATATTTTAATATATTTTCAGCAATAAATAAATATCTGCGTAGATATTAATGGCTAAAATGCAAAACAGTAATCTTCTTATCGCGTTGATGTCTATTGTAGGTAACTCATTTCTTCGGGCTAACTTGATTTGTTTATTTAACATATATAATAACAATTACAATAGATCCTTATTAGTGTAATTAAATAAACAATATGTTATTGAAATTTTTGTTGAATTGAAATTTCGTTTATTTCATATTTTAGTTTGTATTGTATTAGATTATGCTTAGTAGAATTTCAGTTTGTATGACATTAAGTTTTATCTTCAAATGTTTAATATATAATGCTATAGACAGCATTTCTTCTGGTTTTGCTCCGAAATTGTTGGCTTAAAGTTGATTTTTTTTAGGGATTGTACGAGCGTGTCGAAGTTTTCACTAAACTGATATTTGATTTTGTTTACATAATATTTCAATCAATCTGAAGTCTCGGTGGCGCAGTGGTCGAGCACACGGCTTCTGATCCGGAAGTCAGGGGGCGAATCCTGACACTGGCTCACACCAATGACTTTTAGAAATTATTTTCGGAAGATATGTGTGATGTATTTATCGCTAAGACTTTCGCGAATCTCACTCATTGATTAAAACAACTTTTAGGATTATATCGCGTTTATTTATCATTTATTTATATTTATTTCCCGATTATATATTTATATATTTACTCTTTACAGAGCTCTGTAAAGAGTTCGAAACGTCGGGAAATAAATATAAATAAATGATAAATAAACACGATATAATCCTAAAAGTTGTTTTAATCTATGTGTGATGAATATCAATGACTGCAAAAATTTGTGCCCGGTATGGCAATAGGATCGCCACCTATTCCATTTGGGACGCAAACATAACGGCAAGACGAGGCTTAACAGCCGCTGCCTACACCTACGGGTAACAAAGGCGTTAAGTTATGTTTATGTTTATAAGTTATTTAATAAATAACATTTATACATAGCTTCACATTTACCATGAATTGATTACAATATCATCTATAAATTAATAACAACAAAGACATCGAAAAAATCACATTCAAAATCTCATGATTTTAAATAATATATAATCATTACATAGTATAAAACAAAGTCACTTTCCGCTGTCTGTCCCCTTATATTCGTATATCTTTAAAACTAAGCAACGGATTTTAATGCGGTTTTTTTAATAGTTAGAGGGTGTTAACGGGGTGGTTTTGATATACAATATATAATATATATAATTCATGTATAGTGTAGTAAAAAAAAGTGATAATTTTCAAGATTTTGATCTTTAATCGCAAACGCTGCCTGAACCCTAAGTGATAAAACAAAATAATGTACTACATTGTTATACACCTTCAAAAGATCTACAACAAAATCCGCGAGGGCAGATGTCTACCTCTTAGGGATAACCCACAATGACCATTTTTATTTTTTTACTTTTCACGAGAAATAAAGGCTTATTTACGAAGCGATTTGAAACATTACAGCATTAATTTTCATCCAGTTAAGTGTATTAAATAGATTGTGCATTTAATATAGATCAATATTGCCCTTTACAGTATGAAATTTGAACAAATATTTACGAAGTTAATACAGTATTAACATAGCGGGACATAGTTGTTGCGTTGCGCGCCAAAACGCGTGTCGATAAATAGCACAAATTGAACTTTTTAACATCCAATTTTTACTCATTTATTACTTTTGATGCGGAACAAAGTTCGCCGGGTCAGCTAGTACATTATAAAATACATACGTGAAGTTATGGTTCAGATTTATTTCGGTATGTTCTTGGCAATAGGTAAATAATCCGCAACGTAACATACTTATGTAATATTTTAATTTTTATACATCTATTGCTTATATATAAGAGTGGTGGAGCCAAACAGTTCGCTGCATGAATGGGCCTCCTCGACCTCTGAAAAGCCACGACCTCTCAAAATATCGATGTAAAGTGTTTCATGACACGTTTCGTTCGAAGATAGAGGTATCCCTTCCCCCCACTTCCCATCCTACTCTCTTAAAGGTCGGCAACCCAATTGTAGCAATCTACGCAATCTGTGTTGCACGTGTCCAGGATCCCCTTGCTCGTTTGTCCCCGTGATTCATAAAAAATGTTGGAAGATGAACTGGTGGTGAACCGTGTCAACCGCTGCTCAAGGAGTCGACTACTAACTAGTATTATTCTCTATTAATATAACTAACTCTGAATCATTTACGATCTCATGTCTTTATTCATTCGGTAGTTAAGTTATAATTTTGTGTCATTACATACAACATACGCAACACGCGTACCAAATACGAGTATGAAGTTGTGAACACTTAAAAAAAAAACAAAATCTGTCACGTATTTTTTCGTTACATCTCGGAAATTACTCAGGCCATTATGTTAAAATCAACACCGCAGTAACTCTTCATTACCGCGGCCCCGGGCGACACGGAAAACTTGCCCCTACTGCAGATTTAATCTGAATCTGAATTGCCAAAATTATTAAGTGGCGGGGCAATCAAAATGAAAAATAAATTATTTCAGAGATCAGTGTAGTGCCGAGATGGTTAAAGCAGAACCCCCACATTAAAAATATATATTGACCACAAGCTGTTGAACGGTTATTTTTTAAATAGATCTAAGCAGGCCTTTTTGGCGATACAAAAAATGGAGCTATGGGGCATAATGGAGCCTAAAAATAATAGCCATAAAAGTTTGCAAGCTATGATTTTATTATGAGTCTAAGGTAATTAAAACTTGTATATGGCACCCCCCTCTCTATTGGCAATCCGTTGACATTTCCCGCATAACAATTGCCATTAATTGCCAAGAGGATTGCACATCAATCTAATGCGAACTAGTGCTAACTATACATCTTTAATAGCCCCCATTTATTTCATAGTATCGTGTGAAAATCAAAGTAAATGGTTACAGTTCAAGGTTTTGGGAGATTCTCTTCATTGTTAAAATCTGTATCAAAAGATACGTACACCCAACGACAATAATGAATTGTATGACCTTTGTAATATAAGAAAAAAAATTGCTGATGATTCAATTTGAAATTGTTTCAAAAATAAAAATTGTGTAATATTAAATTTATTGATTAATTTTGAAAAAAAAATGCTTAGATGGTTTGGAGATGAAGAAAGGATGGACGAAAGAAGACTTTATGAGACAAATATGAAAGGGCAAACTGATAAAGGTCGACCTAGACAAATCTATAACTATCAAATCAATGATGCATTGAAGAGAGGTCAGATCAAGAGTGACTAAAGCGACGAACTTGTATGTAAGCAATAATGAGAGTGGAGGAAGCAAGAATTGTATGTCAGGATCGTAGCAAATGGAAAGAGTGAGAGGAAAGTGCGGGGTAGGCACAGACATGGCAAAAAGGTGTGTTTTGTATGTAACATTCATTATGAAGAGTAAGAAATAGTTATAATCTATTTATGTGTTAAGCTCTTATTTAAAACAAATATATTTTTAATACATGTATAGAAAATATAGGATATGCTTCTATTATTCAGTTTATACCACTAACCATTAGATTGTGATTATTACTACTAGTAAAATGTCACATTTTTTTTTTCTATAAGCACTTCAAGTTTCTCCTGGTGTTGCTTTCTCTTTTTAAATTATTAAATTTATTCTCTTATTTTTGTTCACTTTATTTCGCATCATGGTTATGATAGTCGCACTTATAAGGTAAATTGGCACTGAATATGCTTAAATAACTTGATATTCTAATTAACTTCTTCTTTTTTTATGGGATAAAAGGGCAAACGAGCAGACGTGTCACCTGATGGTAAGCAACCAACGCCTCTCATGGACACCAGTAACACATATTGTGTTACTGTTGCGTGGCCGACCTTTAAAGGATAGGGGATAGGGAAGGATGGGGAAGGGGGTGGGCCTCCGGGTACCTCTCTCACCGAACGAAACGCGGCATGAGCCACTTTACGTCGATCTTCTGAGAGGTCGTAGTATTTCACCGGTCGAGCCGACCCATTCACGCAGCAAACTGCTTGGCTCTACCACTGTTGTATGTTGACAGAATGAAGTACTCCGCCACCTGGAGACGTCATAAAATAACCATAACTCTCTTTTTCAATTGAATAACATTTTATCCTTTTTTCTTTTATAAATTATAAAATTTTATGATCACATAAATTCTACCTATACATTTCATTATACATTGCTCGCTTAACACGCACGAATTTTGTGATATTTATTTTCATTTTTTTTTTGTTGTGACGGGTCTGTGAGCAGTAAGATTGGCTGATTTGCCGTCATGCCAGTTGTCATGACTCTGTTTCTTTCATATTTTTTATTATTCTTATTTTTATTTATTTTATGGGATAGGAGGGCAAACGAGCTGGCGGTTCACCTGGTGGTAAGCAACCAACGCCGCCCATGGACACCAGCAACACATATAGTGTTACTGTTGCGTTGCCAACCTTTAAGGGGTAGGGGATAGTAAAGGATGGGGAAGGGGGTGGTCCTCCGGGTACCTCACTCACCGAACGAAACGCGGCATGAGCCACTTTACGTCGGTCTTCTGAGAGGTCGTGGTATTTCACCGGTCGAGCCGGCCCATTCATGCAGCGAACTGCTTGACAAAGAGTCAAGCAGTCCTCTTTAAACTTTTTACTTTATTTAAAAACAAGAATACTATAGTCATTATAATAATCAGAACATTTCTCTTTGATAGGTACACGGCTACTACAGGTTGTTAAGTTTCAATCAAATCACAACTTTCTGGATATACCTACTAAAATAATATTTCGAAATGGGTCAGTAGTGCCTAAGATCAGATTATTTAGCCCGACAGATAAAACACGCCCTTCAATAACTTACCCGTATACCAAAATAAAATTTTTGACCTTCGTTTTCATTCATTTCATTCAGTAATTCCAATTCATTTCGTTCTTTTTCATTCGGATAGTACTATCACGTGATGTAACTCAACTGCATTAATTGTTCTCGTAACATATCAATAATAAACACGCACGGACTGTTAACAATACATTTATAAATACACGCTGGTTACATAAAAAAAAAACAATAAAATAAAATAAAAAATAAAATCACAAAAGAGAAATCTATACTGAGTTAATGTTCTTGTACAATAATTATTGATTACGCATATATGCAACGGACAGTTAGTACCGGATGACGGATGTTTGACTTGAGTTTTTTAACATAACTTCACGCCTTTTTCTACCCGAAGGTGTAGGCTGCGGCTGTTAAGCCTCGTCTCGCCGTTATGTTTACGTCCCAAATGGAATAGGTGGCGAACCTATTGCCAAACCGGGCACAAAGTTTGTCAGTCATCGATATTTATCACACGTAACTTAAGAAAATTTCGAAAAGTTATTGGTATGTGCCAGGATTTGAACCCATTACTTCTTGAATCAGAAGCGAGGTGCTAGCCACTGCGTCACCGAGACCGTCATTTTTTTTTTCTTTTTTTTTTGTACATTATAATAAATGGAATAAATCAATCCAAATTTCAAGATAGTCGTGTCACCTGATGGCAAACAACTAACGCCGGCCATGGACATCTGTAACACAGATTAAAAGTTAAAGAAAAGGGGTTGGTCGTCCGAATACCTCTGTTACCAAATGAAAAGCGGCATGAGCTACTTTACGTGGATATTCTGAGAAGTCATGGTATTTCACCAGTCGAGATGGTCCATTCATGCAGCGATCTATTATTACTACTTTTTGTATGTATCTTACATAATAAATGTATAAGTTAGGAATCCAGGCAATACATTACCATTCAACAGTGGCTTCACTTTTGAATATCAAAATCAAATCTTCCTGCCCTGTTCCCATCATTTGGAATCGGCAGAAAAGATTTTGCTTTACCACACTGTCCTATCAATGGCGTCCATGAATCCATACTAACACCCATTTTAATGTCGTCCTTTACCCAATCCATCCACATTTTCTTAAAACTTTCTTTTTAAAATTTCATTCCACATTCAAGTTCTTTATACTATTTAAATGATTTTGAGTTAAGACTAAGTGATATTAATCGAGTGAAACAACGAACTTATAATTTACTATTAAACATTAACATATAATAATTTAAAAAAAATCGACAAAACACACATTACACATAAAAATAATCGATAAAAAAATCGATAATTATTACGTCGTAGTGACTACTAATTACAATTTCTGACCACTTAATAATATGAGTCAATACGTAACTGCCGAGAGATAGGCATAGTTTTGATCTAGGCGTGGCCGCTCGGAGACCTTTGTGAACGGATGTAACAGCCTCGAGCTTGGCTACTGCCAATCCAGATCGACGTTTGATGATAACTACATCTGAAATGAATAAAAATAATAAATTAAAATAATAAAATAAAACAACACTTGAGTGAAAAGGTCAGACAGTTGCTGCTCCACCTAAATTAAAGTCCAAAATAATCACCATTATCGTCGCGGTGCTACCAACTCGGTCGGTCGGTTTGACAGCCTGTTTTAAAATGTCGACTTTCTTAAGTCTCATATTATTAGCAAGTGCGTAGTATTATTTTTTAATATATAGTAATTTATATTTATATATGGAAATTTATGAGTTTATTGTACATATATTTCTTGATAGAGTTGTTAAGTTTTATATCTTAATTTTGAACCATGAACTATAATGACGTAGATTAGGGAGAATATTGGCTATTTTATACCAGTTTTTTTAGATTTTACTGCAATTTTATTATCTCGGTGAAGCAGTGGTCGAGCACCCCGCATCATATTCATGGGATCCATTCCACGCTCACATCAATTATTTCTCGGATTCTTTTCGGAAATTATGTGTGATAAATATCGATGACTAACAACTTTCTTGTCTATTTATGGCATCGGGTTCGCCACCTATTCCATTTGAGACGTAAACATAACAGCGATTTGAGGCTTAACAGCCGTTGCCTATACCTACGCAGCTTCGGGTAAAAATTGCGTGAAGTCATGTCATGTTTTCTTTAAATTGTTTTAAATTTAAATGACGTTCACATTTTGGGTTCACATTATCTTATATAGGATGTACATAAAAATAGATCACTTATATTAACCGCTTATAGCGATATTATTACAAAAAAAAATGTTATTTTAAAAAAAAATTTTTTTTTTTAATATTCCTAGGAAATAGGAAATGTCAGAAAATTCTAACCAAATTTTGCAAAAAGAATATTATATTTTAAATTATAATATATTACATCACAACATAAATATCGATGACTGAAAACTTTGTGCCCGGTGTATGACAATAGGTTCCCTGCGTATTCCATTTGGTACGTTAACATAACGGCGAGTCGAGGCATAACATCCGCTGCCTACACCTTCGGGTAGAATGCTTTAAGTTATGTTATGTCAGAACTATAAGTTGAAAACTTAAAAACCTCTCTCGAACTACCAGTATTGGTATGATTACAAAATAATAATCCATTCGGTTCATGTACTATATGACAAAAATAATATATAAAGTGACTTACACCGGTTTCACCTGTTGCACCTTCGAGCTGATTTCAAACTGTAATCGGTCACTTATTTTGACATTAAATGATACTACAATATTATGTGATCCATATTTCTTGAGACTGGCTTTTACAAATGTCAATTTTTCTCAATTTAAATGCAGACACGACAACTAAGAGTGAATGAAAAGTGCTCGATCGACCATTTAAATATACGGCGTGGGTCTCCGGATTAATTTCTAACCGAACGAAACCCTGCATGAGTGAGTTTACGTCGACATTCTTTTAGGTCGTAGTTTTTTTATGGAATAGGTGGGCACATCATCTAATGGTAATTAACTAGCATAGCCCATGGACACCTGCTACACAGATAGCGTTACAGTTGCGTCCGCCCGCCTTTAAGGTAGTAGGATGGGAAAGAAAGGCTTAAATGAGAGTAGGGGTGGTCTTCCAAATACCACTCTAACCCACCAAATGCCACATGAGCTACTTTACGTAGACATTCCAAGAGGTCGTGGTATTTCATCGATCAAGCTGACCAAATAGTCTTATCCTTATCTGAATTAGGATAAAATATCAGTTTGACAAACAACGAGTAATAAATATATCCGCAATTGATTCACAGTAATTTTATAGGAATAAATTAATTATTAAAACAGTACAATAATACCTTAACATGCGGATCTAATTGTCAGTAGGTAGCAATAGTTCGGACTAAACCAAACGGACATTAAACAATTTATAAACATTAGTAATAATTTAATTATTTATTAGTAAACTAATTCGTACCTACCGTTGTATGTCATTGGCAAAAACCTGTCATATTTATATTATGTATCATATTATAATTGATTTAATTAATTATATTGCATTTTAATGTGTCAAATAATTGTGTGTATATTTATCTATTTTGATTTATAACTATTGTATGTAATGTATTTAATATTAGTGCACGCATCAAAAATGTCATAGCTGCAAAAGATAAGCCAATTAAAACTGTTTTATACGAAACTAGTTGAGCCAGCAAACTTTGTTTTGCCACAGAAGTAATAAACAAGTAAATTTTGAGTTGAATTGGAGGCCGGTACCGGCCATATAAATTTATATTAAATGGTAAATCTATTTAAGTTACTTAATTGAATAAAAATAACGCTGTAATGTTTAAAATCACTTTGTAAATAACTCATTATAAAAACTGTATCAAAATCCATTGCGTAGTTTTAAAGATCTAAACAAATAAAGGAACAGACAGTGGAAAGTGGTTTTGTTTTGGACTATGTAATGTGTGATAAATTTTAGTCTCCGTGATCCAGTGGTCGAGCACCCGCTTGTGATGCAGAAGTCGCGGGATCGATTCTGAGTTCATAACGATATGTCCGCTCACAGTCATTCTTAACACTCATCTGATAATACGAGATAAGCTGAGAGAATTTTAAATGTCACAAAAAATAAGTTAATTATGACATTTAATTTCGCGTAGATAATTTGAATTTAATACAGTTAAATAAATATTACATTACATTTATTAAATGCATTTTTATAACACGTTTATTTTTTAGTTCAAAGCCAAAATACTTACGAAGAAAGGGCAAGAACATTTATAATTTTGTCCTTAAATGACTAAAACCCGATTGGAAAGGTCATTTTAAATAGTTATTATATTTAAGCTTTTGTTCAAAGAGTCCAGTTTTTCTAACAGAAAGCTTATAATATATTTCATCTAGGATGAAGGGCTTTTTTATTGGATAGGGGACAAAGCAGCAAGTGGGTCACTTGACGAATTCCTGGAAGTTACACAGTTGTGTGGCAGTCTTTGTAACAGCATAGAAAAGACGTCGAAATTTGGATGAGAGCGAGAGGAAGGTTTTGGGCCTGCAGGATACTTCTATCTCCGAACGCAACGCAGTATGAGTTACTTTACGTTGCTATACTGAGAGGTGGATCGAGTTGTACTGTAACACTATTTGTGCGGTCTATGTACATCTGCACCCACTTACTCGTTTGCCCCCTATACAATTAAAAAAAAAAAGTAATTACAAAATATTCTTCCTTCACCGGTTTTATATGTAAAAAATAGCTTTGAATACATTTTCACGTCTGTAATTTACAAAGGCATAGGCAGAGTTTCCTCATGTCGCCTAGTTTGATCGCAGTGTTCAGTCATTTATAAATATTGCAAAGAATTGTCTTACAAAATGTCTAGTATCAACATGTTTGCACGTATGTATGTATACTAGTAACTAATTATTTTTTTTATATATCTATTATTATTATTATTATTTTTAAATAATATCTTGGACACAAATCACATAGCGCCCTCCAGTTCCAAACTAAGCAACTAAATGCTTGTGCTATGGATACTAGATAACGGATACTAATACATATATACTTTTCTTTTGTAAATACATACTTATAATACGTAGAAAAACACCCAGACGCCGCACAAATATTCATGTTTGTCACAAATATTTGTGCTCGGGTGGGAATCGAACCCCCGACCTCGTTGCTGCAGCCGGTTGTTTTACCAATGCGCCACGAGGCCCGTCAGTATAAATCTATATAAAGTTACATTATAAACCAGCTGGCTCTTCAATAAGATATATCAAGGTAAGGCTTCGATCTTTCGGACATGTGTAAAGATTGGATGATTTAAGATTGACTAAGTAGATACACACACTTTCCGTGACCAAATAGAACGAGTCCTCGAGGAAGGAGATGTCAGGAGCCTTAAAAACAATAGTTATGAAATTCAAAGAAGCGAGTGAGCCGCGTAAGAATCGTGCCTTATGGCGCTCCGTTCTCTCTGCAGTTCAATCCGTTCTCTGTTCTGTAATATAAAAAAATGCGTTATCTTTTTAATCAGCTTCTAAATTCATAAATATTAGAAGATCAGTACTTATATACAGAAATCAGATATACCTATATTATTATGTGATCTTAAAACAATAAATGAAATATTTAAATGAGATTAGAAAAAAAAATACTCAGAAAAAAATTATCTATTTCTAGACCAGTAATTTAAAGTGTATTTATATTGAACTGCATGTACTGTAATTAATTAATTATAAACACTGACAGCAGGAAATGTCAAATGAAAGAGATATGTTGCTTTCCTTACATACCACATTATAAATGTCGTATAGTTATGTCGCTTTTATTTTTATATAAATATCATAACCGCCACCGCTTGTGCTCATTGTTTAAATCTAATAGCGCGGGCTCGTAATTCTAGTAACTGAGAACAAAATTTTAACACATCAATTATGAATGTATTAAAGTTGGATTAAAATTGCTCAGAATTTTCGGATGTTCGCGTTGAAAACAAAGTTGTAAGGAAAGAAGTTGGCTTGAAAGAGAGTGTCAGTGTAAAAGTAACAAAGAGCTTGGGCTTTGATAGTTCGGACATGTATGAAAAATGGATGATGCAAGATTTACTAAGCAGATATGCTATGCAAAAGCAGAGTCGAGTACGGCCACGACACACTCTCGATGACCAAATAGAACGAGATAGAGTTTCAAATCGACGAGCGTGTTTTTTTTGGGGATAGGAGGGCAAACGAGCAGGCGTATCACCTGATGTTAAGTGACCACCGCCGCCCATGGACATCTGCAATACATAGTGTTACAGTTGCGTTGACGACCTTTAAGGGAATAGGATAGGAAGGGATGGGGTAGGGGTCGGGCCTCCGGGTACTTATCTCACCGAAAGAAACGTGGCAGGAGCCACTTTACGTCGATCTTCTGAGAGGTCGTGGTATTTCACCGGTCGAGCTGGCCCACTCATGCAGCGAACTGATTGGCTCTGTAAAAATGTATATATGTGTATGATAAGAGTTATTCAAATCAAAGAAGCGAGTGAATCGTGTACAAATCGTACCTTATGGCAGTCTGTTTCTGTGCCTACACCGCAAGGAACTTGGCGTGAAATATAATATGCGTATGAATTTAATAAATTTACATACTTGATAAGCTTGATTTTATATAATAAGTTCTACAGCCAAATTGCTACTATAATTTGTCACTAGTATAAAATTAGGCATTTATTTAAATCTTTAACTATACTTTAGTCGCTTAACTAGGAATTTACAGTTTGATTGCAATCTTTAAGTGTAATTTTAGTGTCTCGATCAGTTTTAAGACTGGTTCTCGAGTTCTAGATTTATTCTTAATTAAATACCAACTAGTATTATATTTAAATAAGTGCAAATATGTCTATATGTTATTGCGTATTTAAAACTAATATTTTTAAATGCTACACAACGTAAACTAACTTCACGCCTTTTTCTACCTAAAGATGTAAGGATCGGCTGTTAAGTCTTGATTCACCGAATCGTTATGTTACATCCCAAATGGAATAGGTGGCGAACCTATTGCCATACACCGGGTACAGAGTTGTCATTCATCGAAATCTATTGCACATAACTTCCGAAAAGAATTCCGAGAAATAATTGGTAAACTTATTTTAATAATCTTGCTATTAATTCATAAAACAATAGATAAAATATTTAGATCATGATAATATTTTTCTAACTTGAGATAATTTTTAATAAGATTTTTTTAAATAATAATTTACTTGTCTCATAGGTTTAGTTTTATTCCGAAAATTATTTAGGTTTATATCCGGGTACACAGCAAATATTTTTTTAAAAATAAACCTCAAAAATGATGAATATGTGGCTGATTTAAAGCAAAAAGGTTCCAGCACCTATTCCATAGGACCAGTCATAAATGGCTTGGCGTGTTACCAATGCCGCTGCCTTCAGCTTATAAGTGAAAGTATTCACGTTATCTCTAATATAGGTCATTCGTTTTTTTCTTTAGTACCGAAGGGAAAACCAGCAACCACCGTCACCCATGGACACACCGCAACACATATAGTGTTACAGTTGCGTTGCCGGCCTTTAAGGGAGTTGGATGGGACAGGAGGGGAGGCTCCGGATACCTTTCTCACCGAACGAAACTCGGTATATGCCATTTCATGTCGATATTCTAAGAGGCCGTGGTATTTCACCGGTCGAGCGGGCCCATGCATGCAACGAACTGCGTGGCTCTACCACTGTGTAAGTATGTTTAATATGTCTTGACGAAAAATGGTTTTAATCGATCCATATTAGCCAATTTACCAAACAGGATATGTAATGACCAACAATTTATTGAGTACTATAAGGCTGCATGAAGCGCGGGCGGTGCGGGGGTGAGAGGGAGTAGCGGGGCGCGCGGGGAAGGGACGCGGGCGTGGTCGGCGCCGGCTGCTCTCCTTGACTCCAGCGTCAAGCATCGCATGATCTCTACTACTAGAAAACGACTTACACGTTTTGATACTTTGGAAATTGTAACAGATGCACTTTTAATTTAGTTGGAGTGAGGGAAAGAGAAAAATGTATATATCCGTTGTTTTGTTATTCATGCATAAATAATAATCCTTATGGGGTATAACAATTTATTTCTTGGGATAGGGAGGCAAGTAGTTACAGTCGAGTTGCCGGCTTTTAAAATGATATAGCTAAAGGTTCGCAAGTGGGATGGGATGGTGAGAGGGGAAGGGGAGAGAGAAAAGATTGGGCCTCTGGATACACCGAGTGAACTGCGTGGATCTACTACATACATACCAGGAACATACATATATTCGATGTATTTGTTATGTTCAAGGTTCATGTATTTGTTGTTTGTTTGTTTGTTTTGTTCAGTTCATTTGTACTTATGAATAATGCCACATTAACAGTTTCAATTGTGACAGCTTGTCGAGATGTTATTTAATTTGTAAAATTTACATGGATCATTTTAATATTAAAAAAGTTATAACAAAATTTTTCGTCACTTAGACCTACTCTGCTGTCATTTTTTTTCATTTAAAAACTAGTAACATTAAATACTAACAGTAAGTAATAACGTAAAACACGTACGTAAACACACCGTAAACGTAAAATATGTTTTAGACATTAAATCCACTTTAATTTAGGTAAAATAAATATAAATAACAATAGTACCAAGATTGTTGAGTCGTGGTATCGTGTTGGTGAATGTGGGGATTGTACGGGTGGACTCGGCCACTGTGATAACGTAGCTGCGCGCGCGCCGTTATCACACGGCATGCCACTAATACCCGCTTTGTGCTCTCCTTAAGTCTACTGGCCCATTACCTGTTGTTATTCTTATACGACAAAAGGTAATGGGCCTGTAGTATGTTCTTATACCAGTCACAATAACACTTCTCAAATTTTACAAGAACAAAATTACGAATTTAATTAGGGTTGGTAAGTATTTTCTGCGGTCAGTTTTATACCTTCAATAATGAGATTGATTATTATTATGTAATAAATAAGATTGTCGGTTGTACAATTTTCAATTTGAAATTAAAATTATTTTATTAAGTTTAAAACTACAGCCTTGATTGGCGACTGCTTGTCTAGTACGTGATAGTCTGGTATGAGGTGTGTTTTATACAAATGGTTTCTAGTAATCAAAATTTAAATACTAGCAGGTACTTCTGTTTTGATTACTAGAATTACTAGCAGTTAGAATTACTAGAATTAGATTTCTAGAATATAAGATTGTCTTTGTGGTCCAACAATTGAGCTCCCCGCTTCTGATTCCGAAGTGCGTAGAATCGATTACGGACTCGGACCAATAATTTCTCGGAATTATTTTCATAAGTTATGTGTGATAAATTGATAACTGACAACATTGTTCCGATTTGGAGGTTACGATTTAGCGAGAGATGTTACGATTTAGCGATTAAGATTTGGCGAATTGAGGCATTTCAGTGGCTGCCTACACCGTCGGGTAGATAAAGGCGTAAAGTTTTGTTATATATAAGAAGAGAGAGAGAGAGATGTTACCCATTACCTTATATTTGATTTTGAATTGAACATAATAACATTCCCGAATTAGAGCAGCTTCAAAGATCTAAGAGGATAAATAATTCTGGACATCGATGGCGTCGATAGCCTAGTGGCTGCTTATTTTTAGTACTTATTTTTAGTAGGACCCAGGCTTTTTCAGTCTTGACACAAATCAATGAGTTTTGAGACATTTTTATCGAAATGGTTTGTGATATTGATAAGTTACGTTCGTTTGTAGGAAAAAATAAACAATCTCATTTCCAAAATATGTAATAAAGAAAAAAAATCTATAATTTAATTTTTATTCCTGCCACTTTAAAAGATATAATAACATTTATTCATATAAAAATATTCTCTTTGAACTTTATAAACCAAAAAGTAAATCGATTAGGTAAGCATTTTAATTTTAATTAAACTTTAAATCAAACAGAGAAGATTATTGATCAATATTTTTCTTGTATACCAATTCAAGTATAAGTATTATAGTGTCTAAGTACTGATATTACGATAAAAGAAATCAAGTCTAAGATCAAGAAGTCCTATGCAAATTAATGCACCAAAGTCTTGTATGTTGTATATGTGGATACTTTAAATAATTACATTTTTAATTTATTACATACTTAAATGGTAAAGTTTATGATTTTATTGTTGCTTACATACGCGTGAAGTATATCATTTCTTGTTTTTTGTTTAGAATAATAATAATACCTTGGACACAATAGACACAGCGTGCTCTAGTTCCAAACTGAGCTGCTAAATGCTTGTGCCATGGATACTAGATTTGGATTTTATTTATTTTTTTTATTTATGGCATAGGAGGGCAAACGAGCAAGCATGTCACCTGGTGGTAAGCAACCTGCGCCGCCCATGGACACCAGCAACACATATGGTGTTACTGTTGCGTTGCCGACCTTTAAGGGAGTGGGATAGGAAAGGATGGGTAAGGGGGTTGGGCCTCCGGGTACCTCTCTCACCAAACGAAACGCAGCATGAGCCACTTTACGTCGATCTTCTGAGAGGTCGTGGTATTTCACCGGTGGAGCCGGTCCATTCATGCAGCGAACTGCTTGGCTCTACCACTGTTAAACGGATGGGATATATGTTTTGTCAATACATACTTATAATACATAGAAAAACACCCAGACGCCATACAAATATTCATGCTTGTCATAAACATTTGTACTCGGGTGGGGATCGAACCGGCCAACTTCGATTCTGCAGTCGGTTCTTTTACTAATTCGCCAAGAGGCTCGTCAAACGTCATGAATGAGAATGTCGGGACTAAGCGTAATTAGCCTTCATCAAGTCTTTGAAGGCATGCATCCATCGCAAATATGAATGCTAAAGCACCCTTTTACTTGAGAAGTCAAATAAACACATGACTGCCTGAACTGTACAGAAGAAGATTCTAGCTATTGAAGAGGAGACACGGTAGGAGAATTACAATCCTTTTCAAAAGGTTAACACTCATTTTAGTAGTCCAAGACCGTCACATTTACTGCAATAATTACATCTCAAAAAAAAAGTAAGGTTTATAGAGTACTAATTAAGTCTTTATTGTATTCTAGAAAAACTTAACAAGCAACGTGATTTCAATGAGAATATATACGATCGGTAAACAAAAGTTAGCAAATTGTATGGGAACCGAAGTAAAAAGTTGCATTTGATGATTGCATACGGAAATAGCTTCACATACCTTTGTTCATTTTCTTGTCGCGGCAATTGTCTGTGCAATAAAGCAATAGGTGCATATCGCCCGAATACTGATCCGCCACTCAAATCTGACAGTCAATAAAGTGCTACTTACTGCACAAATTTCAAGTATTCAGTTTAATGTGACAGCTACTTAAACGCTTAAATAGCGCTTATATATTTGAGTGGCGGTTCAGTATTCGGGCCTATGTCTATTAGTCCGTGAGGATGAAAGGAGTAAACTAAAACATTCCATATCTCACTCGGGGATGACTCTTACTCATATCACGTACCAATTTGCCGAAAACAATCTGAGAAATGCTTCAAGTCATTACGATGAACGCCCCCTAAATACGATGCATTTTAAAGCACCTTCAAAATCATCGGTGTATCTAAGTCTGTTTTCGTAATCGAAATCTTGATAACAGTAGTCACCGTATTAACTACTAGCATACCAAGACGAACAACAGATCAACTATTATCTCTCTCTATTGTAATATTGGGTTCATACATAACTTCACGCCAAATCCCTTGCGGGGTAAGCAAAGAGAACGGAGCGCCATAGGGTACGATTCTTACACACCTCAGTCGCTCCATTGACTTTCATAACTCTTTTCATGCACGCGCGTCGATTTTTGAGGCTCCTAACATCACCTTCCTCCAGAACACGATCTATTTGGTCATGGAATGTGTGTCTAGGCCGTCCTCGACTCCTACATCCACCCGCTTTTGCATTGTAAATCTGCTTAGTCAATCTTGCATCATCCATCCTTTCTACATGTCCGAACCATCGGAGCATGCCCTTTCTTACTTTTACATCGACACTCTCTTTCGATCCGACTTCCTTTCTTATAACCTTGTTTTCCACGCGATCAACGAGGGTCACTCCGCAGATTTTGCGCAATGCCGTCATTTCAACCGCGTTTATCCTACTTTCATGCATACTCTGGCATACCCAGCTCTCGCTTCCATAAGTTAGCATTGGGATCAGTATTGCGTTGTGAATTGCTAGCTGGGCTTTTCTGCTAATATCATTTGCGCCCAGGAATTTGCCCAACGCTCCATTTACTTTATTTCCTAACGCTACTCTTCTTTCTACATTAGCGGTGTACCTTTTGAATATTGGGTTCATTTTAAATTAAATAAAAAAATATATACCCGAAATTCATGCCCATAATATCCGACGATGTAGGCAGTTAAATAGCCAAACCATTCGACGTACATTCGGTATACTTATTGACATTCGATCATAACTGCCGGAAAATCATTTATGTGAGCGAAGAATTATTCCATTTGATCGATGTTTTTTTTCTTTATATCCGTCCATCACCGTCACACACTGCCTGGCATGGTAAGTCTACGCTCATATTACCAAACTAGGCTGAACCTGATACGCATGAGACGCGTATTCCGTAAGCGTTATCTCAAGGCCTGGTGCTGTATCCTCGCCGACAGTCGATCCGACGGTGTCGGGTGTCGCAGACAACGATGCGATCAGCTTACCCATCGACCGATCACGAGTCGAGAATGTCAACGCACTTGTATTTAACTAATTAACCATTAAGAAAGTTGGGTTATTAGGAAATTGATTGTTATTCTAATTATTATCTGGAGATTTACTTTGTTGAGTGCAAGAAATGCGGATGGATTTACAAGTCCAGAACGGTTACGACTTACTTTCAATGCCCAAATAGAACGAGTTCTGGAGGAGGGCGATGTCAGGAGCGTTTGAAATCGACGCGCATATATGAAATGAGTTATGAAAGCCAAAGAAGCGAGTTAGATGTGTAAGAATCGTGCATTATGGCGTTCTGTTTGCTTTGCTTACCCCGCAACGGATTTCGCGTGTAGTTATATATGTCTGTAGAGATTTATAACGAAACGCGTCATGAAACACTTTACGTCGTCATTTCATTTTCATTTTACCCGTCAAGCAGGCTCTTTGAGGCAGCAAACTGCGTGGTTCTATCACATAATCACCGAAAAAGGAGATATTTTGGATACGAATCTGAACCAGCTACGTCTGCTTCGGAAGCGGGATGCTAAACCACGACATCGGAGTTTCTTGTCATAAATCAAACAGCATTAAGCAACAGTAAGTGTAACAAGATTGATTGCGACAATAGGCCTCGCATGTCGCAGCGCATTCAGCAAAACCCTGCGCGCAAGTTTTTTTTTTTTGTTATAAGTCTGTGGTGAAATCTGCATTGTGCCTTTACAACAACGCTTTAATGTGATGCTGATACTTAGTAAGATTGGTACAGGCTGCACAGTATTGCACCCAGGTTGTGAGTGGGCGTCAACACGCAACTCTGGTTCAGGCTAGCTCCATGCAAATGTTCGAAGTACATTACAACTTGGTAGATAATGTATTGGTTATCCTGTTCAATATGTGTGGGTATTGTTGAAACTAAGTTCTGTTATATTCTGTCTATAAAATACATTATTTATTGCTTAGATTTTTAAAATAAATTAAAAAAAACTACAAATTTCTTTAAAAGTGATAGTATTGAAATTATATTTTATACCTCCAATTGAAGATTCGGATTGTTTAAAAAGTTATTGTCAATTTTTCGGTAATTTCTGAACATATTGAAACTTTTGTAATTTTTTAATGGTATATCTATATATATATAAAATTCCTCTGTCACAGTGTTTGTCCTCCAACACTTTGGACCGATTTTAATGAAATTTGGTATACATTTTCGTTAGGTCTGCGAATAGGTTTTTATCTATTTTTCATCCCCCTAAATCACAAGGGTACCCAATCACCCCTCAATATTTTTTTTAATTTTTCGACATATTTCTGTTTCTTTTTTTTTTATAAAAATACATACAACCTTAAATTTTCAACCCCTTACGATCAACCCCTATTTTTTAAATTTTATTTTTCGGCAAGACAACGTTTGCCGGGTCAGCTAGTTTTCTATATAAAACATGGACATGTAGAAAGAATGGATGATGCGAGATTGACTAGGCAGATATACAATGCAAAAACGGATGGATGTAGGAGTCGAGGACGGCCATGACACACATTCCATGACCAAATAGAAAGTGTTTTGGAGGAAGGTGATGTTAGGAGCCTCAAAAATCGACGCACGTGCATGAAAAGAGTTATAAAAGTTAACGAAGCGAGTGGGGTATGTAAGAATCGTGCCTTGTGGCGCTCCGTTGTGTCTGCCTAACACGCAAGGGATTTGGCGTGAAGTTATGTACGTATGTATATTTTCTATATAGTTTTATACAATATATTTATGTCCTTCTTCATGGTAAAATGATAGTCGAATAGCCTGCAGAAATTTATAAACATTATCTCTCCGAATCGAGATTGATGTTCTGGTGATTTAATTTTCTGCAGATAATGACCTGTTCAGGTATATTTCTGCGTAGTAAAATTCTATAGATATCGTATAAGTATATATTATTTGATTTAAGATTAAAATACATTGCCTCAATAGCTTTTACCCGCGGCTTCACTCGCGTTAAGAAGTTTAGCTTTTGCGGTTTTACCAAGTACCTTTTATCACCTTAAGGGTAGATTATATATATAATACTTTCTTAAAGGATGCCATCGTTGTAGTAGCTTTAAGTTCTGCAAAGTCTCAGCCCGATTGGTGTAAAATTGGCAAAGTTTCATACAGTCTTTCATCCCCTATTTTATCCTTTTAGGGGTAGAATTGATCAAAATCCTTTCTTGGCGTAAACGTAGGCAACGTAGGCATCCACGTTATGACATCTACCTGTATGCTAAATTTCAGCCCGATCCGTCCAATGGTTTGGGCTGTGCGTCGATAGATCATTGCGTCAGTCACCTTTGAGTTACCTAAATTTAGATTCCATTATTTAGTACAAACTTGTATTAATATTAGAACTTTGTTTGACTTCTTAGATAAAATACCTATCGAGTTGTTTTACGTCGAGTCTCGGTGGTTCAGTGGTCGAGCACGCGGCTGTTGAATCCAGAGGTCGCGGGTTCGAATCCTGGCACACACCAATGAAAAACTTTATGCCCGGTATGGCAATAGTTTCGCCACCAACTCCACTTGGCGAATCGAGGCTTAACAGCCACTGCCTATACCTTTGGGTAGACAAAGGCGTGAAGTTATGCTATATTGTGTTTAATTGACTCAAAGTTATATATAACTCAACCACTCTAGTTGAAAGGTTTAAGTTATTTTTGAAATCAAGGAAGAGTTTTCGAATCACGAAAATTTACTCTACTCAAACTAAAGTAAGTTAACTATTGACCAAATTGAAATCTACTTTTCGTCATTTTGTTATTTTACTCATCTTGAAACATGTATCCAAGTCAATGCAGGGTTTCTTGCGTGATACGCACGTCGCACACAAACACACAAACAGAAACAAATAAATTTAAAAAACGGGTTTTGACTTCTATTCATATAACAAAACACGCCTTTTTTACATGAAGGTGTTGGCAGTAGCTGTTAAGCTACCTCTCGCCATTATGTTCACGTCTCAAATGGAATAGCTGGCTAACCTATTGCCATACCGGGCACAAAGTTTTCAGTCATCGATATTTGTCACACATAACTTTCCAAATTAATATCGAAAAGTCATTGTTATGAGCAAGGATTTGAAACCGTGAGCTCTGCCTCTGTATTCAGAAGCGGAGTACTTCCGAGACTTTTGATCTAATTAGGTCTTGATTACTTTTATGATTGCCTATTACAATTTCATTTTAAGTATACATTTTAATAAAATAATTAAA
Source organism: Euproctis similis (assembly GCA_905147225.2). NCBI lineage: Eukaryota > Metazoa > Arthropoda > Insecta > Lepidoptera > Erebidae > Euproctis > Euproctis similis. The sequence continues at coordinate 10,077,743 of LR990122.1, forward strand.
TACACGTATTCTATGAAATTGTCAACCAATAGTTATCTATGTACATATCTTTAAGCCTTTACATAATTTCGCCAGTTTAGTTAGATGTGAATAAATCAGCGCTGCAGGAAACTTCAGTTATCAAGTGCAGACGTCGGACGGTTAACGGGAGCAGTACGTCTATCGGCAGGTGCAGAACAACTAAGTAACACTAGATATATATTAGTTTATAGTTATTCGGTGGTAAAGTGGTCGAGCACACGGCTTCTGATCCATAGGTCGTGGGTTCGAATGCTGGCACACACCATAATTTCGTAAATTATGTGTGATAAATATCGATGACTAAAAACTTTGTGACCAGTATGGCAATAGGTTCGCCACCTATTCCATTTGGGACGTAAACATAACGGCGAGATGAGGCTTAACAGCCGCTGCCAACACCTTCGAATAGAAAAAGGCGTGAAGTTTTGTTATGTTATTTTTCATTACGAAATTCATTAAAAATAGAGTAGATACTAAAGATTACATTTAATACGCTAAAAACTGCTGCCTCTTTAATAAATACACATTTTTTAGAAATTTTGAATTACGAAAATCTGTATTTATGTATTCTTCAAAACTTCTAGATATACTTAAGTTAAAGACAGTACCAACAAAGAAAGGATATAAAACATAACATAACTTCACGCCTTTGTTACCCGAATGTGTAGGCAGCGGCTGTTAAGCCTCGTCTCGCCGTTATGTTTACGTCCCAAATCAAATAGGTGCAAACCTATTGCCATACCGGGCACAACGTTTTTCAGTCATCGATATTTATCACACATAACTTCCGAAAACAATTTCTAAAAGTCATTGGTGTGAGCCAGTGTCAGGATTTGAACCCGGACCTCTGGATTAGAAGCCGTGTGCTCGACCACTGGACAACGGAGACTATATTCACGGGAAGCGGGCACAAATTAAAATGTGTCCACTTCTACCCAGCGGACGCGTGCACTTGCTCACTTATTGAGTGAAAGTGAGCTGAGAATGCGCCGGTACACTTGTCAACGGGATTTGATTGATTTTCATTAGTAAGTGTAATTATGTACAAACTTGCACTTCATCTTTAGAAACTGGGTTGTTATTGCGATGTCTTTGTGTGCGTGTGTGTATTTGCGTGTATGTACTTGTGTGTTCACATCTTGGCACTATCCATACTTCCATACTAATATTATAAATGCGAAAGTAACTCTGTCTGTCTGTCTGTCTGTTACTCTTTCACGCCTAAACGGCTGAACGGATTTTGATGAAATTTGGTATGGTGATAGATGATTACCTAGAAATGGTCATAAGCTATAAATAATCACGCCATCGTTCTTAGGGGGTAGGCAGATAACTAAATTGAGTTAGTGATTTTTAGTCGTTTTTGTTGGGAGTTTTGCTCTTTCATACGATAGTGGGACATTGTTGCAGGGGGACTTACAGCCGGGAGAAAACAAAAAAACTTATGCGGACGAAGTCGCGGGTAAAAGCTAGTATAAAATATTTCTGCAAGAAACAGATCTAGATTAATTTTATAAATGTTATTTTTAGAATGATTTGTTATAATAATAATATTAGTATGATGGTTATTATGTGTGAACTCAAAAATTTAACATTGAACATTTAAAATTATTTTAAGGATAAGTATTTTTTAAAGGAAAAATGCAAGTTGAAGGATGATGTAGCGACTAAAAAGTATGGATTGGTCATGTTGCAAGAATGAATGAAAGCTGACTGACTAAAAGAGTATATGAAGCGAATGTAAGTGGTAGGGTCGGGATCGGGAGACCAAGACGGAGCTACCACGCCCGAATAAATGGTATGTTTCATTAAAGGAAATATGCGTAGTACCCAAAACTGACGTGAATGCATGATGTATGACTGTGGATGAAGCGAAGGAAGTGTGTCAGGATTGCTTGTGGAGAGCCAAAGTTAGTTTATATATGTATGTATGTAAGTTTTTTTTTTTAAACATATTAATGAAAGGGAAAACTAATGTTTTTTAGACTTAATGCTAGAAAAAGTAGTCAACGTCTCACAATTCATGTTTTCGATGAAATTTATGCTTGTTTAAGCAGACTATGCTATAAATATTGGGTCTTCCCCACTATACACGGCATTGCTAGGGGAACACTTTCACACACTGCTGCCATATCTGCCATATAATAAATAAAAATATGCATATTAAAATACGAACTGCTAAGAATAGTATGAAATTACTGATACTAAAAAAATTCCGATGATTCACAGTTCAAAACAAGTCCTGCCAAGGTCAAGCCGGGTGAAAAACCACAACTAAAAAAAACCCCTACTTTTTCAAGTTATTTTCGACCACAAAGGCTATTATTAATTCGAAATTTATGTGGGTTTTCTTATACTTTGAAACTAAACAAAAAAATACCTGAAAATACTTTCTACAACCTTGACGTGATCTTTCCTGTTATAAGGAAGTTCGCAAAAGATAAAAACGGACATAAAGCCCTGAGATTTTTAATATCTTCACACCTTTTACACGCAAAGATTCTGAAAATGCTTAAATTCAAATTTAACTCGGGATATCTGAACTAGAGACTGACTGATGAGCACTTAGATCATCAAGTCGGGATACGAGTAATAGTCAGCATTAGGTTGAATCTTCAAATCTTCTTATGTCTATATTTAAAATTTGTTTAAACTGTTGTGTTTTATGAGACGCGTATACAAAAATATAGACGAACAGAAAATATCACTAAAATAATAGTTTAAAAAACTAAAAAACACGCTTTTTATAGAAAACCGAACTAAAAAATAGAAAAATAAAAAAATATATATTTTATTTTAAAAAAAGCGTGGGGTGCTTTTTAAGATATTATCGAAATGATAATCACTCTACTCATATCTGTCAATAAAATATTGATAACTATTGACACCATGCACCCCACGCTTTTTTTAAAATAAAATATATATTTTTTTATTTTTCTATTTTTTATTTCGGTTTTCTATAAAAAAGCGTGTTTCTATTATTTATTTTATATTTTTTAGTTCGGTTTTCTATAACAAGCGTGTTAATAGCGCCATCTGTGACTTATACAAGAAACTCGTTTCAAGTTGATAACGTAGACTTTCCCGCTGTTTGCCACTAGATGGTGGTGCGAGAAGTGAACTATGAACACTAAAAAGAAGTCGGTTACAAACAAACATACAAACATACAGGTGAAGCTAATAAAAAGCTAATAAAAACTTGTTGTTTTGAATTCCCTTCCTTTCTCTAAATTTATTAAAAACTGACACAAATTTTTCTCCTGTCTACATAAGCACTATAAACGTGACTATATATGGAGATAATAGATTAAAGCTATAGAATAAATAAACAAGCAATAAGTATCATCATCATCATCATTAGCCCTTTTGAGGTCCACTGCTGGAGATAAGCCTCCCCCATAGAGCGCCACAACTGCCGGTCCGCTCAATCATGGGGGGTTTTTGCCATAATCGCCACGCTTGGCAGGCGGGTTGGCGATCGCAGTAGGCTGTATTTTTTTGAGAGAGAATGCTGCTGCCCATTCTTCTAGCTTTTCCCTTAGTCGCCTTTTACGACACCCACGGGAAGAGATGGGGTGGCGGTATTCTAAGCCGGCGCCAGGCCGCCATTAAGTATAAATTTTATTTTAACCAGTTGACGTGCGAACTTTATTTCGCGTAAAAAGTAATGAAATAAGGTCATTAAGGACTCTTAAGGTCATTGTGGCATACCCCTAAAAGACTATACCATAGACACGCACCACCGCGGTAGTACATTATTTTGATCTATCACTTCAACCAGCGTTTGTGATAAAAAATTTGAATATCAAATATTTTTATATTTTCTTTTTGACATTATGCATGAACTATGAATACCAGCCACTCCGTTGACACCCTCTATCTATTGAAAAACTACATTGAAATTCGTTGCGTAGTTTTAAAGATCTAAGCATTTATGGGGACAGACAACGACTTTGTTTGTCTAACTTTGTTTTATACAAATTTTATAATATGAAAACGACTTTGTTTTAAACTATGTAATCATATATTTTAAACAAATATTTGTGTAACAAACGTCTACCCAACATTGGGTAACTCAATACAGAAGAAGGCCTCTAAACAAGCCGGTCCTATCAAAGTCTCGTACTGACGTTTATTGGCGGATGCTGGACGCAATCAAATGGACCAATCAAACATATTACGATTCACAATTTCTAATTAAGATGTGGCACAGGCCTATATCAATCTATTTGAGTAACAAGGATTAAATATTTACCAAGGCGAATGAGATATTACTTATAGTAGTTATAAATAAAATTAGTAATGCTTGTATTTCGTAATTAGATGTCGTACGGTATATGCTCTAGAAAATGATGGTTTAATATATGATAATAAAATCTTGCACACTAAGCGCCCTCTAGTTACAATTTATGCAACTAAATGCTTGTGTTATAGAACTAACGGATACTTATATACTTTTTGTGTAAATACATAAAACAATGCATAGAAATTAACAGACGCCATACAAACATTCTGTTTTTTATGAGAGAGCAAACGAGCATGCGTGTCACCTGATTGTAAGTGACCGTTGGGTTGCCGACGTTTCAGGGAGTAGGGTGAGAAAGGGAGGTGGCGTCCGGATACCTCTCTCACCAAACGAAACGCGGCATAAACCACTTTACGTCGATCTTCTGAGAGGTCGTGGTATTTCAGTGGTCGAGCCGGCCCATTCGTGCAGCGAACTGCTTGGCTCTACCACAGTTGAGCTAGTCTTCATGCAATATGAGTGGAACAGTAATCTTTTTGGTAGTAAAAATGTATAAAGAGTAAGAAGTTCGCGCGGTAAGCGGTCAGTAAAACATACTGGCCTAGTACAAGTCAGGATAATTCCTCCGAACTAATCTAGTACATCAAAGATTGCAGATTTTTTTATAACTTTTTCACTAGAAGTTATAGATAGCGACTATAAACCCTCGACTCGCCAAATTTTTCAATAAGCGGAACAGCTCATGGAAACTTTTGCAATACATTGCCCATAATGTTGCCTGTTTTTGATATTTGTCACACATGACTTCCGGAAAAGAATATCATTGATCGCGTTTTGAATTTGAATGAACTCTTTACAGAGATCATTTTCACGAGGAAATTGGTAAAGAGTTCGAAACGTCGGGAAATAAATGGAAAATAAGTTCTAAATAAACGCGATATAATTCATAAAAAGTTGTTTCAATATTATGAATGTGATTCGCGAAAATATAAAATAAATTCCGAAAATAAGTCATTGGTGTGAGCCCTGAATCTATTACACGAAATTTTTATTCAAAAACGGGTCCCTCGACTACTGGACCACAGATAGAGCACAGACGAATTCGTTCTGTGCGTTATTGACCTTTTCAGATATTAATTGCAACTGCTAATTAATTATTTAAATTATTAAAGTATTTACATAATTTATAAATAGAAATCTCCATCGTTCATTTTCAATATAGATTTATTATGCGACTTATATTCATATATTTGTTTTAATTATTGAAAAAATGATTATACATTTAAATGCTAATCCGTTGTAAGTGATTTGTCAATAGAACAAGTTATCTGACTGTATAAATTAATATATTAAAATGCATTGAAATGATTGGTGAGATGTATTCCAATTTTATGAACTGCGTTACAATACTTTCAGAAATGTCATCAAAAAGAAGAGTGGCGTTAGGAAACAGCGTAAATGACGAGTTGGGCAGATTCCTGGGCGAAAAGAATGTTAGCAGGAAAGCTCAGCTACCTATTTATAATGCGGTACTGATTCTAACTCAAACTTTTGGAAGCGATAGTTGAGTATGGCAGAGTTAGCACGAAAGTAGAATAAACGCGGTAGAGAAGAGGAATACCGCCAAAAATTTGCGGAGTGACTCTCGCTGACTGCATCGAAAACAAGGTAGTAGGCCTTCCTTCACTTGAAGACTGTCGTAGAATAAAATTTAACGTCTATCAAATTCTTTTGGGTTAGTATTAAAAAAAATATTTTAATTTGTCTGAACTTTAACTGTAGTTGGCCTTAATCGTTCAAACAGACTAACGAAATCTTCAGATTTATATTACAGCTAATCAATATATCTATATATATATATATATACACCGTGAATTTATAGTCGTTTTGGAAACGAAACAGGTGAATTTGGAATAACTCATAGAACTATTAAGAATGGATAAATTAATTGTAATACTTAATATTAAAAAGTTTTAATTTTAATATTTTCACTCGTTCGAGTTAGGAAATAGTAACGCATCGCCATTTTATTCAAACACATTGTGAATGAAGCACGCCATAAGAAAGGACAACGCACCGCAGCTCAGCTGATACCTACCTACCTACCTACGGCGGCGCGACAGAACGAGCGAGCGAGTACTTACCTATCGTATTTCAAAGTTATTATTTAAAATAAAATACATAAAGTAGGTTCAAGTTTTAAGTAGAAATATTTAAATGTGATGTATGATAGAAATATTTAAAAAAGGAATTAATTCAATACACTAGTCCCTCAGCACAGAATAATCAACTTTTAAAATAGGAAAAAAAAACATAGCATCACGCCTGTATTCCTGAAAGAGTAGGTAGAGGTGTATTACACACCCACGGTTTCAATCAACTTTTACATACCTCTAACAGTTTGTTTACATTTCTCTGTATCGAAGCAACTGCTCGAAATGGAGTCCCCCGCGTTCAATACACAAACGTGCACGTTTTACACTGTTGTCTTTTAGTTTTCTCAATGTATTTCTATTGCTTTTAACTTTATCAAATGCGTCCACTATCGCTCTGCGTAACTCATCACGGCTTTCGTGTTCACGTGTGTAAACGAGTCTCTTTATTTCCGACCACAAGAAAAAATCCAGGGGTGTTAAGTCCGGGCTTCTCGGTGGCCAAGTCACAGGCCCGCCCCGGCCTATCCACCGATCACTAAACTGATTATTTAAGTATGTACGCACTGCACTTGCGTAATGAGCCGGACAGCCGTCGTGTTGGTAGTACATACCTCTTGTGTACGCTAACGGCACATCCTCTAGTAACTCAGATATGACTGTTTGTAACATCTCTAAGTACGAGTTGCCGGTTAGATGACCTTCGATAAAAATAGGCCCTATTAATTGGTCGTTAATAATACCGGCCCAAACATTTACACTGAAACGAACCTGATGGTGGTCTTCTCGGATCAAAAGGGGGTTAATAAGAGCCCAGTAATGTTCATTATGCACATTGTACAGTCCCACTCGAGTAAACAGTGATTCATCCGTCCACAGTATGTTGGCGTTTGTATTATTTAAAAACCACTGACAAAAGGCGATTCTTGCTGGTGCATCACTGTTGTTAATTACGTGAGCCTTACGGAAATGGTACGGGTGTAGTCCGTGAGTATTTAATATTTTCCATACAAAATATTGGCTAACATCAAATTCTCGTGCCGCCATTCTCGTGCTTCGCCGCGGATCGCGCTCGAAGTACTCCAGAATATCTTCTTCAATCTCCGGCGAATAATTTAAACTTCCTCGGCCTTGCGCATGAGTCGGCGCACGGAATTGTCCATGGTCGAGAAGGCGCTGGGTTACAGCTAAGATGGTGGGCGTAGAGGGAACTTGAGGACTTTCAATTCCTCGCAGCCGTAGCGCATCCAAGTGCTCTGGCTGGGAATACAAACGCCGGGCCTCTTCTAGATTGTAGTTGGCAATAGCATACAGCTGTACCATTGCCAAGTACTCCACATTTGAGTATTCGTACTGACGACTCATTTTCGCGCGGAACGTAAACAATACAAGCGTGTCAACACGGGATTGTCACACAGTACTAAAGAGAAGGAAGAAAGGACGCCTGTTGTGCGGAAGTGCGGGGATGCGCAAGAGTGGTGGTAGGTGCGTGATTGGCTGGCGGCGCCGACATAGCGGTTGTCGGTGTCTTTAATGGTGAATTTGATTTTGTGTGAAAAATTGTGAATGACATCGATAGTAAAATACATAGTATTTGATTTACGTGAGATTGAGTAGCGTTACTACCGTTTCTCACTTTTTCACTATAAGAGATATGAATCTCGATGTTGATAAAATAAAGTATTTTTATTTTATGAAATTAACGTTATATATAGCTTCTCTTATTGATATATAATTCAAATTTTTCGTTTCCAAAACGACCTTAAATTCACGGTGTATATATATATACAAATAAAATTGAAGTGTCTATTTCTAATTTCGAAATAACTGCTTTATATTACATTCATATGAAAACATATACCAAAATATCGTTTTTTGAAATCTCGTGTCAGGTAATCTCGGAATAGGCTGGAACGATGTTGACTTTACTTTTATTGGCAGGTAGCTGGTGTAACAAGAAGTTACTTAGACTAGTTTTTTTTAGAAAAAATATTTTATTTATTTATTGCTTCAGATGCGAAACAAAGTACGCCGAGTTAGTTAGTATAAAATATATTAGTAGCACACGATTGTAAGCAGTCGTGGTTTTAAAAAGATACAATTGTTGAGCTCGCGTGCCAAGTTTACAGTATTCCCTATCGGGTAACATATCTGGCGACATTAGCACGAGAGGTGTCGCTGTGCTCACTATTTTGCCGTGACCCTTGCCGGTAATGAAGTGATAAACATTGAACTGACGACTGAGGTACCATCTGCTTAAAAAATTCTGAAAAAATAGTACAAAATCCTTTAAATATATACTGGTTGAAGTATCATTATTGATAGGTAAACTTGTTGAGAAAATTTTGTGACAATTCTACTTTGTTTGGTGAAATAAGGGAAAACAATCGCTGTCCACATTTTTGGTTATTCATGTATCTAAAAATCAAAATATAAAATTATTACTGTTGCTGAGTCACATCTGCAAATTTTAATATACATCCATTTCATATATGTGATTGTATTCGATTTTAATAAATCAAATACCTAATTATTTATGGTGAAAGTTTTTTTTTTCAACTTTCAATATTATCTTATACTTAAGTACACACTGACATTGGCTCACACCAATGACTATTCGAAGTTCTTTTCGGAAGTTATGTGTGAAAAATATCGATGACTGAAAACTTTGTGCCCGGTATGGCAATAGGTTCGCCACCTATTCCATTTCGGACGTAAACATAACGGCGAGACGACGCTTATCAGCCGCTGCCTAAACCTTCGGGTAGAAATAGGCGTGAAGCTATGTTATGTTAGTACATTTTCACCAAAACTGCTTGGTATATTGTATCCTGTTGGATAAATTGTTGGTTGGATTATCAATAGATGAACGACTCGGTTCAATTATCGATCTGTAAGCTTAGAACGACTGTAGAAATATTTTAAAACTAGACTACATCAAAGGGCTTACCATTGTATCTCAGATCACATAACATAACATAACATAACTATATAAAAATGTTTGGAATTGAAATGCTCCTTTTGTGTTTTTTTTTATTGTATTTACAATAGCGAATATTGTTGAGCTGGCACTTGAAAAGAGTCGGCCATGAGTATCTTGCCAGTTCTTCTCGAGAAGCCCTGACGCCGGAACTGACACTTAGATTCGCTTTCACATTCAATACAGCGTGATGAAAGGGAATTTAAGGTCCACGTATTTTAGACGGATGTAAGTATTTTAGTTCTTTAAGAAGAAAGGACTTTATAAGAATACACTTTTTTGATGTGTTCTGGAGGAAGGTGATTTTAGGATTTTTCGTGCCTTATGGCCCTCTGTTCTCTCTGCCTGCCCCGCAAGGGATTTGGCGTGAAGTTATGTATGTATGTATTTACATTAAAACATTCACACTCATCACCCATATTTGTTGGCATATAAATAATTACTTATGCTGTAGGGATATTAATCATAATAATACTAACCTAAGTACTACAATTCACCAAGCCCTTCAACCTGTCAACTATTCCTCGAGAATTGAAATAAGTTAGTAACTTTTTTATAATCTATTAATAAATCTTAAGAAACAGAACATAAAGTTTAATATTGAGTAGCTTTCTAATAGTTGGAAGCACTTAAACATTTCTATGCTCCCGTTTTCCGATCGTACAAAAAGATAAGTAGTGGTTGCATGCAAAATACTTCACGTTATGATATAAGGATCGTCGGACTGAGAATTATATATGTATAAATAATTTGTGGATGCCACACACGTCGCTTTTATACAGAAGCGCTTCATACGAAGTAGAACAATCATTTAACATAAAATTCAAACTTGTATCACTTCAGTATCTACCAAAGTATATATCGTTTATTTACGTTCCAAATTATAATTTACTACATTAGTGACAGGATTGAAACTTTACTTTTGTATATAGTCACGCCAAATCCTTTGCGAGGTAGGCAGGGAAAACAAAGTGTCCTATGGCACGATTCTTACAAGTCTCATTCGCTTTCATTACTCTTGTCAAACACGCGCGTCAATTTATAAGGCTCTTTACATTACCATCCTCCAGAACTCGCTTTATTTGGTCCTGGGAGATGTGTTGTGGCCGTCTTTAACTCCTACATCCATCTGCTTTTGCAATGTATATCTGCTTAGCTCTTTCTTAGATTTCTTTCAACCCAATCTCTTTCCTTCTTAATACAATATGCTGGGATCTTATAGAATTGATACACATAATATAAAATTTTAACTGCAAAGAGTCACTTCAGACCTAGACCTTTGCTAGGTAGGCAGCTATGCCACACCACTACAACAATCGACTCGATCATGCCTAGTTCACTTCAATACTTTTTCGTATACTAAATAAAATGTAAAAATTGTAAAAAACTGATATAAATATTAATATTTATTTAGTAAAGAAGTGCTAGCTAATTATATTCAAATTAATATGTTCAACTTATTAAAAACATATATATTAAACAGCAAGGCACAGCAAACGAGCAGGCGTGTAACCTGATGTTAAGAGACCCGCGTCGGCAAAGGATACTTGTTTTTTTTTTTTTTTTTTATGGGATAGGAGGGCAAACGAGCAGGCGTGTCACCTGATGGTAAGCAACCAACGCCGCCCATGGACACCAGCAACACGTATAGTGTTACTGATGCGTTGCCGACCTTTAGGGGATAGGGGAAAGGAAAGGCTGGGGAAAGGGGGTGGGCCTCCGGGTACCTCTCTCACCGAACGAAACGCGGCATGAGCCACTTTACGTCGATCTTCTAAGAGGTCGTGGTATTTCACCGGTCGAGCCAGCCCATACATGCAGCGAACTGCTTGGCTCTACCACTGTAAAACATATAGTTTTACAGTTGCGTTGTCGACCTTTTTAGGAGTAGGATTGGAAAGCCACTGATGAGTCACTTTGCGTCGATCTTCTGAGAGATTCTAGTCTTTCAGCCGATCATCAGCGGCAGTCATGCAGAGAAACTCTATGTACCTAAATTCAAATTCCTCAACACTCAATAAGAAATCACAGCAGCGCTATACCTTAGTTATCTTTTTATCTCAACTTACCAACCTGTTTTAACAGGTGATAGATAACATCCATGATACTTTTCTACTGGTTTACATAAAATGCCACTATCATGCCTGAATATTTAAAAAAAGGCCACCCATCGCCTCGGAAGCGGAACCCACCCACACCAAATCACGAAGTCCCACTATCAATGTCCAATCTTAATTATGAACGTGGCGATCATCATCTCAAAACATTTCTACCATAAAAGGTCTATAAAGAGTCAACAAAATGTACGCAATATATACTCTAGATTACGGGGCCCATATATACTCAAGATTACGGGGCCCGTCCCGTACAAGTTATGTCACGACTTTGCGCGGACACTTCTGTTCTATAGTATGCGCCTGCGCAAGTAACCAGCACGTGCCGTTCTCGTGTCGCAATCTAGGGAAGTTTTAAAGAGAATCTAGAATAAATTTTATGTTGTTTTGTTATTCCCCTGTCTAATTTTAGTTCTGTGTCCCGTCTCGACGGGTGAAATACCAATACCTCTCAGAATATCGACGTGTAGCGACTCAAGCATTTAATGAGAGAGTCCGAAGGCCTTTCCTTCTTTAATTTCCTATCCTACTCCTTAAAATACAGGCAACGTAACATTATTTGTGTTGCAAGTGTCCATGAGCGGGTCACCAGACGAATATATGTCCATTTGGAATAAAATTTACTAATATTTTCACCTTACTATATATCTTTTTTATGATATATTGTAGCACCCGTATAAGGTTATTTAGGGTACGTTAACAAAATAAAAATATTAGTAATTAAATTAAAACTAAAATAGTCAAGCCATTTTTTTATATTATCTCACTTGGCTATCATGATTTGTTGTTATACATAAGAATGTTGCCATATCCTTTAATTGCAATAAGACAATTAATTCTTTGAACTGAATGTAGTTTTATCTATTATAATATAACAAATTTTAATGCTTAAACTCGTTATTTAGATATATATAAAAATGTGTCTATGGTCCAGTGGTCGAACACCCCGCTTCTGAATCAAGAAGTCGTGGGTTCGAATCCTGGCTCACACAAATGACTTTTTGAGGTACTTTTCGGAAGTTTTGTTTGATATATAAAATAAATAAAATAAAATAAAATAAGCCTTTATTGCTGGTAAACAGAGTTTTAAAATATTTTTAAAACATACTTATAAACTTAAACTACATAGGTGCTAATTTTATTCACTTGACACTCGGTTTTTCCTCCTCTTTCCAGCTTGTCTTCCGACAAAGGCCTCCTCTAAGGCTTTCCACTTGTCTCTACACTTTGCAATGCATAACCATTCTGGTCCTGCTACTTCTTTCAGATCATCTTCCCATCGCTTAATCTGTCTTCCCCTGCTTCTCGTACTGCCCCTTGGGTACCATTCGGTAATAATTTTAGTCCATTTCTCCTTCTTTTCTCTCAGCATATGCCCTGTCCAACGCCATTTCATTTTTCTGCATACTTTTTGTACTTTTTCGAATTTAGTCTTTTCTTGAATTATTTTAAGTCGTATTCTATCTCTTCTTCTAACTCCAAGTACGCTTCTTTCTATCCCGTTTTGGCATGTATTTATTTTGTTTTGTTGCAACTCTGTTAGGGCCCAAGTTTGACATCCATACGTCAGACATGGCAAAATACAAATGTTGTAGACCTTTCGTTTTTCTGACATTGGTATTTCTTTGTTTTTCATTATTTCGCTCAACGACCAGAACCTCTTCCAAGTGTTTGCTATTCTTCTCTCGATTTCTTTCTGCATTCCTTCTGATGGTGATACAAGTTGCCCCAAATATACATACTCTGAAACGTACTCTAGTGGCCGGTTGTTTACTTTGATAACGTCTTTTTGGGAAGAATTACTCATTATCTTTGTTTTATTTATGTTCATCGTGAGGCCCGCGTTTTCACTTTCTTCTGCTAGTTGCTGTATCATTACATTCAGCGTCTTAGGGCATTCAGAGAAAAGGATGAGGTCATCTGCAAATCTCAAGTGAGTCAATTTCTCTCCGTTAACATTAAGTCCAAAATTATCCCAATCCAGTCTCCTGAAGATCATCTCCAGTACCGCTGAGAAGAGTTTCGGAGAAATTGGGTCACCTTGCCGAACACCTTTTTCGATTGGGAATTCTTCTCCTGACCTCTCTAGTTTTATTTGGGCCGTACTTTTTTCATAGATAGATTTTAGAATACGTATGTACTTTCTTTGGACTCCTTGTTGTTCTAACGATTCCCAAATATAGTGATGTTCCAAAGAATCAAAGGCTTTGGAGAAGTCAACAAAACACAACCAGTACAATTTGTTATATTCTGCGTATTTCTGGAGTATTTGTCGCAGCACGTGAATATGATCGACGGTTGAGAAACTGCTCCTAAATCCTGCTTGCTCTTTTGGTTGGTTATCATCGAGGGTAATGGTAAGTCTACAGAGTATAATTTTTGAAAATATTTTGTATATATTAGACATTAAGCTTATCGGTCTATAGTTACTTATATCTCCTCTGTCTCCTTTTTTGTGCAGTAAAACTATTATTGATTTTGTCCAATCATCTGGTATAATTTCGGTTTTCATTATGTCGTTGAATAAATTAGTTAGTTTCGGGACGATCTCGTGCATTGATATTTTAAGGATTTCATTGGTGATAAGGTCGGGTCCAGGTGCTTTACCTAACTTCTGTGAAGTGATAGCTTTTTCTGTTTCTTCCTTCATTATGGGTGGTATAGGTTCATTATCTTCTGTATCGTGGATCTTCGTATTGATGTTCAGTTTATTATTGTTGGATTTGTACAGTTCCTTATAGTATTTCGTAGCAATATTTAAAATTTCAGTTCTTCTGCTAGTGTATTTTCCTTGTTCATCCTTTATGTTTGGCATCCAGTTCTTCTTCGTTTCTAATTCTTTGAACGCTTTCTTTACTCCGCCTGTCTTAATTATGTGATGTGTAAATACGTTTTTTCTTTTTTCCTGTCTATCTGCCCTTATGAATTTATTAATCTTTTTGCTTAATTCTGAAATCTCTTTTCGTATCTCCTTAATTTTGTTACTTTGTAAAAGATTTTTTCTTTCCTTAATTAGTTTACTTGTTTCAGTAGATAGTGTAATTTTTTTGCTTGTATATGACCTCTGAACTTCAGTTTTTAGCAAATTAACGAATTCATTATATGTCTCTTGAATTGATTTATTAAATTCTTTTGTTTCTATTTTATCTAGTTTTCCTTTTAGGTTGTACCTTAATTCCTTCTCATTTCTAATATTCCGATATTGCACTGATTCCATTCCAAATTTAGATTATGAATGTATGACATATCTTTAAACATCTTTGGTCTGTTCGTTGTTATATAATCGATTTCGTTTCTGTAGAGTCCGTTTGGGGAAGTCCATGTCCATTTTTTGTTCTTTTTCTTCTTGTAGAAACTGTTTAAGATACTTAATTTGTTTTCTAGACCCAAGTTCACTAATCGTTCACCGTTTTTGCTCCTGCTACCATGGCCGTATTTTCCCACCGTATATTCTTCACCTTTACGGCATTTCCCAATTTGTCCATTAAAATCTCCCATTACTATTAAATTTTTATGAGCAGTCTCTATAGTTCTTTTTAATATCTGGTAAAAGTGTTCTATTTTTTCTACATCTTCTTTTTTGTGTCCTTCAGTTGGTGAATAAGCTTGAATGATTGACCATGATTCTTTGCTGCCATTTTGTATGGGAAGTTTTATATTTAAAATTGCTATTCTTTCACTAATTCCTTTCAACTCTTCTATTCCTTTCATATACTTCTTTTTTATTAAAAATCCCACTCCATATTGTCCTTTTGTTTCTCCTTTATAGTGCATGATATATTCTCCGTGGTCTTCTATTCCTTCTCCAATCCTTCTCATTTCGCTCACTCCTATTATGTCCCATTTAATTTCTTTGATCGCGGTTTCTAATTCAATAAGTTTCTCAGGGGTTCTTAGTGATTTTGTGTTAAGTGATGCAATGTGTATGTCACTATTGTTATTTATGTTGCGCTTTATTTTACTCTTTTTTATCCTTAGAGGGTGTTGGTCGTTTTCCCCCACGATGACCAGTCGGCTTGGAGGAGGATGAGTTTTTGTTGTTGTGTTTGGTTGTGTTGTTTTATATTGTTGTGTTTTCCGGTTGCCGAGATTTAGTTGCTATTGTTGTTTGTTTGTAGAGATGTTAGTGAGTGAATTAGATCTATTTCTCATGACATCAAATGCGTTAGTTTTATGAGTCTTATAAAATGTGTTGGTTTGCTGTTTTTTAGTTTGAGATTCAGTAGGAGACTGTGGGGACAGCGATATGTCCCGTTTTCTTTTTTCATTTACTGATTCACTCCCCTTTATTACAATCTTGTCGTATTTCAAGAATGCTGTTTTCCCTTTCTTTCTTTCTTCAATTAATTCAGCTTGTAAAGCTTTTCTTTTAGCCAAAACCTCTTTGGGATAATCTTCGGTGACATAGACCTTCACGAGTTCCTTCCTTTTCATCATTATTTCTCTTTTTTTCCATCCGTTTACGAAGGAAACCAGGATTGGCCTCGGTTTCTTACTTTCTCTATTTCTATTCCCAATTCGGTATATATTGTTTATCCCATTTTCAGCGATATTAATATTTAAATCTTTTCCAAATGTTTGCTTTACGTTATTAATTAAGTCCAGAGTTGACTTTTCCATTTCGTCCATGCCAAATATAATTATGTTGTTGTTTCTTTTTTCTCGTTTTAAATAATCTATCTCTTTCTGTTGAGCCTCTAGTTTTAATTTTAAGCTTTTATTTTCTTCTATTATCGCGATTAGTTTTTCGTCCATTCTAGACATTATATTGTTAGTAATAGACTCAGAAAGTTCCCTGGATTGATTTTGCATTTCTAATTTCATATTTTCAAACAGGAGTTGGAATTGAGTGTCCATTATATTAGTTATACGTACAATGGAACGTAATGGTAGAATATGGTAGAAAAAATATTTTTTAGAGCTAGCAACACTGGAATCTTTGTTTGGCGCTGTCAGTGTCTGTCAGCCAAATGTCACAATTGAATACTTATGTCATTAGTCATATGATTCATTGACTAACCTCAAATCTTTGTTACAGTTATTTCTTAAATCCCGTGGTTAACTGCAAAAATTTCTAGTTCTTTATCAGCTCCTCCGTGCTAAGAACTATTTTTTGTTGTTGTTACACTGATTTTAGCTCAATTCGATGGCTGTTAATATTTCTTCACAAGTACAATACAGACACTGATGTTGACACTTCGACGACCGGAACACAACGTTTGATATATATCGAAGAACAAAAACTTTGTCGGCAATAGCTTCGCCGCCTATTCCATTTGGGACGTAAACATAACGGCACTACAACTTCGGTTAAAAAAGGTGTGTGTTTTAAAATATCAGTAATATTTAATTTTAAAGTGAGTATATCAAATCTATTTGTTCACATAGTCAGAAAATGATAGCTAAACTTGTACACAATTCAAACTAGTAACCAAAGAGAGTTTTAAACATAAATGTTTAAAACCTACAAGGTGGAGAAAAGAAAAAAACTTAAAAAAATTATTCTTTTTTCCGGCCAGACTTAATATACATTTCTAAAAAGGTTACATATGAACTCGTATGTGGGTAACAATTTCTGCCGCACACATATGTTGGTATGTGCTGGGCAGAATAATGGTTTCAGTGTAAAATGACGTGAAGGTGCTCGGCCCGCTATGGTCAAGTCACGCGCGTACTATCACAATTGAATACTTATGTCATTAGTCATATGATTCATTGACTAACCTCAAATCTTTGTTACAGTTATTTCTTAAATCCCGTGGTTAACTGCAAAAATTTCTAGTTCTTTATCAGCTCCTCCGTGCTAAGAACTATTTTTTGTTGTTGTTACACTGATTTTAGCTCAATTCGATGGCTGTTAATATTTCTTCACAAGTACAATACAGACACTGATGTTGACACTTCGACGACCGGAACACAACGTTTGATATATATCGAAGAACAAAAACTTTGTCGGCAATAGCTTCGCCGCCTATTCCATTTGGGACGTAAACATAACGGCACTACAACTTCGGTTAAAAAAGGTGTGTGTTTTAAAATATCAGTAATATTTAATTTTAAAGTGAGTATATCAAATCTATTTGTTCACATAGTCAGAAAATGATAGCTAAACTTGTACACAATTCAAACTAGTAACCAAAGAGAGTTTTAAACATAAATGTTTAAAACCTACAAGGTGGAGAAAAGAAAAAAACTTAAAAAAATTATTCTTTTTTCCGGCCAGACTTAATATACATTTCTAAAAAGGTTACATATGAACTCGTATGTGGGTAACAATTTCTGCCGCACACATATGTTGGTATGTGCTGGGCAGAATAATGGTTTCAGTGTAAAATGACGTGAAGGTGCTCGGCCCGCTATGGTCAAGTCACGCGCGTACTATCACTGTTATAACGCTTACTGCTGATGCTACAAACTTTACTACTAAGCACTTCTTGATATTTTTTAATAATTAATATAGTTTTGGCAGTAGAATAGCGAGGTCGTTGTTTGAGTAGGAACACCCCAGTGGTTTTAATCGGTATACCGTCCTGATGGCTGGTTCTGGAGGAGAGACGAGAGTTCGACGTAGCCACCCACAGCACCCCGGTGGTACCTATAAAAAATCCAATGGGTAAAAAACCACGATTTTTACCAGTAAATTTTCGCATTGTATTCTATCAAAAATAATAGTTGTTAGTAATATTATTTTATAGGAAAATTTAGTAGAAAAAAAAAGGTTAGTATATAATCATTATAAATATCGATTTTTTTCTTATATATCAGACACAAAAATTATGTCGGAAGTATCAAAATTATTAAGTCCAGTAGACACCAGGAGCGAGTGTGATTGCCGAGCGCTACACATAAGGTAAATGGCTCATACAATTGTTAGAATAGGAGAGGCTTCAAGCCTCTTTTGTTTAGGAAGTGGTCTAAAGGGTGAACGTTGCCACCAACTCGACTTACATGGTGTCAATTATTAAGACGGCCGTAGAACGGTTCTTACAATTACTCAAAAATATATTAATATATAAAATTGACGTGTCTCGCTGTACGTTATTGAACTCCTCCGTAACAAAGAGGATAACAAAAGGGTAGGTCTGAGAATCGGATGCTACCTATATTTCATCCCCTTAAATGTCAACGATAGTTTTTTTTTTAATTTAGATATATTTTTTTAAGTTTTTAATTAAACCTAAATGTTCACCTGTCCACGATCATCCCCTATTTATCATGTGACTATCGAAAACTTTATTTTTTGGCATGACAACGTTCTCTTGGAACAGGAACCCCGAAATTAAAGATTATTTGGACAAATTGCTTACATATAGCTGAAAGTTTTTTTTTTCTTTTTGGTTCGATGCATGAAACAAATTATCTAGTCCCAATTGTCGAGCCCAATTTTATTAGTCTTGGACATTTGTCCCGGTAAGATTTGTTGTAATGCAAAATTTGACCTAAAGTTTTATTTAACTAATATCTTTATATCTTATCTCATCACCACATCATCAGCCCTTCGAGGTCCACTGCTGGCCGAAGGTCTCCCCTATAGAACGCGACAACGTCCTGTGCCCCTCGCATATATTATCGTCATCAATATCATCTGTGTTTGGATGTCCACTTTTAGAACGAAATGCGGCACAAGCTACTTTACGTCGATATCCTGAGAGGTCGTGATAATTCACCGGTCGAGCCGGCCGATTCATGGAGCAACATACGTGGCTCTACTACTGCTACCTACTACAACATACTCTTGGGAATATCCAAAACTAAGCTGTCTGTGTTTTTATAACATCACGCTTCTAATAAAAGGCGGTGTGGCATCTTATGAAAAGAAATAGATTTAAGAATTCTCTTTAAAAGTCCTAGGTACGCGTATTCCATTTATCAATTGCAACATTAGTACAAGTTAGTTCATTGTGGTTGACAGAGAGCTTACGACCACGCCCCTACAAGATGGGCTTGGCCGTCATGCATACGATATGATAAATTCTCTACAACGGGGTATTGTCACGAGAATTACTTAACTAAAATGTTATCAGATTTATAAAAAGTAAAAAAATAAAAACATACAAAAAAGCTAACAGCACGAGATTCCCATCATTCCTGCTAATGAGTTAGATAACTAACTCTTTGTGATATTTTTCAAGTTATTGAAGTTAATATTTTAAACGTATCATGTAAATATATCCGCTGTCTACATGACCGAATATAAAAAGCGTGAAGTATCAGTCATTCATCATTTTATTGATTTCCTCTCGTCTACCATCTCTAATTTTTTTAAGAGTTCAATTTACTTAAAACATTTTTATTAATTCATTGGAAAGGATAAATCTCCGGATACCTCTCTCACCAAACAAAACAAGGCATGATTCATTTTACGTTGATATTCTATGAGACTGTGGTATTTCACCCGTAGCGCTGGCCCCTTCATGCAGTATCGGCTACAATCAAGCTTGTATAAATCTAACACATAGACAGCAATAATATTTTATTTTATCTGTTACATAGACTATATAATTGATATATATATTATTAATATATATTTCGTTCAAACATCATCATCATCATCAGCCTTTTGATGTCCACTGTTGGACGTAGGCCTCCCTTATAGAACGCCATAGCTCAAGATCCTGTGCCTTCCACATCCAGTGGCTGCCAACAAACTTGACCAGACCAGATCGTCGATCCACATAGTGGGGGGACGCTCTACTCCACGTCGCCCAGTTTGTGTTCGCCACTCGCAAACCTTTTTCCCCCAACGGTTACCGGCTCATCGAGCCATGTGGCCTGCCCATCTCCACTTCAGCTTGCTAACCTTTCAGGCTATGTTTGTCACGCCTGATCTCCTGCCGATTTTCGTATTACAGATTTTGACCCGCAAATAGATTCCCAACATAGCCCGCTTCATAGCACGCTGAGCGACTTACAGCTTGTTCGTTCGTTCAAACAACTCGGAGAAAAATCCACTAACATCTGCAAGTTATTCATAATTGAGTTTTCAAAATTAACTATTTCTCTATACAGAACAGAAACACAGAAAGTTTACACTTAAAGGTTTTTAATTATCCTATATACCTTTTAGTTCACTTACATAAGTAATAGTGGCTTGAAAATGATAGTTAGACAGTCAATGTATGCAAAGATGGTTAATTAAATTTGCATAGAAATACCCCTAAATTAGTCCTCAGCGGTTACGAAACGGTTATCCAGTACATATTTGTAACCGTATAGATTACTGCAGTACATAATTGTAAATTTATTATACTAAGTTGATTTGTTAAGTGTTTTGAAGTATGTGTTATTTTAACTTATGAAAGCTGGAGTTTGGTATAGCAGAGTGTGTATGAAAGTAGCATAAACGCGGTCGAAATGACAGCACTGCGCAAAATCTGCGGAGTGAGTCTCGCTGACCACCACGAAAACAAGTTTGTAAGGAAGGAAGTGGAATTGAAAAAAAATATCGGTGTAAAAGTAAGAAAGGGCATGCGCTCCGATAGTTCGGACATGTAGAAAGAAAAGATGATGCCAGATTGACTGAGCAGATATACAATGTAAAAGCGGATGGATGTAGGAGGACGGCCAAGTCATTTCATGACTAAATAGAACGTGTTCTGGGGGAGGTCATATTAGAAGGCTCAAAAATTGACGCGTGCACACGCGTCAATTTTTGAATGAAAAGAGTTATAAAAGTAAGAATTGTGCCTTATGGCGTTCTGTTCTCTCTGCCTGCCCCGCAAGGGATTTGGCGTGTATGTATGAATGTTTGTTAATTGTAAGTCCGAGATAATGTCTTAAAATTTTGTTTATTATGTAGAGTTTAGTGAACCTCCGGATATTCTCTCACCGAATGCAACGCGGCATCAGCTACTTTACGACGAAATTCTGCGAGCTGGTGCTATTTTAGCGATCGAGCTAGCCCATTTAGGCAGCGAATTGCGTGGCTCTACCACTGAAATAAAGTAAATCACACTCTTAACATTAAAACCACTTTTAGAATTATATCGCGTTTATTTATTTCCCGACTTTTCGAACTCTTTACAGAGATCATTTTCACGAGTGACGAACAAAAGCTGATGTGGGTTACCAATAGTAAAAATCATATTTTAACATTAACTTTTTTCCAAAAAGTGGGTGCTCTCTGTATCAATGAAAATACAGAGAAAATATAAAGAGTTCGAAAAGTCGGGAAATAAATAAACGCGATATAATCCTTTAGTTGTTTTAGTGTTACTAACCTAAACAGTTCATCTTTTCGTATGCATGGATGTATGCATAGTGCATCTCATTTAATTTCTGCATCACTCAAAACACCCACCAATTCTTCGTGCTCTTGGAGGTCGAGCGCTCCGTTTATGATTCAAGACGTCGTGGGATCAGATATTGGCTTCAATGCATTACTACTTGAAATTATTATGGGCTGTTAGGGGTGATGTATATTGATAGCTGCGAAAATTGTGCCCGACGTAAATATTCGACTAATCAAGGCTAAACAGCCGCCGCCGCGCCGCCTACAACTGCGAGTCGAAAAAGGCGTGAATTCAAAAATGAGGGGAAAAAACATACAGATGACGGGGGAAGTAATATTGCTCCGCTACCAATAATCACAACAAGACAAGAAGTGTTCTTAACTTTATTCTGTACAACTAAAAACAAACAAAGTAACGAATTCAAAATTGAATAACAATAATATTAATTAGAATCCGATCCTGGTGCATTTTTCAATAACAACATTAGAATACAATCTATACATAAACAGTAGCTATTAATGTAGCGAACAGGGTCGGACTTGGTCACGACTCTGACCGCTGCCGCGCCGATTTGGATGCACCCACCACACTACCCGTGAGCTGTCACCGATAGCCGAAACAGTGTGGTAATGCGATCGTTTTCATATTTATTTATCAATGTTATCTCTCACAATATGTGGTATTTTATAACTATCTTCAACAATAATAGTAAAGAGTTTTAGATAAAATCTTTTAGATAGTATTGAGCTTTGTGTTTAAAATATTTGTTTTCTAAGGTTCCGTAGACACATGACCATAGAAACCCCTCTGGTTTAGTCATGTAGTACATAAGTTCACGCCTTTTTCTTCATAAAGGTGTGAATCGAGGCGTAACAGCCACTGCCTATAACTTCGGGTAACAAAGGCGTGAAGTTATGTTATGTAGAACCTTTTACATAACATGTAGGCCCTTTAACAGGAGGATTTTTATTTCCTTCAAGAGCATAACTATAGCATTATATATACATACATAACTTCACGCCGAATCCCTTGCAGGGTAGGCAGAGAGAACAGAGCGCCATAAGGCACGCCTCACCCGCTTCGTTGTCTTTCATAACTCTTTTCATGCACGCGCGACGTCGATTTTTAAGGCTCCTAACATCACCTTCCTCCATAACACGTTCTATTTGGTCATGGAATGTGTGTCCTGCCGTCCTCACTCGCTTCGTTATATGTACCTAATTATGAGCTTGTGTAACGCAAATACTTTGCTAGACTTAAATGTTAATTTATTTTCATTAATATACAATAAAATATATATAAATATTTTGTTTTACCGCTTAAATCTTAAACAACCATTAAGTCCGCTGCACGATTGGGCCGGTTCGACAGGTAAAATACCACGACCTGTCAGAATATCGGCTTAAAGTGACGTAAAGTGTTTGGAGGCCTAATCCCTTCCCATCACTTCACCCCATCCGACGTAAATGTTAGACTATTGGTGTTGCAGGTGTCCAAGTGCGGCGTTAGTTCTTACCATCAGGTGATACGTCTGCTCTTTGGCCCCCTAAACCATAAATAAAAAGAAATAAAACAATAAAACCATATTAAAGTGAAGCAACTAGACTTCGTATAAGTTCACTGCAGCGCAATTTATAGCACAAATTCCAGCAAATCATAGTTATCATATCATATATGACCACTGGCTCACGATTGTCGCCACAAGCAACTGATAACGTGGACGTTAAGCACCCCAAGTTCTAAAACAGCCAGTATCTAGATTCACGAATGTAATAATTTGTTCATGTGTTGTTCCCAAGCAATAACTGTTATCGATTTTCTTATTAAATTTAATATTTATAGACTATATATAAAATTGGATAAATATTTACAAAAAAAAAAAACTTTTATATTAAAAAACTCATTGTTATCGTTCTGAAGTGATATTCTCTTGACACCAAGAATTCATAATATACATACAAAAAATCACGTTAAGTCCCTTACAGGAATGGATTCTAACTTCGTCTTTTGACTCGCTTCTTTGACTCTTGTCATACATGCTGGTCGGTTTTTAACTTTTAATAATACATTTACTTGCCTAGAAGTAACTAATTAGTAACATAACATAACATAACATAACTTCACGCCTTTTGTTACCCGAAGGTGTAGGCAGCGGCTGTTAAGCCTCGTCTCGCCGTTATGTTTACGTCCCAAATGGAATAGGTGGCGAACCTATTACCATACCGGGCACAAAGATTGTCAGTCATCGATATTTATCACACATAACTTCCGAAAACAATTTCGAAAAGTCATTGGTGTGAGCCAGTGTCTGGAATCGAACCCGGACCTCTAGATCAGAAGCCGTGTGCTCGACCACTGCGCCACCGAGACTATTACTAATTATTATTACTAATTAGTAATTTTTGGATTTTTTAAATGTTTAATGTTTGAAGACATTTTTAAAGCGTTTAATAATGTTGTACATTAAATTGACTTATCACTTAGAGTTCAGCCAGCGTTTACAATTATCTCCAAAACTCGAAAATTATCACTTTTTATCCCCTATATAAAGGACAGATTATACATACAAACCTGCTGAAACTTTCTGTCTATAAAAAACACACATAAAAATCTGTTGCGTCGTTTCAAAGATCTAAGCATATATAGGGATAGACAGCGCAAATCGGCTTTGTTTTATACGATGTAATAATGATAATTATTTTGCTTTAAAAATATCACTATACTTATAGACTATTACCTAATCATCATTTGCCTTTTAAGGTCCACTGCTGGACAGGCCTCCCCATAGAGCGCCACAACTGCTGGTCCATTCACTCATGGGGGATTTTTGCCATAATCGCCACGCTTGGCAGGCGGGTTGGCGCTCGCAGTAGGCTGTATTTTGTTGAGAGAGAATGCTGCTGCCCATTATTCTAGCCTTTTCCCTTAGTCGCCTTTTACGACACCCACGGGAAGAGGTGGGGTGGCGGTATTCTAAGCCGGCGCCACACAGCAATTACCTAATAATAGATAGCAATATCGGTTACTGTTACAAAAATATCAACAGTAATAACAGTTATCATATTTGGTATTATTATTTCTTTCTTTATATATAAGTTTTCTTTGTATGCGATTCTAAAAGTTTCCCATAGATAAATCCAATTGATTTAGGTTTATTATTTTACTGATGTTAAGGTCGTAAACATTATATGCGAAATAACGACCTATAGACAATACTGCCGCATTACTAAAATGATTTATCTTAGATAAATATCAACCTTCAAATACTTTTGTATTTTTTTTATATATTTATTATAATACATTGTATTACTTGAACTGTTATATCGTAACAATCATCAAATGAAATCACTCATAAGTCAGTGGGACTTATATTTAGATGCAGATAGTCACTTAGATAGGCAAGATAAATTTGTTATTGTAGATCACATCGCTCTACGAGCTGATAACCGTTCGGGGAGAAAGGTTCTTATCTGTCCACCGCAAACTGATCGACGTGGAGTAGGATCTCCCACACTAGGTGAAGTGATGACCTAGTCAAAACTGCTGGAAGCAACTGGATGCAGATGGCACAGGATCACGAGTTGTGTCGTTCCATGTGGGAGGACTACATCCAACAGTAAATACGTATGATAATGATGATGAATAATGGTGATGATAAGACGAGGTTTTAATCACGACTTTTTTTAATTAGTTTAATTCGGGAAAGTGATGCTTTCATTTCAGAGAGTTAGAAGAACTGAAGATATAAGCCAGAATTAAATTGTACATACAGTATCAGAATATAATAGAAGCCTGGTCATATATTATGAAATAATTTGTAGTTACTTAAATAAAGGACTTAAATATAAATATAAATATAGTTATTACCTTGCCTTGGATTAGGTATTCTTGTACAGTGGCTATTGATACCGACACCTGAGCAGTGGTCGGTGAGTTTTTATAGTAGGGGAGCCCGTACCGCTAAATTTTGAGTCACTAAAGCGTCATGGAGAACGATTAGATTGTGAAGATTTAGGCCAAAAATTAATAATTTATGTTTATTTTGCCAATTTAATGTGCTAATTTTTAAAAATAAGAAATCATTCACATTAAAATACTCGAGCGCCTTTCCGATTCACGGTGTTTACCCACTTTGTTTTTCCAACAACCGAGAGATATTATTCTGACGAGTAATTAGGGGAAAAAGTTATTCGAGCGTGTCAGATATTTGAAGGGAATATTTAGAAAACTCAAAAATGTGTCCTATTAAAAATATCTTACGATTTGGATTTGGAAACAGAGGCGCGGAGTTTCAATCCAGTTCTCAGCAGCTGTACGCACCACACTTTATTTATCGTTTAAGTTACATCGTCCCATGAAAATCGACAGATTATTGAAATATATTCTGTTCTGTATGTATTTAACTTACCTGGCTTTAATCTGACGCGCTCGAGTTTTTCAGAGGGTTGATTTTTTTTTACTAATCTGATGAGCTGTCCTCAGCAGACAGTTTCTTTTCCACATATGGCACAGTACAAAGAAACTTGACCTTTTAAAAAAAAAAAAACTTAAAAAAAATTAGATCTAAGAAATAATTAATAGTAATTATATACCATATAGAGCAAAGTTGCTAACCATTTAATGAATTTGTATGCATTTTTTTGCTAACAAATACGAAGGAAAGAATAAAGAGGTCCACACCATTGCCTAGGTGAGAATAAATATATTCGATTTCAGGCGATTGCGCGAAATAAAATACACTGTTTTATCGATTTATTTTTATTAGAATTTACAAATCGATAAACAGTATTGCAAATTTTATATCCGATATGGTTACTGGACTATTAGTAGAATTCAAAAATTATGTTTGCATTTTTATTAAAATTTTCATTAATGACAATCATCATTAAAAATTCTTCAATGATTAGTAATAGTTGTAAGTACTTTTGTACACAGCAATTTATGATAGTATTATTAAATGTATACAAAAATAAATATATATATATATATATACGAGTATATTAAATTTTATTTGAAGATTTAAAACATCATCATAAACAGATATCGTTAAATGGATTGGATTATTCGATGGATAAATACATAAACCACCTGAGGATGTTAGCAGGTAGTGTGACTACACATAATTAATCGTAATTAAATTAATAATTAACGAGTTTGTATGTATATTGCGTTTACATGTCCGAACTGCTTGACCAATTACGCTAACTTTTTTAAAGATATTTTATTCAGTGCAAAATAAAAGACAGAACTCTGAAAAACTGTAGTCATTTTATTTCCTTTTGCTCTTATACATGTATATTACTTGGCTCCTCTGATATCTGAAGGTGCGTAATACGTCAAAAATATTTAGTAAAAATATGTATTTAAAATACATAACTTCTAAGAATATTTTAAGACGGTATCATTTCATATATTTTTATTTTTAATGAAATAGTTTTTATTTGTTTAACTAAACTTCACAGCTCAACTTCCAAACCATGTTGTTGAAATGCAAATAGAATTTAAAGACCAAAAAGCGAAAACGACGCCACGCCCGTTGCCACCACAGCAAGTGGTACATGTAGTTTACGACCAATCACAAACAATAGGTAATTCTAAAATTAAATTATCAAAACAATAAGAAAGCCTAATATATCGATGACCGATAACTCTGTGCCCGGTGTAATGGCAATAGGTTCGCCACCTATTACCATTTGCGACGAAATGTAACGATTCGGCGACTGGAGGCTTTAACAGCCGCTGCCTACACCTGCGGCTAGAAAAAAGTGTGAAGTTAGAAATTGCTGTTTAAAAATTGATCATTATGAAAAAAAAATATCAAGGCCATATCATGTCTCAATAACTGTTATATGTTCAGCATGCCTATCTACTAGCAAAATATACAAAGTAACATTTACTCACAATTATATTCAAAAACAGAGTTCAAAGGAATATCAGACCGAATAGCTGTTTTAAATATCGTTCTTCCAGGTCACAAACATCCAACTTCTATAGTTCAGATATATGCACCAACTGAAGTATCAAAAAAAGATATAAAAAACAGTTTTTATGAAAAACTAAACCAAACCATGGAGACTACATATAATACCGTTATAGTGATGGGAGACTTTAACAGTAAAATCGGTTTACGAGAAAAGAACGAAGAAAGAATACTTGGGCCTTATGGTACTGGCAAAAGAAATGATAATGGGCAAAGATTGATACACTACGCACTAGAAAATAACTTGCACATTATGAATAGTTTCTATAAAAGAAGCCCAGAAAGAAAATGGACATGGGAATCTCCAGATGGCCAAACAAGAAATGAAATAGATTTTATAACCACCAACAAACCAAAACTTTTCTCAAATGTGGAAGTACTTAACAATTTTAATTACAATACTGATCATAGATTACTCCGAGGACATTTATATTTAAGTGAGTCAAAAAAATCAAGAAAACATATAAGAAGTACAAAACTACCAGTTATATTACCAATACCAAGCCAAGCGTTAAATTGTTTAGAAACGAAATTAATAACAATAAAGGATCTTCAAACAGTACAGGAAAAATACAACATTTTAGAAAAAGAAATAAAAGCAATCAATACTCAGCTACAAACAGACAAAATATTAAGAGATAGACTGGGACCGAATGCAAGAAACTTGATCAAAGAAAGAGCACTTCTGTTTAGTAATAAGAAAAATAATAGGAACAAGATAATTAAACTTAGCAAAGAAATAAGTGTAGAAATAAGGAAATACAGAAGAAAACGACAAACAGAGACTATACAACTTCACATAGCGAAAACAGGTGGTATCAAAAATGCATGGAAGGAACTACAAGAAAATACAAATTGGATTATCGACATAACTAATAAAAAGTCAAACAAAAATATATATAATAGAAATGAAATACTAGAAACAGCTACAGATTTTTACCGCAACCTTTATAACGACGACTCAACTACATCAAACACAAACAACGAAACGATAACCGAAGAACCAATTCCAAACATACTAAGAGATGAAGTTACCAAAGCTATAAAATCACAGAAGAGAGGGAAAGCACCAGGTGAAGATAATATATCAAATGAAATATTAATTGGAACATCAGACGCTACTTTAAAAACATTTACAGACTTGTTCAACGAAATCTTATCAACAGAGTATATACCCCATCAATGGACTACCTCTACGATAATTTTATTACATAAGAAAGGGAGAACAGATGACATTTCAAATTACCGGCCAATCTCATTGATGTCGAATGTGTACAAAATATTCTCTAAAATAATACTAGAAAGAATAACAAAGACACTAGACGAGAATCAGTCAAAAGAACAGGCTGGATTTCGAAGTGGATTTTCAACCATTGACCACATTCATACCATCAAGCAGCTTATTCAAAAATGTAACGAGTATAGAATAAAGTACTATCTAGCGTTTATAGATTACAATAAAGCATTCGATTCACTAAAACATCATAAAATATGGGAAGCCCTAACATCACAAAATATTCAAGCAAAATACATTAGAATAATTAAAAATATATATGGAAATATGAAAGCCAAAATATGTACAGAAAAGCACGGAAAATACTTCTCTATCAAACGAGGGGTTAGACAAGGGGATCCTCTATCACCTAAACTTTTCTCAGCTACTTTAGAACTTGTATTTCGACAGCTAGAATGGGATGAATATGGTATAAATATTAATGGAGTACTGTTAAACCATTTAAGATTTGCGGACGATCTTATACTAATATCTGAAAACCCTCTAAAATTGCAAACTATGATTGAACAACTGGTAGGAGAAAGTGGAAAGGTAGGACTATCTATGAACACCTGTAAAACAAAACTTATGACGAACCATATAAAAATTCCTATTAAACCCAACAATACATCAGAACTGGAATATGTAAACGAGTACACATACCTTGGCCAAATAATATCTCCTACTGACCTCACAAGTAAAGAAATACAAAAGAGAATAACCATGTCGTGGAAGAGATATTGGTCTCTAAAAGAGGTCATGAAAAACCCGGGGATTCCAATAGAAGGAAAGCAGAAAATATTTAATACATGTATCCTGCCTACAATGACCTACGGATGCCAAACGTGGAGCTGCACAAAGAAAAACATAAAAGCACTTGAAGTGTGTCAACACCGAATGGAAAGAAGCATACTTAATTTAAAGTTGAAAGACAAAGTTCGACTACATACAATTAGAAAGCAAACCAAAGTCATAGATATAAAACTTAGAATCAAACAATTAAAATGGAAATGGTGCGGACATCTAATAAGAAGTACAACAGAGAAGTGGGCGAAAGAAGTGACAGAATGGTGCCCGAGATATAATAAAAGAAAGAAAGGTAGACAATATTGTAGGTGGGAAGATGAGATAAGAAAGGAAGCAGGACTGACTTGGATGAGGACAGCGAAAGATAGGACGTTATGGAGAAGTCTTGGGGAGGCCTATGCTGAAAAGCAAGACAATCTTGAAACCGGTGTCTAATTTAAATAAAACATGTTATGTATTCAGTTGTAAGATTGTAAATAAAGGCTATTATTATTATTATATTCAAAAACAAAGTAAAAAGTATTCTTCATTTATTTACAGGAACACCGTCTCCATATATGTACAGAAAAAGCAACTCACACGTTTTCGGGTCAACTGACGTGAGCGTAACAGGTCATTTTGACTAGACATTATCATACCTTAATTTACAGTGGTAGGTGGCTAGCTTAAGCACTCCACTTTAGAAACAAAACATTGAGGTTCGATTCCTGGCAAGAAATAACTTCGAATGCTTTTCTTGTAACTAATAAATGTATTGCTCAATTAAAAAATTACCACCCGATGTCTGGCAATAGACCCGTTATTATAACATTTTGGAAACAAAACGTATCGTCAAGTCGAGGCACGACTACTGCTGCCTACACCTTCGGATATAATAGTCGTGAAGTGTATCAAAATGGTAAAATATATTAAAAATCAAAACCTTTTCAGGTCCAGTCGTGAAAGCAGATCCATCAAAGAAAGTGGTTTACCTGGATGATCTTAAGGAAGCTCTGAGTAATTTGGAAAAAAGATTGGTTCAGAAGAATTATAATTATTATCCTGCTGTTATAAGTAAACAACGCTTATTTATTTTATTTTGTTCAATTAGATTCACGCTTTCGTACTATCGTAGGTGTAGACATCATTACTTTGTCTCTGAGTAACTTATATAACCCCTATAAGCTCATCAGAATTGGTTTAGTCAGTCATTTGTCACGAATAAACACCTGTAAGTTTTCCCAAAAAGTTGTTGACCGTAACTTAATCTCAAGATCTCGCAATCAAAAGCGCAGTATTGAACCACTAAATTCAATAAAACATAAAATAACTTCACGCCTTTTCTACCCGAAGAAGCAGGCAGCGGCTGTTATGCGTCGACTCGCCGTTATAATAGGTTGGGGAAAAAGTATTTTCGTATTTTTGTATGAAAAGTCAAGACATTTTTTTCAAAGTTTATTTACATTTATTTACAATATATATGTACCGTTTTGTTGAATAACTTTCTGCCATTTTGTGGGCAGAGACATTATCCCGTTACTGTAGAAACTTTGGGACTTCTGATCAAAAAAACGGGACAAATAGTTTTGGCAGTCCTCTCTTGAGGTCAACCTTACAGAACCTAAAGAATTCTGAAGAGACCGAAACAGGTGAAAATCTGAAGGCGCAAGGTCAGGGCTATATGGTGGATGCACTAGGACCTCCCAGTCGAACTCTCTTAATTTTTGCTGAGTGGCTAAAGATGTGTGTGGTCTAGCGTTATCGTGATGAAAGACCACACCCTTCCTGTTGATCAATTCCGGCCGTTTTCTCTCGACTGCTTCCTTTAATCTCATCAGTTGCTGGCAGTAAAGATCAGAATCGATGGTTTTGCCGGACGGTAAAAGCTCATAATGAACAATGCCCTTCCAATCCCACCATACACACAGCATCACCTTATTTCGTGTTAGGCCAGGTTTGGCCACAGTCTGTGAAGCCTGGCCAACTTTCGACCAC
Source organism: Euproctis similis (assembly GCA_905147225.2). Taxonomy (NCBI): domain Eukaryota; kingdom Metazoa; phylum Arthropoda; class Insecta; order Lepidoptera; family Erebidae; genus Euproctis; species Euproctis similis. The sequence goes on from LR990122.1 coordinate 10,109,523, forward strand.
GACCTTTTTCGCACGTTCTTGTCGTACGTGATCCACTTTTCATCGCCAGTTATCAATCTCTTCAAAAACGGCTCGGTTTCATTACGTCTCAATAATGAATCGCAAATGAGTACACGGTTCATTAAGTTTCTTTGAGTGAGCTCGTGTGGCACCCAAATATCGAGCTTTTTTGTATAACCAGCTTTCTTCAAATGGGTCAAAACTGTTTTGTGGTCAATTCCCAGTTCTTCAGCTACATCGTAACTACTAATATGCCGATCTTGCTCCACTCTTTCAAAAATGGCGTCCATTTTATTCGTAACAGGGCGACCAGAGCGAGGTGCATCTTTAACATCAAAATTTCCGGACTGAAAACGTTTGAACCAAATTTGTGCTACTCTTACTGACACTGCATCAGGTCCATAAACATCACAAATTTTTTTCAATGCTTGAGTTGCATTTTTGCCGTTTTTATAATAAAATTTTAAAATGTATCGAATTTCTTCATTAGATTCACTCATTTTTACGGAGAGAAAAACAAATGAAAAATAGCGGGAAACAACTTTTTTTTATTTTTTTCTTTTCTTTATAATGTAACCTTTTTAATGTTACCAAAACCAGCCAGACACAAATAGTACAGTCAAAGAAATTTTATAATAAGTTTATACCTACGTTATGCGAAAAGACTTTTTCCCCGACCTAATATTTCGATCATCAATATTTGTCACACATAACTTCCGAAAACTATTTCGAAAATTAATTGGTGTGAGCCAGGACTCGAACCCACGTCTTCTTGATTCAGATTCGGGGTGCTCGACCACTGGACCACCGGGACTAAATATATGCATAAGTTAAATATAAGTACAATGAATACATTTTTTTTTGAAATAATTTATCTATTTATTTTTTGGATTTTCGTGAATCACATTCATAACATTGAAACAACTTTTTATGGATTATATCGCGTTTATTTAGAACTTAATTTCTATTTATTTCCCAACGTTTCGAACTCTTTACAGAGATTCATTTTTGTTTATTACTCGTGAAAATGATCTCTGTAAAGAGTTCGAAACGTCGGAAAATAAATAGCAAAATAAGCTCTAAATAAACGTGATATAATCCATAATAAGTTGTTTCAATGTTAATAATTTATCTTCTTTCAGATACAACTCCTTGCCCTAGCGTTCCTAATATTCAATATTTTCCCAAAAATAATATGAATGGTATTCTAGGTATATTGCAAAAAGGTAATTTTCTATTCATTATTATATTTTATTATAGGGCAAAAAGCACGCGGGTCACCTGATAGTAAGCAACTACACCTACAACACAGATAGTATTACAGTTGCGTTCCCCAGCCTTTAAGGGATTAGGGTGAAGAGAATAGGCGATGATGAGAAGGGATTGGGAAGGGGCATGGTTTTCCGGATACTTGTATCGCTGAAAAAATCGCGACATATGTCACCTTACGTGAATATTCTCCACTGTTAAAATAATATACTTGATGACCATTTACCCAGCGTCACAGTTAAAGGCCATCTTGAATAGGTAAAACAACCGACTGCTGCTACCATTGGATGGGTTCGAAACCCGAGTAGAAATATTTATAAAGAGTGTGGAACTGTAAAAGTGATTGCGTTTAGTAGCTTAGCTAGAAAAACTAAATAGCGTATTAGGGAATTTTATTTGTTTAATTTTTTGTTTTTATTTTATTCCAACAATTTACCAAATTAATTGATAACTTTTTTTCTTTATAATGTGCTAGTAATACTATTGTTGATGTGCATTAATAATATTATAGTTAATTATACTTAACTTTCAGCGGTCGATATTAAGGCTGAGCCAGGCGATGATAATTTAGATTGGGTACAAATAAAAATTCCAAAAAGTTTTTGTACACGTATTTTTATTTATCGAAACACACATTCCACAACTTACTTTAATATTTTGTTCTTTTTTTAGTCCTGTTAAGATCTCAGTTTTATTTTCACTACAACAGTCGCAATTTTTTTCCAAAATATTTCCCTAACTGGATTAATTATTAGTTTTTTTGGACTGTCTCGTATAAACAAACAAAATTAATCCACAAAATGAGGTCGTTGAGAAAAATCTAAGGACTCGCTGACCAGAAACGGAAACAAACTTATGTGGAAGAAGGTGGGTTGACAAATATTGTCGGTGTAAAAGTTAGATATAGAAAGAACGGATGATGTAAGATTGATTTACTCGTAGCAGCTATGAAGTACAAAAGCGGATGGATGTAGGAATCGCCGGCGCCACGTCAAAATTTTTCCACGAGCTTACGACGAGTACTTGAGGAAAGTGAAGTCAGGAGCTTTAAAAATGGCACAAAAACCAATGAGCGCGTATGATGTTTTGAAAGGCAAGGAATTGAGTGAGGTGTGTAAAAATCGTGCCTTATATCGGTCTGTTCTCTCTGGGTAGGCCTAAAAGAGACTTGGCGTGAAGTTTTGTCTGAAAATACTCTACTTTATTATGATAGCACAAAACCATAAATTATATTGGAATTACTACGACGGTTCTTGTTATTTATACATACATACATACATAACTTCACGCCAAATCCCTTGCGGGGTAGGCAGAGAGAATCTTGTTATTTATTCTGTGTCTTATTGGTTTGCCTTGTACTTGAACAATCTCTTTACTAAATCTTATATAAATCGGTTAAATGATACATACTGAGGACTGTTAGTAGGGTCTGGTGGGATAGACACTTCTATCTAAGTAATTGCAAGAAAGAAATATGACTATTTTAACTATTTAATGGAAAAAATGCATCGTATGATTATTGTTTACAATAAAAAAAAATAGTTGCTATATACATCATTTAACTATCAAACAACAAACAAAGAATTGGATCAATCAATTTCTTTTGATTCAGTAAGTCGTTTAGTGCTGACCTCTACCTCGGAGGCGCAACACTAAAATTAAATAGAACCTTATTTATGATTTTCATTCGAAGATAATTCCATATAATATTATTAGCTCATCTACGTTAAGTCAGCGGTCGACGTTATGAGTGTTCGCTATTCATAGTCCTGTCAATAGATTACTATTTACTACTAGCTGACTCGGCGAACTTTGTTTCGACTCGAAAGCAAATAAATAATAGTTTAAAAAAAAATAGAAGCCATTGCAGAGATGAGCAGGAATAAATTGACAAACAGACAGATAGACAAAAATTGAAAAATATGTTTTCACTTATTTTTGGAGTCGGTGCCAGCCTAGGTAACGTACTCGATTGTGTTGCATCGACTTCAATAATGAGTTACAATTTTAAATATTTTAAAAGTTAAATATTTCTTTATAAAATTATTACGTTTTGTATATTGTATTAAGTATACAAATTAGTAAGTTTCGTTATTTATCGCTTTTTAGTTATGAAGGTACTGTTTTCATTTACTTAAAGATTTTGTGGTTTACATTTCTAGAAGTCGGTTTAACTTTTTAAAGTAATTTTATTATTTGCTACTTAATACATGAATTATTCATACAAACTGCATTAAAATCCGTTGCGTAATTTCAAAAATCTTAGCATATAAGGGAATAGACAGTGGAATGCGACTTTGTTAAATAGTATGTAATGATATTGATCGAGTAAAACATAAAAAACAAAAACTATGGTTTTAAACTATGGCTTTAAAAAACCAATGACTTTTCCAAATTGTTTTCGGAAGTTATGTGTGATAAATATCGATGACTGAAAACTTTGTACCCGGTGTGGCAATAGGTTCGCCACCTATTCCATTTGAGACGTAAACATAACGGCGAGACGATGCTTAACAGCCGCTGCCTACACCTTCCGGTAACAAAAGGCGTGAAATTATGTTATGTTATATGCTTACAACTAAAAAATCTCGTATACAGTCGTACTATAGATAGTCCTCAAATTATGTAAGTCTGATGAACAGTACAGTTAAACATAGTCCAAGTAGATGACCTCTCAGCTGCTGATCTCTATCTGGACTCCAAACGTTAGCCATTGCAATTAAACTATTAGCTGAACGACCTTCAAGATACAACCTCTTTGTTACAACAAAGACTTTGTCGGATTACTTACTAGTTCGTCTCATGGTGGTGTGTTACACCAAATATCTATTGCTGATCATCAATATCTTGGGTCAGCAATAAGATAAAATCAGTTCATGAGAGATTTTAACAACTTGTCTGTATTGTACAGTATTCAACTTTATTTGTTTGTGAAATAAACAGTACATATATGGTCTCGATGGTCCAGTGGTCGAGCACCCTGCTTCTGAATCCGGAAATCGCGGGTTCGAATCCTGACACTGGCTTACACCAATGATTTTACGAAATTGTTTTCGGAAGTTATGTGTGATAAATATCGATTACTGAAAACTGTGTGCCCGGTATGGCAATAGGTTCGCCACCTATTCCATTTCAGAGTAAATATAACGGCGAAACGAGGCATAACAGCCGCTGCCTACACATTTGGGTAACAAAAGCGTGAAGTTGTTATGTTATATATAAACACAGTTAACACCAGTCAAATCTTTTGACAACACGTTTAGTTCTAAAGGATCGACCCTACTTAGAGTGGGAATTGACGACTCAAAATGTAATCTATAATTCAATAATAATTACAATGATAGAGTTTCGAGCAGTTCGCTGCATGAATGGGCGGGCTCGATCAGTGAAATGCCACGACCTCTCAGAAGATCGTCGTAAAGTGGCCCATGCCGCGTTTCGTTCGGTGAAAGAGGTACCCGGAGGCCCACCTCCCTTTCCCATCCTTTCCTTCTCCGTTAAAAGTCGACAACGCAACTGTAACACAATATGTGTTGCAGGTGTCTTTGGGCTGCGCTGGTCATTTACCAGGGCCCTCCTATCCCATAAAAAAATCATAGATAATTTTATTCTAATTTAATCTGTAGTAGGAACAAATTGTAAAATCGTTTTGCATTTTTTTAAATAATTTTTATTTAATCGACTAAAATTATATTAATTAGGAACTTATGTTGTTTTTTTATTTTAAATATACACACACTTAACCATCCATTTATGTTAAATATAGATTTATGTGTGTTTTAATGATATGAACGTTCAAAAGCTATAATTTATATCTTATGTTAAAAGCGAAGACCTCAGTCCAAATATCTTCAAGGTTATAATTAGTTATTATTGTTACGTTGAGAAAGGCGAATATTATTTTTTGTAAATAGTCAACGTCAAGTTGGTTTAACTAATAAGTACTTAAAATAAGTTAGGTATTCTATTCATATCTTGAATTTATTTTGACAAGCGATAACAGTAATTTATCAGTGTATTTTAAGAGCGGTAGAGTCACACAACTCTGTATGAATAGACCGGAGCGACCATGACTCTATCAAGTTATAATTCTCATGCCAGGTTTTTTCGGTGAGAGAGGTATCCTCTCCATGCCTTATCTATCCCACTCCCGATTCCCTTTTTATCCAATATTATAGGCCGGCATAACTGTAATGCTATCTGTGTTGCTGGTGGCTATGGGCAGAAGTAGTTGCTTAACATTAGGTAATACGCATACCCGTCTGCCGGTTATTCCATATAATACCAATATTTTTGGTTCAGATATTTATTTCTAAGATTTTCGCGAATCTCACTCATTGACCAAAACAACCTTTGGGATTATATCGCGTTTATTTATTAATTATTTATATTTATTTCCCGACGTTTTTTTCTACCCGTAGGCAAAGGCTGTTAAACCTCGACTCGCCGCAATGTTTACATCCCAAATATAATTAATGTCTCGGTGGAGCAATGGTCGTAAAAGCATTAAATATTTTTCTTTTAATAAAATGGATAGGTAATTAAAATATAAACAATTCTGGATGGCCAAAATTTCCCATTTTTTCTCGATCACCCCGCTTCTGAATCAAGAAGAAATCGAGATTGTGGGGTCGAATCTCGGCTTACACCAATGAACATAACATAACATAACTTCACGCCTTTTTGTTACCCGAAGGTGTAGGCAGCGGCTGTTAAGCCTCGTCTCGCCGGTCGCCGTTATTTTTACATCCCAAATGGAATAGGTGGCGAACCTATTGCCATACCGGGCACAAAGTTTTTCAGTCATCGATATTTATCACACATAACTTCCGGAAACAATTTCGAAAAGTCATTGGTGTGAGCCAGTGTCTGGAATCGGACCCGGATCTCTGGATCAGAAGCCGTGTGCTCGACCACTGCGCCACCGAGACTTTATTGACTTTTACACCAATGACTTCACGAATAGTCTTCGAAAATTATGTATGATAAAAACCGTTGATTGACTACATCGTGTCCATTTGTAATTGCGTAAATGAAATTGTCGTTGAGTCGAGACTTAACTGCTGCTGCATAAACTAAAAAATTTTGTATTTAAACTTAAAAAAAATATAAATTCTTAAGATATCACTATATCATCTAAATAGATTTAACAAATAAATTATTTTCACAGTGTCGCCAAGGCAGCACTTTGTACAATCTTTTGCTTGTAACAAATTTATGTAGACAAAAGCAATGAATAATCTGTACAAGAATTAGTATTCCTAAAAAGGTAAGGATATACTTTATACAAGACACTACCTTCGGGAACGGAACTGCGCGCGTAAATCAGATTGCACGGACACTACAACATTTTGAACAGTTCGAAGTGTCCGTTTGTTCGCGGTAAGGACGCTAGTATTCAGTACTAACAAATATAATTTTATTTTAACTATAAATAAATAGATTTACCAGCCTTACAGTATCTATGATTAAGGCATTCATTTTTTTCATCCTATGTAACTGGACTGTGTATGGAATATATCCCATAACATTTTTACTAGAATGAACAAAAGTCAACTGACTAAAATAATGTACGAAGCAAATTTGATTGGCAGAGTCGGGATCGGGATATCAAGAAGGAGCTATCACGACCAATAAATTGGTATGATCAAAAAAGGAAAACAGTGAAACCGACGTGAATATATCTCAGATATATGACTGTGGATGAAACGAACTAAGTGTGTAAGGATCGTAACTTATTGAAAGCCAAAATCTCTGCCTACACCTATGGGATACGGGCATGAGTTTATGTACGACTCTCATTAAGGTATCATTGGGATATCTAAATATAATTTAGGTTCAAGACGTATCTCACGACATTCCTCATATTAAAAATCAAAAGACATAATCTATATAACGTATTAATGAATAAATTTAATTACAATGCAAAAATTTAAGCGAAAACCTAATCCACATTTCACCACTGACGGCATAAACAACAGCCTACAGCTGTTGAATAATTATAGGTAGAATCTAAATGCATTAACGTGAGTACATTTGGAGTACATTGGACAGCGCCCTGGAGCGAAACAACACTATAACACGCCTGTAATATCAGGAGCTACAATGAACTTTAACATTTCCACATAGGGCCACTGATAGCCTTCATACTTTCACCATAAACGATCAATTTACTGGCACTCGGTCTGTCTACTGGGCCTGGTACCAGCATCATGAGCTAAACCATCTCAATTAGATGCCAGATAGATGACCCCCACTAGTAATTTCGTCAGCAATATCAGTGAAAATTGCTACAGTTATTAAGCTTAAGTGTTACATGGCGGACAAGCGAACAATACGGAGGTCGATGGAAAATTGTACTTACTTGTTGTTAATAATTTGCCATTTCTAGTTCGTTGTACCTATTAGTAATTGTTTTTAATAGTGCTGTATTAGTATCAGTAAGTATATACATAACACAACTTCACGCCGTTTCTGCCCGAAGGTATAGGCAGCAGCTGTTAAGCCCCGTCTCGCCGTTACCTTTTACGTCCCAAATGGAATTTGGTGGCGAACCTATTGCCATACCGGGTACAAAGTTTTCAGTCATCGATATTTATCACACATAACTACCGAAAATAATTTCAAAAAGTCATTGGTGTGAGCCAGGATTTGAACCCGCGACCTCTTGATACAGAAGCGGGGTGCTCGACCACTGGAGATTCCCTAAATAAAGCTCTAAATTCATTCAATTGTTTTGTATTCTCGATGGTCTGAAGATCGTATGCCTCGTTTCTTTAACCGAATTAAAAAGTCGTTGGAGCGGATCTAATCTCAAACTAATTACTTTTTGGAAGACGAAAAATCATTATACATCATCTTTTCCTCCCCTTATCCGATTCCTATTCCCACTCTAAGTGATCGTCACAACATGTCATCCTTTCGAACTATCAATGTTGTCCAAAGTTTTGGCTATGGTTTTATGACCGTCCGTCCGCCCAAGGTCAACCTGCCTTGGGAAATCCTTTCAGCAATTATCATCATAACATAGTATAAAACAAAGTCTGTCTGTCCCCTTATATCTTTAAAACTACGCAACGGATTTTGATGGGGTTTCTTTTAATAGTTAGAGGGTGTCAACAGGGTGGTTTTGATCTATAATTCAAATATAATGTTGTAAAGAAAAAAATATAATTTTCGAGATTTAGCACTTTAATTGCAAACGCTGGTTGAACCCTAAGTGATAGAACTAAACAATGTTCTACATTATTAAACACCTTCAAAAAGTCTACAAAAAAGTCCGCAAGGGCATATGTCTATCTGTTAGGGATAACCTACAATGACCATTTTTATATTTTTACTTTTTACGAGAAATAATCTATTTTTTACGAAGCGACTTTAAACATTACAGCATTAACTTTCATTCAAATATGTATCTTAAATAGATTATGCTTTTAATATAGATCAATATGGCCCTGTACAACAAATAATTCAAATGAATATTTACGAAGATATTATAGTATTAACATGGCGAGACATAGCAGTTGTGTTGCGTGCCAAAACGCGTGCCGATAAATTGAACTAAAGTTCAATTTGTGCTATTATCCAAATTTTACTCATTTATTACTTTTGATAAATTTTAGTTTGACTGACAACATCATATCTGGTGTATGGCAGTAGGTTCCGTCAATTTGAAACGTAAAAATCTCTCGAGTTGAGGCTTGAAAGCTTGCCGTCTGCGTCTTGAAAATTGAGTGATGGTTCAGAAAAATGATGATTATCGCTTAATTGATGTCTGTAAAACATAATTTCATATTTAATATATTTAATATTATAATATATTATATAACTTAATATTAATAGCATAAAAAACTAGGTACTTAATTTTAAATACACAATCAAAACGTCAATTTTACTTAATAAATACTTAATCAGTTTTTGCACGTTTATTTTGTATCAAATAAGTAATTATAAATACTTTACAATGATTGCTTGATCACTTTCGCTGTATGAATCTTTTATTTTCCTATCGTAATGAAGATGAAAGTAAGTGATCCAATACTTTAGTCGACATTATTAAGATTGTATTGTTGCTTCTGAATTGATTTCTAATAGTATTTTATCTATGAAGTTATACAACTATTTTATATTAATACATTCATAACTTCACGCCTTTTTCTTCCCCGAAGGTGTAGGCGAGACGTAAGCCGTCTGAAATGGAATAGGTGGCGAACTTATTGCATACCGGGCACAAAGTTTTCAGTCATCGATATTTATCACACATAACTTTCGACTAAGAATTTCTAAAAGTCTTTCGCGTCTTCTTAATTAATAAGCGGGGTGCTCAATCACTGGACCACTGAGACTATTTTTACTTTTTTTACTACTTTATACATTTATATTTAATGATCTTACTTATAAAATCACACTAACAAATAATAAGTCTATCATGTTACATGGTTGGTGATGGGAGTGACTGTGGAATACACATATTGGTAGAGGAAGACCGCAAAAAAAGGAACATGTGTAAAAGTTGATATATAATAATAATAATATCTTGGACACAATACATTCAGCGCCCTCTAGTTCCAAGCTAAGCAAATAAATGCTTGTGTTATGGATACTAGATAACGGATATTAATACATATATACTTTTCTTTTGTAAATACATACTTATAATACATATAAAAACACCCAGACGCCACACAAATATTCAGGTTTATCACAAAAATTTGTGCTCGGATGGGAATCGAACCCCCGTCTTCATTGATGCAGCCGGTAGTTTTACCAATGCGCCACGAGGCCCATGAGTATGATATGAGTATGAAGGAAGTAAGTGCGGAGATGACGAGTGATGGAAGAGAATGCAGCAGGTACCAGAGGATATCAAAGTTTACCCGAGGTGTTACTCTGTGGATCACCTCTTCTAAAGGTCACCAGTTTTAAGTACTTGGGTCACTGGGTCACCGAGGATCTTAATGACAACAAGGATATTGAAAGGGAACGTAGGTCGCTGTCTGTGCGGTGTAATATGCTGGCCCGCAGGTTTGCGAGATGCACAGACCCAATTAAAATTACATTTTTCAATGCATTCTGCCAAACTTTCTATTCATGCAGTCTGTGGACCAGTTATGATCGGCGCGTATACAGCGACCTACGGGTCCAGTACAATAATGCGCTCAGGGTGTTGTTGGGGCTGCCGTGGCGCTGGAGTGCGTCAGGAAAGTTTGCCAAACGGGGTATTGATGGCTTCTCGGCAATAATGCGTAAAAGATGTGCCTCCTTCCTAACACGTCTAAGAGACAGTACCAACGGTACCCTGAGGGTATTTGTTGAGAAACGGGAGTCTCCAATGATGCAACATTGGATGGGGCTCCACACTAGTTTTAATAAATAATGTATTTTACTAACACTAGTTCAAAGTGGTTTTATTTTCATAGGTCCTCACAGACACTTAAAAATAGTCAATGTACAAAAATGTTTAAAATTAAAATAATATTTAAAAAGCTAAGCCACGAGCGCTTGAAGCAAGTGCCTCCGTGGAACAAAAAAACACGGAAGCAATCGCCACGAGCGGCCCGATTCCGAGTGTAGGGGCTTTCATGAGAAGAATCGGGCAAGAAACTCATGTGCCAATACTCTTTTCAAAACCATTGAAAATTTACAGAATAGTATTATCAACGCTACTGAAAAAATATCACATAAAAGGTGTAGCAGCCAGACTACTCGACAATCACAGTTATGATCCAAGTTTATAAGATCATTGTCACTAACACTATATGGGCTTGCCCGAAATAAAAGTTTATTATTATTATGAAACACCTTCAGGTCTACAAAAAAGTCCGCGAGGGCATATGTCAATCTCTTAGGGATAGCCTACAATTGTGCAGCATTGTATTTTTTAAGAATTACTCATTAGAAACAAAATTATAACAATTTTTATACTTTTCCGAAATATCCAAAATGATTTCTTGAATAGGAATGAATAAAATAAAACTTTGTGAAGATATTGTTTAGTTGAAAAATGACTTGAAAATAGGATCTGAAATTACGAGTACCACAGCATAACTCTACTTTTTTATGGAATAGGAGGCCCAGATCAGGAGGCATCAGATGACCCCTTGCTCGTATAGCAAGGGGTCATCTGATGGTAAGCAGCTAGACTTGACTTGTCGTCTTTTAATGTGGTATGATGGCAACTGTAATAAGGAAAAATACTAGTTTTTGTGGTCTTATTTATAAGGTACAGCTGAATTTCTATTATACTCTATTATTACAAAAATCCTTTTAATATTTAATGAAGACATCAGTCAATCCATTCTCAAGCAACGCTTGTAATGAAATGCAAAAAAGTTTTGAAATTCCGACATACCATTTGATTTGGTAAGAATTTTGTGACGCCGTATGTGGGTTTAATTAATATCGCAGACCACAACAGACAGACAAACAATAATTGTAAAAAATAATGTTAATTTGTTGTATGTACCTTAAAGGTATATATTCAATATGCATGTGGCTATTTCAATATTACAAACAGACACTTTGATTTTATTAAATGAATAAAATAGATAAGAAATAAAATTTGTTGTATAAAGACTGATTTATCATAAAATCTAGTATGTACAGATTAAAATAATAATTTCATAGAGGCGTGGTTGTACGGCGCTGAACAAGATAGTGGCTGCGCCTGACACGACCTCCGCTCGCTGCAGCTCGACCTCGCTCCCGTAAGCTCTGATTCACCAGCCCCTTTCCGTGTTTTATTAAATATATCATAATATTCTAAATTAATTTACTAGATGGTCTCGGTGGTCCAGTGGTCGAGCACACGGCTTCTGATCCAGAGGTCCGGTTTCGAATCCTGACACTGTCTTACACCAATGATTTTTCGAAATTGTTTTCGGAAGTTAGGTGTGATAAATATCGATGACTGATTCCATTTGGGACGTAAACATAACGGCAAGACGAGGCTTTACAGCCGCTGCCTACACCATGTTATGTTGTTATGTTATGTTAATTTACTTAAATATATAACTACTAGCTGACCCGGTGAATTTTGTTCCGCAAAGTTTTTTGATGATGATGATGAATGAGTAAATTTTGGATATCATGAGGTTCAATTTGTGCTATTTATCTGCTTTAACTGCTGTCCCGCTATGTTAATACTGCAATATCTTCGAAAATATTCGTTAAAATTGCATGCTGTAAAGGGCCAGGATCATCTATATTATCTATTTCAGACACTTAATTGGATGAAAATTAATGCCGTAATGTTTAAAAATCGCTTCGTAAATAAGCCATTATTTCTCGTAAAAAGTAAAAAACATAAAATGGTCATTGTGGGTTATCCCTAAGAGAATGCCCATATTCTTCCCGGACTTTTTTGTAGACCTTTTGAAGTTTTTTAATAATGTCGAGCATTGTTTTGATCTGTCACTTAGGGTTCAGCCAGCGTTTGCAATTAAGCATATAAGGGACAGACAGCGGAAAGTGACTTTGTTTTATACTATGTAATGATGATGATAACATCGCGGTTTTAATCCTTGTAAGTGTAGACAGACGAGTAGAACCGAGGCAGGTGAGGAGTAAATCAATATGCCAAATTTTACGGTTAGTGAGCTGGTACAAAAATACCAGCTCTCTAACCGTATTTTTTTTTTTCTAATTATTCTGGCCAAAAGGCCAGATGGTGAAAACTGTTATAATGTATCAGGCATATAGCTTCTAGAAAGTCAGAACTTGTAGTGGGGAGAACTGAAACACTTCTTAAAGAAGAGATGGACCGCATTGCAGTTTATCGTAAGTGGAGCTTACGGGAGGAGGAAACATGGTGATTGGGACCATCTCTGAACACTTAAATTTTAAAATTTTAATAATATTCTAACTATAAAATTTTCTACTGTACCAAACCTGACCTGAGATTATTAGTTTATACAAAGTCCCCAAATCGACGAAACGGCAAAATTTGCAAACCTCGAGGAAGTCACTTTGACATAAAACAGTCCAATGACATTACGATTATTAAAAATCTATTAATATTATCAAATATGGGTTTTATATACTCTATATGTTCTTTAAATAGTACATTTAACGTAACTGCATTCCTTTTTCTACCCGTAGGCTTAGGCAGCGCTTGTTTAAGGCTCGACTCGCCGTTATGTTTACGTCTCAAATGAACTAAGTTACGAACCTATTGCCATAATATACCGGCCACCAAATTGTTGATCATTGACATTCATCATACATAACTTTCAAAATTATTTCGAAAAGTCATTACTGTGAGCCAGGACTCAAACAAACGAGGTGATGTTTTGTTTGCTAATTAGTACTAATATATTACAAAATATTTGTCACAATAAATGATTTTCCTCCTTCCGCGTCTTTAATCGATTTTAATGGGAACCCACCGATGCGAAAGCCTTGAGAGCAATCTCGATTCAAATACGCAGTTAGATTTTTTATTCGTCCAAATAACAAAAAAAAAACCTACGGAACCAATTACAACACGAAAACGAGCATGATTTAACAAAAGTGACAGTATTTTGACAAATCTCACCTTTAATATATTATTCTAGTCTATTAATTAGAAAGTTTAAAAAAAAAGTTTTTTTTAAATCCTCTAAAAAGTTATGTCTCATTTTTAGTTATAGGTATCTAATCACAAGCAAAATTCGCTAATTCGTGCCTCAATTATATTTTGTTTAAACAAAATAACCGTAAAATTTGGCATATTGATTAACTCCTCACCTGCCACGGTTCTACTCGTCTGTCTACACTTACAAGGATTAAAACCGCGATGTTATCATCATCATTACATAGTATAAAACAAAGTCATTTTCCGCTGTCTGTCCCTTATATGCTTATATCGTTAAAACTACGCAATCTAATTGCAACTAATAATGTATTTCCATTGCATTTCTTTTTTTTAATTCCAGGCTTCAGGCCTATCGTTACATCTCTAATGAAATAACTGGTGGGACCTATTGCCATACGACTACGACCTCTCACAATATCGACGTAAATCGATGAGAGACTCTGAGAGAGGTATCCGGAGGACCAACACTTAACCCTCTTCCCGCCCCACCCCATTTCCGACCCTTCAAAATCCGATTTCATAGACCGACAACTCAACTCAAATACTATTTGTGTTACAGATGTCCGTGGACGGTGTTAGTTACTTACGAACAGCTGACATGTTTGCCCCACTATCACTTTTTTTATGGGATAGGAGGGCAAACGAGCAGGCGTGTCACCTGATGGTAAGCAACCAACGCCACCCATGGACACCAGCAACACATATAGTGTTACTGTTGCGTTGCCGACCTTTAAGAGATAGGGGATAGGAAAGGATGAGGAAGGGGGGTGGGCCTCCGGGTACCGCTCTCGCCGAACGAAACGCGGCATGAGCCACTATACGTCGATCTTCTGAGAGGTCGTGGTATTTCACCGGTCGAGCCGGCCCATTCATGTAGCGAACTGCTTGGCTCTACCACTGTAAAATACTCTACTACTACTCTACTACTTAAAAATAAATAAATATATATACAATGTAAATATAAAGAAATATGTTATACTTACTTGATAAACACATGAAAAACCATTCTTTTTTAAGTTAAATACACAATTCATTTATTGATGAAGAATTTATATTCAAGATAAAGCAGCAGTAGCCAGACAACTGTACAAAATTTACCAAAATCGGGTGCCAAAAATTGTAAATAATAATTTGCCACTTTTAACTTATCGCCAAACGAACAAAACAATAAAAGCCCATTCTTATCTAATATATAATCACATGTCACAAGTTGTAATATTGAAACAAAGAACCGGATACAAACATTACAAGCAGATATCAAAATAGAGTATTTAGTCCAGATTATCTTTGAAACTAGACAGGTGCGGTTTAATAAGACGCAATTAATATTTAGCATGAGAATATTATAATTATAAATTGTATTTTTTTTTTTAGTATAAGTAGAATATTAATTTTTGGATAAAATACGGAACAAGTATGCAAGAGGAAGTTTGAAAGATTCGTCAATAACTGATAGAATACAAATAATCGCCATGGGAACTTAATGAGAAGAGATGATACACGTGTTGCCAGAAGAATGATAAACCTGAATGAGAAATATAGATTTGGGGTTTTTCTACACTCCCCTATCATTTGCATCTTCCACACTAACTACTTTCTTAATCATGTCGTCTTTCACACAATCCGTCTATTTTTTATGGCATTGGGAGGCAAACGAGCAGGCGTATCGCCTGATTGTGAGCAACAAACGCCGCCCATGGACACCTGAACACAGATAGTGTTACAGTTGAGTTGCCGACAACGGAATATGGAAAGGCTCGGAAGTGGGATGGTAAGGGAATGGGGAAAGGGGTTGAACCACCGGATACCTCTCTCACCAAGTAAAACGCGGCAAGAGCCACTTTACGTCTATATTCTGAGAGGTCTTGGTATTTCACCCGTTGAGCTGGCCCATTCATGCAGCGAACTGCGTGGCTCTACTACTGTCTTTCACACAATCAATCTATATTTTCTTAAGTCTTCCTCTTCTCTTATTTCTGTCCACATTCAGATCAATTATTCTTCTCACAACCTGTGCATCATCCCTCCTCATTACAAGCCCATACCACGCGAAGCTATTCCCTCTTATCTTCTCAGTTATAATGGTAGAGCTTGTTGGATTTGTTTTCAAAACTAATTTTCAAACAGTTCGTTATTTATATAACATCAGTTTTTGCGTCGCACAAGCACGTGCCTCGGAGGCTTTGCGGCGACGCCCGTCGATAGTGTGTACAGGTCAGTAGAAAAGTGAAAGGTATCATAATGAAACCCTTTTTATATATTTTTTTCTTTGATTATTGATTTTATATATTTTTCTTTCATTTAAGAATTTATTATAGGAAAACTAGGATTTTTGTCTTGAACAATAGTCTTGCTGTTCGCTGCATCAATTGGCCGGCTCGACCGGTGAAATACCACGATCTCTCGGAATATCGACCATAAGTTGCTTGTCGGCACGTTTCGTTTCTTGAGAGGTATCCGGAGGACCGATCCCCTTTCCCCTTACTTTATCCGCCTACTCCCTTAAAGGACGGCAACGCACCACGGCGTACATGGGCGGTGAGAAGTTACTTACCATTACCTGACCCACTTGCACTTTGCCATCCTATCCTTTAAAAAAACTTAATTATTTTTTTTGCTAATCACAAGTAATTTATTTTGCATTTTGTACAATAGTCAAACAGGTAAAAGAGAATTAAATATAGATAGCTGACCAAATTAATGACACTAAAACAACTTTTAGGATTCATCATCATTCATCATTTCATCATTAGCCTTTTAAGGTCCACTACTGGACGTAGGCCTTCCCCATAGAGCACCACAACTGCCGGTCACAGGACTGCGCAGGCAATCATGGGGAGTTTTTGCCATAATCGCCACGCTTGGCAGGCGGGTTGGGGATCGCAGTAGGCTGTATTTTGTTTAGAGAGAATGCTGCTGCCCATTCTTCCAGCTTTTCCCTTAGTCGCCTTTTACGACACCCACGGGAAGAGATGGGGTGGCGGTATTCTAAGCCGGCGCCACACAGCAAACAAATTAACATTACTCTTCCACTCTAATATTTTCCTAAAGGAATTTCTCAAAACTCTATCTATAGAACACATAACTACATAACATAACATAACTTCACGCGTTTTGTTACCCGAAGGTGTAGGCAGCGGCTGTTAAGCCTCGTCTCGCCGTTATGTTTACGTCCCAAATGGAATAGGTGGCGAACCTATTGCCATACCGGGCACAAAGTTTGTCAGTCATCGATATTTATCACACATAACTTCCGAAAACAATTTCGAAAAGTCATTGGTGTGAGCCAGTGTCTGGAATCGAACCCCGGACCTCTGGATCAGAGGCCGTGCGCTCGCCCACTGCGCCACCGAGACCGTTTCTGTTTTGTTTATATTTACGTCCAAAATAAAATAGGTGGCGAACCTATTGCCATACCGGGCACAAAGTTATTCAGTCATCGATATTTCACACAATGACATAACTTCCGAAAAGTCATTGGTGTGAGCCAGTGTAAGAATTCGAACCCGCGACCTCTAGATTCAGAAGTGGGGTGCTAGACCACTGGACCACCGAGACCTTTGTCTATAGAAGATATTGATAAAAGAACCCGAACCACGCCCACTAATTCTCCCATCGTCAGTACAACAATAAAACTCTTCAATCTGTTGGTAGGTTGTACGCGATCATGATTGTGTATAACAACTACCTCTCGTTTTCACTATTCGTGAACGGCGGGCATTCCAAGGTCGAATACGTAAAAAAATTAAAAGTGTTTCTAATATCTGATTACCGGAGGCTTATTATGATTTTAGTCGAGACGATATAACAAAGAATTGCCAGCTGCCCGCTGTGTTTAATATACGATAATATACATTTCATAACGAAATTAAAATGCATTGTTTAGTTTAAACGTTATTTATTATTTTTTACATCAACTGGTTATACAGTTTAGGGTTAGATCCGCAAGGGATTTGGCGAGAAGTTATGTATGCGTGTAATAATAATTCCGAGACATATGGGAGCGTATTGGCGACGAACAAGTGAATGGGGACACAAGACTAATGAAAACATGACTGGATGCGTCGATTCCAAATTATTAACGGCTTATGGAAAAAAGTTAAAATAAACATATTTTTTACCTAACTACCTAGGTACACAAAATCGCTAAATTTAATTCGTATAATGATTATATGCGAAAATAAAAAAAATCCAGTCTGTAGATATCTAACTGTTGTCAAATAAAACACTGATTGCATACTACTGAGCAAAAAATGTTGATATTATTTCATTTCTGACGCCGCCACGTTTTTAATCCAAATAAAAAAAAAAATATAGTTTTTTTATGGAATAGGAAGGCAAACCAGCAGGCGTGTCACCTGGTGGCAAGCAACCAACGCTGCCCATGGACACCAGCAACACATATAGTGTTACTGTTGCGTTGCCGACCTTTTAGGGATAGGGGATAGGAAAGGATGGAGAAGGGAGGTGGGCCTATGGGTACCTCTCTCACCGAACGAAACGCGGCATAAGCCACTTTACGTTGGTCTTCTGAGAGGTCGTGGTATTTCACCGGTCGAGCAGGCCCATTCATGCAGCGATCTGCTTGGCTCTACCACTGTTAAAACTAACGCGCGGAATTTATCCGCTTCACTTAGCCATTTTGTGGATAGCCGTTGAATAACTGACATTCATACCGTATTGGTAAGTAAATTTTCATATTACGTAGCAAAACACCAGCTGTGTTTCTTAGAAGACGATCATTGCACATTTTGTTTCCGGGACGTATTAAACTTAACGGTTACCAATAGGAATTATTACAAATTTTATTTCCAAACGTGGAAAAATACTTAGTAAATATCAGTAGGTATGTGAAAAAAAAGTAAGTAATGTCCAGTGTCCGGCCATTGGATAAGTTTTTTAGCATTGCATCAACATTTTAGCATTTCGTTCGACGTTTTTGAAGCATCGCAGACATTCCGATGAATTTACGAAAATTGGTAGAGCCAAGCACGAAATACCACGACCACCGCGGCATGAGCCACTTTACGTCGATCTTCCGAGAGAAGATCGACGTAAAGTGGCTCATGCCGCGTTTCGTTCGGTGCGTGGGGTACCCGGAGGCCCTTCTCCATCCTTTCCTATCCTACTCCCTTAAAGGTAGGCAACGCAACGGTAACACTATACGTGTTGCTGGTATCCATAGGCTTCGCAGTTTGCTTTACCAGGCGACACGCTTGCCCGTTTGCCCTCCTAAGCCATAAAAAAAATCTTTTCTGTAATATGATTAGCCACATATAAAATTATGCCCGACGCATCGCAAAAGGTACACCTGCTCCAGCACTTATCGCACCTACACTATCCCATCCGCATGTCAGAGTCAATTTAACAGTTGTAAAGCCACAAAGTTAGCTGCATGAATGGACCGACTCGACTAATGATATACTACGGCCTCTCAGAATATCGGCCTGAAATAGCCCATTTTTACAAAAACCCTTCCTCTTCTCCTCTCACAATCCCACTTCTGGTCCCTTCCATATACGATTTTAAAGGACGTAAACGTTATTGTAATACGGTGTGTGTTGCAGGTGTCCATGGGTGGGGTTAGTTACTTACCATTAGGTGACACGCCTGCTCAATTACCCTTTTATCCCTTAAAGAAATATTCTGTAGGATCGTAATAGTTTTGCTATCTCTTAACTGACCTTTTAGATATGTAACTCTCTTCTCATTTTGTACCTTTCTAAAACTTCAAATTCTAAAACTTTTCGCAAGTGTCATACTTAAGCCTTTTGTCGCTTAAAAATTGGCAAAAACTACCGACGTTCTTGGTGATGAGCAAAAACATGTCACTTGATAATTTTTTCTTTCGTCTGACAATAGACTTCTTTTCTTATTCATTTAATAATCAAAACTTACTTTCAGCCCATTCAACTATCAGGAGCATTCTCTGAACGAAATAAATCTTTTCCCGTCCAATATATTAAATGTCATTCACTCGGACAAAATTCGCAATCACTGACTGATTATTTTTGCAGAAAAATAATAGTTTTCAGGTTTCGTTCTTCATAAAAACTCGACTATTCGAATAGCAATTCTAAAACTGTCATTTATCAGACCACTTGTGATTAATTGAAATTTTTTGGTGTTAGAGATTGCATGAGACAAAGTTTCAGTAGCTGTTCAGCATCCCATTTCTGAAGTGTTAAAATTACGAATCTATGTTTTACCGGAAAATGAAGTATTTCATATTGTAAATTCTTTCGAAAAATCTGAGACTAATATAATGCCTTATAATTTTGAGTAGTAAAATGGGCTCTGGTATACTCGTATGTAATCAAAAATTATGTGTTATTTAGTAACAGCTGTAAATATGAAAATAGAGGTATGTATAAAAAAAAGGTTTGAACTCTTTAATTGAAATCATTTACTACCATCCATCTATCATCCAACCATTTACATATTGACAATGTCCTTCATAAATATCTAATTATCTTTTCTAATAATTTATTTAACAGCTAACATACTGCAACCCTGATTCATGTTCCAATAACAATCAGATTTAAGTATACTTACTCCTCTCGCAACTAAGACAAATTTTACTATATCTTTTAAGATAAAATCATGTATCTTGGATGCGCTTTTACCAGGAACGGTAGGTACGGTACATCTCGGATGTCGAAAGAAGAGTGGTGTTAGGAAATAGCGTAAATGTAGCGTTGGCCAGATTCCTGGGCGCAAAGAATGTTTGCTAAAAAGTCTAGCTAGTAAAAGTCTAGTCTAGCTTTTGACAATGCGGTACTCATCCCTAATCTAAGCAGACATACAATGCAAAACCGTATATGGTAGAAGTCGATGACGCCCACGACAACCCATCAAATCGTTTCCATAATCGAATATAACGAGTCCTGGAGGTATGTGATGTCAGGAGCCTAAAAAATCGACGAGCGTGTATGACAAGAATTATGAAATTCAAATAAGCGTGTGTGGCGTGTAGAAACCTTTTCTTATGACGCTCTTTTCTCTCTGCCTACCTCGGAAGGGACATGGCATAAAATTATATACATATGTATAAGATTTACAGATCCCAAAAAATAGACAAGCACACTAATACAAAAATTAAAATATGTTACCGGTGTGTTCGAAAAAAAAATACAATTTGTCTCGTAATTGTTTATTTTGCTTCAATCTATACCAACTTCTGTGAAGCTCGTGGTAGATAAGACAATATTTCATAAAGTATATTGATTGCGATCTCCAGTTTCGTATTTGAAACAGTTTGATTCGAGTCGCGTCCCGTCCGTGACAGGTGGTATTGCAGAGATAAGGTAGAAAGTAGGCTTTGGTAACTTACCGATTGTTTATTTAGATTGAGTTCGTTGTTGAGGCTTTTCCGTAGGCTGTCACGTCCTCCACTTGTTTATTACCAGTATCGAGGTAGGTACCTGGTACCTGTTTTTCCAACGGAACACTGAAGAAAGCTTTTGTTGTTAGAAAGGAGATTGTACCGATTGTCATATAAATTTAATCTAAGTATCAATATAATTTAGTTTAACGAAGACAAGGCCAGTAAAGATTTTTAAAACATTCGTCTATAGTATACGTTAAGAGTTGAATTTATTCATTATCATGTATAGTTTAATGTGTTTAGTATTAGTTGTAATGTAAATTTGTTATTTTTTTATGTATCTTCACGACCTTAATACATGAAGTTGGAGGCAGTGAGAATGCCTCGCCACACTGAGTGAAATATTTGGCCTGAGATTTGAGAGGCAAACGTGAAAGCGTATCACATGATGGTAAGCAAATATCGCCGCAAATGGACGCATGCAATTCAAATAGTGTTACAGATGTGTTGCCTGCTTTTAAGGGATGCAGTAGTATGGTAGAGGACGAAGACTGGGGGCAGACTTCCGGATACCTCTATTTTTCCGAAGCAAACTCGGCATGAACCATTTTACGTCGAAACCGGGTATGTAACCGGGTGAGCTGGTCCATTTAAACAGCCAATTGCGTGACTCCTCCACTGTAAAGATCTTATAAGAATTTTGGGAAACCATGTAGCTACTTTTTTATCAGTAAAAAGATTAATCTAGCGACATCTTTTAAGTTTCAGTCAAGGCGTTTAGACGTGACGAAAGATGGAAAATTTAATAAAATGGCTGGTGCTCAATATCAAGCCAATTAAATCAACATAGATTTGATCATAGATGCATCGAGTCAATCTTGGTCAGAGTCAAGAATAAAAGCTGAACCCAATAAGAGCGTATGTATTATTCAGGTACTATCTGTGCGCGCGCACGAGCCTCGCAAATTGTGGGCCCGCGCCATCGCAACCTGGCGTCACGACGTTGGTGTAAAGAGCTGAAGTGATCGATAGGCTGACATCGTAGAAAGTGATGTAAACTTCGTACCGCAAAGTTTTTCTAACAGAAGACCAACTTAATTATTTTTTACCTGAACTTTTTAGCTGTAGGAAGCCATTATTAAGCTTTGACTTGATGATTTTTGTGTCCTAGATGAAAAAGGTGGGGGAACCTATAGCCATACACCGGCCACAATATTGTCAGTCAACGATGTTTATCACACATAACTTCAGAAACTCGTTTGGTTCGAGCTCGAAGTCGATGCCACAAATTCTGGGTCCTGAAGTGGAATGTTTGAATGAATGTACTTCACGCGGCAAATAACAAACAATTTAGACCCACTAAATAAATATTATGTGGTGTTTTTATGATATTTAAAAACAAGTAAAAACCAGGACGTTATTATCTCTTTTTTTCTTTTACAAATTCAAATTGAACAATTTTAGTTTAAAACATATATGTGTTTATTTGACAAATTATTATCAACACTTTAATAGAAATGTTTTGTTTCGAAACGTAATGGCATTACTGCAACATTTTATGCATTGTGTAAAGTAAAATATAATGTGTTAAAATAATATTTAAGATATAAAAATAATAAATGATAAAATCATATTATCTAGATCTTAATTATTTTTAATCATAACAAAATATCTCAACTTTAAAAAGTATTTGGAAATCTGATAAGAATAGATTATTCGTGGCAAATAAGCGAAGAGTAGACCACAATACCTACGTTTTTTGCTCAATATTTTAATATAATGGATGACAAATAACAAACAAATGATATATATATGTACTAGGAAGTAATAAAACTAGCTTTTGTACAATTATTTATTGACAATTTGATCTTTACAATAATATGAAGCTGCAAAATTTTATTTACAAAAACAGTTTGATTGCTATTCTCGTTGAAAAAAATCTTAATTTTGACTTTTAACTTCAACAGTTAAAGATTTAAAAAGATTTGAATTTGATAAAAAATTGTTCGGAGAGTTAAAAAGCAGATTAGCAATGCCTATGAATGTAATAGCAGGAATATGATTCCCGTCCATGCAGGATACAACGAAAATGGATAAAATAATGAATCAGTACCTATGTAAGAGGAACTTCGAAAGTTGTTCCAATAACTGAAAATCTATAATCCAAATAAGAGAAATTGCTGGGTATGCGTATGTAATGTGGAGGGATGATACATATATTACGTGAAGAATGATAAACCTGAATGTGGATGGACCTAAGAAAATATGGACGCTCGAGTGAAAGACGGCATGACTTATAATGATAATGAAGAGAGAGAAATAGATATTGAAAAACTTTTTATACCGAACCCAGTTAATAGGGAAATGATGAAGAAACTGCTGAAGAGATTTTCATAAAAAAATTATTCATTTGAGTAGTGTTTATGGGGATAAATAATATATATAATATTATTTATTTTTTTATTTTATTTTAATGTGATAC
Source organism: Euproctis similis (assembly GCA_905147225.2). Classification (NCBI taxonomy): domain Eukaryota; kingdom Metazoa; phylum Arthropoda; class Insecta; order Lepidoptera; family Erebidae; genus Euproctis; species Euproctis similis. The sequence goes on from LR990122.1 coordinate 10,133,175, forward strand.
GTAAATAAGATAGGTTATGGTCATTAGAATAAAAGCTACGCATACAGAGCCCTCGTCACCAACTTTTTTAAGGGATAACTTTTTTTATGGACAAACGAGCATGTGTGGCACCTGATGGTAAGTGACCAGCGCCGCCCATGGACACCTGCAACACATATAGTGTTACAGTTGCGTTGCCGATATTTAAGGGAGTAGGATAGGAAGGCATGGGGAAGGGGGGTGGGCCTCCGAGTACCTCTCACACTGAACGAAACGCGGCATGAGCCACTGTAAGTCAATCTTCTGAGTGGTCGTGGTATTTCACCGGTCGAGCGAGCCCATTTTTGATACGTAAATAAAATAAGTCATAGTCATTAGAAAAAAAAGCCACGCGTACTGAGCCCTGGTCACCAACTCTTACACTATTAACGGGTACATAAAAATGATATACGAGTAGGTTCAATTTGGACCACACCTAACAAACATTTAAATAAAACCACTAATTGATGAAGTATACAGACTAATAGTACCCACCACAAGAACAATATTGATACAGCATTAGGTAATGATAGCGTTGTTCACAAATATCCTTCATATCATTAATCATGATCATACATTTATTAATATAAAATGAACAACCATTTATTGATGCAAACTGCCAAGTATTTACATATATTCAGGTCATTAGTTTATTGAATGTATGTCTTGCTATGTAAACATAGCAACTAGCAATATAGCAACTCAAAATAGTATTAGAAAAATATACTTTGACTGTATAACTATAGATAAATGGCCAAATTATATTTTTCTAATTCTATTTTGAGTCTCTAGGTACATGGGGTCCGAATACTTGTGCACTCTATAGAGATCTTTGCAAAGAGACTGATTGAATTCTCCCGCGAACAGAGGGCTGGTCTTTTCTTCGCATAGAGGATTAGCGTTGCCATTCAGCGTGGCAATGCGGCCTGTCTTCTGGGCACGCTGCCAGTAGACCGAGATGCGGAGAAATTTGATTTCAGCTAGTTTTTTTTAATTGTATATATTATATTGTAAATAATGTAATTTATTTATTTCTTCTTATTATTGTAAATAAAGATAAATAAATTCTATATTTAATTTCGTCTTAAAGGTATTTGAAGAGGATATTTATTTTAATAGTGGTCGCCCAATTAACGACATTTAACATTTAAGTTATAAGTTTGTATATTATTAAGGTTGGTTCTATTGAGTATCGGTATATGTTTAAGTCTCGGTGGTCCAATGGTCGAGTTCCCCGCATCTGATTCAGAAGTCTTCGCACTATCTACTAAACTTCTATAATCGGAGGTCTGAAATTGATTCAGACCTCACACCAAATATTACACGGAATTTTTTTCGAAAGTTTAGTGGTAGTGTGGGACTCCCAAAACAGTAAACTGCAATCCCATCCTAGGGCTACCCACTAAAACCTTGCGGCGGCCTTCCTCCGGCGTTGGGGTGGTCCAGGATTCGGATAACCGCTCTGGTCCACCCCGTCGTCGGGGGTGCTCATCCTCGGGGAGCCTAGGCGAAGTTCCCCTGGGCGGGGCGGCACGACCGCGCGCTGTAAAGAGGCACGCGGCCGGCGGCGCCCCCGACGACCCTCTCCGGCCGTCCAGGGGGGTCATCCTTCCCGGACCGCGACCCGGGCGCACCCGCGGGGTGTGGGCCCCTCGCGGCCCGTCGGCGGGGGCAATCACTGAGCTCGCCGCCGCCGCCGATAGGTTCGCCACCTATTCCATTTGGGACGTAAACATACCGGTGAGACGATGCTTTACAGCAGAATTATATCTAATAGAATAAAAACTTTTAATCAAACCATTTAATAAATAATTGTAATAATGTTTTTATAACTTATGATTGAAATATCCTGAATCCAAATTTAGGCATAAGGCAAGGTCTTTAGGAAATCCGGCGATTAGTATCAATGATTGACAATAAAGTGCCCAAGTTTTTAGCGAATGGAATGAAACTCTATTTTATTAATCTAATATATACCATTCTCGTGTCACGGTGTGCATTATTGAACTCCTCCAAAACGGCTGAACCAGTTATCATTATTTTTTTTTAGAAATATAATTAAGTCTGCGAATCGGAAAATATCTGTTTTTGATCCTCCTAAATGTCAAAAATGCCCATTTATTAAAAATTTATAAATGTTTTTTAATTTATGTATTAAAAAATGTCTAGCCCTAAATTTCCAACTCTCTACGATCAACTTCTATTTGTTGTCTTGTAGCTTCTATTTGTTGATCAATAATTTTAGTTTTTTGGCTATACATTTACTGGGTCAGCAAGTATACTATTAGTATATATATTAATTTAAATTATTTTTGATATTTCTCCAAAGATCTCTCAGTACAATCGTGGATATAAGCCATTGTTCTATTTGTAGTGCTACTAAAACTTAAAAACATGAAAAAAAAAAATTACCTGTCAAATGTCCCGCCAAAATTGTTTCGATCACATGAATCGGTATAAATACTTTTTTTTTTATATCGATAACTATTACACAATCGTTACGTGCAAAACATTAATTACTTGGGGGCCTCGCCTTCCGTGTCCCTGCCTACTTGCCAGCCAACAATGAAACTGATATTCGATAGATTTCGTTATCTGACAATTTGGATCTCGGTCACTCGATTTTTTTCTTTTTTTTTTTATTATTTCACAAACACGCAATTCGATGATTTTATTTTACGCGTCACACGTACTTTACTTATTTTATATCAAGTGATTCGTTGCACGCAGAAACTATTTCGATTGCGACTTCCGGTTATCGATTTTGATTTTTATTTTGCCAATGTCTAACATTAGATGGCATGTTAGTAGTAATTAAAACGTTATTTTCCGGTTGTTGTGATCCACAAAAGGCTTTTTTTTTATTATTTAAATACAAACATAAGTTATCGCATACATCACACGCAACTTAACTGTCCCCTTCTTTATTTTTAAAAACTGCGTTGCTTTTAAATATAAAATAGAAGCAAATTTGGAGATTTTTAATACCATATTCTAATATATATGTTTATTCTTTTTCATTATCATATAATATTCATACATACATACACATACATACATAACATCACGCCAAATCCCTTGCGGGGTAAGCAGAGAGAACAGAGCGCCATAGAGCACGATTCTTACACGCCTCACTCGCTTCGTTTACTTTCATAACTCTTTTCATGCACGCGCGTCGGTTTTTGAGGCTCTTAACATCACCTTCCTCCAGAACACGTTCTATTTGGTCATGGAATGTGTGTCTAGGCCGTCTTCGACTCCTACATCCATCCGCTTTTGCATTGTATATCTGCTTAGTCAGTCTTGCATCAACCATTCTTTCTACATGTCCGAACCATCGGAGCATGCCCTTTCTTACTTTTACACCGACACTCTCTTTCAAACCAACTTCCTTCCTTACAACCTTGTTTTCTACGCGGTCAGCGAGAGTCACTCCGAAGATTTTGCGTAGTGCCCTCATTTCTACCGCGTTTATTCTACTTTCATGCACACTCTGCCATACCCAGCTCTCGCTTCCATAAGTTAGCGTTGGGATCAGGACTGCATTGTGAATTGCTAGCTGGGCTTTTCTGCTAATGTTTTTTGCGCCCAGGATATAATATTCGTGTGAATAGTTTTACGGAAAAGTGGATGAAAATATCGTAAGTTATATCAATTCGGGCTTCTGATCCAGAGCTCCGGGTTCGAATCCTGACACCAATGACTTTTCGAAACTGTTTTCGGAAGTTAAGTGTGATAAATATTGATGACTGAAAACTTGGTGCCCGGTATCGCTCTATAGCGCTCTTTTCTCTCTACTTTGTCCGCAAGGGACTTGGCGTGAAGTTATGTATGTATGTAATAATACCTAATAATACCTGATAATAATATAAATGTATATCTAAGCATCTGCCTGTTAGTGCTATGAATATTTTGCATCAAAAGCAATTTGGTATTCCAAAATATGTTTTCAAGTGACAATGAATAATATAGGCGGGTGTATCTTATATCTGGAGTACTATCAGTTGCACAAGTCATAAGTAATAGTAATTACAACAGATGGCCATTGTTCGCGGTGACCGATCGGCCTCAGCTACGGTATCGACCTTCGGGCGACGCGGGCGCACGATTTTTGACCATTACCCTGTAATTTATGAAGATGTTGTTACCGCCGACATCAATTCATTGAAACAGCGATATTTTGAAATTTGATATTTTTTTTAAACATTTTCAGTTATTCATCACGTATTAATGTAATATTTAGTCAATCCATTATAAAAATAAATTATATTAATATTCCCAGAATATAATTAAGACTATGGGTATTTGTAATGCCACTATTATTTACATAGTCAACTTTTCAGTTTAAAATATGAAATTTTTATCATGACTAATGGAATGTATTATTTTAATAAAAAAAATACTACAGTCGTATTTGGTCACTATTAAAAAAATAATACTCTCAATACGAAAAAAATACCGATTTCTAGTAAATCCCATTAAGTGGCTTCTTTGCAAAGTAAAAACTATTTTACGTCCTTTTCGCCAATCAAAAAAAAAACACTCTTTTAATTTCAATTTGCATCACAGTAAAGTAGAGCCACGCAGTTCGCTGCATGAGCGGGCTGGCTCAACCGGTGAAATACCACGACCTGTCGGAAAATCGGCGTTAAGCGGCTTGTGACGTCGTTTGGTGATAGAGGTAATCGGAGGCCCGATCCCCTTTTTTTTTTTATTTCGCTTCCTACTCCCTTATAGGATGGAAACGCACCATGTTGTTCATAGGCGGTGAGAAATTATTTACCATCAGGTAACCTAAGTAGGTTATGGCAAACGAGCGAGTGTTAGTCATTTTTACAATCGTATCAATATCGTATTAATATCGGGATACAGGAATTAAGTGTCATACTTAATTTTAAAATGTTAAAACAATTGAAATATTGTATGGTATTAACAGCTCTGTACATTTGAATGTACAGTCGCGCACACAGTCGGTCCACTCGATATTGACACTCATTAGTATATTTATTGCGACTAGCGACTGTAGATTGGTTATCTTAAACAATATTGCCTTCTGTTAATATCACGCTAACGCTACAAGTACCAAATAATGCAATGCCATCAATAAAATAAGATATCGGAATATTGTTCCGGCATTTTAGTGAGGTACAGTCACTAACAGTCTTTTCACCTGTATCAAACCAGATACGTATTAAGTATTTTTTATTAATAGTATCAGGTATATTGTGATGGATAAACATAATTAAATAGGTATTGAAGTAAATATTATTGATTTAACTTAAAACTTTAATAGTGGTAGAGCCGCGAGTGGTAGAGGACCGCCTCCGCTACACGAATGGGCCAGCTCGGCCGGTAAAATACCACGGCCATCTCCACTGTCTCTACTTACCTATCCTACTAGGCTACTACCTTAATGGTAGGCAATGCAACTGTAGCACTACCTATGTTACTGGTGTCCATGGGCGGAGTAGTTGCTTACTATCAGGTGACCCACTTGCTTATTTGCCCTCATATTCCATAAAAAAAACTTCACCTGGATCGCAGAAACTTTTCTTAATCGACGTTCAGGACTAAATAACACATCTTCTCAATATATTTTTGTCAAGTCTCGGTGGTCCAGTGGTCGAGCACCCCGCTCCTGAATTAAGATGTCGCTGGTTCAACTCCTGGCTCACACCATAGTAAATGAATTCAAATATTGAAGATTATGCCATAAATATTTTACTGGTGGTTCAGCTGGTAATACCGATCTTTCAGAAAATCCACGTGAAGTGACTCACCGTTTCGCTCAGTAAGAGAAGTATCCGGAGGCCTAACCATTTCTCCTCCCCCCTTCCCATCCCACTTTCTAACACTATCTGTGTTCAGGAGTCCATGGGCGGCGTTTGTTATTTGCCATCGGATGACACTTCTGCTTGTTTACCAACTAACCCATAACAAAAAAAAACATGGATTGGCAGAACAAAAATAAAAATCGCCTGCAATAAAACATATATATGTCCATAACATAGCAGTAATATGTATTAATATTGCCAAAGAGAGAGGAGAGGGAGAAAGAAAATCAACAACCTTGCTCCGAATAACTCAAGCCACAAATAATTTGACGACCTTGCGACCGGACAAAGTATATCTCACTTAATTATTATCATAAAGGATCGGTTGACATCCGAACGATATAAGATTGACGAGGTCGTATGGATTCTTATCTCCTACGATCTCTGATAGGCTGCATGTTCTGTACGAAGCCTCTTGAGTACGATCAGAGAGTCTATAATTACGATTTTTGTTTTATGCTTAGATGAAACATTAACTTTATTGTCTCAGTGGTTCAGTGTTCGAGCTACACGCTTCTGATTCAGAAGTTTTATAATCGATTCCGGTCTCACATCAATGATTTCTTGAAAATCTTTTTAATAGTTATTAGTTAGGTTAGCTCGGTATATGGTTCGACACCTATTCCATTTGAGACGCAATGGAACGATTTGGCGAGTCCAGGCTTAAATCTCTGCCTACACCTACATATATTAAGGGAATGAAGTACAGTTACATTTACCGCATTTGTTTAACTCATTCATTCTCAAGTTTCAATTCTCCTTAGCCAAAAAATATGATACAATTATTTAAATATTGGGTAATCTTAATTGGTCTTTTACAAATGCCATAAAAATTTCGCTCAAACCAAACAAGTAAAATTTAATTAATAAATGAAAGTACTCGTATATTTAAATGTTATAAAAAATAATTACATCATGTGGTGGTGTCTCGTGCAAGGTCACAAGTTGACATTTTGCATTTTATCAGTTTTCACTTGCTCCAGTTTTCACGGACACTTTAGAGTTCCACAATTCCCAAAATCCACGGCGATGTTTCAAATATGTGTGTATATTTTAACGCTATTAAAAAACGTTCATGGTAAAGGGAAAGTTATATTAAGTATTTTGATGCAATTCTCGCCAATTAATTAACAGTGGTTGAGTTTAGTAGTTCGTTGCATGAATTGGCTGGCTCTATCGACCTCTCGGAATATCGGCGTGAAGTGGGACGTGCCGCGTTTCATTCGGTGAGAACTATCCGAAGTCCCGATCTCCTTTCCCTTTCCGTTCCCTTACTACTCCCTTAAAGGATGGCAATGCACCACGGTGTTCCTGGACGGTGAGTAGTAGCTTACCATCAAGTGACCAACTTGCTCGTTTGCCCTCCTGTTCCAAAAAAAGACAACAAAAAAATCGTATATATTTGTAATACATACACAGTTTTAAAATTACAATTGATTTATGAAGTTGAGTGCATCTGTAAATAGATATGGTAGTTACACAATCGGCAAATATTTAGTTAGAATTTATTATTAACTGTCCAAAACGCAACGTTAATGTGGTTTATATCTTTCTTTGTAACTTTGCTGCTTTTTCTACACAAAGTTGTAGGCAGCTAATGCCGCCTCGACTCACCTAACTTTAACGTACTAAATGGAATAGGTGCCGAAATCTTTAGCCACTCACCGGATAAATTCGTCAGTCACCGATATTTATTACACATGACTTCCGACAGGTTCTCGGTGGAGCCAGGTTTTAAGAATCCGAGACTTGTTGATTCAAAAGCTGTGTACTAGACCTGCAGACCACCGAGACAACTAATATAACCGTCTATATATAAAATACTAACTTTATTAGATTTATCAAAACCTTATAATAAGCAGGTATATAAGGGGCGTTTTATTATTAGAGATTTATTAAGATAACACTAAGCTTATAGTCAGAATAATGACTATCTTGTACGGATCCTTTAAGGTAAGGCCACGATTCAAGTCCGGTTTTTTTTTTCAATTTAAATAAAGTAATTGCTACTTAATAGGAGCTGAATGTACGATTATTAATCTAAAGAAATTATAATTTATCGATCAAAAGGTAATAAATCATTTGTGTAGTAATGTTAATAATATATTATGTTCCTATTGTGGAGTTTATAAATCCTGGAGGCATTCAGTGGCTTGAAGACTCATTGAATTCTACCAGCTCATTCATGCTTCAATGACGTACTCTAAATCGGACTGTGGTATTACTTGTTATTTTTAATACATAAATACATACATAACTTCACGCTAATTCCCTTGCGGGGTAGGCAAAGAGAAAAGATCGCCATGAGGCACGATACTTACAAACCTTACTCGCTTCGTTGACTTTCTTAAATCTCGCACGTGTGTCGATTTTTGTGGCTCCTAACATCATCTTCCTCCAGAACACGTTTTATTTGGTTATGGAATGTGTGTCCTGGTCGTCTTCGATTCCTACATGTATATCTGCTTAGGCAACCCAGCATCATCCACTCTTTCTACATGTCCGAACCATCAAAGTATTCCCTCAGTGATAATGATGAACGGGAATTAACGCGACACTTTTTTAGGTAAACAAATATTTACCTTGATTAGCTTGACGTTTCGGCCAGGTTGCACTGGCCGTGGTCACAAGCAGACTGAAGTGGCGCCCTCACGACTCCGTAGATGAGGTAGATGTTTGTATATCTACCCTCATCGCTTGGTGCTGTTTTTTCTTCGTTTTTATAGATACCGTCACACTACACTTATAACGTCCTTATTCTGTACGCCCTACGACGCGTGTCTATTCTGATAGATTAGCCGACTGTGAACTAAAGCGAGGTGTTACTATTTTATTAATCACTGGATTCCATGTTGCGGAGAGCTTGAATCCATCCTCCCGATTGAAATTCTTGTGTTTTTTAATTTCAATCGCTTCACGCACAGCTCTTGGATAATAGTGGCGATCATTGGAGAGGACTTCCGGATGGTCGAACTCGATCCAGTGATTAATACCGCCGAGAATTATGTGTTCGGCTATCGCTGATTTGTTCACCTGTCGGTTCTTCACGATCATCGTCGGCAATGGGGAGCCCCGTAGCTCCAGTGCTTGCCAACCTCTGGATGGAACATTTTGAACAGAAAACTCTAAGCCACGGCCCAAAGACGGTCAGACTCTGGAAAAGATATGTAGACGATATCTTCTGTATCATCAAAGGCAGCAAAGATGAAGTGGATCAATGCCTAACACATCTTAATTCAGTTCACCCCAAAATAAAGTTTACATATGAGATGGAGGTGAACCGGTCGCTGCCCTTCTTAGACGTCAGGCTCAGCGTGAAATCTGATGGGTCCTTATCTCACTGTGTATACCGGAAACCCACACACACTGATAGGTACCTACACGCCTCGTCACACCATCACCCTCGACACTTGCAATCCGTTGTGACTTCTTTGAAGAATAGAGCCGAGGATCTCTGTGACTCTGAACATTTACAGCAAGAACTTGATCATGTTCAGGAGGTACTAAGGAACAACGGATATCAGGTTAACCGACGAAACAAACGACGGTCGAGACGATGCAAACATCCGGAAGTGAACCGACAGCCAGCCTACATGCCTTATGTCAAAGGAGTGACAGACAAGATAGGCACACTACTCAAAAGATATTCAGTCCCCACAGTATGCACACCGGGGACAAAGGTAACAAATATCTTGGGCACGCCGAAGGATGTCTTGCCGTTACAAACACCTGGGGTCTACAAGATAAATTGCGGCTGTGGTAGTTCGTATATAGGCCAGACTAAGCGAACAATAGCTGAAAGGGTCAAGGAACACAAAGCCGCAGTGAAGAACCGACAGGTGAACAAATCAGCGATAGCCGAACACATAATTCTCGGCGGTATTAATCACTGGATCGAGTTCGACCATCCGGAAGTCCTCTCCAATGATCGCCACTATTATCCAAGAGCTGTGCGTGAAGCGATTGAAATTAAAAAACACAAAAATTTCAATCGGGAGGATGGATTCAAGCTCTCCGCAACATGGAATCCAGTGATTAATAAAATAGTAACACCTCGCTTTAGTTCACAGTCGGCTAATCTATCAGAATAGACACGCGTCGTAGGGCGTACAGAATAAGGACGTTATAAGTGTAGTGTGACGGTATCTATAAAAACGAAGAAAAAACAGCACCAAGCGATGAGGGTAGATATACAAACATCTACCTCATCTACGGAGTCGTGAGGGCGCCACTTCAGTCTGCTTGTGACCACGGCCAGTGCAACCTGGCCGAAACGTCAAGCTAATCAAGGTAAATATTTGTTTACCTAAAAAAGTGTCGCGTTAATTCCCGTTCATCATTATCACTGAGTAATATGCAACGCGAAAGCCTAAAAGTTTTTAAAGTATTCCCTTTCTTACTGTATTAACTTATTTTAAATAAACACCATATAAAATTAATAATTTCATGTCATTTTCTACCCGAACGTATAGGCAGCGGTAGAATGTTTACGTCGGCAATCAATGTTGTTGTCAGTCGTCGATTTTTATCACATATAACATACAAAAAGAAATCCGTGAAGTCATTGGTATGTGTCCGGATTCGACCCCACGATTTTTTCAATTCAGAAGCCGAGCGATGGACTTCTAAACAAGAGCGGGGGCAAAAAATGTACAGATAGGTTGTTTTTATAGAAATTCGTATCGCTTCAAAATATATTTTTGATGATTACTGATCTGCTCCATTGTGTAGTAGTATAATGATACATACCATTAACTTACCTCTTCTAAGAATTTTACGAAAACGAAGTCGACGTACATAGACTAGTTTACCGATTAATGATTAGAGTTAACGATTTACGATAGATGGCGTGCCAACAAAAAAGAATCATTTTAAATGTGGGCAACGTTTTAGGCCATACTGCAATAGTTTGATCGATGATACACAAAAAGATAAGCCTTTTCTGTAACTGTCAGAAATTAGATTTATTTCAAGTTAAATTGAAACTATCGCTTCCTTTTATGTCATAACTCAAAGACGTATGCATTTTTATCTCATACCTATCTACGACTTGTGACTAAAGCTTTGAATTGCAAATTAGTACTCAGTGCATTCAACTAGCCGTATATATATACTTAGTCTGGCCATAAATACTGTTACAACTAAAAATAAAAAAAATATTACATTTGAATTTGGAATCTGTCATTTTTATACGATTGTTCATTGTGTTTTCTCGTTTAGGCGCCAATACATTGTACAATATTTTGCGATATTAAAATGGAATGGGGTGATAAAGAGAACCGAATCGCTGTGATTGCATTACACAAAGTAGGTATGGAGCCAAATGCAATTTTTAAAACTCTCCATACACTTGGTATTAGTCAAATGTTTGTGTACTGGACTATTAATAGGTACAATGAGACCTCCTCTGTTTGTGACAGAAAAAGACCTGGCCGTCCACGTAGTGTTCGTACAAAAAAGGTGGTCAAAGCAGTAAGGGAAAGAATTCGAAGAAATCCTGTCCGTAAGCAAAAGATTTTATCTCGGGGGATGAAGATAGCACCTAGAACAATGTCGCGTATTTTAAAAGATGACTTAGGACTTGCAGCCTATAAGAGGCGCACTGGTAATTTACTAACTGATAATTAAAAAAGAATAGGGTGTTGAAATCTAAACAACTACTGAAGCGGTACGCAAAGGGAGGGCACAGAAAAATATTGTTTACGGATGAAAAAGTTTTTACAATTGAGTAACATTTTAACAAACAAAATGACCGTATATATGCTCAAAGCTCTAAGGAAGCTTCCCAATTAGTTGACAGAGTGCAACGTGGGCATTATCCGACTTCAGTGATGGTTTGGTGGGGTGTTAGCTACGAAGGAGTGACTGAGCCATATTTTTGTGAAAAAGGTATCAAAACATCGGCACAAGTGTATCAAGATACCATTCTTGATAAGGTAGTCAAGCCCCTTAACAACACCATGTTCAATAACGTAGTATGGTCCTTCCAGCAAGACTCGGCACCGGGTCATAAAGCTCGGTCCACACAATCTTGGTTGGAAGCGAACGTTTCGGACTTCATTAGAGCTGAAGACTGGCCGTCGTCTAGTCCCGATCTTAATCCACTGGATTATGATTTGTGGTCAGTTTTAGAGAGTACGGCTTGCTCTAAACGTCATAATAATTTAGAATCCCTAAAACAATCCATACGATTGGCAGTGAAGAATTTTCCCATGGAAAGAGTGCGTGTTTCTATTGATAACTGGTCTCAACGTTTAAAGGCCTGTATTGCAGCCAATGGAGACCACTTTGAATAAGCTTTTTATATTTTATATCGTTTTATATTTATGTATTAAAGTAACACACTGTAAAAGTAATAAATGTTATTTGCAATTTAAAATTTTTTTTTTCTTTGTTACAATATTTATGTCATGACTAAGTATATTTATATAATCCTTTTTTACTAGCTTATTTTTCGTATCATCGTGCTATATATATATATATGTATATATATATATATATATGTTTAGGTTTTGTTTATTTTAACGCCTATAACTACTCGTCTCTTTCATCCACTATTGTCCTTCCTAAGGATTCCTGGAAGAAATTGCTTTTAGCGATAAGGCCGCCATTTATACTTCCATATGTTTTACGTGTCACCAAACTATGTTTCTTATTAGTTTAAGGTGTGCAAATTAAGAATTATCTTATCTTATCTTATATACAATTTCTAAATTTTTTTGTTATTAAAAAACATTCGTAAAACATTTGCAATATTCCGTGCGAATGCGAATACGAATGTCCACAAACATGCGAATATTCGCGAATGCGAATATTCGTTACAACACTAATATATATATATATATATACTCGTATATAATTGCAACACTGTGATTTACAAGCATTTTTTTAAGTTTTAATTTTCGCAGAATTTCATGTCTTGTCCTTGCGTGATCTAAATATTTTTTTCCCGAGTTCGATTTGAAGCTCAGTTTGACAGGAGGAATGCAGCGTTAGGGCGCCGGTCGTGGCTGGTCGCCTTCTAGAGCGTGACTCGAAGCTGCTACACTTCCATTATAACATGACCTTTGGAGTACTATCACATTCCCTCTTTTTAAAATATGTATTATTGAATTTAAGGAGGTGGAGAAGTCCATGCTGTTCTGGTTACGTTATAATCCTAGCCGTTGTCATCTCAATGCCATCTCAACCACGAAGATTCAAATTTTTGCTTCTTGATATGTGTACTATACTAATGATAATTAATTGTACGTTGTTTAATATCAGTATATTGTCAATCTTTAATATTAGTGTCAATTTTTTTAATATACTATTAGGTCAATTTATATCATTGTCAATCTGACTAACATATTTCAACGTCGCTTTATACTTGACAATATATGATAGCTTTGTTCAAATAAAAAAAAAAAATCTTTGAACGTTTTTTTTAAATTTGATTGTAGTGATGGTCAGTTATTTAGACGCGTTAGGGGAACAATAATACTTACTTACTTCGTTGGTCCAGCGACCCGAAGTGGATCTCAGCCTATGACATTCAAAGTGCGTCATTCTTCTCTATCCTGTGCCATGTTTGCTCTTTCAAATCTTTGGCGACTTCGTCCTTCCAGCGATATCTTGGACGCCCCACCGGACGACGCCCGGAAGGTTGGTCATGATAGGCCTTTTTGCGGCTGGATCCTCTTCCATCCTTTCTAAATGTCCTAGCCAGCGAAGTCAGGAGGATTTTATTCCTTCTATGATGTTCAGTTCACACATTAACACTTCTATCTCCCAGTTGTATCTAATGAAATATAATACATACATACATAACTTCACGTCAAATCCCTTGCAGGGTAGGCAGAGAGAACAGAGCGCCATAGGGCACGATTCTTACACGCCTCACTCGCTTCGTTGACTTTCATAACTCTTTTCATGCACGCGCGTCGGTTTTTGAGGCTCTTAACATCACCTTCCTCCAGAACACGTTCTATTTGGTATAAATATGATCATAATGACATATAATCATCTTGTAAAAATCTTTCTGATCTGGACAATACTACTGATAAAAATAAGTAGTACTGTGTGGCTATATTAGTCACAAATGTAAAACTGACACATTTTTTTTTACAATGAGTTAATTATTTTTTTATTTGCTGCACAAGGATTTTTTTTAGTCTCGGTGGTCCATTGGTCGAGCATCCCGCTCCTAAATCCAGAAGTTGCGAGTACGAATCGTGGTTCAGACCAATTACTTTTTGGAAATCTTTTCGAAATTGATCAAAACAACTTTTAGGATTATATCGCGTTTATTTATTATTTATTTATATTTATTTCCCGACGTTTCGAACTCTTTAAAATGAAAATCCTCGTGAAAATGATCTCTGTAAAGAGTTCGAAATGTCGGGAAATAAATATAAATAAATAATAAATAAACGCGATATAATCCCAAAAGTTGTTTTGATCAATGAGTGAGATTCGCGAAAGTCTTAGAAATAAATAAATCTTTTCGAAAGTTTATTGTGATAAATACCTATCGATGACTACCTCCTGCCTCCTATTGCATATGGGATATAAACATAACGGGGAGTCGATGCTTAACAGACACTGCAAATTTCCAAAAAAAAGAGTGTAAAGGTACGTTGTATGTGTTGTAATGTTTTTTTTATATGAGTAAGCTGATCGCCTATTGGCAATCTACTAGCTCCAACAATAGACGCAACTATTCGATGGGACAGGAACAGGACGGGACTTAATGAAAATGGATTTTAAGAGCTGGTGGTATTTCACCGATCGAGCCGGCATTGCAGCGAACTGCAATAACTATTTTTATTTTATGTTTCCATAATCAAGAGCACACTACAATTACCAATCTGATTATTCTTCGAATATATGCAAATAATTATGATTGATGCAGATCTTTCACTTAAATGTCTATGGCTAGTTGTTGTGGGCGCGTCCTTGTTCCGTTAAGTTATAACCCGAAGCGATATTTTGATATCTAACAATGGTTTGCAGGAATGCTAATTTAATACTCGCGTGCTGACCGTACAGAAGTTTGATAATTTATAATGGGTGTATAACAACGACAAGTTGTAATTATTAAAATAATTAAATATATAGGCTTGCATGATCATATCAAGAGATAATTAGGGTTGCAAATCCACGCAGAGCCATAGGTCATCATGATAGTGTAGTGGTTTTATTTACATGGACTTGTATTTTATGATGACCTATGTTCGAACTAAGGGTAAATAATGGTAGAGTCATCGAAGTAAATTTAAACGTTATGTGACAGACGTATCCGGAGGACCAATTCCTTTCTTCATCCCTTCCCCATCCCACTTTCGACTCCTTCTCTTAATGACCATCAACAAAGCTGTAACACTATTAGTGTTGCAAGTGTCCATGGGTGGTCAAAGTTTACCTCGTATCCCAATTTCTTAAAAACAATTTCTGAAGTTTTTCCTATGACAAAATATTTTTCCATTCCTTATAATATTGCTTACTCATATCTCGAAATATGCCTATATCTATAACCGTACCCAATAAGGTGTAACAATATTTCAACCTATCTTAGCCCATGTTTATAGGTGAAGTGTACATGATGTGGAGCAACTCTGATTTATGTAGAGAATGGTGTCGACGACATCTCCCGTACGTGGGTGGGTTGTTGGTAATCTCACTTACAGCTTAATATACTGTGAAAGATGGCATGACAGATGCATCATTGTTCAAACCTGACATACCAGGCGTCTGCTTGTTCACGTTTCCCGGACATGTTTAACCGGCTTTGTCTATTTTACTTATAAATTCAATCTAAATATTTTTTGTTTTTGGTTCACAAAGAGTTAGTTTTAACATAACATAACATTACATAACATAACTTCACGCCTTTTGTTACCCGAAGGTGTAGGCAGCGGCCGTTAAGCCTCGTCTCGCCGTTATGTTTACGTCCCAAATGGAATAGGTGGCAAACCTATTGCCATACCGGGCACAAAGTTTGTCAGTCATCGATATTTATCACACATAACTTCCGAAAACAATTTCGAAAAGTCATTGGTGTGAGCCAGTGTCTGGAATCGAACCCCGGACCTCTGGATCAGAGGCCGTGCGCTCGCCCACTGCGCCACCGAGACTTTTTGAAGAGTTTTAACAATTGTTTAATATATATTCTTCCTTTAACATGTCGTTATGTCAAAAGATTTGTAGGTTAGGAAAGCAATTATTCATGTGGTGTTCATACTCTGTGGTTTACGCCAAATTTTCCAACCTCAAAGGAGTTTTGGCGGGACTGTGGAAGAGACATGTCCGCTATTTGCATTATTTTCTCAGATTTGTGTTTCAATGGATATTATTGAATAAAATTCGTGGCGTTTTATTGAATAAGTGTTCGTATATGAGTGCAAATGTGGGAAGTGGTGTAGGTATCGTGTTTAGTGTACTCTTCTACATTCTCGTCAGGACTCCCTCGGAACATCATGCATAAAGTGCCACGACTTTATGGATGATTAGGTTAGGTTAGGTTAAGCTTTAGGGTTAGGCTAGGTTAGGTTAAGATTGGGGGGCGCCGTCAGACCACCTCCTCGTGCGCCCGGATGCATTTACCCGGGCCGGTGCTCTCTGGGCAGGGCTTGACGGATTTGACTGAATCATTTCCCTCGGGCCCTGGCGAAGAGTCTGACAGGAGGAAGACAACCTCTATAAAAAATCACTCTCAAGGGGCGGGCGGATGCGTCTGGTACAGGCCGTCGCCCGGCCCGACTCGTAACCCGACCCGTGGGGTCGGCACGAGGGCCGCCACCTCCCAGTGGGGGCCACGAGGAAGAAAACCTCTATAAAAAATTACAAAAAACGAAATGGATTTAAAATGGCAGAACCCAAAAATACTACGATTCCTCGGGAGGGTCCCCGCCTGGCGGGGGAATCCCTCACGGAGGGTAGTGCCAGCGACTCGCCGTCGACACTGTCTTCCGTCTGCCCCGTGTATACGAGGGGGGCAAGTAATGCCATATCGGCAGCTGCGCGTGCAGCTACCGACCGACAACTATCGCTTTCGCAACGGACAACCGATTCCTCCGAGACGGAAAAGACGAATGGAAAAAACAAGTTAATAATGGCAAAGGCTAAAAATACATTGACTCCCCGGGAGGGTCCCTGCTCTGCAGGGGAATCCCTCACGGAAGGCGGCGAAATGCTGTCCTCCGTCTGCCCCACGTATACGGGGGGGGCAACCAATGCCACACAAGACAAGACGCCGGCGCGACCACCGACGCGCAATAAGTTTTTTGGGGGTGTCTCCAACACCTCCACGGATGACGAGGACGCAGGAGGGGCCTCAGTGACTACTAAGAAAGTAAATAAAAAAGCTGGCGACGGTGACGCTACTTTTGCTCGTCCGGGCGGGAAACGGCGTTCGTCCTCGCGCCTCTACTTGAAGAACACGGACACGAGCGCATCGGAGCTGGAGGGTGCTCCAGTTCAAAAAGAGTTTCGCGCATCTTCTTCAAGTGGCGTGGCGCGACGAAGAAAGAGTCACATGGCTGGCCTAGCAAAAGCCAGGGCGAACCTCCGAAGAAAAGACTCGGAGAGTCTAGAAGCTAGCTACAACTCCGAGCTAGCAAAATATTACACGGCGTCCCCCGAAGAAACAGACGACGCGACCAACTTACCGGAGCAGAACTTAAACGTATTATCTCCAGAGGAGCTGCGTGCCTTGGGGGGCAAAGCTGTGGCGTCCATATTGGAAGTCGCAACTAAGTCCTCCAATTTGAAAGGCACAATGGTTAAGCAGCTCAGAGAGCCGTCAGCCGTCAGCCGTCAGCCGTCTGAGAGTGCAGCTGCGTAATCAGCAGCGCCAAATCGAGCAGCTACAGGCGGAATTGAAGTCGTACAGGCGGGAGTTCTCAGAAATGAGAACTGCGGCTAATGCGTCTCCAGGGGCCTCTCGCCCCCAGCAACAACCAGACCTTAGTCTGATGGTCAGCGAGCTTCAAACCTCTCTGACCAGGTCGCTGGGGGATATGATCAATGCCCGCATCGCCGGCATTGAAGATCGCCTTTTGCCGGCGGAAGCCGCACGCCAACCTTTGACGGCGAGCAGAAAGAAGGTTCAGGCTAATGAGCCTCAACAAAAGTTAACTGAAACCTCAGGCGTACAAAGGGCAACCAAGCCCCAAAAGGCTGGCCCCTCAAAGTCCGCGGCAACACACGCGACGACTGCAGCGACTCCAACTCCCGAAGCGGTGGAATCTTGGACAACGGTGGTACGCAAGAAGCCCAAGAAGAAACCGGCCGATTCGGATCCGGCATCTGCGGTCCAGGGGTCTACCCCCAAAGCCTCTACTAAGGGCAAATTCAGCCCGAAGCGACCGGCAGCCGTAGTTATCAAGATGCTGCCGGAAGCTGAGGCTAAGGGCGTGACCTACGCCCAGGCTCTGACTCGCGCCAGCGAGTCGGTGCAGCTTCCGCAAATGGGGATGAACGAGGGAGTGCGTTTCAGGCGCAGCGCCACGGGCGCCCGAGTGCTTCAGCTCCCCAAGAGTCAGCCCCCGGAGGCGGTGAGGAGCTTCGCCGACAAGCTCCGCGGAGTCCTCGATGGTGTTGCAGAGGTCGTCCTCCCCGAGGGACGCGCAGATCTGCGAGTCTCGGGGCTGGACGACTCCGTCACCACTGAGGGAGTGGCCGCGGCAATAGCGCAGGCCACCGGTTGTTCGGCCTCCTCGATCGCGGTCGGCAAGATCGTGGACGGGGTCTCAGGCATGGGCACAGTGCACGTCCGCTGCCCGGTAGACGCGGCCAAGAAACTGCACGCCAGCGGCCGACTACTGGTGGGATGGAGCTCCGCGAGGGTGTGGGTGCTAGAGCGACGCCCTCTACGTTGCTACCGGTGTCACGCACTTGGACACACGGGAATCCTTTGCCCCGCCGGCGTTGATCGGGCGCGGGCATGTTTCCGTTGCGGCCTGGACGGACATAAGGTGGCGGAATGCACGAGCAAAGAGGCTCGGTGCGCAGTGTGTGCGGCTGCCAAAAGGCCCCACAATCACATAATGGGAGGGCGCTCTTGCCGCCCTCCCAAGGTTAAGGGAAGAGTGCCCCCGGCCTCCCGGGGTAATCCTGTCGTTTCGGCCTCTCAGGCTGAGGAGCGTGCTGTGATGTCCTCATGAACCAGAGGCATCACAGCATACTACAAGCTAACCTGAACCACTCCGCCGCGGCACAGGACCTACTAGTCCTGTCCATGGCGGAGTGGAATATCGACGTCGCCGTGGCCAGCGAGCCATATTACGTCCCCAGCCAGTCTAACTGGGTGGGCGACTCGAGTGGAACGGTGGCGGTCCTGACTCGGTCAGGTTCCGGCCCTCCCTCCCTCATAGAGAGAGGCAGCGGATTTGTCGTGGCGGGGTTCCGCGACTTTGCGGTTGTGGGAATATACTTCTCCCCAAACCGGCCCCTGGTAGAGTACGAGGCCTTCCTCGACTCTGTCGGGGCGGCGGTTGGTCGTCTGTCGCCGAGGCCTACACTTGTCCTCGGTGACTTCAATGCGAAGTCGTCCGCGTGGGGTAGTCCCGTCACGGACGTGAGAGGGTCGGTCACCCAGGCGTGGTCCCTGCTCTCCGGCCTCTTCCTGCTCAACAGGGGAAATACTTTCACCTGTGAGCGGCGGAACGGGGGATCCATTGTGGATCTCTCATTCGCTACGGCCCCTGTCGCTCGTGGAGTGAGCGACTGGAGAGTAGAGGAGGACGTGGAGACGCTATCGGACCATAAATACATCCGATTTAGCGTCTCTAATGTCCTCCCGGGGCCGCACCTGGACCCTGGCCGTAGTAGCGGCCGCCTCCCGAAATGGGCCCTCGGCCAGTTGGACAGAGAGGTGGCCCTGGAGGCGGCTATCGTGCAGCGATGGGGTCTTTCGAGTCGGGACCGTGCCGACCTGGGGGCGGATGAGCTCGCGGCCCAATTTAAGGACGCTCTAACATCCGTTTGCGATGCGGCGATGCCGAGGAGTCAGCGGAGGCCGCCGCGCCGTCAGGTATACTGGTGGTCGCTCGAGATCGACAACCTTCGGGCGGACTGTGGGCGGGCGCGGCGCGTCATAAAACGCTACCGTCGTCGCGGCGGTCGGGATGCCTATACGGAGGACCGGCTGCAGACCGAATACAACCGGGCCAAGAAGGTTCTGCAGCTGGCCATACGCCGGGCCAAGAGCGAAGCTCATCAAGAGATGCTGGAGAGTCTCGACAGGGACCCTTGGGGGCGCCCGTACATTGCGGCGCGACAAAAGCTCCGCACTTGCGGGCCCCCTATCACGGAGACCCTTGAAGAGGGCACCTTGTTGGGACTGGTGGGGGCATTGTTCCCGAACACCATGGGACACACGCCCCCGGCCATGGCTCCGGCAGCTCCAGAACGGGGGGAGGAACCCATACCCCCTGTCGAAGATGATGAGCTCGACCGCGCTCTGGCCCGGCTCAAGAGTGGAAAGGCACCCGGCCCCGACGGCGTCGCGGGAAAGGTCCTCGGCATCGCCATGAGGCCGCTCAGGGAGAGCTATCGGGAGCTGCTCGACGTCAGCTTGCAGACAGGGCGGTTCCCGAAGGAGTGGAAAGTCGGACGACTGTACCTGTTGCGGAAGGAGGGGCGTCCGATTGACGCCCCGTCAGCGTACAGACCGCTGGTGTTGCTGGACGAGACGGCCAAAATGTTTGAAAAGATACTGGCCGACCGTCTCGTCCAGCACCTCGAGGTTGTCGGTCCGGGGCTGTCGGACCACCAGTACGGATTCAGGGCGGGTCGGTCGACGACCGACGCGTTAGCCGCCCTGAAGTCCCTCGCCACTGAGGCTGTGGCTGCGGGACAGGTGGTCATGGCAGTCTCGCTCGATATAGAGAATGCCTTCAACAGCCTCCCCTACGACACGTTGAAGGAGGCGCTCAGATACCACGGAGCGCCTCCATATCTGCGGAGGCTGTTGGGGGCCTACCTCGAGGACAGGTACGTCGTCTGGGAGGGGGGTGACGGGCGTCTGCTCCGGCACCGTATGGCGTGCGGCGTTCCGCAGGGGTCGGTCCTTGGCCCCGTTCTGTGGAACGTCGGCTATGACTGGGTCCTGCGCGGGGTTCTCCTGCCTGGCATGGGTGTTCTCTGCTACGCTGACGATACCCTTGTCACGGTCAGGGGAGACAGCCTCGCGGCAGTGACCCGTCTAGCGGAGGTCGGAGTGGAGCTCGTCATGGACCGGATAGGCATGCTGGGCCTGAGGGTCTCTGTCGGTAAGACGGAGGCCCTCCTCTTCCATGGCCCGCGCCGAGGCCCCCCCCATGGAGCGAGGCTCTCCCTGAGAGGTGTGGAGGTACCGGTGCAGGCCCAAATGAAATACCTGGGCCTGTACCTAGATGGAAGGTGGAAATTCGGGCCGCACTTCGCCCGGCTCGCCCCGAAACTGGAGAAAGCGGCTGCGTCGCTCGGTGGGCTGCTGCCAAATGTCCGTGGTCCCGGGTCGCTCTGCCGTAGGCTCTACAGCGGAGTAATCCGCTCCATGGCGTTGTACGGTGCGCCAATATGGGCGGACTCCCTCGCCGCTCGCGGGAACAGGGCCCTTCTGAGATCTTCTCAGAGGGTCATAGCGGCGAGGACAATCAGGGCGTACCGTACCGTGTCGTGGACGGCCGCCACGGTCTTGGCGGGCGACCCGCCGTGGGAGCTTCAGGCCCGCGTATTGGCGGTAGTCTACCGCCACCGCGCGGAGGCACGCGAGAGGGGCGAGCTCCCTGACACCAGGAGGGTGAGGGCTGCGGCCCGAAATGTAATGATAAGCAGATGGGCCCAATATCTCCGAGCCCCATCTGCAGGAGCGGAAACCGTGGCGGCGGTGCTTCCTGTCCTCAGTCGATGGGTTGGCCGCCGTCACGGAGTTCTGACTTTCCGACTGACGCAGGTGCTTACCGGGCACGGCTGCTTCGGTAAGTACCTGTGTCAGATCGCCCGGAGAGAGAGGTCTCCGGGCTGTGTCGAGTGTGGCGCGCCTGAAGACACGGCGCGCCACACCCTCCAGGTGTGCGCCGCCTGGGAGGAGCAGAGGAACGACCTCATCGCCGTCATAGGCGGGGACCTGTCGTTGCCGGCAGTGGTGAGCGCGATGGTCAGCAGCGACAGGTGCTGGCAGGCAGTCGCCGACTTCAGCGAGTCGGTGATCTCGCTGAAGGAGGCCGCGGAGCGGGAGCGTGAAAACGCTGCCGACGCAGACCCGCTCCGCCGAGCGAGGCCAGCGAGGAGGCGACGTCACTACGATCGCCTTCTCCCCCCGCCCTAAATGGGCGTACCTACGATGAGGTCGTCGCCCGGCTAAGCCACCCTCTGCGCTCGCGTGCTCCGTGGCTGGTCGGGTTCCGTCGGGGCGTCAGGGTAGAATGCTAACCGCGACCCCCTGGCGCCCCAACTAACGACGGAGAAGTGCGCCGCAGTGGTTTAGTGGGTATTCCGGCCTTGCACACCAGCCGGTGAGTCCCACATACCCCCGACGTCGCCACGGAGCCGTCCGTGGGGACGTCGGGGTATGCGTAAATGCATTCCACTGCGTCAAAAAAAAAAAAAAAAAAAAAAATGGTTAGGTTAAGATTAGTTTAGGTTAAGAATGATGCTGTGAAATATAAAATAAGACTCGACTTAAAGGTCCTAGCAACCAGGTCGTTAAATTATATAAATAATAATAATTCCAACCTCAAATGAACGCAACATTAATCAAATGTGTACTGGTAGAGCCACACAGATCACTGCATGAAAGAGATGACTCGACCGATGAAATACTAGGAACTCTCAGAATATCGACGTAAAATGGCTCATCCCTTCCCATCCAACTTACAACCCCTTCTGTATCCCATTTTATAATCCGGCTACGCAACAGAAACACTTCCTGTGCCGCAGGTGTCCATGAGTGGCGTTAGTTGCTTAGCATCTGATAAAGCCTGCTCGTTTGCCTCCCTACCCTATAAAAAAATCTAGCTAGTAAAAAAAGATTATTTTATGTTTTATAATTGATTTATTGACAGTTGCCTTCAGAATAAAGGTGATATGTCTAACAAAATCCTAGATTCTAAAGTGAATGAGAATTATTCCTTGAAGATTTTTTGGTTCTTTTATTATTCAAGAAGGAGGTACATAATAATATATTGTCCCTTTTTTCATAAAACCATGCTAACAATACGATCCTCGTGGCGCATTGGTAAAACTACCGGCTGGAGCAATGAGGTCGGGGATTCGATTCCCGCCCGAGTACAAATATTTGTGACAAACATGAATATTTGTGTGGTGTCTGGGTATTTTTCTATATATTATAAGTATTTATTTACGAAAGAAAAGTATATATATATATATATATATATATATATATATTAATATCCGTTATCTAGTATCCATAACACAAGCATTTAGTTGCTTAGCTTGGAACTAGAGGGCGCTGTGTGTATTGTGTCCGAGATATTATTAGATTATTATCATAATAACTGCGTGTATCTATTAAATATGAAGAATTCCAGTACAGCATACATATTGAAAATGCAACGTAAATAGAAAGCGGGGGACAGTTGCAATTTCTATGCATTCGTAATACCGTGTCTAAACATCAGAAGTGGGACGGCTAACTAAGTTTCTTGTACCATATTTATTCATCCTTGTAACTTAATGTTACGGACCATTTGGCTAACTTCTTGTATTATTTATCAGAGATACCAGCACTCATGGACTGTTATTATCAAAGATTTGTAACGGCTATGGAGCCAATACCTGGTTATCACTACCATTGCCAGGAATAATGTATAATCATTGCGCACATAAAGAGGATGACAGTAATTTAATATGCTGATAGAGAATACTATTAACAGATATTTTAATATTGATTTTATATCATTTTTTTTACCCAACTTAGGCAGAGAGAGAGTTATGCCTATATAATGTTTATTTCGTTTATAATTTTAAAATTGTGTTTAACAGATCTAATATTTAGACTTATCTTAAGTCTGGGAAATAATGTAAATACTAATTAAACTTTATTTGCCTAGTTACAACTAACTAAAATTAAAAATCTTCACGCCTAGTCCCGTACGAAGTAGGCAGAAAGAAAATAAACAACTAACTGTGATATAAATTAAATATATACTTCTTTTGAGACAGGCATAATTTCTTTTTGTAACTCTTCTTCTTTAATACTCTAAACTTTTGTACCTGTAGTGGTAGTCACCCAGTTCGCTGCATGAATGGGCTGGCGCAACCGGTGAAATATTCTCAGAATATCGAAATAATGAAACTCTTGCCGCGATTCGCTCGGTGAGAGAGGTATCCGGAGGCCAACTCCTTTCCTCCACATCTTCCCATCCCACTTCCGATCCCATCCAAATCCAATTGTAAGGGCCGGCAATGCAACTGTAACATTTTGTAGGTTCAGGTGTCCATGAGCGGCGTTTGTTGCTTATGATGGTGACACGCCTACTCGTTTGCCCGGCTATAGGTACCAAAACGAAAACCTTCACATAGCAATTTATTTTGGTAACGCTTTGTTAAAAGTTGCGAAATCCATTACTGTGTTTTGGGCATAATTTTCTCGGTTACCAATATTTATCTCGTGAAACTTCGGCAAGGCTTCTGAATGGGAAGTTGGGTGCTGAATCACTAGACCACTGCTACTAGGTCCGTGAATATGGAGCTGATTCACCAAGTGGCCTTACTGAAAAGCTACTTCCATTCACGTACGCAACACAATAAGTCTTGAAGATTGTATCGAACGATCGCAGATAATGTTCAAAGGCAACATTGTTAAGACTAATTGTAGCTCCCGGACCCGCCCGCTCATGCGAACGCCGCGGGCACAGCATTGTACTTTACCTAATAAATATGTACAAGAGTCTTGCTTTTATTATTTTACACAATGATTGAGCTATAAATCAATAATATGAATGATCAATATTAATATATATTACCACTCTATTTTTTTTTACGAAAAACTGATACGACCTAATGTATCTCCAGCTAGTATGCGACTAGCCCATGGGCATTTGCAACTACGAGAGGGTTAATTTTGCGTTTACACCATCTAAAATGGTATGGCGAAGGAGAAAAGAAGAGTTGAAAGAGGATGAGCTCCAGACTCAATATCACAATAACACAACTATGTCCATTGTTAATCCGTGACAGCAGCGTGTTAACTGGGATTGACAAATTACGGCGCTAGAGTAGTCAATAAGTTTTTCTAAGGGATAGGATGGCAAATAAGCAAGCCGGTCACCTGATGGGAAGGAGCCAGTGCCGCTCATTGACATCTTGAATACAAATAGTGTTACAGATGTGTTGTTGTCCTTTAAGGGAGTAGGGTGTTAGTTGAAAGGTTAAGAACGGGGTAGGCTGTTGGATACCTCTCTGACCAGTATTTCTCCAGTCGAACCGGCCCATTCATGCAGGAATCTTCATAGCTCTAAATGTGTTATTAAACTGTGAACCACCCACCCACGTAACTACTAAAGTGTATCGATTGTGGACATTGGCCATTAAATGCATTACAAAAAGTAATTAGGCATAACTCTAACAAGATAGGCCTACTCAATATAACTCCTATCAAGGTCATAGTCGATTGCATTCGTGGCGATTGTTGATTGTTATATTTGCGCAATTTTGAACGCAATCGAATTCTTTGTCTCTTAGAGTTACTTATGACATCCTATTTTTATGAAACAGCTTCAGACTCGACCGGTAGGCTGATGGTGGCATAATATGGTCACGTCTTTTTTTTCGGTAAATAAAATTGCCGCAATCCTTTCGGGTTTTTGTAGTGCAAAATTCAATTTTGCAATTTAAATAGTTATGATCGATTATTATTGTAGTAATCGTGAAATATCATTACAGATTTATGGAGTTCAAAAGTGTTCTTAGTGATGATTTTTTGTCTTCAGGGAAATATCTTAATAATATCTTGGACACAAATCACACAGCGCCCTCCAGTTCCAAACTAAGCAACTAAATGCTTGTGCTATGGATACAAAATAATAATAAATATATACTTTTCTTTTAAATACATACTTATAATACATAGAAAAACACCCAGACACCACACAAATATTCATGTTTGTCACAAATATTTGGGCTCGGGTGGGAATCGAACCCCCGACCTCAGTGCTGCAGCCGGTAGTTTTACCAATGCGCCACGAGGCCCGTCAAAATGGAATTATTTTAGTAAAATACAACACAAAAATACATGGAATTATTTTAGTAAATAATTATTACTTAAATCATCTTAGGTGGCAATAAATGTCTAGCTATCGACTACTTTATTAAATCTGTACCCTGTGTGGTTATAAAGTCAACACTCATGGAGATTTTACGTCAATTGAAATAGGAGATGGAACTATTAATACTCAATTGTGGTAATTGCAAATACGGCTTTCGAAAAGAGTTCCAAAAAGACTTTGGTGTGAGCAAGGATTCCAAATCGATCTTTTTTATAAATGTGACATAACGTCGCGCCTTTTTTCTACCTGAAGGAGTAAGCAGCGTCTGTTAAAGCTTCGACTCAACGAATCCTTACGTTATAGCCTATTGTAACAGGAATCTTTTGCCATTAAATTGGGCACAAAGTTGTCACACTTTGTCTTTCTATAAAACATTGTAAAACCTAAAATGAATCGTTTATTTCTACTCTATTTTTCACAGGTTAAGTAAGTAGATGCTTGTATTTTTCAAAATAGATAACAGATACAGACTATTATAAACACACACATATATATACGACACAAAAAGCACAAAATAAAACGTCTAAAAACCCATAACGACATTGATTTAATAAATCATTTTTTCAATTATATATATATCAATAAATTCTGCGTAATAAAAATATAGATGACAAGTTGTCAAGTAACCAAGCGGATTGTACATTTTTCAAGCACGAACGAGCATTCGCCTGTGGTAGGTGGGTTGCGTAATTACCAAATTCTGTGGGCAATTGCAATTTAGGCCTGATAGAAATTGCGGCCGCCACATCTGTCTGCTCTATTTAATAAAGATAGCTTACATAATGTCATGTACATGAAGCTATAGGTAAATCTATAGTTTATAGGTTTTAATATAGCTTCATAGTCATATATGCGAAAAGTGTGTTTTTTTTTGGATTCCGTTAATGAAACGCTATCAATAAGACTCTCAGCGCTGGATCTTTAAAAACTTTAATAAGTAGTTACATTTTATTACCTTAATTTTCCTGCCTTTATTCCACTCTAAGCGGGGTCAGCACAACCTGTTATACGTAACTATTCTCTTCTATCACTCGTCATCTCCTACTCATACTCCTACTCACACCTACCATCTTCATACTCATATCAACATTTATATAAACCATCCATTTCTTTTTCCGTTTTCCTCTACCTATGTGTCGAACCACAGTAGTTCTCATCACTCTCCGTGTAACATGACTTTCTTCCTTCCTTATAACACTCATTTCATCCTATCCATTTTAGTCTGGTGTGACTAAAATGGATAGGATAATAAAAGAGTGATCCATCTTTACCAAATGAGAAAAACTGTGACTGATGAAGACAAGTTTGACTCAGATAAATGATCCACAATTGATATGTTCATTTTATTCATAAAAAACAGTTCTTCTGAGAGGTCGTGCTATTTCACCGGTCAAGCCGGCCCATTCAAGCAGCAAACTGCTTGGCTCTACCACTTTCAAAGCTCTACCTGAAGATGGAGGGCAGCAGCGTTCAAGCCTCGTCTTACCAAATTTTCTCGTCCCTCATGTAATAGGTAATAGTGAAATGTAATGCCATATATGAGGCACAATTATTTGAAACATTGATATTTATGACAATATTTATGGCTTCCGAAAAAAAATCCAAGAAGTCATTGGCGTTAACCTGGATTCGATTCGACGGCTTTTGGATTGAGTGCTCCAGACCACTGAAACAATTAAAATTTCATATTTACTTATTATATGTAATATTAAAATAATAAAAGTTCACGTTATATAAATAATTGCGTTATCAATTTCAACTTATATTGTAACAAGGTGAGTCGATCGTGAGTCACGATAGTCGTAACTCAAAAAAATAAAAATAAGTTATCCATCGACGAAGTCAGCTACTTCATAAAGAAGTCAAACACTTTTTATTATAATGTGTTGACTTGTGATATACTGCGACCCTGTTAGTATTATAAATCATGGGTCAAATAATAAATTGATTGTGTATTCGAGGACACGTTAAGTTAAACTAAATTGTTAAATGCTAACTTATAGATTTAGTCATTTATCTATTTGTTTAGTCTCTTTAGGTGCGGTTTTATACAAAGCTTATGCTATACGGAACCCAATGTTATATTGTCGTTCTAATAAAATAAGTTAAGTTATGGTATAAGTTAAGTTAAATTAAGTAATAGTCTCGGTAGTCCAGTGGTCGAGCGCCCCGCTTCTGAATCCAGAGGTCTCGGTTTCAAATCCTGGCTCACACCAATGACGTTTCGAAATTAATTTTAAAAGTTATGTGTGATAAATTTCGATGACTAAAAACTGTGTGCCCGGTATGGCTATAGGTTCGCTATTTATTCCATTTGGGACGTAAACATAACGGCGAGTCGAGACTTAACAGCCACTACCTTCGGGTAGAAAAATGCGTGAAGTTATGTTATGTTAAGTTATGGTTGATATATTTCTAACGTTATTGTAGAATTTGAGACAAAATATTTATTTTGATTTAGCATGGACTACTGATTATGAGGTCTCCCTTACGAATGTGAGTAGGTACATATTTACTTCAGACTTTGTTTTTAGTATTATAAATGATGTTGTATAAAATAAATATTTTAGACAATTCAATTGGCATGCCTGCTGATGACCATATAGAGGGCGTTTAAAGCGATAAATTTATTATCAGCTGAATGATATTTTTATGATACTTGCAATTCCGATGCCTCGATCGTCAGAGAATAGTGATAGAACAGATCTAACTTTTTAATAATTTCACGCCTTTTTCTACTCGAAGGTGTAGGCAGCGGCTATTAAGTCTTGTCTGTCTACCGCCGAATTGGCCGAACCTATTGCCATAGCGGGCACAAAACTAACTTAACTTTCTATAGTTCTTAACGAAGTGAAAGAAGTTCGACCTGTAGAATCAGAAGGTTCTTCTTCTGTATCACTCACCATAATCTGCCCTTGAATCATTACTTCAGCCGGTTGAAGCAGAATGTTTCGTGGCAAATTATTCAAAGTTACATTATCTTCTTCACCCGAATCTTCGTCAGTGAGACAGTCAGGATCAACAGGAGGAGGTAGAATACATATCAGTCGTTCTCTATAATCTTCTTCATTATCAGAAACATTTTCTAAAGCATCTAAAATTTCATGCGCAGCTAACGGTCTGTAAAGAAAAAGTTGTATTATTGTACTAAAATCATGTATATTATCCTACTGTCCTATATATAGTACGCTAGTATTTGTAACAAGTTATACGTAATTTATTTATATTATTTTGCTAGAATATTTATTTAGTACAAAAGTTAAGGTTATCAACTAGATATTAACACAGAAAAAAACAACTCACGAGTAAAATATAACTTTTTATACATACCTGTCATTTGCCATGTCTGCAACGCACTTTTATTACACACTTATAAGGTAAAATATAAGGTAAAAACTGTTAAAATAACTGTCTTTTTATTTTTTCTAATAAAGCTGACACGTTTCTTACTGCAAATCATAAGACTAAATAATCTTAGATAAAGAGGGTATTCTGATATTTTTTTTTATTTCTACTGTCCTAAATATAGGACAGTAGGCTTATCTGGGTTAATTCAAGAAAATCGTAATAAAGTTCAAAAATTTCATGTTTCCTATTTTTGTTTTAAGGAGAGATCAGCAGATTTTTTCTTTATGTAATTTTGTGTTAATAAAATGTATGGTGACTCATATTTTTTTTACTTTCATTTAACGAGTATTACATTGTCTATTAAATACAATTTATTGCATTAACCTAGCATTTTTAGTTTCCGAGATTTTTAGGATTCTTTAAGTGACCCGGATTCATTGCTCTCGAGTGTATTTTTATTTTTACAAAGGTTTTATTATATACATAGGTACTCGTCTTAATCACAGTTATTATTTGTCAATTATATGTGGTAGTTTTCAGGAACTTGAAATGTACAAGTATTTAAATATGTCTGGGTGTTTTTCTATGTATTATAAGTATGTAATTACAAAAGAAAAGTATATATTAAGTGTTATTATCTTTTATCTAGTAAACATAACACAAGCATTTAGTTGCTTAATTTGGAACTAGAGGGCGTCGTGTGTATTGTGTCCAAGATATTATTATTATTATGTAGTGAGTGACCCTCAGTCAACAGCAATCGTTGAGGTATCCAAGCAGATGTAAATGGAACGGAGCGTGCCCGAGGCTAGGGCGGGGTTCAGACAACACTTTCATATTATTACGAGCGCATAGCACGCACACACGTACACGCACTCACACAAATGCAATGGTGATTAGATCGACGCGGACTTGCGCACGCGCACGCGATACGACCACTTTCAATGATTCGTTAGCGAAATCATTAGGAGATGTAATAATGTCGGCGCATTGTAATATGTGTTTATGGTTATTTAAATGATTTATTTTTATTGATTGTTTTTGCCTTGTTGCAAGACAGCAAATAATGATGGTGGAACCGTGTATAACTTGCTACCATTATGATCTATTATTGCGAAGGTGATCCGTTGCTACTATGTAATTTGTACATACATACATACACATACACATACATACATAACTTCACGCCAAATCCCTTGCGGGGTAGGCAGAGAGAACAGAGCGCCACAGGGCACGATTCTTACACACCTCACTCGCTTCGTTGACTTTCATAATTCTTTTCATGCACGCGCGTCGGTTTTTGAGGCTCTTAACATCACCTTCCTCCAGAACACGTTCTATTTGGTCTTGGAATGTGTGTCTTGGCCGTCCTCGACTCCTACATCCGTCCGCTTTTGCATTGTATATCTGCTTAGTCAGTCTTGCGTCAACCATTCTTTCTACATGTCCGAACCATCGGAGCATGCCCTTTCTTACTTTTACACCGACATTCTCTTTCAAACCAACTTCCTTCCTTACAACCTTGTTTTCTACGCGGTCAGCGAGAGTCACTCCGCAGATTTTGCGTAGAGCCCTCATTTCTACCGCGTTTATTCTACTTTCATGCACACTCTGCCATACCCAGCTCTCGCTTCCATAAGTTAGTGTTGGGATCAGGACTGCATTGTGGATTGCTAACTGGGCCTTTCTGCTAATATTTTTTGCGCCCAGGAATCTGCCCAACACTCCGTTTACGCTATTTCCTATCGCCACTCGTCTTTCTACATCCGCGGTGTACCTTCCATCTCTGCTAAAAGCGCATCCAAGATATACAATTAAATGTAATTAAATGTAAATGTAATGTATGTATAAATGTAATTTGTGTGTTTTGTAATGGATTTTCTAGTTCAGTTTTCTAGTTTTAAATACAGTGGTAAAGCCATGAGTTTATTGCATGAATGGGCCACCTCAAAATGGTAAAATAGTATGACCTCCGGGAAAATTTACGCGGTAAATCAACGGAAACCCGCCCTATTCAATAAAAAAGGCTGTTCATAAATTTGGGCGTGATTTTTTTACTCAGAAATGTGCTTGGGCTTCTTGAAGGTATCTCTAAGTAAACAATTTCGAGAAGTAGCCAACTTTTTTGGAAGATCAAGATTTACACTATATTTTTCATTTTCATGAGTTCATAAACTCCACTCGATCTGCAGTTATGGAAGACAGACGTAGTCTAACTAATCTTACAATGCCACATGTAATTCTAGCAGTAGATGTATGAGTGGGTCTGAAGTTTTTAAAATGTCACGATTAATGAATACTGGTCTGCCAACAGCATACACACAGCGCCCTCTAGTTCCCAACTAAGCAACTAAACGCTTGTGCTAAGGATACTAGATAGCGAATATGAATAATATACTATTATTGTAAATTCATACTTATAATACATAGAAATTCACCCAGACGCCATACAAACATTCATGCTTGTCACAAATATTTGTACTTGGATGGGGATCGAACCCGCCAACCTCGATTCTGCAGACGGTAGCCTTACCAAAGCACCACGAGGCTCGTCACTTATAAATGAGTTGATCATTTTAATTGCAACTTTATAATTGCGACGCCATTTTGATAATAAATCTGTCAACCACAAATTCCTACCAATCCTAGCCTATCAAGCTACTTCTGTCAATCTCATCAATATTGCTGTTGACTGGGAGTGCTGACATTTGGACATGTTATTAACATAAGGCTAGACAGAGTTGTCAATAAACCACTATGTTCCGTATAAATTATTTATTACATTAACTAATTAAGAGTCCGGTAAGACGTATTTATTGAAATTATGAAAATTCATACTTGTATAAATATTCATGACACAAAATCAATGTTGATTTGTTTGTTTCATTCATTCATTTCTTATTATAATTAGATACTAATCTATAGTTTATCAATTCGTTTATTAAAGTATAAAATTATCGGTCTGGAACCGAATTTGAACTCAGAAAGTTATAATAAAACAACTTGCAAATTCGTATCTTGAATGCGATATGAAATACCAATTTATATTAGTAATTTTATGGTTAATATGACAAATGACTTATGAACTTACAATTCCTGTTGCATACAAAAATTTATAAAAATACGCTATAAATGTTTTTTTTTTTTATCTTTGTTTTATTGTCAATAATAAGCTATTATTATTGACAATAAAACAAAGATAACAAAAATGATACAAAAATAATACTGATAAATAGTTGATTAACAAATCCGGTTTTCACAATGGTTTAATACCGACGAAATTGTCGCAAATTCCGGGTTATAAAATTTTACAATTATTGCAAGAATACCGCATTTAAGTGAGATTGCTCGCGATGCGAGATTGCTTTATAAGAAACGCCTTTAGTGTTCTCAAATTGATCATAATTTCTTAATTTCAATTGCTGTTCTCGGAACATCGGGTGAGGCCGGTCGTTTTTTGATGCCAGTTCCATATTGGTCAGACGTGTGGGACAAATAGGACTAAGGACACGTTTGCAATAGAAGGACACGTTTGCAATAGAGATATTGCAAAAGTGTCCTTGGTCTTCCGTATGTTCAAACTTTTAAAGTCGATTTAAAGAAGATTAGCTTTGATGAGCTTCTTCCGGTAAAATACAGAAATAACTTAAAAAAAAATAAGTCCACACACACAAAAGTTATGAAACATTGCTCGTAATAAGGCAAAGTTTGAGTCTCATAACGGAATATAAGAGAGAGAAAAGAAAAAAAACACTTAGGTAATTTTAAACCAGAACATCACGCTTTTTGAGTGTTGTTTTTTTTTTTTTAATTTTTAGCGCATCGGCAACAGAAAAAGCGAACACCTGAGGCCCAAACCTACCGATATGGTACCGACCTCATTTATTATTATTCCATTGGAGTGAAGTGCGTGAATCAAATAAAACCTCTTTACACGAACCGATTTTATTTTGTGTGCTGTTAATGTTGTTTGCTCCGATGGTTCGGACATGTAGAAAGGATGGATAGTGCAAGATTGACGAAGCAGATATACAATGCAAAAGCGGATGGATGTAGGAGTCGAGGACGGCCTAGACACATATTCCATGATCAAACAGAACGTGTTCTGGAGGAAGGTGATGTTAGGAGTATCAAAAACCGACGCGCGTGCATGAAAAGAGCTGTGAAAGTCAACGAAGCGAGTGAGGTGTGTAAGAATCGTGCCTTATGGCGCTCCGTTCTCTCTGCCTAGCCCAGAAGTCTTAGTTCATCATCTTAGTTCTCTTTTCTGCCACTGGCTGTGCTACAATTTCGGACACACTGATGATTACGTACGTACGTCGCGTTTAGTATTAAACAGAGCTGGCAACGGTGACAAAACGAGTGCTTCTCGAAAGACGGCGCCCTCTCGCGGCGAAAATTATTTCTCCAAAAAAAACCATACGATCGTACTTTACATTGTGCTGTTGAAGTTAGTTGAAAACAATAGTCGGTAGTCTGTGGTTAGTTAATAATATTGAGCAGTTTGTATAGTCTAATTATATATGTTGATATATTTAGTAATATCTTTAAAAGATTGTTAAAAATGTTAGTAAAATAATCTTAAAAATATTATTTTATGGTTTTGGAAAGAGCAGTAGTTTGTAGTTTTGTAGTATAAAATGGAAAATACTAATGATTAGTGATTAGATCACCGATTATGCTTAATCTCTAATCTTATGACGAAAATTATTTCTTGTCATTTATGCTCCCTTATTGTATATGGGAGTATATTGTATATTGCATACCAATATACCTCTTTTTATTAATAAGTTTTTTATGCACACGTTGCAAGCGTTGTGAGAGACCTCATATAATGGAAACAAGACAGGAAATTGATCACTTTTCGAAATTTCAATTAAAAATTGAGAACTGACAACTTTTTGTTTTAAACATAACAGAACTTCACGCCTTTGTCACCTGAAGATGTAGGCAGCGGCTGTTAAGCCTCGTCTCGCCGTTATTTTTACGTTCCAAATGGAATAGGTGGCGAACCTATTGCCATACCGGGCACAAAGTTTTCAGTCATTTATATTTATCACACTTAACATTCCGAAAACAATTTCGAAAAGTCATTAGTATGTGCCAGTGTCAGGATTCGAACCCGGACTTCTGGATCAGAAGCCGTGTGCTCGACCACTGGACCACCGAGACATGTCATTAAAATATCGGTTTTTTTTTATTGATATTATGAACTACTAACAAAAGACCTTAAAATATCGGACAATGTAAACGTAACACAGTGTAGTTCGTCGAAGCGATGTCAGAGACTTGCTTCACTGACATCACCTGACTATCTTCTTCACGTCCAACCGTTCATTAAGTTCGCATGTCCGTCTGACGGCAAAGATTATTGCAATTTTTTAAATTCACACCTTCCATGCGAAAAAAAAATTACCAACACTTTTTTCTTATATTCTCATACTTTAATGTTTCACAAGCGCAAGGAAGTGACGTCTCATTCAAAAGCTATAATTATTGGCAACCTTGGATACCACGGTTTTAGGCTGAATCGTATAATACATTGACATGATAATTTTGGGACTTATTTGCAAGAATGTTTTTTATGAGAAAGTAAGTCACTACAGCCACCATGACGTTCATAATTGACTTGATATTCTTTACAATGAGATTAGGAAGGAAAGAATGGGGAATAAGCCACTTGGCGTTGATTTTCTGAGAGCCCATTTATAATTGTAGTCGATATTTACATTGTGCCAAATAGGTACCATCGTAGCACTAAAACGGTACTTTGACTCATTGTTATTGTAAAGAGATTGCAGCTGTGCACCTTATCTAATTAAGGAAACTGTGTGAATGTCCATACAAAAATTGATATTTCCCATTTTGTAGTATGAAATCTATGACATCGTACCTTACTTAGTATACACAAAGATACTTGGTACTATTACTAGTACTTTCACGCTTCCGATACCCAAAAAGGTATAGGCAAAGGCTATTAATATCATTAAACGGCATAGTTACTAGGTTCGTGTGTCCGTGGTCCAGCGGTCGAGCACCCAGCTTCTGAATCAAGAAGTCGCGGGTTCGAATGACTTTTCGAAATTGTTTTCGGAAGTTATGTGTGATTGATATCGATGACTGACAACTTTGTGCCCGGTGTGGCAATAGGTTCGTCACCTATTCCACTTGGGTTGTAAACATAACGGCGAGACGCGGCCTAACCGCCGCTGCCTACACCTTCGAGTAGAAAAGGCGTGAAGTTATGTTATGTAACTAGGTTCCATTATTAATATTATATATTAAAGTGACCACTTATAGCAGAACTGTATCTAGCTAAAGAGTAAGTAGCCGAATGTTCTGATTTGTGTTATAAATTTTCAAAAGAAAGAAAGAAAGGGAGCCTCATCAAGGGTCTGAAATATAGGCAGGACGTCTAAGTGATCAGAATAACTTTCTTTAAAGTCTTATCCAATTTTATTTTTTTTATGCGATAGTAGGGCAAACGAGCAGACGTGTCACCTGATGGCAAGCAACCAACGCCGCCCATGGACACCAGCAACACATATTGTGATACTGTTGCGTTGCCGACCTTTAAGGGATAGGGGATAGAGAAGGATGGGGAATGGGGGTGGGCCTCCGGGTACCTCTCTCACCGTACGAAACGCGGCATGAGCCACTTTATATCGATCTTCTGAGAGGTCGTGGTATTTCACCGGTCGAGCCGGCCCATTCACGCAGCAAACTGCTTGGCTCTGCCACTGTTAAATTGATTCAGAAGCAATACAAAATTCGGATATCCGGCTAGTTTTTAGTAATTCATTTATTTCGTATTTTCATAGTATTATATACAACATACATACATAACTTCACGTCAAATCCTTTGCGAGGTAGGCAGAGAGAACAGAGCGCCACAACCCAGAATATGAAACATAAATATGAAACTTGGAACACCAAGTCACTTCCATCGTGAACTTAATACGACGTTTGATAACAAATAGCCTGAATTAATAAGGTTTTGCCACGAATAGTTGTATTGCATCGTTACAGATATACCCTACCTTGGCCGGCCACACCCAGGCCGGTAACCCTTGTCGCAACCATTCTGCACACACACACAAAAGATGGCGGTGTATTGGTCTATTAGAATAGATGGCCACCCTCCCTTTCACTGGCGTAACAGTGCCATAGTTATAGCTCGCAGTTACTACTGCTGTATCGAGATTACTCTTTTTATTAACCGAATGTGTGGGTAGCGGCAGTTATGCCTCAAAATGTCGATTTTTTAATTAGTCTTGTAATCGTTATTACATAATATAAAACAAAGTCGCTTTCCGCTTGTTTGTCGCCTGGATTTTGATGGGGTTTTATTTAATAGATAGAGAGTGTCAAAGTGTTAATTTTCGAGATTTAGCGCTTTAATTGCAAACGCTGGCTGAATCCAAAGTGATAAATCAAAACAATGTACTACATTAAAATGGACCTTTACAAGGCCTACAAAAAGTCCGCGATGGTGTATGTCTATCTCTTAGGGATAGCTCATAATGACCATTATTTTTCTTCTCAAGCGAAACAAAGTACGCTGGGTCAACTAGTAAGTACTATGTAGTGGAATCTATTGCCATAAGTCAGGCATTATTTCATCTGTCATCACATTTATAGCTTCCGAAAAGGTATAGCTGTACCACCTGGATCAAATGAGACATATTGTTCAAAAATATGGAATAGGAATATGTGGCAAAAACTTCCGAAAATAATTGCGTGAAGTCGTTAGTGTGAGCACGGATTAGATGCCAGGTCTTCTTAATTCTAAAGCGGGGTGTTCTACTCAAACTTTTAGGGATTTCTCTTTTTTGAATAGTGCTTATTAAGCTAATACATACCCAAAGGGTGCTAAAATGGCTTCGTGGTGCATTGGTAAAATAACCAACTGCGAAATCGTGGTCGGCTGGTTCGATCCCCACCCGGATACAAATAATTATGACAAGCATGAATGTTTGTTTGGTTTAGATAGATGGGTTCTTCTACGTGTTATTACTAATTATTTATATCCGTCATCTAGTTTCCATAATTAGAGGGCGCTGTGTGTTTTATATCCAAGATATTATATTCTTATTATATTAGTATAACCTTACTGCCTATCCTATAGATACGAGCGGACATCGTATAAGGTATCTAGTACCATATAATGATAACAGATAAGACCCAGTGTTGGGCGGTGGCTGGTCAGTAAATATTCTTACTGATACAGTACACGACAAAGCGACATCTACAACTGTACCACTGGACAGGAACTATGCAGTAGTTCCGTTATGCGCAATCAATTAACACCTAGATTTGAACTATTTAAACAGTGCTTTTGTAGTGATTATAAAAATGTATTATATATTAATTTTTATTTGAAACAAATTATAAAATTAAGCCAGCTCTTCATTTTTAATACTTTTTTGAAAAAATCATCGAACTTAAATAATAACAAAGATAGGGCATTACTGTAAATCCAATATGTGTAAAAATTATTCATATTTCACTTATTTTATGGGATTGCCCCCCTGGCAACCTGTGCTCGTGTCACTTAATGGTAAGCAACTAACGTAGCCCGTGGAAAACTGCAATATAGATAGTAATACAGTTGCTTTGTCGGCCTTTAAAATTTGATAAAGAGGTCGCAAGTGGGATAAAAGGGGAGAAGGGAACGAATTAAGCCACATGATCCATTTTACGTCAATATTCTGAGAGGTCTTGGGTAGCTCAGGCCGAGCTGACTGATTCATACAGCGAACTGCGTGGCTCTACACTTATAAAAAGAATGCGTATTCTTCTACTCTTGTCATTGTCTAACAATATTACTCTATGGATCTATTTAATGAACATTCTTAAGTAATGTATCTACGATGGTATTGTCGATGCAGAATTGATCTACTGCCGATAACAGCGCAGATGTTGATAGCGCGTTGCGAAATTGGAGCGGAGTGCGCACGCGCAGCCGCGTGGTGGTGCGCGTGCCCTATTGCGTGCATAGGGCCAGAGAACCTTAAACAAGATTTAATATTATCACTCGGTGGTCCAGTGGTCGAGCACCCCACGTCTGAATCCAGAGGTCGCAGCTTCAAATCCTGGCTCACACTAATGACTTATCGAATTTAATTTTGGAAAGTTATGTGTGATAAATATCTATGACTGAAAACTTTGTGCCCGGTATGGCAATAGGTTCGCCAGCTATTCCACTTGGGCCGTAAACATAACGGCGACTCGAGCCTCAACAGCCACTGCATAAAACTGCGGGTAGAAAAATTCGTGAAGCTTTGTTGGAAACTGAAATATTTTAAGATTGGCAATAACAGTATAAGAAAAATCGCTTATATTGTCGTCAAATTAAAACAACCATTTAAAAAAGACTTAAAATATTTCAATGGCATAATTATACACAAATTGTAATGTATACGCATTAATCAAAATGACGTTGGTAAAGTTTCCGTCTCGGAGAATTCTGGTCAATTCCATCATCAGAGGGTTCATCAATCACACCAGTAAAAGCCAACATACATCGCAGATTACAGCCTAATTTTTGGTCTGATTTTGAGCACTCTCTTTTTGTGTTTGCCTTTTTGGAGTTTCTTGCCAGTTCTTCTCTAGAAGCCTTGACGCTGGAACTGGCACTTAGATTCACTTTTACATTCAAGACAAAGGGTAAAAGGGAATCTAAGCTCCAGGAATTTAGTACTTTGTAAAGTCTAAGGAATAAGATAAGTCTAAGATATTTGGAAATTGAATTTGTGCATATAATATTTTTTTGTGCGTCCGTAATAGTATTGGACATAAAAGTCAAAACTCGTTTATTCTTCTACTTATTTATCTAAATGCATGCAAATATATAAATAAAAAAGTTATCAGCAGTTGATGTAGGCTAATTATTCGAAAATTGAAAAATAAAATAAAATCTTTTTTTTATATTTAAGATTTATTATAACAAGTTTCGGTATACCAGTGGTCGAGTTTCTGAATTGAGAAGTCGTACTTCAAGTCCGAGCTCACACCAATGACTTTTCGAAAATTAAGTGTGATAAATATCGATTACTGAAAAATTTGTCCCCGGTATGGCAATACGTTCGCCACCTATTCCATTCGGGACGTAAACATAACGGCGAGTCGAGGCTTAACAGCCACTGCCTACACCTTCGGGTAGAAAAATGCGTCAAGTTAAATTATGTTAAAATTTATTAAAACGAGACATATTTAACATAGTTTTAGTGATTTCTGATTAAACTTATTAATTTCTTTATGTATAAGTACGATTGCCAGTTAAAACAATAAAGATATCAATACATGACATATAATTAAAACAATACTTTCCTAGATTACCTAAATTATGATTATTTCTAAGTTTTATTAAAATCTTATTTATAAAATACTAGCTGACCCGGCGATTTTTGTGCTGCATCATAAGTTATTCTTACAGCGTTTACAATTAAAGTGCTAAATCTCGAAAATTATCACCTTTTTTGCTACATTATACATACATACCACCCCGTTGACATCCTCTATCTATTAAAAAAACCGCATCAAAATCCGTTGCGTAGTTTCAAAGATCTAAGGATATACGGGTACAGACAGCGGAAAGCGACTTTGTTTTATACTATGTAATGATCTAGCACGATTGAATGTGTATTAGACAATATTTTTCCTCTTACAAATATAAAATTGAAGTCGAAGGCCTTTGTAATAACTTTCTGTACAGTTCATACCGGTACGTATACCGATTACAGAGTCTCGGTACTAATCGTGAAAGATGAATGATCCCAAGATCGTATTATACACCCACATTGACCGATCGGCAGCGGACTCTTCATTTTTGTTCAAGTACAGCCTTATTAATCATGCCATCGGTAATCTTGTGAAATTTATTTATTGCCTCTAAGCGAATTTGCCTCGGTATTTATCAACGAAATGTGTGGGCTAGGTATAGGCTTGATAGGCATATCTAAAGACTAGATGTGACAAATTATGTAATACATACATAACTTCACGCCAAATCCCTTGCGGGGTAGGCAGAGAGAACAGGGCGCCATAAGGCACGATTCTTACACACCTCACTCGCTTCGTTGACTTTTATAACTCTTTTGATGCACGCGCGTCGATTTTTGAGGCTCCTAACATCACCTTCCACCAAAACACGTTCTATTTGGCCATGGAATGTTTGTGTTGGCCGTCCTCGACTCCTACATCCATCCACTTTTGCATTGTATAACTGCTTATTCAATCTTGCATCATCCATTCTTTATACATGTCCGTACCATCGGAGCACATGATGGACTTATAAATATTTGTATGATTTATTGCTAATTATCTAAATATGATAATATCATCATAATCTTCCTACCCTGTTTCCATTATTTAATGACGGCACAACAGCAATTTCATTTTTACCCTTCTTTATTGTTCGCATCTCCTAAACTTAATGTTTTTTATTTGTAATCATGTTGTTTTTCACGCAATCCATCCATATTTTCTTAGGTCTCCCTCTTCTCTTACTTTCTCCCGCATTCAGGTTTATCATTCTTCTTGCAACTCGTGTTATATTATCCTTATTCTTTTATTCTCTCAGTTATTATTGTTTTTCAAACTACCTTATTTCCTATATATAATAGTTAGATGACCCAGCGAACTTTGTTCCGCATCAAAAGTAATGTAGGTAAATAATGGAGTTATCAATTTTTTTTTACTACGACGTGCATGGATTATAGCTCAAAACCACCCAGTTGACACCCTCTATCTTTTAAAAAAAACACATCATAATCCATTGCATAGTTACAAAGATCTAAGCATATAAGGGGACAGACAGCGGAAAGTGACTTTATTTTTATACTTTGTAATGCACCTATATTGAACTGAACTGAGAAATTACTTACAAACCTTAACTTTTCTTGGTGATTTACAATAATTTCTCAAGTCTATTCAATTTAATGGCAGTAATGTTAAAATATATATATATGTGTAAGTATATATTGATCAAACGCATTTGAGTATATCCGGAGATATCAGCATGTCGACGTATCCGCTGTTAGTTATTAAACTTTTAAAAAGGTTGTAACATTCACAGACGAAAATTTTGACAGTAACGTCCGGGAACAACATGTTTATTGATACTTACCGATCGCAATTATATTCATATACATACATAACTTCACGCCAAATCCCTTGCGGTATAGGCAGAGAGAACGGACCGCCATAAGGCACGATCCTTACACACCTCACTCGCTTCGTTGATTCTCATAACTCTTTTCATACACGCGCGTCGATTTTTGAGGCTCCTAACATCACCTTCCTCCAGAACACGTTTTATTTGATCATGAAATGTGTCTTTGTAAATGTTATTTATTAACATGAATACATATTTGATTGGTTAAATTAAAGGTTTGAAGTTACACATATAGGTACCATAAATTGTTGAAAATTGTATCAAAATATGCGGAGTTTTATTCGAGTATTACATACATACTCCTAGTCCCTTGCGAGTGTATGTAGAGAACATTGAGCCCAACAGGACACAATTTTAGACACCTCAGTCGCTTCTTTTACTTTCATAACTTTTGTCATACACGAAATTTTGCGGTAGGACACGTTTTTGCGTTGTATATCTGCTTTGTCAATCTTGCATCATCCATTCTTTCTATATATCCGACTAATCGTAATGTGTCCATACTTACTCTTAAATTTTCTTATAAGAATAAAATTTAATATCAAACAGCTCATCCAGTACAAATAAATCTTTGTGTAAAATATCTATAATAAAGATGGCAGACCACCGGCAATTAGCCTACGTATTATTAATAATAACGTTCTCGAGACGCAAATTAGATGAGCATGGCTTTCTAAATTAATTTAGAACATATCTACATACAACGACATCTTATGATTGATAGGCACCGATAGATTTTAATCTGGATTTACAATAACTTCCGTTATATAGATTTCTCAGACCGATATGTGGGTTTAACTTGTCACTAAAGCGTAGTAACATGCCATATCTAGTTTTGAGTGGTTGTGGAAGAGGATGTTCTGTACGCCATGAAATTAAATGAGAAATTATAATAATAATAGCTTGGACACAATACACACAGCGCCATCTAGTTTCAAACTAAGCAACTAAATTCTTGTCCCATGGATATTAGATAACGGATATTAATATATATTATATATACTTTTTTGTAAATAGAGAATTACATAGAAAAGCACCCAGACCCCGTACAAACATTCATGCTTGTCATAAATATTTGTAATCGAACCCGTCAACCTCGATTCTGCAGTCGGTAGTTTTAGCAATGTACCACGAGGCTCGTCAATTCATTATAACTTTCAAATTTATCTCAGGCTCTTATCATTGAAATGTTTAAGCACAGCAGAAATAAGGGCCGTCCATTAATCATGTAAGGCTTGAAAGAGGGAAGCCGTGGGTTAGATAAAAATAACAAAACATTTAAACATATAACATAACATAACATAACTTCACGCCTTTGTTACCCGAAGGTGTAGGCAGTGGCTGATAAGCCTGGTCAAGCCGTTATGTTTACGTCCCAAATGGAATAGATGGCGAACCTATTCCCATACCGGGCACAAAGTTTTACAGTCATCGATATTTATCACACATAACTTCCGAAAACAATTTCGAAAAGTCATTGGTGTGAGCCAGTATCAGGAATCGAACCCGGACCTCTGGATCAGAAGCCGTGTGCTCGACCACTGCGCCACCGAGACTTAATAATTAATATAATTTATTAGATACATGTTTAAATTTGAATTTATATCTAAATGGACTCTAAATGGAACAGGTGACGATGGATTCAATCCCAAGATTGATCTTGATTTAAAAGAGGGTTGGTTCACCACCGAGATCTTGGTAATAATTAGTAAGGAATATTAGATACAGAGTTTACCCTTAGCGTAATGGATGAAATATCATTATCTAAATGGGTAATGGCGGTGAGGTAATAAACAGAGGACACAACACAGAATCGAACCGGCTACCTTATTGGCCGACCCCACGCGGCGGCAGATAAACAATGCACTCTTGCCCAAGAGATATGCGCTGCCAAATGAATACAGAATTAAAAATTGTTTAGAGCGGACCTATAATATTATTATAATCAATCTTATTATTAATTTATACCAAATCTATAACTGGACTACATTTTGGTAGGTAAAATAAATAAAAATATTTGGCAAAAACTCATTTTAATACGATGATGGTTCTATTTGGTTAACATGTTGCCTGTTTCGAACGCTTCGGGTTTGAATCTCGGCAGGTTTCAACAGAAAGAAAGAACGATTTCATTTGCGACAGTGGCGAATGCAAGACGATCATTCAGAGACATGACAAATAGAATTGATTTTGTTTGTGATTTTGTCATCTATCGATATTTATCGAAAAGAAGTTCTGAATACATTTTTGATTTGATTTGTGAGGAGTCACAATTCAAATTCGGTACCTCCTCATCAGAAGGTGGAGCGCAATCGGTGTGTCGTTGCATAATTCCAATGTTCATGACCTTCGCCTATTGATGCCGTACATTTTTTATTCATCATTATCATCAGCCAATTACAGTCCACTGCTGGACATAGGCCTCTCCCAATGTGCGCCACAACATCCGATTCACTGCCTTCCGCATCCAGTCTTTACCAACAGCCTTTCCGAGGTCGCCTGACCAACGGGCTGGTGGGCGTCCTACGCTACGTTTACCAAGACGCGGTCTCCACTCTATGACCTTCTTACTCCATTTTTTACTAAACAATTATAATTGCTAGAGCCACGCAGTTGGACGACCACTTAGAAAGTTGACCACTTAGTAAAGTGGTTAGAAAGATAATCGGAAGTCCTTCGAACCTTCTTTCTACCCTGTCCTTTCTTACCATCCCACAGGCTAGCAACTAGGACCCACTTGATGTTAAGGATTTTCATTGCCGGTACTAATTACTTACTACTAGGTCCATGGCCTATGGTCCTAGGCCCCTTTAGAATAAAAAAATAGAACAGCTCTAAAATATTCCTCAGCGTATATAAGTCAAGTTGTACTTCTGCATTCTCTGGACAGATATAGGGCTATGTATCCGCCACCGGCAACATTAACTCGCGCTGTAGACTCTGATGGTAAGGTATGTATGATGTGCCCCGCAATAATGGAATTATCCACGCACCGGGCATACTGACCACCTTACATCGTCTTATTGGTAAAACAAA
This sequence comes from Euproctis similis, assembly GCA_905147225.2. Classification (NCBI taxonomy): domain Eukaryota; kingdom Metazoa; phylum Arthropoda; class Insecta; order Lepidoptera; family Erebidae; genus Euproctis; species Euproctis similis. The sequence continues at coordinate 10,177,844 of LR990122.1, forward strand.
AATATAAGATGAACTATGTTATATTAACTTAATTTTGTTAGAGTAACAGTTATTAGTCTCGGTGGTCCAGTGGTCGAGCACCCCGCTTCTGAATCTAGAAGTCGCAGATTCGAATCATGGCTCACACCACTGACTTTTCGAAATTATTTTCGGAAGTTATGTGTGATAAATATCGACGACTGAAAACTTTGTATATATGTTTGCCATCTATTCCATTTGGGACGTAAAAATAACGGCGAGACAAGGGTAAACAGCTGCTGCCTACACCTTCGGGAATAAAAAGGGCGACAATATGTAATGTTATTGGATTCAGAATTGATATGAGGAACAAGGTAAATTCTTATTTATTTTTGTGCGTCGACTTCTTAGTCGACGCACAAAAATACTAAAACATCTAGACGACTAATAATTATTACTATTAATCAAACACAAAATTAACACATACTTGACACTTTAAAATAGTCAATAATTACAAATATCATACTAATTAAATGACTTATTAAGCTAAAATTTAATATTAAATTTAAAACACGAGCGCTTGGGGCAAGTGATTCCGACTATAGGGGCTGTCATGAGAAGAATCGGGCAAGAAACTCATGTGCCACGTCGTCAAATCACCAGATCGCTATCGTTATTTATGACACTTAACTTTCGAAATTAATTTCGAAAAGACATTGGTGTGTGCCATGCCATGATTCGAAACCGCGACCTCTGGATTCAGAAGCCGTGTGCTCGACCACTGGACCAGAGAGTATTTTTCCGTGACTATATGCAATATTATAAATGAACTTCTAACATGATAACAATTTCTATTCAAACATTAAGTACAATATAACTTTTCCAACTTTGCAAAATAAAGAGGTCATTGTATTTACCACAACGACATAGACATATCTATCTCGGCTAGCGAGTTAAATCTTAGCAGTGGAAGCTGTGCGCGTGGGCAAGAATCCTGCGGCGTTCATCTCTTTGTGTTCTGAGGAACCAAGTTCCAACATATAAATAACAAAAGTCCTCAGCTTCTGGCCTTGTGATAAATCCTACTTGCAGTGTGTTGATATCCAAGCATTGTACTCTAATACGCTCTATTGCCGTTTTAGTTGTCTTTTCTTGGGTTAAATAGGTAAATATATTAAGAGATTTATTGCTTTTAGCAATAGATTTAAGCGTTTAAACTTTATTGAAACTCTAAGTCTCGGTAATTCAGTGGTCGATCACCTCGCTTCTGAATCAAGGGGTGAAGTCATCCACACTAATGACGAAAATTATATGTGATAAATATCGATGACTTTGTGCCCAGTCTGGAAATAGGTTCACCACCTATTCCATTTGGCACGTAAACATAATGGCGAGTTGAGGCTTAACAGCCACTGCCTACACCTGCCTGTAAGATAATTGAAATCTATTTATAAAAAATAGATGCCAACAGTAAAAATACATTACTATTAAATAACGTCTTTATGTACAAAATTGAGATTTTGCTAACAGACCCTACGTTAAAGAAGTAAAGTGCAATTACAATGATAATAGCTGTAAGTTATTAAATACAGAAAGAATTGTTTGCATTTGGTAAACAATTCGCTGCATACAATAAGCTGTTAACTGTTTTAACTGTAGACGCTAAATTTTATTCATAACATTTACCAAAACGAACCTTACATAAAACAAGTAAAGCTTACTTCAGCTTAAAAGCATAATTATGGAATTAGTTTGAACATTACCATCTGTCTGAAGGGAAATATCCCGGCAAAATTTAAAAATAAAATAAATTAAAACCAAGAAAAGAAAGAAATTATTTAGTTAATAAGAGTATATATTTAAGCCAAATTTATAAAAGAAATTTCACGCATTTTTCTACCTAAAGGTGTAAAGTGTTAAGCCTTGACTCGCCAAAAATTGTTACTTTCTTAAAAGGAATAAATAGGTGGCGGAGCCTATTGGCATACACCGGGCACAATATTGTCCAATATTTATTACGCTTAACTTCCGAAAAAATAATTCCGAACAGTCACAAATGTGAGCTCAGAATCGATTCTACCACACTAGAATACACCTATACATACATGTAATTACTACACAATAAATACTCATAATAATTACTACCCATCAAACAGTTTGCGACATACATTTCGCTAGCGTGGAAAAAAATATTAAACTCCCATCATAAAGGATATTGATAACAGCAAACAGATTGTGACAAAATATTAGCTCACACAGAAATCATTATAAGTACTCCACAATAAAATTGTGCTATAGTGTTCAGAACGCGGCTATCAGATCGAACTCCATATCGGATGCTGCGAATGCATCGAGATGCATCGTCGAGCACGGATGCTCTGGAAAACAATAATATTATTGAACCTATCAAGATCTAGAATGTCTTTAGATAACCACAATATGGTATAAGGAAGGCTGATTATAACGGTACACTAATAACTGCAGCGGTAGTGATAGAACCACGTAATTCGCTACATGAATGGCCCGGCTCGACCGGTGAAGTACCACGTCGTCACAGAATATCGACGTAAAGCGGCCCATGCTGCGTTTCGTTCTGTGAGAGATGTTTTCGGAGGCTTTAAGACTCCTTACTTATTTATATCTCCATCCCACTTCTGAACTCATCCCAATCCCATATTAAAATTCAGCCGCGCATCTGTGATACTGTTTGTGATTCAAATGTATTTTCACTAATACTTACTCGATTGCTTGAATACTTACTTTTTCTATGGGATAGGGGGGGAAACGAGCAGGCGTGTCACCTGATGGTGACAACTAACTCCGCACATGGACACTTGATTTACAGTTGCATTACCGGCCTTTAAAATGTGATATGGAAGCGGTCGGAAGTGGGGAGGAGAATAATTTGGGCCTCCGGATATTTCACCGAGCGAACTGCCTGGCTTTACTGCTTAACTGAGGGTTTTATTAGAATACAAAATGTTTCATTATGGCTTGAATCAATATAGTTTTCATTTTGGCAACGTTTAAGTTTTCGACTTTTATAGCCTTATTATCGGTATCTACCTGAATGAAAACTCGAAACTTCTAAATGACAAACGGATTACCGAACTACCAGATATATTGAATATTGTTATCAACTTCTTTGTAAGTGTAAAATACCAGTGTTGCTATATTATTTCGTAAACTCAGAGCTTCATCTTGGAAGAATTAAGACAAAGGTATTTAATAATATAATTATATTAAATGTTGAATTTATCAAGCTGTATATCGACCTTTGCTCTTACAACTGATGGATAACCCCTCTTGTGAGCAATTACAATAAGCTGTACCATTGTCCGGGGACATATGTTGCATTCCTACTGAGAACATAGCGTGGTGTACTTTATGTACAATACATTGTTGTAGAATATGACTGTCAAATGTTATATTATTGTTTTTTCATTATTCTGTGAATAAATATATTTAAAATAGTGATATGATGAAAATAATAAAATTTGTTTGCAAGAAAAAAAAAAATTAACACATATACCTAAAGGACTTGTTTCATGGCGTTGGTTTTATTGTAATAATATCATCATCAGCCTTTTGATGTCCACTGTTGGACGTAGACCTCCCTCATGAAACGCTATAGCTCACGATCATATGCCTTCCGCATCCACTGGCTGCGATCAATCTTGAGCAGGTCGTCGACACACCTAGTGGGGGGACGTCCTACTCCACGTCGACCAGTTCGTGGTCGTCACTCGAAAATCTTTCCTCCAGCGGTTATCGACTCATCGAGCGATGTGGCCTGCCCGTCTCCAGCGTGCTATCCTTTGGGGCTATGTTGGTCAGGCCTGATTTCCTGTGGATTTGTGCGTAACACACATTGGTCATAAACCTCAGCTTCCCTCAGTTTCCCGAACGCTGCCCAACCGAGTTGAATCTGTCGGATTACCTATTTCTCAAAGTTGGACTGTTTGTCCTAGGTAAACATAGTAGACACTTAATATAGCGGACTAATACTTTTGGTATTACTACTAATACTTTCTTTGTGATGAAAACGAAAGGGAGGATTCCAGAACGGATGCAAGGATAATGGTTGACGGTGTAGTGCTGGAACAGGTGAATGAAATTGTATATCTTGGATGCGCTTTAAAGGGATGCAAGGTACACTGCGCATGTAGAAAGAAGGGTGGCGTTAGGAAATAGCGTAAATGGAGCGTTGGGCAGATCCCTAGCCCTACACCCATCCACTTGTGCACTGTATATCTCTCTAGTCAATCTTACATCATCCATAATTTCATAGCATGTCCGAACCCTCGTAGCATGCTCTTATTTACTTTTACACTGTCACTCTTTTTCAAACCAACCTTCTTCCTTACAAGCTTGTTTTTGTCGTGATCAGCGATAATCACTCAGCAAATTGTATCCGCGTATATCCCATTTTACTGCACACTCTGCAAACTCTCGCGTTCATAAGTTAGCGTTGGGATCACTACTGCATTGAGGTTTTTTGTTTGCCAAAGTCAGACTTACAAAAAATATATTACTTCCTTACAACATATGTAAACTGTCGATTTTCAGGATAATTCAAATGATGATTACATTGTAAAATTTCACATCAAATCCATTTGGTCATAGGTACACCGGAAAATTCAGTTGAACAAACGTTCAGCAAATAAACGAATAAACATTACGAATGTGCAGCAAACCTTATACGAAGTTTGTAACAAGCCTCTGCTAACATCACTTACATACTATTGAAATAGTTGCGTGCGGTGTGCCGCAGAGCGTGTGCTTGTCAGCTGCTTGGCCACGAAACATCTCAATAGGGCAAGCGAATAACTAGGAAGAACCTTATTCGCTGACAAGAATGCCCTCTGTCTTTGTGCGTATACATTCTGCTTTCCGAGATGCCTAACTAGATCTCTATGCCAGACAATTTATCGCGGCTACCTGAATTCTATTGCATATTATCTAAATAGAAACTAATGTTGATCCGTATCTATATAAATGTAGGAGATCCGATCCGTGAAAACAGTCATCACTATTTACATATCAGCTTTAAATTAAAAATATAAAACACGTTCTGTTCAAATACTTCTGTAATATGTTTGAAACTTGGTGAAAATATTCTTTTTAGCTATTAATCACGAACAAACTCCTCCTCAACGGATTTTGATTGAATTTTGTATGCATATTAGGTAGGTCTGAGAATCGGTCGACGTCTTTTTTTCTTACCTTTAAATGTAAAGGTTGGTCTCCAGTTATTTTTTTATTGGATGACAAAGTTTACCAGGCCAGCTAGTATTTTTTCATGGAATAGGTGTTAAGGAAGCAAGCGGATCACCTTATGGTAAGCAACCACCGCCGACGATAGACACTTGCAACACTCAAAGGAAAGAGAGGGAAAGAAAGGTGGATCTCCGGAGACCTCATTTCCCTTGAGACATCGTGGTATTTCACCAGTCGAGCCGGACTATTTATGGCTCTACAACTGTCCATATTCATCATCATTAGCCTTTTAAGGTCCACTACTGGACGTAGGCCTCCCCCATAGAGCACCACAACTGCCGGTCCTGTGCAATCATGGGGGGTTTTTGCCATAATCGCCACGCTTGGCGGACGGGTTGGCGATCGCAGTAGGCTGTATTTTGTTTAGAAAGAATGCTGTTGCCCATTTTTCCAGCTTTTCCCTTAGTCGCCTTTTACGACACGCATGGGTAGAGATGGGGTGGCGTTATTCTAAGCCGGCGCCACACAGCATCTATCCATATTACAATCTTAGATATATAAATGGTTTTTGTATTACGATGATACAAAACTATTTATGAGCAATAATACATCCTTAGAGGATAACATGATATAATGTGTCATATGTCATATTTTATTAATGATTCTAATTATAAGCAGCGTATGTAATACATAATGTTATTACATATCCGACAGTAATTATTGATTTATGATTACAAGTGTTCACACCTTTGTAAGTAATGTTTGCAATTTCCCTATTTTTATGGAGCTATTCTCGAGTATTACCCGGGAAATATTCGTATACTATCTATACTTAAATTAAAATTATAAAAAGACTGTGTGTACATACATACAAAATCCCTTGTGGGGTAGGCAGAGAGAACAGAGCGCCATAAGGCACGATGCTTACACACCTCACTTGCTTACATGTGACTGTGTATTAAATAACAAAGGCAGCCCTTATTAGTTTTGAGTTAGTATACAATATTCTATTTTTGCAAAATTTTGTGCTCGCATATATAAAAACATTATCCTTTTTACTGTTTTCACTAATTTAGAACAAAGGATTAATTAATCCCATATCAATATGGGGTATATCTGAATCAACTTGTAGATTATTCTAGTATGTTTCCTCCTCTAGCCATCTAGTTGGCAATCCCCTCTTAAAGATCCCCAACACTACTGCAAAAAACACTGCACTAAATCTTAGTGCTGCACATGCACAGCAGCTGTTAAGTCTCGATTTGCTGGATCGTTATGCTACGTCCCAAATCAAGTAGGTGGCGAACCTATTGGCATACACCCAGAACACAGTTGTCAGTGATCGATATGTAATCACACATAATTTTTATTTCGAAAATAATTTCGAGAAATCATTGTTGTGAGCTCGGAATCGATCCTACAACTTCTGAATCAACTCAAAGCTCGACCGCTGGACCACCGAGACTAACTATTTTCTCTTTTTTTTTGTTTCTTTCAAGATTTTTTCAATAAATAAATCTATAAATAAATAAATAAATCTTTATTAAGCACTCAATTATACAATAATTTATCAATTATACATTAATAAATCAATCGATAGTCCTGTACGAATTTCCGTAGGTACACTCTACAGGTATTTTCTTCATAATCATTACATAGTATAAAACAAAGTCGCTTTCCGCTGTCTGTCCCCTTATGTGCTTATTATATCTTTAAAACTATGCAACAGATTTCAATGCAGTTATCTTTAATAGATAAAGGGTGTAAACGGGATGGTTTATATCTATAATTCATGTATGATACAGTAAAGAAAAAGTGATAAATCAAAAATTTACTGCCTTATTACTTTTGATGCGAAACACAGATCGCCGGGTAAACTAGTAATCAAGTTATAAAAAATAAAACGTCCGACCTTGACATACCGAAAAACTGAGACGAATTGAATTTCGTACGCGTGATACTAATCTGCATACAGTCACCTTTGACACTTCTGTACAGCATCACACATCCTTACATCAGAATAGAATACCACCAATCAGAAAACAACAAGGGACGTATGCAGTGTATAATATATTCAAATCAAAAAATGTGATTGTCTAACTCAACCTACGTAACCGTATTCATTCAATATTGACCTTTAGATGCACAGCTGTCAAACAATAAAAACAGTTTGCATATAACATAAATTTAAGGTCCAAAATCGTGTACAATTTTATTTGTCTATTAAAATTACAATGTATCACCCGCTGGAATATGTTGGGTTATTTTGCATACAAAGAGTTACAAATATTGAATACGACTTTAGATGTCGCCTCTTTTGACTCTTTGGATTCTTAAGAGTATGAGTAATAAGTATTTTACAAATTAAATGCTAATCTTATTGCGAATTTACTTTTTTTTTATATAAAAATGTCTAACCTTTCAGTCGCAACACTTATTTTATAGATTTTTATAGAAAACTTATTTGAAATGAAAAAAAATGCCGTGACTTGCTGACATATTTATTAATTATCTTAATGGGTGTATATATGGAACCCCGTTTAAACCTGGTTCCATCTTTACAGTATTTTTAAGGAAGTTATCATAGAGTTATTATAAGTTGAACTTATTTTATTATTTTTTCTTTAGTACTTACACATATTAACCATCCCGTTGACACCCTATATCTATAGAAAACAGCATCAAAATCTGTTAAATATTTAAGCATATGTTTTATCGACTTTCCGACACATTAAATAAGTTAAAGTTGAGTTGCGAATAATTTCCTTGATATTCCTTATTCTTTAATAATAAGAAAAAAGAAGTTCCCGTCAACATTTGAGGAAATCATAAATCGACAGACTCAGATAGGTCCTACACTAAAGGCCTATTCAATAGAACCTCTCAGTAAATGCCTGCTGAGTACGGTACAATAGTTCGCCAGCTGCGCAGTATCGCCACCAGTCGTCTGGCTATATATCACCGGCTTGCCTATTATCACCTGCCAAATCGTACAAGTGTACCGTAGGGTGGAACACTAGGGCCTATTTAAATAAATATCAACAGCTTTACACGTTCAAATCAGCTGTTTGTTTTAACGTTTTATAATGGTGTAATATGCTAATTAATGGGTGAGACCGTATTTATTGGTTGATTTAATCAATCAATTACAATGGCAATAAGTTATCAATAACGTATTTCCTTTTAGTAGACGGTCGGAAGATTTTAATTTAAGGTTCGGAACTAGATGACAACGCATGAAAATTTAAAAATTGTTTAATTTTATCTGCGAATCTAGCAAATATGAAATCCTGTTATCACATTTAATAATATTTAAATACCAATATTTTTAATCTACACATTTGGGTAGACGCATTTATTCGTTGTCTATGTTTTGTTTTGTTTGATGTTTGAATTTGAAATCAAAGAAATGAAATGAAAATTAAATTTGAATTGAAAAAACTAAATAACCTTCGCGGCTTTAACACTGTACGATGATATAGACAGCAGTGCTACCCCTGAATAACATAACATATAACTTCACGCCTTTTGTTACCCGAAGGTGTAGGCAGCGGCTGTTAAGCCTCGGCTCGCCGTTATGTTTACGTCCCAAATGGAATAGGTTGCGAACCTATTGCCATACCGGGCACAAAGTTTGTCAGTCATCGATATTTATCACACATAACTTCCGAAAACAATTTCGAAAAGTCATTGGTGTGAGCCAGTGTCTGGAATCGAACCCCGGACCTCTGGATCAGAGGCCGTGCGCTCGCCCACTGCGCCACCGACCCCAGAATAAAGTACTTAATATTTAATATAAGAGTATGTAGGATATCAAACAGTCGTAATTGAGTGTTCAGATTCGAACTCAAGACCACTTAAACACTTTTTCTGTTTGACTTTCATGTGAACAATGTATTTTGTTAACAATCGTATTAAAATAGAACAATATATTGAGCAATGTGATTAAGCCGGCTAGAGTGGACATCGTTGCTTGTTAGACCAGTTTCGTCACAAAAGCCCGGGGATCTGGCTTCGAATCGGTTTTATTACACAAAACTTTCATTCCTACACAGACATCCCATAGCATAGATATCTAAGTGCCTTAACGAGACACACCGACATCATAGTCAGCTATTGTTACGTAAACATAGCCTATATTATTTATAACATAACATAACATAACTTCACGCCTTTTGTTACCCGAAGGTGTAGGCAGCGGCTGTTAAGCCTTGTCTCGCCGTTATGTTTACGTCCCAAATGGAATAGGTGGCGAACCTATTGCCATACCGGGCACAAAGTTTGTCAGTCATCGATATTTATCACACATAACTTCCGAAAACAATTTCGTAAAGTCATTGGTGTGAGCCAGTGTCTGGAATCGAACCCCGGACCTCTGGATCAAAATCCGTGCGCTCGCCCACTGCGCCACCGAGACTGTTGTATTATTTATCATATACTACTGGAAAAAATTAAGGGATCAAAAAAAAATTCCATATTTTTCGGTAGTTTTCAACAGGCCGTAACTTTGAGAGAAATGGTCGTAGAGGAAATAAAAAAAAAGGAAATTGTAGCTCCAAGTGTCTAGTTTTTGGATTAGAACTTCAAAATTTTGTAGCCTCCGCGGTTTCTGAGTAATCGTAGAAAAACCAGCAGCAAAAAAATTCTCAAAATTTTTTTAGTTTTTTTTTTTGGTCTACGGGCGTGGAAAAAATTTTTTAGCTTAACCACCATAAGGATCGGATACTTTGTTCAGTTAGCTTTAATTTCTTTTTTTAAACACCCTGATACGTCCACTCCTCGCTGAGATATCGGTCTTCAAATGGAAAAGGATCTTTTTGTCTTTGATTATCGATATCACAGCAACCAATGATCGCACAGAAAGTTAGCGGTGGGTTTCAAGAACTTAAATGAATTTCCCTTAACAGCTGTCCATTGTTTTTTCGAGAAAAAAAATTTTTCGTTCCGTCACATGAATTTGAAAATGCAACAAAAAAAGGGCTTTTGGTGGTTTTTTGGAAAATCAAGCGCTGGATCGAAAATATTGAGGAAACCGCTAATGTTAAGTGTGCCTTTTACAGTTCAATATGTCCACAAAAACCCTACAAAGAATCAAATTAATCCAGCCAGCCGTTTTTTTGTTTCAATTGATCGAATTTTTGAAAAAATTAAAGGATCACGTTTTTTGCTCTGAAAAGCTCATAATTTTTAAAAATGAGAAAAAACAATTGTTTTTTTCGAGCTTTTTCCACATTATCGTTTCAGATGGTGCTTTTTCGAAAAAACAATGGACAGCTGTTAAGGGAAATTCATTTAAGTTCTTGAAACCCACCTCTAACTTTCTGTGCGATCATTGGTTGCTGAGATGTCGATAATCAAAGACAAAAAGATCCTTTTCCATTTGAAGACCGATATCTCAGCGAGGAGTGGACGTATCAGGGTGTTTAAAAAAAGAAATTAAAGCTAACTGAACAAAGTATCCGATCCTTATGGTGGTTAAACTAAAAAAAATTTTTCCACGCCCGTAGACCAAAAAAAAAAACAAAAAAATTTTGAGAATTTTTATGCTGCTGGTTTTTCTACGATTACTCAGAAACCACGGAGGCTACAAAATTTTGAAGTTCTAAGCCAAAAACTAGACACTTGGAGCTACAATTTCCTTTTTTTTTATTTCCTGTACGACCATTTCTCTCAAAGTTACGGCCTGTTGAAAACTACCGAAAAATTTGGAATTTTTTTTGATCCCTTAATTTTTTCCAGTAGTGTATGAACATATTGTTGGGAATTATATACATTATTATCTTCACGCTGAATCTGTTGCACTGTAGCCAGAGAGAACACAGTGCCATAAGGCACGATTCTTACACTCCTCACTCGCTTCTTTGACTTTCATAACTCTTATCATGTAAGCGCGTCGATTTTTAAGGCTCCTTATATCAGCTTGTAAACTCGTTCTATTATATTTGGAAGGTGTGTCGTAGCCATCCTCGACGCCTACATCCATCTACTTTTGCATGGCATATCTGCTTAGTCAATCTTGCAGCATCCATTCTTAAAAAAAATGTTAAATTTCTCTCTTAGGAATTATATGCGAATAGCAAATATCCTCTTTATATTTTTACAAAAATTACGAAATATAATGTGTAAATGGATGACATGTTGTCCCCATTCCTATTGGGGGATAAAGCTCCAAAGAAATTATTTCTAAGGAGGGTGGTAGAGTCAAGCAGTTCACTACACGAATGGGCCGGCTCGACCGGTGAACTTCGGCTACCTATTCAATGGGAAAGGGGGTTACATTCATCGAAGCAGAAATATCTCTATAAAAATTAAATTAATAATTACTCAGTCCTTTGTTTTCCGCTTCTAAATCTAGAAATCTAGCTATAGACGTGAATTTTTGAAATTAGGTACTTGGAATTTCAAAAATGATCAAAAATATCGATGACTGACAACGTCTGATGTCTGATGTATGGTGATTAGAATGCCACCTATACCATTTGTAACGTAAAATTTGTCGACTTGGGACGTTATAATCGGTGCCTACTTGTTCGAATAGAAAAAGGCCAGATATTACGAAAAATAAATAAATAAATCATACAGTAATAATTAAAAAAATATTGTCATTTGAATATAAACTTAACATAAACATGTATAAAATATGCTAATGCAATAAAACAAAGTCATTAATAAGATAATAATCATGTTGCACATATGTTAGAACATTTCGAATATATTACAATAAATTATTGTTACTCACATAAACATATCATGAGAAGTAAAAAGTTACAGACGTCTATTAAGCGACTGAGTAACAACTTTAGTGAGTGACAAATTACTTTTGTCGTGAAACTGATTAATCTACTGTATGTTAATTCTAATAAATGATTCACAAACATATCTACATACATACATAACTTCACGCCAAATCCCTTGCGGGGTAGGCAGAGAGAACAGAGCGCCATAGGGCACGATTCTTACATGCCTCACTCGCTTCGTTGACTGTCGTAACTCTTTTCATGCACGCGCGTCGGTTTTTGAGGCTCTTAACATCACCTACCTCCAGAACACATTCTATACAAACAAACATACATAATAGGTTGGGGAAAAAGTATTTTCGTATTTTTGTATGAAAAGTCAAGACATTTTTTTCAAAGTTTATTTACATTTATTTACAATATATATGTACCGTTTTGTTGAATAACTTTCTGCCATTTTGTGGGCAGAGACATTATCCCGTTACTGTAGAAACTTTGGGACTTCTGATCAAAAAAACGGGACAAATAGTTTTGGCAGTCCTCTCTTGAGGTCAACCTTACAGAACCTAATGAATTCTGAAGAGACCGAAACAGGTGAAAATCTGAAGGCGCAAGGTCAGGGCTATATGGTGGATGCACTAGGACCTCCCAGTCGAACTCTCTTAATTTTTGCTGAGTGGCTAAAGATGTGTGTGGTCTAGCGTTATCGTGATGAAAGACCACACCCTTCCTGTTGATCAATTCCGGCCGTTTTCTCTCGACTGCTTCCTTTAATCTCATCAGTTGCTGGCAGTAAAGATCAGAATCGATGGTTTTGCCGGACGGTAAAAGCTCATAATGAACAATGCCCTTCCAATCCCACCATACACACAGCATCACCTTAATTCGTGTTAGGCCAGGTTTGGCCACAGTCTGTGAAGCCTGGCCAACTTTCGACCACGACCTTTTTCGCACGTTCTTGTCGTACGTGATCCACTTTTCATCGCCAGTTATCAATCTCTTCAAAAACGGCTCGGTTTCATTACGTCTCAATAATGAATCGCAAATGAGTACACGGTTCATTAAGTTTCTTTGAGTGAGCTCGTGTGGCACCCAAATATCGAGCTTTTTTGTATAACCAGCTTTCTTCAAATGGGTCAAAACTGTTTTGTGGTCAATTCCCAGTTCTTCAGCTAGATCGTAACTACTAATATGCCGATCTTGCTCCACTCTTTCAAAAATGGCGTCCATTTTATTCGTAACAGGGCGACCAGAGCGTTTGAACCAAATTTGTGCTACTCTTACTGACACTGCATCAGGTCCATAAACATCACAAATTTTTTTCACTGCTTGAGTTGCATTTTTGCCTTTTTTATAATAAAATTTTAAAATGTATCGAATTTCTTCATTAGATTCACTCATTTTTACGGAGAGAAAAACAAATGAAAAATAGCGGGAAACAACTTTTTTTTATTTTTTTCTTTTCTTTATAATGTAACCTTTTTAATGTTACCAAAACCAGCCAGACACAAATAGTACAGTCAAAGAAATTTTATAATAAGTTTATACCTACGTTATGCGAAAAGACTTTTTCCCCGACCTAATATATACATACAAACATATCTTATCATATTTTTAAAATTATAATTTCTCGCTTTAAATAAATGTATTATGTTACACACTAGCTGTTGCCCGCTATTTCGTCTGCGTCTTATCCCAAGTATTCTAAAAAAAATATATTCAATGTACAGTCTCAACATATTATGATTATTTGCTTTAAATATATATTATATATTATACATAATATCATATAAATGGACGGTATATTGTTTATTGGTAGGAATAATAAACCAATAGGGTTTACCTTTCTTCCTCAACATATACGAAGGGGTCGATGGAATCGTTGATGAAAGTAAATTTAAATAAGTGACTAAATCGCTACTTAATTAGTTGAATTATTTTTTTTTATGGTATAGCAGGCCAAACGAACAGGCGTGTCACCTGATGGTAAGTTACCAGCGCCGCCTCTGAACACCTGCAACACATATAGAGTGACAGTTGCGTTGCCGACCTTTAAGGGAGTAGGATAGGAAAGGATGAGGAAGGGGGGTGGGCCTCCGGGTACCTCTCTCACCGAACGAAACGCGGCATGAGCCACTTTAAATCGATCCAGTTGTATAAAGTATTCCTGCTCTATGATATAAACTACGAGAGTTATTACATCAAGTAAATAGGTTTTATATAAATGTCATGAGGAAATAACTATTGTCTTTTTAAATATTATATTTTTAAATTAAGATAAATAAAACATTTGGTTTGTTTATCTTACCAAAATATCATTGTAATAATTCTACCCGATAATCTAAAGAACTAAACGTATTTTTTAATAATTATAACTTACTTAGGCATATTTAAAACCAAAAATAGAGTTCATATATATCTAGGCGTGACATGTAACCTAGTTTTTTTTTTGAGATTAGGTAATAATGATATGCCTTTATGTTTATAAATTAAAATGATTTATATTATGATTAATTTTGCTTGCTTGTTTGCCTCTAACCAAATAGAAAAAAACCTTCTAAATAATTTTTAATACATAATAAAAACTCAGACCAGTTATAATAATAATAAATAACATTATATATCTTGAACACAAATCACACAGCGCCCTCTAGTTCCCAACTAAGCAACTAAATGCTTGTGCTATGGATACTAGCTAACGAATAATAATACATAAATACTTTTCTTTTGTAAACACATACATTTAATACGTCAAAAAACACCCAGACGCCATACAAACATTCATGCTTGTCACAAATATTTGTACTCGGGTGGGAACCGAACCCGCTAACCTCAATTCTGCAGTCAGTAGCTTTACCAATGCACCACGAGGCTCGAGTTAATTTTAATATTATAATAAATACAACAATATTACTTTGTAGATAAACACAGCACACTTTATAGCCAATTTAGAGGTAGTTTTCCTAAATTCAACTTACTAACAAGTGCATATAATCGATCAGTCAGTTTATCTGTAGCATTTAACAAGAACTCGTAAAGTTCATGTGAGTAACGCACGCCCAACATCGATTTGACCAATTAGAATCGGTTGAATCTCTTTAGCTTGCGAACTAGTAGCCGATCCTTAACTCACTTTTATTTACCATTGCTGTTTTCCTTTGGAAATACTGCTAAAGGATAGTGCAAAAAAAGGTAATGTATTATATTTTGAGTGTGTTTCTAAATAATCGAATCCACGGTCAGTTGTCTTAATAGAAGGTTGTATTATCGGTCTGCAAATTGTGACATCTTCCACATACCAAGCATCGTATGAATGCATGCTCAAATTATGGTCGGCATCTAAAAAACGTCACTTCCATAAGCTTTATGTGACTACTGCCTTAAATGCTGACAAATTAGAGTTAAATACCTATTTGAAAAGTATATTTTTAAACTACTAATGCATAATTCATAATATGTGGCTTTTTTGTTTAATTGACTTTGTGCCCGGTATGGCAATAGGTTCGCCGCCGATTCCATTGGGGACGTAAACATAACGGCAAGTCGAGGCTTAACAGCCACTGCCTGCACCTTCGGGTAGAAAAGGCGTGGAGTTATGTTATGTTATGTGACACAAATAAATGGCGTATCTATGGCCAAGTTTAAAAGTTGCACCAACAAATGAGTCGTTATGAGAAAATCGCCTTGCTCGGTATGGGAATGAGGAGGAATGATACTCATCTTGAGAGAAGAATTATAAGCCTGAATGTGGAAGTAAAATAAGAGTAGAGGAAGACCTACGAAATTATGGATGGATTGTGTGAAAGACGACATGATTAGGAAGGGTGTTAGTGTGGAAGACACGAATGATAGGGAAGTGTAAAATAAAAATCAAAACCTGCTGACCCTAGATAATGGAAACAGGGCAGGAATGAAGATGAATATTTATATTTATATTATTATTTATAGAGGATCAGCACACCGATTTCTTATTGGAAAGATCTGATTTCGAATTCTGGTAAACGCTACAATTATCAGAAGAAGAAAAAAAATTATGTGTGGGATACAACTGCGTTTACGTAGGATAAAATATTATTAAAAGTGTCTATGCGATTTCCATAACTTGTTTCTGAGAATTGGAACCTGTAGCCTCTGTACTACTCTGTAGTGCTCAACCATTAGTTTATCAATTGTAATACGATTGACAGGTTAAATTAAATTAAATCCACCGTGAGAAATAATTCTTAATAGTAGAGTGATTAAGAAAAAAGTTTCTTCTTGCAAGTATTACCCAACCAGGTCTAAGAAGATACATGTCTTTATAGTTCTCTTAGTAATGCGGACTAAAAACCAACCAGCAAACGCACATAGCAATGTCTTACATGGGTTTTGACTGTGTTACAGACCATATAAGTATTGGTCTCGATGACAGGCCGGTCTTCCCGGCACACAAGTAGGATGTGACGAAACCATCTACTAACTGGTATACCTTCCATGCGAGGAGAATCTGTTAAGAAAAAAATGTAAATAGTATTTTTTTTAGTAGAATAAGCTGGGTCGTTGAAGTGAGCGGATTTAAAAGACTTTAGTTTCGTTCTAACAAGTTTTACAACTTTGGTTCGTAAAACATAAGCATTGGCTGGCAGCGGCTGTTAAGCATTGGCTCGCCGTTATGTTTACGTCCCAAATGGAATAGGTAGCGAACCTATTGCCATACCGGGCACAAAGTTGTCAGTCATCGATATTTATCACACGTAACTTCTGAAAATTTCGAAAAGTAATTGGTGTGTGCAAGGATTTGAACCCACTACTTCTTGAATCAGAAGCAGGGTGCTAGCCACTGCGCCACCGAGACTGTTTCGAGACTTATTCGTAAAACATTAATAAGAATTAATATTTTATTTCTTAGTGATAAAGAGAAGCAGTATAGACTGGTAAAATACCACGGCCTCTTAGAATATCGACGTAAGGTGGCCAAAATTGCGTTTCTGCCATTCTTTCGGTGTAGGTATTCCTTTTCTTTCCCCCACCCCCTTCACCATTCCATTTTACCGTGCTGTAGATATTCAGGTTTTTTTATGGAATAGGACGGCCAACGAGCATGTGGGTCACATGATGGTAAGTAACTTCTCACCGCCCATGTACACCGTGGTGCGTTGCCGTCCTTTAAGGAAGCAGGGAGGAGGAAAAAAGCAGCGGAAGGGGAATCGGGCCTCCGGATACCTCTCTCACCGAAAAAAAAACGCGGAACAAGCCATTTGACGCCAAAATTCCGAGAGGCCATGGTATATCACCGGTCGAGCCGGCCCATTCATGCAGCGAACTGTAAGACTCTACCACTGTTAGAGTGAACCGCAAATTTATTTACCCCAATTTAATACTCTTGAATTAATCTATAGAATTCTGTATATAATTTTCATTTATCTTATTTTGCAAAGTAGTCCTTAATGTCTATTCAATGCATATGTCTTAATTCTATAATCTCGGCTTACAGTCGCACAAATTCTTTAGATCACAGCGTCTGCACCATATATAGTGTCTGTGTAAGGTACTGATTAGCGAATATTGCCTTTAATTACAATGCAATTAAACAGTCAACTGGCACTAATTGATACGATAACATCTTTAGCGCGCTCGCTGTGGTGAAGGTATTGAGTTTTTGTAGATGTATAGTACATATATTTTTAATAAGTATCTGTCTACGTTCATTATATTATTACTGTTGTGTTTTGTTGTTGATATAACTTTGTTCTAGCGTCATAACCCAAAACTCCGAACAAAAATTCGGCACCAATACGTCATATTTTAATAACAAGGTCACTTCGATTTTAGGGATGTATTCAGTTGATAAACTGTGTTTCATCTAAACAAATTACGTACGTACAGTGACAGATTAAGGTAAAAATAATAAATGTTGCCCGCCATGCTGGTTTTGAACCTTCGCAAAAGGCAGGCAGGCAGACGCCTGTGCTTATCAATACTTCACTGTTTCGTGGTGGTTTTTGTTTTTCACTTTAAATTTTAAAACATGTCATAAAACGATTTAAAAAGGATAGCAAAGGGGGATGGTTTTATGCCTGCCTAATTATTTTGAAAGAGAACTTTAAAATATTGGCCCACATTTACCATTCGAAAACGTGCAGGAGCGGGTTACGAACGCACCAGGAATCAGTACCTACGGTAAAAGCGGTACCGACAGAAAAAAGAACACTTCAACGCCAAAAAGACAAAAGAGACCTGCCGTATTCACTCATTTGGATGTATTGGATACTGATGTAATGAGATGCAGCTTTAAAAAAGTTAGCAATTTCACTTTGCGGCTATGGCTTGTATCGTAATCTTTGCTAGAGAAAATATTGTAGATAATAAATAGCATTTTAGTTTAAAACTGTGGACAAAATGAAGCTATTGATTGAACATATAGACATTACTCTATTTTATAATTATGTACTTATTATTAGATAATTTCATATGACATCACGATCCCTATATATTTAATTTATCGACGTTATTAATTAAATAGAAATTTTAAATACCCCTGCAATCACTATTTCTATCTGTCTAAAATACAATAATATAATGCGCGGTCTTTATGTGTGATGCTTAGGTTATATAAAGAGTTGTTCTTAATATTTTAACATTACTTGTACTTGTTTTCTAAGGCGTTCTATTTCTCTCAGTATTATTAATATTAAATCAATAATAATAGTTTTGCTGTGTGGCGCCGGCTTAGAATACCGCCACCCCATCTCTTCCCGTGGGTGTCGTAAAAGGCGACTAAGGGAAAAGCTAGAAGAATGGGCAGCAGCATTCTCTCTCAAGACAATACAGCCTACTGCGATCCCCAACCCGCCTGCCAAGCGTGGCGACTATGGCAAAAACCCCCCATGATTGCGCGGACCGGCAGTTGTGGCGCTCTATGGGGGAGGCCTATGTCCAGCAGTGGACCGCAAAAGGGCTTATGATGATGATGAATAGTTTTTTAGCACAAATCATATTTCTGTTCTATGTTATGTTACTGTAGAAGAAGCCAGTTGTTACTACGAGACATATATAATATATACTGTAGTAGTAGACATTGCAGCGTGCATTACATGGCCACAAATAAGATCGCGAGCGGGCGACACGTCATACGGATTGTGGAGATTAGGTCAGTTGGATAATCGCGTTAAGGATAGAAGGTTTCGATGCACGATATTTAATTTTTCTCACATACTGGGTATAATCAATTGTTTATGTATCAGTTGTTGCCTGATTTGAGAGTTTATTTGAGTGTGTTCTTTTTTTATTATTAAGCTTTTATGTTACACTTTAGAAAATGTGAGCTTGATTTTTATACTGACTCAGTATGAAACCCTGTTAGTATTGCATATTTTATAGAGGACATACAAAATATTTTATAAGCACAATTAACGTTTGTCTATCTTTGAACCCATTGGCGATACGATCCTCGATCGCTATGCTTACCTTGTATAAACTATTGTACTACCTTGTATTCCAGTAGAGCTAACTTCGAAAAAGAGGTTAACCAACCGATCTAACTCGGTTGGGCAGCGTTCAGGAAGCTTAGGGATATCTTTTCATCCGAAATACCTCAGTGCCTAAAACCAAGTTCTATGCAATGACTTACGGAACAAAGTCTTTAAATGCTTGCCTCATCAGGAAGCTCAAGGTCGCTCAGTGTGCTCTTTACGAGATAAAATCCGAAATACGATGATCCGTACACGTACGGGAGTAACTGATATAGCCCGTAAATTTAGCACGATGATGTGGAGGGGGGCAGGCAATATCGCTCAAAGAATCGACAAACGATGGGGAAGACAGATTCTAGAGTGGCGACCACGGTAGGCCGTCCCCCACTAGATGGACCAACGATCTAGTGAAAGCAGGGAGTCATTGAAAGTTAGTGGACCGAGAGTTAGGGCATCCCAAGGGGGAGACCTACATTCAGCAGTGGAAATATCTCAGCTGATGATGATGAGGAGAGTTATTTTATCCGCTCCAATATTTATTTTACGAGTATTTCAATGATATTGACACAAATAACGTATAACAAAATTTCATTTGAACAATTTTTGTAGATCGCTTAAAAAAATCATTTGACATAAGTGACGTTCTGTACTATTACAAGTCATCTGTTCTAACTTTTTCTCCAACTGACTTACTGAAGTTGTTTTAATTATATTCCAATTATTAACACAGCGTTCAATACACTGTCATTATTTCGAATACTACTGTTACACGAACTCGCGTGCCGTTGCAACACAGCCGCGCCCAGCTAGTGATGTGCGTGCATCGAACAATATCGATGTTATACATATCGATAGACTTACCGACACACTTCCGCCATCGGCGTCGATATCGACCGCCATTCGTAACGGTCACCATTTCCTTAACGATTGCTCTTGTTTAATGTA
This sequence comes from Euproctis similis, assembly GCA_905147225.2. Classification (NCBI taxonomy): domain Eukaryota; kingdom Metazoa; phylum Arthropoda; class Insecta; order Lepidoptera; family Erebidae; genus Euproctis; species Euproctis similis. The sequence continues at coordinate 10,198,155 of LR990122.1, forward strand.
TCTTTTCATTATAATATTATTTATGCACCTATAACATACGTTTAATACTACCGATGTTGGTAGTAGACATAACAATAAAAAATATTAATTAATGCTAATTGCTCGTCGCTGAGATCGTAGTTATATTTTCTATTTTATTATCAAGGTAAGTATGGATATAAATTAGTTTAATAATAATAATTTGTTCTGACTACATTTCACTTGATTAGCAATTATAAATTCAGTCCTAGTGCACCAGTATTACTTGTTTTTACGGTTAAAGTAGAAAAAAACTAAAGATACATACATTTATCACATCATGCCTCATCCCCATAGGGGTAGCCAGGGACTACTTCTTACATTCGCCGCGATCCTGAGATACATATCTTGTTTCCACCACTCATCCACTTATCATTACTTGTCATTGTCATTATTGCTTTCATACACGCTCGTCGCTTGTGGGTTGTTAAAAAATAACAATTAAAAGGAAAAAGAAATACTCTTTAGAATTGCCAAAAGATTGTTTAAGTGAATGATGTATTATCAAAAACTGAAATCAAATCACTCTCAACAAAATGATAAGGCATTGTTTAATATTGATAATAAGTAAGTAGACTAAAATAAACATTTAAATATAAGCAATTAAATAAAAATATTTTTTTAGTCAATTGCTTTGTATTATAATTCAGATTTTCTTTCAATCAATTTATAACATTACAGTTATTAAATAATAATTCTAATGTTACAACACTATTAAGTAACTTTAACGCCCTGCATCAATGTATTCAAGAGCTTTCTATAAAAAGTGATCTTTTTTTTTTTTTTTTTTTTTTTTTTTTTTATGGGATAAGGGGCAAACGAGCTTGCGGGTCACCTGATGGAAAGCAATCACCGCCGCCCATGGCGTCTGCAATACCAGGGGCATCACATCAGCGTTGCCGCCCTTTCAGATGGGAATAGGCTCGTTTCTTGAAGGTTCCTAGGTCGTAGCTGTCCGGAAATACCGTCGCCGGCAACTGGTTCCATGAAGGAACAGTGCGTGGCAAGAAGTGCCTGTTAAAACGCACTGTTGTCGACCGCCAACCATTCAGCCAATGCGGGTGGTAGCGTTGGCGCGTCGAACGGTGGCGGAAATCAGCTGGCGGTATTAATCCGAACAATTCCTCAGAGCACTCCCCGTGGTATATGCGGTAGAGGATACATAGAGATGCCACCTCTCTCCGCAACGCCAGAGGATCAAGCCGATCAGTAAGAGCTTGGTTGTCGACAAGCCTAACCGCGCGTCGTTGGATGCGGTCAAATGGAGTAAGCTGGTACTGGGGTGCCCCCGCCCAAAGATGTGAACAGTATTCCACGTGAGGACGGACCTGCGCCTTGTAAAGTTGCAGGCGATGACCTGACGTGAAATACTGTCCCGCTCTATTGAGCACACCAAGCTTTTTGGAAGCCAATTTGGCCTTGCCCTCCAGATGACCGCGGAACTGGACGTCACTCGACAAGTCGACACCAAGAATTCCGATAGCGGCTGAGGCGGGTAAGGGAGTGCTCTCAAAACAGGGAGCTACGACAAAGGGTGTCTTTTTAGCGGTAAACGCGCAAACCTGTGTCTTCTTAGGGTTGAATTGGACTAAGTTTAGTCGGCCCCATTCCGAAACCTGACTAAGCAGAGTTTCGATTTCAGACACAAGTTTATTCCGGTGCTCGTCGACGTTTACCCGAGAAATACGCGGGTGGCCGGTATATAAGGCATCCCCGGTACTGTCATCTGCATAACAATGAAGATTGCTGCTAAGCAGCATGTCATTGATATGCAGAAGAAACAGCGTAGGGGATAGCACACAGCCCTGGGGGACTCCAGCATTCACAGGTTTTAAGTCGGAGCATGACCCGTCGACAACAACTTTAATGCTCCGAGCCGTGAGAAAGCTGGAAACCCAATCGCATAATTTCTCGGGAAGCCCATAACATGGAAGCTTCGAAAGAAGTGCTTTGTGCCAAACCCGATCAAAGGCCTTCGCTACGTCCAAACTAACGGCCAGCGCCTCTCCTTTACTCTCAACCGCTTCCGCCCACCGATGGGTTAAGTACGCTAAAAGATCACCAGCTGAGCGACCTTGACGGAATCCGTACTGACGGTCACTTATCAACTGGTGCTCTTCTAGATACTTAAGGAGCTGGCGGTTGATGAGTGTTTCCATTATTTTGGAGAATAGGGAGGTGATGGCGATAGGTCTGTAGTTGGACGGATCTGAGCGGTCACCTTTTTTAGGGATCGGATGGACTAAAGCAACCTTCCATGATGCTGGCACAGCGCCGAGAGAGTAGGAGTACCGGAAAAGACGCGTTAGAACCGGTGCCAACTCTGGAGCACACGTCTTCAGCACAATTGCTGGGATTCCGTCAGGCCCACTCGACTTGTGGACATCCAGGGATAGAAGTATGCGTCGCACAGTACTTTGCCGGAAACGAACCTCCGGCATGGCGTGACCGCAATGTGGAATAGTCGGTGCGATGTTACCCATATCGTCCAAAGTCGAGTTGGACGCAAAAAGAGTGCCGAGAAGGTCGGCTTTCTCTTTTGCGTCGTGGGCTAGTGACAAGTGATCATGCCAACTAATGCCAGTATATATTAATATAAATTATCAAAATTACAATAATTAATAACAGTGGTAAAGCGAAGCAGTTCGCTGCATGAATGGGCCGGCTCGACCGGTGAAATACCACGACCTCTCACAAGATTGACGTAAAGTCGCTCATGCTGCATTTCGTCCGGTGAGAGAGGTACCCGGAGGCCCACCGCCTTCCCCATTCTTCCCCATCCCCTATTCCCTATCCCTTAAAGGTCGGCAATGCAACAGTAACACTATATGTGCTGCTGGTGTTCATGGGCGGCGTTGGTTACCATCAGGTGACATACCTGCTCGTTGGCTCTCCTATCCCATAAATAATAATAATACACAAAGTATCCATACGATACTAATACTTGAATAGTAATACAGTTCGTAATAGTCCACTCAGACTGAGGTCTTAAGTTTAAAGCCACGCTAAGCAGTTATTAATATTCGTTTACTAATTTCTATCAATGAGAGGTATATTCGAAGGCTTCCTCTCTTCCCACTCTGTTCCCCATCATAAGGACTGGCAAATGCAATTGTGACGCTCTTTGTTATAGCAGTCCATCACACATAACTTCAGGAGGCAAATGAGCAGGCGTGTCAGCTGATGGTGAGCAACAAACGCCGCTCGTGGACACCTGAACACATAGAGTGCTACAGTTGCGTTGCTGGTACTCACAATAGCATATGGAAGGGGTCGGTGGTGGGATGGGAAAAGGAGGGGGAAAGGGATGCCTCCGGATGCCTCTCTCACCAAGCAAGACGGAACATTATGTCGATGTTCTGAGTGGTCGTGGTATTTCACCGGACCAGCAGGCCCATTCATGCACCGAACTGTGTGGCACTACCAGATGAAAAATCTGTTAGATTTTTTCTCTTTACTTCAAACGGAAGTTCTGACGAAGTGTTAATTTATTGACTTATTTTATTTTAATGTTATTCAATATTTATGACTTAATTGTAATCGATATGACTGTCATTGTGTTCTTAGTTATATATGACTCAATGTTTTATAAGTCTAGATTAATATTAGCAGTGGCTAGCACCCCGCTTCTGATTCAAGAAGTTCAAATCCTGGCACACACCAATGACTTTTCGAAATTTTCGGAACTTACGTGTGATAAATATCGATGACTGACAACTTTGTGACCGGTATGACAATAGGTTCGCCATCGTCCATTTGGGACGTAAACATAACGGCGAGACGAGGCTTAACAGCCGCTGCCTACACCTTCGGGTAGAAAAAGGTGTGAAGTTATGTTATGTTTAATTATTATAATTGTATTAATAATATAATTTTATTATTAATATTTATTTATTATAATTCTAATTGTTTATTATTATTTATTATAATTGTATTATTAATATTATAAAAAACTGAAGAGTTTGTTTGTTTTAACTTGTCAATCTCGGGAACTATTGATTTGAATTGGCAAATCCTGTGTGTTTGATAATACATTTAGGGCGTTAGATTTTAGGTTTTATATTTTCATGTTTTGATTATTGTCGTGTAGCAAGTTGAAAAATATTATTATAGTGGTACGGAGTTCACGCGGTCAGCAAGTACCTATATTATTCATATTAACTTCACGCCAAGTCCCTCACGGGGCAGGCAGAGAGAACAGAACGCCATAAAGCACGATTCTATCACGCCGCACTCGTTTCTTTGACTTTCATAACTCTTGTCATACACGCTCATTCATTTTTAAGGCTTCACCTTCATCCAGAACTCGTTTTATTTGGTCATGGAAAATGTGTCGTGGCCATCCTCAACTCCTATATGCACCTGCTTTTGCATTGTATGTCTGCCTAGTCAATATACATTTCAAATATTTATCAGTTATTATTTTTTTTATTTCATTCTGTAAATAATTATCAACACAAGAAATACGACGCGAACAGAACTGCTGGCCACAAGTAGTAACATACATTTTCTTATTAATATTTTTTACTCATTAATACGACATACAGGATCTCCGTAAAGCGGTACAAGTATTTACCATCATACAGGAATTACCTATGTGTTTTTACTTATCAGATATGAATCATATTTCTTGTTTCCTGCATAACAAAAACGACGTACCAAGCACATCGAGTTAGTTCCTTTAATTGATTTGTTACTATAAAACGTATATTTATATGTATATCTATAACAACCACCAAACAAATTGATGTCTTGGCGGTTAAACACGTGATCTTTAGTTCTGGTCCCACGTTCGAATCTACACATAAGTCTTCACTAGTAATATCTACTAGTGTACATATTATAGGCGTTCTTTAAAAAGTATGTGTGGAGTCATCTTTACGAATCGAATGAAAAATAGAGTGATGAGGGAGAAATGTAAGTTGAAGGATGATATGGTGACCAAGGTGAAGAGAATATGTTAGGGTATGAGGTATGTTAGGATAATTTGGCCATGTTGCAAAAACGAATGAAAGCCGACTGACTGAAGGAGTTTAAGAAGAGAATGTGAATGGTAGTGTCGCGATCGAGAGACCAAGACGGAATTACCACGACGAAATAAATAGTGTGTTTAAAAAAGGCAAAATGCGTTCTGCCCGAAACCGGCGTGAATGCATCATGAGATACATGACCGGATGATACAAAAGTGTGCCAGGATCGTAGCTTGCAGCCAAAGTCTCTGCCTAAGCTTATGTGATACATGATTGAGTGTATGTATGTCATTTTGTTAGGTTTCACAAGTAAGTAGGTATTAGTATTGTAAAGAAATAATACAATTAGGAAAATTACAAAAGACGGACATAAATTCTGGACGTTGACACCATAACTGTACCTATTCCAGAATGGATACTTTGGCCCAGTTTTGGGCGCAATTGCATACAGTCAATATTGTATTGTTTTTTAATGTAACAAAGACTAATGTCTTTATTAAACTTTAGTTTAAGTTTTATACGCAGTTTACTGGATGAATGGCCTGGCTCGACCTTAAGTTTTATACGCAGTTTACTGTATGAATGGCCTGGCTCGACCTCTGAAAATTGATATAGAGTTGCTTTTTCCTTGTTTCAAGAGAGCGGTATCCGAAGATCCATCACCTTTTAATTCCTCATCCTATTTAAAGTTAAATGATAGCAACGCAGATCCATTGGCATGAGTGTTGCAGATTTCCATTGACGGCGCTAGAGTCTTACCACCAGATGCCATTCTTACTCTTTTACCCTCATTCCTTTCTTTTCTTTTCATAATAAAAATAGACAAATAAATAAACGTCTTTCTCAGTATTACTCTAGTTACGTCCATAAAATGGTAGCAGCACACGATCTATCATACTGCTGTCAGAGGTATGCAACTCATACCGGTGAGTATCTCTCGCGACCATGTTTGTGTACAACTCATTATCGTGAGGACCGTATAATTAACTAATTAACTTATGCCAATGGTGGTTGTGTAACTGTGCTGTGAGTAAACACTTCCACTTTTTGTGTCTCTAGTTCGGAATCTTGTCAAGCAGGATCGGCTTCCATCAATAATGGTCCCGTATGTAATGCTATCTTTGTAACATGAATAAGTTATTTGCTTCGATAGTTTTGAGTTTAAAATAAGTATAGCGTTAAAATCTATTTTTTTTTTATGAAATATGAGGGTAAACAAGGAATTGGGTGACCTGATGGAAAGCAATGATCACGGCCCATAGAAATCCACAAAGTTACAGTTGCGTTGCCGGCTTTTAAGAGAGTAGGATGGTAAAATAGATGGAAGAGAGTGGGGCTCAAACACCTCTCTCACCGAACGAAACTCGGCATGGGCCATTTTACGTCGATAATCTGAGAGGCCGTGGTATTTTACCAGTCGATCTAGCCCATTTTTACATGCTGTTGAGTATATAAACTATAGAATTAAAGACAATATAAAATACAATAACCATGGTTAAATAAAGTCATCATTTTGTCCAAATTGATATCTCCGTTGCACGTTCCATTAACTACCCACGAAATAATTACAGTAGCCAATCATTAGTTCAGCCAAGTTAATAGTTCAACACCTACACTGACCACACGGGAGTTCGGCGTTATCATTAATTACAGCCATAAAGTGAGTTGATCACTTAATAATAAGTGTAGTCTTGTGTAACTTTACGCGCTTAGACCTCGAAAGTATAGACAGCGGCAATAAACAAATCCGAGTTCCAAAGCACATTTTAATACATCTCCAGCCAGCCAGCCAGCAAGTTTTGGAGTGAGACGGCCCTGTATTAACCACGCCTAAACTATTATCCGGCTCGAAGGACTAAGAGAGTCTTGGTGGTTGACTGGCATAGCATAGTGGATTGATTATTTTGCTCATACCAATGACTGTTCGAAATTCTTTTCGATAACTGACAACATCGTGATCCATATGCGGCAATAGGTTCCACCACCTATTCAGCTTAAAAACCGCTGCATACACCAAAATAACAGTATTGAGTATTATAAATTTTCTAAAATAATTTATTACGTAAGTATTCATATTTTATTACAATTCAGAACGTAATCCAAACGGATGTGGTTCTTTGAGTTATTGACACTGATTTAATTTGAAACAGTGTGCGTGGGTTTTTGATATCAGCTAACAATTAATTTAATTAATTTATACGCTCAATTTTTTTTACTGTGAAATCCTTTTGTATAACTCTATTACAAATACATAAATAACTTCAAGCCAACAAACTTGCAAATAAGGCAGAGAGAATCACGATTCCTACACATCTTTGACTTTCATAAATCTTTTCATTTCCGCTCATCGGATTTTAAGGTTCCTGACATCACCTTCCTCTAGGACTCGATCAGTTTGGTTATGACCGTCCTCGACTCCTACATCCTTCCACTTTTGCACTATATATCTGCTTAGTGAATTTTGAATCATCCATTCTTTCTACATGTCCGAATCACCCTTTCTTCCATTTACACTGACTTCCTAATGAATTCTATTATTTCCTTATAATAAATACACATAAAGAGTTATTTAGTTTAATAAAAATTAAATCGCTAAATAAAGTTGCTCAGCGAGCTATGGATCGAGCTATGCTCAGAGTATCTCTGAAGGATAGACTCAGGAATGAGTATAGCCGACAGAGAACCGCAGTAACCAACATAGCTCGTAGAATAAGCTCGCTGAAGTGGCAATGGGCTGTTCACATCTGTCGAAAGACCGATCGTAGATGGAGTAAGAAGGTCATAGAGTGGAGACCGCGACTTGGTAAGCGTAGTGTAGGACGCCCACCAGCCCGATGGTCAGACGACCTCAGAAAGGCTGCTGGAAAAGATTGGATGGGGAAGGCAGAGAATCAGATGTTGTGGAGCAAATTGGGAGAGGCCTATGTCCAGCAGTGGACTGCAATAGGCTAATGATGATAAATGATGATGATAAATTAAATAATCAAATTATAAATAATATGATCAATTACAAATACGACATTTATCAATATAATATCAAAATAATTTATTGGACGATAAGAAATAACGCTGTCTACACCTTCGGCTATCATTGGTAAGAAGTTATGAAGCTTTTTTTTGCAGATACCAGAATAAGGTAAGGGTTTCTTAAGTGCATATTGTAATTAACAGAAATTCATTTTAATTAGCAGCAAGCCGATTCTTTAAGAGCCCCTTCACCTTCTCAAGAAATTGTACGTATCAGAGTCATTAAATTATTGTCAACACAAATTGGTGTGCTTGTAACAAAAATGTTACAATTAATAATAAATCATATTTTCGTTTCATTCAATTTTGAATCTTAGGCTCATACAAATAAATACTTCACTAAAAGCTTTATAAAAAATATTGTCTGTATATTTATATTGTCCCAAAAATGGCTCTGGAGCGGTTAATATGAGGCACAAACAATTTCTCGAGTCTTTCACACATTGTATGTAAGACTAGCTGACCCGACGAACTTTGTTCCGCGTCGGAAGTAATAAATCTAAAATTTTTGTCCAAAAAAAGTAGCCTTAAATCACTCGTTATTACACCTGCCAATAAAAATGCAGTCATAATCGGTTCAGACATTTCAGATACTACCCGGAACTAACAGGAAAAATTTTTAAAAAAATGTAATTTTGATGGATGTATATAAATTCATATGAGTATAGTAAAAAGCAGTTACTTCAATATTACAAACAGACACATTAATTTTATTTATATGTATGGATGTTAAAATGTTTCAACTCCATATAATTTTGTCTTCAGTTAAAAAAACATTCTCCAGTTGTAGATAATGAAGTTTTTAACGAGTGACAGAGGACAGAAGGAAGATTTATTGCATCACTAATGATCGTCGGTTAAAAAGAAAAAGTATATAAAGAATGGACCCGAAATACTCCTAATTACTCTATATTGAATCGGTTAAATTCGTAACAGCCTCAGCACTTTAAGCAAAAGTAGAACGTTTTATATGGACAATATAAAATATTGTTATTTTCAGTCTTTTAATAAACATAACTTCACGCCTTTTTCTACCCGAATGTGTAGGCAGTGGCTGTTAAGCCTCGACTCGCCATTATGTTTACGTCCCAAATGGAATAGGTGGCGAACCTATTAAATAATTATGACAAGTCATTGGTGTGATCCAGGATTCGAACCCGCGACTTCTGGATTCAGAAGCGGGGTGCTAGACTCTAAATTAAACTTTAATTTATTAAATCAAGTCTGTATTTATAAGTATTGAGTCATAATGTGTCTACGTTACGACTACCGGTTTGTAAGGATTTTTTAAGCTGATTAAAAGTTATTTAAACCGATTAAGATACAGACGGATAAGGTTAAATTGAGATACACGTGTTAAATTAAGATACATAACTTCACACCAAGTCCCTTGCGAGGTAGGCGGAGAGAACAGATCGCCATAAGGCACGATTCGTACACGTGTCACTGGCTTCTTAGACTTTCATAACTTTGGTTATACATGTCAGTTTTTAAGGCTTCTTATATCACCTTCTTCCAGGACTCGCTCTATTTCGTCATGATCGTGTCATGGATGTACTTAGTGCTTAGTCAATCTTGCATCATCCATTCTTCCTACATGTGCAAACCTTCGGAGCATGCCGTTCTTTACTTCTAGACCGACACTCTCTTTCAATACAACTTCCATCCTTACGACCTTGTTTTGCACGCGGTCAGCGAGTGTCACGACGCAAATTTTGCGCAGTGCCCTCAGCAAATGCAGCCTATTATTAGGCTTTTTTTAATTAGATTTTTCACCAATTTTCTTCATACAGAATAAATTAATGGTTGCCGTATTCCTATGTTCAAACATCGGTTACAATTTAATTTCTTTCCTCGACTCTGACTTCCTTCCATTTATTAATTGTATCTACTTAGACCTAATTTATAATGATAATAATAATAATGTTCTTTATTCATTTGCACAAAGTTTCACAAATTCGGGGTTGGGGCTACCTTTAAGGTATTAAATACCTGTGCTAGGTAGGCTCCACTTCCTTAACATATGAATAGGTAACATAGAAACATTTTATTAACAATAAAAATAGATCATTTCATAATCTAAGTAAGTCCAAGATTAAATTTATTTTATTTTATTTTTTTATTGCGATATAATATATAGCTTCTTTTTCTTTGGATACTTACAGTGATTATTCAATTAATAAATATAAATAAATAAATGAAGAATAAATAAATTAATAACAAAATAAATAAATAAATAACACATACATACATAACTTCACGCCAAATCCCTTGCGGGGTAGGCAGAGAGAACAGAGCGCCATAGGGCACGATTCTTACACACCTCACTCGCTTCGTTGACTTTCATAACTCTTTTCATTGGAAGGTGATGTTAAGAGCCTCAAAAACCGACGCGCGTGTCGGTTTTTGAGGCTCTTAACATCACCTTCCTCCAGAACACGTTCTATTTGGTCTTGGAATGTGTATCTTGGCCGTCCTCGACTCCTACATCCGTCCGCTTTTGCATTGTATATCTGCTTAGTCAGTCTTGCGTCAACCATTCTTTCTACATGTCCGAACCATCGGAGCATGCCCTTTCTTACTTTTACACCGACACTCTCTTTCAAAATAAATAATAAGAAAGTAAATGAATAAATATCGATAGACGATTGTGTGTGTGAGTGTGTTTGTGCTTGCATGTGCCTATCAGCGTGTATATATGTTTGTATAGTACAGTCACCAATTAAATTTAGCATCGATTCAATTTCTTCGTACCGCAATGCCATTAGCCAAATATGTACTATTCTTTTGCATTCATAAATATCATCATCATCATTAGCCTTCTTGAGGTCCACTGCTGGACATAGGCCTCCACCATAGAGCGCCACAACTGCCGGTCCGCTCAATCATGGGGGATTTTTGCCATAATCGCAGGCGAGTTGGCGATCGCAGTAAGCTGTATTTTATTAAGAGAGAATGCTGCTGCCCATTCATCTAGCTTTTTACCCTTAGTCGCCTTTTACGACACCCACGGGAAGAGATGAGGTGGCGGTATTCTAAGCCGGCGCCACACAGCCTATTCATAAATAGACTTTGGGAATATATTTAAAATTTTGTTAACTTGATTGTAAATATAGCTGCTTAGTTTAATATACTGATGCCTGGCAAATGTAGTTTTAATTGTAACAGATTTGGCAACATTATGTTTTAATCTCTTCCTAGTTAGTTTGCTGTCATATGGGATCGATTTGTGCATTTTTAAGATAACTTGCAGTACATACAACTTCCTACCACTCAGAATTCCACCACACACTCCCCTTCCTCATCCTTTCCTATCCCCTATCCCTTAAAGGTCGGCAACGCAACAGTAACACTATATCTGTTTCTGGTGTCCATGGGCGGCGTTGGTTGCTTACCATCAGGTGACACGCCTGCTCGTTTGCCCTTCTATCATATAAAAAAAAATAGTTCATAACTTTTAAAAGTGATCTTTGAGCGCTTTCAACCAGTAGAAACTCCGTCTTTGCAGCTCCACCCCATATTGTGATACAGTAACAGATCACAGACTGAACCAAAGCTCTATAAATGTTCTGTAATAATTTACTGGCAGCTACATTTTTTAATACCTGGAAAACCCTAATTTTTCCCTAAGTTTTCTTATTCCATTTGAAACTAGCATTATTGGGCTATGCCATGCGTTGATCCAGCATTACACCCAAGTATTTAACAATCGTATTAAAACGTAAAAATAAATATTACAATCATTTCAATATAATACAATCAATTGACCGCACTATGACATTTGCAAGGCACGGCTAATAAGACACATTTCTCAGGTAGGGTGTACCGCCGATTGTGTAGAATGGGACACCGAAGCGCCTTTTGTGGTGAAAGACGGACAATGGGCATAGTGTCAATTCAAGCCAATCTTAGCTATGACTTACATGGAAATATGGACTTTAAAGTAACTATCTCCATTATTATTATTGTTCTAGAACACAAATGTCAGTTGCTCAACTTGGATAATAGATGGCGTTTATTTGTGTCAGTAAAAATATAATGACTGAACTCATTTCAAATTTCAGCCAAAATCAGCAATCGATTTAGGATACATTTATAAAATGACACAAAATACGTACAGATTTATAATTATATACTTCTAGATAGATAAATCGATGTCATGGCAATAGGTTATGACTGAAAACGAATTATGACTGAAAATTTTGTGCCAGGTGTATTGCAATAGGCTCGTCACTTATTCCATTTGGGACGTAAACATAACGGCGTGATGATGCTTAACAGCCGCTGCCTACACCTTCGGGTAACAAAAGGCGTGAAGTTATGTTATGTTACAATAATAAACTCAGATCTTAGTTCTCTTTTCTGCCATTGATTGCGCTAAAATTTAAGACGTACCAATGATTACGCATATACGCGTTTCGGCTATTATTAATACACTTAAAGTTGAAAAAATAAATGACAAAAATCTCGAAAAAAAAATATAAATTATATCAACTAGTGTTTATTATTAAACAGAGTTATCAAAAGCAACAAAACTTCTCGCGTAAGGATTTAAACAAGCATTTCCTAAAAAATAGCGCCCTCTACTGGCGAAAATTCTTTTCACTAATTGGAGACCATTCGTTCAGCATTACTTTTTTTAAAGCTTAATATAATTTCCAATACATTAATAACAAATTAAGTTGTCATATTGCCAATGATAAGCTTCCGCAGATAATGGAAAACTACGTTCGGACCTGCACTACAACGACATCTGTTGGATTGCACTCAAAGAGTTGGGAGTAGAGTTTTGTTAAATATCAAACATAATTAATTGTAAGCGACCTTACAAAATATTTCCTAGTAAATCTTATTAGACCATATTATTTTCTTAATCATCGTAATACATACAAGTTTTATTTATTTCCCGTATCTGTAGCAATAATATTACTACTAATAAATATTTCCTCGATTCACTTTGCAATTAAATTATCAGACCAGGAAACTATTACTCATAACTAGTATTAATCTGTTATTAGTATTATTTGTACATATGTAAAATGATTTTTATTTATAAAGTGGGCAGTGATCTGATTGAATGGTCTGATATTGTCACGAAATTCCATATCCTATCGAAGCTTATTAAGAATGTACGAGATTTAAATGGAATATGGTTACCTTATCATCAGGCTTATTTATCTTTTTTATTTAAAAAAAGTATGAATATACATTTTATTTAACATAGTCTTATTTTAAAATTAATATAGGCAGTAGTGTTTTGAGTTATTAACTAAAACATTTGATGGCCGGTAATAGGTGACACGTCATCAACAATAACTTCAAGATAACTTCACGCCTTTTTCTACCCGTAGATGTAGCACGATTCGCTGAATCGTTATTAGTAGGGGAGTCCGGACCGCTAAATGTTCAGTTACTTAAGCGTCATGGAGACCGATTAGATTGTGAATATTTGGGCCTAAAACGAATAATTTAAGTTTCATTTTAGTTAGGAGGGGAGCGTGTGCTAATTTAAAAAAAAAATCATTCACCTAAAAATACTCGAGCGCCTCAGACATTCACGGTGTTTATCCGTTTTTCTAACAACCGAGAGATATTATTCTGACGAGCAATTAGGGGAGGATGGCTGTAGAAAAGGGTAGAAAAAAAAAAACAAAAAGTTATTCGAGCGTGTCAGAATATCTGGATTTGGAAACAGAGGCGCGGAGTTTCAATCCAGTCAACCCAGTTCTCAGCAGCTGTGCGCACCACACTTTGTTTATGACCTTACCCATGAAAATCGTCAAATTACATACATACATACATACATATATAAGCTCACACCTGTATCCCATGGGGGTAGGCAGAGACTTAGGCTTTCCACAAGCTACGATCCTGACACGCATCTTTCGCCTCATCCACAGTTACACATCTCGTCACGCATTCGCGTCGGTTTGGGGTGCTACCCATTTTTCCTTTTTTAAACAGACCATTTATTTGGTCGTGGTAGCTCCGTCTTGGTCTCCCGATCCCGACCCTGCCACTTACATTCGCTTCGTATAGTCTTTTAGTCAGTCGGCTTTCATCCATTCTTGCAATATGACCAAACCATCTTAACATACTTCTCTCCACTTTGGTCACCACATCATCCTTTTACTTGCATTTCTCCCTTATCACGCTATTTTTCATTCGATCCGCAATGGTGACTCCACACATACTTCTCAGAGAACGCATTTCCACTGCATTCACCTTACTTTCATGCTTCGCCTGCCACACCCAACACTCACTCCCGTATGTGAGAGTTGGTACTAACACACCATTGTAAATTGTCTAGCGTGCCTATTCAGACACAGCCTGACTACGCATCAAGGCATGCAATGCACCATTAACTCTATTACCCGCAGTCACTCTCCTTTCAATATCTTCCTCACATTTTCCGTCTCTTGTAAACATACTTCCCAAATATAAAAACTTATTCACTTGCTCCAATTTCTCGCCATCTAATATCATATCACACACTGACCTCATTCTCTCTCTCCACAACCATAACTTTCGTCTTGCTTACATTTATTTTCATACCTCTTAAATCGTCAAATCGTCAAATTATCGAAATATATTCTGTTTTGTTTGTAAATAACTTACCTGGCCTTAATCTGACGCGCTCATGTTTTTCTGAGGATCGATTTTTTTACTATTCTAACGATCCTGTTGTCCTCGGAGCACGCCCTCATATGTTGTATGTTAATATTTAGTAGGAGTACATCACAAGGAATAAGGTTCCTCATATATTTTTCTGACGCGCTCGAGTAACTTTTCAAATCCCCACTTGGGTTCGCCTACGTCTCAAAATGGAATTGGTGACGGACACTATTGCCTTACACCGGGCACAAAGTTGTCAGTCATCGATATTTATCACACATAACATCCGCAAAGAATGCCGCCAAATCATTGTTGTGAGTCCGGAATCGACTCTGTTTAATTTTATTACATATTTATAACTTCCCAAAAGATTTTCCAGAAGACGTTGGTGGTTGAACACACAACGCTGTTGAAATAAAAAATCTATTAAAAAATTATAGCTGTTGAAATTGTTGTACACTTTGATTATGATCTCTATGGAGAATTTACTGTATTAGTAGCTGATTTAATATACTATAAAAGGATTCAAAATACTTAATACTTTGACAGTTGCTGGCGTGACAGTCACTAGGCGCTTAGTAATAAGTAGCTACCTACTTAATTTCATTATACACGTGTCCTTGTTCTGACCTTGCTTTCACACTGATAACGCCATTCACCAAACTTATCTCTTATATAACAACAAAACGTTTAAATATCAGAAAAGGTCAAGCTTTTTTTTAACATATATTTTTTCCGCTGAACTGTACTAAAGATCGATTGGAGATTTTATCTTGATGGATCAGTTCAAGGCTGCAAGAGATTGTCACTTGATTTTTTGGTGTGTCACTTTCGAAAATATTTCAAAAATATTATATAATTATTTCATACCTTACTTTTGCTTTTGCTGGTGATTTATTGTTTTTTTTTTTAATGCAGACTTTATTTTTAACAGTGGTAGAATCGCTTAGTTCGTTGGTTGAACCACGACCTCTCACAATAACGGCGTAAAGTGATTCATGCCGCGTTTTTTGGTGAGAGCCCAACCCCTTGTCCTCTCCTCTCCCCTTTCCACCTTCGAGCCCTTTCCTATTCCATTTTTAGGGCCGGAAGAGCAACTGTAGAGATAGAGATCAGTGTTACAGATCTCTATGAGCAGGTTTGGTTGCTTACCATCAGCCAGCCAGCTAACTTGATCATATCCATATCAAATAAAAAATAAAAAGTATTTACGATGGATACCTAATATTTTTTTTTAAATATATGTGTACAGAAATATATTTGCGATTGAGTAGTTTTAAACAAAAGCTTTACAAATAAACTTACCTTCACATTTATAATATAAGTAACAATATTGACAGTAGAGAGATGATTTTAATTAAATAAAAGTTGTCTTAATAATTTAAACATTTTCTAGCAATACAAATGTTTAATATAAAAGTATGTTCTCTATGTTATACCTATTACCTATTTTGATGCAATTGAAGACACTAATGACTTTAGAATTTTAATGATAATTTTAGACCAATCAACGATTGCGAGGCTTCGCATGTCTGTTCTTATTGGTTTAAAAGACGACGTTACCTTTCGAAGTAACAAAGCGTCTATTACAGATTAGTAATCATTGGTAGAACCAGAGTTCAGATACTAAAGTTTATTTATGTTAATGTCGTTAAAGTTCACAGTTATTCCTCATTTGACTGAACGGAGTTATGTATTGTGTATTTAACTATATTAAAATATAACAACTAGCTATACCCAGCAAAAGGTTTTCTTGCCTCTTGATTTTAAAGTATTTTTGTTTCATAAAAAACATAAACATCAACTTATGATTAAAAAATAATATTTGTGGGGTTTAATTAACCCTTAAAATTTAGGGGGTTAAAAATAGATGTTGTGAGATTCTCAGACCTATTGCAATATGCATACGAAAATTTCGAAAAGACATTAAAAAATAAAAAAAATAACATTATTTCACACATATTTATAGTCTCGGTGGT
Source organism: Euproctis similis (assembly GCA_905147225.2). Classification (NCBI taxonomy): domain Eukaryota; kingdom Metazoa; phylum Arthropoda; class Insecta; order Lepidoptera; family Erebidae; genus Euproctis; species Euproctis similis. The sequence continues at coordinate 10,214,764 of LR990122.1, forward strand.
CCAGTGGTCGTGCACGCCGCTTTTGAATCCGTAGGTCAGGGTTTCGAGACCTGGCACTGGCTCACACCAATAACTTTTTGGAATTGTTTTCAGAAGTTATGTGTGATAAACATCGATGACTGAAAACGTTGTGCCCGGTATGGCAATAGGTTCACCACCTGTTCCATTTGGGACGTAAACATTACGGCAAGACGAGGCTTAACAGCCGCTGCCTTCACCTTAGGATAACAAAGGCGTGAAGTTATGTTTATTTTTTTTTACACATCTGATATAAATAATAGCAAGAAATATTCGTGTAATTTTTTTTTTATAACTTCATGCCTTTTTATCCTGAATGTGTAGGCAGCGGTTCGCCCAATTTTCACGTCACGAATGAAATATATGGCATAACCGGGCACAATCTTGTCAGTCATCGACATTCATCACACATAACGTCCGAAAACACTTGCGAGAAGACGTCAGTCTTGTAAGTCTTGATTCGATTGACCGACTTCTCTGATATAGAAGCGGAGCGCTCGACTCCTGGACCACCAAGGCTAGTTAGTTACTAAGAGTTTTGATAAATATCTGTCAGATTAAGATAGAGTCTCAAAGTCATCATCATCAGCCTATTACAGTCTACTGCTGGACATAGGCCTCTCCCAATGTGTCTTTTCCAGCAGCCTTTATGAGGTCGTCTGACCATCAGGCTGGTGGGCGTCCTACGTTACGTTTACCAAGACGCGGTCTCCACTCTATGACCTCACCAGGTGCCTTGTTGTTCTGGAGTTGCCCGAGAGCCGCACTAATCTCGCTTTCTGTGATATCGGTGTATGTCCTCACTATAGTGACGCGTTAGCGGGGGCTCTGTGGACATCATCGCTGTGTTCCCTCGGCTTGGTCATCCGTGTGGAATAAAGGAGCCCACAAAAAGATTCGATCTCTGCGAGAATCTCGGGCTTAGAGGTGACGACACGTCCATCCGCAGTTTTCAGCTTCGTCAGATGGGACCTTCCAAGCTGCTGAGCGAACACTTTCGAACCTTTGTTGCGGTCGATCGCGTTCTCGATTTCTCGAGTATTCGATCGACGAAGGTCGCGCCGCATCAGCTTTCTAAGATGCTGGTTTAGGCTTTTCCATTCTGACGAAGACAGCTGATCGGATGGAGTTTCTCGCCTTTGCCTCATTAGCTCGAGTGTCTCAGCAGAGAGCTTGGACTCCTTTTTCTGCGATCTCGGGAACAACCTTTGAGACACTTTCCTCAGCGTATTAACCACAGTGTCGACTTTTTAGTCCACGTTGCCTGTGGTTTCCAGCAGGTAGAATCGATTTGTAAGTTCCATTTGGAACTGTTCGGTTTCGGCTATTTGGAGTGGCGCAGGTCGAATAATAGACCTTTTCTTCGGGGTCCTTTCAGCTTTTAAGTTAATATTTAGAGAGCCTCGAAGAAGTCGGTGATCACTTCCAGTATTGAACCTGTGGATCACAGACACATCTCTAAATACTTATTTAAGCTTACTATTCGTAATGATAAAATCTATCTCGTTCCTTGTCACAGAATCGGGGCTTCGCCAAGTACACCTCCTGTGGAGACTCTTCTTGAAGAATGAATTCATCAAGAAAAGCCCTTCAGACTCTAGGAAGTTGACCAACATCTGGCCCCTGTGATTTCGGCACCCCAAGATATATGGACCGATTTTGGTTTTGGCCGCGTTCTTGCACTCCCACTTTGGCATTGAAGTCCCCCATAACAACGTTGTAGTGAGCCTTGGCGGTACCATGTATTGCTTTTGAAATATCCTCGTACATATTGCAAAAGTATGTCGAGGTCGGCGCATATACCTGTATTACCTTCAGGGTGTACCTGTTGGTGAGTTCCAGTACAAGGTACGCTACCCTGGTTGACACACTACTGATCTCCACAACGCTGCTAACGAGGTCCTTGTGAACGAGGAAACCGACAGCCCCCTGGGAGAGCTGGTCACCTTCCCGAAAGTAGAGTAAGTTGCCTGACTGTAGGGTTATCGTGTCCTGCCCCTTTCGCCGGACTTCAGATAGCCCTAGAATATGAAAGTTCAAGCAACCCAGCTCTACCTTGAGTTCGATGAGGTGTTGGTCCAGCCGAAGACTGACGTTATAAGTCGCCACGAGTAGTGGTTTTTGGCAGCCTGCCGTAACCCGGAGATTCTTCGCACCCCCTGTCCCACCTTTACCACGACCGCTGTCTTGGCCGGGAATAGCGGGACCACCGGGAACTGGGGGCCGTTGAATTGATGCTTTTTTCATAGAGAGGTTTATGCCCACAGTCCCCGAACTGGGCAAATGGGTTGGAGACCGCGGGGTAAACCTCTTGTAGATAGGCACGCTGCTGCCCGCCCCCACCAAGAACATTTAGGTTGACCCATATTTTAGAATGGTTATCCCGCCATTTATCGGTGTTGTGCCGTGTGAGCTTGTCAGCCATATGTTTTTCTTTCGCTCCCGGCTGACTGTGAGTGGTGCTCTCATTAAAATACACACTTTATTTTTGTAACCATTCTAATAATTATTGTGAGTTTATATTTTGGACATGCATATTTTTATAATGACTCTTGACATTCCGCAGTAATTGCATAAGTAAAATACTATCTTTTCTACAAACTTTATTCAGAACCGTATTATCGTGTCCTGCTTCATTTGCTTAAGAACATAGGGTTGAACAGATTGATTTATATATAAGATTGGTTATATAATATACAATTTTGCACAGTGGTAGAGCCAAGCAGTTCGCTGCATGAATGGGCCGGCTCGACCGGTGAAAAACCACGACGACCACGATAGTGTTACAGTTGCGTTGCCGACCTTTAAGGGAGTAGGATGGGAAAGGATGGGGAAGAGAGGTGGGCCTCCGGGTACCTCTCTCACCGAATGAAACGAGGCATGAGCTACTTTACGTCGATCTTCTGAGAGGTCGTGGTATTTCACCGGTCGAGCCGGTCCATTCATGCAGCGAACTGCTTGGCTCTACCACTGTACTGTATGTAAGATCAAAAAATATCTGTCAACCCTAACAAGTGCTTTTACATACTTATCTAGTAACTGCAGTAATTAGAGTACAGACGTGAGAATTCCAACATTAGTTCTGATGTCAGATCTTCACGACTCAATTTTATCACACAATTGCGTAATTGGACTAATGTTTTTGTTAAATTGCTAAACCGCTTAGTTGGAAAAATGACTCATTTACCGTCCTAGTGGGACAATTTAGATTATTTTACTTTATTTATTTTATCACGAATATACTAAACGCGAAATCCCTTGTGGGCTAGGCAGAGAGAACACAGCGCCATAAGGCACGATTCCAATATACACGCGTCGATTTTCAAGTCTCCTAACATCACCTTCCTCCAGGACTCGTATTTGTCATGAAAGGTATGTTATGGCCGTCTTCGACTCCTATATCCGTTCGCTTTTGCAGTGTATATCCGCTTAGCCAATATTGTATCATCCATTTTAATTACATGTCCAAACCATCGCAGTATAGGGGATTAGTTATCACCTATAATTTATGTTTATTAATTGAGAATGGCACAACTATGTATGTTATAAAGATAGTTATATAATTTCTTATTTCACAAATTAAGTTTATAATGTATTAACAGTCTAATGTTCTGAACGATATTGATTATTTACACTGCACTGAACTATGATTACAATGAGTCTTTGTATATGGTTTGTTTACATTGAGAGTGGCGAGAAATTTATATAAAATGCGTATGAACGGTCTTCTAGTAGGTGTGCGACTGTTTGTGACTTGATCGGATGAATGAGTTCATTGTATGTGCATTATTGTATACTTTGGTGGTTGTAACTGCATCATGAGGTAAATGATAAATATTGAACTTAAATATAATTATATAAATTATGGAAATATTCTTTTGGTGGAGGTTCTCCACATCACTCCCCTGCCGAGACCGGTTCACGGTCGATAGTAGTCTGGAAATCTTACTCTTCTACCACTTCGTGTACTTTTTTCAATTTCTGTGGAAGGTGGTGGTACTGGTACTATTTCTGTTGGTTTAACGGTTGGTGTTTGATTTGTGCTCTCTTCGAAGGCGATGTAGGCTGGTTTTAAGCGGTCAATGGTCACCGTTTCTTCTTTATCTTGCACTTTTATTTTGAAAACTTTAGAATTTCTTTCTAACACTTTGTATGGGCCTGTATATGGTGATAGAAGTGAGCGTTTTTCGGGACCTCGACGAAGGTATACATACTCGGTTTGCCATAAGTCTTTAGGTATGTAGAAATATCTGTTGCTCTGGTGGTTTGTTGCAGGTGTTGGTGTTAAATGTGCGAATTGTTTTCGAAGACGTTCTACAAAGTTGGCTGCATCGAGTGTATGTGTGGATGTTGGCGCGAAAAACTCTCCAGGCAACCTCAGTGGTTCACCGTAGACTAGTTCTGCTGCTGATGATTTGAGGTCTTCTTTCCAGGCTGCTCGTATGCCGAGTAAAACTATGGGTAACGTCTCTGTCCATTCATTTGAGTTGTGGCAGACTATGGCTGCTTTTAGTTGCCGATGTAGTCGCTCCACCATTCCATTACATTGTGGATGGTACGATGTGGTGTTGCGATGTCCAGCACCGATGAGTGACGTCAGGCTATTAAATAGTTGTGATTGAAATTGTTGTCCTCTGTCTGTGGTGATTGTTGCGGGACATCCAAATCGTGATATCCAACCATATACGAAGGCTCGTGCGCAGGTTTCGGCTGTGATGTCTGCTATAGGAAAGACTTCCGGCCAGCGTGTGAAACGATCGATTGCAGTCAGACAGTATCTGTAACCGTTAGAGTATGGCAAGGGGCCTATTATGTCAATGTGGACTTGTAAAAAACGTTGGGAAGGACTAGGGAATGAGCATAAAGGAGAATAAGTATGACGGGTAACTTTCGATATTTGGCAATCTGTGCATTCTTTTGTCCATCTCTTGCAGTCTTTTTGAACTCCAGGCCAAACAAATCTTTCGGCCACTAGTTTAGCGGTTGCTGCTGATCCTGGGTGGCTTAACTCATGCATCTTGGAGAAGATTTGTTTACGGAATTTCGGTGTAATATATGGACGAATTCTGTCTGTTGATACGTCACAGTAGACTCTGCCATGCTTTCTTAAGGTGAGTGCTGTTTCTTTTTTTAACAATTCTTGCAATTCAGGATCTTGTTCCTGATCTGTTGCAAGATCTGCGTAGGTAATGGCTTCTGTAACTTCGTCAATTCTCGATAATGTATCCGCTACCACGTTGTCACTTCCCTGTATGTATCCGATGTCTGTAGTATATTGGGCTATTAAATCTAGATAACGGAATTGTCGTGGTGAGCATTTGTCTCGTTTTATTGAGAATGCGAAAGTAAGTGGCTTATGGTCGGTGTAAATTGTAAAACTTCTAGCTTCTAACATGTGTTTGAAATGTTTTATTGCTTCATAAATTGCTAGTAACTCTCTGTCGTACGGGCTATATTTGATTTGACTTGGTGAAAGTTTACGTGAGAAGAATGCTAGAGGCTTCCATACGTCTGAAACTTTTTGTTGTAAGACAGCACCGATGGATTGGTCAGAAGCGTCTGTAAAAAGGGCTAGTTCTGCCTGAATGTCTGGATGTACAAGTAGAGTGGCATCTGCAAGGCTCTGCTTGCACAGTTCAAAGGCTTTTAGCATCTCTTCTGACATTTTTATTGGGGCTGCACCTTTATTGTTGTTCGTGAGGGCTTCATTCAGTGGAGCTTGCAGTTTGGCGGCGTGTGGAATGAATCTTCGATAGTAATTTATCATTCCTAAGAATCTTCTTAATTGTTTGGCTGTTGTTGGTGGTTTCAGGTTTCGTATGACTTCTATTTTGTCTTCCAGCGGTCTGGTACCTTCTGCTGTTATATGATAGCCTAGGAAACAAACTTCTGGGACGCCGAAAATAGATTTGGAAGAATTTATTAACATTCCGTATTTTGATAGTCTTTGAAAAAGTTGTTCCAGGTTTTCCAGGTGTTCGGCTTCTGTTTTGGAGTAGACTAAAATATCATCAGAATAATTGTATATATTGCTCATTCCTTGCAACACTTCATCCATAAAACGCTGAAAAGTTTGCGCTGCATTCCTCAGGCCAAAGGTCATGAATGGGAATTCGTAAAGACCAAATGGAGTTGTTATGGCGGTTTTGGGTATATCTTCTTCAAAAACAGGAATCTGGTTATAAGCTTTTATTAAATCTACCTTCGAGAATATGGTAGCTCCTGCGAGGTCATAAGAAAAATCGTTGATGTGACGCATTGGGTAACAATCTGGTATAGTTCTCGCGTTTAAGGCGCGGTAATCACCGCACGGTCTCCACCCATCGTCTTTCTTCTTAGCTAGATGTAGTGGTGATGACCATGAGCTCTCGGATCTTCGTGCCGTTCCGTTGTGTAACATTTCGTCAAATTCTTTCTTGGCGATTATCAGGCGGTCTGGGGCTAAACGACGTGGATATGCGTTCACAGGTGGTCCAGGTGTCGTCCGTATGTGGTGTTTCGTGCTGTGTTTAGGTTCTACTGGTGTACCAGCGGGTCTCGTGATGCTTGGATACTTCTTGAGAAGTTGGTGATATACTGAGTCACCCGTGACAGCTTTGATGGTAATTGTATCTGCTTTTGTATTAGAATGTGGCACGGTAACAGACAGGCTAGTTAAATTATCAACAAGACGATGATGACGGCAGTCGACTAGTAAGTTGTAATGGCTTAAAAAATCGACGCCTATTATCGGTTTCTTCACGTCAGCTACAACAAATCGCCATACAAAATCACGACGTAAACCGAAGTCTAAATGTAGTTGTATGTATCCATAAGTGGAAATTTTAGTGTTGTTCGCGGCATAAAGTTCAAATTCTGTTTTATTACGGTGTCCTCGGGTCACTGTTTTAGGGAATACACATAAATCAGAGCCTGTGTCGATGAGGAACTCTAACTTAGTCTTCTTATCGGTGACAAAGAGGCGGCCGTTACATTCGTGGCAGTCATTAGCCGCCGCTACTGACTGCCGCTGGCATTTCCCTGATAACTGCAGGGTCGCGTGCACTTTATGGCTTTACTGCCGAATTTATTGTGATAATAGTACTGACCGTTATTCCTCCTTTGTGATTGGGATCGTGATCTTGATCGTTGCTGGTAAGATTCTCTGTAACGCCACTGTGGACGTGACTGGAGTGCTCTAAGAACTGCTACTTGCTTGGTTAGCTCTGCAATCTGCTTGGCCATGGCTTCCATTGCTACCTTAAGCGACGGGACCGGAGTTTGTTGTGCCATTATTAAATTTATTTTCACACTGTTCTATTCGGGGTCACCAGTTTATAGGGGATTAGTTATCACCTATAATTTATGTTTATTAATTGAGAATGGCACAACTATGTATGTTATAAAGATAGTTATATAATTTCTTATTTCACAAATTAAGTTTATAATGTATTAACAGTCTAATGTTCTGAACGATATTGATTATTTACACTGCACTGAACTATGATTACAATGAGTCTTTGTATATGGTTTGTTTACATTGAGAGTGGCGAGAAATTTATATAAAATGCGTATGAACGGTCTTCTAGTAGGTGTGCGACTGTTTGTGACTTGATCGGATGAATGAGTTCATTGTATGTGCATTATTGTATACTTTGGTGGTTGTAACTGCATCATGAGGTAAATGATAAATATTGAACTTAAATATAATTATATAAATTATGGAAATATTCTTTTGGTGGAGGTTCTCCACAGCAGCATGCCCTTTCATATTTTCACACCGATACTCTCTTTCAATTCAACTTTCTTCCTCACGAGCTTGTTTTTGGAGCGGTCTGCGAGAGTCACTCCGCAGATTCTGCGCAGTGCCCTCATTTCGACTGTGTTTATCCTATATATATTTATCCAACTTAAATTTGAAACATTCTGGGACTGCTTTAAATAATTGTCAAATAATCCACAAACTCCATTGGAGTTGTGAGTGGCTACTAAGAGTATTTTACCTTATATGGACCCTGGAGCTTAGAGTACTGCGTTTGAATTATGTTTTGGTTTACGCTCCTGGATATATCTTGCAAAGATCGATCTATGACAGCAAGTTTCACCACCTTTTATCATACATGATGCCAAAACAGTTGGGTACGTAGAGCCTTAATTGACGCTGCCTACTCTTTTAAGTATTTAAGGTATGCAGATGTAAAAAACCAGTAGTAGAGCCACGCAGATCAATGCATGCCAATCATGCATTGAGCTGCGTGGCTCAATACTGGTTTTGGCATGCTCGACCAGTGAAATATCACGACCTCTTAGAATATTGATGTAAAGTGGCACATGTTGCGTTTCATTTGGTGAGAGATGTCTGCAGAGGCTCACCCCGTTTCTCTCACTCTCTTACAGGGGGTCAATACAAATGTAATACTATCAGTGTTGTAGGTGGCTATGAGTGACGGTAGTTGCCTATCATCAGGTCACCCTTGCTTTACCCCATATTCCATAAAAAAGGTGTGTTGATGTTACAGACAGTGATTATATAGATCAATAATTGAACTGTCTTCTGAGACAAAGTTTCTAAGTATCTAATTTAAGAGCCAGGGATTTACAGATGTCTCTGAAAGTAGGTTTCTTTTGTACTAATAGAAATTGAGTTTACTAATGTTAATTTTGAGTGGTAGAACTAAACAGTTCGCTGCATGAATGGGCCGGCTCGACCGGCAAAATAGTATCATATTCCGTTTTTGGCTCGGAGAGAGAGTTGTCTAGATGCCCAACCCCTTGCCTTTTCCCTCTCCATTCCACTTCCGTCCCCTTTCCTATCCCATTTTAAAGGCCGGCACGGTAACTGCAACACTATCTGTATTGCAAGTGTCCATGGGCGGCGTGTCCATCAGGTGACACGCCTGGTCGTTTGTTCTCATATTTCATTAAAAAAAATAGGTAAATGAAAGCAGAAGAATTTAACGTACGTTTTTTTTATTTTCGATGCTTTTACAATATTTGTTTATTTTTAAAAATTAACTTTTTAAATGTTACATTAGGTACAAATGTACTTACAATACGCTCTAGTTCATTGTGACGTATTATTATCCCTATACAAATAGTGCCTTCAAGTGATATGATTACAAATAGTTAGTACTTAAATTTTACATTTATATTGCATATTTTATTGAACATATATAGATATATATATATTTTACAATAGACGAAAGTTTCAAGCTTTAAAAAAAAATTAAGTTAAGTGTTCCATACTGTAAACTGGTGTAACGTAGGACTCCTACAAGACCCAAGGTCAGATGGACTTTAGAAAAGCTTCAAAGGCAAAGAGTGGGATTTAGCAGTGTCCATTAGGAGAGGTCTATGTCCAACAGGGGACTGAGATAGACTAAATAATTGTGGGAAATCTGAAAAAGTAGATTGTCTTTTACAAAAATTAAAAGATTTTGATTTATTACGCTATAACATTATATCATTTACATACATACATAACTTCACGCCAAATCCCTTGCGGGGTAGGCAGAGAGAACAGAGCGCCATTGGGCACGATATCATTTAGAGTTGATAAAATTTATATATTAATAAATAATAATGTAACTATCGTTGTAAACATTTTCTCGCTTTTTAATAGGAAAATTGCATATCTTACTAATTATATACCTACAACATAGGTAGAGAATAGTAACGCGATTAACTGATAGAAAATACTGTAAAGATTTATTAAAAGTGAAATTTTATTTAATTATTTATCTTATAATATAAGTATGTTAATATTCTCTAAAGATACAAATCAAATTTGATTACAGTTCTTATTGGAATTAAAATTTAGTATTTTGAGCTTCGATACAATATAAAACACATGATATGCATTTTTTATCTCAACTCTTTTTTTTTATTTTATGTACAACAAATCTTTTATGTAAATAACAAATTTTTCTTTTATTATTATTATATAGGTATTAACAAAATAATCTTTCATTAATTTCTAAACTTCAATAAAGAAACAAATTCTATTTATAATTCCAAGTTAAGTATCATACTATTATAATGTTTAATTAAAATAATAATTTTTCATCTAAATTAAAGAAAAAAATTAATAATTTCGATAAACAATAGAAAAAAACTTTGGTAATTATGTATTTTTTTTGACTAAAACAAAAAACACATGCCTCCGAAAAAAAATATATTAAGCCAATGTTTGATTTTCGTTATAATATGTTTTATTTTTTAAAATTTTATTTATTTCATTCCTGATTTAAATAAAAAATATTGTAAAAGTGATTATAATTCATTGAGTAATTTTAAAAATCATTTTTAATGCGTAGCGACAATGAAATTTAAGAAAAAAACAAGTCATTATTTTCTTAAATATTAGTAATCAACTATTAGTAATTTAATTTACATATTAAAACAGACAAAACAGATTTATTTACAATTGATAATGAAAATACATTTTAAGTCAATCTTAAGTCAAGATATGAACTAGGAACAAACAGTTATCATCGAAACGACATCGTCTTAACAAAATCCGTACAATAAATTATTTTACATTACTTACAATATATTAAAAAGGAATTTTACATAGCAATCGCGATGTCAATCATTCATTAGCAATGTCTTTACAATATCCGATACTTTTAATATGTTTTTTTCTACGTATGATAGTTATTTTTTTTATTTCATATAATTATTAAAATTTAAATAAATATCATCAAATTATAGTGAACAATATCATTATTGTATATTAACGTATTGTTTTCTCCAAAACCATAGAGAGATCAATGTACCTACCTTTTTTATTTACCTCTATTTGGATGTACTAATTCAATATGTCCAATTGAAAGAAACCAGTAAAACCAGTTAATATATTTTATTTTTGAACGAAATTCAGTAATGCTGGTTACTCGAATGGTGGAGTCCAAAGCGGCGGCAATGGCGGCATTGGATACCCCGAGGGCTATGTGGAGATGGCGAGAGAGGGACGCGGTGCGGCGTGGGGGGCGTGTGGAGATGTCGCCGGGGACGTCCTCACTCCAGGGGAACAAGTCACTTTACCCATAAACGATCTGATGTCATCGAAATACGCATCCTCGCGCTCTGTATCCGCTGAACTTGGAGAATCACCCCCTTCAGCGTCGTGCTTCTTCAGATGACGGTCCAGATTGGTCTGTTGTCCAAAACATCTCTCGCATAGCGGACACCGAAACGGTCTCTCCTTATTATGGATATTCCTCACGTGTCGTTGTAAGTTTGAGGAAATTGAGAATGAACGCTCGCAGTACTTGCATTTGTAAGGCTGCTCTCCTGTGTGGGTGCGCAAGTGGCGAGTCAAATTCGCACTCCTCGGGAATACCTTTCCACAAAATTTGCAAGCGTATCTATCGCGCAGTTTCCCCGAGCCAGAGTTTAGCTCTTGAAATTTTGCGTACGCGCTAGGTTGCCTCTCGGGGCCGTCAGTGCCTAGAAGTGGGGATAAAAAATTGAACGGACTCGGTACATAAGGCGAGTGAGTGGAGTTTAAAATTGATTCTGACGGATGGAAGGACGGAAACCTAGGTCTGTACATGGCATCGATGATATTGCGATGCTGTGGATGAACAGGCATCGGGAAAGCGATTGGCGGGTTGACAAGCTGAGGTGGCGATTCTTCTCTTTTGGGTTCTACAGCCTCCACATCTACGTCAGTGGTATCGTTTTCTGGAGTCTTATTGCGCTCAATCGGGCTGTCGGGCGGAGAATAAGACTTAACCGAATTCCGAAACGAACGATCATCATTCTCAATTTCGGAATCTTTTTCATTCGTTTTCCTGCTCACAGATAGATCTAAGGGTTGATCACCCTCGTCCTTCTTTGTCTCGTCTTCAACATCTGAATACTCCGAAGTTTTATCAACTTCTACAACGTTTTTAGATAAATCTTTTGGTTGTGGTGATTCAGATTTATTTGCTGTAATTTCATTGTTGTTAAGCTTTAGGGAGAAATTGAAAGGTGACCTTCGTTTTGTTTCCTCCCTGGAATAACTATATGGGGTAGTAGTAAGAGGCATTATCGGAGGTGACTGATGTTGGGAAGATTCCTCTCCAGATGGAGAAGAATGTTTATTGTAAAGATTTTGTGATTTGGGTGTAGCTCGATCTTTGTTATAGCTGTCTCTCTTGATTTCGTAGTCTATATCCTTGGGCTTTCTGATTTCTTCCAAGGAATTGGCACTATCCATGCTTTTTACCGATAAACGGCCTTCTTGCTGTTTTGACAGCAAACTAGCACTAGACATAGCTAGATCGTGTTCCATTGCAAGCCTGGCTCCTTGCACATTAAAAAGCAAAGGATTTAAAAATTCGGGCGGGCATGCTGCTGCAGCTGCCGAGAAGAAAGCTGGATAACTCGCAAATGTATTGTAAGGAATCGGCAGACTTGGTCCCCTATACATCGGGAATGGGTTGCTATTGTTTGAAGTATTCATGCCGAGGTTTCTCAGTGGTGGTATTTGTGTCATCTGCCCTCGAAGATTTACTGAAGCTGCAGATGCGGTGTCACAGAATCTCTTATGTTTAGTTAGAGATGCATGGGTTGCAAAAGATTGACCACATTTGCCGCACTCACAAACTGCTCTGCAGGCGCTGTGCATTCGCTTATGACGGCAAAGATTTGAGAACTGGGTGTACGCCTGGAAAATGAAAAAAAACCTTATATTAAAACAACGATTTTTATTTGGTAAAAAATAAGACCATCCAAAGAAAAACAAAACACATATTTATAACAGTTACTAATTACGGAACTTAATTTTAGTAAAGAATTTACCTAAGTACATCTAATAATATAATCTAATAGCATAAGAAGAAAGGTGAAATAATTATCAAAACTCACTTTAAAGCAGACTTGGCACTGGAACGGCTTGATGCTGGAGTGGATGTGCGTGTGCTGCTTCAGGCCCGAGGAGGTAGCGAAGGTCTTGCCGCATTCAGGGCAGGCGTGGCTGCGAGCTCCGACGTGCTGCGCCCGGATGTGGCGCTGGAGGTTGGAAGGATCGGTAAATACCTGAAATAATGTCAGGTTTCGCAAACGGTGAAATATATACCACCAGATTTGATATTTTTTTTATTGAATAATTTAATGAATCAATTGATTTATTTTAGATTCTCAAAGAAGCAAAATGATATTAGAAATTAGCTAGACAGTTTTTTAACGAAAATTGGATTTATAATTTTACTAGTTATATAAATTGGTTTGTATAAAATTATTCCTGAATTCACACCTTAGGACAATTTTCGCAAGGGTATTTCCTAATGTCTGTATGAGCAAGCGCACGGTGTCTCAGCAATAGTGTATGGGTGCTGTAAGCTCGGTTGCAGAGTTCGCAATGATGGGCAGCTGCTGGCTGCGCGTGCTCCTGGATCAAGTGGCGATCAAGACTGTAACAAAATTCATAAAAACCTTATATAAAAATAGCATCGAACCGACTTTAAATGTCAAGGCTGATAAAATTTCCCCCTTGATAATGACATCCGTGTGTATTTTCTAGAGAAAGTTAGTACGAAAATAATACTGGGATATTGAAGGTCGTTTAGATTTAGTAGTAGAGTACAAGGATGGCTGCATTCCGATGTCCATAAATCGATATTGTATTGGGTTTGCGGACTCTTTTGTGAGAAATTATGAGATGGCTCGTTGTCGGTTTTTCCGCTTGCTTATTTTAGTTGTCGACTTTGAAATATTATCGCTGGTATAATTATGGAATTTTTAAAAAGATTTTAAACATTCTTTTGTTGTCTTTGCTATAGCATGAAACATTATTGTTTAGGTCAATTTAATCAGTTATATAATATTCTTTGGTATATAAATTAAGGCTTTTACTACCAGAAAGTGTGGGCAGCGGGAGTTAGGAACCGACTCGCCGATTTTTTACATTATTTTGATTTTGATGATTAAAAAAATTGTTGTTTATATCGACTGAACGGTTTAGTAATACAAGCTTAACAAGCTAACAAATATAACAACATTCGTGTTAACAATACCTGTTAGTTAGGACTACACTGAATACAATACCGTAAATAGTTAGGGGTCACAAAGACCTCAATTTGATATAACAGACATTTTCACGCCGACAAGGCTGTATTTTACCTTCGTTTTATATTCTAATTGTATTTTATGACGCACAGATAATATTTTTGTTAGAAAGTATGAAAATAATATGAATATAAAACTAGATAAGTTTTCACATTCTAAGTGCTGATTCGAGAATTTGAGAAAGCCCAAATGGTTAACATATTATTAGCGCCATCTATTGAAACGCATTTTAATTACATATTTGCTTAGAAATAACTTTTAAAAATGCTATATTTAATAATAAATAAGCTAATTTCATATTAACATATTAACAGTCTCGGTGGCGCAGTGGGCGAGCGCACGGCCTCTGATCCAGAGGTCCGGGGTTCGATTCAAGACACTGGCTCACACCAATGACTTTTCGAAATTGTTTTCGGAAGTTATGTGTGATAAATATAGATGACTGACAAACTTTGTGCCCGGTATGGCAATAGGTTCGCCACCTATTCCATTTGGGACGTAAACATAACGGCGAGACAAGGCTTAACAGCCGCTGCCTACACCTTCGGGTAATAAAAGGCGTGAAGTTATGTTATGTTATGTTATGTAATTTCATATTTTAATCACCTAGTTAAGCTTCATATTGGTTATCTTTAAAAAAAGTTTTCATCATTAGGTAACACGCTCTCGGTAATAACATAACATACGAGTAACTTCACGGCTTTTTCTACCCCAAGGTGTAGGTTATGTTTACGTCCCAAACGGAATAGGTGGCATGGTGTTGGAACCCGCGACCACTGGATGCAGGTGCCGTGTGCTTAACCACTGGACTATCAAGACCTCAAATAACAGTACTTACTGTTATTGTGGTACACACAATAACGAGTGGTGACATTTGGTGGTAAATCTATACCATTTGCAATATCGCTCCCCGATGTCTCTCGGCATAACTGGTCTACCGCACGCAACCCCCACTGCCTTTGGCGATGGTTTTCTAATAATACACCTGTTACATCTTGTCAATACTCTATCTTTGCACCGCTTACATTGCTTGTTTTGTTAATAAATAAATTTTACTTATCCGAATATATGTGTAGATGTACATTGATTTATTCGAAATAATTGTTCGTATTAAGATTATAATACATCGTTTTTACTCTTTATAAACGGCGTCGTTTCGTATATCTTTTAATTAATCTCAAGAAATAGAATCTGCTTGTATATAATATGGTTCCGTCGTTGTATGATGTCGGTCCGATCACTACATAGAGAGTATAATGTGTTATATCTAATATATAAAATTCTCGAGTCTAGGATGTGCGTAACTGAACTCCTCCGAAACGGCTTGACCGATTCTCATGAAATTTTATGTGCGTGTCGGGTAGGTCTGAGAATAGGACAACATCTATTTTTCATCCCCCTAAATCACAAGGGTAGCCCACCCCTCAATTTTTTTTTTTTTTCGACATTTTTCTGTTTCTTATTTTTTTTATAAAACGGGATACAAAAATACATGCAACCCTAAATTTTCAACCCCCTACGATCAACCCCTATTTTTTAAATTTTATTTTTCGGCAAGACAACGTTTGCTGGGTCAGCTAGTTATGATATAAAAATGACAACAGTCAATTAAAGATAAATAAACATGGAAAAGGCTTTTTTTAATTATGTCTCATTTTTCTTGGAATGTAATCTGTAATTAATGTCTATTTGGTTTAAGTCAAATACTAATGTTATTAATATGATTTTTACGGGATAGGGGGGAAAACGAGCAGACATGTCACCTGATAATAAGCAACTAACACCGCCCATGGACGTCAGCAACACATATAGTGCTACTATTGCGTTGCCGACCTTTAAGGGATAGGGTATAGGGGAAGGATGTGGAAGGGGGGATGGGCCTCCGGGTACCTCTCTCACCGAACGAAACGCGGCATGAGCCATTTTACGTCGATCATCTGAGAGGTCGTGGTATTTCACCGGTCCCACCGTCCCAATCATGCAGCGAACTGCTTGACTCTACTACTGTCAAATGAATGGTGCACTATGAATTTGGAACAATATATTATTTTGCGCGTTTTTGTGGATATATAATAAATTTCGATGGGAGGATTGTGATTTTTATGAAGTAGCAAAGCAGGGAGCAGAAACTAGCTTCGAATAATAAAAGCGATTTAAATCAATTTAAAAAGAAACACAACATATTAAAATGTGAATGTAACGTTTGTCTGGTGGTTATTTAGTAGATTCCTAATCAACGTAGGTGGAACTGAGATACAAGTTGTTGCCTCAGGGCTCACTCGCAACAGCGCACTATCAAGTCTTACGATCTACATCAACCACAGTTCTGGCGTTCAATAAGAAAGTGAGTAGATGTGAAGTTATTTTTATAATATCTTCACACTTTTGAGGCCTGAAGGTGTAGGCAGTGTTGATATAATTTATTTTTTTTGATCCTTTGGATTGTGTTACGAACAAATTGAATAGCTCTTTATGAATAGGTAATTTAGAAATCGGTCTACAAGTGACGAAAAACTCGGCTTTTTTGAAGTCGGTCTAATTCCTGCGATAATTTGCGAATCGTATTAATAGTATTGTGATGGATTATTATTAAGTTCTTGTTTTAGAAAAGACCTTTAAGAAAAAAGTACATCCAGTAGACAAAATGAGTCGTACATACATATTAAAGTTGTATTCACATGAAAAATTACCTTTTTTGGTAGCTTCACGCCTTTTTCTTTCTTTCTACCCAAGGTAGCCAGCAGTTTTTAAAGACTTCGATTCAACAATTTTTATACCCTAAATAGGAACCTATTGCCAGACATCGGAATGATGTTCACGGTCATCGATATTTATCACACATAACTTCCGGAAAGAAACTCCTTGATTTAGAAGCAAGGTGCTCATAATCCCGACCACAGAGACCTTATTCTAGAACTAGATTCTTTTTTTTATGGGATAGGACGGCAAACGAGCAGGCGTGTCACCTGATGTTAAGTGACTAGCGCCGTCCATGGACACCTGCAACACATATAGTGTTACAGTTGCGTTGCCGACCTTTAGGGTAGTAGAATAGGAATGGATTGGGAAGGGGAGTGGGCCTCCGGGTACCTCTATCACTGAAAGAAACCCGGCACGAGCCACTTCACGCCGATATTCCTTGATATTTCACCGATCAAGCCGGCCCATTCATGCAGCAAACTGCAAGACTTTACCATTGTCAGATATACAAGTAATATAAATCAAGATTGTGCTAATACTTCGTCATATTGTAATATGTGGTACCTTCAATCACATCAAATGATCTACATGCCCATGCATCGATAACACCCCATCATGGACAACTTTCGTTAAGAGCTGATCTATTAAGCCCAACCCACACGAGTGGCTGATACCATACTGTCCACTAAAATGACGCTACACCTGATTTTACTTTTATTAACTTGTTGTTAGTGATAAAGCCACGCAGTAAACTACATGCATGGGTCGACTCAACACCCGGCTTCCGAATCCAGAGGTAGCGGGTTCGAATCCTGGCTCATACCAATAACATTTCGAAATTAATTTCGAAAGTTATGTGTGCTAAATACCGAAGACTAAAAAACTTTGTGCCCGGTATGGCAATAAGTTCGACATCTATTCCATTTGGGACGTAAACATAACGACAAGTCCAGGCTTAACAGCCACGGCCTACACCTTCGGGTAGAAAAAGGCGTGAAGTTATGCATATGCTATTTTTCCGATTGTATCAATAGTATACTAGTTTCAAAATACTATTATTAAGCATCATTTTAATACCATATCACGCTAATGATGTACCGCTGACGAACTCGCTTACATTTTAATAATCGAATGTAGATCCCGCTCGGAACGCTAACAATCGATTGAGAAATACAGTACCTCACTACACATCTGAATAGATAATATCGATATTAACCATCGGTATAGAATTTTTAGCCAGTTTATCAATCGCACGGATTTCGAACCTGTTATAACTGTTACATATCATCGGTGCCCTGACGGTTCAATCTGCTTCGTAATCTCACAAGTCTCAAGTTGGAATATTAGTTTACACCAATGGGCTTTTTTTCGAAAGTTATGTGTGATGAATGTCCATGCAAGAAGAATCCTCTTATGAAGGGTTTGGTAATGAACTTGTATGGTCACTATCAAACCCCATATTCACATGAACATTTATTTCAGGACTAAGATAGAACCTCCGATCTGTACTCTTCATTAACAACTAAGTCACTAGGTCTATCAAAGAACAACGAAATCATTGAAAGAATATTTAGTATGAAAAGAATTAAAAAATGATAACCCCCAATTCCCCATACTATGTCTTAATAAATTATGCCTTCTGTCGGTGGTCTGGTGTTCGAGTTCACCTCGCTTCAGTATCAAGAAGACCCGGATTCGAATCCGGTCTCATACAAATGAATTCTCGAAATTCTTCTCATAAGTTATGTGTGATAAATATCAATGACTGACAACTTTGTGCCAGGTGTATCTGAATAAGTTCCTGCCACCTATTCCATTTTGGACGTAAATCTCTGCGAATACAAACTCAACAGCCGCTGCCACATACCTTCGGGTAAAAAATGGCATGAAGTTATAACAAAAACATGCCTTCACAATAGTAGTTCAGTGATCCAATGAGCCGATATGTGTAGTTACTTAAAGGTGTGACCGTCACCGCACCTCAAATCATTACAATTGTCAATGCACTCTGAAGAAAGCGAGAGTTGAAAACAAGAGATAGGATAGGAGATTGATCACAACAATAAGACATTTCGTAATATTTATGATGCATTACAAATATTGGGCACATGCGTGACAATATAATTTAATACATCAATAACGCCAGATTTGTTTTGGAGATATGGCATATTGTAGTAGTTGTTTGTAAACGAAAACGACGCTTTTAGTATTGTTCAAGTGAAGGTATAACTTAAATGGACTTGAATATTATCATCGCGGAATAACTGGAAAAATACCACCAAAAAAGGGTTTGATTTCTTCGAGTTTTTACTTTGTTATTTTTTGGTTGGTTGTTGATGGTATGTCGCAGTCTTATCGAGTTACATTCTCTTTCACTTCTTTGTTGTAATATCTGCTTAGGCAAACTTTCATCACTAATTTTATAAATATTCTACCTTTCCGCAGTCTAAATTTAATATCATTAAATGACATGCTATTAATATTTGGAGGTAAGTCTACAATGGCAAAGCCTAGTCTGGCATTGTCATGGCATGTTTAAAAGTTTGTGTTTCCATTTGGGACGTAAACACATTCACACCATTTTGCATCAAGACCTCTCGCACGGAAGTCGGAATGCTAAACCGATAACCTTATAGAGACGAATAAAAATATACGATAAGCTATACATATGATACATCAAAATTACTAATCGATCTCCTTATGCCCTACAAAACATTATAAATGGTTTGAAACAATAGTGATGGGCCAGATAACTGTCGCGACGATATATATATAAATAGTTAGTGTTGTGTGCATGTCGATAATCTTGATCTCTTGCATTATTGACGAGCCATTTCGATAGAATATGATGACACACGCCACATTGTGGACTTCCAACGCTTGTCACACCATAGATAATAAATTCGTGACACATTTTTTTTTTCTGTGATGTGACATTTAGCTTTGTCTATCTGATTATATATCTGTTTACTTGTTTTTTTTTTATTCGCTCGTGTTATTATTTTGCCATGAATACAGCCTTTATTAATACTTTCATTTATACTTTTAAAAGAAGCGTAAGAGATCTAGTACATTGGTGATATCGGAGAAAAATGATTTTTGTCCGATATCTCTAACAAGTACTCAATTGCAACACACTGAGAAGTATTTTTCGTAATTAATTTAATGTCTTTTCGATAAATGAATTGAATTTTCAAAATAATATTATACCAATTAGAAACAAGAAACATTAAATCGACTTAGAAGATATAAGAGCTCCGGTTGACAAAGACACAAATTCAGACTCACTTTTAAATTTTACAGATTTATTTTACTCTATCTTAGTCTCGGTGGCGCAGTGGGCGAGCGCACGGCCTCTAATCCAGAGGTCCGGGGTTCGATTCCAGACAAACAAGATTTATTAAGAAGCCACTTGCATACAGCCAACATTATTTATTAAATTGACAGTATGTTTAGGGCTGTTTAAGATTTCGATAACTTTCTTAAGAGTCTTTTAAATGTCTCGGTGGTCCAGTGGTGGAGCACCCCGCTTCTGAATTCAGAGGTCGCGAGTTCGAATCCTCACATTGGCTCGCTCACACCAATGACTTTTCGAAATTGTTTTCGGAAGTTATGTGTGATAAATACCGATGACTGACAAACTTTGTGCCCTTTATGTATGTGTGTATGTATTATTATTATTATTATTATTATTATGTTATATGTATTTTAATCTATTTTTAAGCTTAAATTTTAATTTAACTTAAATTTTAATAGAAAGATCAGACTAATGGAAAAGTTACTATCAAATTTAAATTACATATTATTATGGAAAGTGCCTCCTAAAAACAAGAAGACACTAACACAATTGCCACGAGTCATCTTCAGAGCTATCATGATAGTTTATTTGCGAGGTTCTTCTCATGAGAAGAATACTCCAAATAGTCTTCCAAACAGTTAAATAAGACAATACGATACACGTGCCTTGTATGAAGCAATGATCTATTGAGAGCAAGAGATGAGAACGCGCGCGTGCTATACACTCGCAAGAAACAAATCATCAAACGATACTTATCAAATGGGTACATCACAATGTTGCAGCTCACGTACGACCCAAACAATATTAATGATACGCAAGGTTAATGATTCCGAAGACATTTGTAACAAATGATGCATTACATCTGCCGAGAGCTTGAATGATTTTGTTTCTATTGCCGTGTGATTAGCTAATTTGAATTGCACTAGTCCTTCGAGCCGGATCTTTTTCGCCGGATTTTTTTCGATATTATTATCGCTTTGCTATATCCCTAGGGAAGATGAACAGCTGTTTTTTTTTATATATCTACAGAAAACTGACCCAAATAATGTTTACCAAATACTGTTTTGATCCTTTGATATTGTTCTATGGTTAGCGCAATAAGGGTCGTAAGAAGAGCTTTGTCTACCTCTACTATTGATGTGACAGCCACGTAGTGACCACGACCGCTCTGTCAAAAGCGAGACGACAGAGAAGAAGAAGAAGAAGCGTAATAAGTCAAACATCACTCTAAATACTATTAAATATTGTCTTAGTGTCCTACAAAGGCGAAATTCTATTACAAATTTGAAGAAATATCTGATAGAATCATCACTATGCGCTTAAGAAATAAAATTACTCCCACTTCTTATGCAGCAGTTATCACTACAATCTTTCCGAAATATTGAAGTCCCCGCGTATTGTATTGGAATAAAAATATTTTAAGTAGTTTCTTAGTGTACTCACACATCGATGTTGGGATATGGTGCGTCACAGAAGTTACACCTGGGCTCGGCGTCCTCACGTTCGTCTTCCTCGCTTTGAGAGACCGACTTGAACTTCTCAGTAGAAGGCTGACGCTCTGGAAAATAACAATATTTAATATTACCATCAATATTTATGGCAACCCCTTTGGGAAATGGTGGTATGTCTTATGTTAGACTTATGGTGAAAATCATATTGAAGACTACGCATTAGTTTTAACAAATTGCACGCACAAATAAACATAGAAAAAATATATTTAAAAAATGTTATCATAGTTTCTTAAACTCCAATAAAAACTCTTTAATATAAGTTTGTTATTATGAATTTAATTAGATTTTATAATATATAAGTCTTAGATCTTTATAAAAGTATATTATATGATACATAACGCTCTTAACTTACTCTACATTCATTAGAAGATAATTTAATTAGACTTCGTTAGTGTCGTAAAAGTATATACATACGTTTAAAGTTCCATTTAGATCAATAAAAAGAACAATATTACAAACAATTTTGTAATAGAACACACTGCTCTGTGTGGTTTTGAAAACAATCTATTTGATACATAACTTTTTTTTTTATGGGATAGGAGGGCAAACGAGCAGGCGTGTCACCTGATGGTAAGCAACTAACGCCGCCCATGGACACCAGCAGCACACATAGTGTTACTGTTGCGTTGCCGACCTTTAAGGGAAGGGGATAGGAAAGGATGGGGAAGGGGGTGGGCCTCCGGGTACCTCTCTCACCGAACGAAACGTGGCATGGGCCACTTTACTAGGAATATTCTTTAGTTATTTTAATAGTCTAATTTTAAACAGAGAATATATATATACATCTAGAAAGTTCCAGGTTTGGATACCAGATACATACAAAAATGATTGTCATAATTATCAATAACAATCATGTCCAAAATATAGTACATTGAAAAACACTGCCTACACCACCGGATATTATAGTCGTTAAGGTATAAAAGAAATAATTTTACAATGGAAAACTTAGCTAATAGTTAATAAGGCAGTGGATATTAAGGTTTTTATGTGCACTAAGATTAGAGTTGTAAAAAGTTAACTCATCTAATATCCTCAATAGCTCAGCTATTGGAAGAAGCATACTCAACTGATCATTAGCATAAAGGTTTTATAAGCTTAGTTCTAATAATTACCCAATCAGAACTCTTCAAATTTTGTAATTGGGCTGACATGTCATATTAAAACAAACCTTAAATTAAAATTGTATGATTTATCATACGTTTGCCTATATAAGTCGTCATACGACATGGCTGGTATCACGATCAGGGCGTCGGAAGTATAGAACAGCTCGCATTGACACATGCAGAATTAATTCTAGTCACGACGAGCGAAGCCACGCCTCGGGCATTGTCTAACAAGCCGCATCCGTGATAAGGCAAGGCTAATATTATTGGATTAGTATGAAATAGTATAATTGATGCATTTATCAGGATAATATCGAATAACCTATGTTTACAAGGTCTTAGGTTCTAAACCCGGCACAACAATATTACTTTTCGGAAATATTTTTCGGAGATATGTATTTATGTTACAATCTTCAGCCGTTCAAAATAGCCAAATATATTTATTTTATTTATTTATTCAGCAGACTTTACTGTTGTAACAGTGTGAAGCTACTTTCAATCACGCGATATTAAGCTACCATAAGCGGAACCCTCACAAATGAATCACACCGTTTTCCAGTCAAACGGGCGTCATATCTGATTTAAATAGGGAACCCTGAAAATTCTTACGCCCTTTCAAAGTGTACAAAGCTTACAGTAGCAAGAAATGTATCACTATATTTGAAACTAGAACGTTTTGCCAGAGGGTCGCTGATTCGATTCTGGACTGAATAAAAAAAAAATACAAAATTTTCCCTATTAAATCTTTTAATAAGCCAGAAAATAATAATAATAAATTTTTATATCAAATTATAAAAGAAATATCTACATACCCTAGAGATAACTTTAGATTGATTTAACGAATGAAGATGTCACTGGATCACCGAAGATGTCACGGGGAGGTTTTAAAGGTTATATATAATATAGGTGACCCGAAACTATTTGATGTCAATGTGGTACTGAAGTGTTTGTTACAAATTATCATGGGGGGCCGGTAATACCCCCACCCCCACCTGCTGCGCGAGGGTTAATATGCTCACTTGACCCGACCCACCGGGGAAATATGGAAAGTCATCTGTGCGTGACGTAAACTATGTTTGCGGTTTTAATAAATATATTTTTTTAATTGTTTATCAGTGTGATTGCTGGTAACACCACAGATTTGTCATTAATTGACGGGCCTCGTGGCGCATTGGTAAAAACTACCGGCTGGAGCAATGAGGTCGGGGGTTCGATTCCCGCCCGAGCATAAATATTTGTGACAAACATGAATATTTGTGTGGCGTCTGGGTGTTTTTCTATGTATTATACTTGTATGTATTTACATAAGAAAAGTATATATGTATTTATATCCGTTATCTAGTATCCATAATACAAGCATTTAGTTGCTTAGCTTGGAACTAGAGAGCGCTGTGTGTATTGTGTCCAAGATATTATCCAAGATATTATTATAATTCCACATGAAACTTCATTAGCTTTTTCATTTTATTACATGTCCGGTAAATATTGTCTTGAAGGCTTGAAACGTTTTATACTGAACAAAAACAAACTTAGCTGTATGTATTGTGTGATAATTTGGAACAAAAGAGTTCTGTTTTTTAAAGGTGCCTAGTTCAAATCCTTACAATGATATGTCAATAACTTTTCTTTATTTCATCACCAGAAGTTTTATGAGAACTTCGCATAGAAGATTTACTGCCAGTCATCTAAGCATATAACTAATAGACCAAGAATTTCAAATATAATATGTATGTACCCGGTTTTAGATATTTTAACCGTACAATTGGACTGAATTTCAACTCTTTTTATTTACAATAATAAAAAGATTTTAGATATTTGTGTATTAGATACGATAAGATTTTCTTAATAATTTATCTGATTACCGTCAAAGATTACTTAATTAGGCGACAAGAAACAGAAAATCTTGGCATAGTAGATAGTGCACGTGAAATTTTATGACAATAATAAAAAAAAACAACTATTCTATTTTTTAACGCCTTTAATACCTAAACGAAATAATGGGCATATATATTTTTGATTCCATCTAAGAGGGGGTGGAACCTATGGTGATATATTGGGCACAACTTGGCGGTTAAAGATAAGAGATATCTTTGTATAGAAGCATAGTTACCGCTGCCTACACCTTCGGATGTTAAGGGCGTAAATATTCTTTGTACTCTCTAGAAAGCTATAATATTTTTAGCTTCAGTTTAAGGTTTTTTGTTTTTTTATGGGATAGGAGGGCAAACGAGCAGGCGTGTCACCTGATGGTAAGCAACCAACGCCGCCCATGGATACCAGCAACACATATAGTGTGACAACAGTCACACGCAACAGCAACGCAACAGCGACGCAACAGCGTTGCCGACCTTTAAGGGATAGGGGATAGGAAAGGATGAGGAAGGGGGGTGGGCTTCCGGGTACCTCTCTCACCGAACGAAACGCGGCATGAGCCACTTTACGTCAGTCTTCTGAGAGGTCGTGGTATTTCACCGGTCGAACCGTCCCATTCATGCAGCGAACTGCCTGGCTCTACCACTGTCGGTTTTAATGTGGTTTAAAAATCTACTCACATTAGGAATATTTTTTATTTACATTTACGTTTCAACAACTTTATTTGATCTGTTACTGTTTCATTTGTAAAAAAGTAATATTCATAATGTTGATAGATAAAAATGTTCAATCGTTAAGTTTTCCCACGACGTCACCAGATGGCGCGAGTTGCGCTCGCGCACCGTGACGGTGACTTACCGATTCCGTAATGAATTCAACCCCCAAACTGCTACACCTGTTAGTTCACGCAATTTACAAGTCACCAACGCCAACGTCCCAAGTTTAACTTATACTAATTTAATAAATACGTTATTTTTTTGAAGTCACAATTACTCGCAGCATAATAATAAATATTATCAATACTGTTTGGTCTATTATAATTGACTATGAGATACAACTGCAACCTTTGAAGATCTTAGATTATTTTATATATGGAGTAAGTTAAGCACCGTAAAAGATACATCTATACTTAATATTATAAAGAGGAAAGATTTGTATTTTTGTATGTAACGAATAAACTCAAAGAGTACTGGACCGATTTTAATAATTCTTTTTTCTTTAGAAAGCTACATTATCACTGAGTAACATAGGCTATGTGTAATCATCGTCGTCATCAACATTTTGTTTGTACGCGAGTAACACCGTGAGGCGGGTAGCTCATACAATATAGCGGTACGAAGTTCGCGCGGACTGCTAGTTAGATATAAAAAGATGAAAAGGTTGCATAACAAATCATATCAGCTAAATAATGAGAGATTTAATTCATTAGTATATTTATCATATTAAAACTATAAAAATATTAATATTTCTACGAACACGTATGTATAAATTTGATGTGCGAAGTATAACGCAAGTCTAAGGTATGATTTTTTTACTCATTAGGATCAAAAGATGACCAGGAAATTTTATATAAAACTGGATAACAACATTGAAAGTTTTGATTGACTGTAATTCATACAAATATTAAATCTACAAGCGGTTAGTAATATAATTTCATATAGATAGTAATATGAAATTGTTAGTACAATCATGGGGTTAGTCTGTTCTTACAAAATGTAGGCTCTATGTTCGCTTCCTGTATAGAAATGAGACTTGTATACGCTCTCGGCGCAAAAGGAACGTGTCAGGTGCGTCGCACGCGAATATTACCGTTACACCCCGTGGCGAGAACGGCCTTAGTTTAGTTCAGCATGATACATATGTTTTGATCCTATAATATATGTTTGGTCAGATAGACCACAATGGGAATTTGAAGGGTTAAATTATTTTGCATTAGATACTTCACATATAAAAATGTGGTACGTAACTATAATAATCGGATTTATTTAAACAATAAAAAATAATCAAAAATAAGGTTGTGTTATCACGAATATTTTGATTCTATTCTGAATAAAAATTATTCAATTTTGCGTAACATCTTGATAAAGAACGATCTCCGTACAAAAAGCAGGGATTCATTCAACCAACCCTTTATCGCCGGGCGGGGGTTATTAAATTGAAATAATTCAAAATTTTATTGTGCGTAATATTTATTTGATTGTTAAATAAATATGCGATGTGGGACGCGGTGGCAATTGTCGTCGGTTAAATGGGGGTCGCAGCTATTGTTGTTGGTTAATTTTTTGATTAATCATTCGTTCGTTTGTGACGGATCATTTCCAATGTGTGAAATTACAATTTCTAAGTTTTGCGTCATTCTGTACAATTTTGGATATTAAATGAATGGTATATTTTCTGTTATACATTTTCGGGACATATATACATACATAACACATAAGTCACGCGTAAGTTAGTCTTGAAAACTTACTTTTTGTGGAATGACTTTTTAAAATAATTCTTGAATAAAACACACAACAAAAAGTAACAAAACTTATTGAGTTTTCAAAAAAAATCGCTTATAAAAAACAAACGCCATAGTGTTGCCAGCTAACAAATAATAAACACGAAAAGTTGATTTTTTTAATAAATTAAAATAAAATAAAATACAGATTGTTTAGTTTTTTTACGTTTAAATTCTTAATATATAAAAACAGACAAAAATTAGAAAGAAAACAGTTATCATAATCCCTTTCCCTTATCAATATCGAATTAATAATTATATAGTCAGATAAGAGTAGGTACACAATATGTGCGCGTGCGCAGATATATTGTGGACAAAGCGACGTCATCAATTTTAATCTCCGCGCCACAATTGCGCGATGACAAAATGTCAACGGGCGCAACACTCGTTCATTACTGGCACGAACGCACGCGGCCTGTATTACCATAGTACAGCCAATAAAGGGTTAACTCTGTATTAGTATTATTACTGCATATGATGGGATTATATTTTCAAACTATTATTAGTTTCATGATATGTTTTTAGTATTTGTAGGCTAAAAAATAAATAAAAGTATTTCATATAGATTTTAATAATAATGATTTTCAAGCTAGAAATGAACTAAAAAAAAATAGTCCCGAAAAACACAAATATATTTTAATCGGATGATAGTCGAACTCAAAGGACCTCTAGCCAGCAGCCTTTGTTCTGCAGTCTCGGTAGTCTGAAGGTTCAATAACTCACTTCTGAATCAGAGGCCTCACGGTTTGAAATTCGATGTATTTTAAGATTATTTTGGATAATTGTAATAGGTATATTTACATGTAATAGTCTCGGTGGCGCAGTAGTCGAGCACTCGGCTTCTGATCCAGAGGTCCGGATTCGATTCCGGACACTGGCTCACACCAATGACTTTTCGGAAGGTGTGATAAATATCGATGACTGAAAAACTTTGTGCCCAGTATGGCAATAGGTTCGCCACAATTTGGGACGTAAACATAACGGCGAGAGCTTAACGGCTTAACAGCCTCTGCCTACACCTTCGGGTAACAAAAGGCGTGAAGTTATGTTTATGTTATTATTATTTTGGATAATTGTAAGAAATCGACGTATTAAATTCTATTAAGTACTGTATTATCCCTATAATAATTTAACGCAATCATGATATAGCAACACTGGACATCTTTGAGTAAATATTTGAACGACCATGCCTTCATATTATGCTTCAATCTATTAAAGGAATGAGGCTAGGCAATAAGCATACTACACTGACCTTTAAGAAAATATGTAGTCGATATTAAATGTTTACTATTATTTAATTTCGGTCTTTTGTCTATTATCATCTGTATAGTCCATATAACTATGGTAGCTTTCATAATAGCACGCTTATAATATCAGAATATGGTAGGCAACAACAATTACGGCTTGACATGCAATACAAGAAATACATACATCGGGCACTACATTTTTAGTCATCTATGTTTATCAACCAGGATTCGAACTCGGGACTTCGGAATCAGAACACTAAATGCTAAATCATGAATCGATTTACATTACATTTATTTTTAATACCCTCTTAAGACACCAAAAGGGAGAGTTGGAATATTCCCTATTCTCTAAATTTCTCTAAAATATCAATTTAAGCAAATATTGTATGAAATAAATTAATAAAACTTCGTAATCGATCAGCCGTATCGATCATTTATATTTGGCATTATCACGAAGAGAACTAATCCTTTGGCAGAAAAAAAAAATATTTATCAATAAATTATTCAATTATATGAGCGATAGTTGGCCAGCGATAGATCATCAATCATGTGACTTATGCAATATGCCCCGTGCCCGGAGAATTACAACTAATACATAAATACTGCAAATGACTTATAATTATTGATATTTAAGAGTCATTGTGGTCATATAGGGACAGTCATTCTGATCACCCAATCGTATGTGGGTATTGAACGGAATAATGTAACTCAACAGCTCATTCACCAATGAAGTATTAAAAATGAAATTAGTATTCTAAATTTGAATTCGAATTTAAAAATAATAAAACTGGCACCCTGTATTGGGTAAAAATTTATATTTAAAAAAAAGATTAGTTAGAACTTTTAATGTGTATTCAAGTTTTTTTTTTATTAACTCGGAGCAGGTAGGCAATAGGAACACAAGTCATACATCCAATTTTAGTTCTTGTAGTTAATTTATAACGGTTAAAAATAGATTATGTACATCATGTGTAATTTCAATCAGGAGCAGAAAATATTCAGCAGAAGATAGTACAAAAACAAGTCTTAAGGTAATTAGCAATAGATAGTAATTATGTGCAATTCAAATCAAATAAATCAACGAGCGTGTGCCGGCTGTGACGCAGTCGCACCGGAAGGCGTTACAGGAAGCACTGAAGAACCTTAACGACTCTCATAATATCACTGGATGTGACTAGATACAAAATGTATATTTTTTTCTTTCTAAATCTTATGTTACTAAATATTACAAATGCGAAATAGTCTCGGTTGTCTAATGGTCGAGCACACGGCTTCTGATCCAAAGGTCCGGGTTCGATCCCTGACAGTGGCTCAAACCAATGACTTTTCGACATTGTTTTCGGAAGTTAAGTGTGACAAATATCGATTACTGAAAATTCTGTGCGCGGTATGGCAATAGGTTCGCCACCTATTCCATTTGGGACGTAAACATAACGACGAGACGCGGCTTAAAAGCCGCTGCCTACACCTTCGGGTAACAAAGTTAAAAGTTATGTTACAAATGAGAAGGTTTGTATGAATATTTGATTTTTGAGGTGATTTTTAATAAAAATATTCTCTTGTTAACCTGTAGGATGTTAATTTCAATTTGGTCGGGTCACAACTGTGATGGTCGAGTATTCTGGCTGATAGACCTTTTATGCACGAGCGTACTTCTATACTTTCAGTAACGATATTAAGATTATTGTTATTAATTTGAAATGGTTTTGTAAAGAGTATTTGGCACACGAGTTTCTTGCCCGATTCTTCTCATGATAGACCCTACACTCGGAATCGGGCCGCTCGTGGCGATTGCACAGACAGATATATTCCTGGATTGATATACAAGCTAGACTTTTAATACCAATAATGTATTTCTTTAACATAATACATTAAGTTTAATGTGCTTTTAACTAAACTTTAGTCTGAATTTTGTTGTTTAAAAAACACCTTAATTACTACAAGTAATCCTGGTGTTTCATTCCACAAAATACTTCCAATCTTATGTAAACTATTTTAAAACCGATGGTCAATCTCTCTCTCTTGGTCAATCTCGGTTCAGGCCAGACCAAAACTCTCTCCAACCGCTTAGCAAATTGGAAATTATGATTAACTACTTTTCTAACTTCTATTAATTAACGTATGTCTTTTAAAGCATATCTATACTCTTTTTAACTTTCAATCATATATCAGTTAACTCTTCTATAAAAATAAAAACGTATGGATAATTCTAGAAGGCGTTAAGACTACTTAAGTTCCTACGAACTCACCATTAAGGCCGGCAAACACTTTTAAATCTAAATATAGAGTCCTTAACAAGTACTTTGTAAATATTATTTCCATTCTAGTATATTATAAGTATTTATAATATACTTATATGTATATAAATATATACATTCACCCCTCTTATATAAAAAGCGTATGCGTGATTTTTCATTGCGCGTCGCATGATGGCGCGTACGTCGCGATTTATCTAAATTAAATATCGCATGCTCACGTGGCACCGTGTGTCCATGCCGTTATAAATATATTTTTTTATACATACAGCGTGTTTGAAAACAAAATGCATATATTAATAAGTTTTACTGTAATAGTCTCGCTAGTCCAGTGGTCGAGCACAAGGCTCTGAATCCAGAGGTCGTGGGTTCGAATCCTGGCACACACCAATGACTTTTCGAAATTAATTTGGAAAGTTATGTCATAAATATCGATGACTAAAAACTTTGTGCCCGGTATGGCATTAGGTTCGCCACCTATTACATTTAGGGCATAGAACGGACGCTGCCTACACCTTCGGGTATAAAAAGGCGTAAACTTATGTTATGTTTTACTGTAAGTCCATCGTCAAGATTTGACTTAATGATCCAATCTTGAAAAGTTAACTTGAGATGAGATAAAAATTTGATAAAAACACTATACTGTGTTTTCACCAGACATTTTACAATAATATTAGAGTAATCCGATTTATAGTCAATTTTAAGGAAATTGTCATACTTTATTTAAACGCAAAATCAGTTAAAGAGAGAAGATACTTTGCCTTGACGATAAATAGATAACCGGTAGCAATTCTGTTAATGGTTAAGTTAAAAAGTCATATAAACTCTAAACATGCAGTTAAGTCAATTAAATTATTAATTAGTTTTAATTGTAATTGATATTGAACATTTCCGATCATCTATATTAATCTTCATTTAATTTATAATTCATTTATTATATCACATTTATTATTTAATGATAGATTTTTAGCAAGAAAACCAATTATTTATCCTTGTTTATAGGTCTCGGTGGTCCAGTGTTCGAGCACCCCGCTTCTGAATCAAGCAGTCGAGGGTTCGATGCTTGTTTGTAGCTCACACCTATGGCTTTTCGGAATTATTTTCGGAAGTTATATGTGATAAATTTCGATGACTGAAAACTTTGTGCCTGGTATGGCAATAGGTTCTCCACCAATTCCATTTGGGACGTAAACATAACGGGGAGACGAGGCTTAACAGCCGCTGCATACACCTTCGGGTAGAAAAAGGCGTGAAGTTATGTTGTGTTACGTTATTTATCCTAATAATTGCATCAGTATGTCTTTGCTCATATACTTATATTAAGTAAAAGCTTAAATTTGAGTCACGCAAAAGAAATAATATCGAAAATGAAAAGTGCTAAAATATTGGACAAAAATTAACCTCCTAGATCAGTGTACCAGGTATTTTAGCATAGAAATACTTGTTGTTTTAGCATCTTCGGATGTCTGATGATATTAATATCTATATTCCTAATTTACAAATAATATTTAACTATATTTAAATAACTTATAATTGTACTAGATTATTTGAAAAACTATGTTGAAATAAAGTATGTTAAATAGTATACTAGTTGAACCGGCGAAGTTTGATCAACATCAAAAGCAATAATTAAGTAAATTTTGGATTCATCACTTGTTCTTTACTATATTATATATGAACTATGAATTATAACATATAAACCAACTCGTTGATACGTTTTGTTTATTGAAAAAAACTGAATCAAAATTCGTTGGGTAGTTTTAAAGATATAAGCATACATAGGGACATAAGAACAGTGAAAGCAACTATGTTTATTGTGTATTAATACACTGATACGTATATACCAATAAAAACAACAGCCTATAAATCAGGTGTTGGTATATGTGCCGGGGGTTGTTAGTCCACTAGTCCAGAGGGCAGGTGACTCCAATTAAACGCCACCCTTGGTCACCGGGGCGTGAACGCGCGTGACTGTGATTCAACTTTCTCAAAAGCCTGTGTTAACTGGAGACTATGGACACAATGTCTGTGCGCAAATATAACGACTATTTTTCACTTTTCGACTAGCCGAATCTGGTGGCGGAACCTATTGATATACACCGAGCACAACGTTGTCAGTCAACGATTTTAAACAAACATAACTTTCGAAAATTCGTTAGTGTCAGCCCGGATTCGATAGCACGACTTCTTAATTTAGATGTGGGATGGATTCGACCAGACGTCATGACCGTCATCTATATGACAAAAACATATGTAGATTCAAAGTAGGTAGGTTAAACAAAAATTCCTCCTCACTTGCAACATTTGAGGGTTTTCAAAAATAAAGTAGACCTACTCTGAAACCAGGTCCTTAAAGTTAATACCAGTATAGAAAATTTTGTACATTCACACATTTCTTAGAGAATCCCTGACATTACGACCTGCTTACTCAAAATTAAATTACTCGAAAAAAAAAAGTTTTTAAATTAGACTTTATCTATTTTAAGTTAAATTGCTTTCATTATATTATATTTCTAAGTAAATGATACCAGAGAAATTATTAGTAAACCCTTATTATAGTAACGTACCCGGAGAAGGTATGATATCCTGAAGCGCCAGTGGTGTCCTGGGACCCAGCAAGAGCTCTTGGCCAGAAGAGATATCGCGAATCACCTTGTAACATATCTGAAATACGAATTAGTGTCAAATGATTAAATAATCCTAGAAAAAGTGATCATTATCTTAATTATCTACCACATAATAAATACTTTTAAATTTCAAACTATTACTGTAGGAATAATTCAGCTATTTTAAAGTAATAAAGGGATAAAAAGACGGACTAAAACTATTTTATGCAAAGCTCTTAGCCTCAAAAATCGACGCGCGTGCATGTAAAGAGTTATGAAAGTCAAAGAATTGAATGAGGCGTGTAAGAATAGTGCCTTATGGCGCTACATTCCCTCTGCCAACCGCGCAAGGGATTTGGCGTGAAGTTTTATGTATGTACTAAAACTATTTTAAGCGCCTTACACTTTTTCGTTTCCAATACGTATGATGATATATTGCTACTATTTTATACACGTAATTATAAGAACTAAAGTCGAATATAATACCTTTAAATTTAATATTTATATACGTTATTTAAGTCTCGATGGTCCAATGGTCAAGTTCCCCGCTTCTGATTCAGAACTAATGGGTCCGATTCTGGACTCAACCCAATTATTTTCGGAAGTTTTGTGTATTAAATATCGATGACTGACAATTTTGTGCCCGATGCAATGGTAATAGGTTCGCCACCTATACCATTTGGGATGTAACCTAACGATTTGGCGAGTCGAGGTTTTAACAGCCGCTGCCTACACCTTCGGGTAGGAAAAGGCATGAATATCAAATATCATTTAACCTCGCAATTACCCCCTATATAAATGAATCTAATCACCGCATCTGTTCGTTCCCCTAGTTGACCGGAAGCGTCACACAGTTGTTCTGTACACCGATTTTCTGTCACCGGAAGTGCCAACGTTCCACATTCAAAATTTAATTGGGGTAGTTTTACAATGGACCGCTGGGACCGTTGCGGTAAACGTTTAAGCGTTACTTAGTCATCAAAGTCTTGGTTTGGTAGTAGTCAAATGCGCAATTTTTATTTGCAATTTATTTGAATTTTCACCAAAAAAGATTTTGTTACATAAAAGTTTTTTTGGTGTGTATGAAAGAAGAGATGGCTATATCGGTAACTACTTGTTTTTATAAATAATCGCCACATAAAAGTGAACGCCTTTAAATTGATTTAAAAAAAAAAACATTGCTATGAAACTCTAAAAATCCAAATATTGAAATAATTTTAAAACTAGATTATGACATATTAATCATAAGGAAATTCAAAAGTTTTATCTTTTACATTTTACTTAAGATGAGTCAATCTGGAATATAGGATTGGTTCCAATCCATACAAGTATACATACATAGTATTTATAACAACCTGTATACATAACCCAACGTAAGATCTATAACAACCTGTATATCTAACTCGAGATTTGTATTAAACCTCTTATGAACTTTCCAAAGCAAAACGCATACATAATTCATTGATAAGTTGATATTACATTGTTTATAAATATTACAAATCTATTAGAAATTCCTTGTATTAAATGACAGGAGACATAAAACAAACTATTCTTGATAGAACAATAAAAATAACTAATAAAAATTATTAAATTTATTTAATGCCTAAAATAGCTAAGGTGGGAATCGAACCGCACGACCACTATCTAGCCGGGTTGTCAGACTGGACCTTATCTAGCCTTAGTAATAAGGTGTCGCTTCAAACTTTGTAAAGTTGAATTTGTAGCTAATGTGTACAAAATAATAATAAGTAACATCGACTGTAAATTGTATCATTAATGATCATACTTGGCCTCCGGATAGGAGATGCTGTACGTTCACGTCGTGTGGGTAGTTTGTGAACCGCATCAGCTTCAGCCAATTGCTCTTCTCCGTGGTGCCATCTAGCCAAGCGCGGACGCCGTTCTTGCCAACCACCTATGTACAAAAATTTCTTAATAAACATATAGTTTGGAAAAAAACTAGCTTAAAAGCTGGAAGATTTGTTGCTTATGAGACGTATTTGAAATAAATTTCTGTGGTATTTACACAAATTTATCTAGACTTTATAATATTATGTAGCAACTTAAAGAAAATCCAAATAGAAAGGTAAAATTGTTTATCCATTAAATAGACTGCTAATTTTGTAAGTTTATACATCTAAAATCTAAACGATTTTAAATACCACACACAGTACACAAGACGAGAATAAACTCTTTCAATTGAGCCAAGAAAAAAAAAAACTCTTTCAATCCTTGATATTTCTTTTTGCTTAAATAATATTCCTTAAAAAAAGAAAAGTTGTTTTAAGCGCCATCTATGCTTTATATTAAGAACTCTTAAGACCACCAACTTAAAAGCAACTCGTAACATAATCATAAATATACTTAGTGTTTATTAAAATAAAATCTACCTATCCATGCAATTAATACTGCATTCTTTAAACCTTTCTCTCAAATAATACCAATGGTAAAAAAATTAATGAATTGAACACCATCATTATTTTCGCCCTCTCGCGGTCAACGCTTATAACTGACAGCTCCCTGGACATCGCGTAACCGCAATAGATGGCGCCATTAGTCTCCGTCGAGATGTACACCGATGTCACAGCTTGTCCATTTGTCATTAAACTCCCCAATTCTACTGTAACCCCTTTGTACTGACGAATTAATTTTTATATCTACATAGCTCTATCTATGCCAGAGGATTATAAATCAACTTTCACCACTGGTGTTTTTATTTCAAATACGCAGCCATTTTGATTTTTTTTTGTAATTTCGACCGTTTTGCTTAAGCATTATTTAAATTGTTTATTAATGTACCTAAACAAATCATATTATAGACTTTTAAACCCAATAATTTATCAACTTATTTACGTCTAGTCTATCCGTTTCCCCCAAAACCCTTATCTTCAAGACGGTAACCTAACTTTATACCTGGAAATTACCGCTAGTTGTCTAAAATAATAGGGTTGTGCCAACACACAAAAACAACGGCAGCCTAACTAGGGGTGTCTAACGTACAATTTGTAGACGGACACTCGAGTTTCCCTTCAATATATACATTCGATTAAGTCATAATACAAATAGCGTTATTTCAAAAAGATGTATATTTTTCCGTTAGGTGGGGTTACAGGGGGGTGGGAAGAATGTTTGTGCGTTAAATTAATGCTTTAAACTTGATCTATTGCTTCGGTAAATAGACAAAAGGGGTGTAACTGATATTGATCGAAGACAATTTAATATTTAATTTGATAGAATTATTTAGTAATCTTCCATCTATTTGTGTGAACTTGTCATACATTTTACGAGCTGTATTGATTCTTAATAATTTCCGGGAGAGAGGATGTCTCCATAGTCTTTTGGTTTACTACTCCGAATTCTGTATGAGAGGACCTGAAATTATGAATGATATTTTTTTTATGGGATTGAAAGACAAACTGAGCAACTGGGTCACCTGATAGTAAGTAACTTCTCACTGCACATGAACACCGTGGTGCATGGCCGTCCTTTATGGGAGTAGGAGGGGAAAGGAAGGGGAAACGGGATCGGGCCTC
Source organism: Euproctis similis (assembly GCA_905147225.2). Taxonomy (NCBI): domain Eukaryota; kingdom Metazoa; phylum Arthropoda; class Insecta; order Lepidoptera; family Erebidae; genus Euproctis; species Euproctis similis. The sequence continues at coordinate 10,251,444 of LR990122.1, forward strand.
CGAATACCTCTCTCACCGAACGTAACACGGCTCGAGCTACTTCACGCCGATATTCCAAGAGGTGGAGAGTGGAGATGGAGAGGTGGTGATAATTCACCGGTCGAGCCGGCCCATTCATGCAGTGAACTGCAAGACTCTACCAATGTTGTCAAATATGTTGTTTAGTTCTTTAGTAAAGAAGGATTAATAGCAAAATTAACCATTTTATTAGCTTAAATTTTAGCATGTATCTATGCTGTCGGAGGTGTATTGGCGAACTGTAGCAGTAAGAAAAATACAGTCGAGTTAATTAGATACTAAAAAAATCGCAATATATTATTTATTCATAAAGAAAATTAAAAGCGAAACATTTGCTTGCTCTCGAGAAAAAGTTGAAACGATATGATAAATTAGGCGTAAAATTAAAAAGAAAAAACACGTTCCCCACCCCACCCCACATCACCTTTTTCGTCTTAAAAGGAAATCGCATAAAAAATAAAAAGCATCTGTTGCAATGAAAACAACATAACAAGAGTCGTGAAGATATTATTAATGAAATATGATGTTCAGTTCGGGAAACCCTCCTCCTATTTACGCGCGTCACCGGCAAGCCTTTCCGCGGCATTTGACACATTATTAAAACTTGCATCGGGTGCGTTCAGTATAAAAAAAAAGATAATTATCTTAGATCACCCTCGTCTTATTTAGGGTTGTGAATTTTCTTGTATCTCATCTATAAACTATTTTTGTTTATTATATACAACTTATACAACGTAGCAGCAATTTTTAAGGTTACTTGTAGCGGCAGATATGTTATTTTTAATTTAACGTTTAGTGGCTGTGTTTTTCTAATGTATTTACATATATTCATTTTTTTGTTACACTTTAAAGGCTATATGACTGGATGACAGTCAGCCTGATAGTTGGTTAGATTTGTCTTAGCTTTCATATAGAAAATTATTTTTCGAAATTCTATAAGAAAAATAAATTTGATGAATTCATAAAGTTGTCACTAAATTTTCAGCTAATTCGATCTTTCGATTTTGTGACTTATACGATCGCTTCTGTGGTACAATGGTTTATAGTTCAAGTTGGTTGGATGAAATCTATAAACACTATTTGTAACTTGTAAAGTTTTTTCATCAATTGGTAATTTAGTTCTCGGATCATATTGGGATAAAATTACTCACAAATTAAAAAAGCAATAAAGGGGCAGACATGAACCACATTTTGACTAACAGTAAAATTTAAATAAAATATTTTGTAAAATATAATAAATTAAATTTTTAGTCAGCACAACCCTAAGTGAGCGATGAGTTGGCGAGTGCCGGCAGCATGTGTTAGCAATCACTCATAGATGGCGCTCGCCCAAGGATGAAGCTAGCGTGGACATTTGTTACAACTTCGACCACAATTACACTTGATATATTGCACTTGGAATATTGAATTATATTTGCATGATTGTTTTTTATAAATTCACGACCTTTTACAGCCCCAAGTGTAGGCACGATTTGATTATTTCATTCACTAAACTCAACTTACGCAAAGATTTTAAAAAGACATTTCACACATTCAGAACTCGACACCTCCGGATAAAAAGCGAAATTTGAACTAATAATACAAAGCTTTGTTTTTTTTAAATAATTTCACTTATTACTAGAGATTATATACTTAGCACTACCTACCGAGTCACTTATTCACTTATTTCATAAACTTTGTGTAAGTAAGTACAAAGCTTTTTAATATCTTCAAAAAAGAACAAATATTTATTATACTTTATTTACTAATTTTATTTTATTTTATTTTTATTTTATTTACTAATTTTATTGATTCTATTTTTGGCACACACGTTCTATTTGAATTTCTAGTCTTTTTTTTTATGGAATAAGTAGGCAAACGAGCAAGTGGGTCTCCTGATGTTAAGTAACGGCCGCTGGCCATAGACACCTGCACACCTGGGAGTAAGATAGGAAAGGCAGGGGAACGGGGTTGGGCCTCCGAAAACCTCTGTCACCAAACGAAACGCGGCATGAGCCACTTTTCGTCGATATTCTGAGAGGCCGTGGTATTTCGAGCGGTCGAGCCGGCCCATTCATGCAGCGAGTGGCTTGGCTCTACCACTGTTAAATTCATTCAATTCATACCTACTTTAAATTCGTCCCAGAGATACAATGTAACTTTAATCAGATAAATAAATATCCTGCAAGTTGAAGGCTTTAACTTTAAATACAAGCCGTTTGAAGCCGCTTGAATGAAGCCTTACTTAGTTGGGGGTAAAAAAAAAGCTTTGCAGCAATTTTAAACGAATTGAGAGTAGAGATTGCACAGAGCGCAAAGATCGCGCAATTTCCCCGCTACACTCGGCAAAAAGCTACAAATGTTCCTGACTCGTTCAACGTAGGTACAGAAAATTACATTTGGTGATGTTAGTGTTGTAAAAATAAATCGATGTTTTTTAAATATTTTTAATAGATTGGAATTTTTATTCAATTTCAAATTGTTTCTTTTTTGTTTTCTATCTCATTATATTTGGAGTAATTTAGAGTATAGTAGAGACAGTTCACAGAGTATATTATCAACGTTTATAAAAGTTAAGCTCCTATCCTCTTCTTAATCCAACTGTTTGTTCCTCTAAGTTACATACATACATAACTTCACGCCAAATCCCTTGCGGGGTAGGCAGAGCGAACAGAGCGCCATAAGGCACGATTCTTACACACCTCACTCGCTTCGTTAACTTTCACAACTCTTTTCATGCACGCGCGTCGATTTTTGAGGCTCCTAACATCACCTTGCCTCAGAACACGTTTTATTTGGACATGGAATGTGTGTCTTGGCCATCCTCGACTCCTACGTCCATCCGGTTTTGCATTGTATGTCTGCTTAGTCAATCTTGCATCATCCATTCTTTCTACATGTCTTTTCAAAAACACACAATTCACATTTATCGATATTAAATTCATCCCATCACTAATGTTAAACTGAAGAGCATTTCAGGGCGCGGTTTTGCCACGGATCACGCGTCGTTTGGCCGAATCACACGTCTCGTTTCACAAGATAACAATTTGCGAGCAATGTGCGCGCTTATTTACCCCCTTAGGGGAGAGGTAGGGTAGGTAGGTATGTATGTGCACGCCTGTGCCAAATTGGGCACGCTGTTACATGCCACAACCACCTTATGTATCATTGAATTTGGGTTATAGGTATATGTGAAAATTTTGGCTTGCTCCTAAAAAAGTAATGTATGTATTAAAAACACATGAACTACCTTTTTGGGTTATCGGGTGATACCTAATAAATATCGCTTAAAAGAGTTTTGAATTATAATTTCAATTCTGTAGTTCACCCCTCATGTAGATAATTAACTTATTGTTGGCACACGGTTTCTGAATCCAGAGGTCGCGGATTCGAATCCTGGCATACACCAATGACTTTTCTGAAATGAAATAATTTCACTTACAGGATTGACATAAAGGCCATTTATTCATTGCAGTAATGAGTTACTTTAGAATATTCTTTCAATTTTATACCTTATTATAAGAAAACTTGAGTTTTAACTATTTATATTATTAAATTTTATCAGTTGACCCGGCGAACTTGGTTCCTTATTAAAAGTAGTTAATTAGTAAATTTTGGATTTATCACTTTTTCTTTACTGCATCTTACATGAATTTTAGATAAAAACCACCCCGTTGAAACCCTTTATCAATTAAAGAAAACCGCATCAAAATCAGTCGCGTAGTTTCAAAGATATAGGCATATAAGGGAACAGACAGCGGAAAGCGACTTTGTTTTATACAATGTAATGATGATTACCGAAGCCGCCTGTAAAAAGTAGCAAATAAATAAATAAATACGAACAACCCCCCCTTTGAAGGTTCTATATATCTTGCTAACATTTCCACTGTTTCCTTTGCTTGTCTGGTTTATCAGTTGAGGAAAGGCATTGCTTCCGGTGTTATCCGAGACTTATTCATAAGTTCTTTTCGTTATTTCTTTTTTTTTTTCGTTTGAACCGATTGAACCGATAATGTCTTGTTTAAGTCGCAAGTGATGAAAGACGGTGAATGTGTGTTTTTTCTTTGTCTTGTACTTCGTAATTCACATATTATCAAGGCAAGGCAATGCATTTTTTTACTTTTCTAACATAAAATATCACTTTTGCAAAAAAAAATTGTTAGTTTATTTTTATAAAGTAAACATAATATGACTTTTTCTACCCGAAAGTGTAGGTAGCGGCTGTTGCGTCTCAAAACACGTGCTAAATGGAATAGATAGCAAACCTATTGTCATACATTGGCCAGAAAATTGCCAGTCATCGATATTTATCAGACAAAATTTCCGAGAAATCATTGGTGTGAGCCCAAAATCGAACCCACGACTTCTGGATCAAAAGCGAGAAGCTCCACCGCTGGACCATAGTGGGCCACCATTGGACCACCATTCATAATTCGTCTAAGTTCTAATAGACTCTCTTTAATAAGATAAAAATCTTAAACAAATCCATTTTGTAAACGTGTAACTACCGATATTGTATATTAATAATGTATAGCGCTCCTAAATATTATTTTTCTTACTTTGTTGGTTGAATTATTTGTCAAAGATTAGAAGTCACTTTTATCACCAGCCGACAATACAATTGGCGTTCAATCAATTAAATCTCATCCATAAATTAGTTGCAAAGCATTCAAAAGGATTTTACCGTACATCATTGTCAAATTTCGGGGACAAGATTGGTTATTGTGAAAAATTGTTGGACACTTTACACGGTCACGTTTCGACCATTAGTCCAGGGTAGAACAAAACCCACAAAACACCGTCTAATTCCTGACACCACCAGATATCCACGAACGATCTCGCTATCATTGCGCAAAAAAAAATTGTATCACCATAAAATCTTTTGCAGTCACAAAATTTTATATTAGACTCTATATGTAAGATGATTAAGGCTATAATTATAGTTTTAAATGCATGTGGGTGTCAATAGTTTTGGTCTATTATACGAGTATCAGCGCCCTACTGATTGGCAACAAAAGACTTCCATATTTTGTTCAGCGATGGGTGAACAATCATTCAGCTACCAATTGTCCGTGTTGCCAAGGTTTTTGTTTCGTTGTAAATATAACACAAACATACATACGTACGGTAATTTGATATATGAAAGGGAGGTATGGCAGCGGCTTTTTTTAGTTAAAAAATAAATAAATACGTTTGCGAAAATCTTTTAAAACTCAGTGAAATACCTATATATATTTATTGACGAATTCGTCGTTTATAAATTATACTGATAGTGAATTTGAACTTAAAAACTCAGGAATCTACAGGTCCAATTTAAATAAATCTTTTGACAACAGATAGCCCGTTTATTGACGATGATTAAAGATTATTTTTTATCATGGCACCAACTATCTAACGCAGCTGAGAAGTAATCATAAAACTTAATAATTTGGCAACTATGCGAACTCAAAGATATACATACTCTGATTGTTTTTTTTTTTAACGAAATGGCTGATGGTTTTAAACGGTAGCCAAAATTATCAACACTAACTAACATTAAATATAGCGATGAATTTATTTAGTAGAATAAATATAACGTTATTGCGACATCATATTATTTGTATAACCGTAAATAAATCGCGCAAAGAGGTGCAACATCACATCTGGAAGCGTTAAAACGGATTAACTAGAAGATTACAAGTTACAAAAAAAAAAGAAAAAAAAAACCGTACACACAGCGACAAAGACACCGGCGGTCTCGTCACGGTGACAATCGGTGGGATCCGGAATTATTCGGTTATTTTTTTTTTCATTTCGCTTTTTTTTCTTTCGGAGATCGCATCGCTCGCTGCTCTGTTTTGATGACGTCGAATGTGAACCAATAAAACTAACCTATTTTCTGGGGGCATTTTTTGCGTGATTTTTTTTAACAAATATCTGTACAATATAATATATAGATGAGTACAGTTTTAATTGGTTTTAAATGTATACTAGCTGGCCCGGCGCTCTCTGTTCCGCACAACAATTAAGTCATTGAATGAACAGAATGCGTTACGTACTAATATATCATTTTGTCCTGATAACAAATTAATGGCTAAATGTTTATGTTAGGTATTTTTTTAATCTATAACATATCATCATTTCATTATATGCTTAGATCTTAGAAACTACGCAACGGATTTTGATGTGGTTTTCTTTTAATAGGTAGAGGGAGTCAATGGGGTGGTCTGTATGTATAATTAATCTATAACGTAGCCAATAGGTTATAATTTTCAAGATTTAGCAGATTAAATGCAATCGTCGGGTGAACCCATAGTGATAAATCAAAACAATGTACTACATTATTATACACCTTCAAAAGATCTACAAAAAGTCCGCGATGGCATATGTCTAGGTATCTCTTAGGGATAACCCACAATTACCTTTTTTATAACTTCTTGTTGTTTTTAGGGCGAAATAAAGTTTGCTGGGTCAACTAGTATACTACAAATATGGCGCTAAAAAAGAAAAAATAATACATTTTTTTCGTTTTTTTACGTACTTGGACACAAAAGTTTTGACTAGTTCGATGAATATCAAGTCGAAAAATTTAATAAAAAAACCTCAACGAGATATTTATATAACACATTATTATTTATTTAATCATATTTTATTTAAAACAAATCTATACAAATTTTCTGAACTGTTTCAAAATATACCTCAGAGTAGCGTCATAGTTGGCATCGGACATATCAACAATCTGACTCTGCCCAGATTTTCTTGTATAATAAACATAAGAATTATTAACCTAACCCAATAACCGTTCGTATAACGCATTTCGCTTTCGTAGTAATACGTTATTTTGTCTACACGGATGCTGTAAGATGGTGTACAAGTGACCAGTTATCAAAGAAACTTGGTATTCCTATAACTAAAGCAATTCTTGTAAGTAATTGTTGATGTTGCATCGAGGCAAGCTGGTTCTTTTTACACTGGCTCTTCTTAACATTGTGGCGTGAACGTGCCGCGGCTTCGAACTCCAAATGCTATTATTGTTCTGGCCAGTACAGATGAAATATTACCCTACTCTGCACGCCCCGAGGTGGGTAGGTAGGTAGGTATGTAGTTTGGTACCAACTGTTTTGCGGACACGAATTTTTGTTGTGTGTTGTTTGTTTCAGAAAAATATTTCGGTGCAAATAAGAAGCCGCAGATATAGGAGTCGTGAGTGAACTTTGCAATGAGTTTTATTTATATAACAATGTAGGTAGTTGTGGAAAAAATTATGTTCGGGAAGGGACGAAATGTATGTTGGTTTTTCATTTAACTCTTACTGTATTTTTGTGTGATGTATGGAGCAGTTGTAGATATAATTACTTTTGTATAATTAAGTAAGTTTTTTATTTTTTTCAAATTCAAAGAATCACTTGCTATTTTCACTTAAAAATTAACAATGCTGACGCGTTTTTAATCGTCTTCAGAAAAAGGAGGAGGTTCTCAATTCGTCGGGATGTTTTTATTACGGCGTCCATGACCAATACCCAAATCTCATTTATCAAAATCGGGAAGAAGTAACAGACAGGGCTTTAAAATATTACTAAGTAGTGGGAACTTAAAATATCTTGAAATTAGAAAAATATATCGTAACTTCACACCTTTTTCTACCTTAGCCTTGACTCGACAAATCGTTATGTTGCGTCCCAAATAGAACCTATTGCTATACACCGGGCACGATTTTGTCTATCATCGATATTTATCACACATAACTTCCAAAAAGAATTTCGAGAATCAAACCTGCGACTTCTGTATTAGAAGCGGGGAGTTCGATTCCTGGACCACTTCAATAAATATATCAATAAACGGTAAAAAAGAGATATACCAACGCGTCGATAGTGACTCTATTACACGACGAGGGGAGACCGAGCCCAGAGTGACAATGACGGTGTAGCTAAGATAAATTTCTATCACGCCCGGATTAGCCTCCATTGTGTAACATAAGATTAACTGATAAGTGTCTACTTGTTAATAATATGAGTAATGTTTAGTTATGAGCGGAGGGTGAAAAACACCCCTGTGCCAATAAGTTGTCAATATTTATGAAGATGTTTCTTGAATTCAGCTTGCCAATTAAAAAGATAGTGCGGTCGACATTCAAGTAAGTAATAAAAAAAAGGTTAGAATTAAAAATATTTTTTTGGATACAGTGAGAACTTAATTTGAATGAAAAATTTTACTGGGATTTTAGCAAGCATATAATTGATGTATAAGTATAGTAATAGCATAGATAACTTTTATTTTGATTGATTTAATAATTATATTTTATGCGAATAAAAGCAGCAATATGACGTACTATTAGGAACAAATCCTAAATATAGCTTACAATATTAAGGAACAAAAATATAGAATATATAAAAAAATATCTTTACTTTTAAAGTAAAATATTTTAATCTTAAAACGTACTCCATTTTAAAACGATATAGATCAGATCGGTTGGTATCAAATTGGCCAGGTGTCAATTTGACAGCCACTGTCTGTCATAGATGCCGCATTGATATAACGATTGCGTTACAAAGCGGTACAGCAGCACAAATAAATAATATATACGAATTATTTTACCTAACGATTTCACTTCGCATAAGTATCACTTTACTTATCGTATTTGTTTGTTACGTTGTTGGTTAAATAATGGATAAGTTAAATGGAAATAATGAGTATGACTAAGACTTATCTATCATATACATTCTAATTCATCTCTCTCTCTCTCTCTCTCTCTTCAGTAAGAGTAATATTTTTGAAGTTTTAACATTAGTAACAATCTAAAACTGGATCAAAATCGAGTAAACCACATAACTGTGGTTTACTGTGGTGAAGAAAAACATAAGTGGTGAAGTTATGTATGTATTAAACTCACGCATGTAGTTACAAATCATGCTTAAACAAGAACCATAATGATCGATGAAATTTACTAGATATGTTTTCAAACTAACTAGTCACCAAAAATGTATCCATTTCTATTCGCAATGTGCAGTAGAAACCATCACACATCTGTATCTCTTTGTAACAGGAGATCACACAGGGATCGTATAAATATTATCAATGGTTGGAAATAAACATTGTGACGATATTTTTATTGTTATTATTACTAATATAACAATAAAGTTATGGGGGATATGCCAGCCACCCACCGTAATGAAGATGTAATAGGGCCGTGTGTATACGCTAATCCTTTTGCCGCTATTACTGAAGGGGTGACCGACTATGAAAAGATGTCACACGAATATGACAGATATTTTGACATTAATGCAACGGACTCAACGCTACTGACTGATGCGTGGACTTAAAAATTAAAAATGTTTTTTTTTTATTCATTGCTCCATGGGATTATAAAACAATTTAGATTATTGTTTATTGTTATTAAAAATGCGTATCAAATGTTTTCATTACGAGGTTACAAAAAAAATTATTGCTGATATTAAACTGGAACTAAAATTACCTACGTATTTTAAACCTAAAGCCTAACTTTATGGAATTACTTTATGGACAGTGATATTGGTAGTAAAAATATATTAAATCAAGCATAATATTAAAAATATATACCTAATCATTATTTTAGTGATTCATAGGTTCGGAAACCCGAAACTGACGTTAATACATGATGAGATGTATGACTGTGGATGAGGCGAAAGAAGTGTGTCAGTATCGTAGCTTGTGGAAAGCCAAAGTCTCTGCGCCTGTATCCCATACGGGTGTATGGAATACAGGCGTGAGTTTATGTATTTAAATATGTAGGATCATATCGGTATTCATTTAGCAGAATGATAAAAATATCCGATATACAAATTGAAAAAAAAAAACAATTTACATAATATTATTCTAGCAGCGACGCTTTCCAGCGTCGAAAAATCAACAAAACAACATTAATAATTCACAATCCAACCTTCGTGGATTCGAATTGAAATATTACCGATTTTTTTTTTAATTCATCATCACAGAATAAAATATTTGCATATCTCAATAATAATTAACTAAGTACATTAACTGCCAATGTCAATTTTTCAAATATATCAATGTACCCCGGTCCACCCTAATAATTCGATATTTATAAATTCATAAGTTGATTGACATTTTGATATTGAGATGACACTTTTTATGGTAACTAGAAAAACCGGTCTATATCTCATCACAAATCCATCTATTATTGATTAGTAATAATTTATTGACGATGTTTAAATAAACACTATTCACCTTTAAGTGTTTTAATTTGCATTTAGTGTATATCAGAATAACAAAATTCATCCGGATTTTCTTAACCGGTTAATTTAAGATCTGTGAGAAATTTATACGGATTCATTTAAGTGTTTTATTCGCAAATAATAAAATTATTTCTTTTAGCCAGTTTATTGCACAGAAGATGCGTTCAAGAGATCCCCTGACAGTTTTATTGTTATATTTAAAAAAAAATCAATCTCGCCAATCAAGTTTTCAATTTTTTAAAGTGTGAATACACCGCGAGACAAGTCTTTTATACAATTTTACCGTTACGTTATTTTTTTTTTGTTAAAAAAGTGTAAATTTGTGTGAAGAAAATAAAATAAAAAAAAACACAGTTGTTGACGGGGGTCACGCCTAAACCAAAATTAGGGGTTATTTTATTTGGCAACCTTTTCATTGCACTTTGACACAAGATGTGCGAATAATGAATACCTTGATTACCCAGATGTTAGGTTTTTTTTTCACTAAATTTATTTGAAGATCTTCTGTAAAGATATATCGAGGTTTGACGAGCGGTAGGTACATTTATAACCATAGCAGATTCACATCACAAAAGGTCCTTCTAACCCCTTCTTGTAAAGTTTACAAGCGGATATGAAATTTTTCAATATAATGATATTTTTAATAATAATAAAAAAATACTGAGATCGCACCGGCATCGTTTTTATCCGAGTGAGGTAAATGTAATCTATAATCTATATCCTTGTGGTGCATTGGTAAATCTACCGTCTGCAGAATCGAGGTTGGCGGGTTCGATCCGCAACCGAGTACTAATATTTATGTCATGCATCAATGTTTGTATGGCGTCTGGGTGTCTTTCCATGTATTATAAGTATGTATTTATAAAAAGGTATATATGTATTAATATGCGTTATCTAGTATCCATAACACAAGCATTTAGTTGCTTAGCTTGGAACTAGAGGGTTATGTGTGTATTGTGTTCAAGATATTATTATTATTACTTAATACCATTAAAATCGTCTTGATTTAAAGATGGAGCAACCAGTTTTTGAAACAAGAAGTCATAGGATCGAGTCTGGGCTCACACCAATGATTTTTCAGATTTTTACGTGTTATAAATATTGATGATAACAACCACTGCCTACAATTACGGGTAGAAAAAAGGCGTGAAGTTATAAAAATATCTATAAAATAATACTAAATGCATAGGTATCTATCTATCGCAATTAGTGGTAGTTTTATAAGTAACAGAAAAGCATGGACAGTCGAAAACTATTTGTACATTGTTAGGAACTAAACGCCATCAAAGGAACGTTATGTGACCACTGAATTGGAAGTGTGGTCAGCGTGTTTGCTATAATGATGGCAAAGATTGCCATTTTTATATAAATGTCACGTACGAACCCATCCGTGTGGAAACCTTGGAAAGATTTTTTAACGTACCATAACTTCACGCCATTTTCTACCCGAAGGTGTACGGCAGCGGCTGTTAAGCCTCGACCCGCCGAATCGTTATTATGTTACCGTCCTAAATGGAATAGGTGGCGAAGCTAATGCTATTACACTGGGCACAAAGTTGTGTCAGTCATCGATATTTATCGTCTGTGTGAGTCAGGAATCGAAACCACGACTTCTGAATCAGAAGCGGTGAGCTCAAACAGACCACCGGGACGTTTTTCAAATACTTTTAAATTGATTTCAGTGACCTAGTGGTTCAGCACTTAAGCTTATGAATCTGAGTGTCGTGTTCGAATCCTGTCACATCAATGACTTTTGATAAGTTTTTTTTTAGTTTACGCCTTTTTCTATCAGTAGGTGTTGGCAGCGGTTGTTACGTCTCAACTCACACCATTTTCGCGTCACAAATGAAATAGGTCGCGTAACCTATTCCCATTTATCGTAATATAGTGACATCAAAATGTAATTAACACCCAATTTTATACTTTGTTTAGAATTTACAACTTCTCAAACAGAAGAGAACGCTAAACAATGACACTATCAAGGGGACTACATTTGTCCTAGACGGAACACTAAGCCCGGTATCTCCGCCTGCCTATGCTAGAAGATAACAATTAAAAAATTTGACCATAACCCAAATTCAAATAATGTTATGTTATATAATCTTATCAAATTAATTCACGGTATTTAAATACAATGTCAGTGAATTTATCAACGATGAACTATGTCATAATACTACTGTGTACTCTGCCGGAACTAAGTTGTGACATACTACACCGATAGTGTGGTGAGTGCATTACAATACACACACACACGCCCGCAAGTACACACGCACACTCGCAAGTTATCTGTCAGTAAAGGACATTCGATGCGTATGCGCATCTCAGTGCCCTATTGTCTGAACTTAACGTCCGGCCTATTGTAAATACGAAGAAATGGCCCAAAACTGTATGAATCAAGTGGTTCTTTTTTATTATTATTGATTAATTTAGAAGACGATTTTAATGGATTATTTTTTTATGGTATAGGGGCAAAATGAGCAGACGTGTCAATTGATAGTAAGTTACAAACGCCGCCCATGGACAACAGAACACATATAGTGTTACAGTTGCGATGTCGGCCATTACAATAAGATATGGACGGGGTCGAGAGTGGGATGGGAAGGGGAGGAGGAAAGGAGTTGGGCTTCCGGATACCTCTCTCACCGAGCGAAACGCGACAAACGCAAATTTACGTCGATATTCTGGGAGATCGTGGTATTTCACCGGTCGAGCCGGCCCATTCGTGCAGCGAAGTCAAGTATGGTGAGAATATTCCAAAGGTAAGGTAATGTTTTCTAATTGACTTTTCCCATATCTTTTCTTATCTTTGCGGAAAGGTAGGTTACAAGCCTTAAAAACCGACGAACCTTTATGACAAGAGTGATGAAAACCGAAGAAGCGTGTGAAGCATGTAAGAGTCATACCTTATGGTGCTCTGTTCTCTCTACCTACCCTACTACAGACATGGAGTGAAGTTAAGTAGGAATTCAAACTTAGATGATAAATGTAATAATAAAAACCTTGTTCCCGGTATGGTAATATTTCGCCACCTATTCCATTTGTGACGTAAACCTAGCGGCGAGTCGAGATTTAACAGCCACTGCCTACACCTTCGGGTAGAAAAAGGCGTGAAGATACGTTATGTTATATTATACTTGAATTGCGATGCTATTGAAGCAACAAAGACTATATTGACAACATGTCCGATCAATTGTAAAATTATCTAAATAAGATGTACAGAACTACTGCATTATATGCTGGTACCAGAAGACCATAGATTAGAAAAGAAAAAAAAAGTAATCCAATACTTTTACGTCAAATCAATATCATCTTGTAAATCCAGGAATATGATACAACAGACAATTGATATCCGCTTCCGACCAGAAAGATAAACTTGCCGCCACACCCCCTCTCGCACAAATTCTCGGATGAGCGAATTGCACACACACACTTGTGTTTAGATTGATTGTTTTTTTTTCTTTAATAATAAAATCGCAAGATTTATTAAGAAGCCACTTGCATACAGCCAACATTATTTATTAAATTGACAGTATGTTTAGGGCTGTTTAAGATTTCGATAACTTTCATAAGAGTCTTTTAAATGTCTCGGTGGTCCAGTGGTCGAGCACCCCGCTTCTGAATTCAGAGGTCGCGGGTTCGAATCCTCACATTGGCTCATACCAATGACATTTCGAAATTAATTTCGTAAGTTATGTGTGATAAATATTGATGACTAAAAAACTTTGTGCCGGGTATGGCTATAGGTCCGACACCTATTCCATTTGGGACGTAAACATAACGCGGCAAGACGAGGTTTAGCAGCCGCTGCCTAAACCTTCAGGTAGTAAAAGGCGTGAAGCTATGTTATGTTTGTTCCGAGCGCAATAAGATACGATTTTTATACACCTTACTGTCTACTTCGCTTTTATCATCTTTTGTCATACATGCTCATTGCATATGCAATTTGGACATGGAGAGTCCTTGCACTGTATATCTCCTTAGTCAATGTTGCATCATCCCTTCTTTCTAAATGTTTGAACCACCGAAGCTTCTTTACTTTAACACCAAGACTCTCTTCATCATCACTGATTAATATGGGATTAAAATGCACATACCTAGGTAGCCACTTATCCCAAAACCAATTATAGTTTTTGTTAAAACTGCGTTCACAAATGTCAACACATAACCAATCTTGACAAATCAGTAAATGAACGAACCAATAGTGATGATACGAGTGAAGCCAAGTGCATCAATAAACTTGACATTTTATTGCATATCCACACGTTTGACAAGCGCTTCAGTTTTCAAACGATAATTTATTGACCCAACAACCAAGTCTTTTCGACCCTTTCAAAAAAATAAAACGATGCAAGCACAAGTGGCTCATTCATTCGTTCTTTTAGATTAACGTGAACGAAACAAGAATGGGATCTTTATAATCAGCTGTTAATAATGTGACACCAATATTGTGATGATTTGTTATGTGTTTGAAAATACTCGAGTTTACAAGTTCGTTAGTTAGAAGAGTAATCAAGTTAGAAGAGTTAGGTTTCCAAGAGCTTTTATCACTGAACTCCTTAAAATTGTTCAAGTAAATTGCTTAAACTTAGTGGGTGATTGGTGCGAGTGATAGGTACCAAATCACTGATGAAGATAAACAAGATTGGGGTGTGAAAAAATGTAAAAAATCACCAATTTAAAAAATCTAAAAAGCCCAGACTATTAAATGTAATCTTTGTATTTACTTATTTTTTATTAATATTTATTTATTTACACACATTTCATGACCAAATAGAACGTGTCCTGGAGGAAGGTGACGTTACGAGCCTCAAAAATCGACGCGCGTGCATGAAAAGAGTTATTAAAGTTAACGAAGCGTGTGAGGTCCCCTCTGCCTACCCTGCAAGGGATTTAGTGTGAAGTTATGTATGTATCTTTGTATTTTGGTATAGAAGATTTTGGGTATGTATTTTAACATACAATAATAAGTCTATAGATATATGGCTATAGGCGAGCCTGGTCTTTCCCGGGATGTGTAGGTACCTACTGTGTGGATACATATTCAAATTCCTAAAAGTTTGTAAGGTACTAAAAAAATTCATCATTCATCCAACGTAAATTCCACATTAAGGATAATGAATCTTCATTCTTCATTATATGTTATCAGAGTATCAGAATAAGAAGAACAACTCCACTCACCTCCCAAGCGAATCTCCTCTCCAATGGCTGCGACTCCCATTTACCAAGAAAAGGTCCATATTTTGTTCCGTTTGCAATATTCGCTCTGGCGAAAATCCCACCATTCTTGAACACCAGTTCGTTGGGCAGACTGTAATCACTCTCCCCAGGATCATCATCTTTCGTTTCGTCATCTTTTATCTTGACACTTTTATCAAGAAAACTTTGATTGTGCAATTCCAATGGTCTAGGTAGATAACCACGCCCATATTCTGCAAAGTTCGAAGACAAATATGTATCTGATAGACCGAAATCCAAGGTTCCGTAGTATTCTTTTATGTCAGTTCCTGGAGGCATGTTTTCTTGTTTGATGTGAACTAAGGTGGGCGCTGATTCAGAAGTGCCCGAGTCTGCTGGACTCGGCGGAGGGCTGCCAGACTCCTGACTGTCTGCTGCTGTAGACAAAACAATGAGCATAATCATTAGAGACAGATACTAGGTCGGATGTAGGTATGTTTTAAGTTAGTGTGACCGACGGATGTGATTCACTCTTTAATAATAAGTATGTCAGCTATTTTTATATCTTTATTTATGTCCCAGTGATCCAGTGGTCGAGCTCTGAATCAAGAGATCGCAGGTTCGAATACTGACTCACACCAATGACTTAACGAAATTAATTCCGAAAGTTATATGTGATACACATCGATGACTGAAAACTTTGTGCCCGGTATGGCAATAGGTTCGCCACCTATTCATTTGGAACGTAAATATAACGGCGACTCAAGGCTTAACAGCCACTGCCTACACCTTCGGGTAGAAAAATGCTTGAAGTTATGTTATCTATATTTATATCTATAGTCTAAGCATTATTTAATTTGATGATAGACATATTTATAGTACGAACATCATATCATTTTGGTACATATGGATGTACTGTAACTCTTCTGTTACTTTTAGACGTAGCTGATACTTTTTGCTGCTAACACTTTTATATATTAAATACAACTTACAATTAAAAATATAATCATAATTTGTATGAATCTGTATTATTTATGTAGGAATTATATTCGATAATGAGATGCCAAATGTTTAAAGCAATCTGTCTGCTTGTTTGGTATTGTTTATTAAAAGGAAATAAAAATGTGAAGACGTGCAAGATGTTGATCGCATTCTGTCTGTTTCCGCTACACACAAAGAGTTTCCGCTTGTCTCTGGTCTTTGGAAGCATCCCCTATAACATGCAAATATCGCATAACTCTATTTTTTTTTATTCATTCTCCAATAAATCCACGCGAATTATTGATCGTAGGTATATTTCTGATAAATTACTTTTTAAGAAACTAGGATTATTAAATTTAATTTCGTTACGATTATTAAGAGATATCATATCTATCGAGTATCTGCCCGATATATGGCAAGATAAAAGAGCGGCAAATATTAAAACATGTGACTAAAATTAAAAATTAAAAATAATTTTCTTCAACAGGAAATTTCCACTGTAAAATCAACTTACAGAACTTTGAAGGATTCATGGATCGAGTAATACCTATATTAATACCTATTTCGCAACTATCGATATTTAACCCAGATTCGAAGAAAAATAACGTGGTTTTATCCACAATCAGAACTGTAAGAAAATAATTACCACCCTTTCCCATTTTTTTTATGGGATAGGAGGGCAAACGAGCAGGCGTGTCAACCGATGGTAAGCAACCAACGCCGCCCATGGACACCAGCAACACATATAGTGTTACTGTTGCTTTGCCGACCTTTAAGGGATAGGGGATAGGAAAGGATGGGGAAGGGGGGTGGGCCTCCGGGCACTTCTCTCACCAAACGAAACGTGGAATGAGCCTCTTTACGTCGGCCTTCTGAGAGATCGTGGTATTTCACAGGTCGAGCCGGCCCATTCATGCAGAGAACTGCTTGGCTCTAACACTGTTAGATTAAATTCATTCCCATGGGCTATTTCTGTAGCTAGACGCTATACATGCATAATTTTACGTCTTTTTCTATCCGAAGGTGTAGGCAGTGGCTGTTAAAGCGTCGGCTCGCCGAATTGTTATGTCCCAAATGGTATAATTGGCGGAAACGATTAACATACACCGGACGCAAAGTTTTCAGTCATCGATATGTATGTATTACACATAACTTCCGAAAATAAATCAGAGAAATCATTAGTGTACGCCCGAAATCGATCTCATGACTTCTTAATCAGAAGCAGGGAAATTTACCACTGGACCACTGATAATAATACCGTACCGCAATAACATAAATTAACACATAACATAACATAAATTAACTTCACGCCTTTTGTTACCCGAAGGTGTAGGCAGCGGCTGTTAAGCCTCGTCTCGCCGTTATGTTTAAGTCCCAAATGGAATAGGTGGCGAACCTATTGCCATACCGGGCACAAAGTTTTTCAGTCATCGATATTTATCACACATAACTTCCGAAAACAATTTCGAAAAGTAATTGGTGTGAGCCAGTGTCTGGAATCGAACCCGGACCTCTGGATCAGAAGCCGTGTGCTCGACCACTGCGCCACCGAGACTGATTATAAACAATAAACATAAATTAAAATTGTACCAAAGGTGGCCAGTTCCTGCTAGTCTGTTCATAAAAATTAAAAATGTTTACCTATTCAATAGAGGGCGCTCGCCGCGTGCCATCAATAAGTATGACCCCATAGCAAACACAAATGTAAGAGACACACAATTTATCATAACTACCCCCAATAGTTCTTAATAAAGTTGTTAAAACAACCCCCTATCTTTCACAGGGCGCGGTGTCTTCCGCGCACGTGTCCAAGAAAAAAAAATACAAGCACATCAAAAATTGTACTTGAAGCGATTATAATGATAACTGCTTAGCATAATAATAAAAAAGTGCAATGAAATAACAGGAAGTTCCATGTTTTTATAGCATGTCTTGGTGGTTTGATTCAAGTGCTGTTGCTATGGACGATCACCTGTCTGCGTGATACATTCTACATAATTTTATTTATATTATAAACTGGCTAATGGCCGATTTACTTATCGCTTAAAAAAAAGGTGAATTCATTTTTTAACCGACTTCCAAAAAAAAGAGGAGGTTCTCAATTCGTCTGTATGTTTGATGATATCAAGTAGGTATATATTCCGATAGGCTTATGATTTTTTTACCTGATTACTATAGGAACCGTTAATAAACGGGCGAATAGGGAAATTTCTATAGTTATAGGCAAAATAATATGATTTTGAAAATATCCCGCATCATATGCCGGCCAAAAGCCTCTGTGCGAAAGAAGATAAAAAACTACTTAAGCACAGAGGCTATTGGCGGGAACACTTAAATTTTCACTTGTCATAAAAATCTATGCCTTTATATTCATTAATAACGTTGATATTTCAATACTTTGAACATGCAGAAAAAAATGGCAAGACAAGTTTAGTAAAATTTATAATATTTTCGCTCATAAAAACTGATGTTCAAATTACACATTCAAATGAGCCGTCGCAAAGTTCATTTGACCGCGAAAGCTTCGTGCGCGGACAATGCGGACGACTCGTCGTTAAATCTCCGGTTTCCGCAGAAACTCGCGACAGATTTAAAATAAGAACACACAAAGACATAGAATAACGTGGAGCTGCTGCCATGGAGCTATGCAATCGTAATTTATTTTTAATCAATTCCATGTTCGAAATTTGAATATTCAAAATATGAATTAATACCTAGTAATATTCCAATTTTAAACAGAGAAAAAAAGAATGACGTTCTAATGATATAATACTCTTTGGTTACGTATTAAATGTGATTATAATTTGCATAGTTCCGATTGATTAAGTGTCGCAATAGCAATTGGTAGTTATTAGATAACAAATAAGAGTGAAGAGCATCTAATACATTTTTAGTCCCGCAGACCCCACTGCAAGTCGATTTCACGTGTTAGCTACGGAGACTGACAATAAGCACGGTTTATGTTGTCCCTGTCACAGAGAGTTCACGGCCCGACTGACTCATAAAACACGACAAAAGACACACCAACAACTATATTGCAATTATTGACTTTGAATTTTGAATAGTAAGGTTTAATTTATATTTATGAGACAGACATGGATTTTTTTTGTATCCACCTATTATTAGTAAACATATATACTAATAATAGGTGGATACAAAAAAAATCCAAAGAAACGATAATTATTGTAAATTAGAAAGTAAAGCCATAGAAAATTGTATGTATTCAAATGTATCACATTTCTTTTCATATTTTCTATTAGGAAAAACAATTATAATTATTTATGTTGGGCCGTGACTGAAAAGGACCAGCCTACTAAGGTTTTAATGTAATCACCGGTTGACTAATCAACCAATCCAATTCTTCTACCAATGCATGTCTAGAGGCTATTTTTCTATAAATATTTCTAATCAAACTTTGAAATTTTTGAAGCCAACCTTAGTTCAAGAACATTATTTTTTACGATTCTAATAGGTATACCCAAACTCTATTAAACATTTTTCACGCTGAGAATATTAAATAATACTAACAAATCTTTATTTTACGATATAAGGTGGTGTAAACTATAAAACAAACAACCTTTCATTCCGGCGGTAACCGCCAAAAGACTTGGCTCCAATATCTTAAATCACTAGAAAAACCAACGATGCCTTTATTCCTTTTTTAAAATTTCGCACACCCTTGACAGAACCACAGATAATTGTCGGGTGTATAGTTAAAAAAAATAGACGGTTAGCGATGTTTTATTTGTTGTTAAACAAGCGAAATAATTTGAAGAGCCCTTAAGTTATGGGGTAGGTAGTCTTATCTCACTTTGTTTGTATGGATTTATTTAAGGGTTCTTTCTGAGCTGAATATATTATCTCAAGTTTTATGAACATAAGGTGAATTAGTTGTATACCTGATTAACAATCATGTTGTGATACATAGAGTAGGTTAAGGATAAAATTTAAAAAGAAACCTAAAAAACTTTATTGTCAATTATCTATTGTAAATACTTTATTATATACAAAGGTAGCGTTGTTTTCGTTCGTTAAAATTAAATAAGCCTGATAAATCATCAAATGGTTGGTCAGTAGTATGTACCGTTTAAAATTAGTAAAAATCTGAAAAAATCCTAACCAATATTTAGACATTTATTCATTAAAAAAGAAAGAAACTCCAATTTTAACATTATTCTAATGTCAAAGTTCCAAACTTGTATTTACTTAGATAATCATATATGACACCTTATTAACCGACTGCGCTAAAATGAGAGTTATAATATAGGTGCTATGATTGATCGGCCCTATATCATACGCTTGAGCTAGCGATCTTTTATAAATTACGTTTTTTTATTGGTCTGAATAGAGCTTCATGCAATAGATTAGATAGAGTTCTTAATATATACCTAGATTACGTTTTTTTATAGTTAGGTTGGGACAGTTCCCACAAGTATTCCCTACCACTAGACTAAAATTTCAAAATAACAATTGCCATAAATTAATCGGAAGTTTAAAAAAATACATGTAAATAGTAGTGATTGGTACATATCTAATATATAACACTATATCCGCGCCTCTCTACCAAACTCTACTCTCCTAATTCGTAAACATCCAAAATAAACTGAAAATCGGGCAATTTTAATTGTAACTCACCCGACATCTTCATTTTGTTTATTAATATCAGAATTCAACATTCGCTTAACTTAAAATATTTTGTCCATTATCACTTTGTTGCCGGCGAGAGAATAGCAATTTTCTCTCTTTAGAAATGTCTCACTGTTCTATTTTTGAAAAATTAAACCAATAACACCAATCTACACAACACTTTGACGATCGAAATTTGAAAACAGAAAAATGTCATTAATTAAATGAAAAAAAAAAAAAAAAATTCAAATTTGGAATGTTTTCGATCGAATATCGCTTCTTTTTTGAAAATTCGAAACGAACGTTTAGTGACGTGCGTATGTGGAGTTCCCGCTTATGATTTACGTGTGACAGTTTGGCACGGTTGGTATGTGCGGCGACGGCGGCGCACTGTGCCAGAGTAACGCGAGAGGAAGCGAGACCCAGCTCATCCCTAGAATCCCGAATCACATACCCTCGACCCGGGACACCCCTCGCCTCACCATCTCGCGCCCCGCCTGTGTCTTTGTGTTACACCCCTCTCACTCACACAACTCACCACTTATAATAGAAGGTTACCCCTGAATCATATCCGATATTTTCAGTCTTGTAACTGGAAGATTTTTATGGATAGGTATTTGTTAGATAGACATTGAAAAAATATTTAGATAGACTTATTTTGAAAACGATCCAACCGATATCATAAAAAGCATAATTTATTTTTACAATTATAATAGCTACTTACCACATAGTTATCTGTAAATACAATAAGTACCAAATATGGCAGGTACAAGTAGGTACAAGAAGATCTATCTATTTTAATTTTAATACTTAGAATAAATTAGGAAAACCATTTATCCTTATCTCCAAACATTTTTAAGAAAATATATCATGTATCACATAATATATTTAATATAATATTAGTAGTAGCTATAACAATTATTAGAAATAACATCATAAAGGTACGTACCTATTACATTATTTCACATCAGGCACGGCCTACAAAACAATGAGCCCCTCAGTTATCGAGTGGGCTTTGTATAACAAATCATTTGTACAACACCTACCATATAAAGTTGATCTATCACATTTCACTCGATCATCTCCAGACTTCACCTGGATTGTACCACCAGAGGGGGTCGGGTGGGGTCAGATTAAACTGGCAGCTGATACCGAGACAAGGCGCCGATTAAGAAAACAAACCTGATTGAATGGCGTACCTACCAGCAATCTTATTCTCTTATCGTCTCGTATTAAATTGTCGGCCACTGTTCTACATGTGTGTGGTATGAAGTCATAGCTGAATAAAGTAAAAAAAACAAGAGATTATTATATAACAATGTATCTGACGTTGCCAGGAGGAGAATTATTATTGGAGTAATATTACCTAAATAAGCTTTGGCCTAGTAGGTAGATCTTAAAGCAGAATAGTCACAACTACAGTTTAATTCTTTACAGGTATAATCTAATTAGATCTACGGCCGAATTCTCCTAGATTTTTATAATATTAGGAAATTTTGTTTATATGTTCCTAAAAAAATTTCAAAGAAATGGTTGCATTAAGCAGGTAGGTACCTAGATATTTTGTGGCTACATTATTCAAATCTATTCTAAAATCAAAGTTCGAATTAACGAACGATTGAAAAAAAAAACAATAATTAAAACAAAACCGAAACGCGTTCGATTTTTAAATGAAACAATTTTCCAGCGCATTTAATAGCGCGTATGAAAATATCGACTGTGGAAAGTGCCAAGCGAGACGGCAGATAACTAGATAACGTTAAAGATCTGTACCGGCGGGCGTGATTGGCCACCGCGCGTGCTGGGCGGGGCATCGGCCGGGATGCACCAATGGGATGAGCCTTATTATCTGCGTCTTTGTCTGTCAGAGTCTGTGATGTGGCAGGTACTTTGGCATCGAGAGCTTCGATATATAAAACATTAGACGTCTAATATAGGTACCTAACTACCTACACATCAAGGCGGGTAACGTTGCCAACAGATTTTTAAAAAGCAATCGACGTTCTAAATTTGAAATTTATAGCATCGTTCATTTGTTTTATAGAATGTTGGTATCCTTGATACCAACAGTGATGCCAAAATAATTTTTATATTTCTCTTTTTTGGGCTGTAACGACACAATATAGGAAAAACTAATAAAATACATGGGTGCAAATGAAATTCAGGTGTAATTTCCTCTTAAGAAAATGTAGTACTTACTCACCTGTAGGTATGTTATAGGATTATTACTAGGTATCTGATGAATGTACACGTGTAAAAGTTAAGAATTACCGATTTTTAGAACCTATCAATTTACAATATAAGTTTTCAAGATTGTAAAAAAGACTCTACCTAATTTAAATTATCTATAGGTACCTACCAACTAATTTAACTTATTAATAGCTTAATGTATATTATACTTAGATTGAAATTAACAAAAATCTATACATAAGTGGTATGTTTTACGACAAAGGTATCGCTTGGCATTTGACCCATACCTATTCATGCTATTCCCCATTGACACTATTAAATGCCTTGAACGTAGGTAAACTAATTTACTCAAAATTCCAGATCCGTATTAAGTAAAAAAAACTATCCCTATAATTTCAATGAATAACTAGGTATGGCAATATAGGTACATACATGACACTGGCAGTAATTGCCAAATGTATTGGTGATGCGCTAGAAACCAAAATAAAAATCTATCTTAGATCTATCTTGGTTTTCTTTTCTTTTCCTTGGAAGCAGTTGAAATGGAGAAAGAAAGTGAACTGGAAGAAGGTCCTAACATCTTCAAAGCCTGTCAGACCGTATTTTTTCGTCAAACTATTTTTTTTTACATAGGTTGGACTGCATTAATTGATACTAAATAGAGTTTTGAATATAAAAAATATGTATTATATTCTCTAATTAAACACGCCACCAATTAGTAAGTAGCTTATTTCATTTTATTATTTAAATAAGTTATTATGGTTTGGTATTCTCACATTGATTCACACCAATGACTTTTCGAAATTAATTTCGTAAATTATGTGTGATAAATATCGATGACTGAAAACTTTGTGCCCGGTATGGCAATAGGTTCGCCATCTAGGTATTCCATTTGGGACGAAAACATAACGGCGAGACGAGGCTTAACAGCCGCTGCCTACACCTTTGGGTAGAGAAAGGTGTGAAGTTATGTTATGTTATTATGGTTTTCTTTCATTATCTATCATATTAATAAGCGTTCAATTCACACTTCTATTAAATTCCATATTGAACAAGCAGTACGTGAAGGTGACAACTAGAATCAATTTGCGATAGACACGATGCTCGTAATCGATTCGAATCACATTTCGATATTAATCGATTCTGCGGTTCTTGTTTAATTGATTCCCTGCCAAGCTCCAATCGTAGGTACGAGCGGTAGGCAAATGATTTGTAGATTGTATTCTCTTTTTAAAATTCGAATATAAATGCTAACATAAATTTGAAGTTGTTGGCAAAACACGTGAAACCAGTGCACATTTTCTTTCAGTAATGACAATCACTGTCAGAAAGATATCTGTCAAAATGTTTTGTAATTTAAAAACACTATTCCTAAAACCAGTGCACCTGCATTTATTTGTAAAATGAAGATCTTATCGTAAAATCGTATCTAGCTATATTGTTAGATAATATCTTAAAGATATGTATCAGAAAACGGTATTCATTGATTTCACCGATAGGTACGTGATCGTCGGCGCTTGGCATTTTGAGTTTTCTTTTATCAGCTGTGATAAACTGCCTCAGCCAGTGTCCATTCAATTTGAAAGGATAAAACGATAGTTTAAAGTTTCCCTTCTTACACTCTCAACAATAGACCGCTTTTCGGTTGGACGTAATAAGAAAAAAAAGATATGGAAATCTCGCTCTAATAGTATCCAGTAGATATATCGATACTTTTTTAGTTTTTTTTTGGTTCGCTACATCACAGAGACTATAAATCCCATTTAAAATATTGTCTATGCATTAGATAACACGAAGGACGATATTACAGAATTTTATATGCTATCTATATATCACGCTAATACTATTGGGAACAGCGAAGTTATAATAAAAATCAACAAATCCCGCCAAAATTTGTTACTTCGAATTTTAAAAATATGTTCACTTTTATAGGTATAGAGTAGTTTCAAAAAACTATTAAAGTGACAGATATGTCCTACTCTCCACGGAATACACAAAGGTTAGTACTAAAGAGTTTCACCAACAAAAAAAATACCTACATACATACATTTTCAAAATGTTCAATTTAAATTGTTCCCGGACAAAAGTGGGGTGGGCTATTTCAATTTTGAGCGGGGCAGACTTACTCGAATCGAAAAGTCCGATAACCATTTTACTTAAGTCGTCTCACGGGACGAATCTAAACGATTTATTGACGCAATAAAAGCATATTAGAATGTGTATAACTATTTGGCATATAAAGCTTAGCTTATAATTATTGCTTTAAGCATTATTGCTTAAGTGGTTATTAAGGAATGTCACAACAAACGCTTACGGTTTCGGCACGCGATCGTCTCGGCCATTACATAACAACTTAGTATTATAAATTAAAACCAAAAATAAATATTATATTAAATTTAATCCATAATAAAATCGTAATCCCAGGTTAATTATATAAAAGTCTGATGTGATAATTATTCCTATTAGTAGTTAAAGTGTGATAATATAATTTTAATCTGCTTATTCAAAAGGTTATGTATTCGTAGTGGTCCAAGGGTTCGATACTCGTTCGAGTACAAATATTTATGACGAGTATGGATTAGGATGGAGGTTGTATGGCGTATAGGCAATTTTTATGTCATCATCATCATCATCATCATGAGCCCAGATTAGTCCACTGCTGAACGTAGGCCTCCCCCTTAGCGTGCCATAACTCCCGATCCTGTGCCAGCTGCATCCAGCGACTCCCGGCTGTTTTTATGAGGTCGTCTGTCCATCTAGTGGGGGGACGGCCTACGCTACGCATACCAACCCGTGGTCGCCACTCAAGAACTTTTTTTTCCCAGCGGTCGTCAGTTCTTCGAGTGATGTGGCCTGCCCACCTCCACTTCAGCGTGCTAACTTTACGGGCTATGTCAGTTATTCTCGTACGTCTACGGATCTCCGTATTTCGGATCTTATCCCGTAGAGATATACCGAGCATAGCCCTCTCCATAGCACGCTGAGCGACCTTGAGCTTCTTAATACGGCCAGCATTAAGAGACCATGTCTCAGAACCATATGTCATCGCTGGTAACACACACTGGTCATAGACCTTCGATTTAAGGCACTGAGGAATTTTGGACGAGAAGATATGCCTAAGCTTCCCGAACACTGCCCAGCCGAGTTGGATCCGTCGGTTAATCTCTTTCTCGAAGTTCGCTCTACCTAGTTGAATAGTTTGTCCTAGGTAAACATAGTGATCGACAACTTCGAGGATCGTATCTTCAACAGTTACCGGTACTTGAATGACATGGACATTGGACATGACTTTTGTCTTGTCCATATTCATTCGTAGACCCACTTGTTGGGATAACTTGTTAAGATCCTTGAGCATTGCACCCAGATCCTCCAGCGACTCTGCCAAGACCACGATATCATCGGCAAATCGAAGGTGAGTGATGTATTCGCCGTTGATGTTGATGCCTAGCCCAGTCCAATCTAGGAGCTTGAAGACGTCCTCCTATGCAGCGGTGAACAGCTTCGGAGATATAACGTCTCCTTGTCTGACACCTTTCTGCAGTGGAATAGGCTCTGTACTCCCATCTTGGATTCGAACTGACATATTGGCGTTTCTATACAAACACTTCAATGTATCGATAGTCAATTTGGCACTGCTGAAGAGACTGCAGCACCGCCCAAGTCTCGACGGAATCGAAGGCTTTCTCATAGTCCACAAACGCCAAGCATAGAGGTCGATTATATTCCTCGGTCTTCTCTATGATCTGGCGTAGAGTGTGGATGTGGTCTATGGTACTAAAGCCTCTTCGGAAACCGGCTTGTTCGGGAGGCTGGAAGTCGTCGAGTTTGCGCGAGAGTCGATTTGTAATGACTCTCGAGAACAGTTTGTAGACATGGCTCAGGAGCGAGATTGGCCTATAGTTATTTAAACAGGTCCTGTCACCTGTTTAGCATCTTTTTATAGGATAGGCAGGCAGAAAAGCAGGCGTGTCAACTGATGGTAAGCAACTAACGCCGCCTATTGACACTCGTAACACAGATAGTGTTAAAGTTGCGTCGCCCGTCTTTTAAATGGTACAGAGAAGAGGTCAGAAGTGGGATGAGGAGGGTAAGGGGAAGCGGTCGAGCTTCCGTATTTCTTTTCGTCGATATTCGGACAGGCCAAGAAAATGATAGCTGATATTGGAAGGGAAAATCAAACGATATAAATAGTTCTTTATGTAGATACAATAGTACTTAACCTTAATATTTTAATGGTGAGAGGCAGTTTGGAGGTTACCTATAACACGTCATGTCCGGAAGCAAATAAGTTAATAGCTGTTCACCGGTCATGATGGAAGCGGTTTTCGCATGAGTTAGAATTAGTTCGTGACCCGATCTTAATATCTCTGATTTTTTGTGTTTTATTTTACTTTTTTCATCACCGGATCACTGAACAATTAATTATAAAAAATATGATTGAATAAGTAAAAGTCAAAGTTAATATGTCACTTTTGTATTTAAAGTGACATAACTTAATATAACTTTACGCCTTTTTATACCCGAAGATGTTGTCAGTGGCTGTTAAGCCTTGGCTCGCCGTTATGTTTACGTCCCAACTGGAATGGGTGGCGAACCTAATACCTTACCGGGCACAAAGTTTTCAGTCATCGTCTCGAAATTAATAACGAACAGTAATTAGTGTGAGCCAGGATTCGAATCCGCGACATCTTGATTCTAAATCGAGGTGCTCGACCACTGGATCATCGAGACCTATTCTATTACTCTACACTTTTGGGTAGAAAAAAGGCGTGAAGTCACAGACAGACATCGATTGATCATTAAATACGAGAAACTTAATAAATAAATCACGTCAAAACATAGGTATAGTATCATTTCAAATTAAATAATCGTAGTGTAATTGACCCCGCTATCAAGCAACAACGTTTGGCTCATCAATCAACTCACCCCACACTTGTTAACTTCTACTTGGGGACAAGTCACAGGATACTTGCGAGTGGATTAATAGCTGGGTATATAGTAGACTCTTTAAGGAAATAATTCATTGGTAAGTTGCTCTTACACGCCATGATAAGACAAAGGCAGGCGAATTAAGCGGCAAAAAAAAAGCAGACAAAATCGAGTGATTTTGTAACTGCTATTTATCTTATACTAGTTGACCCGGCGAACTTTGTTTCGCAATAAAACTAATAAATTTCTAAATTTTGGATTTATCATCATTCTTTAATACATCATATAAGGGGACATACAGTGACTTTATTTTATACTATGTAATAACTTCCAGTATTTGACAACTTATTGGTCTTAGTATCATAGGAAAATTGGTAATCACCCATAACGAGTGCACCAAATTATGATTTAATTGCATAACTGCGTTGGAGCACTAATATTTGTAATTGAAAAGAACCAAATAAAAATCACACATTGTAGGTATGTACGAGTATATTGTTATTTTCAATGTTTATTAGCTGTAAGTGAGAAAAATTTAAAATATTTACAAATAAAGTACCCAGCAGTGTAGGCAGAGAGAACAGACCGCCACATGGCACTATTCTTACATACCTAACTCGTTTCTTTGACTTTTATAACGCTTGTCATACACGCTCGTCGATTTTTAAGGCTGCTGTTATCACCTTTAGTCAATATTTTAATAAAATAAATTTCTCGTGACAAACAACGCTTACGCTTTGGACCGTACGTAACAAGTAACAGTGTTATCCTCACTTCAGTTTTAGTAGTCATTACTGAAAATCTCGCTAATGCGTCTTGAGTTGCGGTTACTCCGATGCGAACGGGAATGGAACGCTTTTATTTATACCATTAAAAGATATAGTTGTTACGTGCAGTAGGCAGATCGTTAGTGACTTTAACTGCTAACAATTTTAACAATTTTTGGATTTTTCTTTTTTCAGTTCTTTGCATGCACTTCATGTACTTATTTAACTGTGGTACAGTCACCGAATGGGCCGGCTCGACCGGTGAAATACCACACCAATACCTCTCAGAATATCGCCGTACAGTGACTCTTGCTGTGTTGAGAGAGGTAAACGGAGGCATAACCCATTTTCTCCTCCTCTTCCCATCCCACTTCCGACCCCGTATATATCCCGTTGCGAGTGTGTTGTCCAATAATATTATAGATAAAGAAAATCATTTAGTAGGTAGATTTTTTCAGATGTCAAAAAACAATATTTTTGGTATTAGAACTATGTCCGGTGGCTCAGTGGTCGAGCTCCACGCTTCTGATTCAAAAGTCGCGGGATCGATTGTCGACTCACAACAATGATTTCTCGCAATTCTTTTCGGAAGTTATATGTCGCACCCTTAGAATTATAGTGACCTATTCCGAAAATGTAAATTTTTGGGAAACGTTAAATAAAGTTTTAGACACGAAATTTTTTTTTTTAAATGAAGTTTATTGCAATGAAATTTCATATAACTTATACAAATAATAGTTGAATTTGTTTCTTAACTTAGTTGTCTACATGTATTATGAGAAAATAAATTAATCGACAAGGATAAAGCATTTTTTTTTATTTTTAAAAAATTGGTGTCATTATCAGGTCTCTATAATATTGAAGCCCCAGTTTTTTTAAAAGACTCTTTGTAATATAGGTCTCTCTATTTCTTCATTTTCTGCCAAAGTCTAGGATTATTCGTAAGTGTGTCCCTGTATTAGTAAATTTTAGATTATTTTTAAGGGTTGCGTTAAACAAAAACAATTAAAAATAATAAAAAAGGTTTATTAGAAACTGAACTTATTAAATAATCAGTACAGTTTTGAAGTTTACCATAATCATAGTAGTTTATAATCAAAAGCACAGGACAGATTGTGAAGGAAAACAAAATTAAAACTCCTAAACATAACATTTCTTAGAATAAATTCTAGTCCTTATAATTTCTTATAATTAAAAATCACATTGCTTGTTTTAGTTTAGTATTGGGTGCTGTTCTGTTTAGTATAACAGTCTTGGAATGATTAGAATCATACACTTTAGTATTAGGTACTTATATTCTTATAACAATCTTAAGCATTCTCAGTAAAGTTATAATTATTAACTTTTAACAATATTTAAACCGACTCTGAGTTTAACTAAAACATATAAAATGGTATGAAACATACAAAACATACTAGCTTATAAATCTCTTCTAAAAATAAACTAATACATAATAAACAGTAAATAAATAATTAAATAATAGAATTATAAAAATCTGCGTAATAACTAGGAATTAAGTTTTTATTAATGAGATCACGTAAATCAGTTTTCTTACGGTCACTTAATTCTAATCTTTGTAAGTATGCTTTGGTTACCATAATGGCATCTATACCTTCCATTTTCTTTCGTTTGTTTCTCATATTAATCGTAATGAATTCTTTTTGAGTGTATGAAGTTTTATACGAAAACACGAATGGTTCCGTTTTACAAAATTTAAGAACTCTTATATTGTTCCATGAGATGTTTTGTTTGTTTACGTCTTCATTAAAATTGTAGCCCCATTTTTCTTGCAAAATCTTTAAATCTGTAAAAAAATCATAAGTTAACTCTTTCACGTTGAAAGGTTTACCAGTCTTGCGAGAGTTTTTAATTAACGTGATGTATTGGTAGGGAGTGTATAATGGTCCTGATTTCTTATTTCTTTTAATCTCTTTTTCAATAAGGCTATGAACATTATCCCCTTCATTTTGGGTATGGCCCTTTACTAAGTATTTGTGAGTAATAGTGTGAATATTTTCGAATTTAGAAACAGCATAAGAATATAATGTTGTAATATACTTGTTTTTATTTTGGCCACAGCAATTGTCGGAAAAAAAAGTTATGTGAAGAGTTTTGTTGGGATTTTGCTCATTTAAAAGGTGTAAATAATCGAGAATACATGAGCCAATTTCATTAGCACCTCTTTTGCCTTGAACCTCATCCCAGAAATAGCAGTAAACATTATCATAAGCCCTTATCTCATTCACATTTGTTTTTTCGCTCTTCTTACCCTTTTTTACTTCTTCTGATTTCTTCATCATTTCCACCATGGTAAAATTAAGGCAATTAAGTTTCGATTTATAAAAAAAGGATGACGATTCTCCAGTGGGACACTGCATAACAGCCTGCAAATCATAAACCGCGCAAATATTTGTCTCGTCAATATTCTGACGATCTAAACGTTTTTCTTGACGGCACAAGTCTTTTTCTTTCAGATGATCATCATATTCTGCTTGAATATCTAATTTCCGAGCAGGGTTTGCTAATTCGTAATCTACGCATAGATCACATCTATCTTTTTTAGGCTGAAAGAAACCTATATTAAATTCTTTGTTAAAGATATTGTAATACAACCAGTAGTCACATGAAGGGTTCCCTTCTTCTTTCTGTAGCTTGTCAAAATCTTTCCAAAGATCCATAATTGTCTTCTCGCCACTTATATACTCTCTACTCGTAGACGCTCTTAAATAATGAGATTCAATCCTTGGAATCGAATTTATATGTCCCTTAATACTCTCGATGAGATTCACATCTATTGGCTTCCTAGACACGTGCTTACCCCTATTGTCTTCACTGACGAAATTTTCAGGATCAGTTTTCTTTTTTATAGTTCTGATTTGGCGGTCACATATGCCCAATGTGTTTATGAAAAATGTCTTACAAACACGAATTTTATTACTTTTAACGGTAAAATAAAATGCATTATTTGGTAATCTAGGTTTGGCTGCGTTAGTGTATTTATATTTTGGGCGAACTTCCATCATACATGATCTAATATAAGATCTTTGCAAATTAATGTTACCAATAGCCCAATATCTCTCAAACAGTCTATCTCTGTCTGTGTCGTTTATATTTTCAGAACATTTAAGTCTGCATTTACATGGTTCTTTCATACAACGGGCAGGTACGTTTTTTTTTGTAGTACATGACAAGTAAGCTTTACCAGAATTTCTTAGAATTTTTGCTACATTTTGCTTCCACTTTGTTGGATCTCGAGTACGTTTTCTTGATCTCGTAGCGAATTCCGGAAGAGTATTATTGTTAACAGAGCTAGTATTTAAATCGTTATCCGAAGATAGTGAAGAACTAGAGGCTGATAAAGTAGATGCTTTTGTAAGATGTGATAGAGATCTGTCGACTGCATAAGTTGGGTCGTTGTCACTTAAGTCTACGTCACTTTCATACGAGTTTATTGGTGACTGATAGTAATTACTTTTTACATTAGAAGTATTTGCCCTTCTTACGTGAGAAGTGCTGCTAGAGGAAGACGATGACGATGAACTAGACGATGAACGACTCGACGAAGAACTGCTAGTTATGGACTCATTTCTTGATAGAATAGCTTGCTTAGAAGTTCCTGGTTCTTGGATTGATTTGTCAGTGTTATTTATAGTTTGTACCTGATATAAAATAATAAAATTGAGTATGCAATAAAATAGGGAATGCTTAAATAAATTAAGCAACTACACTGAATAAATAAAACGTATAAATACCTCGATAATTTTTGTACTGAATAGAGGAAACGTCTTCGGCTCATAGTCTGGAATGGATACATTAGGCGAGTTCTCTATAACTGAAGAACTTGTTGAGGAGTTACATTGTTTTTCAGGCGTATTCTCAATTATTATTATTTTATGCATTGGGGTCCCAAGGATGTTTTCGGAATTGTTAGCAAGCGATGAATTACATGGCATATTCGTATTATTATTATTTTCTTTATCGGTTTCATTACAATTTTTAATATCAATCTTTAATTTTTCTAAAATGTAATCGGCGCGTCTCTTCATTTTACTAGTTACTTCCTATAAATATAATATAATATAAATACTTATAAACACATCAGAATAGTTTAGTACTTATACAGACCCATGTCTAATACGGGCAGTAAATAATAATGGTAAATATTATAAGAGGGACTCAATAAGTGAAGATTTTTTATCTTAGCCATTATTTTCAGAACATAAGAGACCGAATTAAAAATAGGTCTATAATTATTACCGTTCTTCAATCAAAGAGGGTGTCAATGACAAATAAGTCACAAGTTACTCAAGAAATTATAATATTATATAAACTCAATTACAACAAAGTCTTTATAATGTTGAAAATTATTACCTGTAGTTACCTTTACATTTAACCCTATAGCGACCTATTTTGGATTAGGTCCGTGTAAAACTAAACCCGCAACGACCTACTCTGGACACTCGCGGCACGTCACTGCTTACGTCCGTCTAAAACCGAACAAACGCGGCAAGTGGAGGGGAGTGAGAGAGACACAAGTATACGTTATTCTAGCTTTCTACGCCAAAATCGGTCCATGTTTTAATGAAAATCGATAGTGACAGTCCTTTTAGGTAGTTATTTGAAATAAAGTCAAAATCATGATTTTTTTCATTAGGCCCCTATAATTCTAAAGGTGCGATGTGTTATAAATATTGATGACTTACAAATTTAGATCCCGGTGTAATGGCAATAGGTTCGCCACCTATTTCAATTTGGGACGAAAGGCGCACCGTCGCGTTGCTATGTTAAGTTTATGTTTTATGTATCAAAAATGTATTTTTATATGTATTGATATTATTTTACTTAAAAACGTTCTTTTAATACTTATTTCTTTTAATAACAGTGGTAGAGCCAAGCAGTTCGCTGCATGAATGGGCCGGCTCGACCGGTGAAATACCGCGACCTCTCAAAAGACCGACGTAAAGTGGCTCATGCCGCGTTTCGCTCGGTGAGAGAGGTACCCGGAGGCCCACCCCCATTCCCCATCCTTTCCTATCCCCTATCCCTTAAAGGTCGGCAACGCAACAGTAACACTAAATGTGTTGCTGGTGTCCATGGGCGGCGTTGGTTGCTTACTATCAGGTGACACGCCAGCTCGTTTGCCCTCCTGTTCCATAAAGAAAAAAAAAACTTATATATAAGTAATTCTCACGTTACATTTCGCCAGTACATTTCGTATTTTTCAAATCCTCAATCCCCTTACTGTTAAGTAAGTACAACTGCGTTGTACACCGCGTTCCACACAATACACTCACGGGACAAATTACACACCGGGCCACCAATTATTGGGCTCCTAACAACAGATATAGTTTGTATGACAATGATGCATATTTTTTTCTTTATGTAATACGATACATATACTATATAATGGAGACTTTTACTTAAAATTTATTATTAGTACATATTTTTTTGTTTAAAATGACTTTTCGAAATTAATTTCGAAAATTATGTGAAATAAATATCGATGACTGAAAACTTTGCGGCCCGAATGGCAATGGGTTCGCCACCTATTCTATTTGGGACGTAAATATAACGGCGAGTCGAGGCTTAACAGCCGCTACCTACACCTTCGGCTAGAAAAAGGCGTGCAGTTATGTTATGTTAATTAGGCAGAAAGAAAAGAGCGCCATGAGGCACGATTCTTGCACACCTCACTCGCTTCTTTGACTTTCATAACTCCTATCATACACGTTCATAGGTTTTTAAGGCTCCTGATATCACTTTCCATAAAGGCACGTGCAATTTGGTCAACGAAAATATTTAGTAACCGTCTTCGACTCCTGCCTCTTTCTGCTTTTGTACTGTATATCTTCATTGCATCAGCCATTTTTTCTACAAGTCCGAATCATTAGAACAAAACTAATATTGTAATTAGACAACCCTTGTGAGCGAAGCAGCAAGCAACAACTAGTATAACCCAGAGTAAT
The DNA here is from genome assembly GCA_905147225.2 of Euproctis similis. Classification (NCBI taxonomy): domain Eukaryota; kingdom Metazoa; phylum Arthropoda; class Insecta; order Lepidoptera; family Erebidae; genus Euproctis; species Euproctis similis. The sequence continues at coordinate 10,286,286 of LR990122.1, forward strand.
TTCTTGTCCTATATTCCCTACGATAACATTATAACATAATATAACTTCACGCCTTTTTCTACCTGAAGGTGTAGGCAGCGGCTGTTAAGCCTCGTCTCGCCGAATCGTTATGTTACGTCCCAAATGGTATAGGTGTCGAACCTATTGCCTTACACCGGGCACAAAGTTGTCAGTCATCGATATTTACCTCACATAACTTGCGAAAAGAATTCCGAGAAATCATTGGTTGTAAGTCCGTAGTGGAACCCACGACTTTTAAATCAGAAGCGAGGTACTTGACCAATGGACCACCGAGATATAACTTAAAAAAACAGTTATAATGCATTGGATATATTGTAATATGTAGGAGCATATTATCAGCGCCATAGATAACAGAGGACGCTGGTGACCTTTCCTAATCACATTACCAGAATTGATAATGATCTGAAGTAGCCGAACTTGTTTCCGAATTTCAAGGAATTATTGACGACATTCTTCCATAGAAAGTAATTCGGCAATATTTAAATGTTCTAATGAGTATCATAGATGGAGATAATAGTTACAAAGAAATTGTCAATTTAATTTAAATGGAATAAACATGTTCTTGGAATTGATTTTGGTTGTTAAACTAATTATATAGATGGCGGTGGTCCAGTGATCAAGCCGAGTGGTTCTGATCCTGAAGTCGCGGGATCGATTCCGGGCTCAATCAATCTTCAGGAATTCTTTTCGAAAGTTATACGAGTGTAAAATGTCGATGACTGACAACTTTGTCCCCGGTGTAAGGCAATAGGTTCCGCCACCGCCAGATTCCTTCAAGACTCTCGTTCGGATTCTTTATGCAGTGTAGATTAATCTAACATCAGACGATTTATAAGTATTTTTTTACAGGTTTTTGGCTCTCACCGAACAAAATACGTTGTGAACCATTTTACGTCGTCATAATATTTTGTCAGTCGAGACGGCCCGTTTATGCAGCAAAATTCCTGGCTTCACTGGTATCACCTGGTATCACTTCTAAGCACTCAAGAAATACACTATGTATTAGAAAAAATTAACCCGTCTTCTCCCGCCAAGCAGTTTGCTGTATGAATGAGCCGGCTCGACCGGTGAAATACCACGACCTATCATAAGATTGAGCTAAAGTGGTTCATGCCGCGTTTCGTTGGGTGAGAGAGGTACCCTGAGGCCCACCCCTCTTCCCTATCCTACTCCATTAAAGGTCGGCAAAGCAACTGTAACACTATATGTGTTGCAGGTGTCCACGGGCAGCGCTGATCACTTAACATCAGGTGACACGCCTGCTCGTTTGCCCTCCTATTCCATGAAAAAAACCGGTTCACACTGGTTACATACATTAATAATAGATAATTATCAAAGTATACTTATTATCAGTATTCAGTGTCGATATCTCAAGGTCGTTAGAAGTAGATTTTATCAGTGTGACTTCTTTTAAAGGATAAAACGAACGAAATATCGAATTATATTATATTTTTCTACCCGGAGGTGTAGGCAGCGGCCGTTAAGCCTCGTCTCGCCGTTATGTTTACGTCCCAAATGGAATAGGTGGCGAACCCATTGCCTTACCGGGCACAAAGTTGTCAGTCATCGATAATGATCACACGTAACTTCCGAACATTTCAAAAAGTCATTGGTGTGTGCCAGGATTTGAACCCACTACTTCTTGAATCAGAAGCGGGATGCTAGCCACTGCGCCACGGAGACTTATGAATAATAATAATAATAATTTCGGAAAATTGGAATAAATATCGATCCTATTCTGGATTTGTATAAATATATTTATATTTACTGGTCAGCTCCATATGTTTCTGTCTGTAGTCTGTGATATTTCTTCATAAACAGGCTGCGTTAAATAAAGACAAGTTTTCTAAAAGTATCATTAGTTCCTTATATTAAAGTGTATAGGCAGACTAATCTTCGTACTTACATAATCTGGACATATATAGTCACTATATTTTTCCTCCTAATGTCCATATTTAAAGGAAATTTATTTATCAATCGCTTCAGGAAGAGATAAGCCCAAATATAAAAACCACAATCCTCATAGACCTCCGAATACCTCTCTCACCAAACGAAACATCGCATGAGCTAGTTTACTTGGATATCCTGAAAGTTCGAGTTATTTGAACCGTTAAGTCGGCTCATTAACGTTAAACAGTCTCGGTGGTCAAGTACCCCGCTTTGAAATTAAAATGTCGTGGGTTCGAATCCAGACTCACAACAATGACATTTTGATTTTTTTCTCGGAAGTTATGTGCGATAAATATCGATGACTGACAACTTTGTGTCCGGTATGGCAATAGGTCCGCCACTTATTCTATTTGGGACGTAAACATAACGGCGAGTCGAGGCTTAACAGCCGATGTCTACAGCTTCGGGTATGAAAAAGGCGTGAAGTTATGTTATGTTATACTGTATAGGCAGGCATATAATTTTGAAATTTCCTCCCAAAATCCAATTCATTCAATATCTGGTATAACCGGTTCGGGTAGAAGCGTTTCAGCGAATGATAATGGGTTTGTCAGGCAGGCGCGAGGCACCCGACTGCGATCTGTCACCGGTGAATGAGTCAAAGGGTTTTTGTAGAGGCGCGAATTAAATCGACCAGCGGGTGGTGATGCGATTGATCGCACCGCTTCTATATCCCGAACACATCCTGTATATACGTTTATACTTTTTAGAACACCCTGTATATATGTTATAATATTTAATGAACACACGGGTAAATCTAGCTTATTTTTTGTGTGCTACTCCAATTTTAGTTTCATGAGGCGCCAACCAAAATGGAATGAGGTAGAGTTAAGAATATGAAATGGTAAACAAGTTCTAATTTTTGAGAAATTGCAACTTGTTATGTGGATAAATATTGAAAATATTAAGAAGAAATAAGAAAAAGAAACTACTCAGGGGTAGATATCCTGACATCCATCCATCCATCCTGACATGTCTGGGTCAACGGTCTATTATACTCAGGAATCACTTGGTACCAAGGTACGAGTCAAATAGAGACACAACATTTCTTCAAAATCGGTCTAGTCATTTTTACCACTTGGACAGAAAAATAGTAGGTAATAGACACATAAGCACAAGTATCATTACTGAATCTATACAGTATTTACATTTCATCACTTATGATATCTGTCTTACGCCCGAATACTGAACCGCCACTCAAATATTTAAGTGCTACTTAAGTTTGAGTAGCTGTTACATTAAACAGAATACTTGAAATTTTAACAGTAAGTAGCACTTTATTGATTGTCAGATTTGAGTGGCGGTTCAGTATTCGGGCGTTAAACTGTCAAGTTAACATCAATAATAAAACAAGACTAGATTTAAAAATACTACCCTCAAATACAAAAAAATTATATTCAAAAACAATTCTTATAACTTTTAACTGTGTATTGAATCATTAGAAAGACATTTGTCTAACATCATCTGTTATACGGCTGCCGATCAAATAATTACCTTCCCGATAAATTATTGGTTGGGGAGTCGGGGCATGTCGGGGCACGTCGGGGCACGTCGCTCCTGCCGCGAGCCACAACTGTCGATGTCACCTTAATTTACGACGTTCAATTATAAATTTTATATGTCCTACTGCATCAGATATTCTATTAACCTATTATCCACCTTAAAACCTCGCTGATAGAGTCATAATTGGCGTGTCGGATAACCAGGAACGCGAAGTACAAAGTCTTTATATACAAGTACTAGCAAGCTGGCCATGTTCCGCTTAGGTTTACATGAAGTTTAATTTTTTAATTAAAGTAGAAATTCAAAAGGATGAGAGGATATTTAAGGACTTACAAGTAATATCAATGAATATTTTCATTTTAGGGGTACCAAGAGGTAAAGTGGGAACCCAATCATAATAACACCACAGTCCATCACTATTTTTTTTTATGGGATAGGAGGGCAAACGAGCAGACGTGTCACCTGACGGTAAGCAACCAACGTCGCCCATGGACACCAGCAACACATTGTGTTACTGTTACATTGCCGACCTTTAAGGGATAGGGATAGGGAAGGCTGGGGAAGGGGGGTGGCCCTCCGGGTACCTCTCTCACCGAACGAAACGCGATGAGCCACTTTACGTCGATCTTCTGAAAGGTCGTGGTATTTCACCGGTCGAGCCGGCACATTCACGCAGCGAACTGCTTGGCTCTACCACTGTTATAACTGTCACTAGACTTCATCTTACCTTGATAGTATCTAGTCTATTAGTCAGTTAGTTTTTCTTCAAAACTGTATATAAATATCACATTTTTATGTTTTACTAGCTAATTTTACGAAATAATTACCGCAATTTTAACAACTTTTGCCACTAAGACCTAATGGCATGTAGAAAGAATAGACAATGTAAGATTGACTAAGCAGATATACAATACAAAAGCGGATAGATGTAGGAGCTGAGGACGGCCCCGACACACTTTCCATAGCCAAAAAGAACGAGTCCTAAAGGAAGGTGATGTCAGGAGTCTTAAAAAATGGACCAGCTTGAGAGAGAAGAGTTATAAAAGTCAAAGAAGCGAGTGAGGCGTGTAAGAATCTTGCCTTATGGCGCTCTATTCTCTTTGCCCACCTCGCAAGGGACTAGGTATGAAGTTATGTATAAATGTAAAACCTTACTCGATTAATAGACGGTCTAACAAAAAGAATTTTTCAAATCGTACCAGTATATCCTTAGATCAGCAAGTACAAACAAACAAACTATTCAACTTCATAATACTTAATCTATAAAACTTTATCATTACTAACCAAACTTTAGTACGGTTTTAATTAATTTTTAAAAACCTAATCTCTACTATGGATGTCAGCGATTATATTGTAACAAAAATATAATAAAACCCGAAAAAATATAAAAGCGTAAAAAATATAAACCATCTAACAATATTTTAAAAACTCCGATAATAATTAATGGGACACTAATAAGGTTTCCGAGTTACATATCATTATTAATAATAACTGTATACAATAATGATAATATTATCATATTTTTAACAATGTTTTTAACTATACATGTCTAACTTAACTAACAAGCATACTATGACTGCCTGATCCGGCGAACTTTGTTTTGCTACAAAAGCAACCGACCCTTTTCTACCCGAAGGTGTAGGCAGCGGCTGTTAAGCCTCGTCTCGCCGTTATGTTTACGTCCCAAATGTTGGCGAACCTATTGCCATACCGGGCACAAAGTTTTTAGTCATCAACATTTATAACACATAACTTCCGAAAATAAAGTCATTGGTGTGAGCCAATGTGAGGATTGGAACCTGCGACCTCTGGATTCTGAAGCGGGGTGCTAAACCACTGAACCACCGAGACTATTAAAGCAGTAAATGAGTAAACCAAACAGTTTTTCTAAAATAAAAATAGCCTAAGTTACTCTTTATTAAATCAGCTACCTGCTAATAAAAATCCCGTCAAAATCGAGCAAGCCATTTCTCGGATTAGCAGGAACAAACAGACAGAGTTTTAACAGTGGTAGAGTCTTGCAGTTCGCTACATGAATGGGCCGGCTCGACCGGTGAAATACCATGACGTGGCGCGTTCCGTTCGGTGAGAAAGGTATCCGGTGTTCATGGGCGGTGAGTAGTTGCTTATCATCTGGTGAAATTGATTATCACTTGCTCGTTTGCCTTCCTGTCCCATAAAAAAGCGTTTTTTTTTTAATATTACTAACAGACACTCTAAAATTTATTTATTATTAGATATATTTGTATAATACAGTCGGTGTTTCCTCGTTGTTCGAGACCTTTTGACACCAGATATCTACCATCCTGTACGGGCAGTGGTAATGGTCGCTCATGGTAAGCTTATCAACCAGGAATATTGTGGCGAAAATAACAATCGTAATGGCCAGATCGATACGATTTTAATTGGCGTCAGTGTTACATTATTATATATATAGATACCTATATAGACTCTACATTGATAGAGTTCAGAGTTTAATATGTAACTTTACGCTAAGTTCATAACGGGGTAGCCAGAGAGAACAGAGCGCCATAAGGCACGATTTTTACATCCCTCACTCGCGTCTAAGAGTTAATCTACACTAATATTATATAGAGGACAGATTTGTATTTTTGTATGTAACGAATAAACTCAAAAAGTACTGGACCGATTTTAATAATTCTTTTTTCTTTAGAAAGCTACATTGTCACTGAGTAACATAGGCTATATGTCATCATCACCGTCATCGACATTTTGTTTGTACGCGAGTAACACCGTGAGGTGGGTAGCTACATACAATATAGCGGTACGAAGTTCGCGCGGTCTGTTAGTATTTTGTATACGAAATATAGTATTTAAAATAGTCATATCCATGGTCTGGAGGTTGATAGCTCACTCCTGAATCAAGAAGTCTCGAATTTAAATCCTGGCTGAAATATGTTCAACCACCTACTGGCATAACAACCATATACAATTTAGAATAGAAAGGGAGTGATGTATGTATCCATGGCGGACGAGAGAAAATAAAGAAGATAACAAGAGTTACTTTTTACTCACAAAATTGGGCCATAAAATAGTTACAATCTCATTCCATTCTTAGGCATGAACAGAACAGCCATTTTGATTAATAAATCATTTTGCGGTCTATACCGTCTCCTACATTATTCCGTCTAAACATTAAATTATCTGCTTAGTCATTCTTTTGCGTCAAACACTTTTCACATGTTACAAATATACGATGCCTGTCTCTAGCGTGATAAATACACTCTCTTAAATGTCTCTCTAGCAACAATAAGTTATGATTAATCTGTCAAAATCTTGCTACCGTTTTATTTTATAAAATAAAAATCACTTGACGAGGGTACTCCATTAATTTCGTTTACAATGTGATAAATAATTAGAGAGGTGTTGTAATACGGGAGGGAGAGGCATCAGCCAGCAGAGATCCCTCTAAAATGTCACTCTCACCCACTGGTTTTGAAGTTTTGACAGCTCACATCCTAATTTCTTTCTGTTAAAGAGCAGGCACCTACCCTTGGCGGTTGCCGATTTCTCAATAAAGAAAATTTCCCCTTTTGTAATGTTTCGAATGCAATTTTTAACGTTTTAGCAAAGTTATTATATTGTTGTGTTTATTTTAAATGGATTTTTAGTGTCTTATGTTGATGAAAAAGAAAGAGAGTGTCGGTGTAAAAGTAAGAAAGGGCATGCTCCGATGGTTCGGACATGTAGAAAGAATGGACGACGCAAGACTGACTAAGCAGATATACAATGCAAAAGCGGACGGATGTAGGAGTCGAGGACGGCCAAGACACACATTCCAAGACCAAATAGAACGTGTTCTGGAGGAAGGGGATGTTAAGAGCCTCAAAAACCGACGCGCGTGCATGAAAAGAGTTATGAAAGTCAACGAAGCGAGTGAGGTGTGTAAGAATCGTGCCCTATGGCGCTCTGTTCTCTCTGCCTACCCCGCAAGGGATTTGGCGTGAAGTTATGTATGTATGTATGTGTATGTATGTTGATGAAATATGTGTTTGAAAATGTGGTTGCTGACTGAGTTGAGACGATAAGCCCATAACTTATGAAATTAAAATAAAATATCAACTTATCTAAGCTGTTGCCTTTAAAATGAGTGGTAATAAATAAATGTAATAAAATAAATAATATTAGACTATAATATCTAATCTGTAATCTTTTCTTATCAGTAATAACAATGCTTATATGCATCCTCTCAGTGCCCGGTGGTTATGATGGGGTATTGAATAAGCTATTACATAGCTTCGAATATCTTTTAAACAGTAAAAAAATAAAACCCACTAAAACTATATATAAATAGTCCATACATCCAAAAGAGTATTAAATTCAGCTAAAATTGTAAACATACAAATAATCATAGAATAAAAACCTGGCCAGAAATCATTGAGCCAATTTTTTTTTCATTCGTCAAGTTTTCGTCAGGCTAAAGCTTTGAAGCCATACTGCCTTGTCTGTCGTATTTTTTTGGAACTAAAAAACTTAAACTAACCTAACACTTTATGCATGATGTTCGAAGGGAGTTTTGACGACAATGCAGAAGAGCACGCTACACACGATATTTATACTATTTTCCACATTTGCATACATATACGAACACTTAATAAATAAAACGCCGCGAATATTATTCAATAATATCCATTGAAACACAAATTTTAGAAAATAATAAAAAAGAGATCTTACTACATAGTTTACACTCAAATAATTGTACTACATTAATAATTCAAACAGATACGGCGAATGCATATTGTTAGCAGTAAATCAAATATTAAAAAAAAAACAGAGGGCCTCCGTACAGCGGGCGCGGACGTGTGATCTGTGAAAAATTGCTTATTTTAAAATTGCTTTTTTTCTGTTTCGATTAAGCACTGTATCATACGATACCGTGAGGTACACGTGTTGAAAATTTACTTTTATTTTTTACTTTTTGATAATAGTCGTGTCTGTCTCTACTATTTGGTAGGTTGTATAGATGTATACAATCACTTGTAAATTTAGAATGATGATATTCAGCATAAAACCTCCCTCAATAAATGGACTATTCAACAAAAAAATAATTCAATTGGAATAGATATAATATATTGGAATAATTTCTCAAATAAGTGCGGTCCAAAAAAACCAACTATCCAGCTTTATTTATAATACATATACTGAACTGGACTCCTATAAAAATAAAATTTGTTTTGTTTTTATTTTGCGACATATATACTTTATTTATTCATAAATTAAAATTAAAATAGTAATAAGTTTTATTCGGCCACTTTTCTGGCGAAAGCGTAACGCCATGTTAAAGAATACTTTACTTAAACTTACACGTATTTTAAGTATTAGTTCGCTAAGGGACACTTAATGAGATTTTAAAAAATGAGCTACTAAAGTGAAATCACCGTTTTATTGTTTTGTATGTTTAAACGATCGTGACTTGGAAACTAACTACTACTGACTAACTTAAAACATAAGCACCATTTTACTTTCAAATATAGTTTTCTTGGACCGTAAAATCTATCTAATCAGATCGTAATAAAGTTTTCCCATCTTGTTGTATATTGAGAATAGAATAACATAACTTCACGCCATTTTCTACCCGAAGGTGTAGGCAGTGGCTATTAAGCCTCGTCGCTCCGTTATGTCTACGTCCTAAATCGAATAGGTGACGATGCAATTGCCATGCCGGGCACAAAGTTTTCAGTCATCGAAATTTATCACACATAACTTTCAAGATTAATTTCGAAAAGTCATTGGTGTGAACCAGGTTTCGAACCCGTTCATAGATTCAAAAGTAGGCTGCTGGCCCACTGGACCACCATGACGTAAGAGACTAAGATTAATACTTATCGAGAAAAGAATAAACTACTAAAAGTCTGTATTCCACTTGCACAAAACAAAAGGTACTAGTTTTTAAAACACTGAATTCTGTATACAAAGTTAATTGTCTTTCAAGTTGCAAATTGTTTTGCATGCTAACAGAACATTTGGATGTACAACAAGCCTTATAATTTGCAGGTAACCATTATTTGTGAACGGGTTAGGCAGTAACTTGTTCACAAATTCGTGTCCATATATCATCAGCTACTCATCAGGTTTTTAATAAAAACAAACGTCTAGTATGTTTATTTATTAACCGTCGTTTTTTTATGGGATAGAAGGGAATCGAGCGTGTCACCTGATGGTAAGTGACCAGCGCCGCCCATGGACACGTGCAACACATAGTGTTACATTTGCGTTGCCGACCTTTAAGGGAGTAGGATGGGAAAGGATGAGGTACGAACGAAACGCGACATGAGTCACTTTACGTGAATCTTCTCGTATTTCACCGGTCGAGCAAGCCCATTCATGCAGCGAACCGCTTGGTTCTACCACTATACGTCGTATACATTTAAAGGGCTCTTATGAGTTTAACATGTCTTTTGACAAAGTTACTATCAAAATAAAAAAATCTTAGTCTATCAAATAATAGCAGTATATAAGTCGCCCTTCAACTTGACATAATAGTTAAATATATATATATATATATATATAAGGACAATTGTTTGTATGTTCAGCTATTAAATGGTTTTTGAGATTTCTTCATCTGCCTTTAAAATTATAGTAATTATGTACCACGGGGACCACTTCAGACCTCTCAGGTTGCTGTCCAAATATACGTTAGGGTCCGTTACGACTTGTAATAATCAAAACGAATTCTATCGGAATCGTACCCCATATCTATTCTTGGGTACCCCTACTTAGCGAATTTAATTGCTGTTCGATTTTATCACTAAACACCGGGTGATAAAACTGAATTTCGTTTGGCAGCAATTGTCGAGTAGTACAAGTCGAGTGTCTACCCAAGAAATCGTCAATAAACAATAGTTGTTGTTAAATTAATGCTTTACATCTTAAGTTTTTAAAAATTTCATATATACAGCATGCGTTTAAAAATTAAATGTGGACAGAAAAATGTGTAAGATTGTTATAAATTCACAAATTTTGATAATTTTATTAGTACCATATCTTTATTCACACTAAATGTTATTGTGAGACGTATTTGAATTATCGATGTCTGTAGTATTTGCTACATATTTATTCCATACGGGACCAAAATAATTTGGAAATTCGTGTCATACATAACAGACACTGCCAAAAGTTTCAGGTAAAAAAGTCGTGACACTACAAAAATATCCCACTTGTATGCAATGAATTTAAAAATTCCTATAATCATATATTAAAACTAAAACAGCCTGTATACCAGAGAAAACAAAAAGTCTCTTCATACTGCCTCCCCTCAAAATGAAAGATGTATGGACACAGAACTCCCAGCATCGAGCGAAGTTGATTCTTTGCAACCCCAGAATGATTGTACTACAATGCATCTGATAACTTTTCTGTACATTTTATTTGAATTTCTCTAATAATATTAAAAAAATAAAACACTAGAATAATTAAATTTAATAATTTCAATAATTACAGGTCTCCTTTTTTATAAAAAAAAAACACTTCACGCCTTTTTCTACGCAAAGGTGTAGGTGGCGGCTGTTAATCCTCGACTAGCCGAATCGTTACGCTGTCTTTGAAACTACGCATCGGATTTTAATGGGTTTTTTTTAATAGATAGAGGGGTCAGCGGGATGATTTTTATTTATAATTCATGTATTAAGTAGTAAAGAAGAGATTATAGATTTGAAATTTATTTATTTATTACTTTGATACAGCACAACGTTCGCCGGGTCAGCTAGTAAATTAAAATGAACGAAAATAAACTCGAGAAAATATTTTAGCTGAGAAATGAAAAAAAATGTGATCATATCTCGAATAGTTCATTCATTACCTATTTAAATATAATTATAAGTACATAAATATGTAAGTATAACATAAAACTAGGCCACTTGTACTTATGTGGCCTAGTTCTGACTCAATGTCTATGTGAACCAAACCCACAGCTATAAAACAAACTATTTAAATATTTAAAGGTCATAAGCGATTACTGCGCATTTAGACACTGTTATTCCATGGGCATATTCATCCCTTCTTACAACTACTACTGAAGAACTCTGGAAAACCCTTGAAAAGGAGCTCAACGCATAATCCTGGGGAAAGTTGAAGGAATTTCTTCTGAACACGTAATGTACCTGATCATTTTGATTTCAGGTTGTGAATATTAACACCCTGCTGGAAGCTGAGGCTGCTGGTCTTTATGGTGGACTGTTTTTTTTTTCTTTAGCTAAATCAATCAGATTACGTCACTGAAATGAGTTTAATATTCCTTCAATTAAACAGTTGTAGAGCTTCGTAGTTCGCTGATGGAATGGGCTGGTGAAATACCACGATCTCTCAGAATATCGGCGTAAAGTGACTCATAGCGCGTTTCGCCCGGTGAGAGGGACATCCGGATTCCCAACCTCTTCCGCTCTTATCTCTTTATCGTACTTCCAATCCCTATTTGTATTGCAGATGTCCATGAGTAGCGTTAGTAGCTTACCATTAGGTGACACATTTGCTCGTTTGCTCTCGTATCCCAAACAAAAAAAATCGATGATTTAAAAATATCGAAGAGTGACGACTTTGAGCCCGGTGTTTCGCTATAGGTTCGTCACCTATTCCATTTACGATGATATTTTTACAAATATAAATAAAAATCGGCGTGCAAAGGTCACACAAAGAAACGACCCTCACTGCTTATTTTATCAATTGTCAAAAAAAAATACTAAAAAGCAATCTTTACCCCGTTTGGTAATTTTTTTTCATCGTTGTGTGATATTTCGCACGGTTCGTTATGACAATAGGGTTGTCACGTCGTTATTTGAATGCGATTAATTTTGGTTTTTTGAAAACCCTTTAATCGTAACCCATCATAACCATCTCCGAAAGGGTTCATGTCTTGTCTTCATCAGCACGTCAAGGGTCGATCTTTTTATCTTGACCTTTTTACAGAAGAGTAAGGGTTATTTTTTCTTTTCAAGAAATGTGTGAATCTCGTTCCATTCAATCAACGACAATTGTTACTTTAGATAAACTTATTACATTCGAATTATAGGTAATAAATGTGTTATCTATTTTCAGAAATCGAGTAAAAAAATCACGTTAGTAAAACTAGCTGTTGATAAATTGCAACTGCCAATATTGCATTTTTTTTAGCTACCTACAATTTGCTCAATGTATATTGGTAGATCCAAGCAGTTGGCTTCATGAATGGGCCGGTTCGACCGGTTTAATACCACATCCTCTCAGAATAACGACGTAAACTGACTCATGCTACCATTAAATCGGGAGAGAGGTATCCGGAGGCCCCACTTCCTTGCCCTCTTTTCACTTCACAATCACTTACCACGAGGTGACCCACGCACTCATTTGTCCCCATACCAAAAAAGAGAGTTTATTTTTTTTGTAATTTTACGCCTCTAATGCCAAGAAAATATAAGCAACTGATCCTAAACGTGGATTAATTCTACATGAGAAAGCGTCATAATTATCCGAATACAAGTCCTCAAGCCATCCATTCAGCCAAGAAATATATTTATCGAGTCAAGAATCGAATTATTACATCGCCACCATTGTTACAACCCTTCATTACATGACTTATGTCATTCAAATGATAATCAGCAAAAGGATTTGTGTGGAATTATTCACATGACTTCCTCAACTATAGAGATACGCCCTGTGGCTACAAGTTATATTCAAAACTCCGTCAGTTGATATTGAACTTTATTTTTATCTAATTTAAAAGTCATTTTTGAATGAGTACGTTCAAGGTGAGTTCTGAATGGCAAACAAGAACACCTATGGGCCTCAGCAGGTGACTTTAGAATTGTCCATGTCATTTACGAAGTCAAAATGTTTAAATGGAGATGGAGAATGACAATAAGTAGAGCAAATCTATAAGATATTTTTAAGAGCTTGGATACCGAGGCAAAAGTCAAAAGGGGACCGAAACTCTTGAACACTTTTTATGGTACAGTTTTTATGGTGTTTATTAGACAGAATTATTTTCAGTTTTTATTTGAATTTATATTTCTTGATTAAATGTAGTTATGCAATCATACTTCTGATTTAGAGGTCCATAGTTCAAATAAATTTCTTTTTTATAAATGAGTCCCAAAGTTGTAGATAGCTTTATATAGTAGAATCTCTGCCAGATCTTCATTTTATCAATTTTGCTTCACATCCGTATCCATATTTAGACTTAAGATTATAAAATTTATTGTTTATCTACATTTGAAATCAGACATATATAAAAATAAATATTCAACTCCTTAAAGCTTTAACAAGATTGGGAAAACGAAGATTTTTAAGAATAGTTCAGATGAAGCTCAAATTCATTTTGCCTTCTATATTGGGCATGCTTAAGATATAAACAACACACATACGGTTTACTCATAAAACATAACCGTTCTTTTACTACAGCCGGTTAACACTACAAGATATTGTTACAAAGGTAGTAAATACTTGAAGTAGCCAAACGTAGCGTATCACTACACACCTACAGCGCTACGGCGTAGACCTCGTAGACACAGATCGATCCTGCGGCTACAATTGACAAAGTTTTTCAAGATGGCGCGAGGGGATCTGGGGGGCGTATGGGCGAAGGGGAGATGCTCATATTTTTTACTGTCGGCCCGGGGTGAGCAGTCGAGCCGATCGCAACACCGCTCTCCACTCACTTGGCCTCTTAAAAAACCTCTCCTGGCCTCTCTTCCTCTGAGGGATGTTTCTGAGAAATACATAAGCTTATTCTACATGCGTTTATTTAGTTTTATGTTTTTAAATCTGTAAACCGTCAATCGGAGCGGGTGTTACTTTGATAGCGATGGGAGATAGGAATTTCAATTTAAAAATCGTTGAAAATTGATTCTTTGAATGCACAATAAAAGGAACTTAACATACATAACTTCACGCCTTCTTATACCCGAAGGTGTAGGCAGCGTATATTAAGCGTCGATTCACCGCTATGTTTACGTCCCAAATGGAATAGGTGGCGAACCCATTGCCATACCGGGCACAAAGTTTTTAGTCATCGATATTTATCACACATAAAAGTCATTGGTGTGTGCCAGGATTCGAATCCGCAAACATTGGATTGGATTTACCACTGAAACACCGAGACAATATAAAAGGAACTTATTTGAATTTAAAATCTTATCTATTATAAAAGTAATGTGTGCTTTTAATATGTTGGTTTAGGTGATTTAATTTCGTTCACTACAAATACCAAGCTCGACGAGTCGTCTAGTTAATCAAGAAAATACGAGCACAAACAATTGTATTATTAAAAAGGATATCTTTATTTATTTTCGCGTATTTTTTTATACATAACGAGATAATATTTGTTGTCCAGTTTCAGTACAAATAATAAACTTTAGTGGCTTATAAACGAGATAGCGCTGTATGCATTATCTTCGAAACATTTCTTATTTCTTGGCCCCTATTATATTTTTTCTTAATCTCTGTTTAGTTTTTGTTTGTCTTTAACATGCAACTGATGGTAGTTACATTGTAAAACATAACTTATCTAATATACAAACAGTGTTGGCTAATCAAAATTGTACTACAATACCGGGTTAGTAAACAGTGAGTTGATGAACTCCAGTATCTGCGGGTAATGTGAGCCAAGCTATACAAACACACCGACCGGGTATTGTTGGATACACTCTATACGAATATAGGAGTAACTGAACACGATATAGATTCTAACTGGAACTGACATATTCCTTATTAGACAACAACTAAATCTTGTTCTTTTCAAATGGCAGAAGTTAAAAAAACAAAACATTTATTGATAACTCAATAATTTATATAGATTTTATGTATTTTCTATTTCATAAATATGCTCTTTCGCTGTAGCTAATTATTGAAAGAATGAAATAAATTTATTTCTCTAGATCTATAATAATATCTTGGACATAAATCACACAGCGCCCTCTAGTTTCAAATTAAGCAACTAAATGCTTGTGCTATGGATACTAGATAACGGAAAATAATACATAAATACTTTTCCTATGTAAATACATACACATAATACAAAGAAAAACACCCAGATGCCATACAAACATTCATGCTTGTGACAAATATTTGTACTCGGGTGGGAATCGAACCCGCCAACCTCCGTTCTGCAGTCGGTAGCTTACCCAATGCACCACGAGGCTCGTCTATATGATTAATATACCTTCCTGTTTGAAAATTACATTCACCATAGAATGTAAAAAGATAACGGTTACGAAACCTCTTTTCTGCCACATACATCCTAATTATCCATGATCAAAAAATTCTAGAAGTGTCAAACAAAAGCGTACAACAAGACTATACCTATATATCATAAAATACAATTACCCCATATTACCCAGATATCAGTACACAGGCAATGTACACAAACCCTGCTGCGCTGTGCTAGAAATTAATTTCATATAGCCTCCGGGAGGAACACCCCCCCAGACCTCGCCGTCACCCCCCTATTGACCTCATCCCCACCCACATGCGGTACAGACACGTGCAAGCCAGGATAACCGTGTTCCACCACCTCGCCAAACAGCTCGAGGACATTTTGATTAATATCGGATTGAGTGAGTTAAATTTATTTGGAAGAGTTAAATTTATAGTGATAAGTGTAAATATTGGGGGAGTATAGTTGTGGCTGGAGAATAATAAATTGTTTTTTCATGTCGGTTAAATATCCCACTTCTGATTGAGACTAATAATTTTTGGAAATACTTCTCACAGTGATGGAGCCACTCAGAATATCGACGAAAAGTGGCTCATATCGCGTTTCGTTCCATGGTAGAGGTATTATGAAACTATCTTTGTTGCAGATTGGCCATAGATGGCGTTAGTTGCTTACCACCAGAAGACTAGCTTGGTCATTTGCCCACCTATTCCGTAAACAAAGTATTTGATCTTAGGGTCCGTTCAAGTATTGGGTAAGCACTATAGAAGTGGGGATTTGCTTATTTTTAATGACATGGGGGTAGGGGGGGTCCAAATGATGATTACGTCATCAGAGGCTATTCAATTTTACAAAAAATAACCTTAGCCCATTGATGGAGATGTTCTTTTCAAAATTATTTTTTTTGAAAAATGATTAAGTAATAATGGGGGGAGGGGGTAAGAGCTTTCTTACTTTTGCTGGCAATGGGGATAGGGTGTAAATAATTGTATTAAATCTGCTTACGTAATACTTGAACGGCATCTTATATGACATCTCAATCAGGTAGCTACTAAATATGGCCGCAAAATCAGCGTAATAAATCATTATTACCTGTGCCTACACCTTCGACTATTAATGCGGTGAATTTAAATTTATAAAATGTTCAATAGACACTTGTTAAATGAGTAACAGATCTCTTCTCCTATCGGCCAACGGTAGTGCCATGTTACGACAAAAAAGGGGTTTTAAAACAATAAAATAGAACAAAGGCAGTACACAATGGGCACAGTATAATGTAAGAGTTTTGTACGCATTATGCTTGTACATGAGAAGAACCGGATCTCCATTATAGATTCATTCATATTGAACCACTTTTAAATCATTATTATAGTTATTACTGGTGGAAATATTAAATAAGGGTTGTTGTTGTGCAGTTCTAAATATATATACAAATGTGTGTATCTTCACGCTATCAATAGATCGCTATCAATAGTATAGGCAGCGATAATTTGCTTAAACATACCAATACAGTTAACTATCTTCAAAGAATAATATTTTAATGGATATTTTATGTATTTTAATGAATAACTGATAGTTAAAATAAATAATAAAAACGCTTAATTTAATGATAAGACAAAATATTGAACGCAAAATGGGGAAAAAAAATACCAAACGTGTCAAAAGAAATATATACGCGGAAAGATAAGCGAACATTCTTATTCATCCAAATTTTCACGCATTATAAATGAGTACGTATTTGTTAACCGTTAAGAATACGACATAACTAATATTATTTATCACATAGCACATTGTAATATAGACCTTAAGGCTGTATATTTAAAGTTAAATTTTGTATACAACTGGTATGAGCCAGTGATAGTATTTGTACTTAGTATTTGTACTACTGATATCTAAATATGCGGATCCCATTAAAACAAAAATATGCATCCAATCAGTGTTCACAAGCTTGAGTGCATTTTAACCGGTTATAAAATGTACATATACATACATTACTTCACTCCAAGTCCATTGCGATGTGGGTAGAGAGAGCAGAACGAAATTAGGCACAATTTTAAATGGTATGTTAGTGCTCCAGTGGTCGAGCACCTCGTTTCTGAATCAAGAGGTCGCGGGTTCAAATCCTGGCTCACGCCACTGACGTTTCGAAATTAATTTCGAAAGTTATGAGTGATACATGTCGATGACTGAAAAACTTTGTGCCCGGTATGCCAATAGGTTCGACCTATTCCATTTTGGGACATAAACATAACGGCGAATCGAGGCTTAATAGCCACTGCCTGCATCTTCGAGTAGGAAATGGCGTGAAGCAATGTTATGTTAGTTATGTGTGGTATTAAAGAAGGTCTGAAGGTGTTGTTCTGAATAATTACTGATATTTTTATTTGATATAAAGAATGTTATGTTCACGAATAGCATAGTTTTGATTTGATATTGTATAATATACAAATACATACATACATAACTTCACGCCAAATCCCTTGCGGAGTAGGCAGAGGGAACCGATAACATATATCATACAAATATATTATTATGTAATTAAATCTGCATATTTACAGGTGTGCCATAAAATCAATTACATTATTATTTTTTTAAGTTTGAAGGAAGATGAGATAATAATTCAAGTGTTTTTCATACCTATACTAACTTTAAAAAAAAAATTCATTCTTTAAAACCTGAAATAACTAATCTTAATTCATATGGCTTCGTCATGATTACGCTTATAATTCGTATTGTATATTTACTGTCTTTTCTTTTCGCCAAATGCCTTGCATGCCAGGCAGACAGAACAGAAAAGCGCTAAAAATACTAAAAATACGTACACACCTTACTCGCTTCTTTGACTTTCATAACTCTTGCCGTACAAGCTCATCGGTTTTTAAGGCTGCTGACATTCTTCGGAAAAGATACCATCAATTTGGTCATAGAAAGAGTGTGTTGGTCGTCATAGACTCCTACATACTTCCGCTTTGGCATTGTATATCTTCTTATTCAATCTTGTAGAATCCATTCATTTCTCATGGCTTAACCACCGAAGCTTACTCTTCCTTACATAAACACCGAAAATTTAAATTTGATGTGAATTTTGTATTCATACAAAAGTCGTTGAAATTTAGCATGTTATAATTTTATAAATTTTATATTAAAGCAACAAAAATACTGTGCTTGTGCTATTATAAGGGTCCATTGCTCACTCCCAATTAGTGATAGCGTGATAATATTTAGCCTATATGTTGACCCGACCTCTTGGCTATATTCATGCAAAATTGTATATAAAAGCATGCAGTATATTTAGAATTTATCAATAACAAAACAAACAGGCAAAACTTCTAAAAACCATATTTTCATATTCAATATCGATTGTAGATTATGTCCGTCAAGGATTCTAAAAAAATAATATTCGATATACAGTTTTGACTTTTCTAAGATTTTATTATAAAAGTTTAGTATGTATAGATTATTTGTTCGTCATTTTTCCGCATGACTATATTGAAGGGGTCCCCCCTAAACGAAACACTCATCCACCATCCACCCATCGAATTGACAAAATAGGTACGCCTATATAAGCCCGCCAAAACGATAGAAATATCCACAAAAGGCTGAAGGCACTCCACAGCACTCCACCTTAAACGCTTTAACTATATTCCCAACCCCATGCTTCAGGATTGCTCACACCACTTGTCTCCAAAATACCGTGAATGTTTATAGAATTTTGTGCTCAAACTGTATGGGGTGGAAGAGTTAGCTTCGTATACCAGGGTCGAGATAATGATGGCACTTCAGCCGACGGGTTTTATGATATTTGCTTCTAATTGGCGGTGTTCCTCGTCTAAAACTGTTGCACGCGACACCCCCTATATACTATTTAGGGAGGAAAAATACCTATATTTATTTGTATATAAATCAAAGTAAAAAAAAAATATTATTTTTTTTGTAATAGGCTGTTGCTAAATTTTACAGTACAAGTAAATATAAATATAATAATTCAAACCATGTTCATTTTAATTCTTTAGTTTTTCTATAGCTGGAGAAATCTAAAAGTCTCGGTGGTATAGTGGCTTTTCCGTACTAGTAGCTAGTTCACTTATAAGTCTCGAGTTTGAATTATGTATAAATATTGATGAGTCACAGATTTGTATAGGAAATATTGAAATGCCTAGAAAATAACTATTGCAATAAGACCGGAATAAATTACGCATTACCTCTACCTGCCCTATTTAGGATTAAAAGCATTGAGATACATAGAATAAACACAGGATATTCCACAAAAAAGTAAGTAGAAGGCTTCGAAATGAAATAGAAAGAAAAATGACAGATTGAAGTCAATGTCTACCCACCAAAGTGAAGCGTGGTTATCTAACTAACTATTAGATTGGATAAATATACAATAGAATCTGTATATAATTATGTATATACAACAAAAATATTTTTTAATCACTAATCACTTTACACAACTAATTAAATCAAACTTCCCCTCATTCCAATGACTTGATTTTGGGTTTGTATATTTTTTTATGATCTTTTTTAATGACAAATACTTATCGGTGTAAAAGCAATAGATACGGAAGCCAAATTACCGTGACTGTACGATTACTTTTATCTCATTTAACGATAATAGATAAAACATTATATGACAAATACTAGTTTTATGAATTCAGTCACAAAACGATAAGAATCTTAAGTACAACGTATTAAAATAATTTAATACTAGCTGACCCGGCGAACTTTATTTCGCTTCGGAAGTAATAAATAAAAGAATTTTTCTAAAAAACATAGACTAAGATACTCCTCAAAATGTAGTAGAAATCAGTTATTAAAATATTACAAACGGACTCTTCAATTTTATTTATATGTATAGATTTTACGCTTACATAAATACAATATATATATTTAAAATCCAGGTGTTTGTTAAGACGACATCGGCATGTTTTAATTAGTTACCGCGACGAATTCAAACCCGCGTGTATATGCCGGAGTGCTGCCCTCGTAAACCAACCAAGCGAATGAACCAAGGAGGAGCTTATTAGCGTCAAGATAGAAACCTTTGTTGTATATATAGTGATGTCCAGCGACATTATATTTTAAGAAGAAAAAATATTCTAAATTTAAATATGTTCTATTCGAGAACAAACCTCTTTGAAAGAAAAAAAAATACAAACGTGTCTTATTTTTTATAGTTTAAATAGCGAACATTTTATAAAGAAAAAGATTTTGCAATGTTTGATTCTATTTCGTTTCATATAAGTATTGAGAATGAGATTTTTTGAAGTACGGGTTCAATATTCAATAAAGTAAAACTCAATGTTTTTTTTATCAAACCCGTTCAATACAAATACAATTTAAAATACTAATTAATCGTGTTATCAATCAATCAAACAATCTCAATCTAGGTATTGAATTGTATTATTTAAACAAGATTTTCTATTGGAATCTTAGTAACTATGTGCCGTCATTATATTATCATGTTGCAAACTATTTCAATATTTTTATTTCTATTATAATTTAATTCTTTTTTTATTTTCACGAAGTAAACATTACCTAAATGTTTTATTATAGCCTTATATTCTATCAAATAGTATATTATATTCAACAGCTTCCATTAATCCTCATCACTGCAAACATAGTTTATACTAAAATTAAAACAAATAAATGTGTCTCATTCTGCAAAATATTAAATTTGTCATACATATTTATCGCGAAATTTTGACGTTTCTCATCATAAGAAAGTAACTTGTATCGGAAGTAACTTAAACAATATTTTATTTCCCGAAAAAAAAAATGTTACCCACCCCTGATATCGTATAAATATAGAGGTGGGACTAAAAACATTTTATTAAAGTGAAACTTTAATATATACCTTGTCTCGATTTTTTATTCTAATTAATATATTATTTTAAACTTAATTAAATTTCTCTTGCACATGGCAACACTAGACAGAAGCCGGTTTATCGGTTCGCAGGCGTGCCTCGGGGCGCATTCCGATAGTGGCGACCGCGGCTTTACGATCTCGCTATTAACGACACACGATTACGACCGGGAACAGAATCGATTCCCGGCGATATTTTATTATACCGACTTATATGACAAGTATTTGTTAGTCGTATATCTGCAACGCTTGTTAGAGCAAACGATACACAAGTATATTTGGAAATCATAAAGTGTCATGGCATAAATTGAAAACGACCGACTCCCCAAATAAAAAGTATAAGCAAGCCGCCGCTTACATCTACAATAGCAAGAGGATTGCAGTTGCACGAAGAGAAGTGAAAATGGAGGAAAACGGTGGGAGTCCAGATATAATATATCCATAATCCATATATAATCCCGATAGAAACCTTATACAAGAAGGACCTCACCGAAAGAGACATAACATGATCCACTTTCCGTCAATTTTCTGAGAAGTCGTCTAATATAAAGCTAATTCAGTAATCAATAAAGTTGTATGTGTTATGAATCTGATTCCATGATGGATCTAGTGGCCAAGGGTACCACCACCTGCTGCGTAGAAGTGGCGTACTTTACGTCTCGATATACAGGATAAATTCTAGTCCCAAATGCCGAATAGGTGACGTAACCGACATAACGACTTTTTTGCAATCAAGAACATTCGTCACACATGACTTTTCGAAAGTCATTCGTTAATCTAAAACGTTTAAGTCGTTTATCAATGAATTCGTTACATTTTGTCGTATTTTTTTATCAAAATTATGATAATATATAAAACAATACCTATTCGATTAATAATTTATATCTACTCTTAGCAATATCGCTAATATTTTTATAAGTATGAGATAGATAAAACTGCAATGAAACGTGACTGATAGCACTAGTCCATTATAGTCTCAGAATATTACGTAGAAACTGTATTTCCTTGACATATATAAGGTAGGCGGGTTCGATTCTCACCTAAGGCCAGACATTTAAGATGAGCTGAGACAATTTTACGTTATAAGTACGATAAAAATACCTATCAATCAACACATGAGTTAGTTGCTTACTTTGCAAGCTAGATGGCACTGTACCTAAATACCTACATGTCGTTGCCAAAAGATATGGATTGGGAATATCTAATAAAAGTTTTTTATGTACACTGACATTACTGCTAAATTGTTATTTATTTTTCAACATATCTATACATATTGTCTATTAAAATTGCTCAATTCTAGAAAACTCTGATGATATATTCAAAATAAATCCAATATATATCGTAACATTATCGATATTTGATATGGATAAAACGATGATTGGTTATATTTTCTGAATATCATGACATATACTATCAACACGTACGCATATACGTAAATCTTTAATGCCCCAAAGGTGTGTAGATAACGGAAAATTGTGTTAAAAAAAAAACAAATATTGTAAATTAATAGGTTTAGAAAAATCGATCATTGCTGTGACGAAACATGTTTTTAAAGAAATTGGCAAAATACGTAAGCACTCAATAAAACACTTAGAACTTTAACCTTAGAACACTTAAGGTTTGCACACGGCGTATATATGACATCTCCAAGAACATTATCACTCTATCTCTTCCCGTGGATAAGAGGCAAGTAAGAGAATTGATTTGTGGCGACTCCACTCTTGTATAACAAGAGACATCAACAATCGACACATCAATAGCTTACTGATTCAGCAGTTCGTCATCCAGTTCATTAACCCTAAGTTCAAATCCTAAATTTAGTTCTGCAACAATAATTATATCCGATTCATGGTGATAGGTTTTAGGACTAAACGTGATTTTTGACACTAAACATGATTGTCGCTGCTGACTTATTCGTATATTAAAGGGGTGAAGTTACAGTTACAGCCTAAATATTGGGAATATATATTTTGATCCATGTATTATTGTGATATAACAAATAGCGGGCTTAAAATCGTCTGTAAAGTATAAGAATTCGTCAGAAAATTCACGTTTATACTAATAATAATAAGCTGTAAGGGAAATATGAATATATTCAGCAGATTTTTTTCTACTTTTTTTTTATGGTATAGGAGGGCAAACGAGCAGGCGTGTCGCCTGATGGTAAGCAACCAACGCCGCCCATGGACACCGGCAACACATATAGTGTTACTGTTGCGTTGCCGATCCTTAAGGGATAGGGGATAGGAAAGGATGGGGAAGGCGGGTGGCCCTCCGGGTACCTCTCTCACCGAACGAAACGCGGCATGAGCCACTTTACGTCGATCTTCTGAGAGGTCGTGGTATTTCACCGGTCGAGCCGGCCCATTCATGCAGCGAACTGCTTGGCTACTTATTGCAGACAATTTCACAATTTGTATATGTATTGGAAATACTCTGAGGAAAGACAGAGAGAAAGAAAACACAAAACTCTACCTTATCAATATGAACATCAGAAATATGAAAAAGATCTATGCTTTTGCACACGACTTATAAACTCTGAAAATTATTAAGATTTTAAAATCCTGATAGTCGGTATTGGTATTGATATGGTGGGTATTCTGGGTGGATATTGTGGGTATTGATGGAAAATGTTAAAAATATCTAAAACTTTACTTAATATTTAAGTACCTAAATAAATAAGATTTCACTAAATCCTTCTGCTATCTATATAATCACGCCTTTTTCTACCCGAAGTTATAGACAGCGGCTGTTAAGCCTCGGGCCTCGGTGATGAACCTATTGCCATACACCGGGTACAAAATTTTCAGTCATAATTCACACCTAACCAATTTCCAAAAAGTCATTGGCCTTGTGAGCCAGAATTCGAAACCACAACTTTAATGGTTCAGAAGAAGGTTGCTCGACCACTTGACCACCGGTTTTATTATTAATTTATTTTAATCATTAATTTGTTATTGTTAATTATATATCAAAACTTACCATACGCACTCCGTGGCGATTAATTGATCCTCCCACTTTAGAACGAGTTTTTTTTAACCACACGAACAAAACAAATTCACAGATTGTACAATTCTTTGATAAGACCGTACGTAATAGACAGGTATTGACACCGGTGTCACCGATCATCACTAAACATAAAATAAAAACCTTCACAGACGGATATACAGAGATAACACACACTATAATACAGATTAGACAAGTGTGCGATCATATATTGATAAAAAGAATACACCGTCCCTTTCGTAATCGATGTTATATACAATTGAAAAGATATTCGGATGATAAATGAAATATATAATGAACTTAGTCAGAGAAACGGTCCTTTTGTCGACATCTTTCTTTTACAACCATTTTTGACCGAAGTTCCTTAGCGCGCGTTGTGAAAGGAAAAAAAAGCTTAAAAGTTGTCACGACACAATACATCTTTTATTGGCTTATTTAGAACAATGTTTAACTATCCAAACGGTCTAGTGGCTGGGATACCTGCTCTCATACAGGGGGCTCGGGTTCGAATCCCGGTATCGGAACTCTTTTTGAAGTTTTATTTTCCATGTTTTCATATTATATATATGTTTTTTTAGCTCTCTCTCTCTCTCTTTCTCTCTTATAGAAAGCAAGCCATATATTTTCAATTCTATTTCGCAATTAACAGTGTGGAGTCGCGACGATTATTTGTAAATAATAATGAAATGAAAAATCAAAACCATTGCTACAGTTTCTAAAGGAAGAATTTGATTTCAGAATTAACAATAATCCAGCAGAATCAACAACAAAATATAATACTACCATTGATGCAGTTTTTTCAAGACATTTAAATAAAATAGAATCCCAAACATATGTTTCCTACTTCAGTTACCACAAGCTAATTATTACGAAAATTGAGCCTACTGATTAAGTTTATATTATATTATATTTGTTAATAATAAAAAAAATATTATTATAACTTAAAAAAAAATGTTTTTACAATTCCTTCACTAATTAATCGAAAGGAACTTCGTTCCATCCGGGTGTCCCTTGACACCTCTCAGGTGAATTTTCGATTGAAAATTAGGGTGCTTTTTCGATATTAAGTAAATTATTAATAAATATAAGGCAAAAAAAAATAATATTTTTAAACAAATAAATTACAGCGTATTCGGGACATAAAAAGGCAACTTTTCACAAAATATCGTGGGGAAAAAAAATATTTTTGTAAAAGATAAAAATAAAAATCCAAAAACTTGGTTTTTTGAATTTTTCATCTAAATTTTGAGGTTCTGTGAAAAAAGTGTAAATACAAAAGTTTTAGATCTTTTTATTACCTACAACTTTGCCATTAAACTTTTTTCCATAGGACTTTTAGTTTTTCCGGAAATCGAGAAAAACCGTTTTTTACCCTTAAAAACTCACCCCCACCCCCTTCCCGACCTCAGATCGCCCGTAAATTATTTTTCCCTTCATTTTTGTAATATTCTCCTCCGTTTCTAATGGGTTTCATCCTACTATTATTTTTTTTCACTTTTTATTATTTTTGAAGGCATCTACCTTGGTCTATTAAGCTTTGCCTTTAGAATAATTTCTGTAGAACTCATGATCTCAAGCTGTAATGAAACGTCTTCGTACTATAGGTTTAATAAAGATCTTTTTTTAACTGAGTTTTATGATGACGTGGGTGAAAAACGAACCAACACCACTGCCACACCTAAATCAGAAGTAAGTATTTAGCGTCCGAGCTGACAACTTTCTTAATTATAATATAGTAGAATTTATAATATAACATAATTTAACGCCTTCTTCTACCCGAAGGTGTAGGCAGTGACTGTTAAGCCTCGACTCGCCGTTATGTTTATGCCCCAAATGGAATAGGTGGCGAATTATGTCCATAGCGGGCACAAAGTTTTCAGTCATCGATATTTATCATACATAACTTTCGAAAAGTCATTGGTGTGTGCCAGAATTTGAACTCGCGACTACTGGACTCAGAAGCCGTTTGCTCGAACACTGGACCACCGAGACTTTATAATTTAGTGAGAATTTTCACTTTATGAATATATTTTGTTAATATTTATAATTTAGACACACATTCTATGTCCAAATAGAACGTGTTCTCGAGGAAAGTGATGTTAGGAGCCTCAAAAATGGTAAAAAGACATTCTACTAGCGTGTGTCCTCGACTCCTACATCCCTCCGCTTTTGCATTGTATATCTGCTTACTCAATTGCATCGTCAATTCTTGCTACATGTTCGAACCATCGGAGCGTGGCTTTTCTTACATTTACACCGACACTCTCTTTCAATCCCACTTCCTTTGTTACAACCTTGTTTTCGACGCGCTGCCTACGACTTCAAATAAAAAAGGCGTGGATTTATGAAAAAAAAAATTGCGTTACGTATTGAACTCGTGATGTGTGCAAAACAATCCTGAGCGACTAATTAAATGATAAATTATTATCATTAGCGATTAACAAAAAAAAAAAATGTAATGTGGATTATATATTGACAATAGAATAGATATCTTTGAGAATTAATGACGTTTTTAACAGTATTATATACTAGCTGACCCGGCGAACTCTGTTTCGCATCAAAAGTAATAACTGCTGCCCCGCTATGTTAATACTGCAATATCTTCGACAAATTTGAAGTCGATAGCAGCTATAGGTTAAAAATGGGAATTTTCCATTGTTAACACCCCCGCAACCCCCCTTGTGGGTGGAATTTCGTAAAATCCGTTCTTAGCTGACCTCTACTCGGCGAAAGGAATAATCCTACCAAATTTCAAGTGGCTACGCCTTATGGTTCCAGAGATATCGTGATGAGTCAATATATAGGTGGAAATCTCTTATATATATATATATATATATAGATAATACATTAGGTAATTATATTTCATTGAACAAGGCAATAATTAATTTCGGAGAAATTTACGCCACCTGTTGACTCTACTTAGAAATATAGAGGAAATATCTAGAAAACCCAATTATCTGGGAACACAGTACGGATGCAAGGATAATGGTTGACGATGTAGTGCTGGAGCAGGTGAATTGGATGACCTTTCAGTAGGAATGGAAGGTACACCGCGGATGTAGAAAGAAGAGTGGCGATAGGAAATAACGTAAATGCAGCGTTGGGCAGATTCCTGGGTGCAAACAAGGTTGGCAAGAGAGACCAGCTAGCAATCCATAATGCGGTACTGATCCCAGTGCTAACTTATTGAAGCGAGAGTTGGGTATGGCAGAGTGTGCGTGAAAGTAGGATAAACGCGGTCGAAATGAAGGTATTGCGCAAAATCTGTGGAGTGACTCTCGCTGACCGCGTCGAAGACAAGGTTGTAAGGAAGGAAGTTGGATTGAAAGAAGGAAATAAGAAAGCGCATACTCCGATGGTTCGGACTTGTAGAAAGAATGGATGATGCAAGATTGACTAAGCAGATATACAATACAAAAGCAGATGGATGTAAGAGTCGAGAACGGCCATGATACGCACTCCATGACTAAATAAAACGTGTTTTGGAGGAAGGTGATGTTAACACCCTCAAAAATTGACACGCGTGCATGAAAAGAGTGGTGAAAATCAAAGAAGCAAGTGAGGCGTGTAAAAATCGTGCCTAATGGCGCTCTGTTCTCTCTGCCTACCCCACTAGGCATTTGGCGTGAATTTATACTATTTAGAAAAACGTAGTAAACTATTTCGTATTTAACATAACTTCACGCCTTTTGTTACCCGAAGGTGTAGGCAGCGGCTGTTAAGCCTCGTCTCGCCGTTATGTTTACGTCCCAAATGGAATAGGTGGTGAACCTATTGCCATACCGGGCCCAAAGTTTTCAGTCATCGATATTTATCACACATAACTTCCGAAAACAATTTTCGAAAAGTCTTTGGTGTGTATTTGTTTCTAAGATTTTCGCGAATCTCACTCATTGATTAAAACAACTTTTAGGATTATATCGCGTTTATTTATTATTTATTTATATTTATTTCCCGACGTTTCGAACTCTTTACAGAGATCATTTTCACTCATCTCGTGAAAATGACGTTTCGAACTCTTTACAGAGATCATTTTCACTCATCTCGTGAAAATGATCTCTGTAAAGAGTTCGAAACGTCGGGAAATAAATATAAATAAATAATAAATAAACGCGATATAATCCTAAAAGTTGTTTTAATCAATGAGTCTTTGGTGTGTGTCAGTATCTGGAATCGAACCCGGACCTCTGGATCAGAAGCCGTGTGCTCGACCACTGCGCCACCGAGACTGTCAAATGTCGTATTTTTTTATAATATTCCTTTAGTATGGATGATTAATGGACATGACGATACTACTAAGATTGCGTTTTCATTATCTCCATTACGGAATCCTAAAAACAGAACAATGCTTCCTTCCAGGCCTTCCTTTCATTTTGAACTACCTTGCCTACACTTTCGTATTGAAAAAGATGTGAAGTTACAACATAAATAGATATTTAAAGTTAAAATAACTCACCTGTATTCTCTTCATTAAGTTTTGGCTCACCACTCTCGTCTGTGCCTGAAATAAATAAGAAGATAATAAGACGTAAGCCTGATTTATTTTAAAATTATCGAAAGGATAATGATTAAAGTCGAGCAAGCAATTGAGGTGTGTGAGTGCCTGATAACGCTCTGTCCTCTCTGCGTACACCTCAAGGAACTTCGCGTGATGTTAGCTAAGATACCTAATAATAAAATTATCCCGACCTCTCAGGAAACCAACGGTGGGATAGGGAAACACAGTTTGCATCACGACCTCTCAGAAAATCGTCGTAAAGTGGCTCGTGGTCGTAAAGATTTCGTTTGATCTGAGATTTTCAAGAGAGTAAGCCCATTTTTTCCCCTCACTTCTCTTCGTTAGATGTATTTCTTTATAATGTTATCACTATAGATATAAGTGATAAAATACAAAAAAAGAACAGATTTAAACTTAAATTAAGAACTTTTCACTTGAAACTTTATAGGACGGTTTCAATTACTAGTTAACTTAATTAATATCCCAGACTTAGGAACAGTTTTATCTAATGAAGCACAGACATGACACGCTGGCACCGACATGCACTGAAGTAAGGGTTCCGTACAGGATATTAGACGGATAATTACACCAAAATGCGTGCATAATGGACCGACATAATAGCTCAGTAAATTGTGTTTTGTACTACCTATATTATAGTCTTGATAGATACACCAAAATTAATTCTTGTTATTTTTGTTTTTGAAGTCGGCACGTATGGACTTCATTCACGACTCACTCAGCACTACTTCAATTCTAAATCAGAGTTCCTGAGTTTAAATTCTCACTCACATTTATAACTTATCAAAAGTTAGCTGCATATGGAATATAGAAATAATAATTTGAAAATATTATTATTAATTTGAGGATTCTTTACCATTGCCTAGAAATTTATTGAGAAATAAATTAATTACATTATTTACAATTAAAAAAACAACACAATTAAATTTCTCCGCTTTGAATTTCAATTTGAGGATTACATAAATAAAATATTAAAATTTACATTCTCTATAATCATTGTAATAAATATATCAACAAAATATTAATAATCTCGAACATAAAAAAAGCATGTTTCAAACAATTATTACGCGGTGCAAGCCCCCTCATACTTCCGACGCTATCAAATCAAATCAAAACATCTTGAGACTGCCAACGGTACATTCGCAGATGAACACCTTTTCCACCTACTTACATCCATATATAATAACTCGCGCACGCGACACTACTGCTGAACAAAAGCAAATGCAATGCATTACCAAACCATCATTAGACATGATGAAAAGAAGTCAGCCAGCTGCCTTCCTACTTCCTCCTCATACAAATTGTTGTAATACAAGACGGTAGTTTTTGTGTATGACGGTTTATTTTAGGGCATATTCATTATATGCCACTCGATTGGGCGCGTGTTCTTGTCTCTTTGTCTGTATTCGTATCGCGTGCCCAGAAAAAGTAATGTATTAAAATATTTCTTTACTAATTATATCCTATTCATCTATACTTTTCAATATACTAAAATATTGTCAGCACGAAAGTCTTGTCTCGACTCGCTGAACAAAATATTTGGTCTCATCATGGAATAAGTGCCAAGTCAATTATCAAAAATTAAATGAATGAATGAACTGTGAGACACAAGCCCGAATACTGAACCGCCACTCAAATATATAAGCGCTAATTAAGCGTTTAAGTAGCTGTCACATTAGACAGAATACGTGAAATTTGAGCAGTAAGTAGCACTTTATTGATTGTCAGATTTGAGTGGCGGTTCAGTATTCGGGCGATATACTGATTACTGAACGAACATAGATTTTTGATAACTCTAATATAGGTAGAGTCTTGGCAATGACAAGGAAACTTTTAATTACTTTTAAACTAATGTAGAACTTGTATGAATGAATCTTTATCTCAATAAAAGTGACGATTCTTAGGAGCTCAGTTGATTTAAATCGGGGTTTGATTTTAGTTCCTTAAAAAACTAAAAGAGAAAATAATTTCCGTTAAAATAAAGCCATATAATCAAAATAAAACACTTTTCCAAGAGCAATATTATACGTTTGGACTGAAAGAAAAATCAGATCTTGCTTTTTATTTTGTAAATATATCGGTTAAATATTATTTGTTCTAAGCCTGATCAGAACTAAGTGGAGATCAGAGACTATATTAGACTTTAAAATAAATTCAAACAAGCTGCGGTCTCGTCTACAAGACACGTGCCCAAAAAGACTATGAACAATATCGCCAAAGGTCTAGGGGGGTCAATAATATTGCATTTACAAGAAACCAGTTCTTCCAGCGCCATCTGCCGAGGGCGGTGCGCGCCGTCTTCCGTTTTATTGTGAATCGGAACACCGGTCGATGCGCACGCGCTCCTCTTGCAACTAAAATTCCTTTTTGTTGCCCCGGATGAATTAAAGGTCACTTCTTTTTGAGGGGTCATAGAACTTGGTTCCTTAGTCATAGTATTATTTTATGTATTTGATAAAAAAAAACAATACCTATCTACTGAATAAAAGACGCTAACGCAGTTGGCAATACCTTTATAATAAATATACTTTAAATTACTAAATTTGATAATCGACTAAGCAGATATACAGTACAAAAATGGCAGAATATTGGAGTCAAGGATGGCCACGACACACTTTTCATGATAAATTAAGCCTTAGAAAGAGACGAGCGTGTACGACAAGAGCGACAGTCGATGAAGTGTAGGTATGTGTCAATGTGTGTAATATTCATCCCTTACGGCGCTTTGTTTTCTCTGCCTTTCCTTCAAAAGACTTGTAGTGAAGTTATGCCATGTATGTGCATGTAAATTTAATAAAAAAAAAGTAAACGACTTCTCGATAAAACTAATAAATATATAATTTATAGTTAGAGAGCTGTCATTTTTTTATGTTATTTATTTAACATTATTAGCGGCAGCCGTAGCGAGGTAATGAACAGTTGTAACCCTCAAATGTTCAGTGGTATCATTGTGACCCCGCGTGCCCTTGTTTGCCGGGAAGCTAAGCCGCTGTAACGCTGTTTGTCCGCACACACAAATTTATGTGTGTCCGCGTTGGTTGTACTGTCACAAATCTACTTATCTACCAGAACCACGCCTTCGTAATGCGACGCTTTAGCGTTACGGACATATGTGAGCTAATAATATGATTTTATGAATTTTCGTGCACAAATAGTTTCGTGTCAACATACTGTTACTAATAAATATATGATCCCAACACTAACTTATGGAAGCGAGAGCTGGGTATGGCAGAGTGTGCATGAAAGTAGAATAAACGCGGTAGAAATGAGGGCTCTACGCAAAATCTGCGGAGTGACTCTCGCTGACCGCGTAGAAAACAAGGTTGTAAGGAAGGAAGTTGGTTTGAAAGAGAGTGTCGGTGTAAAAGTAAGATAGGGCATGCTCCGATGGTTCGGACATGTAGAAAGAATGGTTGACGCAAGACTGACTAAGCAGATATACAATGCAAAAGCGGACGGATGTAGGAGTCGAGGACGGCCAAGACACACATTCCAAGACCAAATAGAACGTGTTCTGGAGGAAGGTGATGTTAAGAGCCTCAAAAACCGACGCGCGTGCATGAAAAGAGTTATGAAAGTCAACGAAGCGAGTGAGGTGTGTAAGAATCGTGCCCTGTGGCGCTCTGTTCTCTCTGCCTACCCCGCAAGGGATTTGGCGTGAAGTTATGTATGTATGTATGCTATTGGAGCATGTTTTACGATACTGCTTTGGAATGGCTCTTCCTCCTAAATGACAGTATTTTCGGACTGGCTAAACAGTCCCATTTGAACTACTTGAAATACCTATATGTGAATGTATGGGTTATCTTATTTTTCACGTGTCAGTTGTAAGTAACTAAGGGGTAAAATAATTTATGTTATAAATTTCATATTTATTGTTACTTATATAAATTATAAGTTAAAGTAAAGATGAATAAAGTAATTATAATCAAACATAACATAACTTCACGCCTTCTGTTACCCGAAGGTGTAGTCAGCGGCTGTTAAGCCTCGTCTCGCCGTTATGTTTACGTCCCAAATGGAATAGATGGCGAATCTATTGCCATACCGGGCACAAAGTTTTCAGGCATCGATATTTATCACACTTAAAACTTCCGAAAACAATTTCGAAAAGTCATTGGTGTGAGCCAGTATCAGGATTCGAACCTCTGGATCAGAAGCCGTATGCCCACAGTCTCAGATGCTAAATATGTAAAGAAAGATACGTAAAAAGGTTTTTAGTTCAACTGTGCTGTTACTATTATTGTTAAAATATCACTATTTGTCCATCGGTATATCTATTAGCTATTGAGTCTTGGTGGCCCGGTGGTCGAGCACACGGCTTTTGATCCAGAGGTCCGGGTTCGATTCCAGACACTGGCTCACACCAATGACTTTTCGATATTGTTTTCGGAAGTTATGTGTGATAAATATCGATGACTGAAAAACTTTGTGCCTGGTATGGCAATAGGTTCGCCACCTATTCAATTTGGGACGTAAACATAACGGCGAGACGAGGCTTAACAGCCGCTGCCTACACCTTCGGGCAACAAAAGGCGTGAAGTTATGGTATGTCTATTACTTATCCGCACTTGTTACCATCACCGCGATAAAATATGATTTAGATGAAATTTTTGAAGTAATGTAAAATATGTATATCCACGTAATATAACTCCATATAGATAAGATATGAATAAATATAAGTAAACTAGACAAGGTCAAACTATTGATGGAAGGATTACGAGAGCGGAATTTAACCACTTACGAAGCCATAATAGTTAATTAATAATTTAACTAAACTTCGAATATTATTGGCCAGCAATAACTATATAATATGTTTATAATTATTACGTAATATCAAACATATGTTAGGTGGATATATTTATGCGTGTCGAAGTTACGGGCATTGTCCATTGTATAGACGCCTTGGTCTATTGTTCTGTGTTGTGTATATTTGAAGTCACATCGTTCGATTGTGACTTCTAACTTATGTATTGATACAGCCTTTCTAGAAAGTGTTGAGTGAAGTCTGCAATGTGTAAACACTGATTACTAGTTACTATAGAATGTTTGTATAATATTCACGCTTTTTTTTTGTAACTTCGCGTCTTTTTCTATTAGTAAATGCAAACAGCGGCTGTCTAAAAGGATCGACTCTGCCAAAATGTTTACACTCCCCGTTGAATAGGTGGCAGGACATTTTGGTATTTTCTACGTGATATTTATCTGTCAAAGAAAACAAATCTTTTCAATTATTAAGTATCTTTAAACACATTCAATGACCGTGGACTTGGCTTCAAAATCTTTACATATGAGAACTTCATCTAATAAACAAATAACCGACTGAGAAAGACATATTTTTTTTGCGTCACAAATCGAATAAATGGCGGACCTATTGCTATACACCAGGCACAATGTCATCAGTCATCGATATTTATAAAACATAACTTCCGAGGAGAATTCGGAGTACACACAGGTATAAGCCAGGATCTAGTTCCGCGACTTGTGATTTAGTTGCGGGGTGCTTAATACCTCCGTACCACCAAGGTGACGATTTTTGTATTTAAGTGACTTATACGTGTATATATGAATGCAATACTTTTTGCAGAATAACAAATCTATATTATTATTAAACAAAAAGATTTATCGTTAATCATATAAGTAAATATATCTACCCGGAAAAAAGAAAAATTTAATATGTTTGTGACTATAAATTGTTATGTTCTTGTAATTCCAGTAATAACCGGTAATAACCGCATGTAACTGTCATATGAACAGTGTAAATCTACTGGGGAATAATACAGCCCGCAATACTGTGCTCCCGTTTTCGTCACCAAATTATATGATTTATTGTCCTCCTGGATGAAGCCGCTCCGTGGAGTGAGCAACACACGGGTTGAGTTTTTATATGATATTGGAATAAATTACTTGATAACTTGATGTATTAAATGTTAGGCTTATTTTATTGATAAGCCATTATTTGTAGACGATATATATTTAATTAGTTTAACATATTCGTAGTTTATTTCTATACATATTTAAAAAAAAAAAACTTAATAAAATATTAAATTAAATATATATAATTAAATATATATCATTTCTCATATTTCACATCCAAAAAACGTAATACAAGAAAAACCTAATTCAGATTTTTTTCTAGATGATTTACGCAGTACAACGCAAATGCATCTAAAAATCAAGTAGTGTGCAATATGACGAGCTAGTGAGGGGAATGAGGGCAATATTGTACAGAAATATTATAATAAACTATGAAGCTATATTGTGAATGTGACAGTCCGCGTGTCGTTTCGACCCCCAAACGCCATTTAAGGGTTAACACCGCCGTCGACAGAGGGGTCGTCTTTATACACTGAAAGGATTATTTAGAACAATAAGTTCGCAAAGCATTTATCACTTTTGTTCACGCCCGATGTACTAATAAAGATTAATAAAGTTTTGACAAACGTCTTTAAATTGATGTTGTAATTTTGTTACGATCACAAAGACATACACAATCGATTATTCTCGCAATTATCGATTAATGGATGACGATTATGACATCGGCGTATTAATTGTTGATAGCCACGATAAGATGTCATAATACTATGATAATATTGGTGATTTGATAAGATTATTGCGATTTTTGTTTGGTATAAGATATGAAAAAGGATATAAAACTTGTGACTGAAAGTGAACTGACAAAGTTAGTATTATAAAGATGTTAAACAGTCTCGGTGGTCCAGCGGTCGAGTTCCCCGCTTCTGATTCAGAAGTCGTGGGATCGATCTCGGGCACACCAATGATTTCTCAGAATTCTTTTTGGAAGTTATGTGTGATAAATATCAATGACCGAGAACAATGAGTTCGGTTTATGGTATTAGGTCTTGTTACCTATTCAATTTGAGTTGTAACTATTCGGCGAGTTGAGCTTAACAGCCGCTGCGTACACCGTCGGGTACAAAAAGGCGAGAAGTTGATTGATACTTTTTTTCATCAGTCGAGCTCCGCTCTTCGGAATTAAGATATCTCGGGATTCCGAAATCAGACCGTGTTTCGACCAGGCGCACTCTTGTAATCTAAGTCTTAACCAAATTAATGGTCAAAGTAAATTATTATATTGTTAAACGAATCTTAGCTTACCTTCTTTAAATTTAATTAATCAATGTTTAGACTGTTTTGGTTTGTTCTCAGAATAAAGTTAGTACCTAATAGAAAAAAAAAATTAAGAGATATGTTTACCTCTGTAGCAATGAAATGGCTATTGGATAAATACCATCACCGACTATTAGTCGTTAGCATGGAGGCTGTAAAGTATAAGATGAAAAAAGTGAATAGACGAACTCCACAAAAATCCAGAAGTTTTTTAATGACATAGCAAACGAGCAAAAGGGTCATTTAGTGGTAATTGACTAGCAATGCCCATAATTGTACTCCATACATGACAAAAAGTTCCATCACTTATTACAGTAAGTAATTTAATACGTAACAATTTGGCGATTCGAGGCATAACAGCT
Source organism: Euproctis similis (assembly GCA_905147225.2). Classification (NCBI taxonomy): domain Eukaryota; kingdom Metazoa; phylum Arthropoda; class Insecta; order Lepidoptera; family Erebidae; genus Euproctis; species Euproctis similis. The sequence continues at coordinate 10,322,786 of LR990122.1, forward strand.
GCAGCTTACACTTGCAGTTAGGAAAAGACGTAAATTTATAAAGTAAAAAATCAAATTTAAATTCGGGTTCCAATACACATTTAAACAATAATAAGTAACTTTCCTTTGAAATTCTTTATTTTCACACCTCATCCACCCGCCCCCCTTTTCTGAGGTTACTACTCATAAGAAAAACTGCATTTCCTGTGACACGTAATAAAGCGGCTGCATTGACACCAAACATGAATTAACTTTCAACATGAACCCTCCGCTCGCTATCAATCGTAAGACATGAACACGATCCGTTAAGTGGTCGATCGGATCCCGTGGCGATTTAATTCACTTCTCACGCGACCGAGAGCGGGCGGAGGGTTAAGGGATTACTTGCCACGCGACGCTACAGATATTGTCGATTTAGGGAGATACCGCCAGAGTAATGATGCTGATACAATAATTGTATTGAGAGGAATCCTGATTTTTAATTAAGTTAAGTGTTTTTTTTTTGTATGGGATGGGAGGGCAAACGAGCAGGCGTCCTGTGTCACCTGATGGTAAGTGACCAGCGCTGCTTATGGACACCTACAGCAGATATAGTGTTACAGTTGCGTTGCCGACCTTTAAGGGAGTAGGATAGGAAAGGGGGTGGGCCTCCGGGTACCTCTCTCACCGAACGAAACGCGGCATAAGCCACCTCACGTCGATCTTCTGAGAGGTCGTATCGAATTTAAACTAATCATTATTTTAAGTCTATAAGGGTAATTAGTTTTTATAGTATTTAAAGGAGAAAGGCAACTGTCCTAATTTGAGGTTACCTACCATCTACCTCGAGAATGGTAAATGACCAAGGCAGGTCACAGGTCACACACAGGTAACAGAAATTAAAAAGTTTACTATATTTTAGCGAATAGGATATCACCAGGTGACCCGCGTACTTGTTTACCAAGTACGCGGGTCACCTGGTGATAAGCAACTACAGCCGCCAATTGACACCTGCAACACAAATAGTTTTACAGTTGTGTTTAAGGGAGGGGAATTGGAAAGAAGGGGGTTATGCCTCCGGAGACCTCTCTAACCGGCATGATTACGTCGATATTTTGCAAGGCCGTGTCATTTCACCAGTCGAACCGGCCCATACGTGACAGTTTGCTGCACGAATGGGCCGGCTCGACTGAGTGGCTCTACCACTGTTGCATTTGTCCCATATCGGAGTGTCAAATATGAGAACACTTGTGCTATGAAATTCGTAATTATTGATTTCGTGATTTGTGATCCACTTGGTCGAAACGCGGCCTGATCTTACAAAGACGGCCTGATCTCGAAAATGGTATAGCCTCGCGGTTTGCTGCTGGTTCCATAAATGGAAAATTAGACCAGCGAAATACCACGACCTCTCAGAGTATCGACTTCCGTTTATGAGAGAGAATGGACCAACGCCTCATTAGTATGAGGCGTTGGTCTCTTCTCTACTATGAGGTAGTCCTCATACTACTCTTATCCACCTACCTTAAAGGCTAGCAACGCGATCTAGATTTCCGCAAATTTTGCGCAGTGCCCTCATTTCTACCGCGTTTATTCTACTTTCATGCATACTCTGCCATACCCAGCTCTCGCTTCCATAAGTTAGCGTTGTGATCAGGACTGCATTGTGGATTGCTAGCTGGGCTTTTCTGCTAATGTTTTTTGCGCCCAAGAATCTGCCCAACGCTCCATTTACGCTATTCCCTATCGCCAGTCGACTTTGTACATCCGCGGTGTACCTTCCATCCCTGCTAAAAGCGCATCCAAGATATACAATTTCATTCACCTGTTCCAGCACTACATCATCAGCCATTATCCTTGCATTGCAATTAATGATTGCGTGATAATATTTAGCCTATATTCACCCGACTTTTGTATCGATTGTAAATCATGTCCCAAGTATTAATTAGGTATAGTGTTGACTCTCCAACGATTTTATTATATGTATAGACTAGTTAACCCGGCGAACTTTGTTCCGCATTAAAAGTAATAAATGTGTAAATTTTGGATATCATCAGGTTCAATTTGTGCTATTTATCGGCCTTAACTGCTGTGCCGTTATGTTAATACTGCAATATCTTCGAAAATATTCATTTAAATTGCATGCTGTAAAGAGTCATGATCATCTATATTACATGCAAAATCTATTTAAGGCTTAACTGGATGAAAATTAATGCTGTAATGTTTAAAATCGCATCGTAAATAAGCCATCATTTCTCGTAAAAAGTAAACAAATAAAAATGGTCATTGTGGGTTATCCCTAAGAGATAGACATATGACCTCGCGAATTTTTTTGTAGACCTTCTGAAGTTGTTTAATAATGTAGAATGTTACGTTTATTAGCGTTTGCAATTAAAGTGCTAAATCTCAAAAATTATCATTTTTTCTTTACAACATTATATATGAATTATAGATCAAAAAGATATAAGCATACAAGGGGACAGACAGCGGAAAGTGACTTTGTTTTATACTATGTAATAATTTAGATACTATATATTATCAGCTGTTATAATACTACAGCGAAATCATTCGATCGATATACAATAATATTAAATTGATAAGTGACGTAAGCAATTCGTATCCATCGATATCACAGCCACAGATTATCAAAAGATATTAGTAATATATTGAAATTTATTCAATTGTAAAACTACTCTATCTATACAGTTATAAGATATATATTACGAGTTTTTGGCGGGAATTTAAAAGAGCCACGTCCGTTCTTTGAATTATTTTCTACAATTTGTGTTTCAATGAATATTATTGAATAAAATTAGTGGCATTTTATTTAATAAGTGTTCGTATATATGTGTGCAAATGTGGAAAATGGTGTATATATCGTGTGTAGCGTGCTCTTCGGCATTGTCGTCAAAACTCCCTTGGAACATAATGCATAAAGTGCCTTGACTTTATAGATGATTAAGTTAAGTAATTAAGTTAGTTTAGGTGATTTAAAGTTTGTTACTTTAAAAAAATTAACAAGTCAGACAATGCAGTGTGGCTTCAAACCTTTAGCCTGTCCAAACTGGACTAATAAAATATAAAATGATCTATATTACTCTATGTACTTAATATTATACAATACAAATATATCGAAGCGTGAACGCAGTGGCGCCATCTTTAGAATATTCGGCCGGTAGGATGATAATGATGAAGAGCTATAAGGGGATGGGTTTCCCGATACCTCTTAAACCGAACGAAACGCGGCATATGCCACCTTATTTACATTTTCTAAGAAATCGTGGTATTTTACCAGTCGAATGTGCCCATTTACATAGAGAGCTGCGTGGCTCCACCACTGTCAACATTTTATAAATGGTGATTCTGGGCCTGATGGTTTGCCCTATAAATATCTATTAAAAAAGTGTAGTTACGTATTTATATAAAATATGGAACTTTTCTCTCGGTCAAGAGAAACTATTGTAAATTACTTTTAATAAACATACATAAATTCATAACGTCGCTACTTTTTCTACCGGAAGGTGTAGGCAATGGCTGTTAAGCCTCGACTCGCCGTTTTGTTTACGTCCCAAATGGAATACGTGGCGAACCTATTGCCATACACCCGGTAAAAAGTTTTTCAGTCATCTATATTTAACATACGTAACTTTCGAAATAAAAGTCTTTGTACCAGGATTTGAACCCGCGACCTCTTTATTCAGGAGCGGGGTACTCGACCACTGGACCACAGACACATTAATAATTATTTATATTACTTTTAATAAATGAAACGACACGTCAGTAGTAACACGTTCAGTACAATAAAATAATCAAACGCACATTTACTGGCGGCGAGAACATTATCTGCTATTATAGAGTTGTCATATATTTTTTTTATATCATCCTCCCCACGGCCGTGGGGTCTCCCCGACCCTCCCTATAGCATAACAAATTAGCGTAGCATTGACGAATTTAAACCGATATCAAATATTGTTTGGATTAAGTTGCAAATGTGTGGCGCATTGCATAAGAAATATATATGTAACATAACATAACTTCACGCCTTTTTCTACCCAAAGGTCTAGGCTGTGGCTGTTAAGCCTCGATTTGCCGTTATGTTTACGTCCCAAATATTGCCATACAACGTGCACAAAGTTTTTCTTCTTCTCTGTCGTATCGCTCTTGGCAGAGCGGTCGTGGTCACGTTGAGGCGACCGCATTGGTGTTAGAGGCGGACACAGCTTTAAACACGATCTCCCGCCATGTCTCTCGGTTTGAAGACCATCTGGTGCAGTCTGACACAAGGTTTCCTATAGCGGATTTGACCTGGTCAGTCCAGCGCATGGGTGAGCTACCGCGTGATCTGGTTCCCTCGACTTTCCCTTGCACGACCAGCCGTTCGATGGAGTTGTTATCGCGTCTGGAGACATGTCCAAAGTACTGCAGTATGCGCATCTGTACTGTGGTCGATAGACGCCTAGTAATTCCAAGTTCCTGAAGGATAGACACATTGGTACGGAATTCCGTCCATGATATGCCAAGCATCCTCCTCCAGCACCACATCTCCAGACCATCTATCTTCTTTTTTTCCAACTCGCGCACTGTCCATGTGTCTGACGCGTACAGGAAGATTGGGAACACCAGTGTCCGCATGAGCTTCATTTTAGTGGCTTTGGTGATATTACGATTTAGCCACACTTTCTTTAATTTTTCTACCGCGGTTCTAGTTACAGCCATGCGACGCTTTACTTCGTCTACGCAACCACCGTTGTTTGAGATTAAGGCCCCGAGATAAATGTAGGTTTGGTAGTTTTTAGTCATCGATATTTATCACACATTACTTCTGAAATTAATTTCGAAAAGTCACTATATTCAGTAGGTACTATATTTTAACGGAATTAATGAAATTTTCGTAAATATGTTTTCTTGATTCGACGCCTTTTTTATCGAAAGCTGCAGGCAGTCTCAATTCAAGAAAGTATGGCCTAACCTATGGCCATGAACTGGGCAGAGTATTGTCAGTCATCGATATTTATCACACATAATCGAATCCGAATATCATTTCGAAAACTCAGTTTGTGTCCATATTAGAACCCGCAACTTCTTGATTCAGGAGCGGGGCACTCGACTACTGAACCACTGAAAAGAAACGGGCAAGAATTTTATGTACCAATCAATTCAAACCGTAAATAGCAACTAGACAAACCCTAAAATCATATCAGGAAACAGTGCTGAATCATTTAAGTTTGATTTTTTTATACTTAACGTTATAAAAATTGTTAAATGTCTCGGTGGTCCACTGGTCGAGAACCCGCTTCTAAATCTAGAGGTCGCGGGTACGAATCCTCACACTGGCTCATATCAATGACTTTTCGAAGTTCTTTTCAGAAATTATGTGTGAAAAATATCGATGACTGAAAACTTTGTGCCCGGTATGGCAATGGGTTTCGACACCTATTCCATTTGGGACGTAAACATAACGGCGAGACCTTAACACCCGTTGCCTACACCTTCAGGTAGAAAAAGGCGTGAAGTTATGTTATGATTTTATGCTTAACGTCTGGTACGTTATACGTAATGATAATAAACAAAACCTCGGACACTCAATATTTACACAAATATTTTTAATTTTCTTAAATTAATTATAGTTAATCTCTTTTTAAAAAATCCTCAAATATCACTTTGGCTTACTAGTTTCACTTCGACATCTGATTGAGAACTCTCGTTTTCGAAGTCAGGGAAATAACTTTTCTTTAAATATCCATGATTATTAAAAAAAAAAGTGATAATTCGTTATACTGACAAAAATAGGCTCTTCACGTATGGCAATTTTGTAAAGGAAGAAACCAGAACGAATGCAAGGATAAGGGTTGATGATGTAGCGCTAAAGCAGGTGGATGAAATCGTATAACTTGGATGCGCTATTAACAAGGATGGAGGTTGGGTAGATTCCTGGGCGCTAAAAAAGTAAGCAAAAAAGCCTAGCTAGCTACTCACAATGTGGTACTGATCAGAATGCTAACTTATGAAAGAGAGAATTGGATATGACATATATACATGAAAGTAGGATAAAAGTGGTCGAAGACGAAATGCCTCTTGCTGACCCCGTCGAAAACAAGGTTCTAAGGAAGGAAGTTCTAATGAAAGAGAGTGTTGGTGTAAAAGTAAGAAAGCCCCGGCTCAGTTGGTTCAGAAATGTAGAAAGAATGGATGATGCAAGTTTGACTAAGCAGATATAAAATGCAAAAGCGGATAGATGTCGGATCGAAGGCAGCTACGATACACTTTCCATAACCAAATAGGACTTTTTTGAGAATGGTGATCTCAGAACCCTTAAAAATGGACGACTATTTATGACAAGAGTTATGAAAGTCAAAGAAGCAAGAGAGGCATATAAGAATCGTATCTTAAGGCACTCTGCTCTCTCTGCCTATTCCTCAACAAGTGGTAAACTGTTGCTAAAAGTATGACAAAACATCCCTCAGGACACCCCTCTGCACATGTCTTCTGCCCAAACTAATAATAATTTCCCTAAAATATATTACAATACGACTATAAAATTACATATGTCCTGCCCACAGTACAAATATAGACATGAAATGTATGGCATTTAACTATTATCTATAATGACCCCCTATTAATGGCGCGAGGGGGATGGATGGTGTTAATTCTTTTTGTGGTCATTTATCATTTTTTTTTATTTATTACTATTTTATCAATTTATTATTGCCATTTTAATATTGCGTCAGTTTTTTGTAGCCGATTGATACTTAACATAACTTCACGTCTTTTTCTACCCAAAGGTGTAGGCAGTGGCTGTTAACCCTCGACTCGCTCTTATGTTTACGTCCCAAATGGAATAGGTGGCGAACCTATTGCCATAACGGGCACGAAGCTTTCAGTCATCGATTTCTATCACACATAACTTTCGAAAATAATTTCGAAAAGTCATTGGTGTGAGCCAGGATTCGAACCCGCGCCCTCTGGATTCAGAAGCGGTTTTCTCGACCACTGCAACACCGAGACTAATGATACTTAAAATATTATATATTACTAATCTAAGTTCTCGGTGGCCCAGAGGTCGAGCACACGGCTTCTGATCCAGAAGCCCGGGTTCGATTCCTGAGACTGGCTCACACCAATGACTTTTCGAAATTGTTTTCGGAAGTTATATGTGATAAATATCGATGACTGAAAACTTTGTGCCCGGTATTGCAATAGGTTCGCCACCTATTCCATTTGGGACGTAAACATAACGGCGAGACGAGGCTTAACAGCCGTTGCCTACACCTTCTGGTAACAAAAGGCGTGAAGTTATGTTTATGTAATCTAAGTTTTTTGAGGAAGTCCAGCGGCATCCCTTTTTCAAATAGCTAAATTGTTGTTACATACATTTTATCTGAACTTTTAATCGTATCTATACATTAATTACATTCAATTTAGAAAACTTTGCTTCGTTTTTTTTATACTGATACTGATTTCACGAGCACATTTCTCCAGCCACAATGATTTCACAAAGCTGAATCTTATAAATAAACTTTTGTCCAAATTTTACAGTGGTAGAGCCAAGCAGTTCGCTGCATGAATGGGCCGGCTCGGCCGGTGAAATACCACGACCTCTCAGAAGATCGCCGTAAAGTGGCTCATGCCGCGTTTCGTTCGGTAAGAGAGGTACCCGGAGGCCCACCCCCCTTTCCCCATCCTTTCCTTTCCCCTATCTCTTAAAGGTCGGCAACGCAACAGTAACACTATATGTGTTGCTGGTGTCCATGGGCGGCGTTGGTTGCTTACCATTAGGTGACACGTCTGCTCGTTTGCCCTCCTATCCCATAAAAAAAAATACAGTTTCAATACAATAAACTATTTTTAATGATATAAGGGACAGACTACAAAACGGGTTACCTGAGGATAAGCAACTTACGCCTTCCATGGACACCTGCAACACACATTGCGTTGTCGGCCTTTAAAATGGGATAGGGAAGGGGTCGGAAATGGAATGGGTAAAGGCGACGGGACGGGCTTACTCCTTCCCGTTCTGGATACCTCTCACAAAGCAAAACGCGGTATGAACCACTTTACATCAATATTCTGAATATTCCTGCAGTGAACTGTGGTTGGTGGAAGTCTACCATCTATCTAATTTACGATCAAACCATAATTTACCAAGTAGGTATATTTGTGTCTTATCGACAAGAATACAGATTCAAAGGTGGTCCACTTCTACCGAACGCAAACAAGAAGACATCTTGAATTGCTTTTTTCTTTTTGTTCTTCCATCATAAAGCTGAAAGACACAAGATCCGTCACCGTCCGAAAGCGTTCTCGGCTCGCCCGTCACGAACCTAGTAAAACAACAATTTTACGACATTGGCTGCCGATCTTTAAAACTGTTCACTCACTCACTCACTCACTCACTCACCATGTTCTCTATTTAAATTTAAACACACTTGACATAACCACCGTTATAGCTGTGAATGATGACACATTCATAATGAATTAGTATCGTATTTTATAATAAATACATTTCTGTGTACACATTATATACTTGTAAACCTAATTTCAACGTAAAACTTGAACACGCTCAAATCTATTAATATTTTAAAATAGATTATTAAATTTTCATGCCAAAATATTATTGGCATCAATATTTCTCCACAAGAATTTATGAATAACCATACAATAATAAGGGTAAAATGTAAAAAAATATTAATTAAATTATGACTACGCCATCTAAATTATGAGCTAACACACACACATAACTTCACGCCAAATCCCTTGCGGGGCAGAGGGAACGGAGCGCCATAAGGCACGATTCTTACACACCTCACTCGCTTTGTTGACTTTCATAACTCTTTTCGTGTACGCGCGTCGATTTTTGAGGTTCCTAACATCACCTTCCTCCAGAACACGTTCTATTTGGTCATTGAATGTGTGTCTAGGCTCGTCCTCGAGTCTTACATCCGTCCGCTTTTGTGTGGTATATCTGCTTAGTCAATCTTGCATCATCCATCCTTTCTATTAGCTAACAAGAACTATTATGAGCTAACAAGTAATTAAAAATCATCTTCCGATCATCTAGTTAATGTAAAACTAAGTTTATTATTTTCTCATTTCAGATAAAGCTTAGTCGAATGAAAGAATGAGTGAATGAACAATATTCTATTGTTTTTTTTCTATGGGATAGGAGGGCAAACGAGCAGGCGTGTCACCTGATGGTAAGCAACCAACGCCGCCCATGGACACCAGCAACTCATATAGTGTTACTGTTGCATTGCCGATCTTTAAAGGATAGGGGATAGGAAAGGATGGGGAAGGGGGTGGGCCTCCGGGTACCTCTCTCACCGAACGAAACGCAGCATGAGCCACTTTACGTCAGTCTTCTGAGAGGTCGTGGTATTTCACCGGTCGAGCCGGCCCATTCATGCAGCGAACTGCTTGGCTCTACCACTGTTAAATGAATAATAATTTTAATAATTTTTTTCCTATGAATAAATTTTAATAGTATCTATATATAATCCCACAACTGTAGGTGAAAACCGTATTAAATCCGATAGAATATTTTCTATATAAAAAGAGAAAAATAAATAAAAACTACTAATGTAAGTTTTTTCATATCTTCAATGGAAAGATATTAATAACATAACAAAACATAACTTCACGCCTTTTGTTACCCGAAGGTGTAGGCAGCGGCTGTTAAGCCTCGTCTCGCCGTTATGTTTACGTCCCAAATGGAATAGGTGGCGAACCTATTGCCATACAGGCCACAAAGTTTTTCAGTCATCGATATTTATCACACATCCGAAAACAAGAATAATACGGCCCTATTTCCATTTTATCATAGACTAGATATGCCTGTGTCATCGTATCCGTGTTATTTAATAAATATAATTAATAATAGTGTCTTTGTTACTCCTTATTAAATAAACTATTTACCAGTGAAAGTCTCTTCATAATCGACTCAACAATTTATTAGATTATCTGGAACAAACATAGATACTATTCGCCCTGTAATTTCAACAATAGTTTTTTTTATTTCTCCACACAGTCTAAACTCAAAAACATATAGTCAAAATAATAACTTTTATTCTCATCTTATGGAAACTTACATTTTTTTGTTTTTTTTTTATTTTATTTTTTTTGTTATTTAACGTAATTACTTTCATCTGTTATTATTCCGTGTACTGAAACCTTCCAAAGTAAAATCTTCCGGTGGATTGTAAACGCCGCAATTATATAAACAATGTTGGCAAAACTTGTCTTAAGTAAATTGCGTATTTCGGAAAACTTACAAGTATCCGAGGGTGACTGATCAAAGTGCCTTTGTTTTATCTATAGCTGACAGATCCCCCTACCTACCTCTCACCTTCACCCCACCAAGTGTGGCTTCGGTCTCCTTTATTTTTTCATCTGTGTTAATACGAAATATGAAAAGGTGACATAAATTTGTTGGCTTATTTCCATCATATTATTGTTGAACAATGGAGTACGTATTTCTTTGTGATGTCAAAGACACGTTTTTAGCAAATCTAAGCGAGTGTAACTACGTAGATATTTGTTGTTTTTTTATTTTATTTTCTCCCAGTTTGAAGCAAAAAACAAACATATGATGAAAGGGAATTTTTAATGTTTCGATATTTTCGATATATATTTTTGTTCTAATGTAATTTTTAAAAAGATTTATGTATATATATATATTAGGTATATACATACTCAAATAATAAAATATGATTTAGTACGATTTTTTTACTTACTAAGTCTTTTTTTATGGGATAGCAGGGCAAATGAGCAGGTGTGTCACCTGATGGTAAGCAACCAACGCCGCCCATGGACACCAGCAACACATACGTGTTACTGTTGCGTTGCCGACCTTTAAGGGATAGGGGATAGGAAAGGGTGGGGAAGGGGGGTGGGCCTCCGGGTACCTCTCTCACCGAACGAAACGCGGCATGAGCCAATTTACGTCGGTCTTCTGAGAGGTCGTGGTATTTCACCGGTCGAGCCGGCCCATTCATGCAGCGAACTGCTTGGCTCTACCACTCTACCAGTCGCGAGTTTTATTCTTGTTGACATAGATAACTTTTCGGATATTGAATATTATTTGTTTATATCATTTAAGCAAGAAATGTTGCCTACATCTTCAGATATTAACAGCGTGAAGGGACAAAGAAGGCTTTATAAATAGGCTATATAATTGGGTATTTGAAAAAAAAAATTTTTTGTGATAAATTGAAAGATTATATATTAGTTTTATAACAAAACATTTTTTTTTTTTTTTTTTTCGCAATAATTCAAAAGTTATTTCAAAATAAAAATAAATTTTTGAATCCAGTACCGAAGACACGCCGACAACTCCCGAATAAACCCGAGCGCGTGTGACGTCTTAATGTTAGTTTTCACTCATTGCAGTTGATAGAAAAATAATAAATACAGTGTTTTGATCTATTTAATTTTGTTGTCATTATTAAATATTTAAATTTATATTAAAAATGTCGAACCTCAAAAGTTATCCTTCTTGTTTTGTACCATTATGTACGAATACTACAAAGGCAACTCCTGATAAAATGTTTTTAAATGTTCCCCAAGATGACAAATGTCGAAATAAATGGTTTCAAGCAGTGCACCGTGATAATCCCCAAACAAAATCGAATTTTTTTTGTTGTGAAGATCATTTCGATGTAAGTATTTCTTAATACCATTTTTATTAATTATTATTTATCTAAGTATACAAATCAAATAATTATTATATATTTAAGGAAAGTTCAGTAAATAAATTTTTTAATGTAAATAGTTTTATTTTCTTCAAAATGTGGATCAGCAACACAAAAGATACTTTATTTTTTACCAGTCAATAACATTTGTAGTTGCATTTGGGCATTACACTTCAAGCTGACTTTACCTTTTGCTAGAAAAATATCCAATGATTTATGACTGGTGGGACATTTTACTTCAACAATGGCATTGCTTGTCATTCCATCAGGAGATGCTGCAAAAATCGGATAACTAGGTACAAGATACATCCCCGGACGCGTTATTTTTACTCTTAATTCTTTCTCAAGAAACGTCGTCGTCGTCGTCGTCGAACGTCATTTCTTAAAAAATCGGTGATCATAAATATATCAACATCAGGAATATTATCAGACTTTGCCTTAATAAATCCTTTATCACACATAACTAATTTAAATCAACTAACAACTCGTATTTTAGCAATAAATTTTCAATATTATTGTCTAGACATGAGTATTAGCCGTAAACGCTGTACTGTTATTAAATAGCTACTCGTATAACATTATGACGTCACAACTATAGTGACCAATCATGGCGCGTTTATAGTCACGTGATTTTTATTTAAATTTCATCAATTTTTAATTGTTTATAATTAATTGAAAAAATAATTTTTTGAAGTTTTTGCATTAAATATCAATATTATTAATAATAAAGTTTTAAAATACATAAAAAAAAATCAATTTTTTTTTTTTTCAAATACCTAATTCCAATTAAAATCTCGCTCCAAATATAGTCCCGACTACAAAATCTATTTTTATAACATACAACAAATTTTCATCTGACTTCATAAGAAAGTCGATAAAAGTCATCCAGTTATGGCGGCCGTATATGATATTATTACAAAAAAAAATCCAACAACCACTTTTCACTGACACACCTTATAAGTTCTGTAATCCGATCGCAATGTCACATTAACGGGAAACCTTGTCATATTCTCATATTAATATTTTTCTACTAATTCTATTAAAAATCTATGTTATTTTGCAGCTTTGCGTTTCATATGCATTGATTTTGGCTTGACGATTATTTTCGGTCTCGAACATAATTAAGTGATGTTCTTTTACACATAACATCCTAAAAAATCCTACCTATTTGCACTAAATAGGTAGGAAATGCCTAACTATTTGCACTATATTCATGATTATGCAATAATACTAATATACTATCTTGCAAAGAGACTAATAGAAGTGACCAGAGGGCTGGACTATTCTTCGCACAGAGGATTATTAGCAGCCATTCTGCGTGACAATGAGGCCAGTCTTCTAGGCAAGCAAGTAGACCGAAATACAGAGAAATATGATTTCAACTAGTCTTTTAATAGTTTAAGAGTAACATAACATAACATAACTTCACGCCTTTTGTTACCCGAAGGTGTAAGCAGCGGCTGTTAAGCCTCGTCTCGCCGTTATGTTTACGTCCCTAATGGAATAGGTGGCGAATCTATTGCCATACCGGGCACAAAGTTTTTCAGTCATCTATATTTATCACACATAACTTCCGAAAACAATTTCGAAAAGTCATTGGTGTGAGCCAGTGTCAGGATTCGACCCCGGACTTCCTGATCAGAAGCCGTTTGCTCCACCACTGCGCCACCGAGACTTGTTTAAGAGTATATAGTAAATAATGTACTTAATTTATTTCTTCTTACTATTGTAGTTATATATGTAACGTATTTGTATATTCGTTCAGTGGACCGAGAATCAGGAGTATAGAATAAAATTTTGTAGTAAACATTTTATCTACGATATTCATGAATTATTTACCTGAAAACCTGAAAACACAGCGCAAGTTTACTTTATTTATGATATAGGTAGTCTAATATTTTGTATAGAAATTACTGGTTATCGACTAGCCACACCCATGGACATCTATAACTCCTAGTGGATCCTAACTATGTTACTGACTTTTAACGAAACAGTTACCCCATGCTGAAAGAAACGCGACATAATCCGCTTTATATGGAATTTATGTGACTTCCTCTTATTTCATCAGTCGAGGCGGCCCATTTATGAAGTGACTCTACTACTTAGAACACAAGTAAATAATAATGTGTAACAGTAGGTACAATGTTTAATTTTAACAGCGGAGAGCCAAAAAAATATCCGGTTTCCCCGGCATAAAATTCGTCTCAAACAAATACTGATCTATTATTAATAGAAAATGTTTTTGTGATTTTTATTGCCTCACAATAGCAAGTAAGGTTATTTTACTAAGACATTGCAAAACACTAGTTTTTCTGTTTACAACTAAGCAATAAGTTTAGACAAAATTTGTAATTCCTAACAGATATCTTATGTGTTAGATAGAAACGAGTCAAGGCCTGACAAATTTGAATAATGGTTTGGAATACGATTATTACAGCGCCATCTAGACACATTATTATTTACGTAGAGTCTGTTTATAAAATACTTAACAAACAAATAAAATACTATACTATATTTTATAGGACAAGTTAGGTAATTAATTGACAATAGATAGTCTGAAAAGTACCAAAATCACGATTTTCCTGACCTTATTTCACTCTAAGTGGGGTCGGCACAACCTTTCATCCTGTCAACCTTTCATCGTCATCCTTTGCCATTCTCTTCGGTCACTCGTCATCACCGCACTTACTCCCTTCAATACTCATAACAATTTTGTACACTTTATCCATCTCTCTTTCCGTGTTTCTTTACTAATTAGTCCACCTATATTCATTCTCGTCACTCGTCATGTTCATACCACGCTAATTCATATGATTGCGAAAAGTCGGAATAAATCAGAAAATTTGACTCGCCTAGTTTTACGAGTCCTAAATGTTATAAGCGGCAGAATCTCTTGTATATACCACGTACGTACATACCACGGACATAATTTGATTAGTCATTGATGTTTGTCCCAATTATGATGGATAATATTAACGAAAACGTTATTCACTGTGGTAGAGCCAAGCAGTTCGACCTCCCAGAAGATTGACGTAAAGCGGCTCATGACGCATTTCGTTCGGTGAGAGAGGGACCCGGAGGCCAACCCCCCTTCCCCATCCTTTCCTATCCTACTCTTTTAAAGGTCGGCAACGCAACGGTAACACTATTTGTGTTGCTGGTATCCATGAGCGGCGCAGGTTGCTTACCATCAGGTGACACGCTTGCTCCTTTGCTCTTCTATCCATTTAAAAAAAAACATATAGCCAGAATTCAAAACAACAAATTCGAGAGTTAGACGCTACATGAATACAAAATCCATAGTGACGTGTCATCATAACACGCCAAATCCTTTGCGGGGTAGGCAGAGAGAACAGAGCGCCATAAGCCACGATTCTTACACGCCTCACTCGCTTCGTTGACGTTCATAACTCTTTTCATGCACGCGCGTCGGTTTTTGAGGCTCCTAACATCACCTTCCTCTAGAACACGTTCTATTTGGTTATGGGATGTGTGTCTTGGCCGTCCTGGACTCCTACATCCATCCGCATTTGCATTGTATATCTGCTTAGTCAGTCTTGCATCAACCATTCTTTCTACATGTCCGAACCATCGGAGCATGCCCTTTCTTACTTTTACACCGACAATACATAACATCATAACGATCTAAGAATATGTATACAAAAGTCAAAACTCAGTTTTATTCATTCAAGATTACTAGTATCAAATAACAATATAAATATAAGTCTGTCGAAAACATAAAGATAAACTAATGTAAAATAAAATATTATAGTTTACAAGTTAGCCTATTGTCTCTATACATCAACTATTTATCTTATGATAAATTGCCTCTTTCCATTGTTCAGTATCGAGTTTTGTATATTTTCAAATCATTCAATTTTATCAATACACGTCTGTATATATTTGATACTGATACTACTAATACATTTCAAATGGGTTGAGTTTAAATAGTCAAAATATTATTAATTGTATAACTGTATGATCAAATACAATGACGTTATTTTGACATGAAGCACAGTTATGATAGTTACTTCAAGAGTATAAAAGAAATGTTACGCGATTTTTTGTATTCTTAATAACGCATTTATTAGATTCACCTGTATGTATGTGAGTATTTAATAATAATATAATAATATCTTGGACACAATACACACAGCGCCCTCTAGTTCCAAGCTAAGCAACTAAATGCTTGTGTTATGGATACTAGATAACGGATATAAATACATATATACTTTTCTTTTGTAAATACATACTTATAATACATAGAAAAACACCCAGACGCCACACAAATATTCATGTTTGTCACAAATATTCATGCTCGGGCGGGAATCGAACCCCCGACCTCATTGCTCCAGCCGGTAGTTTTTACCAATGTGCCACGAGGCCCGTTATATGTAATCAAAGTATGTAATCAAAGTCCTTGAGCTTAATTTTCCACTTCTTTGAACGATTCACTTCGCTCACCCCTCAGAGACCGATAACAATGCAATAATTTGATCAAAACGTCCGATTATCTTGATTAGACTCGTCAGAATTCAAAAATTTTTTTCCGACTAGTTCTGTCTCTTTTACTCTTATCCGAAGTTTCAGAATTCGAAGTTTCAGAATAAGAGAGATAGAGCTAGTCGGACACTTAGCATACTACAAACTCTTTGAAACTCCTGTTTTTTTTTTTTCATGGGTTAGGAGGGCAAACGAGCAGGCGTGTCACCTGATGGTAAGCAACCGACGCCGCCCATGGACACCAGCAACACATGTAGTGTCACTGTTGCGTTGCCGACCTTTAAGGGATAGGGGATAGGAAAGGATGGGGAAGGGGGGTGGGCCTCCGGGTATCTCTCTCACCGAACGAAACGCGGCATGAGCCACTTTACGTCGGTCTTCTGAGAGGTCGTGGTATTTCACCGGTCGAGCCGGCCCATTCGTGCAGCGAACTGCTTGGCTCTACCACTAACCTGTGGTAATAATTGTGTCTTGTTCAGTACACATTCATTGATAAACCGCTAAATACCTTACGTATTATGTAATAATATCTTTGTTAGAACAAAACACATCATACAAACTAAAACGTGTAAAATAAATTGAAAAATTTGTTGTGCTTTTTTCTCATTTGGAACGTCTTCCCTCCAATAGTTGGTATACCTCAACAAAAATCGATCTCGTTTTTTTTACCATCTAATCAATATAATCAAGCCTTGATTCTGAGTTTACTAAAAGTAAAAGTGAGAATCGAGTGCGGCGGATCGATTTTGAGATAAAATTACAATATTACTTATCAGGTGTTCAAAAATTACAAATGGTACCGAGACAAGGCCGGTCGGGGAATTTCAGTTGGTACGAAATACGTGAGCTGAGATCTAAATTACGAAATGCCTATGATCAGATAAAACAGTAAACAGTCCATCGAAAGCGAACGCGCAAGTCTCATGACATAGACGTCATAAAAACGCCCGCATACCATAACAATATGCCGTAGGGTTGCCACCTGTGCAAACATTTATTTATTATAATAAATATATATGTAGTTATGTTTTTTTTTGTCTGTATATATATCTTAATGAAAAAAAATATAATTACGTAGAAGATGAATTGAAGTAAATAATAAAAATACATTTTTATTTGTTCAGTTTTACCTAGCAAAAGTCTAAAACTATAAGATATTTTTACCATTACACCTGGCACAAAGTTGTCAGTCATCGCTAGTTATTACACATAACCATGGCCCGGAGTCGTACCCGTGACTTCTAAATCAGAATAGTACGTATGGCAATATGATCCTCAACTAAGACGTTTTTAATCTGTGAGTATTTACCATGTGAACGGAGCGCGTTCGTATAGCTCACAGATATAATGAGTTCTTGTGTGTTAACATTTACAATGTTGTGTTAATTGGTCTCTACTCTGCTCCATATTTCAAATAGTTTTTATTTGTTTCTCAGTAAAGTTGTAATTACTACTGATTTTTTACTTCTTAAAATATCTTTTCCATATACTCGTAAGCCACTCCTAAGTCCATTTCTGTATCACTAATAAAGTTTATATGCAATTCTAATACGATCGCTAATTGTTTTGAGTCGTTACTTACTTAACTTCCCGCCAAGTCCCTTGCGGTATAGGCAGAGTGAACAGAGCGCCATAACTCACAAATTCTACCTACCTTACTTACTTTTTCGATTTTAATAACTATTGTCGTAGGCTCGTCGGTTTTTATGGCTTATCTGTTCGATATTGTCGTCTTCCTGAATTCTCTTAACTTTCCTCTTTTGAATTGTATATCTGCTTAGTAAGTTTATAAATTACAATCTATAAAAAAGTTTCAACCCTAATATTAAGCAACTGTATACATATATATTTAAATAAGTATGTAATTAGTAATGTTGCAGCGCGTGTCGTTAGGATCAATATCAACGAACAATGCTGATAGTTTTGGTGACTCATCAAGGTCTTCAGTTGAAGGTCCTCATATCGGCTATCCCTTGACCACTCCTAGTGACCTTTCTTTCGACATAACGATTGCTGTAACATGATGATTCCAGCTGTCCAATTCGATGTGATTGAAATGGACTACTTGGACTCTTTTTTCTTTTTTTTTAGTTTTTTCCTTGACAAGTTTGGAGATGCTGAGTAATTTATTTATTACTATGGAATATGTGTTGGAGTCTATTGCTATAAATATAACATAACTTTACGCTTTTTCTACCTGAAGGTGTAGGCAGTGGCTGTTAAGCGTCGACTCGCCGTTATGTTTACGTCCCAAATGGAATAGGAGGGGAACCAATTGCCATATGTTTTGAAGTACTGCGGAGCGTGTATGTCGTTAAAAACAGAAAAAAGCTGGCATAGCGATGTGAGGGATCTTCTTTGGCGGATAGGTAGCCATATAAACTTGGAGTGGTAGTATGAAATATGATCATATTTGCGTAACCCGAAAATAAAGCGCAAGCAATACGCATAATAGACACATTGACAGCGAATACAAGCAAATGCTACTTCTTATTTTGAAAGCAGTACTATAAATAAAACTCAAAATATCAAAAACATCATCCGTATATATTGTTACATTAAATTTTAAATATAACCTTATAAATTTATACTCTACAAATTTAATAATAAAAACTTAAAACGCATTACAGTTAGATAAAAGCAAAGATTGGATCTAATAACTTGTAGACTATTATTACAATTTAATGGTTTGGCATAATTCATTTTTACTAAGCTTTTGTCATCGATTGAAAAAAAAAAGACGATACAAAAACTGGTTGTTGTTAATCTGTACGATCTCCACAGATGTTCAGTTACGTATGTTTAAAAAATAATGTATGGCAGATACTGAGGTTGGCAGGCCAAGCAGCACGCGCTTGAGATTCTATCGTATAGCCCGAGGGGGCGTTACGAAAACCACTTACCTATCACATGCCATCTAACATGGCAATAGTTTCAGCTACTCCGCAATTTAAAATTATTATATTCTTAATGTTTGGAATGTTCTTACAAGTATCCAATATATTTAACGTTTTGTGTTTAAAAGAATGCTAGGCCAATCTGTCTAGATCATTTCGTGAGTTAGATTTCAGACACATAAAGGACACGACCTACTCTTTTATATATTTATTTTTGATATATTATAAATTGTGTTTATTGTCATTTGAAAATATTGACTAACACTTTACATAGATATAAGAATAATAAATCGGCAATAGTCTGGGTGACGAGACCAAAAATGGTTTGTTGATGTGTGTGACTCACCAATGTGTGCGTAAAAAGCGCTTCCATGTGTCAACTTTTACATAATTATTGTTTATGTGTTGAACTATAAACATACCGAGAATCGCTTACTCGCGGTCGCGCTGACAGTGATGATTGGTAGTATATTTTTGCTGACATGTTCCATCTACTACAGTCTATGATAAATCTATGGCTTAATAGAGGTTTTTGATTGTTCATTTCTCAGTTGGTGTTTTTAATTGCTCGTGGAGAAATCGACAAAGTTTTTTTTGTTGTTTCGTTCTACGGTATAGTTAATAGGCATGTCAGTATCACTTACAAATAAATTCAATAAAGTTTTCAATTGGTGAGTTTTACAAAAATTATTGACTACGTTGTCAGAATTTAAACCTACGAATGTGTTATAAAGGCAAAATTCTCTATCAACATTTGTGATGTAACTTACGATTCGTCGAGTCGAAGCTTTAACAGCGCCTGTCTACTGTACCTTCAAGTAGAAAAAAATTATATTATTATTATTACTTATTTTTATTTATTTCCCGACGTTTCGAACTCTTTACAGAGATCATTTTCACGAGTGACGAACAAAAAGATGGTAGTCGTTCAAAAGCTATTTTCATTGATACAGAGAGCACCCACTTTTTGGAAATAAAAATCAAAAAGTTGATGTTAAAAATATGATTTTTACTATTGGTAACCCACATCAGACCATGAAACAAAAAAGTTGTTATTCAAAAAAGTTGTAAAAGTCAAAAAAATAAATTGGTCATTTTACCCACAATGACCAATTTATTTCTTTGACTTTTTAAGAAAAATAATGGCTTATTTACAAAGCAATTTTAAACATTACAGCATTAATTTTCATCCAGTTAAGTGTCTTAAATATATTGCGCATTTTTGTAATTCAAACATAAATTACAAAAAATTCCGCA
The DNA here is from genome assembly GCA_905147225.2 of Euproctis similis. Lineage (NCBI taxonomy): Eukaryota > Metazoa > Arthropoda > Insecta > Lepidoptera > Erebidae > Euproctis > Euproctis similis. The sequence goes on from LR990122.1 coordinate 10,343,088, forward strand.
AGGGCATATGTCTAACTCTTAATGATAACCCTATCATTAAGAGATAGACATATACCCTTGCGGAATTTTTTGTAAATCTTCTATAGGCGTTTAATAATGTAGAACATTGTTTTGATCTATCACTTAGGGTTCATCAGCGTTTGCAACTAAAGTGCTAAATCTCGAAAATTATATTTTTTTCTTCACAACATCATATATGAATTATAGATCAAAACCCTCAGTTGACGCCCTCTAACTATTAAAAAACCGCATCAAAATCCGTTGCGTAGTTTTAATGATATTAGCATATAAGGGGACAGACAGCGGAAAGTGACTTTGTTTTATACTATGTAATGATAATAATGAGTCGAATTAACATAAATTTTACATTTATAACCTAAATTTGTTTCAGTAGTCAAGCTTCAGTAGTTCCAGTGGTCGAGCACACGGCTTCTGATTTAGAGGTCCGGGTTCAAATCCTGACACTGGCTCACACCAATGACTAGAAATTGTTTTCGGAAGTTAAGTGTGATAAATATCGATGACTGAATACTTTGTGCCCGGTATGGCAATAGGTGCGCCACCTTCATTTGGGACGTAAACATGGCGGCGAGACGAGGCTTAACAGCTGCTGCCTACACCTTCGGGTTTTAAAGGCGTGAAGTTATGTTTATGTTTGTTTCACTAATAGGTAATCATGTTCAAATAATGATTTAGAAAGGTCTTCAATTTCTCTTCTTTAGTTGAATTATAATCAATATAATATGTAATACAACTGTTCTGAAATTGACTTTTACAGAACAGATATTAAACTTGATTTATATTTATAATTTATTTCCTAATGGTAGAGCCAAGCAGTTCGCTGCATGAATGGGCCAGCTCGACCGGTGAAATACCACGACCTCTCAGAAGACCGACGTAAAGTGGCTCATGCCGCGTTTCGTTCGGTGAGAGAGGTACCCGGAGGCCCACGGCCCACCCCCCTTCCCCATCCTTTCCTATCCCCTATCCCTTAAAGGTCGGCAACGCAACAGTAACACTATATGTGTTGCTAGTGTCCATGGGTGGCGTTGGTTAATTACCATCAGGTGACACGCCTGCTCGTTTGCCCTCCTATCCCATAAAAAAAATAAAAAAATATTGCATATTATTATTATTTAATTAAAATCTTTACAAGCATCTTATGTGTCTTATTTAAATTATGTCTGATAAATTAAATACACATTACATGCATAAAAATAAATTCTTATTAATAAACATAAACATTTATATATAAACGTATTGTATCATAAATTAATATTTACAATAATATAGCCGCTGCCTACACCTTCGCGTAGAGAAAGGCTTAAAGGTATGCTTTACGTCTGTTTGTTTTAGTGTGATATTTAAATAATATTTTAAGTATAATAGCAGATCAAATTTTGAGGTTAGTTAGATATTTATTTTAAAAAGTACCAACTGGTATTCGGAGGACAAATGGTTGCTCAATAGGTTTTTAGTAATTAATACAAAGGTATATATCCTTATATATATCTTTATTTTCGCATGGACCGATTATCAAACACCGCCATCTGGACCGCTTCATGCAACAATAGAGCTATTAATGTTATGTTGAGCACCGATTGTGTGTTTGATGATTTCTTTCGTACAACTTTCAAGGTGATGTTTTGACAGCGTAATTGCTAAGATACTTACTCACTTTACTCGTCGTTAAAGTAAGGTACTATAGTATTTTAATCGTCTTTTAGTCTTCTAGATTTAATAGTCTCGGTGGTCCAGCGATCGAGCACGCGGCTTCCGATCCAGATCCTGACACTGGCTCACACCAACGACTTTTCGAAACCGTTTTCGGAAGTTAAGTGTGATAAATATCGATGACTGAAAACTTTGTGCCCGGTATGGCAATAGATACGTCATCTATTCCATTTGGGACGTAAACATAACGGCAAGACGAGGATTAACAGCCGCTGCCTACATCTTCGGGTAAAAAAGGCGTGAAGTTATGTTTATGTTGATAGTATACAGGAAAAACGCAAAACAGCTAGCATTACAGCTGCGTTGATGATCTTGAAGAGATCGGAAGTCGGATGGTGAGGCGAGAAAGGAACGGGTTAGTCATCCAATTACCTCTTACACTGAATTAAACGCGATATGAGTCACTTTACGTTGATATTTTGTGAGGTCGTGGTATTTCACCAAACGAGCGGGCTCTACTACTGTCATAACACGAGTGAATTCTTTTCAACGGTATGTCAACTCTTTTCTGTTATACATATACGTTTAAAAATGTCATGGTTACTCGTAGTGAATGTGACAATAATTGTTAGTAATAAGTCTTTAATTATGCCCAATAACATAGCGTCAGTATTCATCTCCTGTACACTTCAATTGCATATAACTGCCATCTAGTATTGTAATTACGAACTATATTTGGTTCAGAGGACACTCCCAGACTCGTTAAGAACCAACCTTATGCTCGGCTTAGAAATATAGTAGAAATATTAACCGGCTACCGTCCTGTAATTTGTAGTTATGTTTTATTTATCAATTTGATTTTTTTTTGGTATATATATGTTACATAGTACATTCCTATGCGTATCATAACATTACTGTTTATAGTGCGAGAACCATATTAAGAAATTTATAAAAATATTGTTTGATCAAATATGTAATTCAATTAAAAGAAAAATATTTGATTTATAAAATTCTTATCTAAGATCCATCTAGAGGTTGTGTACACCGTTTTTGGAACAAGAAGTCGTGGGATAGAATTCGGGCTTACAAGAAAGTCTTCTTGGAATTCTTTTGGCGGCTATGTGTGATAAATATCGAGGACTGATAATACTGTGACCTGTGAATCGTAATAGGTTCCGCCACCTATTCCATTTGGAACATAAAAAATCATTGAGTCAAGACTTTAATACTCGTTGTCTACATTTTTGAATAGACAAATGGCGCCAAGTTATCATTATTATTGTATTCAGATTTTAAAAATATAAAATTTCTGTATTCACGAAACACGCTCTAGGCAAAGACGCTTACATGAAAATTTGTAAATAAAACATTTAGAGAAATAGTACGTTTATATATTAATAAAAGCCTGTTTAATTCAATATTCAATATTGTTTCAGCAAAGTGTATATTCAAAGCATATAATATACTATCCTAAAATAACGTCATAACAATTCAGACATAAAGCATATTGCTTAGATAGTGTTGTGGGCCATTTAAATGCGTCTGTCGTTTGACTCCAACGTGGCCCTAAGCCTAAGCTGTATTGCAACAGAATACAGCCTCATTGTATGTTAAGCGGGTACTTCATCTTTCACACCGTGATCGCGTCAATTTATTGTCCGACGCGCCCCCTCTTGGGACACGGCTAGATACAACCTATCTTACTGCCTCGTGTCTGATTGAATTAAAGCCTTTTGGCGTTGTCAAGGCAGAGATAACGTAGTGTTTGTCGTACATAGGTTACAGCGAGATTAGATTTGATAGTAAGGGTTGTCTTTGTTGATCAATCGGCCAGTATTATATACGATTTTATATTATTTAATTACAAGGTCATTTGATATACAATTTAGATGTAAATATATGTTGAAATAACTACTTTTTAATAATATTTCTTAACGATTTCATTTTTGTTTGATGATTGGCTCTGTATGATAAGTTATTCAAAAGGTTGTATGTAGGTTTTTCTATGATACCTTTGGTCTTGCCTCCCGCTTCTGGACTTACACCAATGATTTGTGGGATTTCTTTTCAGAAGTTATGTGTGATAAATATCGTTAACTGACTTTTTTATGCGATAGGAAGGCAAACGAGCAGGCATGTCAGTTGATGGTAAGCAACCAACGCCGCCCATGGACACCAGCAATACATATAGTGTTACTGTTGCGTTGCCGACCTTTAAGGGATAGGGGATAGGGAAGGATGGGGAACGAAACGCGGCATGAGCCACTTTAAGTCGATCTTCTGAGAGGTCGTGGTTATTAAGCGTAAATGAACAACTATTCTCATTTTAACACTGTCTATCTGCATCATAATTCTACAAGCATTATAACAATGGAGTCTTACGCCCTCTGCCCCTCGCATGTAGAGGCGCGGGGCACAAGCGTGACCTCTGCTGGGCAGAAGCGTCTCCGACACTTGTTTTCGCTGCTCTGATTGGTTCAAAATAAACCCATCATCATTTTGTAACTACTTCTAGATAGTTAATATCGTGACTTAACAATATTAACTGGATTTTTTTTATATATACATAAAAATTCTTGCTTTGTTCATTTAAACACCGATCCAAATCTCTTCTATTCATAGTTCATTTTAAGCTTTTCACTTAGGTAATAAAATTACGATATTTTATTGTTTCGTTACTGCTTTTTTTTTAACTTACAAGCTAAGAAGCTCTGTAATTTGTCTCTGAAATAATACAATATCAATTACTTTTAGAATTACTTGCCGGTGTTTTTTTTTGTCTTTCGTAAATAAGCAGTACTAGTGACACGCAGTTTGCTACATGAATGGGCCGGCTCGACCGGTGGAATACAACGACTTCTCAAAGTATCGACGTAGATAGTGTTATAGTTACGTTGCCGTCGGGATGTGAAGCGGAAAGGAAAATAGTTGGGCATCCGGACCTTTTTCATATATTAAAACGCGGCGTGAGGCGCTGTACGTCGATATTCTAAAAGGTTAAATTGCATTTCTTGCATACATTGCTCAAATTTAATAGCCGTATAAATCTATGTCAATTGAAATTGGTTCTGTTGTTCTATAATTTTAGATATGAAGGCATTTGTCGTATGCATTTATTTACGTGACCATATTCAGGTTTAATCTATCTACAAAATTTGGTCACGTACAGCCTTCGGAGTCATAAATGCTTTGACAAAGGTTCCAAGTAAGACCAGCATTGTTCTATGACATTTTCGTTCATGCAAATGAAGAACAATTTCGATTTTGAAATAACATATTTGATGAATGTCCTTTATATGTCGCAAAAGGAAATTTAAGTATTAAATTATTTTCCGGAAAACCTAGTACTATTGCAAAACTGTTTTTAAGGTTCCGATTTTAACCTTAGTAATCTATACATATAAATAAAATTTGAAGATATGTTTGTAATATTGAAGTAACTGCTTTCTGACGAGCCTCGTGGCGCATTGGTAAAAAACTACCGGCTGCAGCAACGAGGTCGGGGGTTCGATTCCCACCTGAGCAACAAATATTTGTGACAAACATGAATATTTGTGTGGCGTCTGGGTGTTTTTCTATGTATTACAAGTATGTATTTACAAAAGAAAAATATATATGTATTATTATCCGTTGTCTAGTATCCATAACACAAGCATTTAGTTGCTTAGCTTGGAATTAGAGGGCGCTGTGTGATTTGTGTCCAAGGTATTATTATTATTATTTCTAATACCTTCAAAAGAATATATAATATACGGTACACGCACCAAATATAATATTGTTTACAATTCTTTTTTAGTCTGTTTGTTCCGGCTAATCTGAATCTGAAATGGATGGATCGATTCTGACAGGACTTTATAGTAAGGAGTAACTTTTATTTTTTGGAAAATCTTAAATTTATTGATTTATTGCTTCTGAGACGAAACAAAGTTCGACGGGTCCGATAGTATGTAGTAAAAGAAAGTTTACGCTTTAAATTGTTACTGTAACTAGCATTTACTTTTAACTTTACTTTGAATTTAACTCTAGCTATATGTATTCATTTTCATGACAATACCGTCGCCTAAAGGTTTTAAGGATTTGCTAGAGGATGTATGAAATTGTAAAAAAAATATGCGAAAAACAATTGATGTATCAGCTGCCAATCAAATGTTTTACTGTTTTATTTAAGCACGAATTAAATCTTCTAAATTTTTGAGTTCTGATAACATACTAGAAGATAATGTTATCAAAGAAGACAGCTTCGGTCCACTACTCGGTGATGTATCGTACTCTTTCACAAGTCTTCTTTGTGGTATGTGGTAGGTACGTATGGTATGTGGTATTTCGACTACCAAAATATATATTATGAGTCGTGATGTTGTAATGTTCTCTTTGTATGTGATATTGTCCTTTATAAGATAACTTTTCTAACTTTACCGCTGTTACATCCGAAGGCGTAGGTAGCGGGTAAAACAAATATCATGAAAACTAACTCTTCTTGGCATTTTTTATTACTTCAGTTCTGCAATTATGCCATATGTCGTTCTAGTAGGGCAGAACAAATCTGGTTGCAACTTGACATAGATATATATTATGGGCAACACATACATAAATACATACAGGAATGTGGAGAGGGGAAGGGGTTGAGATACCTTTCTTACCAAGCGAAACGCGGTATGAGTCACTTTACGTCGATATTCTGAGAGCCACCAGTAAGCCAGCCCATTCAAGCAACAAATATTCTAAATATTTTTGAATATATTAAACCGGATAAGAATATCAGTTCGCATCAGTTATCTTTATTCAGAGTTAAACGATTCGTTAGTAGACATTTGAAACACAATTAAAATCACTTTATCCGACTGTCGAGATGACTTAGATCGATAAAATAATATGCTAAACACAATTACCTGTTACATAGCAACCGCTGAACATCCCCGGTATACTTTCTACTTCGAAAGGAAGGCGATACTTTATTACTATTTTTTTTTAATAAGTACAAGACTTTCTAAAAAAAAAACTTTAAGTCTATATGTCAAGTTGAATTATGTTGAGATCATTATATTGTCGCCGGATGAACACAGGATAAGTTTAGATCCGAGGTTTGAATATCCGTTTCCGTTTTAATAAAAAAGCCTCTTCGTTTATTGATTGATTGATTTTTTGTACATAAATTGACGATTTTATTAAAACATGTTGTATAATTTATACGTGTCTTTCCGGAAAGCCGATAATACTCAAGAAAGTGGAAAACGCGTCCGATATATATATGAATATTGCTTTATGGCTCTCTGTTCTTCCTATCTACTTCTAAAAGGATGAAGTTAAGTACACGGTAATATATCCTAGGTTCGTATTTACCGTTCGCACAAGCTATTATTATAGATATTTCAAAGGATGTTCTACTTACGCCCCTAAATATTTTACATTTAGACTATTTTTTTAAATATTATTGAGTTTCTTTTATGGGATAGGACGGCAAACGAGCAAGTGAGTCACCTGATGGTAAGTAACTTCTCACCACCCATGTACACCCTAGTGCCTTGCCGTCCTTTAAGAGAGCAGGAGGAAAAGGTAGGAGCAAGGGCATCGGGGCTCCGGATACCTCTCTCACCGAACGAAACACGGCACAAGTGGTATTTCACCGGTCGAGCCAGCCCACTTGAACTGTAAGACTCTACAACTGTTAATATTGTTAAAAGCGATAATTGAGACATAAAACAATAATTTTTAAAACAAAATAAGATAAAATAATAATTTTTTCAATGGATATGAAGTGCTATCTGAGCTTTTAAATAGCATATGAATTAATATGATGACACTTCTAGAAATAAAGGTGTTTTATTTATTACAGAGGTGTTAATTAAAAAAGTAGCAAAGTTAAAATATGACTTCCGTCTGAAGGAATCTTGTTTTGAATTTCATATAGTAATTTGTGTTATTTTTAATTACATTAATCGATCTTAAAAGTAACATAAACATAACTTCACGCCTTTTCCTACCCGAAGGTGTAGGCAGCTGCTGTTAAGCCTCGTCTCGCCGTTATGTTTACATTCCAAATGACGAACCTATTGCCATACTGATCTGAAGCAGGGTGCTCGACAATTGCACCATTGAGACCACTAGTAGAAAGAATTTATGATGTCAATTTGAGTAAGCAGATATACAAAAACGGATGGATGTAGGAGTCGAGGACGGCCACGACACACTATGGCCAAATTGAACGAGTTGTTGAGGAAGGTGATGACTGGAGATTTAAAAATCGATGACCGTGTATGACAAGAGTTATAAATTGTAATGTTCACCAAAAAATACAAGTTGGTCTTGGTTCCAGCATGTAGAACTAATTACGCTACTAGACCTGTCAATTGGACGAGTACGCCCTCTTTTAGTTATAATACGAAACACATGTAAAACGTTCATAGTAGAACACTTTGAGTGTTGGTTGAAAGATTTATGAAGAGCATTTACGAAAACTAATCAGTGAAGGCGTGACGGACAATAATAACTTCTTAACCATCATCAATTCTAAGCCATCCTTCATCCTCTATCCGCTACTGAAGGTAGGCTTACAACATCCTTTTTATTATGAGGTCTTATTAATATACAAACAGTTGAGGGTTAATTACGATAGTGCGAAACTAGATAATTAATTATATTATTTGAATATAAATTATTGGCATTATTCAATTAAAGTCTCGGTGGTCCAGTGCTCGAGCACCTTACTTCTGAATCAAGAAGTCACGGTTTCGAATCCTGTCTCAGACCAATGACTTTCTGATATTAATTTGTGCAAATAATTAACTACGCCACCTATTCCATTTGGGACGCAAACATAACGGCGAAGCGACAAAAATGCGTGAAGATTTGTAATGTAATGATCCCGTCAGTAATGGTGAAAATTGAGGACATAACCAGCACGACATGAGAATTTTATTTATAAGAGAATATGACAAATAATTATAACTTATTAGCTATTAACATACTTGTATCATTAATTTATAAATTACAATTATATTAAGTCAGTGAGTTTGGCAATGAGTAATATCATTCGTAAAATATTTAAAGTTAAAACATAACTTGAATAAGTTATATGAATTTATAATAAGTATTAATCAAATATAACCAATCAATAATGACAATTATACGACCCATTAAATCATTGAACAAAAATGTTGATTAAGATTTTTATCATTACGAGTATCAATAACTCAAAACTTTTGATAGGGTATTTATACATTATTACATGCGCATATAAAAATTATAAAACCTAAGCATTTTTTATAGCTTTGCACCGTTTTCTATCCGAAGGTGTAGGCAGGGGATGTTACTGAATTTGCAAGTCTCTAATGGAGTAGGTGGCGAAGCATCTTGTACATATTTTTTTTGTCTTATTACTCCATAAGTTTATTGTTGTAAGATAGGATCCAAACCCGAGACTATATGATGCGTTTCGATTAAGAGGCAGTGTGCATAAGATATATCAAATACAATAAGAAGATAGATCTTTTTTTTTAAAAGGGGCAAACAAGCACGCAGATCACCTGATGATGAGCAACTACCTTCGCCCATAGAAATCTCCAACACTGATAGTATTACCGTTGCGTTATCAGCCTTAATGGGAGTGGAATGGGACGCAATGGGGAAGGGGCAATTAGGTTGTTTCCCTAGAGATCTCTCTAAGCAAATGCAATGCAACATGTACCACTGTACGTCGATATTCTGGTCGTGGTATTGCACCGGTTCATTCATGCTGCGTGAATCTATCACTGATAAAATATTATTCGTTATATTAAATTTTTATGTTTCAAATGGAATTATTACAGGATATTACGACATAAATAATACAAGATGATGGTTAATTTAATATTGTAGTAGTTAATTCGGGGTTAGGCAGAATTGATTGTATAATCATTACTTACTCGATGCCATTGACGAACAATAAATCGATGTTCTCGAACCAAAGTACCTAATCTGAATGCCACTCGATTTTGTAAAAGTCAACCTTCACTGTTATATTTATATATGTATATCCGGTCAATTTGATGTTTATATTTAAGAGGGAAATAATTTAATTATAAGAAGACCAACAATACATCTTTATATTCCGTTTAGGGCAAACCGCTAAAGTTTGACCTAGACTAATCTACCACCACCAAAACAAACGATGTGTTTGAGGATCGTAGCTAATGAAAAGAATTAGTCTTTGACCAACCCCATAGTAAAAAAAAGACGTCCTGTAGAATTAATCTCTGTCTACTCCTATGAGAAAAAGGCGTGATTGTATTTATGTATATATCATCATGACTTATATTGACAATATTTAAAAGTGTGTCCAGCTGGGGACAGGGTTTTTGTTTGCCCCAACTAGTAGAAAATATTTTGTCACACATCCTGTAGCTTAAAAACCTTTGACAGATTTAGTTAAAAAAGCGACTTTAAATCTTAACAACAAAGATGCAATAGGGGTTAAGAATAGTACATACATACATACACAACTTCACGCCAAATCCCTTGCGGGGTAGGCAGAGAGAACAGAGCGCACTAGAGCACGATTCTTACACGCCTCACTCGCTTCGTTGAATTTAATAATAGTAATTATATATTTTTTGCGTTAATGGATCGAGCCAATATATTATTTTAAATCGAGACTATCTACTTCAAAATTGAGTTGCAAGATTACACCGAACATATACACTTACAAACACACATACATACAGTGCAAGTTAAATAAAAGGTTTTAATAAGGGTTTTTGCTTTTAATTTATTTTAATCAATAAGCTATAAAATATCTCATAATCATGTATGTGACAACCCTAGCAAAAAGTTACATAATATATAGGATGCGTCGTAATTCGGTTACTTCCATATGTCGAATAAGGTTGCCCAAGACGGGAACCATCGAGGACAAATATATTTTTAGTACAAATACTTTCGAACTTTGAACGGAAACTGACTCGTATGAGTGTATCTACGAGTATATCCGTGTGAATTGGACCGTCCCAATAAGAGAATATTGAGAGCGTAATTTATATCTTCCAATGTCATATTCTATTTTTAAAGTAATATATTGTGTAAGCTACTGGTGTGTAAATTATTAACTTTTTACATAACTTAATGCCTTTTTCTACCCGTAGGTGTAGGCAGCGGTAGTTAAGCCTCGACTCGTAGTTATGTTTACGTCCCAAATGGAATAGTTGGCGAACCTATTGCCGAACAGCGTATAGCATATAGCATAACATCTCTATTTTTTACATACAAATATAGCCTAAGTTAATTCTTGATAACATAGCTGTCTACTGGTAAAACATTTTTTTTTTACATGAGTCAAGTAGTTTTAAGGTTTACTCAACACATACAATAACACAACGTATTCCCTCCTAATAACGTTACTATTGATAAATATATAATATATTCCTAATTAATTTTCTGGAGGAAGGTGATGTTAAGAGCCTCAAAAACCGACGCGCATGCATGAAAAGAGTTATGAAAGTCAACGAAGCGAGTGAGGCGTGTAAGAATCGTGCCTTATGGCGCTCTGTTCTCTCTGCCTACCCCGCAAGGGATTTGGCGTGAAGTTATGTATTTATGTATATTCCTAATTAATATTTATACTGTATTAGTATAAAATAATTCCGTAAATGTTTGTTTGTTAAATGAGTCATTTTAATATCGCAAAGAAACGTTTTTTTACAATTAATTTAAAAGTATACCTACTGTCTTATTAATAAAGATTTACATGTCTCTTTTTTTAACATGAAACAATAAATTATTATACATTACATTATAATATTAATGAATCGATAACTTGGAAATAGCAATATTATATGTGCTTATGATTTTAAATACTGCTTATTTAAAAAATACATAGATAAGCTTGCATATTTGTGATGATAAAATTGTATTTATAAAGAATTAAGAAAAAAATAACAAAGATTACAAAAGAATGTCACAAAAATCGTACCTATGTGAATACTTTCTAAAGCAGTAAAAATATCTTGATCAAATACGCAGACAACCATTTAATTGTTGATAAATAAATATTTGTTCTAGATTAGAGGAGCGTTAAAACATATAATGACAGTCATCTATGTATATTATTTGAGATTGTTAGAATACCAAGCAATAGCAAGCAATTATTTTAATACGTTCCCATAGACGATATCTACGGAACCACCGCTAAGGTATTCATTATTAAACGTCTGTTCATTGACCATTTACAACAAACTAAATAAAATATTGAAAAACGTTATGTTAACGTCCCAAATAGAATAGGGGGCAAACCTATTACCACAGCGGGCGCAAAGTTTTCAGTCATCAATATCAATCACACATAACTTCCGAAAATAATTTTGAAAAGTCATTGATGTGATCCAAGATTCAAACCCTTGATTCAGGAGTAAACTTGACCACTGGACTACTTTGTAATAGATTGACTAGACTGGTGAAATGCCACTACCTCTCAGAGTATCAACATTAAGTGGTTCATGCTGCGTTTTATCCAGTGAGATATCTGGAGACTCATCCCTCTTCCTTCTTCCTTTCCACCCTATGTCTTATCCTACTTTAGATGTGGACAACCCAATTGTAAGACTATTGTGATTAGGCGGCGCTAATCAGTTATAACAGCCAGATAGTTAGCCCCTTATCTCGTTTAAAACAGTATCTGATACTAATCAAAAGTATATTAAACTAATATCTAGTAATCTTATACCGGTATTTATACGCTCACAAGTAATGCTACCATACTACTAAGCTATTAGAAGCGACATGCTGCATTGTATTTTTGTGGGAATGTTTCGCACGGTATATAAAATTTGATTATTGTTTGTCAAACAAAATTAAATGTCAAGATACAATATGTTGAGTAACATCTGTGGTAAGTGACATTCGGACAATGAAATGCGAAGAATCATACTAGTTCTGTTTTCATTAACAACCGCGTTCGCGTCATTGTTTTTGTTTTGGTTACACTAGATGGAGTTGTGATGCTTAATTACTATGGGAATGTGTTGTAATTTTAAAATGCATATGTTCATCTGTGTAGCAGATGTATTCTTCTCAGATTAGGGGAATTTGGGCTACCTTGAAGACAATTTATTGTTATAATGTGTATTTTACTATGTACTACAATTAAAAATGCATTTTTTATGATCGATGCATTGATATTGTAAAGAGTAACTAAAGTATTATTTTCATTGTTTCATTCTCTTACTCAAACCAAAACTTCAAATGAGATATTCTCTTGTAAGGAATACGGGAATAGCAGACCTCAAATAGGAGCAATCTGGCCTACCTTGAAGGATACCAAGGTATATTTTTCTGTATCTTACTTCTAAGAACATATTAATTTAATGCTGATCAATCCATTGATATCATAAGCAGTAACTAAAGCTATCATTACATAGTATAAAATAAAGTCGATTTCCACTCTCTGTCCCCTTATATACTACTCATATCTTTGAATCTACTCAACGGATTTTGATGCGGTTTTTTTATCAGATAGAGGGTGTCAACGGGGTGGTTTTTATCTATAATTCGTGTATCATGTAGTGAAGGAAAAGTAATAATAAGTTAGTCTTAGATAAAAAAAATGTGCGTGGGGTTCCTCCGCGCTATAGAAGTGAAACTTTGTAACAAACATACGTTTATGACACGCTTAATTTAAAAAGAGCACATCTTATTCACATTACGACAGGCCTCGAGGTGCATTGGTAAAACACCGACTGAGGAACGGAGATTGGCGGGTTCGATCCCCACTCGAGTATAAATCTTAATATGGGTCTGGGTGGAATTCGGTAATTACTCCTCTATTTAAGAGGATCTGCCATATTCAACGTCGCATTATTATTTGATTTAGGTACTCCCCAAAGCTCAAGCCCATTTGATACCCATATTGTAAAAATGATTGAATTGAATGATGAAGAATTAAAAAAGAAAATAGAATTTATAAGTTTATAATTACCAATATATTCCTAACGTAACGTAAAGTAACAAGTAATATATTTGTTCAAATCACGACTAATTTTGGTTTAAGCACAAGCTCTTTGTCGTATTGTCTTTAAAGGAGTAAAATTAATTCATCGTCACTCGTTATGCACTATTTTTTTTACGTTGATCACTTTTACACTTTACCACAGAACAACAGTACTCTTATCCCACTTTACAGTTGGAGTATATAGTTGAACATTTTTAATAAAAACAAACAAATAGAGTGGAGTACCTTACTGTCACGATTGTTTACTAATAATATGTTTTTACATTTTCGGTCATAGAGGTCGCAATACGCCAATTTATTAAATCGCACTATGGTTTCACTACCGTAGGGTTTATATATGATTAATATTCCAAATCATTTATAGTACCTCTACCTGCCACTAGATGTCTGTGTACTATTAAAATACAAGCTTAACAAATTGAAAGGTTAGCTTCATATATACTTCGATATTTTAAAGTACTGTTATATTTTAATGTAAACCCCGCGAGGGGGCGTTAAAAGCGTTAAACGCTTTCGCAAGAGTCATTAGAAGTTTCACTTCAAAAATAAAGCGAATTATTAAGCTTTGCAGTCATTTCACGTAATAACCGAAAGTTGATCACTCCGAACGAGGATTGTATTTGCCAAATAAGCCACTGATAACTTTTAGCTAAAAAAAATAATTAATATAAAATTAATTTCTAATTGAATTATTTATTTATTTGTTAATAATATTATAATCAAATTAAGGTCTTCTACTGACACTAGCCAAGATTGGGCCATATATTATACAGTTAATATATATGAAACAAGATCACTAATGTATTAAAAATTGCTTTTGCTAATATGATGACAATTACGATCAAAATTTGATATAATATATTATATATAAAACAAAGGCTAAAACAGTATACAGCTTCAAACACCCATATTTTAATACACGAACGTAATTGGACAGCGCACGCACATAGCACGTGTCAAATACATCAAAATATAAATATCATACAAACAAAATTTGTTTTAGATTACTACTAATTTGTAATATAAGTACTTGAAGTAGTATTTTATAAGTCCATTCATACATACAATGTGTGGGAAATATTATGAAATTGAAAATGATCATATTTCTTTGACAATAAAAGACGCATATAAAAAAAAAATGACAAGCAGGCGATTGCACAAAGATTCCACCTAGTTTTAAGTCGTCATCTATTCATTATGTGCCGTGGGATATATATATTTAAATATGTTTATTTTTTGTGACTACTATTGTTGTTATGAAGAATGCATTGCAAAGGACTTGAACTATATTTGATTTTTATGATACTAGTTTAAAAACTGTTCATTAAAAAGCAATCTTAAATATAAAATTTTCGTGTTGCGGTATTTGTGGTTAAACTCCTCCGAAACGGCTTTACCGATTCTCATGAAATTTTGTGTGCATATTGGATAGGTCTGAGAATCGGACAACATCTATTTTTCATCCCCCTTGATCACAATTAATTTTTCGATATATTTCTGGTTTTTTTTTTAATTTTTTTTATAAACGGGTTACAAAAACACAACCCTAAATTTTCAACCCCCTCAGATCAACCTCTATTTTTTAAATTTTATTTTTGGGCAAGACAGCGTTTGCCGGGTCAGCTAGTAATATTATAAAGTTATGTTGCTACAAATTAAAGTTGCTGATAAACCGAAAAATTTAAATAAAACGCGGTGTGGTACGATTCTCAAACCTATCCGATATGCACACAAAATTTCATGAGAATCCGTCAAGCCATTTGCAGGATTTTACCCACAAACACAGCGACATGTGAATTTTATATATTAGATATTTGTGTATCTAAAGACTCTTAATTACCTAGTGGTTAGCACCGACTCTTACCAGAGTTCGAGTCCTGGGTCATACCAATGATTTATGACTTAAAAATTACATAAAAATTGAAAAGAGAACTTATGTATGTATGTTTGTATCTGTAAATAAGAGTATTACGCTCGATCTATGGTTGGTTTCGTTCCAATTACATTTCAACGACTTAATTGGACTTCTCAACGCATAATTGCCTTCGGCTATTAAAAGCGTGAAGTTATAGTGTAGTGTTTATGTATGCTCATACAAATCGTTGTATATTAACATTAGTTTGGTGGACTTCTTTGGAAGTAGCTGGTTCAAATCTTGGTTTACAACAACGTATTTTCAGAGATTAAACGTATTTATAATATCTATGACTACAGCCAATATCCGATGCTTGACTTGACAGTAGGTAGATCTTGTATTAAAGCGGATCAAACATTACGATATATTGAATTTATTGTTTTTTTTTTCTTTAATTTGGCCAACATCGAGTCTTATCTATTAGTTTTTTTTCTTCTTTTTAAAGCTAACGATCAAAGCTGTAAACGTCATTTTTGCAGGCCAGGGTGGTGAATCGTAGTGAAGTGATTTGAATTCACGAAGGTTTTATGTAAATTTTAAGGTAGACATCTACGCAGTACGAGTAACACGTGTACAATGAACTACCAGTACTAGAGGCTGCAATCAACGGCTGTATGCATAAATGAATCACAAAACTCATGAGTTATTGGCTACTATGAGTTTGTATAATAAACGGTATCTGGTGCAACACAAAATAACCTATATTCATTTGGACATTTTAATTACGACAATATGTAAATTATATTTGAAATACTTCAAATGCCTTCTGTGATTGGTAGATTTATATATACAGATTTGGCGCATTGGTAAAACTACCGGCTGCAGCACTGAGGTCGGGGGTTTGATTCCCACCTGAGCACAAATATTTGTGACAAACATGAATATTTGTGCGGCGCCTGGGTGATTTTCTATGTAATATAACTATGTATTTCCAAAAGAAAAGTATATATGTATTAGTATCCGTTATCTAGTATCCACAGCACAAGCAATTAGTTGCTTAGTTTGGAACTGGAGGGCGCTGTGTGATTTGTGTCCAAGATATTATTATTATTTATTCAAAAGTTGTAAGGATGATTTACGGAATGACGCTCCCATACCGCGTTGAAAAAAAGCTTTTGATGAAAGGAATGAGACACGAGTGTCAATGTTAAACTAAGGGACGGAAATCCAGAGACGGTGCGGACATGTAGTAAGAAGTGATGATGTAACAGTGGTAGAGCCAAGCAGTTCGCTGCATGAATGGGCCGGCTCGACCGGTGAAATACCACGACCACTCAGAAGACCGACGTAAAGTGGCGCATGCCGCGTTTTGTTCGGTGAGAGAGGTACCCGGAGGCCCACCCCTTCCCCATCCTTTCCTATCCCCTGTCCCTTAATGGTCGGCAACGCAACAGTAACACTATATGTGTTGCTGGTGTCCATGGGCGGCGTTGGTTGCTTACCATCAGGTGACACGTCTACTCGTTTGCCCTCCTATTCCATAAAAAAAAAAAAGATTGACTAAGCAGATACGGCGCACAACCGGGAAGGATGTAGTAATCAAGCATAGCAACGTCTTTCCAGGGCCAAATTGAACGTGCTTAAGAGGAAGGTGATGGAGAAACTGTAAAAATCGGAAGGTAAAACGAGAGTTATGGAAGTAAAAGAAGCTAGTGATGCGTTTACAAATCGTGTCTTGAAGTGAATTTAACTAAATATTTGCTATAAAAAAGAGCAAACTTACAATTTATTATCAAAACCTTTAATTTATGTATCTCATAAGATAATATATAATTTTACATCAAGACCCTTACGAAGCAGGAAGAGAAAAGTCGTATAAAACAAGATTTTTATACACCTCACCCGTTTCCTTGACTTTAATGGTTCTTGAAAATCCTGACGTCATATACAGAGATGACTCTATAAATTCGGTCTTGGAAAGTGCGTCATAGCCTTTCTCGACTCCTACGTTCGTTCACTTTTGCAGTCTATATTTGCTTAGTCATTTATTTTGGTTCATACATTCGCACGCTTAGCGACAATTAAGTGTAAAAAATCTTAACTAGATTATATTACCGAGTTATTCTGGATACGTGACTTAAATGTTGGATGTTGGTGTAAATGGGTCAATAGTCTAGGAGACGGCAACTGGATCTCTCGGAAAATCGACGCAAAGTGGATCATGTCACGTTTTGTTCGTTGAAATATGTATCTAAAGACTCATTCTCCTCCTCATCCATCTCCCTATCCAAAGTGTAATGTAACACGCTTTCTAGGTTCGCCTTTTTCTCATAAAAACCAATATTTAATATAATCTTGATTGATAATACAAAAAACAACACAAAAATGTTTTTATCTGTGCCATTGTTTTAACTCTATATTCAATAATGAGAGCATATTTACTACGTACAGTAAAGTAATAAAAACATAACTTCACTCCTTTTTCTACTCGAAGGTGAAGGCAGCGGCTATTAAGGTTCCATTCGCGAATCGTTACCTCCACAAACAAATGGAATAGGTAGTGGAATCTATTGCTATACGCCGGAGGTACAAACTCAAACATAATTTCCGGCAAGAATTGGGATAAAACATTAGTCAAGTGCGAGCCAAGCCCGGCATCGATACCACGCCTTCTAAATCAGAAGTGGGACTCGTCCACTGAACCACCGAGACTATTATAATAAGAACGCGCTTATCAAATTAGGGTGAGTGTTTTAAGCAACACTTAGTAACGTAAGTGGTACCGATAATTGTCTGAGAGACTTTATCGCGTTTAACACTTTATCGATGAAAATTGATATAAATGAAGATAAATGTTTATTACATTTATTTATAGATCATTAATTGAATGCGAAAATCTTTGTTGAAAATATATAAATACATATCATACTGACCCAGCGAAGTTTGTTTCGCGTCAGAAGCATTGAACTAATTAAAAGAGTTTTTGTAAAATAAATAAAATAAATGTTATTCCTTATTACATCAGCTACATGCCAATAATAGTCCAGTCAAAATCGGTCCTGCCATTACAAAGATTAGCCTGAATAAACAGAGAGGCAGACAAAATGTGTGAAAACTGTTATTTTCGTGTATTACCTGTATTCATACACCTGCAGTAAATGCGGTTCTTTCAATATTACAAACAGACACTCGAATTGTTTTCGTATATGTGGACTAATTAAAAAATATTATTAGTTTAAAATTAACTGAAAGCTTACAGACTTATATTGTATATAGTGTCATAATATTATATTAAATTAAGTAAAGCGGTGATTTCTTAATTACAAATCAATAATAATTAACAATCTAAGTACAATTTAATTAATTTATTTTTTGCAATTACATGGCATTCAATTGAAATTATCGTCTCGATTGTCTAGTAGTGGCGTAGTGAGTCGACTTTTAGAGGTCCCAGGTTCAAACACGGATATGATATTTATAATTTACATCACATATTTCTATATTAAAGAAGTAGAATAACATTTTTTTTAGCTTTAATAATACCGCCATCTATCTGTACCAATAATAACTAGGCGCTATTATTAATATAAAATTTTGTTTTTTTTATGCTATGTGGCAGAAACATACAAGCGGCTCCCCTGATCTTAAGCTACTAACGCCGTCCAAAGATACGTGCAATACAAGACAGAATAAAAATTGCGTTAACGATGTCGCAAGTGGGATGAGAAGGGAAGGAGTTGAGCCTCCGGATATTTCTCACATAGGACAAAACGTGGTCTGAGCCACTTTACGTCGATGACTACATGAAAAGAACTATTAATAATCTCTAAAGTCATCATCATCATCATCAGCCTATTGCAGTCCACTGCTGGACATAGGCCTCTCCCATTGTGCGCCACAACATCCGATTCTCTGCCTTCCGCATCCAGTCTTTTCTAGCAGCCCTTCTCAGTTCGTCTGACCATCGGGCCGGTGGGCGTCCTACGCTACGTTTACCAAGACGCGGTCTCCACTCTATGACCTTCTTACTCCATCTACCATCGGTCCTTCGATAGATATGACCAGCCCATCTCAGGCAATCTCTAAAGTCATCCGTTACCAATGTGAATGATAACGATCATTACAAAATCAACTTGGAGTCCATTGATTTGCAATAATCTGTTAAAGCAATTAACTATGACTCTGACACAATCGTATTTTAGCAATTGCAGGCAGCAATGAGAGAGGTTTTTAAATTATTGCTAAGTAGCTGTTTTCCATTTAATTAATACCGTTAGCACTAGCTGTGCCTGTGTAAACTCTATAGTGGTCCAGTGGTCGACCACCCCGCTTCTGAATCAAGAGGTCGTGGGTTCGAATCCTGCGCCACATCAATGACTTTTTGAAATTCTTATCGAAAATTATGTGTGTTACTGAATAATTTGTGCCCGATATGGTAATAGGTTAGCCACTTATTCCATTTGGGTCGTAAACATAACGGCGAGACGAGGCTTTACAGCCGCTGCCGACACTTTACAGCTGTAGACGTCACCATAAAATAACAAATATACTATTCCAGCGCCATTATAAGGTGGTTCATTGCCCACCCCCAATTAGTGATAGCGTAATAATATCTAGCCTATGTGTTAACCCGGCCTCTTGGTAATATTCATGCAAAATTGGAAATCAAAATATGCAGCACTTTTAGAGTTTATCCGTAACAAACATACAAGCAATCCGCCAAAAATTTAAAAACTGTATTTTTAGGTTCGTTAACGGATCATGTCCCAAGTAAATTATTCAAAATACAATATTCACGACTTTCCTACGACATTTTATTATTTGTGTAGATAATATTAGTAGATAACGGTGGTAGAGCCAAGCAGTTCACTGCATAAATGGGCCGGCTCGACCGGTGAAATACCACGGCCTCTCAGAATATCGACGTAAAGTGGATCATGCCGCGTTTCCTTCGGTAAAGGAGATTTCCGCATGCCTACACCCCTTCCCCTCCCATTCCCATTCTAATCCCTTAAAGGCCGGCAACGCATCTGTAACACTATGTATTACAGGTGTCCATGGGCGGCGGTTGTTTGCCTAACGTCAGGTTACCCGCTTGCTCAATTGCCCTCCTCCTCCAAAATTAAAAAAAAATCTTTTTGTAACTTCATGCCTTTTTGAACTCCGAGGTATAAGCAATGGCTGTTACACACAGAATTTCATCCTCAAATGATGGCGTGACCTATTGACACACATCGATTACTTCTGAAATATAACATAACATAACTTCACGCCTTTTTCTACCCGAAGGTGTAGGCAGCGGCTGTTAAGCCTCGTCTCGTCGTTATGTTTACGTCCCAAATGGAATAGGTGGCGAACCTATTGACATACCGGGCACAAAGATGTTAGTCATCGATATTTATCACACGTAACTTCCGAAAATTTCGAAAATTCATTGGTGTGTGCCAGAATTTGAACCCAATACTTCTTGAATCAGAAGCGGGGTGCTAGCCACTGCGCCAACGAGACTGTTTAGATGAAATATAAAACAGAAAACAGTTTTTTTTTTATATGACTTCTTGATTCAGAAACTTAGTACTCAACCATGTACCATGTACAAAATAATATAAATAATGTTATATGTTTGCAAATATTAATTTTGTGGTGTGGCGCAATTGGACAGGAAGTATGAATACCAACTTGCATTACTTAAGTAGTCGAAACAAAATTACTGGTTTTATAGATATTACTGGTTGTTGCTTCCATTTGGCTTTACCATCCGCAGTTTGACCTTGGCCTGTTTACTTAACTCTATCTTCTTGCCATAATAGAGCACATGTTGTTCTCCAGGACCCGTTCTTTACGTCCCCACCAAATTTCATCTGCTCTTTCGTCGGAATTCCCACAGAGAAAAGTTACTGTTTTTTTTAATTATTCGTGTTTAGTACTATTAATGTTTCATTGGATATGTCATTTTAATTTCCATAGACTATTTTTACGTATTCAGAATTAAAATATTTTACAATAGATATATATAACTTCACGCCTTTTGTTACCCGAATGTGTAGGCAGACGCTGTTAAGCCTCGTCTCGCCGTTATGTTTATGTCCCAAATGGAATAGGTGGTGAACCTATTGCCATAGAGTGGCACAAAGTTTTTTAGTCTTCGATATTTATCACACTTAACTTCAGAAAACAATTTCGAAAAGTCATTGGTGTGCCGGGAGTTCGCTGAGAAGCCGCAACCTCTGGGTTCAGAAGCCACATAAGCGCGTGCTTGACCACTGGACCACCAAGACTACTTACTACGTACTTAGCTGTCTCCCTAATAAATAAAAAGATAAACCGCGAAATTAAATAATTAGGTACTTGTTTGATTCGAAACAACATGCGTAGTTCATTCAATAGTGCGTTACAACAATGTGTATTTTTTTTGTTTTTTTTTTTTTATGGCACCGCATTCTAGTCCTTAAGCCGAAACATATACAATACAAAACCGTTATGTGTTGCCAGTTATCATAATATATAGTTTGCTTTATTGTGTGCGAATATATAGGTATAGTATGAAACAATGGGTTCCCATGGACGGATTGCCATCAGCTGTAAACTTGCAACATTACGCAATGAAGACGTAGATAGCGAAAGATATTTTTTGTTTTGTTTGAAACACGTGTGAGCGCACGATATGTGTATCGAGGTCTTTAGGTAAAGTGTAGACAGCGTACATGATTTTTTTTTTAAACTTTAACGACTTCAAAAATAGTAAAAAATATTAGCAAAGAAATTGATTGATTAACATGTAATATATTGAAAAGGTTTATACGCACACATTCTCACTGAGAACCTTTGTAACTAAACACAAATTTCCTAAATATGTGCATTTTATTTTCTCAATATTTTACTGTATAAAATTACCTATGATAAAATAGTTTTCTAAATGATATACTGAGGTCATTGCACAGTTGTTTTTGAAGTCAGTACCAATGTGTTATTTATATAATAAAACTCTTAAAGCAAAATTACGAAGACAAAGAATATTTGTAGTCTATTTATCGTTTTTCAGATTCGTCCTTATTTTACATACATAACTTCACGCTAAATCCCTTGCGGGGTAGGCAGAGAGAACAGAGCGCCATAGGGCACGATTCTTACACGCCTCACTCGCTTCCTTGACTTTCATAACTCTTTTCATGCACGCGCGTCTCTCTTAACATTATGTTATCTCTTAACATTCGTCCTTATTTTCTTTATATTTTTTTGCTATCGCAATAATAATCATGAGAGTATTGAGCAATTGAAGTTGGAAATAATCTATTATAAAATGTTTCTATATATATTTGATTTCAAAGTGGTTATAACCTAAGGATTCGGATAATTGAAGGCTATAACGGCATCTGCCAATAAAATGTTCCTGTTGTATCTCAAAGTAGTAATGACATATTTTGTGAACAGTTTTTTTTTTTTTAATTTAAATGTATTTATAAAGAGCTAGTGTAGATTGCTTTACAAATAGATCTAGTGTTGATCTTTTTATTGACAATACACATAAAAAATATTCAAATGAACTATTCATGGTAACTTATTATAGATGCATTGAAAATGATAAATTAATGCACCCTTTTTCTTGGTCACATATTTATTCAAAAAAAAAAATAACGATCTAATACAAAATTGCAATGATTTTAAGGAGATTCGTAAAATAATTGGTTCATCACCGGATATGAATCCGGGACGAAGCAAATGAGAGTGATCCTGTTAGAGCACTAAATTATCCGAAATAAAACTCGTCATTATGTACGTGTGTAACTTCATTTTTCTAACAAAAGGTGTAGATAATTACGTCACAAATGGATTAGGTGCCGCGCCTATTGCCATTACACCGGGCACAAAGTTATCAGGCATCGATATTTATCAGACACAAATTCCGAAAAGAATGCATTCTTTTCGGCATTCAAACCAATGTGTGACTGTAGAATATAACACGACCTACGAATCAGTAGAGGCGACCTCAACCGCTAGACTACGGAGACTTTTATTCTACTTGTTATTAAATAAATTATATTATCTATTTATTTCTAAGACTTTCGCTAATCTCACTCATTGATTAAAACAACTTTTAGGATTATATTTTAGGATTAGAAAATAAGATAATTTGTAATAATTTAATAATAACAACTTTTACTTATTAAATCATACAACAAAGGATCTTTAGAAGCAGGATATATGAATGCATCTTATAAATAAGTATTTAACTTTTGTTCTCATGGTCTGGTGTGGGTTACCAATAGTAAAAATCATATTTTTGACATCAACTTTTTGATTTTTATTTCCAAAAAGTGGGTGCTCTCTGTATCAATGAAAATAGCTTTTGAACAACTACCATCTTTTTGTTCATCACTCGTGAAAATGATCTCTGTAAAGAGTTCGAAACGTCGGGAAATAAATATAAATAAATAATAAATGAACGCGATATAATCCTAAAAGTTGTTTTAATCAATTATATTATCTATATAAAAAAATATTTATAATTGTATCGTATTCCAATTCAGTAAATGGCAAACTATACTGTAAATGTAATAAAATAATTAAATTTATATCAGTAAGTAAAATTAATTTTAATTACGTTCAGTTCCGCTCGGATTTGATTCAGGGACGATAAATCAAATTGGAACAAATCATTATATTATTCATCGCGTTATTGAGTCCTAAATTACAATAATAATGTTTTGGTAGCAATTCGAAAAGCTCCATCTAGTTTCAAGCGGATGTAACTCAGTCATCATGACACAATAGTTTGTACTTGATTGGGCATCAAACCAGCTATATAATAAGCATTAGGTTGCTATCAATGCTTGTTGTGAAATTAAAAGACGGATATTTTGCTTTGTTTTGTTTTGTTTTTCTTTTGTTTTAAAAAGTTGCGCCAATAACTGAAAAGTTAAGTGGAAATCGCCTTGCGTGTTATGGGCATGCAATGATGCACGTCGCGAAAAGAGTGATGAATCTGTAATTTGCAAGGGAACAAGAGAAGAAGGAAACCTAAAAAATATGGATAGATTGTGTGAAATATGATATGATTAGGAAGGGTATTGCTGGGTAAGAACCGAATGATAGGGAAGCGTAGACAAAAAACAACCTATTGTGCCGACCCCTACTGATGGGAACAGGTCAGGAAGACAATTTGTGATTTTATATTATAGGTAAATCGTTTGAATCACTGTTTTAAAACTCCTTAAATGGATATAAATATTAATAATCTTTTGTTTTATTATAGAGAAATTGTCTTTGATATATGCCAGCTTCGGGCAGTAACTAAATTAGGCGATAAAAATGAAAAATAAATTGATTTCACCAAAATTATTAATGAGCTTATTTACTTTTGAGTTTAATTGTTACTGTCGTAGATATTAATAATGTAAATATTTAATATAAGTATCGTTTTGGTCGAAAATATATCACTGATCATTAGAGAGTGCTTTGTACATGGCACCGCTTTTATTTAATAGAATATTAATCTTCACAAGCCTTAGGCGGCGGTACCCTTACTTGGTATATTCTAGTCTATGCAAAACGGATGTCCGGTAGAGAGAAAGGTAATAGTTTTATACTAACTGGTGATTTTATTATGAATTCTAAACTATATATTAAATGTAAAATTTAATTAGTTTGTGTATGACGCCATCACGATTGAAGTACTTAAAGAACTGCCACTGATATGAATGTTAGAATGGTAGGGATTCGATGAACAGATCTTGATAAAATTTCGACTAGAGATAGATGATACTGAATTATTTGACTTATATATTTGTTTCGTCTTAAATGAACCACAGGTTCTTGTTACTCAGTACAAAAGTAAGTTAAATAAACACAGCATAATTTTGACTCTTATTAGTTATTCTAATAAAAAATGATAATGGAAGATGCAAGATTGACTTAGCACATATACAATCCAAAAGCAGATGGATGTAGTAGTCAAGGACGGCCACGACACAAATTCCATGACCAAATAGAAGGAATTCTTGAGGAAGGTGATATGAGGAGCCCCAAAAGTTATGAAAGTCAAAGAATCGAGTGAGGGATGTGCTTTATAGCGCTTTGTTCTCTCTGCCTAGCCCGCAAGGGATTTGGCATAAAGTTATGTATCTATAGGTGTTATATTTTGAACGACCTCAGAAATTACACTGCAAATTTATGAAAATTAATGTGGAAATTATTCAGAGACCGTCTACGGGCAGTCTGTGCATTTTTCAATTTAAATATTTTATCTATCACGGTGTACTTGAATGCAGAATGTCTTAAATTTCCTTGAATTTTGATCAGTGAACTATATATTTGAGTCTGTGTCGTAATTGCTAGCGAATATTACTAACGAAATTAGACCATTTTTTCTAAGATATAAAGTTGAAAATTGCTTGATCTATAAAAAGAAAACAAGTTCAACCCTATAATGTTATACTATAAGTTTTTTTTTCTATTATGATAACGATTCATGTGTCTGGTGCAGTAGACGAATAGAATATTAAATTTTTTATAGATGTCTTTATATTTTTAGGTTGAACGTACGTTTTTTATGATAAAACTGCATTTTAAATGATCAATATACGTATGCAAGTGTAATGATTTATTTTAAAATAATCAAAGATTTATTTATGTCTGAATTTCAGTAGTCTTTAGATAACTTCGCTAGAAGTTGTTAGAATGTATGAGTGTGTATGGGCTTTAATTTAAAAATTGTCGTTTGCAGCCGTCACTTCAGCTAATGCACTATGAGGCTCGTAAATAAATATGTAAAAATGTAGATTACAAGACCAACATAACTTGACACCTTCTTATACCGGAAGGAGTAGACAGCGGCGGTTAAAACCTCGACTCGCCGAATTGTTCTGTCTATTGTCACAAACGGAATAGGTGGCGAACCTATTGACATACATCGGACACACAGTATTCAGTCATCAATATGTTTTTACAAAACTTCCAAAAAGAATACCGATAAACCATTGGTGTGAGACGGAAACGATAACACGACCTCTTAATCAGAAATGGGGAACTCCACCACCAAGACTACGCATGTAGGTTTAACGTAAAATTACATATAACATAACATAACTTCACGCCTTTTGTTACCCGAAGGTGTAGGCACCGGCTGTTAAGCCTCGTCTCGCCGTTATGTTTACGTCCGAAATGGAATAGGTGGCGAACCTATTGCCATACCGGGCATAAAGTTTTTCAGTCATCGATATTTATCGCACATAACTTCCGAAAACAATCTCGAAAGGTCATTGGTGTGAGCCAGTGTCTGGAATCGAAACCGGACCTCTGGATCAGAAGCCGTGCGCTCGACCACTGCGCCACCGAGACTTAACGTAAAATTCATACCTTAATTTGGCCAATTGTTAAAACAATTATTACAAATGTTTATACATAAATATAGTAACAATTTGACTATTCAAATCACGCACTGCGAAAGCATATGACTAGAATAATCTTTAAGGCTGTACCTATCGATAATTAGAAATGAACGACGATTATATGCTAATGTCGCAGACAGAGTCTCGTTTTGAAACCATACATTTCTCACTACACCCACTTTGTCACCAGTAATAGTTAGTATACATACCTACTCAGTCAGTATAATACTATTAATAATCTTAGAAATAATAATATGTCTGTAAATTTCGATTTATCGCGCGGCGAACTCCTTTCCCTCTCCGAAAGTCTCGGTAGTCCAGTGGTCGAGATAAATAACGATGACTGTCAATAGGTTTGGCACCTATTCCATTTTGGGACGTAACGTTTAACAACCGTTGGCTACACCATCGGGTAGAAATAGGCGTGAAGTTATGAACTCCTTTTTCACCCCATTAGCTGAAATCGCATCCCTCTTTATGTTGCAGATGTTCATAGGTTGTATTAGTCACTTATCACCCCCTTCCATTAGTAATGTTATATTAAATTTAAATATTTTTACATACATACATACATAACTTCACGCCAAATCCCTTGCGGGGTAGGCAGAGAGAACAGATTATATATTTTTGTGTAATAAATTATCGATATTTAACAATATAATGCCTTATATATAGCAATAGACTAACCACCCTGTGGTTATATATATTTAACTTATGGATATAAATATGCCCTGCCTACACCTTCATGAGTGAAAATATTAAAAATAGGAAATTAATTTGGGGCAGATTTACTTTTAATGCAAGCTAACATCATAAATAAGATAGATCACTACACATGTGGTAGAGCCAACCAGTTCGTTGCATGAAAGGGCCGATTGCACCGATGAAATACCACGACCTCTCAGAACATCGACGTAAAGTGGTTCATGCCGCGTTTCGTTCGGTGAGAGGGGTACCAGGGAGCCCACCTCCCGTCCCCATCTTTTATCATCCTACTGCCTTGCCTACTACCCTTACCATAAGGTAGCACGTTTGCCCGGCTCGTTTGCCCTCCTATCTTATAAAAAATCATGTACCCATCCATCTTACGAAATATACTCAGGTAGGCATGAGTAATGAATGTCAGCATTTATTTGACCAAGATGAAAAAAAATAAAAATAAAAACCGGCTACTTGTCGCTGTACTGATCGATATTAAATTGGACAAGTATTTCTATTACCTAACTGCACACGTATTCAGTGTCAGTCGGTGAAAGCGAAATTTTAATTACTTTTTATACTTAAATAGAGATGACACGGCGTTTCAGGTTTATTTTTCAGAGTTTTGTGATTAAAATTTTACTTTCGATGTAACATAATATTTATTTAACTAGATCACAAGAAGGAAGAAGAAATAAATGAAGAAGGAAGAAGAAAGAAATGAAGAAAGAAATGAAGAAGGAATAAATTTTTAGCGCTTCAGAAATTCAAGAAATGCTGCGCTATGTTAATAAAGTAAAAAAATGCAAATCGATTTATATTTAGTTTAGTTCGTTTCACTAAAAAAAGTATAATTATGATTTTTGAGCTCAAAACTAATACTAAAACATAACATAACTTCACGCCTTTTTCTACCCGAAGGTATAGGGAGCGGCTGTTAAGCCTCGTCTCACCGTTATGTTTACGTCTCAAATGGAATAGGTGGCGAACCTATAGCCATACCGGGCACAGAGTTTTCAGTCATCGAAACTTTTCACACATAACTTACGAAAAGAACTTCGAAAAGTCAGTCAGTGAGCCAGTGTGAGGATCCGAACCCGCGACCTGTAGATTCAGAAACGGGGTCCTCAACCACTGGACCATCGAGACTATTTGGAATTTAATTATTTATGTTAAATAATGCAGGTACAAAATAATTTTTATGGTGATAAAAGAAATCGGAAGCAATAAATAAAACATATCACCTGATTTTTATATTCTCGATAAAATGGAATAAACTTATGCTTTACTATATGATTAAAATAAATACAATATTAAAACATTATCCAATTTAAAGCAAATTAATGGCTTTTTATAATAAATACATAATTAAAAAACAATACAATTTGGCTTGCTTTATAAAAAACATGCAAAATACTTGTGTTAAAAACTAACATCTACGAGAGTACGGTATAAAAAACTTATGCTTTATAGCGGTCTGTTCTTCCTGCCTACCTTTTCTACTTAGCGTGAATGTATCGTTGTTAATTGTGTAAAAAAAGTATGAATCCCATTGAAGGCGAATGGTCAATATATGGTAGCATTTATTAACCGAAGAAAGTCGAATACAAAAACTGAAATAAAAATATTTAGGTTATGTGTTGACAGTAGCTAAAACATTTTACATATAAACCTACCTTTTTATTTGCCCCGTCGGTCGAGTGATATAAGGTTCTGATAATACCGATATCGCGAACCGGGTTCTACTGAATTTTATTTTTTATTTTTTTGGAAGCCGCCAGAAGCATTGAATTTCTTTTAAGTAGCTAAGATACGTGTGAGAACCGCTTTTTAAGGCTTTTTATATATTAAAAAATCGACAGCAATCTAGATTATAACATAAACTGTTAGGGTTGTTTTTGGTTTTTATGAGATAGGAGATCAACTGGACAAGCGGTTATTGACTAGCGCCGATCATGGACAGCTGTAACTCAGAAATGTTAGAGTTTCCGTTGCCGGCCTTTAAGAGAGGATAGGAAGAAGAGGAAGGGGGTGGACATCCAGATACCTTGCTCATTGAACGAAACGTGGCATGAGCCACTTTATGTCACAATCCCGAGATGCCCTGGTATTTCAGAACTGCGTGGGATGTATGATCGCGAATTCATTTGGCGTGCTATATTCAAGATCTAATCAGCAGCAAAAATATGCTGCAATTTCTTAAATAACTCCGATTCACTTTTGATATGCTTTTAAAGAAAAATCTAGATTATTTTAAGTTATTTTTTGTTGCATGTAAATTTCGTGCTTTTGAGAAGTGAGAGTTTGTATTTGTTTGTTTGATAATTTTAGGATAAACTTAATATTAATATCACGGCGCTAAAGTAAAAAAAAATAAGGTCTGAATATCCTGTCTCCCTGCGTTAGATTGATAATTTAGAGAATTGGTTTTATTAATAATAAACCTAGTTAAATAATTGGGACGATTTCCTATAGACGATCGCCAGTTCGAATCCTGCTATAGTTACAAACTTTTCCAATTATCAAGCACTGAACAAATAATATCGCATATAAGGGGGCACATATTAACAAGAACAAATATTTCGTTCAGTTTTGCAACAAAAAGCAGCCTGCAACTTTGAATATCAAAGGCGTGAAGTTATATTAAAAATGAATCAAATATAATTAGGAATATTTTCATCTTATAGTTTCTGATTTGGTATATTGTATAAAATTATTATTTAAAAAAGTCGAAAGTTACTAAAAAGATATTAATGGAATTTATAATATAACTTCATGCTAAGTTCTTTGCGGTGTAGGCAGAAAGAACTAAATATTTGGTCTCATCTAAGACAATTAAAACAATTGAGATAATAACGGACTCACTATTAAGTATTCTTCTAATTACTCTACATAGTCTATACAAATATTTGTAATGATAAATAGTAAAAATACAATAAAATATTTTACCTACTTAAATAAAATATATTTTTAATAATTAAAATTTGTTATTAATATGAAGTTTATATTAATATTTTCTGTTTCTTGAAACACAAGTAAAGTGTCACTCTCAAAAAGTTGGCTACTAATTAATGGCTAAACAATTCTCAATAAAAAAATCTATCAAAAAAAATATTATACATTTGAAGCTCCATATTTAAAAGTCTACAAATAATTGAATTATAACAATAAATGTAAATCTAATCGCTAAATGTCTAAAATCAGGGACAATGGTAGAGAAAAGAAAGAAAAAAAAAAGCGTTGCCGTCGGACGGCGGGCGGCGTACTACGCCGACGGCGGGCGGCGTATCAAACCTAACTGTTCTGCTTTACTAGGTCGAATAATCTTATTTAATGTTTTTATTACTATTATTTAGTTTTTTTTCTATTGCAATCACAAACAGTGAAATTACAAGTGAAACTATGCCCCTCACTTTTATTATTTTTGTTTTATTTCTTATTAAATAGAAAAATGATACTCGAAATGCGTTTTCTTTTTAATTAAAAAAGAAAAACATGTAACCACGAAAATTGGCCAATTTTAACCGACTATCACCTTCTAGATTAAGACTTAAGTTGATATAAATCTTCATGCATCTTTCTGTAATAAGTAGTTTTTAATTTACTTTAAAAAAGACCATAAATCCGAGCTTGATAAAGTGAATTATTTATGTCACATAAATACTAGTTTTTAAAATATTTTGGACGAGTTGATTTACTTAATAAAGGGTATTAAAAAATTTGGTTTCTATAGTATTTAAATAACTATAAATAAATAATATAAAATATTAATTTCTAACAAGAAGTTCGAAGTTAAAAAAACGATTCACAGTAGTGTTAAAATATCAGTTTTGAACAACCATCGCATCAGTCTTAAGGATACTTTATTATTGCCTTAACATAAAAATAAAGTATTTGTCTTTACCATATTTTTTATTAATATGCGTTATTAAAGTTGTAAATTAGTATTCAAACGTTTAGTTATTTCAAATAATCTTTAACACAAATGGCTGTTGAGACATTAAATAAATTACTTTTAAAAAAAATTGAATGTCGTGAAAAAAAGGATGAATATCGTTTAATTATTGCTACTATCAGAGAACTGAAGAAATAAAATTGTTAATTAATTAAAAATATATTAATTTATTCAGACGTTGAATTCTACGACATGTTTACATAATAAATTAAACAATGATTTAGTTAATTATAAATTAATTAATTTAATATTTTCATTCCAATTGAATAGATTTATAACGAAAGTAGCGATAACACCTCTTATTTATATTTTCGAGACCACATAAAATACATATATTTAAATTAGTTTTTTGATGAACGAAAGACCAAATTTGTGGCATAAAACTTGATTTTATAATTAAACAAAAGACATTTTGTATGTAAAAAGCTGTAACATAAAGAAAAATTGTCGACCTACCTGATGAAGCACAAAACTCGAAAAATCTCAGCAGATCCTTTTTCAATAGTTTTTTTTTTAAATACAATTCTGTCCGTTTACAACGCACCAAAAATAAAAATGTAATTAAATCTAATATTGTCAAACAATCAATTCGTCATCAATATTAATTCACAGTTTCACTTTCAAATGAGTACACTTTTCTTACGTTCCAAATACAATGCCAATATACACACAAATTATTAACAATAATAATAATAATAATAAAAAAAAACAATAAAAAAATAGTTCGTTATATGCGTTCAGTTTTATCACTGACCACTAGTTTATTGAATAAAAATATCCATTCCATCACTAAAAAAAAGGGGGTGATATGTTAAATTAATAAGCGCGCGAGCTTAATGCTACGGAGCGGTACTGTATGCGCGTGCGCAGGTCGGCGAGGCATCGCGTTATCAGCGCGAGCGGCGCGCTCCGCGACAACAACAGAGCTTGAGAGTCGATCTCAATAATAACAAGAAAAGAAAACGGTCCAGTTTCAGCTGGGCTTCCGGATGGGTCTTGGACGGGGCGCGGGCGATATCAGTCGTACTGCTCACACGTAAGGTGGTGTTTCACTCTCTCTCTCTGTCTAACGGTATCGGTGCGCGCGCGCAGCTTGAACGATAGCATAGCCCAGTCGCGAATGCGACACCACCCGGTACGCTTGTACACGAAGTCTCCGTATTCCATTATCGCTGTACCGCTATTTTTCCCGCCATTTTTACGTCTATAACATCGAACGATCAAACTTATGTCATTTATTTTAAGTTTAATTTAACTATCTATTATTTTTTTAAGTGTATTGGTGTAATAAATATCGATAATTGAAAATGGCAATAGGTTTCGCTTCCCTACTTTTTGGACTGATACCTTGTGGGCATAGAAGGCGAGAAGTAATGATAATATTTTAATATATTTTCAGCAATAAATAAATATCTGCGTAGATATTAATGGTTAAAATGGAAAACAGTAATCTTCTTATCGCGTTGATGTCTATTGTAGGTAACTCATTTCTTCGGGCTAACTTGATTTGTTTATTTAACATATATAATAACAATTACAATAGATCCTTATTAGTGTAATTAAATAAACAATATTTATATATTGTTTATTTAATTACAAATTACATTTGTATATTTTAATATATTTTTTTTATTTCATACTTTAGTTTATATTGTAATAGATTATGCTTGAATATATTAATTTGAGTTTATATTGGCATTTCTTCTGGTTTTGCTCCGAAATTGTTGGCTTATAGGTGATATTTTTTAGGGATTGTACGAGCGTGTCGAAGTTTTCACTAAACTGATATTTGATTTTGATTACATAATATTTCAATCAATTTGAAGTCTCGGTGGCGCAGTGGTCGAGCACACGGCTTCTGATCCGGAAGTCCGGGGTCGAATCCTGACACTGGCTCACATCAATGACTTTTCGAAATTGTTTTCGGAAGTTATGTGTGATAAATATCGATGACTGCAAAAATTTGTGCCCGGTATGGCAATAGGTTCGCCACCTATTCCATTTGGGACGCAAACATAACGGCAAGACGAGGCTTAACAGCCGCTGCCTACACCTACGTGTAACAAAGGCGTGAAGTTATGTTTATGTTTATAAGTTATTTATTAAATAACATTTATACATAGCTTCACATTTACCATGAATTGATTACAATATCATCTATAAATAAATAACTACAAAGACATCGGAAAAATCACATTCAAAATCTCATGATTTTAAATAATATATAATCATTACATGGTATAAAAAAGTCACTTTCCGCTGTCTGTCCCCTTATATTCGTATATCTTTAAAACTACGCCACAGATTTTAATGCGGTTTTTTTAATAGTTAGAGGGTGTTAACGGGGTGGATTTGATCTATAATTCATGTATAGTCTAGTAAAAAAAGTTATAATTTTCAAGATTTAGATCTTTAATCGCAAACGCTGCCTGACCCTAAGTGATAAAACAAAATAATGTACTACATTGTTATACACCTTCAAAAGATCTACAACAAAATCCGCGAGGGAATATGTCTACCTCTTAGGGATAACCCACAATGACCATTTTTATTTTTTTACTTTTTACGAGAAATAAAGGCTGATTTACGAAGCGATTTGAAACATTACAGCATTAATTTTCATCCAGTTAACTGTATTAAATAGATTGTGCATTTAATATAGATCAATATTGCCCTTTACAGTATGAAATTTGAACAAATATTTACGAAGTTAATACAGTATTAACATAGCGGGACATAGTTGTTGCGTTGCGCGCCAAAACGCGTGCCAATAAATAGCACAAATTGAACTTTTCAACATCAAAATTTTACTCATTTATTACTTTTGATGCGGAACAAAGTTCGCCGGGTCAGCTAGTACATTATAAAATACATACGTGAAGGTATGGTTCAGATTTATTTCGATATGTTCTTAAAAAAAATAATTTAATGACGAAAATTTAAAAAAAATCATCTTGTTCTGCATTGCCGCGGCAATAGGTAAATACTCCGCAACGTATCATACTTATGTAATATTTTAATTTTTATACATCTATTGCTTATATATAAGAGTGGTGGACCCAAACAGTTTGCTGCATGAATGCTCCTCGACCTCTGAAAAGCCACGAACTCTCAAAATATCGATGTAAAGTGGTTCATGACACGTTTCGTTCGAAGAGAGAGGTATCCCTTCCCCCCACTTCCCATCCTACTCTCTTAATGGTCGGCAACGCAATTGTAGCAATCTACGCAATCTGTGTTGCACGTGTCCAGGATCCCCTTGCTCGTTTGTCCCCGTGATTCATAAAAAATGTTGGAAGATGAACTGGTGGTGAACCGCTGCTCAAGGAGTCGACTACTAACTAGTATTATTCTCTATTATTATAACTAATTCTGAATCATTTACGATCTCATGTCTTTATTCATTCGGTAGTTAAGTTATAATTTTGAGTCATTACATACAACATACGCAACACGCGTACCAAATATGAAGTTGTGAACACTTAAAAAAAAAACAAAATCTGTCACGTATTTTTTCGTTACATCTCGGAAATTACTCAGGCCATTATGTTAAAATCAACACCGCAGTAACTCTTCATTACCGCGGCCCCGGGCGACACGGAAAACTTGCCCCTACTGCAGATTTAATCTGAATCTGAATTGCCAAAATTATTAAGTGGCGGGGCAATCAAAATGAAAAATAAATTATTTCAGAGATCAGTGTAGTGCCGAGATGGTTAAAGCAGAACCCCCACATTAAAAATATATATTGACCACAAGCTGTTGAACGGTTATTTTTTAAATAGATCTAAGCAGGCCTTTTAGGCGATACAAAAAATGGAGCTATGGGGCATAATAGAGCCTAAAAATATTAGCCATAAAAGTTTGCAAGCTATGATTTTATTATGAGTCTAAGGTAATTAAAACTTGTATATGGCACCCCCCTCTCTATTGGCAATCCGTTGACATTTCCCGCATAACAATTGCCATTAATTGCCAAGAGGATTGCACATCAATCTAATGCGAACTAGTGCTAACTATACATCTTTAATAGCCCCCATTTATTTCATAGTATCGTGTGAAAATCAAAGTAAATGGTTACAGTTCAAGGTTTTGGGAGATTCTCTTCATTGTTAAAATGTGTATCAAAAGATACGTACACCCAACGACAATAATGAATTGTATGACCTTTGTAATATAAGAAAAAAAATTGCTGATGATTCAATTTGAAATTGTTTCAAAAATAAAAATTGTGTAATATTAAATTGATTGATTAATTTTGAAAAAAAAACGCTTAGATGGTTTGGAGATGATGAAAGGATGGACGAAAGAAGACTTTATGAGACAAATATGAAAGGGCAAACTGATAAAGGTCGACCTAGACAAACCTATAACTATCAAATCAATGATGTATTGAAGAGAGGTCAGATCAAGAGTGTCAGATTAAAGCGACGAACTTGTATGTAAGCAATAATGAGAGTGGAGGAAGCAAGAAATGTATGTCAGGATCGTAGCAAATGGAAAGACTTAGTCTGTGCGGGGAAGGCACAGACATGGCAAAAAGGTGTGTTTTGTATGTAAGATTCATTATGAAGAGTAAGAAATAGTTATAATATATTTATGTGTTATGCTCTTATTTAAAACAAATATATTTTTAATACATGAATAGAAAATATAGGATATGCTTCTGTTAATCAGTTTATAACACTAACCATTAGATTGTGGTTATTTCTACTAGTAAAATGTCATATTTTTATTAGCTTTTTATTAGCTTCACCTGTATGTTTGTATGTTTGTAACCGACTTCTTTGGGCGCGATTTTGACCCACTTTAAACGGCCAGATTTCGTTCAAACTTTGTAGATTTATTGAGGACCGATGACAATACACTAATTTGATAAAATTATTCCATTTTTCAATTTGCAAAATATGATTTTTGTTAATTTTTTAGTGTTCATAGTTCACTTCTCGCAACATCTAGTGGCAATCAGCGGAAAGTCTACGTTATCAACTTGAAACGAGTGCCTTGTATAAGTCACAGATGGCGCTATTCCTCAAATTCGGTTTTGATATCCGTTGTTAGCACGCTTTAAAATAGTTAAGCAATAGTTTTTCCATTTTTCAATTTGCAAAATATGATTTTTGTTAATTTTTTAGTGTTCATAGTTCACTTCTCGCACCATCTAGTGGCAATCAGCGGAAAGTCTACGTTATCAACTTGAAACGAGTTCCTTGTATAAGTCACAGATGGCGCTATACCTCAAATTCGGTTTTAGTTAGTAGTATATTCGGTTATAGTTAAGCAATAGTTTAAAAAAACTAAAAAACACGCTTTTGATAGAAAACCGAACTAAAAAATAGAAAATAAACTTTAATGAATTTAAATTAAGAAAATAGTGTTAAAAATTTCAATGAATATAAATTAATAATAGTGTGAATAAAAAAAAAATATTTTATTTTAAAAAAAGCGTGGGGTGCATGGTGTCAATAGTTATAAATATTTTATTGACAGATATGAGTAGAGTGATTATCATTTCGATAATATCTTAAAAAGCACCCCACGCTTTTTTTAAAATAATATATTTTTTTTTTATTATTTATTTAAAAGAAGTTAATTGGAATATCAAGTTATTTAAGCATATAACTTGATATTCCAATTAACTTCTTTTTTTTATGGGATAGTAGGGCAAACGAACAGACGTGTCACCTGATGGTGAGCAACCAACGCCGCCCATGGACACCAGCAACACATATTGTGTTACTGTTGCGTGGCCGACCTTTAAGGGATAGGGGATAGGGAAGGATGGGGAAGGGGGGTGGGCCTGCGGGTACCTCTCTCACCAAACGAATCGCGGCATGAGCCACTTTACGTCGATCTTCTGAGAGGTCGTGGTATTTCACCGGTCGATCTGGCCCATTCACGCAGCAAACTGCTTGGCTCTACCACTGTTGTATGTTGACAGAATGAAGTACTCCGCCACCTGGAGTCGTCATAAAATAACCATTACTTTCTTTTTCAATTGAATAACCATTTATCCCTTTTTTTTATAAATTATAAAATTTTATGATCACATAAATTCTACCTACACATTTCATTATAAATTGCTCGCTTAACACGCACGAATTTTGTGATTTTTATTGAAGTGTAACTTCTAATGGCTCGTGCAACCATTTAACGCTTTTTTAACGCCCCCTTGCGGCCGCTATATATATTATACATTTATACTGAAGGGCGAAACTGAACCGGTCTATATATAAATCCACGAAGCAAATTGCTTAAGCCTGATTATTCGCAGTATATAGACATCTAGTAGCGCATAGTGGTACTATTAGCGCATAATTGATAGGTATAAATTATTAGTGGAATAGTACCACCATCCGCTGCTAGATGCTCCCACAGCCGCAGCTCCAACCACTAAGATGATAAAAGTTATTATATTGTGAAAATATTTATGATTACATTATAGCTAAAGTCATTAAAAAACA
Source organism: Euproctis similis (assembly GCA_905147225.2). NCBI lineage: Eukaryota > Metazoa > Arthropoda > Insecta > Lepidoptera > Erebidae > Euproctis > Euproctis similis. The sequence goes on from LR990122.1 coordinate 10,381,099, forward strand.
AAAAATCCTTTCGACTTTAAACCGGCGAATAATTTATATTCGCCGAATTAAGAACGAACATTATTTTGTTCAATAATAAAGTTTCAAATATTGACGCAGGGCGCTATCTAGCGGCAACTGTAGTAAACTATAGCCGTTTATCATTTTAGGTAATTGATTTATTATACATAATTACATGTTGATATTTATGTGAATATATTACTAAAATCTAATATGGACATCGGTGAAATACACTACATTTATAATAGATACTTCACTCGCTTCGTTGTAGTACCACTAGTTTCCAATAGATATACAGTATGTTAGTTTAAACGAGGGACATATTCAAACCCACAATAGTGTATGCTTATATGAACCTAACAAACATATGAACGAAACAAATACACTGATAAATAACAGACAAAACAATAAACAAAAATTCGCAAAAGTCTCAAAAAGTATATGCACCCTAGCGCCAACGCAACGATTTAATATTATCGCAGATATTGATGTGCGCGGGGCGCGGGGCGCGGGTCAACCGGGTGACGTTAGGTAGAATACATTTTTCCTTCATACTTTAAACCTGGCTTAGGACAGGCAAAACTGTCTAGGTAGGTACTAAACGAAACATAAAAAATTTACGTATTTTTGGCGTATTTAAAAAATGGAATCACACCCATTTACAATGATTAACTTGATTGACTATTTACAATAATTAATTTGATTATTTACACAATAATTTTTAACTAATCTTAAAAACTGTTCAAAATGCGCACCTCGTGATATGCAGAGTTCAGCACGTTTTCGCATATTGTCTTTAACGCGATTAAGAACTAACGGATCACTTCTTACACTATTAAAAGCGTTCGTGATACGTACCTTTAACTCTTCCCGGTTTGAGTACTCCGTAGCGTACACAATTCTTTTCACTTCAACCCATAAATAAAAATCTAATGGAATGAGATCCGGGGAGCGAGCAGACCATGGCACTGGCCCACCACGACCTATCCATCTGTCACCAAAATTATTGTGTAAAAACTCACGTACGCGCGCCTGATAGTGCGCGAGCGCTCCGTCGTGTTGATAAAAAAGGTTTCGGTAAACACTAAGAGGCACATCGTCCAACATTTCATCCACCACACTATTTAAAATGGTATTTAAGGTATGAAACACTGTCAAGTCTTCCGTCAATAAAGTACGGGCCTATTAAGCAATTATTTAAACTACCCGCCCACACATTCACACTAAATCGGTGTTGATAAGCGTCCTGTCGCGTAACATAGGGATTTTGATCACTACACCAATGTTCGTTGTGCACATTAAATATCCCCATTCGTGTAAATGTGGCTTCATCGGTAAATAAAATGTTTTTGTCTAAATTAGACGAAAACCAGCGGCAAAAGTTCACCCGTGGCTCGCGGTCATTGACCCCAAGTTCTTGAACGGATCTAAAATGATATGGGTGCATCCCTTCTTCATGCACCAGCTTCCACACAGATACACCGAATCGTCTTGCAGCGTTTCGAGTGCTTTTTTGTGGGTGATGCTCGAAGTATTCCAAGATGGCTTCTTGGAGGTGTACTGGGTATGGCTCCCTTCCTCGTCCTTGGGCATGTGTCGGTACGGTGAACTGACCAAACGTTCGCAACCGTTGGTTGACACCAAGCATAAGGTTGTACGACGGAATCTGGCGATCGGGAAACATCTCTCGGTTCAAATTAATAGCGCCTCGTACACTATCGTTCGACAACGCGTAGGCACGAACCATATCCCAATATTCTTCATTGGAATATTGATAAGACGGTATTTTTGACACGTTACGTAAGGAACACACTAATCGCGAAGCGGGGTTGTTTTGAGATACGCGGAAGCGCAATTTACATACAGAAATAGCGGCGCACTCGCAAAGACTGCGGTCGCCGGTCAGCGCGGGCGCGCGGGGCGCGTGTCCTGTCGGCGCATCGGGACAACACAAAGAAAAGGGGTGGGGTTTACGCGCGCTCTATCCTTTTCGGCAAGATCGGCGCGTGCTTTGCAACGTGACTTACTTTAAGTAGGTGTACTGTTTCTAAGTTCGCTTGTTGCGCGCTCAGTGTCCATGATGATTTATTTTATTGGACAATTACCTCAAAAATTTAGGTTGTAGGTTTTTCACATATTTAGGACGAGAATCGAATACTGAACACCCTCCTTCAATATGTCCCTCGTTTAACCTAACACACTGTATACTTTTTATCTAATTTTATTTTCTAAACATTTACTTAAAACACATAGAAAAGCACCTAGACACCAAACAAACAATAATGATTATCATAAATATTTGTTAAGTCAGATGTTTCCAAATATGTATGTAATTCAATTTGCAAAAAAAATGTTAGTTGTTTCTTTTGACAGCAGAACATTACAAAACGAGACGAAAAGAGAAAGAATGATAAAGGTTAGAGAAGGGGAAAGAGAGAGAAGAGGAAAGAGATAGAGTGAGTCAATATCACTCAAAAATATTGTTTTTTGTGATTTTTCGCGAAGCGAAGTTAGCAGTGTGTAATTAGTTTGTTTACGTGTTTATAATATTTATATCATCGCTTAATTGTTTTTTTTTTAATTTAATTTAATACTTATAATTTAATAGTGGAGTGATTTTATTTTCGAATTTAGTGGATAAGATTTATAAATAATGAGTGATAACAATCCAAGAGATAATGCGACGGATTTATAGTTACAATGCCAAGGTACGTGTCTTGAAGATTTATTTGATTGTTTTTTAATTTGAAAATAAATATTGACGCATTCACATACATCTACAATGTACAAATAAGCAGAGATGTGACTTATTTGAAATACTTCTATTTAAAATACAAATACAAAATACCTATTTTGTATTTAAATACCTTTTGGTTTGAAAGCATTTTGTTAAAGTTATTTTATTTGAAATACCTCTCGAGAGGTATTTTGAATAGTCATTTCAAAATACAAAATACATAGGTACTTTCTGATTAATTTGAGCCAAATTCATGCCATTTCTTTTTGTAAGTACAATTTTAGTATAGTTTGTTATTTATCGTATGTATTAAAATTTTAAAGTTTTTATAGGTTATTATAATTTTATAGGTAAAATTTACTAGGTGGTCCAGTGGTCGAGCACACCGCTTTTGAATCAAGAAGTTGTTGTGGGTTCAAATCCTGGCTCACACTAATGACTTTTCGAAATGATTTTTGAAAGTTATACATACATACATAACCTCACTCCAAATCGATTGCGAAGTAGGCAGAGAGAACAGAGCACATAAAGCACGACTCTTGCACGCCTCACTCGCTTATTTGATCGTAATTGTTTTTTTTAATGATATAAGGAGGCAAAGGAGCTTGCGGGTCACCTTATGGAAAGCGACTACTACTACGCTCATGGACATCTGCAACACCAACAACTCGTTCCACAACGGAACAGTGTGTAAAATGGGGTAAGCTGGTACTCACCTTTTAGCAAAGTCACCCCCCCCCCCCCCAAAGATGAGAACAGTATTCCACGTGAGGTCGGAAATGCGCTTTATATAGCTGCAAGCGATTACCTGACGTGAAATACCGTCTTTTTTCTAAGCCAATTTCGCTTTGCCCTCCAGATAAAAGCGAAACTGGACAAGTCGACCCCAAAAATTCCGATATCGGTTAAGGCGGGTAACCGAGTGCCCTCAAAAAAGGGAGGCAACAAAGTGTGCATTTTCAGCGGGAAACGCGCAGACCTGTGTCTTCTCAGGGTGGAATTAGCTAAGTTGAGTCGGCCTTAGTCCGAAATCTGACTAGGCAGAGTTTCGATTATAGACACAGTTTATTCCGGTACGAATCGACGTTTTCCCGAGAAATGCGCGGGTGGCCAATATATATGGCATCCGCCGTACCGCATAGCCCCGTACCGTATCGTGAAATACCACGACCTCTCAGAAGACCAACGTAAAGTGGCTAATGTCAATTTTGACGTGACAACGTCTTAAATTAGGTTGCGGCTGGGAGTCACTTATGAAAAAGTGTAACGCTCGGTAACGTTACGATGAGTCACCGAACGAGAGAGAGGCCCGCCGAATGCCTTGCGTCTCTCTCCCACTCAACTATGATCGGTCTGCCGCGCGCGCAGCACTAGAGAATTAGGCGCATTGAATCGGCGCATGCTTGTGTCTCTGTCTTTGTCTTTCTCGAACGTTCTTGGCGTTGGAAAAACAAGAAAGCGTCATAATACAAGTTCACACGTGTGGTTAAAGTATCGTCAGCTGTGTCTGTAGTGAAAATGTCCTCCTATCATCGCGCTATCCTCAACAAAATCACTCAAATAGGAATTAGTTAAGTTTAAGTTTACATGTACAATGTTTTAGTAAACAAAATATATTTCTATAGTTAAAATTTGTGCAATTCTTATTTTCATTCAATTCCTTGTTCCTATTGTGCAATTTAATTATATTCATATCAATAAATATTCTACCGAGAAAAAGACGTTGTCACGTAAAATCTTCGCCCGTAAAACCGACTTTACAGGCAACCAGATTTTTTTTTTTTTTACAATAATATGAAGTTACACTTCTTTCGCGCGGAGGGACTCCACGTACGGTTTTTTTTTTTAATTTAATTTAATACTTATAATTTAATAGTGGAGTGATTTTATTTTCGAATTTAGTGGATAAGATTTATAAATAATGAGTGATAACAATCCAAGAGATAATGCGACGGATTTATAGTTACAATGCCAAGGTACGTGTCTTGAAGATTTATTTGATTGTTTTTTAATTTGAAAATAAATATTGACGCATTCACATACATCTACAATGTACAAATAAGCAGAGATGTGACTTATTTGAAATACTTCTATTTAAAATACAAATACAAAATACCTATTTTGTATTTAAATACCTTTTGGTTTGAAAGCATTTTGTTAAAGTTATTTTATTTGAAATACCTCTCGAGAGGTATTTTGAATAGTCATTTCAAAATACAAAATACATAGGTACTTTCTGATTAATTTGAGCCAAATTCATGCCATTTCTTTTTGTAAGTACAATTTTAGTATAGTTTGTTATTTATCGTATGTATTAAAATTTTAAAGTTTTTATAGGTTATTATAATTTTATAGGTAAAATTTACTAGGTGGTCCAGTGGTCGAGCACACCGCTTTTGAATCAAGAAGTTGTTGTGGGTTCAAATCCTGGCTCACACTAATGACTTTTCGAAATGATTTTTGAAAGTTATACATACATACATAACCTCACTCCAAATCGATTGCGAAGTAGGCAGAGAGAACAGAGCACATAAAGCACGACTCTTGCACGCCTCACTCGCTTATTTGATCGTAATTGTTTTTTTTAATGATATAAGGAGGCAAAGGAGCTTGCGGGTCACCTTATGGAAAGCGACTACTACTACGCTCATGGACATCTGCAACACCAACAACTCGTTCCACAACGGAACAGTGTGTAAAATGGGGTAAGCTGGTACTCACCTTTTAGCAAAGTCACCCCCCCCCCCCCCCCAAAGATGAGAACAGTATTCCACGTGAGGTCGGAAATGCGCTTTATATAGCTGCAAGCGATTACCTGACGTGAAATACCGTCTTTTTTCTAAGCCAATTTCGCTTTGCCCTCCAGATAAAAGCGAAACTGGACAAGTCGACCCCAAAAATTCCGATATCGGTTAAGGCGGGTAACCGAGTGCCCTCAAAAAAGGGAGGCAACAAAGTGTGCATTTTCAGCGGGAAACGCGCAGACCTGTGTCTTCTCAGGGTGGAATTAGCTAAGTTGAGTCGGCCTTAGTCCGAAATCTGACTAGGCAGAGTTTCGATTGTAGACACAGTTTATTCCGGTACGAATCGACGTTTTCCCGAGAAATGCGCGGGTGGCCAATATATATGGCATCCGCCGTACCGCATAGCCCCGTACCGTATCGTGAAATACCACGACCTCTCAGAAGACCAACGTAAAGTGGCTAATGTCAATTTTGACGTGACAACGTCTTAAATTAGGTTGCGGCTGGGAGTCACTTATGAAAAAGTGTAACGCTCGGTAACGTTACGATGAGTCACCGAACGAGAGAGAGGCCCGCCGAATGCCTTGCGTCTCTCTCCCACTCAACTATGATCGGTCTGCCGCGCGCGCAGCACTAGAGAATTAGGCGCATTGAATCGGCGCATGCTTGTGTCTCTGTCTTTGTCTTTCTCGAACGTTCTTGGCGTTGGAAAAACAAGAAAGCGTCATAATACAAGTTCACACGTGTGGTTAAAGTATCGTCAGCTGTGTCTGTAGTGAAAATGTCCTCCTATCATCGCGCTATCCTCAACAAAATCACTCAAATAGGAATTAGTTAAGTTTAAGTTTACATGTACAATGTTTTAGTAAACAAAATATATTTCTATAGTTAAAATTTGTGCAATTCTTATTTTCATTCAATTCCTTGTTCCTATTGTGCAATTTAATTATATTCATATCAATAAATATTCTACCGAGAAAAAGACGTTGTCACGTAAAATCTTCGCCCGTAAAACCGACTTTACAGGCAACCAGATTTTTTTTTTTTTTACAATAATATGAAGTTACACTTCTTTCGCGCGGAGGGACTCCACGTACGGTTTTTTTTCATTTTATTTTTTTTGGTGTGACGGGTCTGTTGAGCAGTAATATTGGCTGATTTGCCGTCATGCCAGTTGTCATGACTCTGTTTCTTTCATATTTTATTCTTATTTTTATTTATTTTATGGGATAGGAGGGCAAATGAGCTGGCCGGTCACCTGGTGGTAAGCAACCAACGCCGCCCATGGACACCAGCAACACATATAGTGTTACTGTTGCGTTGCCAACCTTTAAGGGATAGTAAAGGATGGGGAAGGGGGTGGTCCTCCGGGTACCTCACTCACCGAACGAAACGCGGCATGAGCCACTTTACGTCGGTCTTCTGAGAGGTCGTGGTATTTCACCGGTCGAGCCGGCCCATTCATGCAGCGAACTGCTTGACTCTTTTCCTCTTTAAACTTTTTACTTTATTTAAAAACAAGAATACTATAGTCAATATATGAATCAGAACATTTCTCTTTGATAGGTACACGGCTACTACAGCTTGTTAAGTTTCAATCAAATCACAATTTTCTGGATAATATAAAATACCATTTCGAAATGGGTCAGTAGCGCCTAAGATCAGATTGTTTTGCCCGACAGATAAAACACGCTCTTCAACAACTTACCCGTATACCAAAATAAAATTTTTGACCTTCGTTTTGATTCATTTCATTCAGTAATTCCAATTCATTTCGTTCTTTTTCATTCGGATAGTACTATCACGTGATATAACTCAACTGCATTAATTGTTATAGTAACATATCAATAATAAACACGCACGGACTGTTAACAATACATTTATAAATACACGCTGGTTACATAAAAAAAAACAATAAAATAAAATAAAAAATAAAATCACAAAAGAGAAATCTATACTGAGATAATGTTCTTGTACAATTATTGATTACGCAAATATGCAACGGACAGTTAGTACCGGATGACGGATGTTTGACTTGAGTTTTTTAACATAACTTCACGCCTTTTCTACCCGAAGGTGTAGGCTGCGGCTGTTAAGCCTCGTCTCGCCGTTATGTTTACGTCCCAAATGGAATAGGTGGCGAACCTATTGCCAAACCGGGCACAAAGTTTGTCAGTCATCGATATTTATCACACGTAACTTAAGAAAATTTAAGTTATTGGTATGTGCCAGGATTTTAACCCATTACTTCTTGAATCAGAAGCGGGGTGCTAGCCACTGCGTCACCGAGACGTAATTTTTTTATTTCTTTTTTTTTTGTACATTATAATAAATGGAATAAATCAATCCAAATTTCAAGATAGTCGTGTCACCTGATGGCAAACAACTAACGCCGGCCATGGACATCTGTAACACAGATTAAAAGTTAAAGAAAAGGGGTTGGTCGTCCGAATACCTCTGTTACCAAATGAAAAGCGGTATGAGCTACTTTACGTGGATATTCTGAGAAGTCATGGTATTTCACCAGTCGAGCCGGTCCATTCATGCAGCGATCTATTATTACTACTTTTTGTATGTATCTTACATAATAAATATATAAGTTAGGAATCCAGGCAATACATTACCATTCAACAATGGCTTCACTTTTGAACATCAAAATCAAATCTTCCTGCCCTGTTCCCATCATTGGAAATCGGCAGAAAAGATTTTGCTTTACCACACTGTCCTATCAATGGCATCCATGAATGCATACTAACACCCATTTTAATCATGTCACATTTTCTTAAATCTCTCTTTTTAAAATTTCATTCCACATTCAAGTTTATCATCTTTATACTATTTAAATGATTTTGAGTTAAGCCGAAGTGATATTAATCGAGTGAAACAACGAACTTATAATTTACAATTAAACATTAGCATATAATAATGAAAAAAAAAATCGACAAAACACACATTACACTTTAAAATAATCGATAAAAAAATCGATAATTATTACGTCGTAGTGACTACTAATTACAATTTCTGACCACTTAATAATATGAGTCAATACGTAACTGCCGAGAGATAGGCATAGTTTTGAGCTAGGCGTGGCCGCTCGGAGACCTTTGTGAACGGATGTAACAGCCTCGAGCTTGGCTACTGCCAATCCAGATCGACGTTTGATGATAACTACATCTGAAATGAATAAAAATAATAAATAAAAATAATAAAATAAAACAACACTTGAGTGAAAAGGTCAGACAGTTGCTGCTCCACCTAAATTAAAGTCCAAAATAATCACCATTATCGTCGCGGTGCTACCAACTCGGTCGGTCGGTTTGACAGCCTGTTTTAAAATGTCGACTTTCTTAAGTCTCATATTATTAGCAAGTGCATAGTATTCTTTTTTAATATATAGTAATTTATATTTATATATGGTAATTTATGAGTATATTGTACATATATTTATTGATAAAGTTGTTAAGTTTTTTATCTTAATTTTGAACGATGAACTATAATGACATTGATTTGGGAAAATATCGGCTATTTTAGACTATGTTTTTTTTTAGATTTTACTGCAATTTTATTATGTCGGTGAAGCAATGGTCGAGCACCCCGCATCATATTCATGGGATCCATTCCACGCTCACATCAATTATTTCTCGGATTCTTTTCGGAAGTTATGTGTGATAAATATCGATGACTAACAACTTTCTTGTCTATTTATGGCATCGGGTTCGCCACCTATTCCATTTGAGACGTAAACATAACAGCGATTTGAGGCTTAACAGCCGCTGCCTGTACCTACGCAGCTTCGGGTAAAAAACGCGTGAAGTCATGTCATGTTTTCTTTAGATTATAAATGACGTTCACATTTTGGGTTCACATTATCTTAAATAGGATGTACATAAAAATAGATCACTTATATGAACCGCTTAAAGAGATATTATTACAAAAAAAACACGTTATTTTATAAAAATTTAATTTTGTAATATTTCCTCTATTTCTTCTCATGAAAGCCCCTACACTCGGAATCGGGCCGCTCGTGGCGATTGTTTCCGTGTTTTTTTGTTCCACGGAGGCACTTGCTTCAAGCGCTCGTGTCTAAGCTTTTTAAATATTATTTTAATTTTAATCATTTTTGTACATTTACTATTTTTAAGTGTCTGTGAGGACCTATGAAAATAAAACCACTTTGACTTTGACTTTGACTAGGAAAAGTTTAGAATAAATGTCAGAAAATTCTAACCAAATTTTGCAAAAAGAATATTATATTTTAAATTATAATATATTACATCATAACATAAATATCGATGACTGAAAACTTTGTGCCCGGTGTATGACAATAGGTTCCCTGCGTATTCCATTTGGTACATTAACATAACGGCGAGTCGAGGCATAACATCCGCTGCCTACACCTTCGGGTAGAATGCTTTAAGTTATGTTATGTCAGAACTATAAGTTGAAAACTTAAAACCTCTCTCGAACTACCAGTATTGGTATGATTACAAAATAATAATCCATTCGCTTCATGTACTATATGATAAAAATCTTAAATAAAGTGACTTACACCGGTTTCACCTGTTGCACGTGCTGATTTCAAAGTGTAATCGGGCACTTATTTTGACATTAATTAAAAATACATTATTACGTGATCCATATTTCTTGAGACCGGATCAGAACAAATTAAAAATTCCGACAGTTATTTTCTTTTTGCTTTTACAAATGTCAATTTTTCTCACACTAAATGCAGACACGACAACTAAGAGTGAATGAAATGGGCTGGCTCAACCATTAAAATAATTAAAATACATGGCGTGGCTTGGGCCCACCCAAGCCAAGGTAGATCATCTGATATTCAACAACTACCGCCGGCCATGGACACCTGAAATACTACTACTATAGATAGAGTTACAATTGTGTTGCCCGCCTTTAAGGGAGTAGGATGGGAAAGAAAGGCTTAAATAAGAGTAGCGATGGGCTTTCAGATACCACTCTAACCCACCAACATCTTAAAAAGTCGTGTTATTTCACCGATCAAGCTGACCAAATAGTCTTATCCTTATCTGAATTAGGATAAAATATCAGTTTGACAAACAACGAGTAATAAATATATCCGCTATTGATTCACAGTAATTTTATAGGAATAAATTAATTATTAAAACAGTACAATAATACCCTAACATGCGGATCTAATTGTCAGTAGGTAGCAATAGTTCGGACTAAACTAAACGGACATTAAACAATTTATAAACATTAGTAATAATTTAATTATTTATTAGTAAACTAATTCGTACCTACCGTTGTATGTCATTGGCAAAAACCTGTCATATTTATATTATGTATCATATTATAATTGATTTAATTAATTATATCGCATTTTAATGTGTCAAATAATTGTGTATATATTTATCTATTTTGATTTATAACTATTGTATGTAATGTATTTAATATTAGTGCACGCATCAAAAATGTCATAGCTGCAAAAGATAAGCCAATTAAAACTGTTTTATACGAAACTAGTTGAGCCAGCGAACTTTGTTTTACCACAGAAGTAATAAATAAGTAAATTTTGTATTATTGAGTTGAATTGGAGGCCGGTACCGGCCATATAAATCTATATTAAACGGTAAATCTATTTAAGTTACTTACTTTAATGAAAATAATGCTGTAATGTTTAAAATCACCTTGTAAATAACTCATTATAAAAACCGCATCAAAAATCCATTGCGTAGTTTTAAAGATCTAAACATATAAGGGAACAGACAGTGAAAAGTGGTTTTGTTTTGGACTATGTAATGTGTGATATATTTTAGTCTCCATGATCCAGTGGTCGAGCTCCCGCTTGTGATGCAGAAGTCATGGGATCGATTCTGAGTTCATAACGATATGTCCACTCACAGTCATTCTTAACACTCATCTGGTAATACGAGATAAGCTGAGAGAATTTTAAATGTCACAAAAAATAAGTTAATTATGACATTTAATTTCGCGTAGATAATGTGAATTTAATACAGTTAAATAAATATTACATTACACTTATTAAATACATTTTTATAACACGTTTATTTTTTAGTTCAAAGCCAAAATACTTACGAAGAAAGGGCAAGAACATTTATAATTTTGTCCTTAAATGACTAAAACCCGATTGGAAAGGTCATTTTAAATAGTTATTATATTTAAGCTATTGCCCAAAGAGTCCAGTTTCCCTAACAGAAAGATTATAAAATATTTCATCTAGGATGAAGGGTTTTTTTATTGGATAGGGGACAAAGCAGCAAGTGGGTCACTTGACGAGTTCCTGGAAGTTACACAGTTGTGTGGCAGCCTTTGTAACAGCATAGAAAAGACGTCGAAAGTTGGATGAGAGCGAGAGGAAGGATTTGGGCCCGCAGAATACTTCTATCTCCGAACGCAATGCAGTATGAGTTACTTTACGTTGATATTCTGAGAGGTGGATCGAGTTGTACTGTAACACTATTTGTGCGGTCTATGTACATCTGCACCCACTTACTCGTTTGCCCCCTATACAATTAAAAAAAAAACGTAATTACAAAATATTCTTCCTTCACCGGTTTTATTAGTAAAAAATAGCTTTGTATACATTTTCACGTCTGTAATTTACAAAGGCATAGGCAGAGTTTCCTCATATCGCCTAGTTTGTTCGCAGTGTTCAGTCATTTATAAATATTGCAAAGAATTGTCTTACAAAATGTCTAGTATCAACATGTTTGCACGTATGTATGTATACTAGTAACTAATTTTTTTTTTATATATCTATATAAAGTTACATTATAAACCAGCTGGCTCTTTAATAAGATATATCAAGGTAAGGCTTCGATCTTTCGGATATGTGGAAATTGGATGATTCAAGATTGACTAAGTAGATATACACACTTTCCGTGAACCGTCCAAATAGAACGAGTCCTCGAGGAAGGTGATGTCAGGAGCCTTAAAAACAAGAGTTATGAAATTCAAAGAAGCGAGTGAGCAGCGTAAGAATCTTGCCTTATGGCGCTCCGTTCTCTCTGCAGTTCAATCCGTTCTCTGTTCTGTAATATAAAAAAAATGCGTTATCTTTTTAATCAGCTACTAAATTCATAAATATTAGAAGATCAGTACTTAAATCCAGAAATCAGATATACCTATATTAATATGTGATCTTAAAACAATAAATGAAATATTTAAATGAGATTAGAAAAAAAAATACTAAGAATAAATTTATCTATTTCTAGACCAGTAATTTAAAGTGTATTTATATTGAACTGCATGTACTGTAATTAATTAATTATAAACACTGACAGCAGGAAATGTCAAATGAAAGAGATATGTTGCTTTCCTTACATACCACATTATAAATGTCTTATAGATAAGTCGCTTTTATTTTTATATAAATATCATAACCGCCACCGCTTGTGCTCATTGTTTAAATCTAATAGCGCGGGCTTAGCCAATTTTCTGTGGGATATTTTTATCTCATTTCACGTAATTCTAGTAACTGGGAACAAAAATTTAACAAATCAATTAAGAATGTATTAAAGTTGGATTAAAATTGCTCAGAATTTTCGGATGTTCCCGTTGAAAACAAAGTTGTAAGGAAAGAAATTGACTTGAAAGAGAGTGTCGGTGTAAAAGTAACAAAGAGCTTGGGCTCTGATAGTTCGGACATGTATGAAAAATGGATGATGCAAGATTTACTAAGCAGATATGCTATGCAAAAGCAGAGTCGAGTACGGCCACGACACACTCTCGATGACCAAATAGAACGAAATATGGAAGGTGATGCCAGTAGAGTGTTAAAGCAATGAGTGTGTATGAAAAAGGTTGTGTAAGTCAAAGAAGCGAGTGAATTACAAATCGTACCTTAAGGCACTCTGTTTTGTGCCTACACCGCAAAGAACTCGGCGTGAAATTAAGTATGTATTTAATAAATTTACATACTTGATAAGCTTGATTTTATATAATAAGTTCAATAGCTAAATTGCTACTATAATTTGTCACTAGTATAAAATTAGGCATCTATTTGAATCTTTAACTATACTTTAGTCGCTTAACTAGGAATTTACAGTTTGATTGCAATCTTTAAGTGTAATTTTAGTGTCTCGATCAGTTTTTAGACTGGTTCTCGAAGTTTAGATATAGTCTTAATTAAATACCAACTATCATTATATTTAAATAAGTGCAAATATGTCTATATTATATTATATATTGCGTATTTAAAACTAATATTTTTAAATGCTACACAACGTAAAATAACTTCACGCCTTTTTCTACCCAAAGATGTAGAGAGCGGCTGTTAAGTCTTGATTCACCGAATCGTTATGTTACATCCCAAATGGAATAGGTAGCGAACCTATTGCCATACACCGGGTACAGAGTTGTCATTCATCGAAATCTATTGCACATAACTTCCGAAAAGTATTCCGAGAAATAATTGGTATGAGCCCCTAATCACTCTATCATTGGTCCACTGAGACTTATTTTAATAATCTTGCTAATAATTCATAAAATAATAATATAGATAATATATTTAGATCATGATAATATTTTTCTAACTTGAGATAATTTATAATAAGATTTTTTTAAATAATAATTTACTTGTCTCATAGGTTTAGTTTTACTCCGAAAATTATTTAGGTTTATATACGGGTACACAGCAAATATTTTTTTTTTTAAATAAACCTCAAATATGATGAATATGTGGCTGATTTAAAGCAAAAAGGTTCCAGCACCTATTCCATAGGACCAGTCATAAAAGGCTTGGCGTGTTTCCAATGCCGCTGCCTTCAGCTTATAAGTGAAAGTATTCACGTTATCTCTAATATAGGTCATTCGTTTTTTTCTTTAGTACCGAAAGGAAAACCAGCAACCACCGTCACCCATGGACACACCGCAACACATATAGTGTTGCGGTGCGGAGTTGGATGGGACAGGAGGGGAGGCTCCGGATACCTTTCTCACCGAACGAAACCCGGTATATGCCATTACATGTCGATATCGATTAGAATATCGATTCTAAGAGGCCGTGGTATTTCACCGGTCGAGCGGGCCCATTCATGCAACGAACTGCGTGGCTCTACCACTGTGTAAGTATGTTTAATATGGATTTAGTCTTGACGAAAAATGGTTTTAATTCATCCATATTAGCCAATTTACCAAACAGGATATGTAATGACCAACAATTTATTGACTACTATAAGGCTGCATGAAGCGCGGGCGGTGCGGGGGTGAGAGGGAGCAGCGGGGCGCGCGGGGAAGGGACGCGGGCGTGGTCGGCGCCGGCTGCTCTCCTTGACTCCAGCGTCAAGCATCGCATGATCTCTACTAGTAGAAAACGACTTACACGTTTTGATACTTTGTAAATTGTAACAGATGCACTTTTAATATAGTTGGAGTGAGGGAAAGAGAAAAATGTATATATTCGTTGTTTTGTTATACATGCATAAATAATAATCCTTATTGGGTATAACAATTTATTTCTTGGGATAGGGAGGCAAGTAGTTACAGTCGAGTTTCCGGCTTTTAAAATAATATAGCTAAAGGTTTGCAAGTGGGATGGGATGGTGAGAGGGGAAGGGGAGAGAGAAAAGATTGGGCCTCTGGATACACCGAGTGAACTGCGTGGATCTACCACATACATACCAGGAACATACATATATTCTATGTATTTGTTATGTTCAAGGTTCATGTATTTTCTTATGAATAATGCCACATTAATAGTTTCAACGGTGACAGCTTGTGGAGATGTTATTTAATTTGTAAAATTTACATTGATCATTTTAATATTAAAAAAGTTATAACTAAATTTTTCGTCACTTAGACCTACTCTGCTGTCATTTTTTTTCATTTTAAAACTAGTAACATTAAATACTAACAGTAAGTAATAACCATCATATGATTGACTATTAGCATCTGTTTTAGACATTAAATCCACTTTAATTTAGGTAAAATAAATATAAATAACAATAGTACCAAGATTGTTGAGTCGTGGTATCGTGTTGGTGAATGTGGGGATTGTACGGGTGGACTCGGCCACTGTGATAACGTAGCTGCGCGCGCGCCGTTATCACACGGCATGCCGCTAATACCCGCTTTGTGCTCTCCTTAAGTCGACTGGCCCATTACCTGTTGTTATTCTTATACGACAAAAGGTAATGGGCCAGTAGTATGTTCTTATACCAGTCACAATATCACTTCTCAAATTTTACAAGAACAAAATTACGAATTTAATTAGGGTTGGTAAGTATTTTCTGCGGTCAGTTTTATACCTTCAATAATGAGATTGATTATTATTATGTAATAAATAA
Organism: Euproctis similis; assembly: GCA_905147225.2. Lineage (NCBI taxonomy): Eukaryota > Metazoa > Arthropoda > Insecta > Lepidoptera > Erebidae > Euproctis > Euproctis similis. The sequence goes on from LR990122.1 coordinate 10,396,866, forward strand.
GATTGTCGGTTGTACAATTTTCAATTTGAAATTAAAATTATTTTATTAAGTTTAAAATACAGCCTTGATTGGCGACTGCTTGTCTAGTACATGATAGTCTGGTATGAGGTGTGTTTTATACAAATGGTTTCTAGTAATCAAAATTTAAATACTAGCAGGTACTTATGTTTTGATTACTAGAATTACTAGTAGTTAGAATTACTAGAATTACTAGTAGTTAGAATTACTAGAATTACTAGTAGTTAGAATTACTAGAATTAGATTACTAGAATATAAGATTGTCTCGGTGGTCCAACAGTTGAGCTCCCCGCTTCTGATTCCGAAGTGCGTGGGATCGATTACGGGCCAATGATTTCTCGGAATTATTTTCATAAGTTATGTGTGATAAATCGATGACTGACAACATTGTTCCAATTGGGAGGTTGCGATTTAGCGAGAGGGCTTACGATTTAGCGATTTATATATGGCGAATTGAGGCATTTCAGTGGCTGCCTACACCGTCGGGTAGATAAAGGCGTGAAGTTTGGTTATATATAAGAAGAGAGACACATGTTCCCATTACCTTATATTTGATTTTGAATTTAACATAATAACATTCCCGAATTATAGTACCTTCAAAGATCTAAGAGGATAAATATTCTGGACATCGATGGCGTCGATAGCCTAGTGGCTGAGAAGTATATTTTATTTTTAGTAAGACCCAGGCTTTTTCAATCTTGGCACAAACCAATGAGTTTTGAGACATTTTTATCGAAATCTTATGTGATATTGATAAGTTATGTTCGTTTGTAGCAAAAAATAAACAATCTCATTTCTAAAATATGTACAAATAATTTAGTCATTCAAAATACTTGCATGCCACCTTGAAAGATATAACAACATTTATTCATAAAGAGATAAGCAGAAATCAATAACGATTGAATAAAATAATAATATTCTCTTTGAACTTTATAAACCAAAATACCAGTAAATCGATTAGGTAAGTATTTGAATTTCAATTAAACTTTAAATCAAACAGAGAAGATTATTGATCAATATTTTTCTTGTATACCAATTCAAGTATTAGTAAGTGTCTAAGTACTGATATTACGATAAAAGACATCAAGTCAAGAAATCCAATGCAAATTAATGCACCTAAGTCTTGTATGTTGTATATGTGGATACTTTAAATAATTACATTTTTAATTTATTACATACTTAAATGGTAAAGTTTATGATTTTATTGTTGCTTACATACGCGTGAAGTATATCATTTCTTGTTTTTTGTTTAGAATAATAATAATATCTTGGACACAATAGACACAGCGTGCTCTAGTTCCAAACTGAGCTGCTAAATGCTTGTGCTATGGATACTAGATTTGGATTTTATTTATTTTTTTTATTTATGGGATAGGAGGGCAAACGAGCAAGCATGTCACCTGGTGGTAAGCAACCTGCGCCGCCCATGGACACCAGCAACACATATGGTGTTACTGTTGCGTTGCCGACCTTTAAGGGAGTGGGATAGGAAAGGATGGGTAAGGGGGTTGGGCCTCCGGGTACCTCTCTCACCAAACGAAACGCAGCATGAGCCACTTTACGTCGATCTTCTGAGAGGTCGTGGTATTTCACCGGTGGAGCCGGTCCATTCATGCAGCGAACTGCTTGGCTCTACCACTGTTAAACGGATGGGATATATGTTTTGTCAATACATACTTATAATACATAGAAAAACACCCAGACGCCATACAAATATTCATGCTTGTCATAAACATTTGTACTCGGGTGGGGATCGAACCGGCCAACTTCGATTCTGCAGTCGGTTCTTTTACCAATTCGCCAAGAGGCTCGTCAATCGTCATGAATGAGAATGGCGGGACTAAGCGTAATTAGCCTTCATCAAGTCTTTGAAGGCATGCATCCATCGCAAATATGAATGATAAAGCACCCTTTTACTTGAGAAGTCAAATAAACATATGACTGCCTGAACTGTACAGAAGAAGATTCTAGCTATTGAAGAAGAGACACGGTAGGAGAATTACAATCCTTTTTAAAAGGTTAACACTCTTTTTAGTAGTCCAAGACCGTCACATTTAGTGCAATAATTACATCTCAAAAAAGTAAGGTTTATAGAATACTAATTAAGTATTTATTGTATTCTAGAAAAACTTAACAAGCAACGTGATTTCAATGAGAATATATACGATCGGTAAACAAAAGTTAGCAAATTGTATGGGAACCGAAGTAAAAAGTTGCATTCGATGATTGCATACGGAAATAGCTTCGCATATCTTTGTTCATTTTCTTGTTACGGCAATTGTCTGTGCAATAAAGCAATAGGTGTATATCGCCCGAATACTGAACCGCCACTCAAATCTGACAGTCAATAAAGTGCTACTTACTGCACAAATTTCAAGTATTCAGTTTAATGTGACAGCTACTTAAACGCATAAATAGCGCTTATATATTTGAGTGGTGGTTCAGTATTCGGGCCTATGTCTATTAGTCCGAGAGGATGAAAGGAGTAAACTAAAACATTCCACTTCTTATTCTCTTCCACATTCTTACTTTTACATCGACACTCTCTTTCAATCCGACTTCCTTCCTTATAACCTTGTTTTCCACACGGTCAGCGAGGGTCACTCCGCAGTTTTTGCATAATGCCCTCATTTCGACCGCGTTTATCCTACTTTCATGCATACTCTGCCATACCCAGCTCTCGCTTCCATAAGTTAGCGTTGGGATCAGTATTGCATTGTGAATTGCTAACTGGGCAAAGTCAAAGTCAAAGTCAAAATAAGCTTTATTTTCATAGGTCTTCACAGACACTTAAAAATAGTCAACAAGTACAATTTTACTTTATTATTTTAATTAAACTACTTAACACGAGCGCTTGAGGAAAGTGCGTCCGTGGAACAAGAAAACACGGACGCAATCGCCACGAGAACGGGCTTTTCTGCTAATACCATTTGCGCCCAGGAATTTGCCCAACGCTCCATTTACTTTATTTCCTAACGCTACTCTTCTTTCTACATTAGCGGTGTACCTTTTGAATATTGGGTTCATTTTCAATTAAATAAAAAAATATAAACCCGAAATTCATGTCCTTAATATCCGACGATGTAGGCAGTTGACCTGCCACACCGGAATATATTACGGGTCCTAAATAGCTAAACCATTCGACATACATTCGGTATACTTATTGATATTCGGTCATAACTGCGCGAAAATCATTGATGTGAGCGAAGAATTATTCCATTTGATCGATGTTTTTTTTTCTTTATATCCGTCCATCATCGTCACACACTGCCTGGCATGGTAAGTCCACGCTCATATTACCAAACTAGGCTGAACCTGATACGCATGAGACGCGTATTCCGTAAGCGTTATCTCAAGGCCTGGTGCTGTATCCTCGCCGACAGTCGATCCGACGGTGTCGGGTGTCGCAGACAACGATGCGATCAGCTTACCCATCGACCGATCACGAGCCGAGAATGTCAACGCACTTGTATTTAACTAATTAACCATTAAGAAAGTTGGGTTATTAGGAAATTGATTGTTATTCTAATTATTATCTGGAGATTTACTTTGTTGAGTGCAAGATAGATTAAGCAAATATACAATGCAAATGCGGATGGATTTGCAAGTCCAGAACGGTTACGACATACTTTCCATGCCCAAATAGAACGAGTTCTGGAGGAGGACGATGTCAGGAGCGTTTGAAATCGACGCGCTTATATGAAAAGAGTTATGAAAGCCAAAGAAGCGAGTTAGGTGTGTAACAATCGTGCATTATGGCGTTCTGTTTGCTTTGCTTACCCCGCAACGGATTTCGCGTGAAGTTATATATGTATGTAGAGATTTATAACGAAACGCGTCATGAAACACTTTACGGCTCTTTGAGGCAGCAAACTGCGTGGTTCTATCACATAATCACCGAAAAAGGAGATATTTTGGATACGAATCTGAACCAGCTACGTCTGCTTCGGAAGCGGGATGCTAAACCACGACATCGGAGTTTCTTGTCATAAATCAAACAGCATTAAGCAACAGTAAGTGTAACAAGATTGATTGCGACAATAGGCCTCGCATGTCGCAGCGCATTCAGCAAAACCCTGCGCGCAAGTTTTTTTTTTGTTATAAGTCTGTGGTGAAATCTGCATTGTGCCTTTACAACAACGCTTTAATGTGATGCTGATACGTAGTAAGATTGGTACAGGCTGCACAGTACTGCACCCAGGTTGTGAGTGGGCGTCAACACGCAACTCTGGTTCAGGCTAGCTCCATGCAAATGTTCGAAGTACATTACAACTTGGTAGATAATGTATTGGTTATCCTGTTTAATATGTGTGGGTATTGTTGAAACTAAGTTCTGTTATATTCTGTCTATAAAATACATTATTTATTGCTTAGATTTTTAAAATAAATTTAAAAAAAACTACAAATTTCTTTAAAAGTGATAGTATTGAAATTATATTTTATACCTCCAATTGAAGATTCGGATTGTTTAAAAAGTTATTGTCAATTTTTTGGTAATTTCTGAACATATTGAAACTTTTGTAATTTTTTAATGGTATATCTATATATATAAAATTCCTCTGTCACAGTGTTTGTCCTCGAACTCCTCCAAAACTTTGGACCGATTTTAATGAAATTTGGTATACATTTTCGTTAGGTCTGCGAATAGGTTTTTATCTATTTTTCATCCCCCTAAATCACAAGGGTACCCAATCACCCCTCAATATTTTTTTTAATTTTTCGACATATTTCTGTTTCTTTTTTTTTATAAAACGGGATACAAAAATACATACAACCTTAAATTTTCAACCCCTTACGATCAACCCCTATTTTTTAAATTTTATTTTTCGGCAAGACAACGTTTGCCGGGTCAGCTAGTTTTCTATATAAAACATGGACATGTAGAAAGAATGGATGATGCGAGATTGACTAGGCAGATATACAATGCAAAAACGGATGGATGTAGGAGTCGAGGACGGCCATGACACACATTCCATGACCAAATAGAAAGTGTTTTGGAGGAAGGTGATGTTAGGAGCCTCAAAAATCGACGCACGTGCATGAAAAGAGTTATAAAAGTTAACGAAGCGAGTGGGGTATGTAAGAATCGTGCCTTGTGGCGCTCCGTTCTGTCTGCTTACCCCGCAAGGGATTTGGCGTGAAGTTATGTACGTATGTATATTTTCTATATAGTTTTATACAATATATTTATGTCCTTCTTCATGGTAAAATGATAGTCGAATAGCCTGCAGAAATTTATAAACGTTATCTCTCCGAATCGAGATTGATGTTATGGCGATTTAATTTTCTGCAGATAATGACCTGTTCAGGTATATTTCTGCGTAGTAAAATTCTATAGATAACGTATAAGTATATATTATCTGATTTAAGATTAAAATACATTTCCTCACTAGCTTTTACCCGCGGCTTCACTCGCGTTAAGAAGTTTAGCTTTTGCGGTGTTACCAAGTACCTATTATCACCTTAAGGGTAGAATAAATATAAAATGTTTTCTTTTCGGATCCCTACGTCGTAGTAGCTTCAAGTTCTGCAAAGTCTCAGCCCGATTGATGTAAAATTGGCAAAGTTTCATACAATCTTTCATCCCCTATTTTATCCTTTTAAGGGTAGAATTGATCAAAATCCGTTCTTGGAGGATGCCTACGTTATGACATCTACCTGTATGCAAAATTTCAGCCCGATCCGTCCAATGGTTTGGGCTGTGCGTCGATAGATCATTGCGTCAGTCACCTTTGAGTTACCTAAATTTAGATTGCATTATTTAGTACAAACTTGTATTAATATTAGAACTTTGTTTGACTTCTTAGATAAAATACCTATCGAGTGTCTAAGTCTACGCGGCGTCTGAATCCAGAGGTCGCGGGTTCGAATCCTGGCACACACCAATGACTAAAAGAAACGATAGCTGAAACACTTTATGCCCGGTATGGGAATAGTTTCGCCACCAACTCCACTTGGCGAATCGAGGCTTAACAGCCACTGCCTATACCTTTGGGTAGACAAAGGCGTGAAGTTATGCTATGTTGTGTTTAATTGACTCAAAGTTATATATAACTCAACTACTCTAATTGAAAGGTTTAAGTTATTTTTGAAATCAAGAAAGAGTTTTCGAATCACGAAAATTTACTCTACTCAAACTAAAGTAAGTTAACTATTGACCAAATTGAAATCTACTTTTCGTCATTTTGTTATTTTACTCATCTTGAAACATGTATCCAAGTCAATGCAGTGTTTCTTGCGTGATACGCACGTCGCACACAAACACACAAACAGAAACAAATAAATTTTAAAAACGAGTTTTGACTTCTATTCATATAACAAAACACGCCTTTTCTACATGAAGGTGTTGGCAGTAGCTGTTAAGCCTCCTCTCGCCATTATGTTCACATCTCAAATGGAATAGCTGGCTAACCTATTGCCATACCGGGCACAAAGTTTTCAGTCATCGATATTTATCACACATAACTTTCGAAATTAATATCGAAAAGTCATTGTTATGAGCAAGGATTTGAAACCGTGAGCTCTGCCTCTGTATTCAGAAGCGGAATACTTCCGAGACTTTTGATATAATTAGGTTTTGATTACTTTTATGATTGCCTATTACAATTTCATTTTAAGTATACATTTTAATAAACTAATTAAATACACATATTCTATGAAATTGTCAACCAATAGTTATCTATGTACATATCTTTAAGCCTTTACATAATTTCGCCAGTTTAGTTAGATGTGAATAAATCAGCGCTGCAGGAAACTTCAGTTATCAAGTGCAGACGTCGGACGGTTAACGGGAGCAGTACGTCGATCGGCAGGTGCAGTACAACTAAGTAACACTAGATATATATATTAGTTTATAGTTATTCGGTGGTAAAGTGGTCGAGCACACGGCTTCTGATCCATAGGTCGCGGGTTCGAATCCTGGCACACACCATAATTTCGTAAATTATGTGTGATAAATATCGATGACTATAAACTTTGTGACCAGTATGGCAATAGGTTCGCCACCTATTCCATTTGGGACGTAAACATAACGGCGAGATGAGGCTTAACAGCCGCTGCCAACACCTTCGAGTAGAAAAAGGCGTGAAGTTATGTTATGTTATGTTTTTCATTAAAAATAGAGTAGATACTAAAGATTACATTTAATACGCTAAAAACTGCTGCCTCTTTAATAAATACACATTCTAAAGAAATTTTGAATTACGAAAATCTGTATTTGTGTAGGGGAGAGTCGGGTAGCCCCGGCCGGCGGGTACCCTCGGCCAGTGCTAGTTACAGGAAAGTTCGCACACATACATGCACAAGTGTCACATCCACACGACCGCAGCACCATTTAGCCGTATATTCATATCAAACGCGCTGCGACTGATGTGCGAACAACACGTGACATTCGTTTGTTTAACAGTACCTATACTTTTGTGTGCGCCGTTTACTTTTTGAGTGCGGTTATTGGTTATACAATGTAAGTACTTCACCATAGTATATTACTAATTCTGTAAGTTAGTCATTATAGTTAACAAATTAGGTAAATACTTGACGTTGTTTTTATTGATATTTCCTATATGAATAAAAACATAGGATCGAGGCGGTCGGGTACAATCGGACACTTTTTTGTCGGGTACCCCCGGACATTTCTTTTATGACGAAATGTTTAGTTTCTTGGATTGCATAGTGAAATTAAGAAACGTGGTAGTTTCACCATGTCTGTTTGTCTATGCATCTCTATGTTACAGTCTTTTTTTATTACAATGTTGAGACAAGTGTATAAAATCTTGTGTCTTTTGCAGATAATGCCAAAATTCAAAGGAAGGATTACGCCTAGAGGAAATCGGGACGAAAATAAAATGAAACAGGCTATAAGATGTGTACTGGAAAAAAAGATATCGGTGAGAGAAGCAGCTGAGAGATATGACGTGCCGAGAAGCACCCTTCAGGATCGGATATAAGCTGTCGGTAGTGGACAAGAAGCACAGTTCAAGCCAACACTAGGGAGATATGAACATACCTTCTCAGAAAATCAATCACTGCAATTATATAACCATGTCAAAGACCTCGATAATCGCCTGATGCTGCTGACCAAAGTAGAGTTTTTGAAATTGGCATTTCACTTTGCAGAACGTTTAAAAATACCTCATAGGTTCAATAAAGAAAAGAAAATGGCCGGCAAAGATTTTTATTATAGCTTCATAAAGAAATACCCAGATATTGCTCTCAGAAGTCCAGAGTCAACCAGCATTGCAAGAGCCGTTGGGTTTAATAAACCACAAGTCTATCGGTTTTATGATCAGCTCCACCAACTACAAGATAAATACAAATTCCCTGCCTCCAGAATATACAATGCTGATGAAACGGGGGTCTCCACTGTACACAAGAATGAGAAAGTTATTTCTACTAAGGGAAAAAAGCAAGTTGGCAAGTTGACTTCTGGTGAAAGAGGACGAAACATTACATTGATGTTTGCTATGAGCGTGTGCGGCCATTTTATACCTCCACTTTTTATTTTCCCGAGGAAAAGGATGGATAAAAATGGTCGTTTGATGATTGGAGCTCCACCAGATAGCATTGCTATTCCACACGAAAGTGGTTGGATGAATGGTGAGATATTTTTAATGTGGCTCCAGCATTTCAAACAGCACGTACAGCCTTCGAAGGAGAACCCTGTCCTTCTGATTCTCGATGGACATGGAAGCCATAAAGAGTTGGCAGTGATAGAATTTGCTCGAGCTAATCACATCCATATGATTAGCACTCCACCACACACAACACACAAAGTGCAACCTCTGGACAGGGTATTTTTCAAGCCGTTTAAGTCTGCATTTGGTTCAGCAAGCGCAATGTGGATGAGACAAAATCCAGGGGCTAGGATCACTGATTATGACATCGCTGCTTTAGTCAATTCAGCTTTCGTTAAGGCAGCGAGACTAGAAATAGCACAGAATGGGTTCAAATGCACAGGGATTTATCCATTCAATAGGGAAATTTTCAGTGATTTGGATTTTTTGCCATCATTGATGACCAATATTGAACAGGAACCAGCTTTTTCTGAAGAGACAGTCGTGGGATCACAGTTATCAACTAGTTGCAATCAGCAGAAATCCAGATGCTGCAATCAACAGTCATCCTCTAGTGGTACCCAGCAGCCATCCACAAGCTGCAACCAGCAGCCATCCACTAGTTGCACCCAGCAGCCATCCACTAGTAGTAACCAGCAACCATCTACCAGTCTTATATCACACCCATCAGCCAGTGGCAATACGCAGCCATCATTTATGCCCGCATCAACGTCAGAAATTACAGAATCAACTGCACCTGCTACTGTAAATGAATTGCTTAAGCAGTTGTCCCCTCTTCCCGATGCATCCAAGAGGCGTCTTGCAGCGCGTTCACGAAAAACACAAAAAAGTGAGATTCTGACATCTTCGCCCTTCAAAAATGCGTTGGTAGAGAAAAAGGCTGCGACCAACACAACCAAGGCTGCAACCAATAAAACTACAACGAATAAAAGAAAGGCGGCAACTAATAAAGTGAAAACAAAGAAGAATATTCAAAGTTTGACTCAGCTAGAAAGAGACCACGATACAGAATGCATCATTTGTGGAGAAACGTTCGAGGAAGATTGGATCCAGTGTCATAGATGCAAAGACTGGGCGCACGAAGCGTGTGTGGATATTGATCCATCGCTGGCTTACTACTATTGTGACGTATGCAAGGCTAAAGAACGATTTGGTCATCAGTAATTCTATGTCCGGGGCTACCCTCCAAAAATTATTTTAACAAATATTGAAGACTGCTTTTGAGACTTGATTTAAGCTAAGATAATAAAACTATCAGTTTCTAACTTAATTAATATTATAAGATATATGTTTAGTTTAAGTTAAAGTTTAAAAATAAATGTTTATTTCGGTTGACTTTCAAGATATCATGAGTTTTATTTATGTGGCCGAGGCTACCCGACTCTCCCCTATTCTTCAAAACTTCTAGATATACTTAAGTTAAGGACAGTACCAACAAAGAAAGGATATAAAACATAACATAACTTCACGCCTTTGTTACTCAAATGTGTAGGCAGCGGCTGTTAAGCCTCGTCTCGCCGTTATGTTTACGTCCCAAATGAAATAGGTGGCGAACCTATTACTATACCGGGCACAACGTTTTTCAGTCATCGATATTTATCACACATAACTTCCGAAAACAATTTCTAAAAGTCATTGGTGTGAGCCAGTGTCAGGATTTGAACCCGGACCTCTGGATCAGAAGCCGTGTGCTCGACCACTGGACAACGGAGACTATATTCACGGGAAGCGGGCACAAATTAAAATGTGTCCACTTCTACCCAACGGACGCGTGCACTTGCTCACTTATTGAGTGAAAGTGAGCTGAGAATGCGCCGGTACACTTGTCAACGGGATTTGATTGATTTTCATTAGTAAGTGTAATTATGTACAAACTTGCACTTCATCTTTAGAAACTGGGTTGTTATTGCGATGTCTTTGTGTGCGTGTGTGTATTTGCGTGTATGTACTTGTGTGTTAACATCTTGGCACTATATAAAATATTTCTGCAAGAAACAGATCTAGATTAATTTTATAAATGTTATTTTTAGAATGATTTGTTATGATAATAATATGAGTATAATGGTTCATCATCATCATCATCATCATCATTGCTGTGTGGTGCCGGCTTAGAATACCGCCACCCCATCTCTTCCCGTGGGTGTCGTAAAAGGCGACTAAGGGAAAAGCTAGAAGAATGGGCAGCAGCATTCTTTCTCAAGACACTACAGCCTACTGCGATCGCCAACCCGCCTGCCAAGCGTGGCGATTATGGCAAAAAACCCCCATGATTGCGCGGACCGGCAGTTGTGGCGCTCTATGGGGGAGGCCTATGTCCAGCAGTGGACCTCAAAAGGGCTTATGATGATGATGATGATTTTTTAAAGGAAAAATGCAAGTTGAAGGTTGATGTAGCGACTAAGAAGTATGTTAAGATGGTTTGGTCATGTTGCAAGAATGAATGAAAGCCGACTGACTAAAAGAGTGTATGAAGCGAATGTAAGTGGTAGGGTCGGGATCGGGAGACCAAGACCACCACGCCCGAACAAATGGTATGTTTCAAAAAAGGAAATATGCGTAGTACCCAAAACTGACGTGAATGTATGACTGTGGATGAAGCGAAGGAAGTGTGTCAGGATCGTAGCTTGTGGAGAGCCAAAGTTAGTTTATGCATGTATGTAAGTATTTTTGTTGTTTTTAAACATATTAATGAAAGGGCCAACTAATGTTTTTTAGACTTAATGCTAGAAAAAGTAGTCAACGTCTCACAATTCATGTTTTCGATGAAATATATGCTTGTATGAATAATATATTTATTTAGTTATTGTTAATTATTACAAGTAGCATTTGTATACGAAAGCTATCGATGTCTCACTTTTGGAGAGGGAAGGCAGACAGACTACGCTATAAATACTGGGTCTTCCCCACTATACACGGCATTGCTAGGGGAACACTTTCACACACTGCTGCCATATCTGCCATATAATAAATAAAAATATGCAGATTAAAATACGAACTGCTAAGAATAGTATAAAATTACTGATACTAAAAAAATTCCGATGATTCACAGTTCAAAACAAGTCCTGCCAAGGTCAAGCCGGGTGAAAAACCACAACTAAAAAAACCCCTACTTTTTCAAGTTATTTTCGACCACAAAGGCTATTATTAATTCGAAATTTATGTGGGTTTTCTTATACTTTGAAACTAAACAAAAAAATATCTGAAAATACTTTCTACAACCTTGACGTGACCTTTCCTGTTATAAGGAAGTTCGCAAAAGATAAAAACGGACATAAGAGCCTGGGATTTTTAATATCTTCACACTTTTGACACGCAAAGATTCTGAAAATGCTTAAATTCAAATTTAACTCGGGATATCTGAACTAGAAGACCGAATGATGAACACTTAGATCATCAAGTCGGGGTACGAGTAATAGTCAGCATTACGTTGAATCTTCAAATCTTCTTGTGTCTATATTTAAAATTTGTTTAAACTGTTGTGTTTTATGAGACGCGTATACAAAAACATAGACAGACAGAAAATATCACTAAAAACTTGTTGTTTTGTATTCCCTTTCTTTCTGTAAATTTAATAAGAACTGCCACTAGCTTTTCTCCTACCTACCTGAGCACTATAAACGTTACTTTAAATGGAGATAATAGATTAAAGCTATATAACAAATAAACTAACATTAATTATAAATTTCATTTTAACCAGTTTACATGCGAACTTTGTTTCGCGTAAAAAGTAATGAAATAAATATGGTCATTGTGGCATATCCCTAAAAGACCCTATAGACACGCACCACCGCGGTAGTACATTATTTTGATCTAGCACTTCAACCAGCGTTTGTAATAAAATTTCTGAATATCAAATATTTTTTTTTTATACAATGCAAAAGCGGACGGATGTAGGAGTCGAGGACGGCCAAGACACACATTCCAAGACCAAATAGAACGTGTTCTCGAGGAAGGTGATGTTAAGACCCTCAAAAACCGACGCGCGTGCATGAAAAGAGTTATGAAAGTCAACGAAGCGAGTGAGGTGTGTAAGAATCGTGCCCTATGGCGCTCTGTTCTCTCTGCCTACCCCGCAAGGGATTTGGCGTGAAGTTATGTTTGTATGTATGTATGTAAATATTTTTACATTTTCTTTTTGACATCATGCATGAACTATAAATACCAACCACCCCGTTGACACCCTCTATCTATTGAAAAACCACATCAAAATCCGTTGCGCAGTTTTAAAGATCTAAGCATTTATGGAGACAGACAACTACTTTGTCCAACTTTGTTTTATACAAAACAGACAGCGACTTTGTTTGTCCAACTTTGTTTTATACATTTTTTTATAATATGAAAACGACTTTGTTTTATACTGTGTAATGATATATAATAAACAAATATTTGTGTAACAAACGTCTACCCAACATTGGGTAACTCAATACAGAAGAAGGCCTCTAAACAAGCCGGTCCTATCAAAGTCTCGTACTGACGTTTATTGGCGGATGCTGGACGCAATCAAATGGACCAATCAAACATATTACGATTCACAATTTCTAATTAAGATGTGGCACAGGCCTATATCAATCTATTTGAGTAACAAGGATTAAATATTTACCAAGGCGAATGAGATATTACTTATAGTAGTTATAAATAAAATTAGTAATGCTTGTATTTCGTAATTAGATGTCGTACGGTATATGCTCTAGAAAATGATGGTTTAATATATGATAATAAAATCTTGCACACTAAGCGCCCTCTAGTTACAATTTATGCAACTAAATGCTTGTGTTATAGAACTAACGGATACTTATATACTTTTTGTGTAAATACATAAAACAATGCATAGAAATTAACAGACGCCATACAAACATTCTGTTTTTTATGAGAGAGCAAACGAGCATGCGTGTCACCTGATTGTAAGTGACCGTTGGGTTGCCGACGTTTCAGGGAGTAGGGTGAGAAAGGGAGGTGGCGTCCGGATACCTCTCTCACCAAACGAAACGCGGCATAAACCACTTTACGTCGATCTTCTGAGAGGTCGTGGTATTTCAGTGGTCGAGCCGGCCCATTCGTGCAGCGAACTGCTTGGCTCTACCACAGTTGAGCTAGTCTTCATGCAATATGAGTGGAACAGTAATCTTTTTGGTAGTAAAAATGTATAAAGAGTAAGAAGTTCGCGCGGTAAGCGGTCAGTAAAACATACTGGCCTAGTACAAGTCAGGATAATTCCTCCGAACTAATCTAGTACATCAAAGATTGCAGATTTTTTTATAACTTTTTCACTAGAAGTTATAGATAGCGACTATAAACCCTCGACTCGCCAAATTTTTCAATAAGCGGAACAGCTCATGGAAACTTTTGCAATACATTGCCCATAATGTTGCCTGTTTTTGATATTTGTCACACATGACTTCCGGAAAAGAATATCATTGATCGCGTTTTGAATTTGAATGAACTCTTTACAGAGATCATTTTCACGAGGAAATTGGTAAAGAGTTCGAAACGTCGGGAAATAAATGGAAAATAAGTTCTAAATAAACGCGATATAATTCATAAAAAGTTGTTTCAATATTATGAATGTGATTCGCGAAAATATAAAATAAATTCCGAAAATAAGTCATTGGTGTGAGCCCTGAATCTATTACACGAAATTTTTATTCAAAAACGGGTCCCTCGACTACTGGACCACAGATAGAGCACAGACGAATTCGTTCTGTGCGTTATTGACCTTTTCAGATATTAATTGCAACTGCTAATTAATTATTTAAATTATTAAAGTATTTACATAATTTATAAATAGAAATCTCCATCGTTCATTTTCAATATAGATTTATTATGCGACTTATATTCATATATTTGTTTTAATTATTGAAAAAATGATTATACATTTAAATGCTAATCCGTTGTAAGTGATTTGTCAATAGAACAAGTTATCTGACTGTATAAATTAATATATTAAAATGCATTGAAATGATTGGTGAGATGTATTCCAATTTTATGAACTGCGTTACAATACTTTCAGAAATGTCATCAAAAAGAAGAGTGGCGTTAGGAAACAGCGTAAATGACGAGTTGGGCAGATTCCTGGGCGAAAAGAATGTTAGCAGGAAAGCTCAGCTACCTATTTATAATGCGGTACTGATTCTAACTCAAACTTTTGGAAGCGATAGTTGAGTATGGCAGAGTTAGCACGAAAGTAGAATAAACGCGGTAGAGAAGAGGAATACCGCCAAAAATTTGCGGAGTGACTCTCGCTGACTGCATCGAAAACAAGGTAGTAGGCCTTCCTTCACTTGAAGACTGTCGTAGAATAAAATTTAACGTCTATCAAATTCTTTTGGGTTAGTATTAAAAAAAATATTTTAATTTGTCTGAACTTTAACTGTAGTTGGCCTTAATCGTTCAAACAGACTAACGAAATCTTCAGATTTATATTACAGCTAATCAATATATCTATATATATATATATATATATATATACAAATAAAATTGAAGTGTCTATTTCTAATTTCGAAATAACTGCTTTATATTACATTCATATGAAAACATATACCAAAATATCGTTTTTTGAAATCTCGTGTCAGGTAATCTCGGAATAGGCTGGAACGATGTTGACTTTACTTTTATTGGCAGGTAGCTGGTGTAACAAGAAGTTACTTAGACTAGTTTTTTTTAGAAAAAATATTTTATTTATTTATTGCTTCAGATGCGAAACAAAGTACGCCGAGTTAGTTAGTATAAAATATATTAGTAGCACACGATTGTAAGCAGTCGTGGTTTTAAAAAGATACAATTGTTGAGCTCGCGTGCCAAGTTTACAGTATTCCCTATCGGGTAACATATCTGGCGACATTAGCACGAGAGGTGTCGCTGTGCTCACTATTTTGCCGTGACCCTTGCCGGTAATGAAGTGATAAACATTGAACTGACGACTGAGGTACCATCTGCTTAAAAAATTCTGAAAAAATAGTACAAAATCCTTTAAATATATACTGGTTGAAGTATCATTATTGATAGGTAAACTTGTTGAGAAAATTTTGTGACAATTCTACTTTGTTTGGTGAAATAAGGGAAAACAATCGCTGTCCACATTTTTGGTTATTCATGTATCTAAAAATCAAAATATAAAATTATTACTGTTGCTGAGTCACATCTGCAAATTTTAATATACATCCATTTCATATATGTGATTGTATTCGATTTTAATAAATCAAATACCTAATTATTTATGGTGAAAGTTTTTTTTTTCAACTTTCAATATTATCTTATACTTAAGTACACACTGACACTGGCTCACACCAATGACTATTCGAAGTTCTTTTCGGAAGTTATGTGTGAAAAATATCGATGACTGAAAACTTTGTGCCCGGTATGGCAATAGGTTCGCCACCTATTCCATTTCGGACGTAAACATAACGGCGAGACGACGCTTATCAGCCGCTGCCTAAACCTTCGGGTAGAAATAGGCGTGAAGCTATGTTATGTTAGTACATTTTCACCAAAACTGCTTGGTATATTGTATCCTGTTGGATAAATTGTTGGTTGGATTATCAATAGATGAACGACTCGGTTCAATTATCGATCTGTAAGCTTAGAACGACTGTAGAAATATTTTAAAACTAGACTACATCAAAGGGCTTACCATTGTATCTCAGATCACATAACATAACATAACATAACTATATAAAAATGTTTGGAATTGAAATGCTCCTTTTGTGTTTTTTTTTATTGTATTTACAATAGCGAATATTGTTGAGCTGGCACTTGAAGAGAGTCGGCCATGAGTTTCTTGCCAGTTCTTCTCGAGAAGCCCTGACGCCGGAACTGGCACTTGGATTCGCTTTCACATTCAATACAGCGTGATGAAAGGGAATTTAAGGTCCACGTATTTTAGACGGATGTAAGTATTTTAGTTCTTTAAGAAGAAAGCACTTTATAAGAATACACTTTTTTGATGTGTTCTGAAGGAAGGTGATTTTAGGATTTTTCGTGCCTTATGGCCCTCTGTTCTCTCTGCCTGCCCCGCAAGGGATTTGGCGTGAAGTTATGTATGTATGTATTTACATTAAAACATTCACACTCATCACCCATATTTGTTGGCATATAAATAATTACTTATGCTGTAGGGATATTAATCATAATAATACTAACCTAAGTACTACAATTCACCAAGCCCTTCAACCTGTCAACTATTCCTCGAGAATTGAAATAAGTTAGTAACTTTTTTATAATCTATTAATAAATCTTAAGAAACAGAACATAAAGTTTAATATTGAGTAGCTTTCTAATAGTTGGAAGCACTTAAACATTTCTATGCTCCCGTTTTCCGATCGTACAAAAAGATAAGTAGTGGTTGCATGCAAAATACTTCACGTTATGATATAAGGATCGTCGGACTGAGAATTATATATGTATAAATAATTTGTGGATGCCACACACGTCGCTTTTATACAGAAGCGCTTCATACGAAGTAGAACAATCATTTAACATAAAATTCAAACTTGTATCACTTCAGTATCTACCAAAGTATATATCGTTTATTTACGTTCCAAATTATAATTTACTACATTAGTGACAGGATTGAAACTTTACTTTTGTATATAGTCACGCCAAATCCTTTGCGAGGTAGGCAGAGAAAACAAAGTGTCCTATGGCACGATTCTTACAAGTCTCATTCGCTTTCATTACTCTTGTCAAACACGCGCGTCAATTTATAAGGCTCTTTACATTACCATCCTCCAGAACTCGCTTTATTTGGTCCTGGGAGATGTGTTGTGGCCGTCTTTAACTCCTACATCCATCTGCTTTTGCAATGTATATCTGCTTAGCTCTTTCTTAGATTTCTTTCAACCCAATCTCTTTCCTTCTTAATACAATATGCTGGGATCTTATAGAATTGATACACATAATATAAAATTTTAACTGCAAAGAGTCACTTCAGACCTAGACCTTTGCTAGGTAGGCAGCTATGCCACACCACTACAACAATCGACTCGATCATGCCTAGTTCACTTCAATACTTTTTCGTATACTAAATAAAATGTAAAAATTGTAAAAAACTGATATAAATATTAATATTTATTTAGTAAAGAAGTGCTAGCTAATTATATTCAAATTAATATGTTCAACTTATTAAAAACATATATATTAAACAGCAAGGCACAGCAAACGAGCAGGCGTGTAACCTGATGTTAAGAGACCCGCGTCGGCAAAGGATACTTGTTTTTTTTTTTTTTTTTATGGGATAGGAGGGCAAACGAGCAGGCGTGTCACCTGATGGTAAGCAACCAACGCCGCCCATGGACACCAGCAACACGTATAGTGTTACTGATGCGTTGCCGACCTTTAGGGGATAGGGGAAAGGAAAGGCTGGGGAAAGGGGGTGGGCCTCCGGGTACCTCTCTCACCGAACGAAACGCGGCATGAGCCACTTTACGTCGATCTTCTAAGAGGTCGTGGTATTTCACCGGTCGAGCCAGCCCATACATGCAGCGAACTGCTTGGCTCTACCACTGTAAAACATATAGTTTTACAGTTGCGTTGTCGACCTTTTTAGGAGTAGGATTGGAAAGCCACTGATGAGTCACTTTGCGTCGATCTTCTGAGAGATTCTAGTCTTTCAGCCGATCATCAGCGGCAGTCATGCAGAGAAACTCTATGTACCTAAATTCAAATTCCTCAACACTCAATAAGAAATCACAGCAGCGCTATACCTTAGTTATCTTTTTATCTCAACTTACCAACCTGTTTTAACAGGTGATAGATAACATCCATGATACTTTTCTACTGGTTTACATAAAATGCCACTATCATGCCTGAATATTTAAAAAAAGGCCACCCATCGCCTCGGAAGCGGAACCCACCCACACCAAATCACGAAGTCCCACTATCAATGTCCAATCTTAATTATGAACGTGGCGATCATCATCTCAAAACATTTCTACCATAAAAGGTCTATAAAGAGTCAACAAAATGTACGCAATATATACTCTAGATTACGGGGCCCATATATACTCAAGATTACGGGGCCCGTCCCGTACAAGTTATGTCACGACTTTGCGCGGACACTTCTGTTCTATAGTATGCGCCTGCGCAAGTAACCAGCACGTGCCGTTCTCGTGTCGCAATCTAGGGAAGTTTTAAAGAGAATCTAGAATAAATTTTATGTTGTTTTGTTATTCCCCTGTCTAATTTTAGTTCTGTGTCCCGTCTCGACGGGTGAAATACCAATACCTCTCAGAATATCGACGTGTAGCGACTCAAGCATTTAATGAGAGAGTCCGAAGGCCTTTCCTTCTTTAATTTCCTATCCTACTCCTTAAAATACAGGCAACGTAACATTATTTGTGTTGCAAGTGTCCATGAGCGGGTCACCAGACGAATATATGTCCATTTGGAATAAAATTTACTAATATTTTCACCTTACTATATATCTTTTTTATGATATATTGTAGCACCCGTATAAGGTTATTTAGGGTACGTTAACAAAATAAAAATATTAGTAATTAAATTAAAACTAAAATAGTCAAGCCATTTTTTTATATTATCTCACTTGGCTATCATGATTTGTTGTTATACATAAGAATGTTGCCATATCCTTTAATTGCAATAAGACAATTAATTCTTTGAACTGAATGTAGTTTTATCTATTATAATATAACAAATTTTAATGCTTAAACTCGTTATTTAGATATATATAAAAATGTGTCTATGGTCCAGTGGTCGAACACCCCGCTTCTGAATCAAGAAGTCGTGGGTTCGAATCCTGGCTCACACAAATGACTTTTTGAGGTACTTTTCGGAAGTTTTGTTTGATATATAAAATAAATAAAATAAAATAAAATAAGCCTTTATTGCTGGTAAACAGAGTTTTAAAATATTTTTAAAACATACTTATAAACTTAAACTACATAGGTGCTAATTTTATTCACTTGACACTCGGTTTTTCCTCCTCTTTCCAGCTTGTCTTCCGACAAAGGCCTCCTCTAAGGCTTTCCACTTGTCTCTACACTTTGCAATGCATAACCATTCTGGTCCTGCTACTTCTTTCAGATCATCTTCCCATCGCTTAATCTGTCTTCCCCTGCTTCTCGTACTGCCCCTTGGGTACCATTCGGTAATAATTTTAGTCCATTTCTCCTTCTTTTCTCTCAGCATATGCCCTGTCCAACGCCATTTCATTTTTCTGCATACTTTTTGTACTTTTTCGAATTTAGTCTTTTCTTGAATTATTTTAAGTCGTATTCTATCTCTTCTTCTAACTCCAAGTACGCTTCTTTCTATCCCGTTTTGGCATGTATTTATTTTGTTTTGTTGCAACTCTGTTAGGGCCCAAGTTTGACATCCATACGTCAGACATGGCAAAATACAAATGTTGTAGACCTTTCGTTTTTCTGACATTGGTATTTCTTTGTTTTTCATTATTTCGCTCAACGACCAGAACCTCTTCCAAGTGTTTGCTATTCTTCTCTCGATTTCTTTCTGCATTCCTTCTGATGGTGATACAAGTTGCCCCAAATATACATACTCTGAAACGTACTCTAGTGGCCGGTTGTTTACTTTGATAACGTCTTTTTGGGAAGAATTACTCATTATCTTTGTTTTATTTATGTTCATCGTGAGGCCCGCGTTTTCACTTTCTTCTGCTAGTTGCTGTATCATTACATTCAGCGTCTTAGGGCATTCAGAGAAAAGGATGAGGTCATCTGCAAATCTCAAGTGAGTCAATTTCTCTCCGTTAACATTAAGTCCAAAATTATCCCAATCCAGTCTCCTGAAGATCATCTCCAGTACCGCTGAGAAGAGTTTCGGAGAAATTGGGTCACCTTGCCGAACACCTTTTTCGATTGGGAATTCTTCTCCTGACCTCTCTAGTTTTATTTGGGCCGTACTTTTTTCATAGATAGATTTTAGAATACGTATGTACTTTCTTTGGACTCCTTGTTGTTCTAACGATTCCCAAATATAGTGATGTTCCAAAGAATCAAAGGCTTTGGAGAAGTCAACAAAACACAACCAGTACAATTTGTTATATTCTGCGTATTTCTGGAGTATTTGTCGCAGCACGTGAATATGATCGACGGTTGAGAAACTGCTCCTAAATCCTGCTTGCTCTTTTGGTTGGTTATCATCGAGGGTAATGGTAAGTCTACAGAGTATAATTTTTGAAAATATTTTGTATATATTAGACATTAAGCTTATCGGTCTATAGTTACTTATATCTCCTCTGTCTCCTTTTTTGTGCAGTAAAACTATTATTGATTTTGTCCAATCATCTGGTATAATTTCGGTTTTCATTATGTCGTTGAATAAATTAGTTAGTTTCGGGACGATCTCGTGCATTGATATTTTAAGGATTTCATTGGTGATAAGGTCGGGTCCAGGTGCTTTACCTAACTTCTGTGAAGTGATAGCTTTTTCTGTTTCTTCCTTCATTATGGGTGGTATAGGTTCATTATCTTCTGTATCGTGGATCTTCGTATTGATGTTCAGTTTATTATTGTTGGATTTGTACAGTTCCTTATAGTATTTCGTAGCAATATTTAAAATTTCAGTTCTTCTGCTAGTGTATTTTCCTTGTTCATCCTTTATGTTTGGCATCCAGTTCTTCTTCGTTTCTAATTCTTTGAACGCTTTCTTTACTCCGCCTGTCTTAATTATGTGATGTGTAAATACGTTTTTTCTTTTTTCCTGTCTATCTGCCCTTATGAATTTATTAATCTTTTTGCTTAATTCTGAAATCTCTTTTCGTATCTCCTTAATTTTGTTACTTTGTAAAAGATTTTTTCTTTCCTTAATTAGTTTACTTGTTTCAGTAGATAGTGTAATTTTTTTGCTTGTATATGACCTCTGAACTTCAGTTTTTAGCAAATTAACGAATTCATTATATGTCTCTTGAATTGATTTATTAAATTCTTTTGTTTCTATTTTATCTAGTTTTCCTTTTAGGTTGTACCTTAATTCCTTCTCATTTCTAATATTCCGATATTGCACTGATTCCATTCCAAATTTAGATTATGAATGTATGACATATCTTTAAACATCTTTGGTCTGTTCGTTGTTATATAATCGATTTCGTTTCTGTAGAGTCCGTTTGGGGAAGTCCATGTCCATTTTTTGTTCTTTTTCTTCTTGTAGAAACTGTTTAAGATACTTAATTTGTTTTCTAGACCCAAGTTCACTAATCGTTCACCGTTTTTGCTCCTGCTACCATGGCCGTATTTTCCCACCGTATATTCTTCACCTTTACGGCATTTCCCAATTTGTCCATTAAAATCTCCCATTACTATTAAATTTTTATGAGCAGTCTCTATAGTTCTTTTTAATATCTGGTAAAAGTGTTCTATTTTTTCTACATCTTCTTTTTTGTGTCCTTCAGTTGGTGAATAAGCTTGAATGATTGACCATGATTCTTTGCTGCCATTTTGTATGGGAAGTTTTATATTTAAAATTGCTATTCTTTCACTAATTCCTTTCAACTCTTCTATTCCTTTCATATACTTCTTTTTTATTAAAAATCCCACTCCATATTGTCCTTTTGTTTCTCCTTTATAGTGCATGATATATTCTCCGTGGTCTTCTATTCCTTCTCCAATCCTTCTCATTTCGCTCACTCCTATTATGTCCCATTTAATTTCTTTGATCGCGGTTTCTAATTCAATAAGTTTCTCAGGGGTTCTTAGTGATTTTGTGTTAAGTGATGCAATGTGTATGTCACTATTGTTATTTATGTTGCGCTTTATTTTACTCTTTTTTATCCTTAGAGGGTGTTGGTCGTTTTCCCCCACGATGACCAGTCGGCTTGGAGGAGGATGAGTTTTTGTTGTTGTGTTTGGTTGTGTTGTTTTATATTGTTGTGTTTTCCGGTTGCCGAGATTTAGTTGCTATTGTTGTTTGTTTGTAGAGATGTTAGTGAGTGAATTAGATCTATTTCTCATGACATCAAATGCGTTAGTTTTATGAGTCTTATAAAATGTGTTGGTTTGCTGTTTTTTAGTTTGAGATTCAGTAGGAGACTGTGGGGACAGCGATATGTCCCGTTTTCTTTTTTCATTTACTGATTCACTCCCCTTTATTACAATCTTGTCGTATTTCAAGAATGCTGTTTTCCCTTTCTTTCTTTCTTCAATTAATTCAGCTTGTAAAGCTTTTCTTTTAGCCAAAACCTCTTTGGGATAATCTTCGGTGACATAGACCTTCACGAGTTCCTTCCTTTTCATCATTATTTCTCTTTTTTTCCATCCGTTTACGAAGGAAACCAGGATTGGCCTCGGTTTCTTACTTTCTCTATTTCTATTCCCAATTCGGTATATATTGTTTATCCCATTTTCAGCGATATTAATATTTAAATCTTTTCCAAATGTTTGCTTTACGTTATTAATTAAGTCCAGAGTTGACTTTTCCATTTCGTCCATGCCAAATATAATTATGTTGTTGTTTCTTTTTTCTCGTTTTAAATAATCTATCTCTTTCTGTTGAGCCTCTAGTTTTAATTTTAAGCTTTTATTTTCTTCTATTATCGCGATTAGTTTTTCGTCCATTCTAGACATTATATTGTTAGTAATAGACTCAGAAAGTTCCCTGGATTGATTTTGCATTTCTAATTTCATATTTTCAAACAGGAGTTGGAATTGAGTGTCCATTATATTAGTTATACGTACAATGGAACGTAATGGTAGAATATGGTAGAAAAAATATTTTTTAGAGCTAGCAACACTGGAATCTTTGTTTGGCGCTGTCAGTGTCTGTCAGCCAAATGTCACAATTGAATACTTATGTCATTAGTCATATGATTCATTGACTAACCTCAAATCTTTGTTACAGTTATTTCTTAAATCCCGTGGTTAACTGCAAAAATTTCTAGTTCTTTATCAGCTCCTCCGTGCTAAGAACTATTTTTTGTTGTTGTTACACTGATTTTAGCTCAATTCGATGGCTGTTAATATTTCTTCACAAGTACAATACAGACACTGATGTTGACACTTCGACGACCGGAACACAACGTTTGATATATATCGAAGAACAAAAACTTTGTCGGCAATAGCTTCGCCGCCTATTCCATTTGGGACGTAAACATAACGGCACTACAACTTCGGTTAAAAAAGGTGTGTGTTTTAAAATATCAGTAATATTTAATTTTAAAGTGAGTATATCAAATCTATTTGTTCACATAGTCAGAAAATGATAGCTAAACTTGTACACAATTCAAACTAGTAACCAAAGAGAGTTTTAAACATAAATGTTTAAAACCTACAAGGTGGAGAAAAGAAAAAAACTTAAAAAAATTATTCTTTTTTCCGGCCAGACTTAATATACATTTCTAAAAAGGTTACATATGAACTCGTATGTGGGTAACAATTTCTGCCGCACACATATGTTGGTATGTGCTGGGCAGAATAATGGTTTCAGTGTAAAATGACGTGAAGGTGCTCGGCCCGCTATGGTCAGGTCACGCGCGTACTATCACTGTTATAACGCTTACTGCTGATGCTACAAACTTTACTATTAAGCACTTCTTGATATTTTTTAATAATTAATATAGTTTTGGCAGTAGAATAGCGAGGTCGTTGTTTGAGTAGGAACACCCCAGTGGTTTGAATCGGTATACCGTCCTGATGGCTGGTTCTGGAGGAGAGATGAGAGTTCGACGTAGCCACCCCCAGCACCCCGGTGGTACCTATAAAAAATCCAATGGGTAAAAAAATACCTCTAAAGCTACCAAAAACTCTACGAAAAGCCGCTCACAGCTCATTTCGTTTGGTAGCACGGGTATCCTGAAGCCCATATCCAAAATTATTACAGTACAATTTAATTATTTGTTTTAAGACCTTTTATGTGTACAGACAAGCATGTTCAGACGAAGTTTTATACCAGTCGATTTTCGTATTGTATTATTAGTGTATTCTAACAAAAATAGTATTTGTTGTAGATTTTATTAAAAAAATATTAGAGAAGAAAAGGTTCATACCATACATATTCATTGTAATCATCGAATTTTATTAACTATCAGACACAAAAAATAATGTCGGATGTATCAAAATTGTTAAGTCTAGTAGACACCAGGAGCGAGTGTGATTGCCGAGCGCTACACATAAGGTAAATGGCTCATACAATTGTTAGAATAGGAGAGGCTTCAAGCCTCTTTTGTTTAGGAAGTGGTCTAATGGGTGAACGTTGCCACCAGCTCGACTTACATGGTGTCAATTATTAAGACGGCCGTAGAACGGTTCTTACAATTACTCAAAAATATATTAATATATAAAATTGACGTGTCTCGCTGTACGTTATTGAACTCCTCCGTAACAAAGAGGATAACAAAAGGGTAGGTCTGAGAATCGGATACTACCTATATTTCATCCCCTTAAATGTCAACGATAGTTTTTTTTTTTTAATTTAGATATATTTTTTTAAGTTTTTAATTAAACCTAAATGTTCACCTGTCCACGATCATCCCCTATTTATCATGTGATTATCGAAAATTTTATTTTTTGGCATGACATCGTTCTCTTGGAACAGGATCCCCGAAATTAAAAATTACTTGGACAAATTGTTTACATGTAGCTGAAAGTTTTTTTTTTTGCTTTTTTGGTTCGATGCATGAGACGAATTATCTAGTCCCAATTGTCGAGCCCAATTTTATTAGTCTTGGACATTTGTCCCGGTAAGATTTGTTGTAATGCAAAATTTGACCTAAAGTTTTATTTAACTAATATCTTTATATCTTATCTCATCACCACATCATCAGCCCTTCGAGGTCCACTACTGGCCGTAGGTCTCCCCTATAGAACGCGACAACGTCCTGTGCCCCTCGCATATATTATCGTCATTAATATCATCTGTGTTTGGATGTCCACTTTTATAACGAAATGCGGCACAAGCTACTTTACGTCGATATCCTGAGAGGCCGTGATAATTCACCGGTCGAGCCGGCCGATTCATGGAGCAACATACGTGGCTCTACTACTGCTACCTACTACAACATACTCTTGGGAATATCCAAAACTAAGCTGTCTGTGTTTTTATAACATCACGCTTCTAATAAAAGCCGGTGTGGCATCTTATGAAAAGAAATAGATTTAAGAATTCTTTAAAAGTCCTAGGTACGCGTATTCCATTTATCAATTGCAACATTAATGCAAGTTAGTTCATTGTGGTTGACAGAGAGCTTACGACCACGCCCCTACAAGATGGGCTTGGCCGTCATGCATACGATATGATAAATTCTCTACAACGGGGTATTGTCACGAGAATGACTTAACTAAAGTGTTATCAGATTTATAAAAAGTAAAAAAATAAAAACATACAACAAAGCTAACAGCACGAGATTCCCATCATTCCTGCTAATGAGTTAGATAACTAACTCTTTGTGATATTTTTCAAGTTATTGAAGTTAATATTTTAAACGTATCATGTAAATATATCCGCTGTCTACATGACCGAATATAAAAAGCGTGAAGTATCAGTCATTCATCATTTTATTGATTTCCTCTCGTCTACCATCTCTAATTTTTTTAAGAGTTCTATTTACTTAAAACATTTTTATTAATTCATTGGAAAGGATAAATCTCCGGATACCTCTCTCACCAAACAAAACAAGGCATGATTCATTTTACGTTGATATTCTATGAGACTGTGGTATTTCACCCGTAGCGCTGGCCCCTTCATGCAGTATCGGCTACAATCAAGCTTGTATAAATCTAACACATAGACTGCAATAATATTTTATTTTATCTGTTACATAGACTATATAATTGATATATATATTATTAATATATATTTCGTTCAAACATCATCATCATCATCAGCCTTTTGATGTCCACTGTTGGACGTAGGCCTCCCTCATATAACGCCATAGCTCAAGATCCTGTGCCTTCCACATCCAGTGGCTGCCAGCAAACTTGACCAGATCGTCGATCCACCTAGTGGGGGGATGCCCTACTCCACGTCGCCCAGTTTGTGGTCGCCACTCGAGAACCTTTTTCCCTCAACGGTTACCGGCTCGTCGAGCGATGTGGCCAGCCCATCTCCACTTCAGCTTGCTAACCTTTCAGGCTATGTTGGTCACGCCTGATCTCCTGCCGATTATCGTATTACGGATTTTGTCCCGCAAAGAGATTCCCAACATAGCCCGCTTCATTGCACGCTGAGCGACTTAGAGCTTGTTCGTTCGTTCAAACAACTCGGAGAAAAATCCACTAACATTTGCAAGTTATTCATAATTGAGTTTTCAAAATTAACTATTTCTCTATACAGAACAGAAACACACAAAGTTTACACTTAAAGGTTTTTTATTATACTATATACCTTTTAGTTCACTTACATAAGTAATAGTGGCTTGAAAATGATAGTTAGACAGTCAATGTATGCAAAGATGGTTAATTAAATTTGCATAGAAATACCCCTAAATTAGTCCTCAGCGGTTACGAAACGGTTATCCAGTACATATTTGTAATCGTATAGATTACTGCAGTACATAATTGTAAATTTATTATACTAAGTTGATTTGTTAAGTGTTTTGAAGTATGTGTTATTTTAACTTATGAAAGCTGGAGTTTGGTATAGCAGAGTGTGTATGAAAGTAGCATAAACGCGGTCGAAATGACAGCACTGCGCAAAATCTGCGGAGTGAGTCTCGCTGACCACCAGGAAAACAAGTTTGTAAGGAAGGAAGTGGAATTGAAAAAAATATCGGTGTAAAAATAAGAAAGTGCATGCTCCGATGGTTCGTACATGTAGAAAGAATGGATGATGCAAGATTGACTGAGCAGATATACAATGTAAAAGCGAATGGATGTAGGAGTCCAGGACGGCCAAGACACAGATTCCATAACCAAATAGCACGTGTTCTGTAGGAAGGTGATATTAGGAGCCTCAAAAATCGACGCGTGTGCATGAAAAGAATTATGAAAGTCAACGAAACGAGTGAGGCGTGCAAGAATCGTGCCTTATGGCCCTCTGTTCACTCTGCCTACCCCGCAAGGGATCTGGCGTGAAGTTATGTATGTGTATATATGAATGTTATATTAATTTGAAGTCGGAGATAATGTTTATAAATATTATATATTGTGTGGAATTTAGTGAACTCAGGATACCTACATCACCAAGCGAAACACGGCATGAGCTACTTTACGAAGATATTCTGCGAGGTGATGCTATTTCACCGATCGAGCTAGCCCATTTAGGCAGCGAATTGCGTAGCTCTACCACTGAAATAAAGTAAGTTAACTTGAATATTTCATCTTTTCGTATGCATGGATCTAAGATGCATTTAATTTCTGCATTACTCAAAACTCGCACCAATGCTCGGTGGTCTTGAAGGTCGAGCGCTCCCTTTGTGATTCAAGATGTCGTGAGATCAAATCTTGGCTTCAATCCATTACTACTTGAAGTTATTATGGAATGTTAGGGGTGATGTATATTGATAGCTGCGAAAATTGTGCCCGACGTAAATATTCGGCTAATCAAGGCTAAACAGCCGCCGCCTACAAGTGCGAGTAGAAAAAGGCGTGAATTCATAAATAAGGGGAAAAAAACATACAGACGACGAGGGTAGTAACATTGCTCCGCTACCAATAATCACAACAAGACAAGAAGTGTTCTAAACTTTATTCTGTACAACTAAAAACAAACAGAGTAACGAATTCAAAATTGAATAACAATAATATTAATTAGAATCCGATCCTGGTGCATTTTTCAATAACAACATTAGAATACAATCTATACATAAACAGTAGCTATTAATGTAGCGAACAGGGTCGGACTTGGTCACGACTCTGACCGCTGCCGCGCCGATTTGGATGCACCCACCACACTACCCGTGAGCTGTCACCGATAGCCGAAACAGTGTGGTAATGCGATCGCTTTCATATTTATTTATCAATTTTATCTCTCACAATATGTGGTATTTTATAACTATCTTCAACAATAAAGAGTTTTAGATAAAATCTTTTAGATAGTATTGAGCTTTGTGTTTAAAATATTGACACATGACCATAGAAACCCCTCTGGTTTAGTCATGTAGTACAAAAGTTCACGCCTTTTTCTTCATAAAGGTGTGAATCGAGGCGTAACAGCCACTGCCTATAACTTCGGGTAACAAAGGCGTAAAGTTATGTTATGTAGAACCTTTTACATAACATGTAGGCCCTTTAACAGGAGGATTTTTATTTACTTAAAGAGCATTACTATAGCATTATACATACATACATAACTTCACGCCGAATCCCTTGCAGGGTAGGCAGAGAGAACAGAGCGCCATAAGGCACGCCTCACCCGCTTCGTTGTCTTTCATAACTCTTTTCATGCACGCGCGACGTCGATTTTTAAGGCTCCTAACATCACCTTCCTCCAGAACACGTTCTATTTGGTCATGGAATGTGTGTCCTGCCGTCCTCACTCGCTTCGTTATATGTACCTAATTATGAGCTTGTGTAACGCAAATACTTTGCTACACTTAAATGTTATTTTTATTTTCATTATGATACAATAAAATATATATAAATATTTTTTTTACCGCTTAAATCTTAAACAACCATTAAGTCCGCTGCACGATTGGGCCGGTTCGACAGGTAAAATACCACGACCTGTCAGAATATCGGCTTAAAGTGGCGTAAAGTGTTCGGAGATCTAATCCCTTCCCATCACTTCACCCCATCCGACGCAACTGTTAGACTATTGGTGTTGCAGGTGTCCAAGTGCGGCGTTAGTTCTTACCATCAGGTGACACGTCTGCTCTTTGGCCCCCTAAACCATAAATAAAAAGAAATAAAACAATAAAACCATATTAAAGTGAAGCAACTAGACTTCGTATAAGTTCACTGCAGCGCAATTTATAGCTCAAATTCCAGCAAATCATAGTTATCATATCATATATGACCACTGGCTCACGATTGTCGCCACAAGCAACTGATAACGTGGACGTTAAGCACCCCAAGTTCTAAAACAGCCAGTATCTAGATTCACGAATGTAATAATTTGTTCATGTGTTGTTCCCAAGCAATAACTGTTATCGATTTTCTTATTAAATTTAATATTTATAGACTATATATAAAATTGGATAAATATTTACAAAAAAAAAAACTTTTATATTAAAAACTCATTGTTATCGTTCTGAAGTGATATTCTTTTGGCACCAAGAATTCATAATATACATACAAAAATCACGTTAAGTCCCTTACAGGAATGGATTCTAACTTCGTCTTTTGACTCGCTTCTTTGACTCTTGTCATACATGCTGGTCGGTTTTTAACTTTTAATAATACATTTACTTGCCTAGAAGTAACTAATTAGTAACATAACATAACATAACATAACTTCACGCCTTTTGTTACCCGAAGGTGTAGGCAGCGGCTGTTAAGCCTCGTCTCGCCGTTATGTTTACGTCCCAAATGGAATAGGTGGCGAACCTATTACCATACCGGGCACAAAGATTGTCAGTCATCGATATTTATCACACATAACTTCCGAAAACAATTTCGAAAAGTCATTGGTGTGAGCCAGTGTCTGGAATCGAACCCGGACCTCTAGATCAGAAGCCGTGTGCTCGACCACTGCGCCACCGAGACTATTACTAATTATTATTACTAATTAGTAATTTTTGGATTTTTTAAATGTTTAATGTTTGAAGACATTTTTAAAGCGTTTAATAATGTTGTACATTAAATTGACTTATCACTTAGGGTTCAGCCAGCGTTTACAATTATCTCCAAAACTCGAAAATTATCACTTTTTATCCCCTATATAAAGGACAGATTATACATACAAACCTGCTGAAACTTTCTGTCTATAAAAAACACACATAAAAATCTGTTGCGTCGTTTCAAAGATCTAAGCATATATAGGGATAGACAGCGCAAATCGGCTTTGTTTTATACGATGTAATAATGATAATTATTTTGCTTTAAAAATATCACTATACTTATAGACTATTACCTAATCATCATTTGCCTTTTAAGGTCCACTGCTGGACAGGCCTCCCCATAGAGCGCCACAACTGCTGGTCCATTCACTCATGGGGGATTTTTGCCATAATCGCCACGCTTGGCAGGCGGGTTGGCGCTCGCAGTAGGCTGTATTTTGTTGAGAGAGAATGCTGCTGCCCATTATTCTAGCCTTTTCCCTTAGTCGCCTTTTACGACACCCACGGGAAGAGGTGGGGTGGCGGTATTCTAAGCCGGCGCCACACAGCAATTACCTAATAATAGATAGCAATATCGGTTACTGTTACAAAAATATCAACAGTAATAACAGTTATCATATTTGGTATTATTATTTCTTTTTTTATATATAACTTTTCTTTGTATGCGACTCTAAAAGTTTCCCATAGATAAATCCAATTGATTTAGGTTTATTATTTTACTGATATTAAGGTCGTAAACATTATATGCGAAATAACGACCTATAGACAATACTGCCGCATTACTAAAATGATTTATCTTAGATAAATATCAACCTTCAAATACTTTTGTATTTTTTTTATATATTTATTATAATACATTATATTACTTGAACTATTATATCGTAACAATCATCAAATGAAATCACTCATAAGTCATTGGGACTTATATTTAGATGCAGATAGTCACTTAGGTAGGTAAGATAAATTTGTTATTGTAGACTAGATCACATCGCTTGACGAGCCGATAACCGTTGGGGGAGAAAGGTACTTAAGTGTCCACCGCAAACTGATCGACGTGGAGTAGGATCTCCCACACTAGGTGAAGTGATGACCTAGTCAAAACTGCTGGAAGCAACTGGATGCAGATGGCACAGGATCACGAGTTGTGTCGTTCCATGTAGGAGGACTATATCCAACAGTAAATATGTATGATAATGATGATGAATAATGGTGATGATAAGACGAGGTTTTAATCACGGCTTTTTTTAAATAGTTTAATTCGGGGAATTAGAAGAACTGATGATATAAAACAGAATTAAATTTTACATACAGTATCAGAATAGAATAGAAGCCTGGTTTTATATTATGAAATAATTTGTAGCTACTTAAATAAAGGACTTCAATATAAATATTTAAGTTTAATATAGTTATTACCTTGCCTTGGATTAGGTATTCTTGTACAGTGGCTATTGATACCGACACCTGAGCAGTGGTCGGTGAGTTCTTATAGTAGGGGAGCCCGTACCGCTAAATTTTCAGTCACTAAAGCGTCATGGAGAACGATTAGATTGTGAAGATTTAGGCCAAACATTAATAATTTATGTTTATTTTCCCAATTTAATGACTGGAGCGTGTGCTAATTTTCGATTCACGGTGTTTACCCACTTTGTTTTTCCAACAACCGAGAGATATTATTCTGACGAGTAATTAGGGGAAAAAGTTATTCGAGCGTGTCAGATATTTGAAGGGAATATTTAGAAAACTCAAAAAAGTGTCCTATTAAAAATTTCTTACGATTTGGATTTGGAAACAGAGGCGCGGAGTTTCAATCCAGTTCTCAGCAGCTGTACGCACCACACTTTATTTATGGTTTAAGCTACATCGCCCCATGAAAATCGACAGGTTATTGAAATATATTCTGTTCTGTATGTATTTAACTTACCTGGCTTTAATCTGACGCGCTCGAGTTTTTCAGAGGGTTGATTTTTTTTTTACTAATCCGTGAGCTGTCCTCAGCAGACAGTTTCTTTTCCACATATGGCACAGTACAAAGAAACTTAACCTTTTTAAAAAAAGAACTTGAAAAAAAATAGATCCAAGAAATAATTAATAGTAATAATTATATACCATATAGAGCAAAGTTGCTAACCATTTAGTGAATTTGTATGCATTTTTCTGCTGACAAATACGAAGGAAAGAATAAACAGGTCCACACCATTGCCTAGGTGAGAATAAATATATTCGATTTCAGGCGATTGCGTGAAATAAAATTCACTGATTTATCGATTTATTTTTATTAGAATTTACAAATCGATAAACAATATTGCAAATTTTATATCCGATATGGTCACTTGACTATTAGTAGAATTCAAAAATTATGTTTACATTTTTATTAAAATTTTCATTAATGACAATCATCATTAAAAATTCTTCAATGATTTGTAATAGTTGTAAGTCCTTTTGTGTACAGCAATTTATGATAGTATTATTAAATGTATACAAATAAAGATATATATATATATATACGAGTAAATTAAATTTTATTTGAAGATTTAAAACATCATCATAAACAGATACCGTTAAATGGTTTGGAATATTCGATGGATAAATACATAAACCATCTGAGGATGTTAGCAGGTAGTGTGACTACACATAATTAATCGTAATTAAATTAATAACTAACGAGTTTGTATGTATATTGCGTTTACATGTCCGAACTGCTTGACCAATCACGCTAACTTTTTTAAAGATATTTTATTCAGTGCAAAATAAAAGACAGAACTCTGAAAAACTGTAGTCATTTTATTTCCTTTTGCTCTTACACATGTATATTACTTGGCTCCTCTGATATCTGAAGGTGCGTAATACGTCAAAAATATTTAGTAAAAATATGTATTTTAAAATACATAACTTCAAAGAATATTTTAATACAGTAAAATTTCATATATTTTTATTTTTTATGAAATGTTGAGTCTGAAATGAAAAGTTTTAACAGTGGTAGAGCCAAGCAGTTCGATGCATGAATGGGCCGGCTCGACCGGTGAAATACCACGACCTCTCAGAAGACCGACGTAAAGTGGCTCATGCCGCGTTTCGTTCGGTGAAAGGGGTACCCGGAGGCCCACCCCGCCTCCCCCGTCCTTTCCTATCCCCTATCCCTTAAAGGTCGGCAACGCTACAGTAACACTATATGTGTTGCTGGTGTCCATGGGCGGCGTTGATTGCTGACCTTCAGGTGACACGCCTGCTCGTTGGCCCTCCTATACCATAAAAAAAAAATGTTTTTATATGTTTGATTAAACTTCACAGCTCAACTTCCAAACCATGTTGTTGAAATGCAAATAGAATTTAAAGACCAAACAGCGAAAACGACGCCACGCCCGTTGCCACCACAGCAAGTGGTACATGTAGCTTACGACCAATCACAAACAATAGGTAATTCTAAAATTCAATTATCAAAACAATAAGAAAGCCTAATATATCGATGACCGATAACTCTGTTCCCCGTGTAATGGCAATAGGTTCGCCACCTATTACCATTTGCGATGAAATGTAACGATTCGGCGACTGGAGGCTTTAACAGCCGCTGCCTAGACCTGCGGCTAGAAAAAGGTGTGAAGTTAAAAATTGCTGTTTAAAAATTGATCATTATAAAAAAAATATCAAGGCCATATCATGTCTCAATAACTGTTATATGTTCAGCATGCCTATCTACTAGCAAAATATACAAAATAACATTTACTCACAATTATATTCAAAAATAAAGTAAAAAGTAATACTTTTTTATTTATTTACAGGAACACCGTCTCCATATATGTACAGAAAAGGCAACTCACACGTTTTCGGGTCAACTGACGTGAGCGTAACAGGTCATTTTGACATGACATTATCATACCTTAATTTACAGTGGTAGGTGGCTAGCTTAAGCACCCCACTTTAGAAACGAAACATAGAGGTTCGATTCCTGGCAAAAAATAACTTCGGATACTTTTCTTGTAACTAATAAATGTCTGGCAATAGACCCGTTATTATAACATTTTGGAGACAAAACATTTCGTCAACGACTACTGCTGCCTACACCTTCGGATATAATACTCGTGAAGTATATTAAAATGGTAAAATATATTAAAAATCAAAACCTTTTCAGGTCCAGTCGTGAAAGCAGATCCATCAAAGAAAGTGGTTTACCTGGATGATCTTAAGGAAGCTCTGAGTGATTTGGAAAAAAGATTGGTTCAGAAGAATTATAATTATTATCCTGCTGTTATAAGTAAACAACGCTTTTTTATTTTATTTATTAAATTCACGCTTTCGTACTATGAGGTGTAGACATCATTACTTTGTCCCTGAGTAACTTATATAACCCCTTAATGCTCATCAGAATAGGTTTATTCAGTCATTTGACACGAATAAACACCTGTAAGTTTTTCCAAAAAGTTGTTGACCGTAACTTAATCTCAAGATCTCGCAATCAAAAGCGCAGTATTGAACCACTAAATTAAATAAAACATAACATAACTTCACGCGTTTTCTACCCGTAGAAGCAGGCAGCGGCTGTAAAGCCTAGACTCGTAATAAATTCCGAAAATAATTTCGAAAATTAATTGGTATGAGCCAGGACTCGAACCCGCGTCTTCTTGATTCAGATGCGGGGTGCTCGACCACTGGACCACCGGGACTAAATATATGCATAAGTTAAATATAAGTACAATGTAGGTATACATTTTTTTTGGAAATAATTTATCTATTTATTTCTTGGATTTTCGTGAATCACATATATTCATATACATTATATCGCGTTTATTTAGAACTTAATTTATAGTTATTTCCCAACGTTTCGAACTCTTTACAGAGATTCATTTTTGTTCATTACTCGTGAAAATGATCTCTGTAAAGAGTTCGAAACGTCGGAAACTAAATAGAAAATAAGTTCTAAATAAACGTGATATAATCTATAAAAAGTTGTTTCAATGTTAATAATTTATCTTCTTTCAGATACAACTCCTTGCCCTAGCGTTCCTAATATTCAATATTTTCCCAAAAATAATATGAATGGTATTCTAGGTATATTGCAAAAAGGTAATTTTCTATTCATTATTACATTTTATTATAGGGCAAAAAGCACGCGGGTCACCTCATAGTAAGCAACTACACCTACAACACAGATAATATTACAGTTGATTACAGTTGCGTTCCCCAGCCTTTAAGGGATTAGGGTGAAGAGAATAGGCGATGATGAGAAGGGATTGGGAAGGGGCATGGTTTTCCGGATACTTGTATCGCTGAAAAAATCGCGACATATGTCACCTAACGTCGATATTTTCCACTGTTAAAATAATATATTTGATGACCATTTACCCAGCGTCACAGTTAAAGGCCATCTTGAAATGGTAAAACAAACGACTGCTGATACCATTGGACGGGTTCGAAATCCGAGTAAAAATATTTATTAAGAGTGTGGAACTGTAAAAGTGATTGCGTTTAGTAGCTTAGCTAGAAAAACTAAATAGCGTATTAGGGAATTTTATTTGTTTATTTTTTTAGTTTTTATTTTATTCCAACAATTTACCGAATTAATTGATAACTTTTTTTCTTTATAATGTGCTAGTAATACTATTGTTGATGTGCATTAATAATATTATAGTTAATTATACTTAACTTTCAGCGGTTGATATTAAGGCTGAGCCGGGCGATGATAATTTAGATTGGGTACAAATAAAAATTCCAAAAAGTTTTTGTACATGTATTTTTATTTATCGACACACACATTCCACAACTTACTATAATAATATGTAATTTTTTGAGTCCTTTTAAGATCGCAGTTTTATTTTCACTACAACAGTCGCAATTTTTTTCGAAAATATTTCCCTAACTGGATTAATTATTAGTTTTTTGGACTGTCTCGTTTAAACAAACAAAATTAATCTACAAAATGAGGTCGTTGAGAAAAATCTAAGGACTCGCTGACCGGAAACGGAAACAAACTTATGTGGAAAGAGGGTGGGTTGACAAATATTGTCGGTGTAAAAGTTAGATATAGAAAGAAGAAAGGCCCAGCACACGCTGGAGGTCTGCCCGGCGTGGGTGGCCGAGCGCCGAGTCCTGGTCGACGGGATTGGGCGAGACTTGTCCCCGCCGGCGTTGGTCGCGGCAATGTTGGCGGGCGAGGAGGAGTGGAGGGCTGTTGTCTCCTTCTGCGAAGCTGTGATGCTCCAGAAGGAGGCCGCCGAGCGGGGTCGGTAGAGAGCCGATCCCGCTCGAAGGCGGCGGCGGCGATCACTGAGTTCGCCGCCGCCGCCTTCGAGCGGGATCGAGGGCGTACACCCCGCGGGTGCGCCCGGGTCGCGGTCCGGGAAGGATGACCCCCCGATGGGGCCGGGGAGGGTCGTCGGGGGCGCCGCCGGCCGCGCGCCTCTTTACAGCACGCCGTCGGGGCCGCCCCGCCCGGGTGAGCTTCCCGAAGCTCCCCGAGGATGAGCCCACCCTCGTGACAGAGGGTGGGCGACGGCGGGGTGGACCAGAGGGCCGATGCACTGTCCTGGGCCACCCCAACGCCGGAGGAAGGCCGCCGCGAGGTTTTAGTGGGTAACCCTAGGGTTCTAATCTAATCCTAGGATTAGATTGCAGTTTACTGTTTTGGGAGTCCCACACTACCCCCTGCCGTTAGACGGGTGGTGGTGGTGGTGGGTGACTAGAAGAGACTTGGCGTGAAGTTTTGTCTAAAAATACTCTACTTTACTGTGGTAGCACAAAACCATAAATTATATTGGAATTACTACCACGGTTCTTGTTATTTATACATACATACATACATAACTTCACGCCAAATCCCTTGCGGGGTAGGCAGAGAGAATGTTGTTATTTATTCTGTGTCTTATTGGTTTGCCTTGTACTTGAACAATCTCTTTACTATATTTTATATAAATCGGTTAAATGATACATACTGAGGACTGTTAGTAGGGTCTGGTGGGATAGACACTTCTATCTAAGTAATTGCAAAAAAGAAAATTGACTATTTTATAAGCTTTTATTTAACTTGCACTGTATGTATGTATGTATGTATGTATGTAAGTATGTATGTTCGGTGGAATCTTGTAACTCAATTTTGAAGTAGATACCTTCAACCGATTGAGCTGAAATTTTGTATACACGTTTACCTTGGATGACAATGCATGATATAATGTATGACATCATTCTATATCCAATATGGCGGACGAGCCAAGATGGCGGAATGGATATTTTTAATGCATTTCTGCAATATGGGTATCAAATGAAAGGGTTTATTGAGTGTAACTCAAAATATAATATGACGTCATTCTAAATCCAATATGGTGGAATATCCAAGATGAAGGAATATATATTTTAAGCTTTCGTACAATATGGGTATCAAATGAAAGGGCTCATTGTAAGCCACTAAAAAAATAATGTGACGTCATTCTAAATTCAATATGGCGGATCATCCAAGATAGAGGAACAGTTTTATTTAATTCATTTCTACAATATGGGTATCAAATGAAAGGGCTTGTTAATAGTAGCTCGAAAAATAATGTGACGTCATTCTAAATCCAATATGGTGGAATAAATATTTGCGTTTCTACTATATGGATATCAAATGGCCCTTTCATTAAAGAGTTATATGAGAACTTCAAAAACTATGTCTCGGTGGTTCAGTAAACTAGCCCGCTTCTGAATCAGGAAGTCTTGGGTTCAAATTTGGCCTTACACCAATGTCTTTCGAAATTCCTCTCGAAATTCATGTGTGATAAATATTTTTGACTGACCACTTTGTGCTCGCTGTATGGCAACAGTGGTAGAGCCCAGCAATTCACTGTATGAATGGGCTGGCTCGACCGGTGAAATACCACAACCAGCTCACGCCGTGTTTCTTTGGGTGAGAGAGGTATCCGGAGGCCCACTCCCCTTCCCCATCCCTTCCTACTCCCATATCCTATATCCTACTCCCTTAAAGATCGTTGAGACGTAAACATAGCGGCGAGTCGAGGCTTAACAGATGCTGCCTACACCTTCGGGTAGAAAAAGGAGTCGAGCTATGTTATGTTATTAATTAATGTTATAAACAAATTAGAATGTGTATGAATATTAAATATATCATAGAGTTTTCAATATTAGCGGCTACATGTTAGTGGCCTGCTTGTTTGGGCGGTGTCAGTCAATCTGTTGTTTACTATTCAGTCACTGATGCCAAATCACCATGTCAAGATACAGGGTTAAGCGACGCGTCCAAATTTATAATCAAAATGAGTTAGTGCTAACATTGAGAACCTTACGACCACTTTACGGCTGAGGCGGTAGTCCATCACAGTCGACGGCTTTCCGTTGACCTATTTTTTAATAGTTAACAGTGTTTTAATTGTGGTCAGCCACGCAATCTGCTGCATGAATGGGCCGGTTCGACCGGTGCAATGCCATGCCCTTTCAGGATACCGACGTAAATTGGACAGGATTTAATAACTTTAACATGATTGCTACACTAACGGATTTTAATGGTGTTATAGGTATTATTAGAATTAAACACAGTGGATGGTGGGAACGAACTATAACTTTTATTTCAACTCACTCCTATGTTACACTTAGGTCGGCAAGTATAGAGTACTGATTAAAACAACAGATGGCGTTACACATCACAAGTAGTTAAACATATTTTGTTATTAAACAACAGTCCCACATAACAAAATTAAGCTGCAAAATCAACAAATAAGTAACAAAAAAATTTGTATACTTAGGCTCGAAACTCTTTGCTGCTGGTCAAGCATACGTGGCCTTAAGTAGGGAAAAGACTTTAGGAGGTCTCCTCATTGAAGAGTTGGACTGTTCGAAATTAACCGGCAAACGACCTTGTAACAATGATGCTTTGAATGAGGTGAAGAGACTGAGAAATTTACCCAGCGATAACTAAAAACTTGAAAATAATTTAAAGAAAAAAACTTTTTTAGAGAAGCTTTTATTTAAACGCTCTAAAAAGAATAAAATAATTTTAACCTTATACATTTTAACTATCAACTTATATCCTTATTATATACAATTTATGTGATAATAAAAGCTTGTCGCTAGGTTTAATCCAACCCTTCCCCCCTCCTCTTCCCATCCCAATTCCGACCCCTTCCATTTCCCATGGAAAGGGCCGGCAACGCAACTGTAATACTATATATGTGTTCGGGTGTCCATATATATGTTATAAACCAAAAAAATATATTTGGATAATGCGATCCGTCAAAGTAATCATTAAATCTAAAAAAAATATTCTAGATGGTTATGGATAGCCACTGATAGGTAATTAAACCTAGCGACAAGCTTTTATTATCATATAAATTGTATATAATAAGGATATAAGTTGATAGTTAAAATGTTTAAGGTGAACATTATTTTATTCTTTTTAGAGCGTTTAAATAAAAGCTTCTCTAAAAAAGTTTTTTTCTTTAAATTATTAACTATTTAATAGAAAAAATGCATCGTATGATCATTGTTCACAATAAAAAAAAATAGTTGCTATAATGATACATTATTTAACTATCAAACAACAAACAAAGAATTGTATCAATCAATTACTTTTGATTTAGTAAGTCGTTTAGTGCTGACCTCTACCTCGGAGGCGCAACACTAAAACTAAATAGAACCTTATTTATGGTTTTCATTCGAAGATAATTCCATATAATATTATTAACTCATCGACGTTAAGTCAGCGGTCGACGTTATGAGTGTTCGCTATTCATAGTCCTGTCAACAGATTACTATTTACTACTAGCTGACTCGGCGAACTTTGTTTCGACTCGAAAGCAAATAAATAATAGTTAAAAAAAAATAGTAGCCATTGCAGATATGAGCCGGAATAAATTGACAAACAGACAGACAAACAAAAATTGTAAAATATGTTTTTACTTATTTTTGGAGTCGGTGCCAGCCTAGGTAACGTACTCGATTGTGTTGCATCGACTTCAATAAAGAGGTACAATTGTAATTATTTTAAAAGTTAAAGATTTCTTTATAAAAGTATTACATTTTGTATATTGTATTAAGTATACAAATTAGTAAGTTTCTTTATGTATCGCTTTTTAGTTGTGAAGGTACTGTTTTCATTTACTTAAAGACTTTGTAGTTATGTAGTTTAAAAGTCGGTTTACCTTTTTTTAAAGTAATTTTATTATTGACTACTTAATACATGAATTATTCATACAAGCTACATCAAAATCTGTTGCGTACTTTCGGAGTAATAGCGGAATGTGACTTTGTTAAATAGTATGTAATGATGTTGATCGAGTAAAACATAAAAAACCTATGGTTTTAAACTATGGCTTTAAAAAAACCAATGACTTTTCCAAATTGTTTTCGGAAGCTAAGTGTGATAAATATCGATGACTGAAAACTTTGTACCCGGTATGGCAATAGGTTCGCCACCTATTCCATTTGAGACGTAAACATAACGGCGAGACGATGCTTAACAGCCGCTGCCTACACCCTCGGGTAAAAAAAGGCGTTAAATTATGTTATGTTATATACCTACTTAAAACTAAAAAATGTCGTATATAGTCGTACTATAGATAGTCCTCAAATTATGTAAGTCTGATGAACAGTACAGTTAAACATAGTCCAAGTAGATGACCGCTCAGCTGCCGATCTCTATCTGGACTCCAAACGTTAGCCATTGCAATTAAACTATTAGCTGAACGACCTTTAAGATACAACCTCTTTGTTACAACAAAGACTTTGTCGGATTACTTACTAGTTCGTCTCATGGTGGTGAGTTACACCAAATATCTATTGCTGATCATCAATATCTTGGGTCAGCAATAAGATAAAATCAGTTCATGAGAGATTTTAACAACTTGTCTGTATTGTACAGTATTCAACTTTATTTGTTTGTGAAATAAACAGTACATATATGGTCTCGATGGTCCAGTGGTCGAGCACTCCGCTTCTGGTAATAGGTTCGCCACCTATTCCACTTCGGACGTAAATATAACGGCGAGACGAGGCATAACAGCCGCTGCCTACACTTTTGGGTAACAAAGGCGTGAAGTTATGTTATGTTATATATAAACACAGTTAACACCAGCCAAATCTTTTGACAACACGTTTAGTTCTAAAGGATCGACCCTACTTAGAGTGGGATTTGACGACTCAAAATGTAATCTGTAATTCAATAATAATTACAATGATAGAGTTTCCTGCATGAATGGGCGAGCTCGATCAGTGAAATGCCACGACCTCTCAGAAGATCGTCGTAAAGTGGCCCATGCCGCGTTTCGTTCGGTGAGAGAGGTACCCGGAGGCCCACCTCCCTTTCCTATCCTTTCCTTCTCCGTTAAAAGTCGACAACGCAACTGTAACACAATATGTGTTGCAGGTATCTTTGGGCGGCGCTGGTCATTTACCAGGGCCCTCCTATCCCATAAAAAAATCATAGATAATTTTATTCTAATTTAATCTGTAGTAGGAACAAATTGTAAAATCGTTTTGCATTTTTTAAATAATTTTTATTTAATCGACTAAAATTATATTAATTAGGAACTTATGTTGTTTTTTTATTTTAAATATACACACACTTAACCATCCATTTATGTTAAATATAGATTTATGTGTGTTCTAATGATATGAACGTTCAAAAGCTATAATTTATATCTTATGTTAAAAGCGAAGACCTCATTCCAAATATCTTCAAGGTTATAATTAGTTATTATTGTTACGTTGAGAAAGGCGAATATTATTTTTTGTAAATAGTCAACGTCAAGTTGGTTTAACTAATAAGTACCTACAATAAGTTAGGTATTCTATTCATATCTTGAATTTATTTTGACAAGCGATAACAGTAATTTATCAGTGTATTTTAAGAGCGTTAGAGTCACACAACTCTGTATGAATAGACCTAAGCGACCATGACTCCTCAGAATATCAAGTTATAATTCTCATGCCAGGTTTTTTCGGTGAGAGAGATATCCTCTCCATGCCTTATCTATCCCACTCCCGATTCCCTTTTTATCCAATATTATAGGCCGGCATAACTGTAATGCTATCTGTGTTGCTGGTGGCTATGGGCAGAAGTAGTTGCTTAACATCAGGTAATACGCATATCCGTCTGCCGGTTATTCCATATAATACCAATATTTTTAGTTCAGGTTTTACTACTACTAATAATGTAAGTAATGAACATTTCGGTCTTATCTCACGTCAGATGCATTTATTAGATAAAATAACATATCTTCACGCCTTTATCTACCCCTAGGCAAAGGCTGTTAAACCTTGACTCGCCGCAATGTTTACATCCCAAATATAATTAATGTCTCGGTGGAGCAATGGTCGTAAAAGCCTTAAATATTTTTCTTTTAATAAAATGGATAGGTAATTAAAATATAAACAATTCTGGATCGACAAAATTTCCCATTTTTTCTCGATCACCCCGCTTCTGAATCAAGAAGAAATCGAGATTGTGAGGTCGAATCTCGGCTTGCACCAATGAACATAACATAACATAACTTCACGCCTTTTTGTTACCCGAAGGTGTAGGCAGTGGCTGTTAAACCTCGTCTCGCCGTTATGTTTACGTCCCAAATGGAATAGGTGGCGAACCTATTGCCATACCGGCACAAAGTTTTTCAGTCATCGATATTTATCACACATAACTTGCGAAAACAATTTCGAAAAGTCATTGGTGTGAGCCAGTGTCTGGAATCGGACCCGGACCTCTGGATCAGAAGCCGTGTGCTCGATCACTGCGCCACCGAGACTTTATTGACTTTTACACCAATGACTTCACGAAATAGTCTTCGAAAATTATGAGTGATAAAAACCGTTGACTGACTACATCCTGTCCATTTGTAATTGCGTAAATTAAATCGTCGTTGAGTCGAGACTTAACTGCTGCATAAAGTAAAAAATTTTGTTTTTAAATTTAAAAAAAATATAAATTCTTAAGATATCACTATATCATCTAAATAGATGTAACAAATAAATTATTTTCACAGTGTCGCCAAGGCAGCACTTTGTACAATCTTTTGCTTGTAACAAATTTATGTAGACAAAAGCAATGAATAATCTGTACAAGAATTAGTATTCCTAAAAAGGTAAGGATATACTTTATACAAGACACTACCTTCGGGAACGGAACTGCGCGCGTAAATCAGATTGCACGGACACTACAACATTTTGAACAGTTCGAAGTGTCCGTTTGTTCGCGTTAAGGACGCTAGTATTCAGTACTAACAAATATAATTTTATTTTAACTATAAATGATAGATTTACCAGCCTTAAAGTATCTATGATTAAGGCATTCATTTTTTTCATCCTATGGAACTAGACTGTGTATGGAATATATCCCATGAAATTTTTCTCAGAATGAACAAAAGTCAACTGACCAAAATAG
Source organism: Euproctis similis (assembly GCA_905147225.2). Lineage (NCBI taxonomy): Eukaryota > Metazoa > Arthropoda > Insecta > Lepidoptera > Erebidae > Euproctis > Euproctis similis. The sequence continues at coordinate 10,440,433 of LR990122.1, forward strand.
TATACGAAGCGAATTTGATTGGCAGAGTCTGGGTTTGGAAACCAAGAAGGAGCTATCACGACCAATAAATTGGTATGATCAAAAAAGGAAAACAGCGAAACTGACGTGAATATATCTCAGATATATGACTGTGGATGAAACGAACTAAGTGTGTAAGGATCGTAACTTATGGAAAGCCAAAATCTCTGCCTACACCGATGGGATACGGGCATGAGTTTATGTATGGCTCTCATTAAGGTATCATTGGGATATCTAAATATAATTTAGGTTCAAGACGTATCTCACGACATTCCTCATATTAAAAATCAAAAGACATAATCTATATAACGTATTAATGAATAAATATAATTACAATGCAAAAATTTAAGCGAAAACCTAATCCACATTTCACCACTGACGGCATAAACAACAGCCTACAGCTGTTGAATAATTATAGGTAGAATCTAAATGCATTAACGTGAGTACATTTGGAGTACATTGGACAGCGCCCTGGAGCGAAACAACACTATAACACGCCTGTAATATCAGGAGCTACAATGAACTTTAACATTTCCACATAGGGCCACTGATAGCCTTCATACTTTCACCATAAACGATCAATTTACTGGCACTCGGTCTGTCTACAGGGCCTGGCACCAGCAACATGAGCTAAACCATCTCAATTAGATGCCAGATAGATGACCCCCACTGGTAATTTCGTCAGCAATATCAGTGAAAATTGCTACAGTTATTAAGCTTAAGTGTTACATGGCGGACAAGCGAACAATACGGAGGTCGATGGAAAATTGTACTTACTTGTTGTTAATAATTTGCCATTTCTAGTTCGTTGTGTTAGTAATTATTTTGAATAGTGCTGTATTAGTATCAGTAAGTATATACATAACACAACTTCACGGCGTTTCTGCCCGAACGTATAGGCAGCAGCTATTAAGCCTCGTCTCGTTACCTTTACGTCCCAAATGGAATACGTGGTGAACCTATTGCCATACCGGGTACAAAGTTTTCAGTCACAGATAACTACCGAAAGTAATTTCAAAAAGTCATTGATGTGAGCCAGGATTCGAACCCGCGACCTCTTGATACAGAGGCGGGGTGCTCGACCACTGGAGATTCCCTAAATAAAGCTCTAAATTCATTCAATTGTTTGGTATTCTCGATGGTCTGAAAACCGTGTGCCCCGTTTCTTTAACTGAATTAATAAGTCGTTGGAGCGGATCTTATCTCAAACTAATTACTTTTTGGAAGACGAAAAATCATTATACTATACATCATCTTTTCCTCCCCTTATCCGATTCCTATTCCCACTCTAAGTGATCGTCACCACGTCCTTTCGAACTATCAATGTTGTCAAAAGTTTTGGCTAAAGGTTTTATGACCGGCCGTCCGCCTGACATCAACCCGCTTTGAAAAATCCTTTCAGCAATTATTTGTAATAAATTTTAGTTTGACTGACAACATTGTATCTGGTGTTAATTGCTCTCAACGAAACAGACGTGACAAGACTACGCTTTGTATGCACAAATCACATACTGCCTTAATGAGCAAAAGTATTTTTTGTACGGCTCCTATTCTTTTTAATAAATTGCCTAAATGTGTGTGTTTAATTTGTCCAATTGTACTATTTTATTTTATTCTTTATTATTATTTTATAATGACAATTTGCACGGCAAAATTTATATGGGTCATTTAAATTTTTCATCATCTGTTTGTAATTTAACTTGAATTTTGGGCAAATTTTATTTTATTTTGTATGGCAATAGGTTCCGCCAGCTATTCCATTTGAGACGTGGGAATCTATCGAGATGAGGCTTACATCGCGCCTTGAAAAATGAGTGACGTTACAGAAAAATTATAATTTTCGCTTTATTGATGTCTGTAAAAAAAGTTAATAATAATATCTTGGACACAATACACACAGTGCCCTCTAGTTCCAAGCTAAGCAACTAAATGCTTGTGTTATGGATACTACATAACGAATATTAGTAAATATATACTTTTCTTTTGTAAATCCATACTTATAATACTTAGAAAAACACCCAGACACCACACAATTTCATGATTGTCACAAATATTTGTGCTAGAGTGAGAATCGAACCTCCGACCTCATTGCTGCGGTAGCTTTACTAATGCGTGACGAGGCCCGCCAAGATATAGCTACAAATAACTCAATATTTAATTTTGCTGTGTGGTGCCGGCTTAGAATACCGCCCACCCCATCTCTTCCCGTGGGTGTCGTAAAAGGCGACTAAGGAAAAAGGCTGGAAGAATGGGAAGCAGCATTCTCTCTCATCAAAATACAGCCTACTGCGATCGCCAACCCGCCTGCCAAGCGTGGCGATTATGGCCAAAACCCCTATGAGTGAACGGACCAGCAGTTGTGGCGCTCTATGGGGGAGGCCTGTCCAGCAGTGGACCTCAAAAGGCAAATGATGATGAATGATGAACTTAATATTAATAGCCTAAAAACAATGTATGTACTCAATTTTAAATACCCAATCAAAATGTCAATTTACTTAATAAATACTTAAAACTGTTTTGCACTTTTATTTAGTATCAAATAACTAATTATAAATGCTGAACAATGATTGCTTGGTCGCTTTCGCTGTATGACTCTTTTATTTTCCTATCGTAATGAAGATGAAAGTAAATGATCCAATACTTTAGAAGATATTATTAAGATTTTATTGTTGCTTCTGAATTGATTTCTAATAGTATTTCATCTATGAAGTTATACAACTGCTTTAAATAAATACATACATAACTTCATGCCTTTTTCTACCCGAAGGTGTTGGCAGTGGCTGTTAAGCCTCGACTAGCCGTTATGTTTATGTCCGAAATGGAATAAGTGGAGAACCTATTGCCATACCAGGCACAAACTTTTTAGTCATCAATACTTAACACAAATAACTTTTGAAAAGAATTTCGATAAACATTGATGTGAGCCAGGTTTCGAACCCGCGTTCTTCATACAAAAGCGGGCTGCTCGACCACTTGATCACCTAGACTTTTTAAAGTGAAACTTTTATTACATCGTCTCAAACTTTTTCGTCTGCGTGTTGCATGTCGCGTGACGGTCGGCCGCGGAGTAGGGATAAAGTGAAAGGCGCTCGTCAGAGCGCCTTTCACGTCTATTTATTTATTTATTATTAATTAATTACCCAAATATACACTTTATTTTTGTAAATAAATACCGTAAAAACATGTAGAAAAACACCCCCAGACGAGGGATCGAACCCGCCCCGACCTTGTGTTATCGGTAGTGCGGTTTACCGATGCACCACGAGGGCCGTATGTATAATCGTCTAATTACCGTCCTCTTTACCAATTTCGACACATTTTCTAGGATCGGGTTTGTTTGTTTGTTTGTTTTTTACATACATACATATACGTACGTACGTATTGCAGGCGGAGAAAAAAAAAATTATATTATTTATAAATTGTGTTTTTATAAATTGTGTTTTTTGAAAATTATATTTAAGTACGAATTACATACTAATAAAATAATGAAATATCAATAATATTTTTCGATCTTACCGACAGAATAATAAATATATACTAATATATACTATGTACTAACATATTATATTAGAAACATATACTTAATTTTTTGCAGTGATAAACTGTAATAAAAGCAAAGCAAACACACATTGACTTCGTGTTAGTTAACAACGCCATCTGCTGGAATAGAAATTTCATGAAAATCGTTGGAGCCGATTCCGAGATTCCAATTTTATATATACAAGAATTGCTCGTTTAAAGATATAAGATAAGATAGTGCTCTTTATATATGTATTTGTCACATTTTCATAATAAATCGAAATATCATATTTACTGGAGGAAAAAATATCGTTTTGTTTTGTAAAGATCCTTTGTTGTAATGTTGTTAACGTTTAATAGGTGTCGCGTTATCCCTAGTGCCGTAGCTGGAATACTTGTCGATTCGGGCGACATCTATCGATATAATACGATATTACGGCAGAATCATCAATAGTAGCAACCTAGTAGCGCTATCTAGGAATTATTGTCGTGACCACGTAAAATAAAAAACATTTATTAAACCCTATTAACAAATACAAGATGGCAAGTAAATTAAAATAGCCCTTATCGCACAATCCCCTAAAAGCCGGTGACGTCCGGTTCGATTTCAAATTAAACTAGTTTTCTCTCTCTTTGCAAAACTGCCACTGACTTGTAACTAACGAATTAGTGGAGGAAGCAGACTGCCTTTCTTACTTTACTTACTCGTAAGTTTCCAATTCCAAAAAGTGTGCCAGGATTCGAACACGCGACCTATGCGATTCGGAAGCCGTGTGCTCGACCACTGGACCACCGGAACTACATATATGTGACACAGTTATGTTCGTCAATTTATTAGCGATAAGATAGTGCTCTTTATATATGTATTTGTCACATTTTCATAATAAATCAAAATATCATATTTACTGGAGGAAAAAAGAACGTTTTGTTTTGTAAAGATCCTTTGTTGTAATGTTGTTAACGTTTAATAGGTGTCGCGTTATCCCTAGTGCCGAAGCTGGAATACTTGTCGATTCGGGCGACATCTATCGATATAATACGATATTACGGCAGAATCATCAATAGTAGCAACCTAGTAGCGCCATCTAGGAATTCTTAATCTTCAGTCGTTAACTTCCAAAGAACTTGAAAATGATGAGATTATCGAATTAATTGATTTAAATCTTTAACTTAAAGTTAAACGAAGCCAAAGCAAACTTTTAAAAAAATTGCTGTGAAGTAACTGTTTTACACTGTTGCACTCTAAAAAAATATAAATGTTAATCATTTTATCAGAATCATCAATTTAAAAAACTTACTAACTAACTAAAATGTCTATAATGTGAAAAAAAGTTTCACTTTTACGGTGGTTTCATAAAACCACACAATTTTTTTTTACTACTTTAACTAATCGAACTAGTTTACTAATAACTACTAATATTTACTAATAACACAAGGGTAGATTATAAAAAAAATACTAAGTACCTGAAATTCTGAAGCAGTTATTTATAAGGTACAGTTGAATTTCTATGATATTCTATAACCCTTACATAAAAACTCTTGAAAATGCAAAAAAAAAACACTGTGTAATTCGGGCATGCCATTTGATCCGGTAAGAAATTTTCGAAGCCGTAGTTGGCTATAAATAATATCACAGGTCAGAACACATTCAAATATAATACATATTAGCTGACCCGGCGCACTTTGTTTCGTCTCAGAAACAATAAACGATTAAATATTTTTTAACGTCTCGGTGGTCCAGTGGTCGAGCACACGGTTTCTGATCCTGAGGTCCAGGTTCGAATCCTGACACTGGCTCACACCAATGACTTTGTGAAATTGTTTTCGAAAGTTATGTGTGATAAATATCGATGACTGAAAACTTTGTGACCGGTATGGCAATAGGTTCGCCACCTATTCCAGTTGCAACGTAAACATAACGGCGAGACGAGGCTTAACAGCCGCTGCCGACACCTTCGGGTAACAAAGGCGTGAAATGATGTTTTATGTTTTATTTTTGTTTCTAAAATTGAAGTAGCCTAAGTTACTCCTTACTACCTGCCAATAAAACTCCTGACAAAATCAGTCCAGCCATTATAGAGATTACCCCGAAGAAACAGACAGACAAAAACAAAAATTGTAAAAAAAAAATACTTTGGTGTATGTACCCTATATATTTGTGGCTATTTTAATATTATTAGACACTTTAATATTATTAATATCTATAGATTAGACAAAAAAATATATTTTTTTATATTGATATACTGATTTATCATAAAATCTAGTATGTAGTATGTACAGATTAAAATAATAATTTCATAGAGGCGTGGTTGTACGGAGCTAAACAAGATAGTGGCTGCGCCTGACACGACCTCCGCTCGCTGCAGCTCGACCTCGCTCCCGTAAGCTCTGATTCACCAGCCCCTTTCCGTATTTTATTAAATATACCATATTATTCTAAATTAATTTACTAGATGGTCTCGGTGGTCCAGTGGTCGAGCACACGGCTTCTGATCCAGAGGTCCGGGTTGGAATCCTGACACTGGCTCACACCAATGACTTTTCGAAATTTTTAAATATCGATGAGCGATTCCATTTGCGACGTAAACATAACAGCGAGATGAGGCTTTACAGCCGCTGCCTACACCTTCGGGTAACGGAGGCGTGAAGTTATGTTATGTTGTTATGTTATGTTAATTTACTTAAATGTATAACTACTAGCTGACCCGGCGAACTTTGTTCCGCATTAAAAGTTTTTTGATGATGATGATGAATGAGTAAATTTTGGATATCTTAACTGCTGTCCCGCTATGTTAATACTGCAATATCTTCGAAAATATTCGTTTAAATTGCATGCTGTAAAGGGCTAGGATCATCTATATTACATGCACAACCTATTTAAGACACTTAATTGGATGAAAATGAATGCCGTAATGTTTAAAATCGCTTCGTAAATAAGCCATTATTTCTCGTAAAAAGAAAAAAAAAAGTAAAAGTGTGTGTCCGCTCCGACGCACGACTGGAGTTTACTCCTCAAGAACGATTATAAAATAAAATAATAAATATTTACTGTCTACAAATATGAACACATTTCTTCGTAATAGAGAATGGCGTATCGCTATAAAGAGTGTTTCTATAAAGAGCTCAGGACATTGTATGGAGTGCCGACTCTTATTTATATGCTCTGTGACTATAAAGAGCTCAGGACATTGTATGGAGTGCCGACTCTTATTTATATGCTCTGTGACTATAAAGAGCTCAGGACATTGTATGGAGTGCCGACTCTTATTATTATATATTGTAAATCGATTCTTAAGGAGTAAACTCCAATAATAAATATATACTAATATATACTATGTACTAACATATTATATTAGAAACAAATAGTAATTAGTTAACAACGCCATCTGCTGGAATTAGTTAACAACGCCATCTGCTGGAATAGCTTTAGTGTTGTTGTCGTTAAAGCAAGTTAAGTGCTCACAATTTAAAATAATTCACATTCGCCAATAGATGTCAGGAATTCCAATAAAAAAGTAAGTTGATGTTTAAGTTAATTATCGATAAAACACGATAAAATGAAATTTTCTAAAAATGATTCCTAGCTAGATCGATTTATAGCCCCCGAAACCCCCTATATACTAAATTTCATGAAAATCGTTGGAGCCGATTCCGAGATTCACACACTTTTTATTAGGAGTACGATGTTGGCGATGCTACTGTGGCGCCCCTCGTTTCATTACCAAAGATCGAAAAATATTATTGATATTTCATTATTTTATTAGTATGTAATTCGTACTTAAATATAATTTTCAAAAAACACAATTTATAAAAACACAATTTATAAATAATATAATTTTTTTTTTCTCCGCCTGCAATACGTACTTACGTATATGTATGTATGTAAAAAACAAACAAACAAACAAACCCGATCCTAGAAAATGTGTCGAAATTGGTAAAGAGGACGGTAATTAGACGATTATACATACGGCCCTCGTGGTGCATCGGTAAACCGCACTACCGATAACACAAGGTCGGGGCGGGTTCGATCCCTCGTCTGGGGGTGTTTTTTTCTACATGTTTTTACGGTATTTATTTACAATAATAAATATTTACTGTCTACAAATATGAACACATTTCTTCGTAATAGAGAATGGCGTATCGCTATAAAGAGTGTTTCTATAAAGAGCTCAGGACATTGTATGGAGTGCCGACTCTTATTTATATGCTCTGTGACTATAGCGCATAACGCATTTCGTGTGACACTCACGTGACTAGTACGATTTTGGTCCCCATAATTTTCATACCCCGGGCCTATATATGTAAATCGATTCTTAAGGAGTAAACTCCAAAAATAAAATGGTCATTGTGGGTTATCCCTAAGAGATAGACATATGCCCATATTCTTCCCGGACTTTTTTGTAGACTTTTTGAAGCTTTTTAATAATGTCGAGCATTGTTTTCATCTGTCACTTAGGGTTCAGCCGGCGTTTGCAATTAAATTGCGTAGTTTTAACGATATAAGCATATAAGGGACAGACAGCGGAAAGTGATTTTGTTTTATACTATGTAATGATGATGATAACATCGCGGTTTTAATCCTTGTAAGTGTAGATAGATGAGTAGAACCGAGGCAGGTGAGGAGTAAATCAATATGCCAAATTTTACGGTTAGTGAGCTGGTACTTTTGGCCAGATGGTGAAAACTGTTATAATGTATCGGGCATATAGCTTCTAGAAAGTCAGAGCTTGTAGTAGGGAGAACTGAAACAGTTCTTAAAGAAGAGATGGCTCGCATTGCAGTTTACCGTAGGTGGAGCTTACGGGAGGAGGAAACATGGTGGTGGGATCATCTCTGAAGACTTAAATTTTAAAATTTTAATAATTTTCTAACTATAAAATTTTCTACTGTACCAAACCTGACCTGAGATTATTAGTTTATACAAAGTCCCTAAATCGACGAAACCGCAAAAATTGAAAACCTCGAGAGGACTGTTTTATGTCAAAGTGTGACATAAAACAGTCCAATGACATTACGATCATTAAAAATCCATTAATATTATCAGATATGGGTTTTATATACTGTATATGTTCTTTTAATAGTACATTTAACGTAACTACACTCCTTTTTCTACCCGTAGGCTTAGGCAGCGGTTGTTTAAGGCTCGACTCGCCGTTATGTTTAAGTCTCAAATGAACTAAGTTACGAACCTATTGGCATAATATACCGGCCACAAAATTGTCGATCACTGACATTCATCATACATAACTTTCAAAAATTATTTCGAAAAGTCATTAGTGTGAGCCAGGATTCAAACAAACGACGTGATGTTTTTTTTGCTAATTAGTACTAATATATTACAAAATATTTGTCACAATAAATGATTTTCCTCCTTCCGCGTCTTTAATCGATTTTAATGGGAACCCACCGATGCGAAAGCCTTGAGAGCAATCTCGATTCAAATACGCAGTTAGATTTTTTATTCGTCCAAATAACAAAAAAACCTACGGAACCAATTACAACACGAAAACGAGCATGATTTAACAAAAGTGACAGTATTTTGATATATCTCACCTTTAATATATTATTCTAGTCTATTAATTAGAAAGTTTAAAAAAAAAGTTTTTTTAAATTCTTTAAAAAAAGTTTTAACAGTCTCGGTGGCGCAGTGGTCGAGCACACGGCTTCTGATCCAGAGGCCCGGGTTAGATTCCTGACACTGGCTCATACCAATGACTTTTCGAAATTAATTTCGGAAGTTATGTGTGATAAATATCGATGACTGAAAACTTTGTGCCCGGTATGGCAATAGGTTCGCCACCTATTCCATTTGAGACATAAACATAACGGCGAGACGAGGCTTAACAGCCGCTGCCTACACCTTCGGGTAACAAAAGGCGTGAAGTTATGTTATGTAAAAAGTTATGTCTCATTTTTAGTTATAGGTATCTAATCACAAGCAAAATTCGCTAATTCGTGCCTCAATTATTTTTGGTTTAAACAAAATAACCGTCAAATTTGGCGTATTGATTTACTCCTCACCTGCCTCGGTTCTACTCGTCTGTCTACACTTACAAGGATTAAAACCGCGATGTTATCATCCTCATTACATAGTATAAAACAAAGTCACTTTCCGCTGTCTGTCCCTTATATGCTTATATCTTTAAAACTACGCAATCTAATTGCAACTAAGAATGTATTTCCATTGCATTCCTTTTTTATAATTCCAGGCCTCAGGCCTATCGTTACATCTCTATTGAAATAACTGGTGGAACCTATTGCCATACGACTACGACCTCTCAGAATATCGACGTAAATCGATGAGAGACTCTGAGAGAGGTATCCGGAGGACCAACACTTAACCCTCTTCCCGCCCCACCCCATTTCCGACCCTTCGTAATCCGATTTCATAGACCGACAACTCAACTCAAATACTATTTGTGTTACAGATGTCCGTGGACGGTGTTAGTTCCTTACGAACAGCTGACATGTTTACCCCACTATCACTTTTTTTTATGGGTTAGGAGTATACGAGCAGGCGTGTCACCTGATGGTAAGCAACCAACGCCACCCATGGACACCATACTGTTACTGTACTGTGTTACTGTTGCGTTTCCGACCTTTAAGAGATAGGGGATAGGAAAGGATGAGGAAGGGGGTTGGGCCTCCGGGTACCTCTCTCACCGAACGAAACGCGGCATGAGCCACTATACGTCGATCTTCTGAGAGGTCGTGGTATTTCACCGGTCGAGCCGGCCCATTCATGTAGCGAACTGCTTGGCTCTACCACTGTAAAATACTCTACTACTACTCTACTACTTAAAAATAAATAAATATATATACAATGTAAATATGTAAAAAGAAACATGTTATACTTACTTGATAAACACATAAAAAACCATTTTTTTTTAAATTAAATACACAATTCATTTATTGATGAAGAATTTATATTCAAGATAAAGCAGCAGTAGCCAGACAACTGTACAAAATTTGCCAAAATCGGGTGCCAAAAATTATAAATAACAATTTGCCACTTTTAACTTATCGCCAAACGAACAAAACAATAAAAGCCTATTCTTATCTAATATATAATCACATGTCACAAGTTGTAATATTGAAACAAAGAACCGGATACAAACGTTACAAGCAGATATCAAAATAGAGTATTTAGTCCAGATTATCTTTGAAACTAGACAGGTGCGGTTTAATAAGACGCAATTAATATTTAGCATGAGAATATTATAATTATAAATTGTATTTTTTTTTTAGTATAAGTAGAATATTAATTTTTGGATAAAATACGGAACAAGTATGCAAGTGGAAGTTTGAAAGTTTCGTCAATAACTGATAGAATACAAAGAAATCGCCATGGGAACTTAATGAGAAGAGATGATACACGTGTTGCCAGAAGAATGATAAACCTGAATGAGAAATATAGATTTAGGGTTTTTCTACACTCCCCTATCATTTGCATCTTCCACACCAACTACTTTCTTAATAATGTCGTCTTTCACACAATCCGTCTATTTTTTATGGCATTGGGAGGCAAACGAGCAGGCGTATCGCTTGATTGTGAGCAACAAACGCCGCCCATGGACACCTGAACACAGATAGTGTTACAGTTGCGTTGCCGACAACGGAATATGGAAAGGTTCGGCTGTGGGATGGGAAGGGAATGGGGAAGGGGTTAAGCCTACGGATACCTCTCTCACCAAGTGAAACGCGGCAAGAGCCACTTTACGTCTACATTCTAGGTCTTGGTATTTCACCCGTTGAGCTGGCCCATTCATGCAGCGAACTGCGTGGCTCTACCACTGTCCTTCACACAATCAATCTATATTTTCTTAAGTCTTCCTCTTATCTTATTTCTCTCCACATTCAGATCAATCATTCTTCTCACAACCTGTGCATCATCCCTCCTCATTACAAGCCCATAACACGCGAAGCTATTCCCTCTTATCTTCTCAGTTATAACGGTGGAGCTTGTTGGACTTGTTTTCAAAACAGTTTTCAAAACTAATTTTCAAACAATTCGTTATTTGTATAACATTAGTTTTTGCGTCGCACAAGCACGTGCCTCGGAGGCTTTGCGGCGACGCCCGTCGATAGTGTGTACAGGTCAGTAGAAAAGTGAAAGGTATCATAATGATACCCTTTTTATATATTTTTTTCTTTGATTATTGATTTTTATATTTTTCTTTCATTTAAGAATTTATTATAGGAAAACTAGGATTTTTGTCTTGAACAATAGTCTTGCAGTTCGCTGCATTAATTGACCGGCTCGACCGGTGAAATACCACGATCTCTCGGAATATCGACCATAAAATGCTAGTCGGCGTTCGTTTGTTGATAGAGGTATCCGGAGGACCGATCCCCTTTCGCCTTCCTTTATCCACCTACTCCCTTAAAGGACGGCAACGCACCACGGCGTACATGGGCGGTGAGAAGTTACTTACCATTACCTGACCCACTTGCACTTTGCCATCCTATCCTTTAAAATAACTTAATTTTTTTTTTGCTAATCACAAGTAATTTATTTTTGATTTTTTACAATAGTCTAATGGGTAAAAGAGAATTAAATATAGATAACTGAATAAATTAACATTACTATTCCAATCTAATATTTTACTAAAGGAATTTCTCAAAACTCTGTCTATAGAACATAACATAACTTCACCGTTCTTCTCACCGTTATATTTACGTCCAAAATAAAAGCGGTGGCGAACCTATTGCCATACCGGGCACAAAGTTATTCAGTCATCGATATTTCACACAATGACATAACTTCCGAAAAGAACTTCCGAAAAGTCATTGGTGTGAGCTAATGTGAGAATTCGAACCCGCGACCTCTAGATTCAGAAGTGGGGTGCTAGACCACTGGACCACCGAGACCTTTGTCTATAGAAGATATTGATAAAAGAACCCGAACCACGCCCACTAATTCTCCCATCGTCAGTACAACAATAAAACTCTTCAATCTGTTGGTAGGTTGTACGCGATCATGATTGTGTATAACAACTACCTCTCGTTTTCACTATTCGTGAACGGCGGGCATTCCAAGGTCGAATACGTAAAAAAAAATTAAAAGTGTTTCTAATATCTGATTACCGGAGGCTTATTATGATTTTAGTCGAGACGATATAACAAAGAATTGCCAGCTGCCCGCTGTGTTTAATATACGATAATATACATTTCATAACGAAATTAAAATGCATTGTTTAGTAAACGTTATTTATTATTTTTTACATCAACTGGTTATACAGTTTAGGGTCAGATTGTTTTTGTATAACCGCGGTATATATCCGCACTGTGCGGTTATTTATCGCCAAAAATAGTAAGTGGAAAAAATGTAAGAGAAACAAATGTAAACTATGGCTATAACATACTAAGAACATGACATGTTAAAGAGTTAAAAGTCTGTATTAAGTAATTTAATTAGATTAATAATAACGAAAGTAAAATCCATTCTCATAACGCTGTTCTCTCTGCCTACCCCGCAATGGATTTGGCGAGAAGTTATGTATTTGTGTAATAATAATTCCGAGACATATGGGAGGGTATTGGCGACGAACAAGTGAATGGGGACACAAGACTAATGAAAACATGACTGGATGCGTCGATACCAAATTATTAACGGCTTAAGGAAAAAAGTAAAAATAAACATATTTTTTACCGAGTTACTTATCGACATTGGGTTACTTAACTACCTAGGTACAACAAAATCGCTAAATTTAATTCGTATAATGATTATATGCGAAAATAAAAAATATCCAGTCTGTAGATATCTAACTGTTGTCAAATAAAACACTGATTGTATACTACTGAGCAAAAAATGTTGATATTATTTCATTTCTGACGCCGCCACCTTTTTAATCCAAATAAAAAAAAATAATCGTTTCTTTTATGGAATAGGAAGGCAAACCAGCAGGCGTGTCACGTGATGGTAAGCAACCAACGCTGCCCATGGACATCAGCAACATATATAGTGTTACTGTTGTGTTGCCGACTTTTTAGGGATGGGGGATAGGAAAGGATGGGGAAGGGAGGTGGGCCTATGGGTACCTCTCTCACCGAACGAAACGCGTCATGAGCCACTTTACGTCGGTCTTCTGAGAGGTCTTGGTATTTCACCGGTCGAGCAGGCCCATTGATGCAGCGAACTGCTTGGCTCTACCACTGTTAAAACTAACGCGCGGAATTTATCCGCAGCACACGGAATATCCAGCGCACTGTGGTCGTAACACTTAGCCATTTTGTTGATAGCCGTTGAATAACTGACATTCATACCGTATTGGTAAGTAAATTTTCATATTAAGTAGTAAAACACCAGCTGTGTTTCTTAGAAGACGATCATTGCACATTTTGTTTCCGGGACGTATTAAACTTAACGGTTACCAATAGGAATTATTACAAATTTTATTTCCAAACGTGGAAAAATACTTAGTAAATATCAGTAGGTATGTGAAAAAAAAGTAAGTAATGTCCAGTGTCCGGGCATTGGATAAGTTTTTTAGCATTGCATCAACATTTTAGCATATAGTTCGACGTGTTCGAAGCATCGCAGAAATTCCGATGAATTTTCGAAAATTGGTAGAGCCAAGCTCGAAATACCACGACCTCTCAGAAGATCGACGTAAAGTGGTTCATGCCGCGATTCGTTCGATGCGTGGGGTACCCGGAGGCCCTTCTCCATCCTTTCCTATCCTACTCCATTAAAGGTCGGCAACGCAACGGTAACACTATACGTGTTGCTGGTATCCATAGGCTTCGCAGTTTGCTTTACCAGGCGACACGCTTGCCCGTTTGCCCTCCTAACCCATAAAAAAAATCTTTTCTGTAATATGATTAGCCACATATAAAATTATGCCCAACGCATCGCAAAAGGTACACCGGCTCCAGCACTTATCGCACCTACACTATCCCATCCGCATGTCAGATTCAATTTAACAGTTGTAAAGCCACAAAGCATGAATGGACCGACTCGACCGATGATATACTACGGCCTCTCAGAATATCGGCCTAAAATAGCCCATTTTTACCCAACCCCTTCCTCTTCTCCCCTCACAATCCCACTTCTGATCCCTTCCTTATCCGATTTTAAAGGCCGTCAACGTTATTGTAATACGGTGTGTGTTGCAGGTGTCCATGGGTGGGGTTAGTTACTTACCATTAGGTGACACACCTGCTCAATTACCCTTTTATCCCTTAAAGAAATATTCTGTAGGATGATCGTAATAGTTTTGCTATCTCTTAACTTACCTCTTAGATATGTACCTCTCTTCTCATTTTGTACCTTTCTAAAACTTCAAATTCTAAAACTTTTCGCAAGTGTCATACTTACGCTTTTTGTCGCTTAAAAATTGGCAAAAACTACCGACGTTCTTGGTGATGAGTCTCACAATAGACTTTTTTTCTTATTCATTTAATAATCAAAACTTACTTTCAGCCCATTCAACTATCAGGAGCATTCTCTGAACGAAATAAATCTTTTCCCGTCCAATATATTAAATGTCATTCACTCGGACAAAATTCGGAATCACTGACTGATTATTTTTGCAGAAAAATAATAGCTTTCAGGTTTCGTTCTTCATAAAAACTTGACTATTCGAATAGCAATTCTAAAACTGTCATTTATCAGACCACTTGCGATTAATTGGAATTTTTGGTATTAGAGATTGCATGAGACAAAGTTTCAGTAGCTGTTGAGCATCCCATTTCTGAAGTGTTAAAAGTACGAATCTATGTTTTACCGGAAAATGAAGTATTGCATATTGTAAATTCTTTCGAAAAATCTGAAACTAATATAATGCCTTATAATTTTGAGTAGTAAAATGGGCTCTGGTATACTCGTATGTAATCAAAAATTATGTGTTATTTAGTAACAGCTGTAAATATGAAAATAGAGGTATGTATAAAAAAAGGTTTGAACTCTTTAATTGAAATCATTTACTACCATCCATCTATCATCCAACCATTTACATATTGACAATTCCTTCATAAATATCTAATTATCTTTTCTAATAATTTATTTAACAGCTAACATAATGCAACCCTCTTTCATGTTCCAATAACAATCAGATTTAAGTATACTTAGGCTCTCGCAACTAAGACCAATTGTACTTTATCTTTCAAGATAAAATCATGTATCTTGGATGCGCTTTTACCAGGAACGGTAGGTACATCTCGGATGTCGAAAGAAGAGTGGCGTTAGGAAACAGCATAAATATAGCGTTGGCCAGATTCCTGGGCGCAAAGAATGTTTGCTAAAAAGCCTAGCTAGCTTTTGACAATGCGGTAGTGATCCCTAAGCTAAGCAGACATACAATTCAAAACCGTAGAAGTCGATGACCCCCACGACATACCATCGAATCGTTTCCATAATCGAATATAACGAGTCCTGGAGGTATGTGATGTTAGGAGCCTAAAAAATCGACGAGCGTGTATGACAAGAATTATGAAATTCAAATAAGCGTGTGTGGCGTGTAGAAACCTTTTCTTAAGACGCTCTTTTCTCTCTGCCTACCTCGGAAGGGACTTGGCATGAAATTATATACATATGTATAAGATTTACAGAAAAAATTGACATGCATACATATTAATACAGAAATTTAAATATGTTACCGGTTTGTTCGAAAAAAAAATACAATTTGTCTCGTAATTGTTTATTTTGCTTCAATCTATAACAACTTCTGTGAAGCTCGTGGTAGATAAGACAATATTTCATAAAGTATATTGATTGCGATCTCCAGTTTCGTATTTGAAACAGTTTGATTCGAGTCGCGTCCCGTCCGTGACAGGTGGTATTGCAGAGATAAGGTAGAAAGTAGGCTTTGGTAACTTACCGATTGTTTATTTAGATTGAGTTCGTTGTTGAGGCTTTTCCGTAGGCTGTCACGTCCTCCACTTGTTTATTACCAGTATCGAGATAGGTACCTGGTACCTGTTTTTCCAACGGAACACTGAAGAAAGCTTTTGTTGTTAGAACGGAGATTGTACCGATTGTCATATAAATTTAATCTAAGTATCAATATAATTTAGTTTAACGAAGACAAGGCCAGTTAAGATTTTTAAAACATTCGTCTATAGTATACGTTAAGAGTTGAATTTATTAATTATCACGTATAGTTTAATGTTTTTAGTATTAGTTGTAATGTAAATTTGTTATTTTTTTATGTACCTTCACGACCTTAATACCTGAAGTTGGAGGCAGTGAAAATGCCTCGCCGCACTGAGTGAAATATTAGGCCTGAGATTTGAGAGGCAAACGTGAAAGCGTATCACATGATGGTAAGCAAATATCGCCGCAAATGGAAGCATGCAATTCAAATAGTGTTACAGATGTGTTGCCTGCTTTTAACGAATGTAGTAGTATCGTAGAGGACGGAGACTGGGGGCATACCTCTATTTTTCCGAAGCAAACTCAGCATGAGCCATTTTACGTCGATACCAGGTATGTCACCGGGTGAGCTGGTCCATTTAAGCAGCCAATTGCGTGACTCCTCCACTGTAAAGATCTTGTAAGAATTTTGGGAAACAATGTAGCTACGTTTTTATCAGTCACAAGATTAATCTAGCGACATCTTTTAAGTTTCAATCAAGGCGTTTAGACGTGACGAAAGATGGAAAATTTAATAAAATAGCTGGTGCTCAATATCAAGCCAATTAAATCAACATAGATTTGATCATAGATGCATCGAGTCAATCTTGGTCAGAGTCAAGAATAAAAGCTGAACCCAATAAGAGCGTATGTATTATTCAGGTACTATCTGTGCGCGCGCACGAGCCTCGCAAATTGTGGGCCCGCGCCATCGCAACCTGGCGTCACGACGTTGGTGTAAAGAGCTGAAGTGATCGATAGGCTGACATAGTAGAAAGTGATGTAAACGTCTTACCGCAAAGTATTTCTAACAGAAGACCAACTTAATTATTTATAACCTAAACTTTTTAGCTGTAGGAAGCCATTATTAAGCTTTGACTTGATGATTTTTGTGTCCTAGATGAAAAAGGTGGGGGAATCTATAGTCATACACCGGCCACAATATTGTCAGTCAACGATATTTATCACACATAACTTCAGAAACTCGTTTGGTTCGAGCTCGAAGTCGATGCCACAAATTCTGGGTCCTGAAGTGGAATGTTTGAATGAATGTACTTCACGCGGCAAATAACAAACAATTTAGACCCACTAAATAAATATTATGTGGTGTCTTTATAATATTTAAAACAAGGAAAAACCAGGACGTTATTATCTCTTTTTTTCTTTTACAAATTCATATTGAACATTTTTAGTTTAAAACATATATGTGTTTATTTGACAAATTAATAACGCTTTAATAGAAATGTTTTGTTTCGAAAGGTAATAGCATTACTGCAACATTATATGCATTGTGTAAAGTAAAATATAATGTGTTAAAATAATATATAAGATATAAAAATAATAAATGATAAAATCATATTATCTAGATCTTAATTATTTTTAATCATAACAAAATATCTCAACTTTAAAAAGTATTTGGAAATCTGATATGAATAGATTCTTCGTGGCAAATAAGCGGAGAGTAGACCACAATACCTGCGTTTTTGCTCAATATTTTAAAATAATAAATGACATATAACAAACAAATGATATATATATTTATATGTACTAGGAAGTAATAAAACTAACGTTTGTACAATTATTTATTGACAATTTGATCTTTACAATAATATGAAGCTGCAAAATTTTATTTACAAAAACGGTTTGATTGCTATTCTCGTTCAAAAAAATCTTAATTTTGACTTTTAACTTCAACAGTTAAAGATTTAAAAAGATTTGATATTGATAAAAAATAGTTCGGAGAATTAAAAAGCAGATTAGCAATGCCTATGAATGTAATAGCAGGAATATGATTCCCGTCCATGCAGGATACAACGAAAATGGATAAAATACTGAAAGTTGCTCCAATAACTGAAAATCTATAATCCGAATAAGAGAAATTGCTGGGTATGCGTATGTAATGTGGAGGGATGATACATATATTACGTGAAGAATGATGATGGACAGAACCTGAATGTGGATGGACCTAAGAAAATATGGACGCTCGAGTGAAAGACGGAATGACTTATAATGATAATGAAGAGAGAGAAATATATATTGAAAAACTTTTTATACCGAACCCAGTTCATGGGAAAATGATGAAGAAACTGCTGAAGAGATTTTCATAAAGAAATTATTCATTTGAGTAGTGTTTATGGGGATAAATAATATATATAATATTATTTATTTTTTTATTTTATTTTAATGTGATACGTAAATAAGATAGGTTATGGTCATTAGAATAAAAGCTACGTATACAGAGCCCTCGTCACCAACTTTTTTAAGGGATAAATTTTTTTATGGACAAACGAGCATGCGTGGCACCTGATGGTAAGTAATCAGCGCCGCCCATGGACACCTGCAACACATATAGTGTTACAAATGCGTTGCCGACATTTAAGGGAGTAGGATAGGAAGGCATGGGGAAGGGGGGTGGGCCTCCGAGTACCTCTCACACTGAACGAAACGCGGCATGAGCCACTGTACGTCAATCTTCTGAGAGGTCGTGGTATTTCACCGGTCGAGCGGGCCCATTTTTGATACGTAAATGAAATAAGTTATAGTCGTTAGAAAAAAAGCCACACGTACTGAGCCCTGGTCACCAACTCTTACACTATTAACGGGTACATAAAAATGATATACGAGTAGGTTCAATTTGGACCTGTTCGGGGCGTCAGGTGTAGAATGCTAACCGTGAGCCCCTGACGCCCCAGGCAAGACGAAGAAGTGCGCCGCAGAGGTTTAGTGGGTATTCCGGCACCACACTATAATGTGCCGGTGAGTCCCACATAACCCTGCCGACGCCGTCGTTGTTGCCGTCAATCCCGTCGGCGTCGGCAGGGTATGCAGAAAAGCATTCCTCTGCGTAAACAAAAAAAAGGTTCAATTTGGACCACACCTAACAAACACTTAAATAATACCACTAATTGATGAAGTATACAGACTAATAGGACCCACCACAAGAACAATATTGATACAGCATTAGGTAATGATAGCGTTGTTCACAAATATCCTTTATATCATTAATCATGATCATACATTTATTAATATAAAATGAACAACCATTTATTGATGCAAACTGCCAAGTATTTACATATATTCAGGTCATTAGTTTATTGAATGTATGTCTTGCTATGTAAACATAGCAACTAGCAATATAGCAACTCAAAATAGTATTAGAAAAATATACTTTGACTATATAACTAAAGATAAATGGTCAAATTATATTTTTCTAATTCTATTTTGAGTCTCTAGGTACATGGGGTCCGAATACTTGTGCACTCTATAGAGATCTTGCAAAGAGACTGATTGAATTCTCCCGCAAACAGAGGGCTGGTCTTTTCTTCGCATAGAGGATTAGCGTTGCCATTCAGCGTGGCAATGCGGCCTGTCTTCTGGGCACGCTGCCAGTAGACCGAGATGCGGAGAAATTTTATTTCAGCTAGTTTTTTTAATTGTATATATTATATTGTAAATAATGTAATTAGTTTATTTCTTCTTATTATTGTAAATAAAGATAAATAAATTCTATATTTAATTTCGTCTTATAGGTATTTGAAGAGAATATTTATTTTAATAGTGGTCGCCCAATTATCGACATTTGACATTTAAGATAAGTTTGTATATTATTAAGGTTGGTTCTATTGAGTATCGGTATATGTTTAAGTCTCGGTGGTCCAATGGTCGAGTTCCCCGCATCTGATTCAGAAGTCTTCGCACTATCTACTAAACTTCTATAATCGGAGGTCTGAAATTGATTCAGACCTCACACCAAATATTACACGGAATTGTTTTCGAAAGTTTAGTGGTATTGTGGGACTCCCAAAACAATAAACTGCAATCCGATCCTAGGGCTTCCCACTAAAACCTCGCGGCGGCCTTTCTCCGGCGTTGGGGTGGTCCAGGATTCGGATAACCCCTCTGGTCCACCCCGCCGTCGGGGGTGCTCATCCTCGGGGAGCCTAGGCGAAGTTCCCCTGGGCGGGGCGGCACGACCGCGCGCTGTAAAGAGGCACGCGGCCGGCGGCGCCCCCGACGACCCTCTCCGGCCGTCCAGGGGGTCATCCTTCCCGGACCGCGACCCGGGCGCACCCGCGGGGTGTGCGCCCTCGCGGCCCGTCGGCGGCGGCAATCACTGAGCTCGCCGCCGCCGCCGATAGGTTCGCCACCTATTCCATTTGGGACGTAAACATACCGGTGAGACGATGCTTTACAGCAGAATTATATATAATAGAATAAAAACTTTTAATCAAACCATTTAATAAATAATTGTAATAATGTTTTTATAACTTATGATTGAAATATCCTGAATCCAAATTTAGGCATAAGGCAAGGTCTTTAGGAAATCCGGCGATTAGTATCAATGATTGACAACAAAGTGCCCAAGTTTTTAGCGAATGGAATGAAACTCTATTTTATTAATCTAATATATACCATTCTCGTGTCACGGTGTGCATTATTGAACTCCTCTAAAACGGCTGAACCAATTATCATTATTTTTTTTTAGAAATATAATTAATTCTGAGAATCGGAAAATATCTATTTTTCATCCTCCTAAATGTCAAAAATGCCCATTTTTTTTTAATTTTAATTTATGTATTAAAAAATGTCTAACCCTAAATTTCCAACTCTCTACGATCAACTTCTATTTGTTATCTTGTATCTTCTATTTGTTGATCAATAACTTTAGTTTTTTGGCTATACATTTACTGGGTCAGCAAGTATACTATTAGTATACTATATATTAATTTAAATTATTTTTGATATTTCTCCAAAGATCTCTCAGTACAATCGTGGGTATAAGCCATTGTTCTATTTGTAGTGTTATTAAAACTTAAAAAAATAAAATTACCTGTCAAATGTCCCGCCAAAATTGTTTCGATCACATGAATCGGTATAAATACTTTTTTTTATATCGATAACTATTACACAATCGTTACGTGCAAAACATTAATTACTTGGGGGCCTCGCCTTCCGTGTCCCTGCCTACTTGCGAGCCAACAATGAAACTGATATTCGATAGATTTCGTTATCTGACAATTTGGATCTCGGTCACTCGATTTTTTTCTTTTTTTTTTTTAATTATTTCACAAACACGCAATTCGATGATTTTATTTTACGCGTCACACGTACTTTAGTTATTTTATATCAAGTGATTCGTTGCACGCAGAAACTATTTCGATTGCGACTTCCGGTTATCGATTTTGATTTTTATTTTGCCAATGTCTAACATTAGATGGCATGTTAGTAGTAATTAAAACGTTATCTTCCGGTTGTTGTGATCCACAAAAGGCTTTATTTTATTATTTAAATACAAACATAAGTTATCGCATAGCCCACACGCAACTTAACTGTCCCCTTCTTTATTTTTATAAACTGCGTTGCTTTTTAATATAAAATAGAAGCAAATTTGGAAATTTTTAATACCATATTCAAATACATATTTTTATTATTTTTCAATAACATATAATATTCATGTAAATAGTTTTACGGAAAAGTGGATGAAAATATCGTAAGTTATATCAATTCTGGCTTCTGATCCAGAGCTCCGGGTTCGAATCCTGACACTGGCTCACACCAATGACTTTTCGAAACTATTTTCGGAAGTTAAGTGTGATAAATATGGATGACTGAAAACTTTGTGCCCGGTATCACGCTCTATGGCGCTCTTTTCTCTCTGCTTTGTCCGCAAGGGAGTTGGCGTGAAGTTATGTATGTAATAATACCTAATAATACCTAATAATAATATAAATGTATATCTAAGCATCTGCCTGTTAGTGCTATGAATATTATGCGTCAAAAGCAATTTGGTATTCCAAAATATGTTTTCAAGTGACAATGAATAATATGGGCGGGTGTATCTTATATCTGGAGTACTATCAGTTGCACAAGTCATAAGTAATAGTAATTACAACAGATGGCCATTGTTCGCGGTGACCGATCGGCCTCAGCTACGGTATCGACCTTCGGGCGACGCGGGCGCACGATTTTTGACCATTACCCTGTAATTTATGAAGATGTTGTTACCGCCGACATCAATACATTGAAACAGCGATATTTTGAAATTTGATATTTTTTTTAAACATTTTCAGTTATTCATCATGTATTAATGTAACATTTATTCAATCCATTATAAAAATAAATTATATTAATATTCCCAGAATATAATTAAGACTAGGGATATGGGTATTTGTAATGCCACTATTATTTACATAGTCAACTTTTCAGTTTAAAATATGAAATTTTTATCATGACTAATGGAATGTATTATTTTAATAAAAAATACTACAGTCGTATTTGGTCAGTATTTAAAAAATAATACTCTCAATACGAAAAAAATACCGATTTCTAGTAAATCCCATTAAGTGGCTTCTTTGCAAAGTAAAAACTATTTTACGTCCTTTTCGCCAATCAAAAAAAAACACTCTTTTGATTTCAATTTACATCACAGTAAAGTAGAGCCACGCAGTTTGCTGCATGAGCGGGCTGGCTCAACCGGTGAAATACCACGACCTGTCGGAAAATCGGCGTTAAGCAGCTTGTGACGCGTTTCGTTTGGTGATAGAGGTATTCGGAGGCCCTATCCCCTTTTTTGTTTATATCGCTTCCTACTCCCTTATTGGATGGAAACGCACCATGTTGTTCATGGGCGGTGAGAAATTATTTACCATCAGGTAACCTAAGTAGGTTATGGCAAACGAGCGAGTGCTAGTCATTTTTACAATCGTATCAATATCGTATTAATATCGGGATACAGGAATTAAGTGTCATACTTAATTTTAAAATGTTAAAAACAATTGAAATATTGTATGGTATTAACAGCTCTGTACATTTGAATGTACAGTCGCGCACACAGTCGGTCCACTCGATATTGACACTCATTAGTATATTTATTACGACTAGCGACTGTAGATTGGTTATCTTAAACAATATTGCCTTCTGTTAATATCACGCTAACGCTACAAGTACCAAGTAATGCAATGCCATCAATAAAATAAGATATCGGAATATTGTTCCGGCATTTTAGTGAGGTACAGTCACTAATAATCTTTTCACCTGTATCAAACCAGATACGTATTATGTAAATTAAATATTTTTTAGTAATAGTATCAGGTATATTGTGATGGATAAACATAATTAAATAGGTATTGAAGTAAATATTATTGATTAAACTCAAAACTTTACTAGTGGTAGAGCCAGGCGGTCCGCTACACGAATGGGCCGGCTCGGCCGGTGAAATACCACGGCCATCTCCCCTGTCTCTACTTACCTATCCTACTAGGCTACTACCTTAATGGTAGGCAATGCAACTGTAGCACCACCTATGTTACAGGTGTTCATGGGCGGCGTAGTTGCTTACTATGAGGTGACCCACTTGCTTTTTTGCCCTCATATTCCATAAAAAAAAAACCTCACCTGGATCGCTTAAACTTTTCTAAATTGGCGGTCAGGACTAAATAAAACATCTTCTCAATATATTTTTGTAAAGTCCCGGTGGTCCAGTGGTCAAGCACCCCGCTCCTGAATTAAGATGTCGCTGGTTCAAGTCCTGGCTCACACTAACTACTACACACACTGGTAAATGAATTCAAATATTGAAGATTATGCCATAAATATTTTACTGATGGTTCAGCCGGTAATACCGATCTTTCAGAAAATCCACGTGAAGTGACTCACCGTAACGCTCAGTAAGAGAAGTATCCGGAGGTCTAACCATTTCTCCTCCCCCCTTCCCATCCCACTTTCTAACACTATCTGTGTTCAGGAGTCCATGGGCGGCGTTTTTTGTTTGCCATCGGATGACACTTCTGCTTGTTTGCCCACCTAACCCATAACAAAAAACATGTATTGGCAGAACAAAAATAAAAATCGTCTGCAATAAAACATATATATGTCCATAACATAGCAGTAATATGTATTAATATTGCCAAAGAGAGAGGAGAGGGAGAAAGAAAATCAACAACCTTGCTCCGAATAACTCAAGCCACAAATAATTTGACGACCTTGCGACCGGACAAAGTATATCTCACTTAATTATTATCATAAAGGATCGGTTGACATCCGAACGATATAAGATTGACGAGGTCGTATGGATTCTTATCTCCTACGATCTCTGATAGGCTGCATGTTCTGTACGAAGCCTCTTGAGTACGATCAGAGAGTCTATAATTACGATTTTTGTTTTATGCTTAGATGAAACATTAACTTTATTGTCTCAGTGGTTCAGTGTTCGAGCTACACGCTTCTGATTCAGAAGTTTTATAATCAATTCCGGTCTCACATCAATGATTTCTTGAAAATCTTTTTAATAGTTATTAGTTAGGTTAGCTCGGTATATGGTTCGACACCTATTCCATTTGAGACGCAATGGAACGATTTGGCGAGTCCAGGCTTAAATCTCTGCCTACACCTACATATATTAAGGGAATGAAGTTACAGTTACAATTACCGCAGTTGTTTAACTCATTCATTCTCAAGTTTCAATTCTCCTTAGCCACAAAATATGATAAAATTATTTAAATATTGGGTAATCTTAATTGGTCAACAAATGCCATAAAAATTTCGCTCAAACCAAACAAGTAAAATTTAATTAATAAATGAAAGTACTCACATATTTAAATGTTATAAAAAATAATTACATCATGTGGAGGTGTCTCGTGCAAGGTCACAAGTTGACATTTTGCATTTTATCAGTTTTCACTTGCTCCAGTTTTCATGGACACTTTAGAGTTCCACAATTCCCAAAATCCACGGCGATGTTTTAAATATGTGTGTATATTTTAACGCTATTAAAAAACGTTCATGGTAAAAGCAAAGTTATATTAAGTATTTTGATGCAATTCTCGCCAATTAATTAACAGTGGTTGAGTTTAGTAGTTCGTTGCATGAATTGGCTGGCTCTATCGACCTCTCGGAATATCGGCGTGAAGTGGAACGTGCCGCGTTTCATTCGGTGAGAACTATACGAAGTCCCGATCTCCTTTCCCTTTCCGTTCTCTTACTACTCCCTTAAAGGATGGCAATGCACCACGGTGTTCCTGGACGATAAGTAGTAGCTTACCATCAAGTGACCAACTTGCTCGTTTGCCCTCCTGTTCCAAAAAAAGACTTAACAAAAATCGTATATATTTGTAATACATACACAGTTTTAAAATTACAATTGATTTATGAAGTTGAGTGCATCTGTAAATAGATATGGTAGTTAGACAATCGGCAAATATTTAGTTAGAATTTATTATTAACTGTCCAAAACGCAACGTTCATGTGGTTTACATCTTTCTTTGTAACTTTGCTGCTTTTTCTACACAAAGTTGTAGGCAGCTAATGCCGCCTCGACTCACCTAACTTTAACGTACTAAATGGAATAGGTGCCGAAATCTTTAGCCACTCACCAGATAAATTGGTCAGTCACCGATATTTATCACACATGACTTCCGACAGGTTCTCGGTGTGGGCCAGGTTTTAAGAATCCGAGACTTGTTGATTCTAAAGCTGTGTACTAGACCTGCAGACCACCGAGACAACTAATATAACCGTCTATATATAAAATACTAACTTTATTAGATTTATCAAAACCTTATAATAAGCAGGTATATAAGGGGCGTTTTATTATTAGAGATTTATTAAGATAACACTAAGCTTATAGTCAGAATAATGACTATCTTGTACGGATCCTTTAAGGTAAGGCCACGATTTAAGTCCGGTTTTTTTTTCAATATATATAAAGTAATTGCTACTTAATAGGAGCTGAACGTACGATTATTAATCTAAAGAAATTATAATTTATCGATCAAAAGGTAATAAATCATTTGTGTGGTACCTAATGTTAATAATATATTATGTTCCTATTGTCGAGTTTATAAATCCTGGAGGCATTCAGTGGCTTGAAGACTCATTGAATGCTACCAGCTCATTCATGCTTCAATGACGTACTCTAAATCGGACTGTGGTATTACTTGTTATTTTTAATACATAAATACATACATAACTTCACGCTAATTCCCTTGCGGGGTAGGCAAAGAGAAAAGATCGCCATGAGGCACGATACTTACAAACCTTACTCGCTTCGTTGACTTTCTTAAATCTCGCTCGTGTGTCGATTTTTGAGGCTCCTAACATCACCTTCCTCCAGCCAGAACACGTTTTATTTGGTCATGGAATGTGTGTCCTGGTCGTCTTCGATTCCTACGTCCATCCGCTTTTGCATTGTATATCTGCTTAGGCAACCCAGCATCATCCACTTTTTCTACATGTCCGAACCATCAAAGTATTCCCTTTCTTACTGTATTAACTTATTTTTAATAAACACCATATAAAATTAATAATTTCACGTCATTTTCTACCTGAACGTATAGGCAGCGGTAGAATGTTTACGTCGGCAATCAATGTTGTTGTCAGTCGTCGATTTTTATCACATATAACATACAAAAAGAAATCCGTGAAGTCATTTACAAAAATTTTTCTTTGTTACAATATTTATGTCATGACTAAGTATATTTATATAATACTTTTTATACTAGCTTATTTTTATCATCGTGCTATCTAATATATAAAATTCTCGAGTCTAGATGTGCGTAATTGAACTCCTCCGAAACGGCTTGACCGATTCTCATGAAATTTTATGTGCGTGTCGGGTAGGTCTGAGAATAGGACAACATCTATTTTTCATCCCCCTAAATCACAAGGGTAGCCCACCCCTCAATATTTTTTTTTAATTTTTCGATATATATCTGTTTTTTATTTTTTTTATAAAACGGGATACAAAAATACATACAACCCTAAATTTTCAACCCCCTACGATCAACCCTTATTTTTTAAATTTTATTTTTGGCAAGACAACGTATATATATATATACTAGCTGACCCGGTAAGGGTCAGCTAGTATATATATATATGTTTAGGTTTTGTTTATTTTAACGCCTATAACTACTCGTCTCTTTCATCCACTATTGTCCTTCCTAAGGTTTCCTGGAAGAAATTGCTTTTAGCGATAAGGCCGCCATTTGTACTTCCATATGTTTTACGTGTCTCCAAACTATGTTTCTTGTTAGTTTAGGGTGTGCAAATTAAGAATTATCTTATATACAATTTCTTAATTTTTTGTTAATAAAATACATTCGTAAAACATTTGCAATATTCCGTGCGAATGCGAATATTCGTTACAACACTAATATATATACTTCCAATTGCAACACTGTGATTTATAAGCATTTTTTTTAAGTTGTAATTTTCGCAGAATTTCATGTCTTGTCCTTGCGTGATCTAAATATTTTTTTCCCGAGTTCGATTTGAAGCTCAGTTTGACAGGAGGAATGCAGCGTTAGGGCGCCGGTCGTGGCTGGTCGCCTTCTAGAGCGTGACTCGAAGCTGCTACACTTCCATTATAACATGACCTTTGGAGTACTATCACATTCCCTCTTTTTAAAATATGAATTATTGAATTTAAGGAGGTGGAGAAGTCCATGCTGTTCTGGTTACGTTATAATCCTAGCCGTTGTCATCTCAATGCCATCTCAACCACGAAGATTCAAATTTTTGCTTCTTGATATGTGTACTATACTAATGATAATTAATTGTACGTTGTTTAATATCAGTATATTGTCAATCTTTAATATTAGTGTCAATTTTTTTTAATATACTATTAGGTCAATTTATATCATTGTCAATCTGACTAACATATTTCAACGTCGCTTTATACTTGACAATATATGATAGCCAAGCTTTGTTCAAGTTTGTTCAAATAAAAAAAAATAATCTTTGAACGTTTTTTTTAAATTTGATTGTAGTGATGGTCGGTTATTTAGACGCGTTAGGCGAAAAATAATACTTACTTACTTCGTTGGTCCAGCGACCCGAAGTGGATCTTAACCTATGACATTCAAGGTGCGTCATTCTTCTCTATCCTGTGCCATGTTTGCTCTTTCAAATCTTTGGCGTCTTCGTCCTTCCAGCGATATCTTGGACGCCCCACCGGACGACGCTCGGAAGGTTGGTCATGATAGGCTTTTTTGCGGCTGGATCCTCTCCCATCCTTTCTAAATGTCCAAGCCAGCGAAGTCAGGAGGATTTTATTCCTTCTATAATGTTCAGTTCAGACATTAACACTTCTATCTCCCAGTTGTATCTAATGAAATATAATCATCTTGTAAAAATCTTTCTGATCTGGACAATACTACTGATAAAAATAAGTAGTTACTGTGTGCGTATATTAGTCACTAATGTAAAACTGACAGTTTTTTTTTTTCAATGAGTTCATTATTTTTTTATTTGCTGCACAAGGTTTTTTTTAGTCTCGGTGGTCCATTGGTCGAGCATCCCGCCCTTAAACCCAGAAGTTGCGAGTACGAATCGTGGTTCAGACCAATTACTTTTTGGAAATCTTTTCGAAAGTTTATTGTGATAAATACCTATCGATGACTACCTCCTGCCTCCTATTGCATAAGGGAGATAAACATAAGGGCGAGTCGATGCTTAACAGACACTGCAAAATTCCGAAAAAAAAAAAAGAGTGTAAAGGTACGTTGTATGTGTTGTAATGATTTTTTTATATGAGTAAGGGGATCGCCTATTGGCAATCTACTAGCTCCAACAATAGACGCAACTATTCGATGGGACAGGAACAGGACGGGACTTAATGAAAATGGATTTTAAGAGCTGGTGGTATTTCACCGATCGAGCCGGCATTGCAGCGAACTGCAATAACTATTTTTATTTTATGTTTCCATAACCAAGATCACACTACAACTACCAATCTGATTATTCTTCGAATATATGCAAATAATTATGATTGATGCAGATCTTTCGCTTAAATGTCTATGGCTAGTAGTTGTGGGCGCGTCCTTGTTCCGTTAAGTTATAACCCGAAGCGATATTTTGATATCTAACAATGGTTTGCAGGAATGCTAATTTAATACTCGCGTGCTGACCGTACAGAAGTTTGTTAATTTATAATGGGTGTATAACAACGACAAGTTGTAATTATTAAAATAATTAAATATATAGACTTGCATGATCATATCAAGAGATAATTAGGGTTGCAAATCCACGCAGAGCCATAGGTCATCATGATACTGTAGTGGTTTTATTTACATGGACTTGTATGTATGTCCTATGTTCGAACTAAGGGTAAATAATGTCATCGACGTAAACTGATTCACGCTGTGACAGTCGTCGTTGAGTCGTTGTGTCGTTATGTGACAGAGGTATCCGGAGGACCAATTCCTTTCTTCGTTCCTTCCCCATCCCACTTTCGACTCCCTCTCTTAATGACCGTCAACAAAGCTGTAACACTATTAGTGTTGCATGTGTCCATGGGTGGTCAAACTTTACCTCGTATCCCAATTTCTTAAAAACAATTTCTGAAGTTTTTCCTATGACAAAATATTTTTCCATTCCTTATAATATTGCTTACTCATATCTCGAAATATGCCTATATCTATAACCGTACCCAATAAGGTGTAACAATATTTCAACCTATCTTAGCCCATGTTTATAGGTGAAGTGTACATGATGTGGAGCAACTCTGATTTATGTAGAGAACGGTGTCGACGACATCTCCTGTACGTGGGTGGGTTGTTGGTAATCTCACTTACAGCTTAATATACTGTGAAAGATGGCATGACAGATGCATCATTGTTCAAACCTGACATACCAGGCGTCTGCTTGTTCACGTTTCCCGGACATGTTTAACCGGCTTTGTCTATTTTACTTATAAATTCAATCTAAATATTTTTTGGTTCACAAAGAGTTAGTTTTAACATAACATAACATAACATAACTTCACGCCTTTTGTTACCCGAAGGTGTAGGCAGCAGCGTTAAGCCTCGTCTCGCCGTTATGTTTACGTCCCAAATGGAATAGGTGGCGAACCTATTGCCATACCGGGCACAAAGTTTATCAGTCATCGATATTTATCACACATAACTTCCGAAAACAATTTCGAAAAGTCATTGGTGTGAGCCAGTGTCTGGAATCGAACCGCGGACCTCTGGATCAGAGGCCATGCGCTCGCCCACTGCGCCACCGAGACTTTTTGAAGAGTTTTACAATTGTCTATTATATATTCTTCCTTTAACATGTCGTTATGTCAAAAGATTTGTAGGTTAGGAAAGCAATTATTCATGTGGTATTGATACTCTGTGGTTTACGCCAAATTTTCCAACCTCAAATGAACGCAAAACACGACATTAATCAAATGTGTACTGGTAGAGCAACCCAGATCACTGCATAAAAGAGATGACTCGACCTATGAAATACTAGGAACTCTCAGAATATCGACGTAAAATGGCTCATCCCTTCCCATCCAACTTACAACCCCTTCTGTATCCCATTTTATAATCCGGCAACGTAACAGAAACACTTCCTGTGGCGCAGGTATCCATGAGCGGCGTTAGTTGCTTACCATCTGATAAAGCCTGCTCGTTTGCCTCCCTACCCTATAAAAAAATCTAGTCAGTAAAAAAATATTATTCTATGTTTTATAATTGATTTATTGACAGTTGCCTTCAGAATAAAGGTGATATGTCTAACAAAATCCCAGATTCTAAAGTGAATGAGAATTATTCCTTCAAGATTTTTTGGTTTTTTTATTATTCAAGAAGGAAGTACATAATAATATACTGTCCCTTTTTTCATAAAACCATGCTAACAATAACTGCGTGTATCTATTAAATATGAAGAATTCCAGTACAGCATACATATTGAAAATGCAACGTAAATAGAAAGCGGGGGACAGTTGCAATTTCTATGCATTCGTAATACCGTGTCTAAACATCAGAAATGGGACGACTAACTAAGTTTCTTGTACCATATTTATTCATCCTTGTAACTTAATGTTACGGACCATTTGGCTAACTTCTCGTATTATTTATCAGAGATACCAGCACTCATGGGCTGTTATTATCAAAGATTTGTAACGGCTATGGAGCCAATACCTGGTTATCACTACCATTGCCAGGAATAATGTATAATCATTGCGCACATAAAGATGATGACAGTAATTTAATATGCTGATAGAGAATACTATTAATAGATATTTTAATATTGATTTTATATCAATTTTTTTACCCAACTTAGGCAGAGAGAGAGTTATGTCTATAAAATGTTTATTTCGTTTATAATTTTAAAATTGTGTTTAACAGATCTAATATTTAGACTTATCATAACAGAGTATAAGTCCGGGAAATAATGTAAATACTAATTAAACTTTATTTGCCTAGTTACAACTAACTAAAATTAAAAATCTTCACGCCTAGTCCCGTACGAAGTAGGCAGAAAGAAAATAAACAACTAACTGTGATATAAATTTAATATATACTTCTTTTGAGACAGGCATAATTTCTTTTTGTAACTCTTCTTCTTTAATACTCTAAACTTTTGTACCTGTAGTGGTAGTCACCCAGTTCGCTGCATGAATGGACTGGCGCAACCGGTGAAATACCACGACTTCTCAGAATATCGAAATAATGAAACTCTTGCCGCGATTCGCTCGGTGAGAGAGGTATCCGGAGGCCAACTCCTTTCCTCCACGTCTTCCCATCCCACTTCCGATCCCATCCAAATCCAATTGTAAGGGCCGGCATTGCAACTGTAACATTTTGTGGGTTCAGGTGTGCATGAGCGGCGTTTGTTGCTTATGATGGTAACACGCCGACTCGTTTGCCAGGCTATAGGTACCAAAACGAAAACCTTCACATAGCAATTTATTTTGGTAACGCTTTGTTAAAAGTTGATCCATTACTGTGTTTTGGGCATAATTTTCTCGGTTACCAATATTTATCTCGTGAAACTTCGGCAAGGCTTCTGAATGGGAAGTTGGGTGCTGAATCACTAGACCACTGCTACTAAGTCCGTGAATATGGAGCTGATTCACCAAGTGGCCTTACTGAAAAGCTACTTCCATTCACGTACGCAACACAATAAGTCTTGAAGATTGTATCGAACGATCACAGATAAGGTTCAAAGGCAACATTGTTAAGACTAATTGTAGCTCCCGGACCCGCCCGCTCATGCGAACGCCGCGGGCACAGCATTGTACTTTACCTAATAAATATGTACAAGAGTCTTGCTTTTATTAGTTTACATAATGATTGAGCTATAAATCAATAATATGAATGATCAATATTAATTTATATTACCAACTCTATTTTTTTTTACGAAAAACTGATACGACCTAATGTATCTCCAGCTAGTATGCGACTAGCCCATAGACATTTGCAACCACGAGAGGGTTAATTTTGCGTTTACACCATCTAAAATGGTATGGTGAAGGAGAAAAGAAGAGTTGAAAGATGATGAGCTCCAGACTCAATATCACAATTACACAACTATGTCCGTTGTTAATCCGTGACAGCAGCGTGTTAACTGGGATTGACAAATTACGGCGCTAGAGTAGTCAATAAGTTTTTCTAAGGGATAGGATGGCAAATAAGCAAGCGGGTCACCTGATGGGAAGGAGCCAGCGCCGCTCATTGACATCTTGAATACAAATAGTGTTACAGATGTGTTGTTGTCCTTTAAAGGAGTAGGGTGTTAGTTGAAAGGTTGAAGAACGGGGTAGGCTGTTGGATACCTCTCTGACCAGTATTTCTTCAGTCGAACCGGCCCATTCATGCAGGAATCTTCATAGCTCTAAATGTGTTATTAAACTGTGAACCACCCACCCACGTAACTACTAAAGTATATCGATTGTGGACATTGGCCATTAAATGCATTACAAAAAGTAATTAGGCATAACTCTAACAAGATAGGCCTACTCAATATAACTCCTATCAAGGTCATAGTCGATTGCATTCGTGGCGATTGTTGATTGTTATATTTGCGCAATTTTGAACGCAATCGAATTCTTTGTCTCTTAGAGTTACTTAAGACATCCTATTTTTTATGAAACAGCTTCAGACTCGACCGGTAGGCTGATTGTGGCATAATATGGTCACGTCTTTTTTTTTGGTAAATAAACTTGCCGTAATCGTTTCAGTTTTTGTAGTGCAAAATTCAATTTTGCAATTTAAATAGTTATGATCGATTATTATTGTAGTAATCGTGAAATATCATTACAGATTTATGGAGTTCAAAAGTGTTCTTAGTGATGATTTTTTGTCTTCAGGGAAATATCTTAATAATATCTTGGACACAAATCACACAGCGCCCTCCAGTTCCAAACTAAGCAACTAAATGCTTGTGCTATGGATACAAAATAATAATAAATATATACTTTTCTTTTAAATACATACTTATAATACATAGAAAAACACCCAGACACCACACAAATATTCATGTTTGTCACAAATATTTGGGCTCGGGTGGGAATCGAACCCCCGACCTCAGTGCTGCAGCCGGTAGTTTTACCAATGCGCCACGAGGCCCGTCAAAATGGAATTATTTTAGTAAAATACAACACAAAAATACATGGAATTATTTTAGTAAATAATTATTACTTAAATCATCTTAGGTGGCAATAAATGTCTAGCTATCGACTACTTTATTAAATCTGTACCCTGTGTGGTTATAAAGTCAACACTCATGGAGATTTTACGTCAATTGAAATAGGAGATGGAACTATTAATACTCAATTGTGGTAATTGCAAATACGGCTTTCGAAAAGAGTTCCAAAAAGACTTTGGTGTGAGCAAGGATTCCAAATCGATCTTTTTTATAAATGTGACATAACGTCGCGCCTTTTTTCTACCTGAAGGAGTAAGCAGCGTCTGTTAAAGCTTCGACTCAACGAATCCTTACGTTATAGCCTATTGTAACAGGAATCTTTTGCCATTAAATTGGGCACAAAGTTGTCACACTTTGTCTTTCTATAAAACATTGTAAAACCTAAAATGAATCGTTTATTTCTACTCTATTTTTCACAGGTTAAGTAAGTAGATGCTTGTATTTTTCAAAATAGATAACAGATACAGACTATTATAAACACACACATATATATACGACACAAAAAGCACAAAATAAAACGTCTAAAAACCCATAACGACATTGATTTAATAAATCATTTTTTCAATTATATATATATCAATAAATTCTGCGTAATAAAAATATAGATGACAAGTTGTCAAGTAACCAAGCGGATTGTACATTTTTCAAGCACGAACGAGCATTCGCCTGTGGTAGGTGGGTTGCGTAATTACCAAATTCTGTGGGCAATTGCAATTTAGGCCTGATAGAAATTGCGGTCGTCACATCTGTCTGCTCTATTTAATAAAGATAGCTTACATAATGTCATGTACATGAAGGTATAAGTAAAACTATAGTTTAAAGGTTTTAATATAGCTTCATAGTCATATATGAGTAAAGGCATATATGAGTAAAACTTTAATAAGTAGTTACATTTTATTACCTTCATTTTCCTGCCCTTATTCCACTCTAAGCGGGGTCAGCACAACGTGTTATACTTAACTATTCTCTTCTATCACTCGTCATCTCCTACTCATACTCCTACTCACATCTGCCAGCTTCATACACATATCAATTTTTATATAATCCAACCACAGTGGTTCTCATCACTTTCCGTGTAACATGACTTTCTTCCTTCCTTATAATACTCATTTCATCCTATCCATTTTAGTCTGGTGTGACAAAAATGGATAGGATAATAAATGAGTGATCCATCTTTACCAAATGAGGAAAACTGTGATGATGATGAAGACAAGTTTGACTCACATAAATGATCCACAATCGATATGTTCATAACATTCATAAAAACACAGTTCTTCTGAGAGGTCGTGCTATTTCACCGGTCAAGCCGGCCCATTTAAGCAGCAAACTGCTTGGCTCTACCACTTTCAAAGCTCTACCTGAAGATGGAGGGCAGCAGCGTTCAAGCCTCGTCTTACCAAATTTTCTCGTCCCTCATGCAATAGGTATTAGTGAAATGTAATGCCATACATGAGGCACAATTATTTGAAACATTGATATTTATGACAATATTTATGGCTTCCGAAAAAAAATCCAAGAAGTCATTGGCGTTAACCTGGATTCGATTCGACGGCTTCTGGATTCAGTGCTCCAGACCACTGAAACAATTAAAATTTCATATTTACTTATTAATGAAGTAATTGTAATTTATAACTATATTTGTAATATTAAAATAATAAAAGTCCACGTTGTATAAATAATTGCGTTATCAATTTCAACTTATATTGTAACAAGGTGAGTCGATCGTGAGTCACGATAGTCGTAACTCAAAAAAAAATAAAAAAGTTATCCATCTACGAAGTCAGCTACTTCATAAAGAAGTCAAACACTTTTTATTATAATGTGTTGACTTGTGATATACTGCGACCCTGTTAGTATTATAAATCATGGGTCAAATAATAAATTGATTGTGTATTCGAGGACACGTTAAGTTAAACTAAATTGTTAAATGCTAACTTACAGATTTACAATAACAAGAACAAATAAATTAATTACATTATTTACAATATATACAATTAAAAAACTACCTGAAATCAAATTTCTCCGCATCTCGGTCTTCTGGCAGCGTGCCCAGAAGACTGGCCGCATTGCCACGCTGAATGGCAATGCTTACAGATTTAGTCATTTATCTATATGTTTAGTCTCTTTAGGTGCGGTTTTATACAAAGCTTATGCTATACGGAACCCAATGTTATATTATCGGTCTAATAAAATAAGTTAAGTTAAATTAAGTAATAGTCTCGGTGGTCCAATGGTCGAGCGCCCCGCTTCGGAATCCAGAGGTCTCGGTTTCAAATCCTGGCTCACACCAATCTCTTTTCGAAATTAATTTTAAAAGTTATGTGTGATAAATTTCGATGACTAAAAACTGGGTTCGCTATTTATTCCATTTGGGATGTAAACATAACGGCGAGTCGAGACTTAACAGCCACTACTTTCGGGTAGAAAAATGCGTGAAGTTAAATTATGTTAAGTTATGGTTCATATATTTCTAACGTTATTGTAGAATTTGAGACAAAATGTTTATTTTGATTTAGCATCGAATACTGATTAAGAGGTCTCCCTTACGAATATGTGTAGGTACATATTTACTTCAGACTTTGTTTTTAGTATTATAAATGATGTTGTATATAAGAAATATTTTAGATAATTCAATTGGCATGCCTGCTGATGACCATATAGAGGGCGTATAAAGCGATAAATTTATTATCAGCTGAATGATATTTTTATGATACTTGCAATTCCGATGCCTCGATCGTCCGAGAAGAGTGATAGAATAGTTTTAACTTTTTAACATAACATAATTTCACGCCTTTTTTCTACTCGAAGTTGTAGGCAGCGGCTATTAAGTCTCGTCTGTCTACCGCCGAACTGGCCGAACCTATTGCCATAGCGGGCACAAAACTAACTAAACTTTCTATAGTTCAAATCTCCCGTGAGATTTTTTTTATATATATTTTTAATTTACAAAGGTTTTATAATATGCATGGTCACTGCATGGTCACTGGTCTTAATCACAGTTATTATTTGTCAATTATATGTGGTAGTTTTCAGGAACTTGAAATGTATTTAAATATGTCTGGGTGTTTTTCTATGTATTATAAGTATGTATTTACAAAAGAAAAGTATATATTAAGTGTTATTATCTTTTATCTAGTAAACATAACACAAGCATTTAGTTGCTTAATTTGGCACTAGAGGGCGTTGTGTGTATTGTGTCCAAGATATTAATATTATTATGTAGTGAGTGACCCTCAGTCAACAGCAATCGTTGAGGTATTCAAGCAGATGTAAATGGAACGGAGCGTGCCCGAGGCTAGGGCGGGGTTCAGACAACACTTTCATATTATTACGAGCGCATAGCACGCACACACGTACACGCACTCACACAGATGCAATGGTGATTAGATCGACGCGGACTTGCGCACGCGCACGCGATACGACCACTTTCAATGATTCGTTAGCGAAATCATTAGGAGATGTAATAATGTCGGCGCATTGTAATATGTGTTTATGGCTATTTAAATGATTTATTTTTATTGATTGTTTTTGCCTTGTTGCGAGACAGAAAATAATGATGGTGGAACCGTGTATAACTTGCTACCATTATGATCTATTATTGCGAAGGTGATCCGTTGCTACTATGTAATTTGTGTGTTTTGTAATAAATTTTTTAGTTCAGTTTTCTAGTTTTAAATACAGTGGTAAATGCATGAGTTTACTGCATGAATGGGCCACCTCGAAATGGTAAAACAGTATGACCTCCGGGAAAATTTACGCGGTAAATCAACGGAAACCCGCCCTATTCAATAAAAAAGGCTGTTCATAAATTTGGGCGTGATTTTTTTACTCAGAAATGAGCTTGGGCTACTTGAAGGTATCTCTAAGTAAACAATTTCGAGAAGTAGCCAACTTTTTTGGAAGATCAAGATTTACACTATATTTTCCATTTTCATGAGTTCATAAACTCCACTCGATTTGCAGTTATGGAAGACAGACGTAGTCTAACTAATCTTACAATGCCACATGTAATTCTAGCAGTAGATGTATGAGTGGGTCTGAAGTTTTTAAAATGTCACGATTAATGAATACTGGTCTGCCAACAGCATACACACAGCGCCCTCTAGTTCCCAACTAAGCAACTAAACGCTTGTGCTAAGGATACTAGATAGCGAATATGAATAATATACTATTATTGTAAATTCATACTTATAACACATAGAAATTCACCCAGACGCCATACAAACATTCATGCTTGTCACAAATATTTGTACTCGGGTGGGGATCGAACCCGCCAACCTCGATTCTGCAGTCGGTAGCCTTACCAAAGCACCACGAGGCTCGTCACTTATAAATGAGTTGATCATTTTAATTGCAACTTTATAATTGCGACGCCATTTTGATAATAAATCTGTCAACCACAAATTCCTACCAATCCTAGCCTATCAAGCTACTTCTGTCAATCTCATCAATATTGCTGTTGACTGGGAGTGCTGACATTCGGACATGTTATTAACATAAGGCTTGACAGAGTTGTCAATAAACCACTGTGTTCCGTATAAATTATTTATTACATTAACTAATTAAGAGTCCGGTAAGACGTATTTATTGAAATTGAGAAAATTCATACTTGTATAAATATACATGACAAAATCGATGTTGAATTGTTTCATTCATTCATTCATTTCTTTTATAGTTAGATATCATTTTATCTATAGCTTATATATTCGTGTATATCTTTGGAAAATATTTCAGAAAAATTATCGGTCTGGAACCGAATTTGAACTCAGAAAGTAATAATAAAACAATTTGCAAATTCGTATCTTGAAAGCGATATGAAATACCAATTTGTATTAGTAATTTAATGGTTAATATGACAAATGACTTATGAACTTACAATTCCTGTTGCATACAAAAATTAATAAAAACACGCTATAAAAGTGTTTTTTTTATCTTTGTTTTATTGTCAATAATAAGCTATTATTATTGACAATAAAACAAAGATAAAAAAATAATACTGATAAATAGTTGATT
The DNA here is from genome assembly GCA_905147225.2 of Euproctis similis. Taxonomy (NCBI): domain Eukaryota; kingdom Metazoa; phylum Arthropoda; class Insecta; order Lepidoptera; family Erebidae; genus Euproctis; species Euproctis similis. Next base: position 10,479,479 of record LR990122.1, read on the forward strand.
AACAAATCCGGTTTTCACAATGGTTTAATACCGACGAAATTGTCGCAAATTCCGGGTTATAAAATTTTACAATTATTGCAAGAATACCGCATTTAAGTGAGATTGCTTGCGAAGCGAGATTGCTTTATAAGAAACGCCTTTAGTGTTCTCAAATTGATCATAATTTCTTAATTTCAATTGCTGTTCTCGGAACATCGGGTGAGGCCGGTCGTTTTTTGATGCCAGTTCCATATTGGTCAGATCTGTGGGACAAATAGGACTAAGGACACGTTTGCAATAGAAGGACACGTTTGCAATAGAGATACTATTGCAAACGTGTCCTTGGTCTTCCGTTAGATTTGATTTGATTTTGTTTAGATTTGATTCGTGTGTTTTTAAACAGTATCGGTGGTAAAGACTCACACCAAAGATTTCTCTGCATTATTTTTGGAAGTTATGTGTGATAAATATTATTTATTGATAACTTTGTGATCGGTGTGTAGCAATAGGTTCCGTCAACTATTCTGTTTCGGGACCTACTATTCAGCGATTCGAGGCGTAACCGTTGTTGGCTACACCTTCAGGTAGAAAGAGGCGTGAAGTTATATTTATGTTCTTTGGTTAGACTTCGATTGAATACATTTACAAAGGCAGAAAAAAAATTGTAATTAACTCATCGTAAAATCAATTAATTTATTTTATTGCTTTCCATTACCGCCTTTCTTCCGGTAAAATACAGAAATAACTCAAAAAAAAAAAGTCCACAGCAAAAGTTATGAAACATTGCTCGTAATAAGGCAAAGTTTGAGTCTCATAACGGAATATAAGAGAGAGAAAAGAGAAAAAAAAACACTTAGGTAATTTTAAACCAGAACATCACGCTTTTTGAGTGTTGTTTTTTTTTTTAATTTTTAGCGCATCGGCAACAGAAAAAGCGAACACCTGAGGCCCAAACCTACCGATATGGTACCGACCTCATTTATTATTATTCCATTGGAGTGAAGTGCGTGAATCAAATAAAACCTCTTTACACGAACCGATTTTATTTTGTGTGCTGTTATTGTTGTGTTAGGTTATTAGGTTATAAGGAAGGAAGTCGGATTGAAAGAGAGTGTCGGTGTTAAAGTAAGAAAGGGCATACTCCGATGGTTCGGACATGTAGAAAGGATGGATAATGCAAGATTGACGAAGCAGATATACAATGCAAAAGCGGATGGATGTAGGAGTCGAGGACGGCCTAGACACATATTCCATGAGCAAACAGAACGTGTTCTGGAGGAAGGTGATGTTAGGAGTATCAAAAACCGACGCGCGTGCATGAAAAGAGCTATGAAAGTCAACGAAGCGAGTGAGGTGTGCAAGAATCGTGCCTTATGGCGCTCCGTTCTCTATGCCTACCCCAGAAGTCTTAGTTCATCATCTTAGTTCTCTTTTCTGCCACTGGCTGTGCTACAATTTCGGACACACTGATGATTACGTACGTACGTCGCGTTTAGTAATAAACAGAGCTGGCAACGGTGACAAAACGAGTGCTTCTCGAAAGACGGCGCCCTCTCGCGGCGAAAATTATTTCTCCAAAAAAAACCATACGTCATACATTACGATCGTACTTTACATTGTGCTGTTGGAGTTAGTTGAAAACAATAGTCGGTAGTCTGTGGTTAGTTAATAATATTGAGCAGTTTGTATAGTCTAAGTAGATATGTTGATAAATTTAGTAATATCTTTAAAAGATTGTTAAAAATGTTAGTAAAATAATCTTAAAAATATTATTTTATGGTTTTGGAAAGAGCAGTAGTTTGTAGTTTTGTAGTATAAAATGGAAAATACTAATGATTAGTGATTAGATCACCGATTATGCATAATAAATAGCGCTACTCTAATCTTATGACGAAAATTATTTCTTGTCATTTATGCTCCCTTAATGTATATGGGAGTATATTGTAGGTATATTGCATACCAATATATCTCTTTTTATTTATAAGTTTTTTATGCACACGTTGCAAGCGTTGTGAGAGACCTCATATAATGGAAACAAGGCAGGAAAATGATCACTTTTCGAAATTTCAATTAAAAATTGAGAACTGACAACTTTTTGTTTTAAACATAACATAACTTCACGCCTTTGTTACCTGAAGGTGTAGGCAGCGGCTGTTAAGCCTCGTCTCGCCGTTATTTTTACGTCCCAAATGGAATAGGTGGCGAACCTATTGCCATACCGGGCACAAAGTTTTCAGTCATTTATATTTATCACACTTAACATTCCGAAAACAATTTTGAAAAGTCATTAGTATGTGCCAGTGTCAAGATTCGAACCCGGACTTCTGGATCAGAAGCCGTGTGCTCGACCACTGGACCACCGAGACATGTCATTAAAATATCGGTTTTTTTTTAATTAATTTTATGAACTGCTAACAAAAGACCTTACAATATCGGACAATGTAAACGTAACACAGTGTAGTTCGTCGAAGCGATGTCAGAGACTTGCTTCACTGACATCACCTGACTATCTTCTTCACGTCCAACCGTTCATTAAGTTCGCATGTCCGTCTGACGGCAAAGATTATTGCAATTTTTTAAATTCACACCTTCCATGCGAAAAAAAAATTACCAACACTTTTTTCTTATATTCTCATACTTTAATGTTTCACAAGCGCAAGGAAGTGACGTCTCATTCAAAAGCTATAATTATTGGCAACCTTGGATACCACGGTTTTAGGCTGAATCGTTTAATACATTGACATGATAATTTTGGGACTTATTTGCAAGAATGTTTTTTATGAGAAAGTAAGTCAAAAGAGCCACCATGACGTTCATAATTGACTTGATATCCTTTACAATGAGATTAGGAAGGAAAGAATGGGGAATAAGCCACTTGGCGTTGATTTTCTGAGAGCCCATTTATGCACTGTTTTATAATTGTAGTCGATATTTACATTGTGCCAAATAGGTACCATCGTAGCACTAAAACGGTACTTTGACTCATTGTTATTGTAAAGAGATTGCAGCTGTGCACCTTATCTAATTAAGGAAACTGTGTGAATGTCCATACAAAAATTGATATTTCCCATTTTGTAGTATGAAATCTATGACATCGTACCTTACTTAGTATACACAAAGATACTTGGTACTATTACTAGTACTTTCACGCTTCCGATACCCAAAAAGTATAGGCAAAGGCTATTAATATCATTAAACGGCATAGTTACTAGGTTCATGTCTCCTTGGTCCAGCGGTCGAGCACCCCGCTTCTGAATCAAGAAGTCGCGGGTTCGAATGACTTTTCGAAATTGTTTTCGGAAGTTATGTGTGATTGATATCGATGACTGACAACTTTGTGCCCGGTGTGGCAATAGGTTCGTCACCTATTCCACTTGGGTTGTAACCATAACGGCGAGACGCGGCCTAACCGCCGCTGTCTACACCTTCGAGTAGAGAAGGCGTGAAGTTATGTTATGTAACTAGGTTCCATTATTAATATTATATATTAAAATGACCACTTATGGCAGAACTATATCTAGCTAAAGAGTAAGTAGCCGAATGTTCTGATTTGTGTTATAAATTTTCAAAAGAAAGAAAGAAAGCCTCATCAAGGGTCTGAAATATAGGCAGGGCGTCTAAGTGATCAGAATAACTTTCTTTAAAGTCTTATCCAATTTAATTTTTATGCGATAGTAGGGCAAACGAGCAGACGTGTCATCTGATGGCAAGCAACCAACGCCGCCCATGGACACCAGCAACACATATTGTGTTACTGTTGCGTTGCCGACCTTTAAGGGATAGGGATAGAGAAGGATGGGGAAGGGGGGTGGGCCTCCGGGTACCTCTCTCACCGTACGAAACGCGGCATGAGCCACTTTACATCGATCTTCTGAGAGGTCGTGGTATTTCACCGGTCGAGCCGGCCCATTCACGCAGCAAACTGCTTGGCTGTACCACTGTTAAATTGATTCAGAAGCAATACAAAATTCGGATATCCGGCTAGTTTTTAGCAATTCTATCAAAAATATCAACATTGTATTTTCATAGTATTATATACAACATACATACATAACTTCACGTCAAATCCTTTGCGAGGTAGGCAGAGAGAACAGAGCGCCACAACCCAGAATATGAAACATAAATATGAAACTTGGAACACCAAGTCACTTCCATCATGAACTTATTACGACGTTTGATAACAAATAGCCTGAATGTATAAGGTTTTGCCACGAATAGTCGTATTGCATCGTTACAGATATACCCTACCTTGGCCGGCCACACCCAGGCCGGTAACCCTTGTCGCAACCATTCTGCACACACACACAAAAGATGGCGGTGTATTGGTCTATTAGAATAGATGGCCACCCTCCCTTTCACTGGCGTAACAGTGCCATAGTTATAGCTCGCAGTTACTACTGCTATATCAAGATTACTCTTTTTAATAACCGAATGTGTGGGTAGCGGCAGTTATGCCTCGAAATGTCGATTTTTTCATTAGTCTTGTAATCGTTACTACATAATATAAAACAAAGTCGCTTTCCGCTTGTTTGTCGCCTTGATTTTGATGGGGTTTTATTTAATAGATAGGGACTGTCAACGGGGTTGATTATAACTATAATGAAGTATAAAAGTGTTAATTTTCGAGATTTAGTACTTTAATTGCAAACGCTGGCTGAATCGAAAGTGATAAATCAAAACAATGTACTACATTAAAATGGACCTCTATAAGGCCTACAAAAAGTCTGCGATGGTGTATGTCTATCTCTTAGGGATAGCCCACAACGACCATTTTTTTTCTTCTCAAGCGAAACAAAGTACGCTGGGTCAACTAGTAAGTATTATGTAGTGGAATCTATCATCACATTTATAGCTTCCGAAAAGGTATAGCTGTACCACCTGGATTCAAATGAGACATATTGTTCAAAAATATGGTATAGGAATATGCGGCAAAAACACATATAACTTCCGAAAATAATTGCGTGAAGTCGTTGGTGTGAGCACGGATTAGATGCCAGGTCTTCTTAATTCTAAAGCGGAGTGCTCTACTCAAACTTTTAGGGATTTCTCTTTTTTGAATAGTGCTTATTAAGCTAATACATACCCAAAGGGTGCTAAAATGGCTTCGTGGTGCATTGGTAAAATAACCAACTGCGAAATCGTGGTGGGCTGGTTCGATCCCCACCCGGATACAAATAATTATGACAAGCATGAATGTTTGTTTGGTTTAGGTGGGTTCTTCTACGTCATCATCTAGTTTCCATAACTAGAGGGCCAGTGTGTTTTATATCTAAGATATTATATTCTTATTATATTAGTATAACCTTACTGCCTATCCTATAGATACGAGCGAACATCGTATAAGGTATCTAGTACCATATAATGATAACAGATAAGACCCAGTGTTGGGCGGTGGCTGGTCAGTAAATATTCTTACTGATACAGTACACGACAAAGCGACATCTACAACTGTACCGCTGGCCAGGAACTGTGCAGTAGTTCCGTTATGCGCAATCAATTAATCTTAACACCTGGATTTGAACTATTTAAACAGTGCTTTTGTAGTGATTATAAAAATGTATTGTATATTAATTTTTATTTGAAACAAGTTGTAAAATTAAACCATCTCTTCATTTAGTTCATTACATACAACTTATATTCAAATGATACTTTCTTGCAAAAGAAATTAACTCTTCCCATTTATAACGATTTTGGTGAACATAATACTTTTTTGAAAAAAACATCGCACTTAAATAATGACAAAGATAGGGCATTACTGTAAATCCAATATGTGTAACAATTATTCATATTTCACTTATTTTATGGGATAGGGGGGCAACCTGCGCTCATGTCACTTAATGGTAAGCAACCAACGTAGCCCGTGGACAACTGCAATATAGATAGTGATACAGTTGCTTTGTCGGCCTTTAAAATTTGATAAAGAGGTCGCAAGTGGGATAAAAGGGGAGAAGGGAACGAATTAAGCCGCGTGATCCATTTTACGTCAATATTCTGAGAGGTCTTGGGTAGCTCGGGCCGAGCTGACTGATTCATGCAGCGAACTACATGGCTCAACTATTATAAAAACAATACGCATTCTTCTACTCTTGATATTGTCTAACAATATAACTCTATGGATTTATTTAATGAACATACTTAGGTAATGTATCTACGATGGTATTGTCGATGCAGAATTGATCTACTGCCGATAACAGCGCAGATGTTGGTAGCGCGTTGCGAAATTGGAGCGGAGTGCGCACGCGCAGCCGCGTGGTGGTGCGCGTGCCCTATTGCGTGCATAGGGCCAGAGAACCTTAAACAAGATTTAATATTATTACTCGGTGGTCCAGTGGTCGAGCACCCCACTTCTGAATCCAGAGGTCGCAGCTTCAAATCCTGGCTCACACTAATGACTTGTCGAATTTAATTTTCGAAAGTTATGTGTGATAAATATCCATGACTGAAAACTTTGTGCCCGGCATGGCAATAGGTTCGCCAACAATTCCATTTTGGGATGTAAACATAACGGCAAGTCGAGGCTTAACAGCCACTGCCTATACCTCCAGGTAGAAAAGGGGTGAAGTTATGTTTATGTATGTTAATACCAGCCAAGTGCGAGTTAGTCTTCAGTGTATAGGGATCCGTAAAAATCATTAAAAATATAGCGAATTTGTTAAATGAGTAAAAACGTTTTGTAGGGTTCCGTATCGAAAAGCAGACCCAATTACTGAGATTTGGGCTCTGTCTCAAGAACGGTAATGGCTAGACAGTGGACATGATTAATATGATAAAAATACGTCCTAAGAAGTATCCGAAAATGATATCATTTAACAACTAAACGATCTTAAATAATATATTAAGAAGTTCAATTAACCTGTTTTATTCGTCACTAGTTCGCGAAAAATATAAACTTTACTATTATATATTACTATAATATATTCACTTTGAACTGAAATTTTAAGATTGTCAAAAACAGTAGTGTGTAGTCTCGGTGGTCCAGTGGTCGAGCACCCAATTTCGCGGGTTAAAATTCTGGCGCACACCAATGATTTTTCGAATTTAATTTTCGAAAGCTACGTGTGATAAATATCCATGACTGAAAACTTTGTGCCCGGTATGGCAATAGGTTCGCCAGCTATTCCACTTGGGCCGTAAACATAACGGCGACTCGAGCCTCAGCAGCCACTGTATAAACTTACGGGTAGAAAAATTCGTGAAGCTTTGTTGGAAACTGTAATATTTTAAGATTGGCAATAACAGTATAAGAAAAATCGCTTATATTGTCGTCAAATTAAAACAACCATTTAAAAAAGACTCTTAAAATATTTCAATGGCATAATTATACACAAATTGTAATGTATACGCATTAATCAAAATGACGTTGGTCAAGTTTCCGTCTCGGAGAATTCTGGTCAATTCCATAATCAGAGGGTTCATCAATCAAACCAGTAAAAGCCAACATACATCACAGATTACAGCCTAATTTTTGGTCTGATTTTGAGCACTCTCTTTTTGTGTTTGCCTTTTTGGAGTTTCTTGCCAGTTCTTCTCTAGAAGCCTTGACGCTGGAACTGGCACTTAGATTCACTTTTACATTCAAGACAAAGGGTAAAAGGGAATCTAAGCTCCAGGGATTTAGTACGTTGTACTTTGTAAAGTCTAAGGAATAAACATACATACATACATACATAACTTCACGCCAAATCCCTTGCGGGGTAGGCAGAGAGAACAGAACGCCATAGGGCACGATTCTTACACACCTCACTCGCTTCGTTGACTTTCATAACTCTTTTCATGCATGCGCGTCGGTTTTTGAGGCTCTTAACATCACCTTCCTCCAGAACACGTTCTATTTGGTCTTGGAATGTGTGTCTTGGCCGTCCTCGACTCCTACATCCGTCCGCTTTTGCATTGTATATCTGCTTAGTCAGTCTTGCGTCAACCATTCTTTCTACATGTCCGAACCATCGGAGCATGCCCTTTCTTACTTTTACACCGACACTCTCTTTCAAACCAACTTCCTTCCTTACAACCTTGTTTTCTACGCGGTCAGCGAGTCACTCCGCAGATTTTGCTAAGGAATAAAGATATTTGGAAATTGAATTAGTGCATATAATATTTTTTTTGTGTGTCCGTAATAGTGTTGGACATAAAAGTCAAAACTCGTTTATTCTTCTATAAATAAGTTATCACCAGTTGATGTAGGCTAATTATACGCAAATCGAAAAATATAATAAAATCTTTTTTTTTTATATTTAAGATTTATTATTAAAAGTTTCGGTATACCAGTGGTCGAGTTTCTGAATTGAGAAGTCGTGGGTTCAAATCCTAGCTCACACCAATGACTTTTCGAAAATTAGGTGCGATAAATATTGATGACTAAAAACTTTGTCCCCGGTATGGCAATAGGTCCGCCACCTATTTCCGGGACGTAAACATAACGGCGACACGAGGCCACTGCCTACACCTTCGGGTAGAAAAAGGCGTCAAGTTATATTATGTTAAGATTTATTAAAACGAGATATATTTAACATAATTTTAGTGATTTCTGAGTAAACTTATTAATTTCTTTATGTATAAGTACGATTGCCAGTTTAAACAATAAAGATATCAACACATGACATATAATCAAAACAATACTTTCCTAGATTACCTAAATTACGATTAATTCTAAGTTTTATTAAAATCTTATTTATAAAATACTAGCTGACCCGGCGAACTTTCTGCTGCATCATAAGTAATTCCTACAGCGTTTACAATTAAAGTGCTAAATCTCGAAAATTATCACCTTTTTTGCTACATTATACATACATACCACCCCGTTGACATCCTCTATCTATGAAAAAAACCGCATCATATTCCGTTGCGTAGTTTCAAAGATCTAAGGATATACGGGTACAGACAGCGGAAAGCGACTTTGTTTTATACTATGTAATGATCTAGCACGTTTGAATGTGTATTAGAAAATATTTTTCCACTTACAACGGGCCTCGTGGCGCATTGGTAATACTACCGGTTGCAGCAATGAGGTCGGGGGTTCGATTCCCACCCGAGCACAAATATTTGTGACAAACATGAATATTTGTGTGGTGTCTGGGTATTTTTCTATGTATTATAAGTATATATTTACAAAAGAAAAGAATATATGTATTAATATCCGTTATCTAGTATCCATAACACAAGCATTTAGTTGCTTAGCTTGGAACTAGAGGGCGCTGTGTGTATTGTGTCCAAGATATTATTATTATATATAAATCTATAATAAAATTGAAGTCGAAAGCATAAGGTCTTTGTAATAACTTTCTGTACAGTTCATACCGGTACGTATACCTATTACAGAGTCTCGGTACTAATCGTGAAAGATGAATGATCCCAAGACCGTATTAAACACCCACATTGATCGATCGGCAGCGGACTCTGCATTTTTGTTCAAGTACAGCCTTATTAATCATGCCATCGGTAATCTTGTGAAATTTATTTATTGCCTCTAAGCGAATCTGCCTCGGTATATAACAACGAAATGTGTGGGCTAGGTATAGGCTTGATGAATATCTAAAGACTAGATGTGACAAATTATGTAATACATACATACATAACTTCACGCCAAATCCCTTGCGGGGTAGGCAGAGAGTACAGGGCGCCATAAGGCGCGATTCTTACACACCTCACTCGCTTCGTTGACTTTTATAACTCTTTTGATACACGCGCGTCGATTTTTGAGGCTCCTAACATCACCTTCCACCAAAACACGTTCTATTTGGCCATGGAATGTTTGTGTTGGCCGTCCTCGACTCCTACATCCATCCACTTTTGCATTGTATAACTGCTTATTCAATCTTGCATCATCCATTCTTTCTACATGTCCGTACCATCGTAGCACATGATGGACTTATAAACATTTGTATGATTTATTGCTAATTATCTAAATATGATAATATCATCTTAATCTTCCTACCCTGTTTCCATTATTCAATGACGGCACGACAGCTTTTTCATTTTTACCCTTCTTTATCGTTTGCATCTCCTAAACTTTGTTTTTTTTATTTATAATCATGTTATTTTTCACACAATCCATCCGTATTTTCTTAGGTCTCCCTCTTCTCTTACTTTCTCCCACATTCAGGTTTATCATTCTTCTTGCAACTCGTATTATATAATCCTTATTCTTTTATTCTCTCAGTTATTGTTGTTTTTCAAACGACCTTATTTCCTATATATAATAGTTAGATGACGCAGCGAACTTTGTTCCGCATCAAAAGTAATATAAGTAAATAATGAAGTTATCAAGTTTTTTTTACTACGACGTGCATGGATTATAACTCAAAACCACCGAGTTGACACCCTCTATCTTTAAAAAAAACATCATAATCCGTTGCGTAGTTACAAAGATCTAAGCATATAAGGGGACAGACAGCGGAAAGTGACTTTATTTTATACTTTGTAATGCACCTATATTGAACTGAACTGAGAAATTACTTACAAACCTTAACTTTTCTTGGTGATTTACAATAATTTCTCATGTCTATTCAATTTAATGGCAGTAATGTTAAAATATATATATATGTGTAAGTATATATTGATCAAACGTATTTGAGTATATCCGGAGATATCAGCATGTCGACGTATCCGCTGTTAGTTATTAAACTTTTAAAAAGGTTGTAACATTCACAGACGAAAATTTTGACATTAACGTCCGGGAACAACATGTTTATTGATACTTACCGATCGCAATTATATTCATATACAAACATAACTTCACGCCAAATCCTTTGCGGTATAGGCAGAGAGAACGGACCGCCATAAGGCACGATTCTGACACACCTCACTCACTTCGTTGACTTTAATAACTCTTTTCATACACGCGTCGATTTTTAAGGCTCCTAACATCACCTTCCTCCAGAACACGTTTTATTTGATCATGAAATGTGTCTTTGTAAATGTTATTTATTAACATTAATACATATTTAATTGGTTAAATTAAAGGTTTGAAGTTACACATATACCATAAATTGTTGAAAATTGTTTCAAAATATGCGGAGTTTTATTCGAGTACTACACACATACTCCTAGTCCCTTGCGAGTGTATGCAGAGAACATTGAGCCCAACAGGACACAATTTTAGACACCTCAGTCGCTTCTTTTACTTTCATAACTTTTTTCATACACGAAATTTTGCGGTAGAACACGTTTTTGCGTTGTATATCTGCTTTATCAATCTTGCATCATCCATTCTTTCTATATATCCGACTAATCGTAATGTGTCCACACTTACTCTAAAATTTTCTTATAAGAATAATATTTAATATCAAACAGCTCATCCAGTACAAATAAATCTTTGTGTAAAATATCTATAATAAAGATGGCAGACCACCGGCAATTAGCCTACGTATTATTAATAATAACGTTCTCGAGACGCAAATTAGATGAGCATGGCTTTCTAATTTAATTTAAAACATATCTACTTACAACGACATCTTAAGATTGATAGGCACCGATAGATTTTAATCAGGATTTACAATAACTTCCGTTATATAGATTTCTCAGACAGATATGTGGGTTTAACTTGTCACTAAAGCGTAGTAACATGCCATATCTAGTTTTGAGTGGTTGTGGAAGAGGATGTTCTGTACGCCATGAAATTAAATGAGATATTATAATAATAATAGCTTGGACACAATACACAGAGCGCCATCTAGTTTCAAACTAAGCAACTAAATTCTTGTCCTATGGATATTAGATAACGAATATTAATATATATTATATATACTTTTTTGTAAATAGAGAAATACATTGATAAGCACCCAGACTCCGTACAAGCATTCATGCTTGTAATAAATATTTGTAATCGGGTGGGTATCGAACCCGCCAACCTCGATTCTGCAGTCGGTAGTTTTAGCAATGTACCACGAGGCTCGTCAATTCATTATAACTTTGACAAATTTTGTTAAAGTTATTTCAGGTTCTTATCATTGGTTCTCACCAGGTTCTCATCAAAATGAGGGTGGCCGTCGCCGACACGGGCGCGATAATTTCGCGCCCGTGCAAAATGGGCGATTTAAGGGTGATGGACCTGGATGAGTCCATCACACCCGCGGCCGTCGCCACGGTGATAGCCGAGGCGGGAGGATGCGCCTCGACCGACATAAAGGTCGGGGAGATCCGCTCCAGCCCGTCTCGGTTGGGCTCGGCCTGGGTCCGATGCCCGCTTGGGGTCGCCAGGAAACTGGCGGCTCAGGGGCGGGTCTTGATCGGGTGGACGTCGGCGCGCGTCGAGGCACTGTCGGCAAGGCCGCTGCAGTGCTTCCGGTGCCTCGAGAAGGGGCACGTTCGTGCTAAGTGCCCCTGCGCCGTGGACAGGAGCGGGCGGTGCTACCGATGTGGCGTGGCGGGCCACATCGCTATTGCCTGCACCGCGCCCGCTCCTCGCTGCCCGATCTGTTCGGACCTGGGGTGCAGGGCGGATCACCGGATGGGGGGTAAGAAATGCTCCCCTCCCAAAAGGAAGGTGGCGGCCGCTAGGCCACCCTCCCCCACAAGGGGACAGGCGGGCGCGATGGAGGTCCAATAACCACGGACCTCCGCGCCCGCTTCCTCCAGGGCAACCTAAACCACTGCCGCGCTGCGCAAGACCTACTTGCGCAGACGCTGGTAGAATGGTCGGTTGCCCTGGCGGTGGTCGCCGAGCCCTACCGCGTCCCCGTCCACCCGCGATGGTTCGGGGATGACACGGGCTCGGTGGCGATATACTGGGCGGAAGGGAGCTACTGTTCCCTCCTATGGAAAGGTCCAGGCTACGTCGCCGTGGAGTGGGGATCCACGATCGTAGTGGGCTGCTACGTCTCTCCAAACTGCGGCCTCAATGTCTTTGAGGCATACCTGGGCGGACTGGCGAGCCGCCTTATCCGAATCCTGGACCACCCCAACGCCGGAGGAAGGCCGCCGCGAGGTTTTAGTGGGTAACCCTAGGATCGGATTTCAGTTTACTGTGTTGGGAGTCCCACACTACCCCCTGCCGTCCCCAGGCGGGGGGTGTGCATAAAGCATTTCCTCGCGAAAAAAAAAAAAAAAAAAAAAAGGTTCTTATCATTGAAATGTTTAAGCACCGACAATAAGGGCCGTCCATTAATCATGTAAGGCTTAAAAGAGGGAAGCCGTGGGTTAGATAAAAATCACAAAACATTTAAACATATAACATAACATAACTTCACGCCTTTTGTTACCCGAAGGTGTTCGCAGCGGCTGATAAGCCTGGTCAAGCCGTTATGTTTACGTCCCAAATGGAATAGATGGCGAACCTATTGCCATACCAGGCACAAAGTTTTTCAGTCATCGATATTTATCACACATAACTTCCAAAAACAATTTCGAAAAGTCATTGGTCCTCCTGGACCTCTGGATCAGAAGCCGTGTGCTCGACCACTGCGCCACCGAGACTTAATAATTAATATAATTTAATAGAGCCAAGTAGTTCGAATGGGCCGGCTCGACCGGTGAAATACCACGACCTCTCAGAAGATCGGCGTAAAGTGGTTCATGCCGCGTTTCACTCGGTGAGAGAGGTACTCGGAGGCCCACCCCCCTTCCCCATCCTTCCTTATCCTCTATCCCTTAAAGGTCGGCAACGCAACAGTAACACTATATGTGTTGCTGGTGTCCATGGGCGGCGTTGGTTGCTTACCATCAGGTGACACGCCTGCTCGTTTGCCCTCCTATCACATAAAAAAATACATGTTTAAATTTGAATTTATTTCTCAATGGACTCTAAATGGAACAGGAGACGATGGAGTCAATCCCAAGATTGATCTTGATTTAAAAGAGGGTTGGTTGACCACCGAGAATTTGGTAATAATTAGTAAGTAATATTAGATACAGAGTTTACCCTTAGCGTAATGGATGAAATATCATTATCTAAATGGGTGATGGCGGTGAGGTAATAAACAGAGGACACAACACAGAATCGAACCGGCTACCTTATTGGCCGACCCCACGCGGCGGCAGATAAACAATGCACTCTTGCCCAAGAGATATGTGCTGCCAAATGAATACAGAATTAATAATTGTTTAGAGTGGACTTATAATATTATTATAATCAATCTTATTATTAATTTATACCAAACCATTAACTGGACTACATTTTGGTAGGTAAAATAAATAAAAATATTTGGCAAAAACTCATTTTAATACGATGATGGTTCTATTTGGTTAACATGTTGCCTGTTTCGAACGCTTCGGGTTTGAATCTCGGCAGGTTTCAACAGAAAGAAAGAACGATTTCATTTGCGACAGTGGCGAATGCAAGACGAGCATTCAGAGATATGAGAAATTGAATTTATTTTGTTTATTATGTTGTCATCTATCGATATTTATCGAAAAGAAGTTCTGAAAACATTTTTTATTTGATTTGTGAGGAGTCAGAACTCATCAGAAGGTAGAGCGCAATCGGTGTGACGTTGCATAATTCCAATGTTCATGACCTTCGCCTATTGATGCCGTACATTTTTTATTCATCATCATCATCATCAGCCAATTACAGTCCACTGCTGGACATAGGCCTCTCCCAATGTGCGCCACAAGATCCGATTCACTGCCTTCCGCATCCAGTCTTTACCAACAGCCTTTCCGAGGTCGTCTGACCACTTAGTAAAGTGGTTAGAAAGATAATCAGAAATCCTTCGAACCTTCTTTCTACCCTGTCCTTTATTACCATCTCACAGGCTAGCAACTACTAATTATTTACTACTAGGTCCATGGTCTATGGTCTACTAGGCCCCTTTTAGAATAAAAACAACTCTAAAATATTCCTCAGCGTATATAAGTCAAGTTGTACTTCTGCATTCTCTGGACAGATATAGGGCTATGTATCCGCCACCGGCAACATTAACTCGCGCTGTAGACTCTGATGGTAAAGTATGTATGATGTGCCCCGCAATAATGGAATTATCCACGCACCGGGCATACTGACCACCTTACATCGTTTTATTGGTAAAACAAAAATATAAGATGAACTATGTTATATTAACTTAATTTTGTTAAAGTAACAGCACCCCGCTTCTGAATCTAGAAGTCGCAGATTCGATTGCTGGCTTACACCACTGACTTTTCGAAATTATTTTCGGAAGTTATGTGTGATAAATATCGACGACTGAAAACTTTGTATATATGTTTGCCACCTATTCCATTTGGGAAGTAAAAATAACGGCGAGACGAGGGTAAACAGCTACACCTTCGAGAAGAAAAAGGGCGAAAATATCTTATGTTATTGGATTCAGAATTGGTATGAGGAACAAGGTAAATAAGAAGTCGATGCACAAAAATACTGAAACATCTAGACGATTAATAATTATAACTATTCATCAAACACCAATTTAACAAATACCTGACACTTCTTATCCAGAGGTCCGGGGTTCGATTCCAGACACTGGCACACACCAATGACTTTTCGAAATTGTTTTCGGAAGTTATGTGTGATAAATACCGATGACTGACAAACTTTGTGCCCGGTATGGCAATAGGTTCGCCACCTATTCCATTTGGGACGTAAACATAACGGCGAGACGAGGCTTAACAGCCGCTGCCTACACCTTCGGGTAACAAAAGGCGTGAAGTTAAGTTATATGTTATGTCATGTTAAGCTAAAATTTAATATTAAATTTAAAACACAAGCGCTTGGGGCAAGTGCCTCTGTGGAAGAAGTTCACATGAACGCAATCGCCACGAGCGGCCCGATTCCGACTATAGGGGCTGTCAAGAGAAGAATCGGGCAAGAAACCCATGTGCCACGTCGTCAAATCGCCAAATCGCTATCGTCATTTATCATACTTAACTTTCGAAAAGTCATTGGTGTGTGCCAGGATTCGAAACCGCGACCTTTGGATTCAGAAGCCGTGTGCTCGACCACTGGACCAGAGAGTATTTTTCCGTGACTATATGCAATATTATAAATGAACTTCTAACATGATAACAATTTCTATTGAAACATTAAGTACAATATAACTTTTCCAACTTTGCAAAATAAAGAGGTCATTGTATTTACCACAACGACATAGACATATCTATCTCGGCTAGCGAGTTAAATCTTAGCAGTGGAAGCTGTGCGCGTGGGCAAGAATCCTGCGGCGTTCATCTCTTTGTATTCCGAGGAACCAAGTTCCAACATATAAATAACAAAAGTCCTTAGCTTCTGGCCATGTGATAAATCCTATTTGCAGTGTGTTGATATCCAAGCATTGTACTCTAATACGCTCTATGGCCGTTTTAGTTGTCTTTTCTTGGGTTAAATAGGTAAATATATTAAGAGATTTATTGCTTTTAGCAATAAATTTAAGCGTTTAAACTTTTTTGAAACTCTAAGTCTCGGTAATTCAGTGGTCGATCACCTCGCTTCTGAATCAAGGGGTCAAGTCATCCACACTAATGACGAAAATTATATGTGATAAATATCGATGACTTTGTGCCCAGTCTGGAAATAGGTTCACCACCTATTCCATTTGGCACGTAAACATAATGGCGAGTTGAAGCTTAACAGCCACTGCCTACACCTGCCTGTAAGATGATTGAAATTTATTTATAAAAAATAGATGCCAACAGTAAAAATACATTACTATTAAATAACGTCTTTATGTACAAAATTGAGATTTTGCTAACAGACCCTACGTTAAAGAAGTAAAGTGCAATTTCAATGATAACAGCTGTAACTTATTAAATAATGCATACAGAAAGAATTGTTTGCATTTGATAAACAATTTGCTGCATACATTATGCTGTTAACTATTTTAACTGT
Source organism: Euproctis similis (assembly GCA_905147225.2). Lineage (NCBI taxonomy): Eukaryota > Metazoa > Arthropoda > Insecta > Lepidoptera > Erebidae > Euproctis > Euproctis similis. The sequence continues at coordinate 10,496,217 of LR990122.1, forward strand.
AGACGCTAAATTTTATTCATAACATTTTCCAAAAAGAAACTTACATAAAACAAGTAAAGCTTACTTCAGCAATAAAAGCATAATTATGGAATTAGTTTGAACATTACCATCTGTCTGTAGGGAAATATCCCGGCAAAATTTTAAAATAAAATAAGTTAAAACCAAGTAAAGAAATAAAAAGAAACATATTATTTAGAGTATATATTTAAGCCAAATTTATAAAAGAAATTTCACGCATTTTTCTACCCAAAGGTGTAAAGCCTTAACTCGCCAAAAATTGTTACTTTCTTAAAAGGAATAAATAGGTGGCGGAGCCTATTGGCATACACCGGGCACAATATTGTCCAATATTTATTAAGCTTAACTTCCGAAAAAATAATTCCGAACAGTCACTGATGTGAGCTCAGAATCGATTCTACCACACTAGAATACACCTATACATACATGTAATTACTACACAATAAATACTCATAATAATTACTACCCATCAAACAGCAAACAGTTTGCGACATACATTTCGCTAGCTTGGAAAAAAACATTAAACTCCCATCATAAAGGATATTGATAATAGCAAACAGATTGTGACAAAATATTAGCTCTCACAGAAAACATTATAAGTACTCCACAATAAAATTGTGCTATAGTGTTCAGAACGCGGCTATCAGATCGAACTCCATATCGGATGCTGCGAATGCATCGAGATGCATCGTCGAGCACGGATGCTCTGGAAAACAATAATATTATTGAACCTATCAAGATCTAGAATGTCTTTAGATAACCACAATATGGTATAAGGAAGGCTGATTATAACGGTACACTAATAACTGCAGCGGTAGTGATAGAACCACGTAATTCGCTACATGAATGGCCCGGCTCGACCGGTGAAATACCACGTCGTCACAGAATATCGACGTAAAGCGGCCCATGCTGCGTTTCGTTCTGTGAGAGATGTTTTAGGAGGCTTTGAGACTTCCTACTTATTTATACCTCCATCCCACTTCTGAACTCATCCCAATCCCATCTTAAAGTTCAGCCGCGCATCTGTGATACTGTTTGTGATCCAGATGTAACATAACATATATAACATAACTTCACACCTTTTTATACCCGAAGGTGTAGGCAGCGGCTGTAAAGCCTCGTCTCGCCATTATGTTTACGTCCCAAATGGCGGACCTATTGCCATACCGGGCACAAAGTTGTCAGTCATCGATATTTATCACACGTAACTTCCGAAAATTTCGAAAAATCATTGGTGTGTGCCAGGATTTGAACCCACTACTTCTTGAATAAGAAGCAGGGTGCTACCCACTGCGCTTTCACTAATACTTACTCGATTGCTTGAATACTAACTTTTTCTATGGGATAGAGGGGCAAACGAGCAGGCGTGTCACCTGATGGTGACAACTAACTCCGCACATGGACACTTGAATTACAGTTGCATTACCCGCCTTTAAAATGTGATATGGAAGCGGTCGGAAGTGGGGAGGAGAATAATTTGGGCCTTCGGATACTTCACCGAGCAAACTGCCTGGCTTTACTGCTTAACTGAGGGTTTTATTAGAATACAAAATGTTTCATTATGGCTTGAAACAATATATTTTATATTTTGGCAACTTTTTTTTAAGTTTTCGACTTTTATAGCCTTATTATCGGTATCTACCTGAATGAAAACTCGAAACTTCTAAATGACAAACGGATTGCCGAACTACCAGATATATTGAATATTGTTATCAACGTCTTTGTAAGTATAAAATACCAGTGTTGCTATATTATTTCGTAAACTCAGAGCTTCATCTTGGAAGAATTAAGACAAAGGTATTTAATAATATAATTATATTAAATGTTGAATTTAACAAGCTGTATATCGACCTTTGCTCTCACAACTGATGGATAACCCCTCTTGTGAGCAATTACAATAAGCTGTACCATTGTCCGGGGACATATGTTGCATTCCTACTGAGAACATAGCGTGGTGTACCCTATGTACAATACATTGTTGTAGAATATGACTGTCAAAAGTTATATTATTGTTTTTCCATTATTCTGTGAATAAATATATTTAAAATAGTGAGCAAACTATGATGAAAATAATTAAATTTGTTTGCAGAAAAAAAAATCTTTTATTAACACATATACCCAAAGGACTTGTTTCATGGCGTTGGTTTTATTGTAATAATATCATCATCAGCCTTTTGATGTCCACTGTTGGACGTAGACCTCCCCCATGAAATGCTATCGCTCACGGTCATATGCCTTCCGCATCCACTGACTGCCATCAATCTTGAGCAGGTCGTCGATACACCTAGCGGGGGGACGTCCTACTCCACGTCGACCAGTTCGTGGTCGTCACTCGAAAACCTTTCTTCCAGCGGTTATCGACTCAATGTGGCCAGCCCGTCTCCAGCGTCCTCGTATCCTTTGGGGCTATGTTGGTCACGCCTGATCTCCTGTAGATTTGTGCGCAAGGAGATTCCCAACATAGCCCGCTCCATAGCAGGCTGAGCGACTTCGAGCTTTGTTATGAGGCCAACATTTAAAGACCACGTCTCAGTTCCGTATGTCATCACTGCTAACACACATTGGTCATAAAGCTCAGTTTCCCGAATGCTGCCCAACCGAGTTGAATCTGTCGGATTACCTATTTCTCAAAGTTGGACTGTTTGTCCTAGGTAAACATAGTAGACACTTAATATAGCGGACTAACACTTTCGGTATTACTACTATACTTTCTTTGTGATGAAAACGAAAGGGAGGAATCCAGAACGGATGCAAGGATAATGGTTGACGGTGTAGTGCTGGAACAGGTGAATGAAATTGTATATCTTGGATGCGCTTTAAAGGGATGCAAGGTACACTGCGCATGTAGAAAGAAGGGTGGCGTTAGGAAATAGCGTAAATGGAGCGTTGGGCAGATCCCTAGCCCTACACCCATCCACTTGTGCACTGTATATCTCTCTAGTCAATCTTACATCATCCATAATTTCATAGCATGTCCGAACCCTCGTAGCATGCTCTTATTTACTTTTACACTGTCACTCTTTTTCAAACCAACCTTCTTCCTTACAAGCTTGTTTTTGTCGTGATCAGCGATAATCACTCAGCAAATTGTATCCGCGTATATCCCATTTTACTGCACACTCTGCAAACTCTCGCGTTCATAAGTTAGCGTTGGGATCACTACTGCATTGAGGTTTTTTGTTTGCCAAAGTCAGACTTACAAAAAATATATTACTTCCTTACAACATATGTAAACTGTCGATTTTCAGGATAATTCAAATGATGATTACATTGTAAAATTTCACATCAAATCCATTTGGTCATAGGTACACCGGAAAATTCAGTTGAACAAACGTTCAGCAAATAAACGAATAAACATTACGAATGTGCAGCAAACCTTATACGAAGTTTGTAACAAGCCTCTGCTAACATCACTTACATACTATTGAAATAGTTGCGTGCGGTGTGCCGCAGAGCGTGTGCTTGTCAGCTGCTTGGCCACGAAACATCTCAATAGGGCAAGCGAATAACTAGGAAGAACCTTATTCGCTGACAAGAATGCCCTCTGTCTTTGTGCGTATACATTCTGCTTTCCGAGATGCCTAACTAGATCTCTATGCCAGACAATTTATCGCGGCTACCTGAATTCTATTGCATATTAACTAAATAGAAACTAATGTTGATCCGTATCTATATAAATGTAGGAGATCCGATCCGTGAAAACAGTCATCACTATTTACATATCAGCTTTAAATTAAAAATATAAAACACGTTCTGTTCAAATCCTTCTGTAATATGTTTGAAACTTGGTGATAATATTCTTTTTAGCTATTAATCACGAACAAACTCCTCCTCAACGGATTTTGATTGAATTTTGTATGCATATTAGGTAGGTCTGAGAATCGGTCGACGTCTTTTTTTCTTACCTTTAAATGTAAAGGTTGGTCTCCAGTAATTTTTTTATTGGATGACAAAGTTTACCAGGCCAGCTAGTATTTTTTCATGGAATAGGTGTTAAACAAGCAAGCGGATCACCTTATGGTAAGCAACCACCGCCGACGATAGACACTTGCAACACTCAAAGGAAAGAAAGGGAAAGAAAGGTGGATCTCCGGAGACCTCATTTCCCTTGAGACATCGTGGTATTTCACCAGTCGAGCCGGACTATTTATGCAGCGAGCTCTATGGCTCTACCACTGTCCATATTCATCATCATTAGCCTTTTAAGATCCACTACTGGACATAGGCCTCCCCCATAGAGCACCACAACTGCCGGTCCTGTGCAATCATGGGGGGTTTTTGCCATAATCGCCACGCTTGGCAGGCGGGTTGGCGATCGCAGTAGGCTGTATTTTGTTTAGAAAGAATGCTGTTGCTCATTCTTCCAGCTTTTCCCTTAGTCGCCTTTTACGACACCCACGGGTAGAGATGGGGTAGTGTTATTCTAAGCCTGCGCCACACAGCATCTATCCATATTACAATCTTAGATATATAAATGGTTTTTGTATTACGATGATACAAAACTATTTATGAGCAATAATACATCCTTAGAGGAAAACATGATATAATGTGTCATATGTCATATTTTATTAATGATTCTAATTATAAGCAGCGTATGTAATACATAATGTTATTACATATCCGACAGTAATTATTGATTTATGATTACAAGTGTTCACACCTTTGTAAGTAATGTTTGCAATTTCCCTATTTTAATGGAGCGATTCTCGAGTATTACCCGGGAAATATTCGTATACTATCTATACTTATATTAAAATTATAAAAAGACTGTGTGTACATACATGCAAAATCCCTTGCGGGGTAGGCAGAGAGAACAGAGCGCCATAAGGCACGATTCTTACACACCTCACTTGCTTACATGTGACTGTGTATTAAATAATAAAGGCAGCCCTTATTAGTTTTGAGTTAGAATACAATATTCTATTTTTGCAAAATTTTGTGCTCGCATATATAAAAACATTACCCTTTTTGATCAAACAACTTTTAGGATTATATCGCGTTTATTTATTACTTATTTATATTTATTTCCCGACGTTTCGAACTCTTTACAGAGATTAGTCCAGTCATTATAGTAAGTTCACCTCGGAATTTGAGATACCCGGCTGTAACTCTGTAAATACTTATATATTGACACCCTAAAAGTTGTCTCAAAACCTACGGTACCTATGGTAACCTATGGTAGGGTGTACGCAACTATTAAATTTTAAGGTCCAAAGTCACCAAAATCGGTATTTTGCGCTTTCTTTGTTAATATTTCATTTCCAATGGGATTTTTGCGATTTGTATTCAGTATCAATATTGTAGATTACTAAATTCTCTACGAATTTTGTATAAAATTATTTTTATACGAGTATGGTGAACCGTTTTAGAAATAAAAGGCGGAGAGCGCGCGGTCACTGGACCGGTACCTGCGTTTAAAAATGCGCCTTTATAGTTGATGAACTGTCAATTTTTACATAACTTCACGCCTTTTTATACCCGAAGGTTTAGGCAGTAGCTGTTAATCCGAAATCTGTGAAAAGTCTCGATCATCTTCATTATTTCAAGTCTACAAAACCTAATAAACCTGGACAGTTTTCAAATATTCCACCAGTATATTATCAGTTCAAACTTTCTAACTTTCTAACCATCGTATTGCCCATTGACAATTTTACCACCTGCTCCAGACGATTTGCTAAATACAATTTTCTGGGATAATTCCACGTTAAGGTATAATTTCAAGTTTTGTAAAAATTGACAAATATTTATAGTTATTGATTTATCGATAGTTCATTAACTATATATTGCGCGTTTTCGAGCGGAGGCACTGGTTGACCTGAAGTGGTCCTGTGACTGCGCGCTCTCCGCGCTGTATCTCTAAAACGGTTCACCGTAAAATAAATATTTTTCATCAAAATTTGTAGAGAATTTAATAATCTACAATATTGATACATAATACATATAACAAAAATCTCATTGGAAATGAGATATTTACGAAGAAAGCGCAAAATACCGATTTTTGTGACTTTTGACCTTAAAATTTAATAGTTGCGTACACCCTACCATATGTAGGTTTTGAGACAACTTTTAGGGTGTCAATATATAAATATTTACAGAGTTACAGCCGGGTATCTCAAATTCCGAGATTCTTACCTAATTTAACCTTATATGACTGGACTAGATCATTTTCACGAGTGATGAACAAAAAGATGGTAGTTGTTCAAAAGCTATTTTCATTGATACAGAGAGTACCCACTTTTTGGAAATAAAAATCAAAAAGTTGATGTTAAAAATATGATTTTTACTATTGGTAACCCACATCAGACCATGAAAACAAAAGTTAAATACTTATTTATAAGATGTATTCATATCTTTTGTTTGTAAAGATCCTTTGTTGTATGATTTAGTAAGTAAAAGTTGTTATTTATATAAGTTATTATCATATTTTTCTAAGTTGGTTAAGATCAAAGTATAACTATTATTAAATATTGATTGATTTTAAATTAAAAGGTAAAGTATTTGTTAAAAACCTACTACTGGGTCATAAACGCGGCCAGTCCTGAGAAAGACCTAGCAAGAAAACTCAGCGGCTGTTCTTCAAAACTGATTATTATTTCATTTTGAATAGCCTATTGATGTTGCTATTATTTATAAAATTTTTGAGAAAAAGAAAGGAATTTGGTTTCCAGGTTAATAAAAATTAAAATTATTTTGATTGTCTACTACACTACTCAAAATTCTACATTATTTTGGTTTCTGATATGGGTCTGACCTGCAAACTATACTAATAGTATCTCGCTGTCTTGAGCTGTTTGATTGTGGGCTAGGTTTGATGAGACTTATGACTGTGTTCCAGCTAGGTGATAGTTTCCAGCCATCTTCTCTATTGAAATTCTTTGGATGTTTTTGATTTCAATAGCCTTGCGTATCATCCTGGGACGATAATGTTGTTCTTTGGCGAGGATTTGTGGTTTGTCAAACCTGATGTAGTGTTTTAGGCCCTCCCTACCCTGTTCACAAACAGCAGACTTATTATAGCAATTGTGTTTCACATCCGCTATGTGTTCTTTGATCCTGGTTTTAATGGACCTCTTTGTTTGTCCGATATAAGAGAATCCACAATCACTGTCCAGCTTATATACTCCTGGGTCTTGCAAGGGGATGTGGCACTTGACAGATGGTAGAAATTGACTAGCTTTCTTGGGTGGCTTAAAGTATGTTTTAATCGAAGCACATTTTAAAATATAGCCAATTTTGTCAGTGATTCCCTTTATGTACGGCAAGATGGCAGGTTGGCGCTCAACTGTGGCTTGCTTCACTCGGTTTTTGTGATGATTTCTGGGAACTTTAAGCTGATTGGCATGTAAGACTTTTTTCACATGCTGAATCTCCTCTGCTATGTGTTCCTGGTTAAACAAAATCTATAATTCATGTATGATATACGGTAAAGAAAAAGTGAAAAATCAAAAATTTACTTCTTTATTACTTTTGATGCGAAACAAAGATCGCCGGGTAAACTAGTAATCTATAATGTAAATTTTCAAGTTATAAAAAATAAAACGTCCGACCTTGACATACCGAAAAACTGTGACGAATCGAATTTCGTACGCGTGATACTAATCTGCATGCAGTCACCTTTCACACTTCTGTACAGCATCACACATCCTTACATCAGAATAGAATACCAACAATCAGAAAACAACAAGGGACGTATGCAGTATATAATATATTCAAATCAAAAAATGTGATTGTCTAACTCAACCTACGTAACCGTATTCATTCCATATTGACCTTTAGATGCACAGCTGTCAAACAATAAAAACAGTTTGCATATAACATAAATTTAAGGTCCAAAATCGTGTACAATTATTTGTCTATTAAAATTACAATGTATCACCCGCTGAAATATGTTGGGTTATTTTGCATACAAAGAGTTACAAATATTGAATACGACTTTAGATGTCGCCTCTTTTGACATTCTTAAGAGTATGAGTAATAAGTATTTTACAAATTAAATGCTATTTTTATTGCGAATTTATTATTTCTTTTTATATAAAAATGTCTAACCTTTCAGTCGCAACACTTATTTCATAGATTTTTGTAGAAAACTTATTTGAAATGAAAAAAAATGCCGTGACATGCTGACATATTTATTAATTATCTTAATGGGTGTATATATGGAACCCGGTTTAAACCCGCATCCATCTTTACAGCATTTTTAAGGAAGTTATCATAGAGTTATTATAAGTTGAACTCAATCAAAAGTATATATTTTTAGCATTAATAGTAGAAATTAATTAAAAAATAAAATAAATCTACCAGAAATCTATTTAATTACAATTTAAAATAAAGTTACACAAAAAGGATCAATACTAGTACAATCATAGAATCACAACAATTACAAATACTGCAAACTTTAATGACAATTTAGAAATGGCTTACGTGACCTTGACAATAACCGACACTGATTAACGCAACACCACTGTACACTGTGACAGTCGACGAGCAAATAGGGTGGCAAGCTTGTATGTGCGCTCCTTATATACCTTATCGGCGGGTAGTGTGTGACGACATGAAAAGACTCCTAACACGGCCTCTCCTGACGTTGAGTCGTCCTCGACGCAAAACCTTCGGGAACCACTAGGGCCCGATGTTGGAGAGTTCTGTAGAACAGGAGCCACGTCTTCATCTGGTAGAGGCATGGAAAATCCAGCCGCAGGGGTTAATTCTGTTGACATAATCTCCTCGTTCTCACCAGTTTCATCTAAAATAAAAGTGTCATTACTATTTATTCAACAAGTTAGATACACTCAGCCTCACAAACCAACCATTTCATCTTCTATCAATCAATTTATCCATCATTCGTTCAAACAGCTCTTATATACATAACACGCGTACATCATTCTGGAGGAAATAAACAATAAACCAGCTAGCATATTCCTGTTGCTTCAAAAGGCCTGTATTCTCGTCTTGTCCGTTGATTTGTTCCGCTACCAGCGTAACCTGTAATATGGTCTGCCAATCAGACCCACTCGTACGAAGAACGTATTCGAACGTACGAGTGCATTCCACACGCAGACCGTATTCAAACGTGTGAAGCTTCCCGACACGCTGACCATATTCAAACGCGTCGAGGCTTCCCAATACGCTGACCGCAATCATACGTATTGAGGCATCTCACAATATAGAGCGATTTACGCAAGTGAGGAATACTGTAAATCATCCATGGATCACCCATCAGGCTCACCACAGGAATACGTAATAACTCCATCAGCTTTACTTCCTTTAAAATAAAACGGCACATGTCTCAGGGGTCCACTCGCCCCGCCACGACACCATACGCTGTGCAGCGGCTTGCGCAGTTTTACCATAACTGCCACTTAGTAATTGTAGAGTGCATAGTCCACTGAGTAGAACTCCAATCACTTTATATGGACCACGCATGCCCGAGGCCAGCTTACCTACCGACAGATTTTTTAATAACAGCAGCAGCTCGCCGTTGGTTGGCTTGCTCATCCTGTTCAAACTGATTTCGTCGTAGGTGGTCACAGCCTCCACCCCCAGTGACTTCACGGAGGGCCTTCCTGCTAGGCGCCGAGCCGACGATCGCCACAGCCAGCGCTCCAATCACAGGAGTTGTCTATTCCGTGCCGATTAGGAGATTCAAAGAAGATGCTCCAGCAGTCCTCCGTCCAGTTACATTCAGCACCAACTGCAACTTCCACAAAGTCTCCGACCACTGCAGGCCTTTGCAGCTCGATCGGATGCGCAACATATCGAGCACGGTCCGCATGCATCCCTCCGCCTGACCATTCGCCTGGTGCATTTCTGGTGTGATGTAGTGTACCTCACAGCCCAAATCATGTATCCATATTACAAACTCGTTAGACTCAAACATACGCCCTTGTCCATGACCATAAGCTTAGGTACTCCAAATAAGGAAATAGTCTAAGTTATGAGGATGCTTCATAAAAGCGTCCACAACATGAAGAATGAATCTTTATCCTGCTGACAAAGGTAAGGGTCACAAAGCATTAATATGAACCGTATTGAATGGAGTGTCGAGATTTTTCCAAGAAGTTAAAGTTTGTAAATGTGCTCGAGGAACTCCTTTTTTGAGAAATGCAGACGAGACAATGTGAGACGTATTTATAACTGCCTAAAACCAGGAAACCAAAGGTCGAGAGTCTTCTCCCCATTAATGTGCTAATGGTCATCGTGGAACACTCTTAAAATGCTGAGAGGGTGACCCTTAGGTACGTAGCACAGCAACCAAGGCTTCTATCTTTCGGGGACTCGGCCTAACCTGACCTTGGCTTAAAACACTACCCGACGCGACTTCTGTGACTAGAGACGATCATTTTGCACATTCAAGAAAAGTGCCGGAACAACTAAATCGACATCTACTGGAATGTAGTTAAATTCTATAGTGAGAGTTACATAAGATGTTGCGATTAATTCTTTGTCAGTGAGACAAGTACGATTAAATATTAGAAGAAATGAGAGAAAAATCAAGGGCTCCACTACCATTTACGATCTCGGGATTAATGTCATTACTATACGAGGCATTTCATCGAAATGTTCAAAGATTTACATTAAGTTGATTTCGTTGATCTGATTTCGCTTTAATGAAGCATTTGTCCTCGGTGTGTCCCGATTTCTTACAAAATGTGCAAGTATTACTATATGGTGGTTGAGCAATGCGTGATGTGTCGGAAACTACCTGGGGAGACCGACTATCAGACACATTAGGCTTGGGTTGCCTACAGACCCGGCTAACATGTCCAAGTCGATTGCAGTTAAAACATTTCAGTACTGATGTGCCAGCAGTGCTCACAACTTGGCTAGGTCGTTTATATTCAACTGCTCTATCCCGCTTCCCAGATAAGGGCTTGGTATAAATTGACAAAAATGAAACAATAGTTTCAGGGGTCAGGTTAGCGTTAGCGGCGGCCGCGCGCACTTGTGCATCATCTATTCCACGTATTACTATCAGGATTCTCAACTCGTCGCCTAACCCTTGAATTATTTTTAAGCGCAGTAAGGTACGACGAGCGTACTCGGCGTAGTTGGAATATTTTCCAGAGGTTGAATTCATAGCTTCGAACAATATATTAGCGTAGTCTAATTTACCAGGACAGAGAGACTTGAACTCGCGTTTGAAATTAGACCAGGTGCGGTCATTAGAGATCCATTCGCCTAACCAAATCCTAGCATCTCCCCTAAGGCACGAAGCAACGCGAGACAAGCATTCGTGGTCGTTCCACCCATTAGTTTCCATCGCGCGATCAACTTCTTCACACCATGCTTCAATGTTATTGATTGATGGGTCAAAATTCGAAACATAATAGTGTTGGGACCTTGAGGGTTGCATAGTTTTTATTGCTTGCATCAAGGCGCTAGCGAGGGTAGTCGCTTCAGAACACGGTGTATTAAGTTTTATTGATTCTGATTGCGGCGTTATAGTATCGGATGCCGGGGTCGTAAGCGCGGGTAGGATATTACCGTTATGAACCGGACGCGGCTTATCATTAGATGAACATGTCTTATTAGGCGAAGTGGTTCGCGAACGTGACCTAGGCCTAACGTGAAGGTCACTACGAGAGCGATCCTTACTACGCAACTCACATCTAACCCGACTACGCGACCGATGCACATCAGTATTGCGAAAATCACGGCGATCTCGGACACGCAAGCCATCGCGGGAAACACAACTTCTATTGTACGAATCACGATTTCGCCTATCGCCATCGTATTCGTGAGTCACTCGAGAAACACGGCGAACTCGATTACGAGAGCCACTACGCGAGCGACGCCTCTGTGGACTAGGCGTCCTAGTACGTCTAATCATTGCGAATTAAGTATACACACGAACAAGTATACACACAAAATAATAAAGGAATGAAGTAAGCAGTAATTGCAATTTTCAAACACCAAAAAAAAAAAAATGTGAGGGTATTTCTAATTTAGTAAGAAAAATGTTTTAAAAATAAAAGGGCAATTTTCACGTTATCGTGGGCTTAAAAGTCTTTTATCCCACTTCTGATTTTAGCATTTATAGTAGAAATTAATTAAAAAATAAAATAAATCTACCAGAAATCTATTTAATTACAATTTAAAATAAAGTTACACAAAAAGGATCAATACTAGTACAATCATAGAATCACAACAATTACAAATACTGCAAACTTTAATGACAATTTAGAAATGGCTTACGTGACCTTGACAATAACCGACACTGATTAACGCAACACCACTGTACACTGTGACAGTCGACGAGCAAATAGGGTGGCAAGCTTGTATGTGCGCTCCTTATATACCTTATCGGCGGGTAGTGTGTGACGACATGAAAAGACTCCTAACAATATATATATTTTATCACTTTTTCTATAGCACTTATACATATTAACCATCCCGTTGACACCCTATATCTATAGAAAACAGCATCAAAATCTGTTAAATATTTAAACATTTATAGTGTTATTCTGTAAAAAAAATATCATGGAACACTTTGCCGAGCACATTTAAATAAGTTAAAGTTGAGTTGCGAATAATTTCCTTGATATTCCTTATTCTTTAATAATAATAAAAAAGAAGTTCCCGTCAACATTTGAGGAAATCATAAATCGACAGACTCAGATAGGTCCTACACTAAAGGCCTATTCAATAGAACCTCTCCGTAAATGCCTGCTGAGTACGGTACAATAGGTTGCCAGCTGCGCAGTATCGCCACCAGTCGTCTGGCTATATATCACCGGCTTGCCTATTATCACCTGCCAAATCGTACAAGTGTACCGTAGGGTGGAACACTAGGGCCTATTTAAATAAATATCAACAGCTTTACACGTCCAAATCAACTGTTTGTTTTAACGTTTTATAATTGTGTAATATGCTAATTAATGGGTGAGACCGTATTTATTGGTTGATTTAATCAATCAATTACAATTGCAATAAGTTATCAATAACATATTTCCTTTTAGTAGACGGTCAGAAGATTTTAATTTAAGGTTCGGAACTAGATGACAACGCATGAAAATTTAAAAATTGTTTAATTTTATCTGCGAATCTAGAAAATATGAAATCCTGTTATCACATTTAATAATATTTAAATACCAATATTTTTAATCTACACATTTGGGTAGACGCATTTATTCGTTGTCTATGTTTTGTTTTATTTGTTGTTTGAATTTGAAATCAAAGATTACATATAAAGAGATTAAATTTGAATTGAAAAAACTAAATAACCTTCGCGGCTTTAACACTGTACGATAATATAGACAGCAATATATACCCCTGAATAAAGTACATAATATTTAAAATAAGAGTATGTAGGTTATCAAACATTCGTAATTGAGTGTTCAGATTCGAACTCAAGACCACCTAAACACTTTTTCCGTTTGACTTTCATGTGAACAATGTATTTTGTTAACAATCGTATTAAAATAGAACAATATATTGAGCAATGTGATTAAGCCGGCTAGAGTGGACATCGTTGCTTGTTAGACCAGTTTCGTCACAAAAGCCCGGGGATCTGGCTTCGAATCGGTTTTATTACACAAAACTTTCATTCCTACATAGACATCCCATAGCATAGATATCTAAGAGCCTTAACGAGACATACCGACATCATAGTCAGCTATTGTTACGTAAACATAGCCTATATTATTTATAACATAACATAACTTCACGCCTTTTGTTACCCGAAGGTGTAGGCAGCGGCTGTTAAGCCTCGTCTCGCCGTTATGTTTACGTCCCAAATGGAATAGGTGGCGAACCTATTGCCATACCGGGCACAAAGTTTGTCAGTCATCGATATTTATCACACATAACTTCCGAAAACAATTTCGTAAAGTCATTGGTGTGAGCCAGTGTCTGGAATCGAACCCCGGACCTCTGGATCAAAATCCGTGCGCTCGCCCACTGCGCCACCGAGACTGTTGTATTATTTATCATATGAACATATTGTTGGGAATTATATACATTATTATCTTCACTTTTGACATTTTTTCAATGACCGGTGAACTTCGGCTACCTATTCAATGGGAAAGGGGGTTACATTCATCGAAGCAGAAATATCTCTATAAAAACTAAATTAATAATTACTCAGTCCTTTGCTTTCCGCTTCTAAATCTAGAAATCTAGCAATAGACGTGAATTTTTAAAATTAGGTACTTGGAATTTCAGAAATGATCAAAAATATCGATGACTGACAACGTCTGATGTCTGATGTATGGTGATTAGAATGCCACCTATACCATTTGTAACGTAAAATTTGTCGACTTGGGACGTTATAATCGGTGCCTACTTGTTCGAATAGAAAAAGGCCAGATATTACGAAAAATAAATAAATAAATCATACAGTAATAATTAAAAAAATATTGTCATTTGAATATAAACTTAACATAAACATGTATAAAATATGCTAATGCAATAAAACAAAGTCATTAATAAGATAATAATCATGTTGCACTTATGTTAGAACATTTCGAATATATTACAATAAATTATTGTTACTCACATAAACATATCATGAGAAGTAAAAAGTTACAGACGTCTATTAAGCGACTGAGTGACAACTTTAGTGAGTGACAAATTACTTTTGTCGTGAAACTGATTAATCTACTGTATGTTAATTCTAATAAATGATTCACAAACATATCTACATACATACATAACTTCACGCCAAATCCCTTGCGGGGTAGGCAGAGAGAACAGAGCGCCATAGGGCACGATTCTTACATGCCTCACTCGCTTCGTTGACTGTCGTAACTCTTTTCATGCACGCGCGTCGGTTTTTGAGGCTCTTAACATCACCTACCTCCAGAACACATTCTATACAAACAAACATACATATAAACATACAAACATATCTTATCATATTTTTAAAATTATAATTTCTCGCTTTAAATAAATGTATTATGTTACACACTAGCTGTTGCCCGCTATTTCGTCTGCGTCTTATCCCAAGTATTCTAAAAAAAATATATTCAATGTACAGTCTCAACATATTATGATTATTTGCTTTAAATATATATTATATATTATACATAATATCATATAAATGGACGGTATATTGTTTATTGGTAGGAATAATAAACCAATAGGGTTTACCTTTCTTCCTCAACATATACGAAGGGGTCGATGGAATCGTTGATGAAAGTAAATTTAAATAAGTGACTAAATCGCTACTTAATTAGTTGAATTATTTTTTTTATGGTATAGCAGGGCAAACGAACAGGCGTGTCACCTGATGGTAAGTTACCAGCGCCGCCTCTGAACACCTGCAACACATATAGAGTTACAGTTGCGTTGCCGACCTTTAAGAGAGTAGGATAGGAAAGGATAGGGAAGGGGGGTGGGCTTCCGGGTACCTCTCTCACCGAACGAAACGCGGCATGAGCCACTTTAAATCGATCCAGTTGTATAAAGTATTCCTGCGCTATGATATAAACTACGAGAGTTATTACATCAAGTAAATAGGCTTTATTTAAATGTCATGAGGAAAGAGCTATTATCTTTTGAAATATTATATTTTTAAATGAAGACAAATAAAACATTTGGTTTTATTTATCTTACCAAAATATCATTGTCATAATTCTACCCGATAACCTAAAGAACTAAACATTTTTTTTAATAATTATAACATAAGCATATTTAAAACCAAAAATAGAGTTCATATATACCTAGGCGTGACATGTAACCTAGTTTTTTTTTTGAGATTAGGTAATAATGATATGCCTTTATGTTTATAAATTAAAATGATTTATATTATGATTAATCTTGCTTGCTTATTTGCCTCTAACCAAATAAAAAAAAACCTTCTAAATAATGTTTAATACATAATAAAAACTCAGACCAGTTATAATAAAAATAAATAACAATAATATCTTGAACACAAATCACACAGCGCCCTCTAGTTCCAAACTAAGCAACTAAATGCTTGTGCTATGGATACTAGCTAACGGATAATAATACATAAATACTTTTCTTTTGTAAACACATACATTTAATACGTCAAAAAACACCCAGACGCCATACAAACATTCATGCTTGTCACAAATATTTGTACTCGGGTGGGAACCGAACCCGCTAACCTCAATTCTGCAGTCAGTAGCTTTACCAATGCACCACGAGGCTCGAGTTAATTTTAATATTATAATAAATACAACAATATTACTTTGTAGATAAACACAGCACACTTTATAGCCAATTTAGAGGTAGTTTTCCTAAATGCAACTTAATAACCAGTACATTTAATCGATCAGTCAGTTTATCTGTAGCATTTAACAAGAACTCGTAAAGTTCATGTGAGTAATGCACGCCCAACATCGATTTGACCAATTAGAATCGGTTGAATCTCTTTAGCTTGCGAACCAGTAGCCGATCCTTAACTCACTTTTATTTACCATTGCTGTTTTCCTTTGGAAATACTGCTAAAGGATAGTGCAAAAAAAGGTAATGTATTATATTTTGAGTGTGTTTCTAAATAATCGAATCCACGCTCAGTTGTCTTAATAGAAGGTTGTATTATCGGTCTGCAAATTGTGACATCTTCCACATACCAAGCATCGCATGAATGCATGCTCAAATTATGGTCGGCATCTAAAAAACGTCACTTCCATAAGCTTTATGTGACTACTGCCTTAAATGCTGACAAATTAGAGTTAAATACCTATTTGAAAAGTATATTTTTAAACTACTAATGCATAATTCATAATATGTGGCTTTTTTGTTTATTTGACTTTGTGCCCGGTATGGCAATAGGTTCGCCGCCGATTCCATTGGGGACGTAAACATAACGGCAAGTCGACTGCACTGCCTGCACCTTCGGGTAGAAAAGGCGTGGAGTTATGTTATGTGACACAAATAAATGGCGTATCTATGGCCAAGTTTAAAAGTTGCACCAACAAATGAGTCGTTATGAGAAACCGCCTTGCTCGGTATGGGAATGAGGAGGAATGATACACATCTTGAGAGAAGAATGATAAGCCTGAATGTGGAAGTAAAATAAGAGAAGAGGAAGACCTAAGAAATTATGGATGGATTGTGTGAAAGACGACATAATTAGGAAGGGTGTTAGTGTGGAAGACAAGAATGATAGGGAAGTGTAAAATAAAAACCAAAACCTGCTGACCCTAGATAATGGAAACAGGGCAGGAAGGAAGATGAATATCTATGGCCTAGAGGATCAGCACACCGATTTCTTATTGGGAAGATCTGATTTCGAATTCTGGTAAACGCTACAATTATCAGAAGAAGAAAAAAAATTATGTGTGGGATACAACTGGGTTTACGTAGGATAAAATATTATTAAAAGTGTCTATGCGATTTCCATAACTTGTTTCTGAGAATTGGAACCTGTAGCCTCTGTACTACTCTGTAGTGCTCAACCATTAGTTTATCAATTGTAATACGATTGACAGGTTAAATTAAATTAAATCCACCGAGAGAAATAATTCTTATTAGTAGAGTGATTAAGAAAAAAGTTTCTTCTTGCCCATTACCCAACCAGGTCTAAGAAGATACATGTCTATATAGTTCTCTTAGTAATGCGGACTAAAAACCAACCAGCAAACGCACATAGCAATGTCTTACATGGGTTTTGACTGTGTTACAGACCATATAAGTATTGGTCTCGATGACAGGCCGGTCTTCCCGGCACACAAGTAGGGTGTGACGAAACTATCTACTAACTGGTATACCTTCCATCCGAGGAGAATCTGTTAAGAAAAAAATATAAATAGTATTTTTTTTAGTAGAATAAGCTGGGTCGTTGAAGTGAGCGGATTTAAAAGACTTTAGGTTCGTTCTAACACGTTTTACTACTTTGGTTCGTAAAACATAAGCATTGGCTGGCAGCGGCTGTTAAGCATTGGCTCGCCGTTATGTTTACGTCCCAAATGGAATAGGTGGCGAACCTATTGCCATACCGGGCACAAAGTTGTCAGTCATCGATATTTATCACACGTAACTTCTGAAAATTTCGAAAAGTCATTGGTGTGTGCAAGGATTTGAACCCACTATTTCTTGAATCAGAAGCAGGGTGCTAGCCACTATGCCACCGAGACTGTTTAGAGACTTATTCGTAAAACATTAATAAGAATTAATATTTTATTTCTTAGTGATAAAGAGAAGCAGTACAGACTGGTAAAATACCAAGGCCTCTTAGAAGATCGACGTAAGGTGGCCAAAATTGCGTTTCTGACATTCTTTCGGTGTAGGTATTCCTTTTCTTTCCCCCACCTCCTTCACCATTCCATCTGACCGTGTTGTAGATATTCAGGTTTTTTATGGTAAGTAACTTCTTACTGCCCATGTACACCGTGGTGCGTTGCCGTCCTTTTAGGGAGCAGAGAGGAGGAAATAAGCAGCGGAAGGGGATCGGACTTCCGCATACCTCTCTCACCGAAAAAAAATGCGAAACAAGCCACTTGACGCCAAAATTCCAAGAGGCCGTGGTATATCACCGGTCGAGCCGGCCCATTCATAAAGCGAACTGTAAGACTCTACCACTGTTAGAGTGAACCGCAAGTTCATTTACCCCAATTTAATACTCTTGAATTAATCTATAGAATTCTGTATATAATTTTCATTTATCTTATTTTGCAAAGTAGTCCTTAATGTCTATTCAATGCATATGTCTTAATTCTATAATCTCGGCTTACAGTCGCACAAATTCTTTAGATCACAGCGTCTGTACCATATATAGTGTCTGTGTAAGGTACTGATTAGCGAATATTGCCTTTAATTACAATGCAATTAAACAGTCAACTGGCACTAATTGATACGATAACATCTTTAGCGCGCTCGCTGTGGTGAAGGTATTGAGTTTTTGTAGATGTATAGTACATATATTTTTAATAAGTATCTGTCTACGTTCATTATATTATTACTGTTGTGTTTTGTTGTTGATATAACTTTGTTCTAGCGTCATAACCCAAAACTCCGAACAAAAATTCGGCACCAATACGTCATATTTTGTTAATAAGGTCACTTCGATTTCAGGGATGTAGTCAGTTGATCAACTGTGGTTCATCTAAACAAATTACATACGTACAGTGACAGATTATTGTAAAAATAATAATTAATGTTGCCCGCCATGCTGGTTTTTGAACCTTCGCAAAAGGCAGGCAGGCAGACGCCTGTGCTCATCAATACTTCACTGTTTCCTGGTGGTTTTTGTTTTTCACTTTAAATTTTAAAACATGTCAAAAAACGATTTAAAAAGGATAGCAAAGGGGGATGGATTTATGCCTGCCTAATTATTTTGAAAGACAACTTCAAAATATTGGACCACATTTACCATTCGAAAACGTGCAGGAGCGGGTTACGCATGCACCAGGAATCAGTACCTACGGTAAAAGAGGTACCGACAGAAAAAAGAACACTTCAACGCCAAAAAGACAAAAGAGACCTGCCGTATTCACTCATTTGGATGTATTGGATACTGATGTAATGAGATGCAGCTTTAAAAAAGTTAGCAATTTCACTTTGCGGCTATGGCTTGTATCGTAATCTTTGCTAGAGAAAATAGTGTAGATAATAAATAGCATTTTAGTTTAAAACTGTTGACAAAATGAAGCTATTGATTGAACATATAGACATTACTCTATTTTATAATTATGTACTTATTATTAGATAATTTCATATGACATCACGATCCCTATATATTTAATTTATCGACGTTATTAATTAAATAGAAATTTTAAATACCCCTGCAATCACTATTTCTATCTGTCTAAAATACAATAATATAATGCGCGGTCTTTATGTGTGATGCTTAGGTTATATAAAGAGTTGTTCTTAATATTTTAACATTACTTGTACTTGTTTTCTAAGGCGTTCTATTTCTCTCAGTATTATTAATATTAAATCAATAATAATAGTTTTGCTGTGTGGCGCCGGCTTAGAATACCGCCACCCCTATCTCTTCCCGTGGGTGTCGTAAAAGGCGACTAAGGGAAAAGCTAGAAGAATGGGCAGCAGCATTCTCTCTCAAGACAATACAGCCTACTGCGATCCCCAACCCGCCTGCCAAGCGTGGCGATTATGGCAAAAACCCCCCATGATTGCGCGGACCGGCAGTTGTGGCGCTCTATGGGGGAGGCCTATGTCCAGCAGTGGACCGTAAAAGGGCTTATGATGATGATGAATAGTTTTTTAGCACAAATCATATTTCTGTTCTATGTTATGTTACTGCAGAAGAAGCCAGTTGTTACTACGAGACATATATAATATATACTGTAGTAGTAGACATTGCAGCGTGCATTACATGGCCACAAATAAGATCGCGAGCGGGCGACACGTCATACGGATTGTGGAGATTAGGTCAGTTGGATAATCGCGTTAAGGATAGAAGGATTCGATGCACGATATTTAATTTTACTCACATACTGGGTATAATCAATTGTTTATGTATCAGTTGTTGCCTGATTTAAGAGTTTATTTGAGTGTGTTCTTTTTTTGTTATTAAGCTTTTATGTTACACTTTAGAAAATGTGAGCTTGATTTTTATACTGACTCAGTATGAAACGCTGTTGGTATTGCATATTTTATAGAGGACATACAAAATATTCTATAAGCACAATTAACGTAAAATATGTTCCTGAGTAAATAAATAGTCTTCATTTGTTTATCTTTGAACCCGTTGGCGATACGATCCTCGATCGCTATGCTTATCTTGTATAAACTATTGTACTACCTTGTATTACAGTAGAGCTAACTTCGCTTTTTCGGTTAACCAGCGGATCCAACACGGTTGGGCAGCGTTCGGGAAGCTTAGGGATACCTTTTCATCCGAAATACCTCAGTGCCTAAAAACCAAGTTCTATGCAATGACTTACGGAACAAAGTCTTTAAATGCTTGCCTCATCAGGAAGCTCAAAGTCGCTCAGTGTGCTCTTTACGAGATAAAATCCGAAATACGAAGATCCGTACACGTACGGGAGTAACTGATATAGCCTGTAAATTTAGCACGCTGATGTGGAGGGGGGCAGGCAATAGGGGGGCAGGCAATAGGGGGGGCAGGGAAGACAGATTCTAGAGTGGCGACCACGGTAGGCCGTCCCCCACTAGATGGACTAACGATCTAGTGAAAGCAGGGAGTCATTGGAAGTTAGCGCACCGAGAGCTAGGGCATCCCAAGGGGGAGACCTACATTCAGCAGTGGAAAGATCTGAGCTGATGATGATGAGGAGAGTTATTTTACCCGATCCAATATTTATTTTACGAGCATTTCAATGATATTCACACAAAGTAGATCGCTTAAAAAATCATTTGACTTATGTGACGTTCTGTACTATTACAAGTCATCTGTTCTAACTTTTTCTCCAACTGACTTACTAAAGTTGTTTTAATTATATTCCAATTATTAATACAGCGTTCAATACACTGTCATTATTTCGAATACTACTGTTACACGAACTCGCGTGCCGTTGCAACACAGCCGCGCCCAGCCAGTGATGTGCGTGCATCGAACAATATCGATGTTATACATATCGATAGACTTACCGACACACTTCCGCCATCGGCGTCGATATCGACCGCCATTCGTAACGGTCACCATTTCCTTAACGCTTGCTCTTGTTTAATGTATCTTTTCATTATAATATTATTTATGCACCTATAACATACGTTTAATACTACCGATGTTGGTAGTAGACATAACAATAAAAAATATTAATTAATGCTAATTGCTCGTCGCTGAGATCGTAGTTATATTTTCTATTTTATTATCAAGGTAAGTATGGATATAAATTAGTTTAATAATAATAATTTGTTCTGACTACATTTCACTTGATTAGCAATTATAAATTCAGTCCCAGCGAACCAGTATTACTTGTTTTTATGGTTAGAATAGAAAAAAAATTAAAGATTCATACATTTATCACATCATGCTTCATCCCCATAGGGGTAGGCAGGGAATACTTCTTACCCTTCGCCGCGATCCTGAGATACATACCTTGTTTCCTCCACTCATCCACTTATCAATACATGTCATTGTCACTATTGCTTTCATACACGCTTGTCGCTTGTGGGTTGTTAAAAAATAACAATTAAAAAGAAAAAGAAATACTCTTTAGAAATGCCAAAAGATTGTTTAAGTGAATGATGTATTATTAAAAACTGAAATCAAATCTGTAAATGATACTCACTTTAAATAATAAGTACTTCGATAATTGTTTCACTGGTTTATTGATTCTTTTTTGCATTATTGACTAATACAGTTCGCCAAATATAAATAACGAACGGCGACGAAACCATACCGCGATTCAGCCTATAGGTAAAACGCCATCTATCGAGCTTGATGACAAACTAATGTTTTACATTAAATTACAATATTTTACATCCCGCCCACCATGGACAGAATGTCCATTATTACCGCCCACCATGATCTTACAATTTCTACTTAGTGGACTGTATTGATGTTATAGTTAAAGTTATGTTATAATCATGGTAGCTGATAACCAAACAATAGTTTAACCCCAACAGTGAAGTACTAAGAAATACAGTGCTTTAGAAAAAATACATTTAAAAATAGTTCTAATATAAACAGTTTGTAATAGTTGGTTTCTTGCCAATTTTTATAATCGCATTATAACAATGCAATAGCACCTTATAACAAAAATAAAAGGAAACTTAAACCTTAATTTGTAACAGATAAAATACATATTTTAATAATTAGTTTCATGCCAGTTTTTATAATAGCATGTAGAACATACATTTACTGAATTAGGTACAGCAAATAACATTATAACAAAAATAAAAGGAAACTTAAACCTTAATTTGTAATAGGTAAAACACATATTTTTGTTACAGACCTCTTAAGGAATACATCTTTATTTCTAATGGTAACTACTCTCGTAATGTTGTCCAAGCCAGTGTGTTTCTCAGTTATTATACCTAATAGCCATTTGGCTGGAGGGAGCCCATCCTCCTTAACTAAGACCACGTCTCCTATTTGAGGTTCAGGATTGTGGTTTGCCCATTTGTATCGATGCAAAAATTGAGTTAAATACTCTTGAGACCATCTGCGCCAAAAATGCTGGAGCATCTTTTGGGTAAATTGCCAGCGTTTTAAAGAAGTTACAGATGAGGATTCATAATTTTGATCAGGTACTAACACCAAAGGCTCGCCAATTAAGAAGTGACCTGGGGTGAGAGGTATGGGATCTTGTGGATCTGAACTTAATTTTGATAATGGCCTAGAGTTAAGACATGCCTCTATTTGATACAACAAGGTGGATAATTCCTCATAGGTAAGAGTGGCATTACCAATGATACGACGTAAATGGTGTTTTGTGGATTTTACTCCAGCCTCCCAAAGTCCTCCAAAATGAGGACTATGTGGTGGAATAAAATGCCAATTTGTTCCCATATTTGTCAAACAATTAGCTACTTCCGTAGTTAAAGTTGACTGTTCCTGAGCGAGCAGAGTTTTCAATTCGCGTGAGGCACCCACAAAATTGGTTCCGTTGTCACTAAATAGATCTGCACAATGACCACGTCGAGCGACAAACCTTTTGAAGGCAGCAAGAAATCCCTGAGCAGTAAGATCACTTACGGCTTCCAAATGTATGGCTCTTGTAGCCATGCATATAAATAGACATATGTAGCCTTTATAGGCTCGATGACCTCTACCCTTAGCGGTTCTAATTTGTATAGGACCAGCATAATCTACTCCGCTTCGATAAAATGGTCTGATTGGTGTTAGCCGAGCAGACGGTAACTGTCCCATTAGCTGGTGTCTTGTATGAGCTGCATGACGTGCACATACTACACATCTGCGAACAAACAATTTAACACGGTTTCTAGCATTGATGATCCAATATTTTGTCCTCAAATAGTTCATCATTAGTTGAGGACCACCATGTAATGTATTGGCATGAGCTTCAGCAATGATAAGGTTGGTAATATGAGATTCTGCCGGTAATATGATGGGATGTTTTGTATCCATGCCAATATCTGCTGTTTCCAGTCGCCCACCCACTCTCAAGATATCAGAATCATCGGTGAAAGGATTCAATGAGGTAAGTTTACTTTTTCTATTAACAGTACCTTTTTCTTTAATATCCTTGAATTCTTTCCACA
The DNA here is from genome assembly GCA_905147225.2 of Euproctis similis. Taxonomy (NCBI): domain Eukaryota; kingdom Metazoa; phylum Arthropoda; class Insecta; order Lepidoptera; family Erebidae; genus Euproctis; species Euproctis similis. The sequence goes on from LR990122.1 coordinate 10,520,304, forward strand.
GGTGTTCTGTTTGGCATTGTTTAATTATAATTTGCCTTGACTCTTTCAACTCGCTACTCATCAACCAAGCAGGTAAGTCGATTTTTTGTCTTTTCCGTAATTTGTTAATAAATCTTCGACAATATGCTAATACTCTTATTAGTTTTCTAAGTGATGAATACTTAGTCCACAATTCAAATTTGTTTTGCTTTGTAACATGATAAACATTCTTTCTTTTTTCTTCTAAGTCGGTATCTGATACACTTTGTTCAGTTAGGTCTAGTGTTAACTTTCCCAACCAGGGTGGACCTAGTTTCCACAACTGGTGGTCTAGTAGTTCTGATGGTTTGAGTCCTCTTGATGCACAGTCTGCGGGGTTATCAACAGAAGATACATGAGACCATTGTGTTCTGTCTAAAATGTTCAATATCTCAGACACTCTGTTGGCGATAAAGGTTTTCCAACGGCTTGGGTGACTGCTGAGCCAAGCCAATACCACAGTGGAGTCGGTCCAAGCTCTCAATTTTTTCTTTGGGATATTCAGAACTGCTGATACTTCTTGCAAGAGTTTGGCTAACAGTACTGCTCCACACAATTCAAGCCTTGGGATTGAAACCTGTTTTATCGGCGCGACTCTGGTCTTAGACATTACTAGATGGACATAGACTTTTCCATCGGAGTCCACTACTCTTAAATAAACAGCCGCAGCATAAGCATCACTGGAGGCGTCACTAAAACCATGAAGTTCCATATCATCGTTTTGGTTATTGACGGTCATCCATCTTGGAATTTTAAATTTGGTAAGTTCAATTAATTCATCACGGTAAGCCATCCAAGTTTTTAATAATGGTGGTGGTAGTTCATCGTCCCAATTTATTCCAGAGAGCCAAATCTTTTGAATCATGATTTTAGCTGTTATGATTGCAGGTGATATCCAACCGATTGGATCAAACAATCTTGCAATATCTGAAATAACTTTTCTTTTAGTCACAGGTTCGTGGATTGCTGGTAGCTGCACGGAGTATTCAAAATCATCAGTTCGTCTGTTCCAGGTAAGTCCTAATATTTTTATTATTTCATCTTGTTTTATTTCTAAATTGCTTCTATTTGTTCTTTTGCTTTCGCTTATTTCTTCAAGTAGCAATGGATTATTGCTTGACCACTTCTGAACTTCAAACCCTCCCTTGCTTAAAAGTTGCTTTATTTCCTTAACTATTTGCTTGCCTTCTTCCACTGTATTGCATCCTGTTAGCAGATCATCCATGTAGAAATCTTGCAGAACTCTGTCAGATGCCAATGGGAATTGCTTTCCTTCATCATATGCTACCTGGTGAAGGGTTCTCACAGCCAGATATGGAGCTGATGCTGTCCCAAAGGTGACTCTTACCAATCGTAGATGCTGTAGTTCTTCGGTAGAGCTAGGTCGCCAAACTATTCGTTGGCAATCTGTATCGGTAGTGGATACCTTTATTTGACGATACATTTTGACAATGTCCGCAACTATACAGATTGCATGCATTCTCCACCTCATAAGTAAATGTGTCAACTCCGATTGTATAGTGGGACCTACCATAAGTTCACTGTTCAGAGACACTCCGTTGCTGTCACAACTCGATGCATTGAAGACTACTCGAAATTTAGTAGTGGTTTTGTCATTTCTGATGACCTCATGATATGGCAAGTAAACTGAAGGTTTTTCTATCTCTTCTTTAGGTACTACTTTCATGTGATCCAGCTTCAGATATTCATCAATTACTTCAATATACTGAGATTTATAATTTGGTGATTTGAGAAGTCGTTTCTCCAATGACATAAATCTTTTGATTGCAATCTCACGTGAGTTTCCACTTTTGCACTTCGGTTCAGAGACTCTGAAAGGTAGCTTAACAACATATCTGCCAGAACAATCACGTTCGGTGGTTTCCTGAAATAATGTTTCACATTTCTTTTCTTCTTCAGTAAACTGTTTAATTAAGCTAAAGTTATCAGATTCAATTTCCCAAAACTTTCTAAGATCAAAATTCTCATTAGATGTGGTGACATGCATTGAAACAATTTTATTGTTACAACATGAGTTACCATTGATTTCCTTATTTTCCTTGACTTTGCCAGATATTATCCATCCAAGTTTGGTGTCTTGAGCTATTAGCGTCCCTGGAGAGTATTTGATCAACCCTTTTGTTATAATTTGACAATAGACATCAGCACCAAGTAACAAATCGATTTGATTTGGTAAGTTAAAATGTGGATCAGCTAACTTCATTTCAGGTAAGTTAGGCCACGATTGGGCCACAATTTTTCTTTCTGGAATAAATGAAGTTAATTTCTTTAAAACATATGTTTTAACATGTATGACAAAGTTAGGATCATGAAACGATTGTAACTTTACTTCAACCATTTGTTTAGATTTAAGTGATGTGTTGTTATCACCTCCTAGGCCAGATATTACACAATTACTTTTGGTTTTCTTTAGCCCAAGTAGTTGTGCTGCGGCTTCCGTAATAAACGAAGCTTGAGAGCCCTGGTCCAATAAAGACCTAAGTGCTACTTTAGAACCAGTGTTAGTTTCTGCTTTTACCAAGGCAGTTGCCAATACTACCTGATAGTTGGTGTTAGTAAAACAAGTGGTAATGTTATTTACCTGAATATCATCTTGGGGTGTTAATACAGTACCAGTATTGTTATCTTCAACTGGCTGTTTGATCGATCCTTTGTTGTCAGTAGATTGATTAAAATATTCGGAATGCAATAATGAGTGATGTTTCTTTCTGCAAATTCGACATCTAGTGGGCAAACGACATGCTGTGACAGAATGGTTAGTACCTAAACAATTAAAACACAATCTGGAATTTTGGACAAACTTACGACGTGATGAGAGTTGTTCCCTAACAAAACTTTTACAATTACCTAATTTATGATCACTGCTGGCACAAAATAAACAAGGTACAGACTCTTTTTTCACAACTGTATTTACAACATGATGTAATTTAGTAGGTTTACATAAAACCTTTGGAGACAAGAATTCTAGAGATCTATATCTATGTTCTAAAAACTTAATAAATTCATTTAACTTAGGCACTTCATTAGTTAAATTACAAGTTTTAGCTTCCCATTTTCTCCGAGATACCCCATCTAATTTTGTACACAATAAATGAATAATTGTTAAATCCAAAAGATTCTCAGTGCTCAACCCTAAACTCCTTAAAGCATTCAAACATTCATTAGTTGTATTATACATTTCTTTTAAACTGTTATGAGATTCAGTAACAATACCTTTTTGACTATAGAACCTATTTAAAATTGCATCGGATACAAATTTTTTGTTGTTATATCTATGTTCTAATAAACTCCAACATATTTTATAATTTTCATTAGTTATAGGTAAATGACGCAGTTGTTGTTCAGCTTCTCCAGTGAGGTAGTTCTTTAAATAGCGTAGTTTTTCGACATCAGTTAACGAATTGCTGTTGTGAATAAGAGACAGAAATAGGTCCCTAAAGGTAGGCCATTCTTGGTAGTGTCCCGAGAACATAGGTATTGATATCTTTGGTAATTTTACATTACTACGGGAACGATCTACACCAGAGTCAGGTTCCTTTGATTTACCTTTGCCTTCTGATTTTGTAAATAAGTTTAGTAATGACTCCTTTAGCGTTGTCTTATAATCTAAATATAGCTGTTCTACATCACCATAAAGATCATTCCTTGTATATTCAGATTTTTCCACTTCTTCCTTCGTATGACCTGTGATAACCATTCGGTGAGTACTCTCAAACGCTGTCCATTGCTTTTCCAATTCATCCAGTCTTGTATCAATATAACTTGTGGTTAACCTTTCCTTCGGGGATTTTTTAAAGTTTGTATAACCTCTGCTAATTTTCTTCTGGTAATCTATTTGTAGTCTTATTAAAGATTCCATTTTCAATTCGTGCCAACAAAGTATAAATCTAAGTTCCAACCAGAATCTTTCCAAGTCCCAGTAAGACAGAAATATTCAGTTTCCAATCTCAAATGATGGTGAATTTTTCTAAGTGTTTGACACATTAACTTAGACGAATTTGGGCATGGATTCCCCGTCTGAACCACAATTTCACTGATATTTTTACAAGTCCGAATTTCACTAATTTGTATGATAAATGTACTCACTGTTGTCCACTATTGTTTATCCTTCCTTGTGTTGGTTTCGTTCACTACACTGTTTCAGATTAGTTCACTGTACACTAAATTATTTGCTTTTTCACTCACTACGTGGCACCACTGATCTATTCACTTCACGATTTAAACTTTCAATTTTTCAATCCGGCTCGAAGGACCATGTAAATGATACTCACTTTAAATAATAAGTACTTCGATAATTGTTTCACTGGTTTATTGATTCTTTTTTGCATTATTGACTAATACAGTTCGCCAAATATAAATAACGAACGGCGACGAAACCATACCGCGATTCAGCCTATAGGTAAAACGCCATCTATCGAGCTTGATGACAAACTAATGTTTTACATTAAATTACAATATTTTACAAAATCACTCTCAACAAAATAAGGCACTGTTTGATATTGATAATAAGTAAGTAGACTAAAATATACATTTAAAATAAGAAATTCATATTTTTTTAATCAATTGCTTTGTATAATAATTCAGTTTTTTTTTCACTCAATTTATAACATTTACTTATAACTTATTATAACTTACTTATTTATAACAATTATTATATAATAATTCTAATGTTACAACACTATTAAGTAACTCTAACGCCCTGCATCAATGTATTCAAGAGCTTTCTATAAAAAGTGATCATGCCAACTAATGCCAGTATATAATAATATAAATTATCAAAATTATAATAATTAATAACAGTGGTAAAGCGAAGCAGTTCGCTGCATGAATGGGTCGGCTCGACCGGTGAAATACCACGACCTCTCACAAGATTGACGTAAAGTGGCTCATGCCGCATTTCGTCCGGTGAGAGAGGTACCCGGAGGCCCACCGCCTTCCCCATTCTTCCCCATCCCCTATTCCCTATCCCTTAAAGGTCAGCAATGCAACAGTAACACTATATGTGCTGCTGGTGTTCATGGGCGGCGTTGGTTACCATCGTTGGCTCTCCTATCCCATAAATAATAATAATACACAAAGTATTCATACGATACTAATACTTGAATAGTAATACAGTTCGTAATAGTCCACTCAGACTGAGGTCTTAAGTTTAAAGCCACGCTAAGCAGTTATTAATATTTGTTTTCTTTACTAATTTCTATCAATGAGAGGTATATTCGAAGGCTTCCTCTCTTCCCACTCTGTTCACCATCATAAGGACTGGCAAATGCAATTGTGACGCTCTTTGATAAAGCAGTCTATCACACATAACTTCCGAAAAGAATTTCGTTATGTTATTGGTGTGAGCCAGGATTCGAACCCGTGTGGTTTTGAATCAGAAGCGGGGTGCTCGACCACTGGACCACCGAGACTTTTGAGGGTGTAAGACTGAGATCTCAGTTAATAATTGTGTACATTAATTCTATGGAAAAACTTACAGCGTTCGGACGCATGTGTGACCAAATTTTGTTGGTAGATAATATTACCATCTATTTTAGCCTTTAAAATCACGAGGTTTTGTTAAAACTTGCCCAGGAGGCAAATGAGCAGGGGTGTCAGCTGATAGTGAGCAACAAACGCCGCCCGTGGACACCTGAACACATAGAGTGCTACAGTTGCTGGTCCTCACAATAGCATATGGAAGGGGTCGGAAGTGAGATGGGAAAAGGAGGGGTACAGGGATGCCTCCGGATGGCTCTCTCACCATGCGAAACGGAACATTATGTCGATATTCTGAGTGGTCGTGGTATTTCACCGGACCAGCAGGCCCATTCATGCACCGAACTGTGTGGCACTACTAGATGAAAAATCTGCTAGATTTTTTCTCTTTACTCTAAACGGAAGTCCTTACGAAGTGTTAATTTATTGACTTATTTTATTTTAATGTTATTCAATATTTATGACTTAATTGTAATCTATATGACTGTCATTGTGTTCTCAGTTATATATGACTCAATGTTTTATAAGCCTAGATTAATATTAGCAGTGGCTAGCACCCCGTTTCTGATTCAAGAAGTACTGGGTTCAAATCCTGGCACACACCAATGACTTTTCGAAATTTTCTGAAGTTAAGTGTGATAAATATCGATGACTGACAACTTTGTGCCCGGTGTGGCAATAGGTTCGCCATCGTCCATTTGGGACGTAAACATAACGGCGAGACGAGGCTTAACAGCCGCTGCCTACACCTTCGGGTAGAAAAAGGCGTGAAGTTATGTTATGTTTAATTATTATAATTGTATTATTAATATTTATTTATTATAATTGTAATTGTTTATTAATATTTATTATAATTGTATTATTAATATTATAAAAAACTGAAGAGTTCGTTTGTTTTATCGTGTCAATCTCGGGAACTATTGATTTGAATTGGCAAATCCTGTTGTGTTTGATAATACATTTAGGGCCGTAGATTTTAGGTTTTATTTTTTTTTATGGGATAGGAGGGCAAACGAGCAGGCGTGTCACTGATGGTAAACAAACAACGCCACCCATGGACACCAGCAATACATATAGTGTTACTGTTGCGTTGCCGACCTTTAAGGGATAGGGGAAAGGAAAGGATGGGGAAACGGGGTTGGTTGGGGTTTAGGTTTTATATTTTCATGTATTGATTATTGTCGTGTAGCAAGTTGAAAAATATTATTATAGTGGTACGGAGTTCACGCGGTCAGCATGTACTTATATTATACATATTAACTTCACGCCAAGTCCCTCGCGGGGCAGGCAGAGAGAACAGAACGCCATAAAGAACGATTCTATCACGCCGCACTCGTTTCTTTGACTTTTATATCTCTTGTCAAACACGCACATTCATTTTTAAGGCTCCATCACCTTCATCCAGGACTCGTTATATTTGGTCATGGAAAATGTGTCATGGCCATCCTCAACTCCTTTTTTGCACCTGCTTTTGCATTGTACGTCTGCTTATTCAATATACATTTCAAATATTTATCAGTTATTGTTTTTTTTTTATTTTAGTGTGTAAATATTTATCATAATAAGACATACGACGCGAATAGGTCTGCTGGCCACAAGTAGTAACATAAATTTTCTTACTAATATTTTTTACTCATTAATACGACATACAGGATCTCCGTAACGCGGTACAAGTATTTACCATCATACAGGAATTACCTATGTGTTTTTACTTATCAGATATGAATCATATATCTTGTTTCCTGCATAACAAAAACGACGTACCAAGCACATCGAGTTAGTTCCTTTAGTTGATTTGTTACTATAAAACGTATATTTATATGTATATCTATAACAACCACCAAACAAATTGATGTCTTGGCGGTTAAACACGTGATCTTTAGTTCTGGTCCCACGTTCGAATCTACGCATAAGTCTTCACTAGTAATATCTACTAGTGTACATATTATAGGCGTTCTTTGAAAAGTATGTGTGGAGTCACCTTTACGAATCGAATGAAAAACAGAGTGATCAGGGAGAAATGTAAGTTGAAGGATGAGATGGTGACCAAGGTGAAGAGAAGTAGGTTAGGATAGTTTGGCCATGTTGCAAAAACGAATGAAAGCCGACTGACTGAAGGAGTTTAAAAAGAGAATGTGAATGGTAGTGTCGGGATCGGGAGACCAAGACGGAACTACCACGACGAAATAAATAGTGTGTTTAAAAAAGGCAAAATGCGTTCTGCCCGAAACCGGCGTGAATGCATCATGAGATACATGACTGGATGAGACAAAAGAAGTGTGCCAGGATCGTAGCTTGCAGCCAAAGTCTCTGCCTAAGCTTATGTGATATATGATTGAGTGTATGTATGTCATTTTGTTAGGTTTTACAAGTAAGTAGGTATTCGTATTATAAAGAAATAATACAATTAGGAAAATTACAAAAGACGGACATAAATTCTGGACGTTGACACCATAACTGTACCTATTCCAGAATAGATACTTTGGCCCAGTTTGGGCACAATTGCATACTGACAATATTTTATTGTTTTTTAATGTAACAAAGACTAATAATATCTTTATTAAACTTTAGTTTTATACGCAGTTTACTGGATGAATGGCCTGGCTCGACCTTAAGTTTTATACGCAGTTTACTTGATGAACGGCCTGGCTCGACCTCTGAAAATTGATATAGAGTTGCTTTTTCCTTGTTTCAAGAGAGCGGTATCCGAAGATCCATCTCGTTTTAATTCCTCATCCTATTCAAAGTTAAAGGATAGCAACGCAGATCCATTGCCATTAGTGTTGCAGATTTCCATTGACGGCGCTAGAGTCTTACCGTCAGATGCAATGCTTACTCTTTTACCCTCATTCCTTTCTTTTCTTTTCATAATAAAAATAGACAAATAAATAAACGCCTTTCTCAGTATTACTCTAGTTACGTCCATAAAATGGTAGCAGCACACGATCTATCATACTGCTGTCAGAGGTATGCAACTCATACCGGTGAGTATCTCTCGCGACCATGTTTGTGTACAACTCATTATCGTGAGGACCGTATAATTAACTAATTAACTTATGCCAATGGTGGTTGTGTAACTTTGCTGTGAGTAAACACTTCCACTTTTTGTGTCACTAGTTCGGAATCTTGTCAAGCGGGATCGGCTTCCATCAATAATGGTCCCGTATTTAATGCTATCTTTGTAACATGAATAAGTTATTTGCTTCGATAGTTTTGAGTTTAAAATAAGTATAGCGTTACAATCTAAATTTTTTATGGAATATGAGGGCAAACAAGCAATTGGGTGACCTGATGGAAAGCAATGATCACTGCCCATAGACATCCACAAAGTTACAGTTGCGTTGCCGGCTTTTAAGAGAGTAGGATGGTAAAATAGATGGAAGAGAGTGGGGCTCAAACACCTCTCTCACCGAACGAAACTCGGCATGGGCCATTTTACGTCGATATTCTGAGAGGCCGTGGTATTTTACCAGTCGATCTAGCCCATTTTTACATGCTGTTGAGTACATAAACTATACAATTAAAGACAATATAAAATACAATAACCATGGTTAAATAAATTCATCATTTTGTCCAAATTGATATCTCCGTTGCACGTTCCATTAACTACCCACGAAATAATTACAGTAGCCAATCATTAGTTCAGCCAAGTTAATAGTTCAACACCTACACTGACCACACGGGAGTTCGGCGTTATCATTAATTACAGCCGTAAAGTGAGTTGATCTCTTAATAATAAATGTAGTCTTGTGTAACTTTACGTGCTTAGAGCTGGAAAGTATAGACAGCGGCAATAAACAAATCCGAGTTCCAAAGCACATTTTAATACATCTCCAGCCAGCCAGCCAGCAAGTTTTGGAGTGAGACGGCCCTGTATTAACCACGCCTAAACTATTATCCGGCTCGAAGGACTAAGAGAGTCTTGGTGGTTGACTGGCATAGCATAGTGGATTGATTATTTTGCTCATACCAATGACTGTTCGAAATTCTTTTCGATAACTGACAACATCGCGATCCATATGCAGCAATAGGTTCCACCACCTATTCAGCTTAAAAACCGCTGCCTACACCAAAATAACAGTATTGAGTATTATAAATTTTCTAAAATAATTTATTACGTAAGTATTCATATTTTATTACAATTCAGAACGTAATCAAAACGGATGTGGTTCTTTGAGTTATTGATACTGATTTAATTTGAAACAGTGTGCGTGGGTTTTTGATATCAGCTAACAATTAATTTAATTAATTTATACGCTCAATTTTTTTTACTGTGAAATCCTTTTGTATAACTCTATTACAAATACATAAATAACTTCAAGCCAACAAACTTGCAAATAAGGCAGAGAGAATCACGATTCCTACACATCTTTGACTTTCATAAATCTTTTCATTTCCGCTCGTCGGATTTTAAGGTTCCTGACATCACCTTCCTCTAGGACTCGATCAGTTTAGTTATGACCGTCCTCGACTCCTACATGTCTTTCTACATGTCCGAATCACCCTTTCTTCCATTTACACTGACTTCCTAATGAATTCTATTATTTCCTTATAATAAATACACATAAAGAGTTATTTAGTTTAATAAAAAATAAATCGCTAAATAAGTTGCTCAGCGAGCTATGGATCGAGCTATGCTCGGAGTATCTCTGAAGGATAGACTCAGGAACGACATAGCTCGTAGAATAAGCTCGCTGAAGTGGCAATGGGCTGGTCACATCTGTCGAAAGACCGATCGTAGATGGAGTAAGAAGGTCATAGAGTGGAGACCGCGACTTGGTAAGCGTAGTGTAGGACGCCCACCAGCCCGATGGTCAGACGACCTCAGAAAGGCTGCTGGAAAAGATTGGATGCGGAAGGCAGAGAATCAGATGTTGTGACGCAAATTGGCCTATGTCCAGCAGTGGACTGCAATAGGCTAATGATGATAAATGATGATGATAAATTAAATAATCAGATTATAAATAATATGATCAATTACAAATACGACGTTTATCAATATATTAGCAAAATAATTTATTGGACGATAAAAATAACGCTGTCTACACCTTCGGCTATCATCGGTAAGAAGTTATGAAGCTTTTTTTGCAGATACCAGAATAAGGTAAGGGTTTCTTAAGTGCATATTGTAATTAACAGAATTTCATTTTAATTAGCAGCAAGCCGATTCTTTAAGAGCCCCTTCACCTTCTCAAGAAATTGTACGTATCAGAGTCATTAAATTATTGCCAACACAAATTGGTGTGCTTGTAACAAAAATGTTACAATTAATAATAAATCATATTTTCGTTTCATTCAATTTTGAATCTTAGGCTCATACAAATAAATACTTCACTAAAAGCTTGATAAAAAAATATATATATTGTCCCAAAAATGGCTCTGGAGCGGTTAATATAAGGCACAAACAATTTCTCGAGTCTTTCACACATTGTATGTAAGACTAGCTGACCCGACGAACTTTGTTCCGCGTCGGAAGTAATAAATCTAAAACTTTTGTCCAAAAAAAGTAGCCCTAAGTCACTCGTTATTACACCTGCCAATAAAAACGCAGTCATAATCGGTTGAGTCATTTCAGATATTACCCGGAACTAACAGAAAAAATTTAAAAAAAAATGTAATTTTGATGGATGTATATAAATTCATATGAGTATAGTAAAAAGCAGTTACTTCAATATTACAAACAGACACATTAATTTTATTTATATGTATGGATGTTAAAATGTTTCAACTCCATATAATCTTGTCTTCAGTTAAAAAAAACATTCTCCAGTTGTAGATAATGAAGTTTTTAACGAGTGACAGGGGACAGAAGGAAGATTTATTGCATCACTAATGATCGACGGTTAAAAAGAAAAAGTATATAAAGAATGGACCCGAAATACTCCTAATTACTCTATATTGAATCGGTTAAATTCGTAACAGCCTCAGCACTTTAAGCAAAAGTAGAACGATTTATATTAACAATATAAAATATTGTTATTTTCAGACTTTAATTATCAAACATAACTTCACGTCCTTTACTACCCGAAGGTGTAGGCAGTGGCTGTTAAGCCTCGACTCGCCATTATGTTTACGTCCCAAATGGAATAGCTGGCGAACCTAATAAATAATTATGACAAGTCATTGATGTGATCCAGGATTCAAACCCGCGACTTCTGGATTCAGAAGCGGGGTGCTTGACTCTAAATTAAACTTAAATTTATTAAATCAAGTTTGTATTTATAAGTATTGAGTCATAATGTGTCTACGTTACGACTACCGGTTTGTAAGGATTTTATAAGCTGATTAAAAGTTATTTAAACCGATTAAGATACAGACGGATAAGGTTAAATTGAGATACACGTGTTAAATTAAGATACATAACTTCACACCAAGTCCCTTGCGGGGTAGGCGGAGAGAACAGATCGCCATAAGGCACGATTCGTACACGTGTCACTCGCTTCTTAGACTTTCTTAACTTTGGTTATACATGTCAGTTTTTAAGGCTTCTTATATCACCTTCTTCCAGGACTCGCTCTATTTCGTCATGATCGTGTCATGGATGTACTTAGTGCTTAGTCAATCTTGCATCATCCATTCTTCCTACGTGTGCAAACCTTCGGAGCATGCCGTTCTTTACTTCTATACCGACACTCTCTTTCAATCCAACTTCTATCCTTAAGACCTTGTTTTGCACGCGGTCAGCGAGTGTCACGATGCAAATTTTGTGCAGTGCCCTCAGCAAATGCAGCCTATTAATAGGTTTTTCTTATTTAGATTTATCACCAGTTTTCTTCATACAGAATAAATTAATGGTTGCCGTATTCCTATGTTCAAACATCGGTTACAATTTAATTTCTTTCCTCGACTCTGACTTCCTTCCATTTATTAATTGTATATTGTATATATACGTAAATAGACTTTGGGAATATATTTAAAATTTTGTTAACTTGATTGAAATATAGCTGCTTAGTTTAATATACTGATGCCTGGCAAATGTAGTTTTAATTGTAACAGATTTGGCAACATTATGTTTTAATCTCTTCCAAGTTAGTTTGCTGTCATATGGGATAGATTTGTGCATTTTTAAGATAACTTGCAGTACATACAACTTCCTAACACTCAGAATTCCACCCCCCACTCCCCTTCCTCATCCTTTCCTATCCCCTATCCCTTAAAGGTCGGCAACGCAACAGTAACACTATATGTGTCGCTGGTGTCCATGGCTCCGTCTTTGCAGCTCTACCCCATATTGTGATACAGTAACAGATCACAGACTGCACCAAAGCTCTATAAATGTTCTGTAATGATTTACTGGCAGCTACATTTCTTAATACCTTGAAAACCCATATTAGTTTTCTAATTCTATATGAAACTAGCATTATTTGGCTATGGCAGGTTGATCCAGCATTACACCCAAGTATTTAACAATCGTATTAAAACGTAAAAATAAATATTACAATCATTTCAATATAATACAATCAATTGACCGCACTATGACATTTGCAAGGCACGGCTAATAAGACACATTTCTGAGGTAGGGTGTACCGCCGATTGTGTAGAATGGGACACCGAAGCGCCTTTTGTGGTGAAAGACGGACAATGGGCATAGTGTCAAGTCAAGCCAATCTTAGCTATGACTTACATGGAAATGTGGACTTTAAAATAACTATCTCCATTATTATAATTGTTCTAGAACACAAATGTCAGTTGCTCAACTTGGATAATAGATGGCGTTTATTTGTGTCAGTAAAAATATAATGACTGAACTCATTTCACATTTCAGCCAAAATCAGCAATCGATTTAGGATACATTTATAAAATGACACAAAATACGTACAGATTTATAATTATATACTTCTAGATAGATAAATCGATGTCATGGCAATAGGTTATGACTGAAAATGAATTATGACTGAAAATTTTGTGCCAGGTGTATTGCAATAGGCTCGTCACTTATTCCATTTGGGACGTAAACATAACGGCGTGATGATGCTTAACAGCCGCTGCCTACACCTTCGGGTAACAAAAGGCGTGAAGTTATGTTATGTTATGTTATGTTATGTTACAATAATAAACTCAGATCTTAGTTCTCTTTTCTGCCATTGATTGCGCTAAAATTTAAAACGTACCAATGAATACGCATATACGCGTTTCGGCTATTATTAATACACTTAAAGTTGAAAAAATAAATGACGAAAATCTCGAAAAAAAAATATAAATTACATCAACTAGCGTTTATTATTAAACAGAGTTATCAAAAGCAACAAAACTTCTCGCGTAAGGATTTAAACAAGCATTTCCTAAAAAATAGCGCCCTCTACTGGCGAAAATTCTTTTCACTAATTGGAGACCATTCGTTCAGCATTACTTTTTATAAAGCTTAATATAATTTTCAATACATTAATAACAAATTAAGTTGTCATATTGCCAATGATAAGCTTCCGCAGATAATGGAAAACTACGTTCGGACCTGCACTACAACGACATCTGTTGGATTGCACTCAAAGAGTTGGGAGTAGAGTTTTGTTAAATATCAAACATAATTAATTGTAAGCGACCTTATAAAATATTTCCTAGTAAATCTTATTAGACCATATTATTTTCTTGATCATCGTAATACATACAAGTTTTATTTATTTCCCGTATCTGTAGCAATAATATTACTACTAATAAATATTTCCTCGATTCACTTTGCAATTAAATTATCAGACCAGGAAACTATTACTCATAACTAGTATTAATCTGTTATTAGTATTATTTGTACATATGTAAAATGATTTTTATTTATAAAGTGGGCACTGATCTGATTGAATGGTCTGATATTGTCACGAAATTCCATATCCTATCGAAGCTTATTAAGAATGTACGAGATTTAAATGGAATATGGTTACCTTATCATCAGGCTTATTTATCTTTTTTATTTAAAAAAAGTATGAATATACATTTTATTTAACATAGTCTTATTTTAAAATTAATATAGGCAGTAGTGTTTTGAGTTATTAACTAAAACATTTGATGGCCGGTAATAGGTGACACGTCATCAACAATAACTTCAAGATAACTTCACGCCTTTTTCTACCCGTAGATGTAGCACGATTCGCTGAATCGTTATTAGTAGGGGAGTCCGGACCGCTAAATGTTCAGTTACTTAAGCGTCATGGAGACCGATTAGATTGTGAATATTTGGGCCTAAAACGAATAATTTAAGTTTCATTTTAGTTAGGAGGGGAGCGTGTGCTAATTTAAAAAAAAAAATCATTCACGTAAAAATACTCGAGCGCCTCAGACATTCACGGTGTTTATCCGTTTTTCTAACAACTGAGAGATGTTATTCTGACGAGTAATTAGGGGAGGATGGCTGTAGAAAAGGGTAGGTGTAGGGTAGAAAAAAAAACAAAAAGTTATTCGAGCGTGTCAGAATATCTGGATTTGGAAACAGTGGCGCAGAGTTTCAATCCAGTCAATCCAGTTCTCAGCAGCTGTGCGCATCACACCTTACCCATGAAAATCGTCAAATTACAAACATACATAAGCTCACGCCTGTATCCCATGGGGGTAGGCAGAGACTTTGGCTTTTCACAAGCTACGATCCTGACACACATTTTTCGCCTCATCCACAGTCATACATCTCGTCACGCATTTGCGTCGGTTTCGGGTGCTACGCATTTTGCCTTTTTTAAACAGACCATGTATTTGGTGGTGGTGGCTCCGTCTTTGTCTCCCGATCCCGACCCTGTCACTCCCATTCGCTTCTTATAGTCTTCTAGTCAGTCGGCTTTCATCCATTCTTGCAATATGACCGAACCATCTTAACATACTTCTCTCCACTTTGGTCACACATCATCCTTTAACTTGCATTTCTCCCTCATCACGCTATTTTTTAATTCGATCCGCAAGGGTGACTCCACACATACTTCTCCGAGAAGGCATTTCCACTGCATTCACCTTACTTTCATGCTTCGCCTGCCACACCCAACACTCACTCCCGTATATGAGAGTGGGTACTAACACACCATTGTGAATTGTCAAGCGTGCCTTTTCAGACGCAGCCTGACTACGCATCAAGGCATGCAATGCACCATTAACTCTATTACCCGCAGTCACTCTCCTTTCAATATCTTCCTCACATTTTCCGTCTCTTGTAAACATACTTCCCAAATATAAAAACTTATTCACTTGCTCCAATTTCTCGCCATCTAATATCATATCACACACTGTGACCTCATTCTCTCTCTCCACAACCATAACTTTCGTCTTGCTTACATTTATTTTCATACCTCTCAAATCGTCAAATTATCGAAAAATATTCTGTTTTGTTTGTATATAACTTACCTGGCCTTAATATGACGCGCTCAAGTTTTTCTGAGGATCGATTTTTTTACTAATCTGACGATCTGTCCTCGGAGCACGCCCTTATATGTTGTATGTTAATATTTGGTAGGAGTACATAACAAGGAATAAGGTTCCTCCTCATATATTTTTCTGACGCGCTCGAGTAACTCTTTAAATCCCCACTTGGGTTCCCCTACGTCCCAAAATGGAATTGGTGACGGACACTATTGCCTTACACCGGGCACAAAGTTGTCAGTCATCGATATTTATCACACATAACATCCGCAAAGAATGCCGTCAAATCATTGTTGTGAGTCCGGAATCGACTCTGTTTAATTTTATTACATATTTATAACTTCCCAAAAGATTTTCCAGAAGACGTTGGTGGTTGAACACACAACGCTGTTAAAATAAAAAAATCTATTAAAAAATTATAGCTGTTAAAATTGTTGTACACTTTGATTATGATCTATAAGGATAATTTACTGTATTAGTAGCTGAATTAATATACTATAAAAGGATTGAAAATACTTAATACTTTGACAGTTGCTGGCGTGACAGTCACTAGGCGCTTAGTAATAAGTAGCTACCTACTTAATTTCATTATACACGTGTCCTTGTTGTGACCTTGCTTTCACACTGATAACGCCATTCACCAAACTTATCTCTTATATAACCACAAAACGTTTAAATATCAGAAAAGGTCAAGCTTTTTTTTTACATATATTTTTTCCGCTGAACTGTACTAAAGATCGATTGGAGATTTTATCTTGATGGATCAGTTCAAGGCTGCAAGAGATTGTCACTTGATTTTTTGGTGTGTCACTTTCGAAAATATTTCAAAAATATTATATAATTATTTCATACCTTACTTTTGCTGGTGATTTATTGTTTTTTTTTTAATGCAGACTTTTTTTTATGGGATAGGATGGCAAACGAGCAGGCGTGTCACCTGATGGTAAGCAACCAACGCCGCCCATGGACACCAGCAACACATATAGTGTTACTGTTGCGTTGCCGACCTCTAAGGGATAGGGGAAAGGAAAGTATGGGGAAGGGGGGCGGGCCTCCGGGTACCTCTCTCACCGAACGAAACGCGGCATAAGCCACTTTACGTCGGTCTTCTGAGAGGTCGTGGTATTTCACGGGTCGAGCCGGCCCATTCATGCAGCAAACTGCTTGGCTCTACCACTGTACCACTTTATTTTTAACAGTGGTAGAGTCGCTTAGTTCGCTGGATGAACCACGACCTCTCACAATAACGGCGTAAAGTGATTCATGCCGCGTTTCTTGGTGAGAGCCCAACCCCTTCTCCACCCCTCTCCCCTTTCCACCTTCGAGCCCTTTCCTATTCCATTTTTAGGGCCGGAAGAGCAACTGTAGTACATGATCTGTGTTGCAGATCTCTATGAGCGGGGTTGGTTGCTTACCATCAGCCAGCCAGCTAACTTGATCATATCCATATCAAATAAAAAATAAAAAGTATTTACGATGGATACCTAATATTTTTTTTAAATATATGTGTACAGAAATATATTTGCGATTGAGTAGTTTTAAACAAAAGCTTTACAAATAAACTTACCTTCACATTTATAATTTATGTAACAATATTGACAGTAGAGAGATGATTTTAATTAAATAAAAGTTGTCTTAATAATTTAAACATTTTCTAGCAATACAAATGTTTAATATAAAAGTATGTTCTCTATGTTATACCTATTACCTATTTTGATGCAATTGAAGACACTAATGACTTTAGAATTTTAATGATAATTTTAGACCAATCAACGATTGCAAGGCTTCGCATGTCTGTTCTTATTGGTTTAAAAGACGACGTGACCTTTCGAAGTAACAAAACGTCTATTACAGATTAGTAATCATTGGTAGAACCAGAGTTCAGATACTAAAGTTTATTTATGTTAATGTCGTTAAAGTTCACAGTTATTCCTCATTTGACTGAACGGAGTTATGTATTGTGTATTTAACTATATTAAAATATAACAACTAGCTATACCCAGCAAAAGGTTTTCTTGCCTCTTGATTTTAAAGTATTTTTGTTTCATAAAAAACATAAACATCAACTTATGATTAAAAAATAATATTTGTGGGGTTTAATTAACCCTTAAAATTTAGGGGGTTAAAAATAGATGTTGTGAGATTCTCAGACCTATTGCAATATGCATACGAAAATTTCGAAAAGACATTAAAAATAAAAAAAATAACATTATTTCACACATATTTATAGTCTCGGTGGTCCAGTGGTCGTGCACGCCGCTTTTGAATCCGTAGGTCAGGGTTTCGAGACCTGGCACTGGCTCACACCAATAACTTTTTGGAATTGTTTTCAGAAGTTATGTGTGATAAACATCGATGACTGAAAACTTTGTGCCCGGTATGACAATGGGTTCACCACCTGTTCCATTTGGGACGTAAACATTACGGCAAGACGAGGCTTAACAGCCGCCGCCTTCACCTTCGGATAACAAAGGCGTGAAGTTATGTTTATTTTTATTTTACACATCTGATATAAATAATAGCAAGAAATATTCGTGTAATTTTTTTTTATAACTTCATGCCTTTATCGACCTGAATGTGTAGGCAGCGGTTCGCCGAATTTTCACGTCACGAATGAAATATATGGCATAACCGGGCACAATCTTGTCAGTCATCGACATTCATCACACATAACGTCCGAAAACACTTGCAAGAAGACGTCAGTCTTGTAGGTCTTGATTCGATTGACCGACTTCTCTGATATAGAAGCGGAGAGCTCGACTCCTGGACCACCAAGACTAATTAGTTACTAAGAGTTTTGATAAATATCTGTCAGATTAGGATAGAGTCTTAAAGTCATCATCATCAGCCTATTACAGTCCACTGCTGGACATAGGCCTCTCCCAATGTGCGCCACAACATCCAATTCTCTGCCTTCCGCATCCAGTCTTTTCCAGCAGCCTTTCTGAGGTCGTCTGACCATCGGGCTGGTGGGTGTCCTACGCTACGTTTACCAAGACACGGTCTCCACTCTATGACCTTCTTACTCCATCTACAGTCGGTCCTTCGGTAGATATGACCAGCCCATTGCCACTTCAGCGAGCAAGATTGCGGTATTGGCGCGCGGAAGACTCGACGCAGCTTGCCGAATGCAGCCCAACCAAGCTGAATCCTCCGGCCTCCTTCTCGAAGTTTCATCTACCTAACTGAATAATTTGGCCTAGGTAGACGTACTTGTTAACGACTTAGATTGGACTGTCAAGTCCAATCCAGTGTCTTGAAAACGTCCTCCAGAACATTGGTGAAGAGTTTGGGAGATATGACATCTTCCTGTCTTACACCTCGATGGAGTTCGTCATCTGGTCCTGTATCTGGGCAGCCATCGTGGCGGTGTCATACAAGCATCTCAACACCACGATATAACGCTAGTCAATCCGACATCGCTGCAGTGCATCCAGACCTGCCCAAGTTTCGATGGAGTCGAAGGCTTTTTCGTAATCAACGAATGCCATACGCAGCGGCTGATTGTACTCGTCAGTCTTCTGTACAATCTGCCGAACAGTATGGATGTGGTCCAGGGTGCTAAAGCCTTTTCGAAACCCGGCTTGCTCCGGAGGCTGGAATTCGTCGAGTTTTGCAGCGAGACGATTCGTGACGACCCTCGAGAACAACTTGTAGATATGGCTCAGGAGTGAGATGGGTCTGTAATTCTTCAGCAAGGTCTTACCACCTTTTTTGAAGAACAGCACCACTTGACTCCTGCTCCAAACCTTTGGTGTTATACCCTGGTGTATGACGGAATTAAAAAGACCTGCTAATTCCTTTAGGACAGGAGTCCCACCGAATTTTAGAAGCTCCGTAGTAATTCCGTCATCACCGGGTGCCTTGTTGTTCTGGAGTTGCCCGAGAGCCGCACCAATCTCGCTTTCTGTGATATCGGGAATGTCCTCACTATAGTGACGCGTTAGCGGGGCTCTGTGGTCATCATTGCTGTGTTCCGTCAGCTTGGTGATCCGTGTGGAATAAAGGAACCCACAAAAAGATTCAATCTCTGCGAGAATCTCGGGCTTAGAGGTGACGACACGTCCATCCGCAGTTTTCAGCATCGTCAGATGGGACCTTCCAAGCTGCCGAGCGAACACTTTCGACCCTTTGCTGCGGTCGATCGCGTTCTCGATTTCTCGAGTATTCGATCGACGAAGGTCGCGCCGCATTGGCTTTCTAAGACGCTGGTTTAGGCTTTTCCATTCTGTCGAAGACAGCTGATCGGATGGAGTTTCTCACCTTTGCCTCCTCAGCTCGAGTGTCTCAGCAGAGAGCTTGGACTCCTTTTTCTGCGATCTCGGGAACAACCATTGAGACACTTTCCTCCGCGTGTTGACCACAGTGTCGACTTTTTCGTCCACGTTGCCTGTGGTTTCCAGCAGGTCGAATCGATTTGTAAGTTCCATTTGGAACAGTTCGGTTTCGGCTATTTGGAGTGGCGTAGGTCGAATAATAGACATTATCTTCGGGGTCCTTTCAGCTTTTAAATAAATATTTAGAGATCCTCGAAGAAGTCGGTGATCACTTCCAGTATTGAACCTGGTGATCACAGAGACATCTCTAAATACTATCCGTAATGATAAAATCTATCTCGTTCCTTGTCACAGAATCGGGGCTTCACCAAGTCCACCTCCTGTGGGACTCTTCTTGAAGAATGAATTCACCAAGAAAAGCTCTTCAGATTCTAGGAAGTTGACCAGCATCTGGCCCTTGTGATTTCGGCACCCCAAGACATATGGACTGATTTTCGTTTTGGCCGCGTTCTTGTACTTCCATTTTGGCATTGAAGTCCCCCATAACAACTTTGTAGTGAGCCTTGGCGGTACCATGTATTGCTTTTGCAATATCCTCGTACATCACCTCGGCTATCTCGTCAGCACTCTGACAGGTATATGCGCCGACCTCGACATACTTGTCGAGGTCGGCGCATATACCTGTATTACTTTCTGGTTGACACACTACTGATCTCCACAACGCTGCTAACGAGGTCCTTGTGAACGAGGAAACCGATAGCCCCCTGGGAGAGCTGGTCACCTTCCCGAAAGTAGAGTAAGTTGCCTGACTGTAGGGTTATCGTGTCCTGCCCCTTTCGCCGGACTTCAGATAGCCCTAGAATATGAAAGTTCAAGCAACCCAGCTCTACCTTGAGTTCGATGAGGTGTTGGTCCAGCCAAAGACTGACGTTATAAGTCGCCACGAGTAGTGGTTTTTGGCAGCCTGCCGTAACCCGGAGATTCTTCGCACCCCCTGTCCCACCGTTACCACGACCGCTGCCTTGGCCGGGAATAGCGGGACCACCGGGAACTGGAGGCCGTTGTATTGGTGCTTTTTTCATAGGGAGGTTTATGCCCATAGTACCCGAACTGGGCAAATGGGTTGGAGACCGCAGGGGTAAACCTCTTGTAGATAGGCACGCTGCTGCCCGCCCCCACCAAGAACATTTAGGTTGACCCATATTTTAGAATGGTTATCCCGCCATTTATCGGTGCTGTGCCGTGTAAGCTTGTCAGCCATATGTTTTTCTTTCGCTCCCGCCTGCGTGAAAGTGGTGCTCTCATTAAAATACACTTTATCTTTGTAACTATTCCAATAATTATTGTGAGTTTATATTTTGGACATGCATATTTTTATAATGACTCTTGACATTCCGCAGTAATTGCATAAGTAAAATACTATCTTTTCTACAAACTTTATTCAGAACCGTATTATAGTGTCCTGCTTCATTTGCTTGAGAACATAGGGTTGAACAGATTGATTCATATATAAGATTAGTTATATAATATATAATTTTGCACAGTGGTAGAGCCAAGCAGTTCGCTGCATGAATGGGCCGCCTCGACCGGTGAAACACCACGACCTATCAGAAGATCGACCTAAAGTGGCTCATGCCGCGTTTCATTCGGTGAGAAAGGTACCCGGAGGCCCACCCCCTTCCCCATCCTTCCCTATCCCCTATCCCTTAAAGGTCGGCAACGCAACAATAACACTATATGTGTTACTGATGTCCATGAGCGGCGTTAGTTGCTTACCATCAGGTGACACGCCTGCTCGTTTGCCCTCCTATCACATAAAAAAAAAATACAAGTAATAATATGAGTTATAGTTTATTTAGATAGAGGGATAACGAGCCAGCGAGCCACCTAAGCCGCTAAGTGACTAGCGCTGGCTTTTGAGATGGGGTGAATGAGGGGTTTAAGTTGGGATGGAGAGTGAGGTAGCAAAAAGGGGTTGAGCATACGAATATCTCTCTCACCGAACGAAACGCGGCATGAGCTACTTTACGTCGATCTTCTGAGAGGTCGTGGTATTTCACCGTTCTAGCCGGCCCATTCATGCAGCGAACTGCTTGGCTCTACCACTGTACCTACTGTATGTAAGATCAAAAAATATCTGTCAACCCTAACAAGTACTTTTACATACTTATCTAGTAACTGCAGTAATTAGAGTACAGACGTGAGAATTCCGACATTAGTTCTGATGTCAGATCTTCACGACTCAATTTTATCACACAATTGCGTAATTAGACTAATGTTTTTGTTAAATTGCTAAACCGCTTAGTTGGAAAAATGACTCATTTACCGTCCTAGTGGGACAATTTAGATTATTTTATTTTATCACGAATATATTAAACGCGAAATCTCTTGTGGGCTAGGCAGAGAGAACACAGCGCCATAAGGCAGGATTCCAATATACACGCGTCGATTTTTAAGGCTCCTAACATCACCTTCCTCCAGGACTCGTTGTATTTGTCATGAAATGTATGTTGTGGTCGTCTTCAACTCCTATATCCGTTCGCTTTTGCAATGTATATCCGCTTAGCCAATATTGTATCATCCATTTTTTCTACATGTCCGAATCCGATGGTTCGGACATGCAGTTCAGGCATGCTGCGATCAGCATGCCCTTTCATACTTTCACACCGATACTCTCTTTCAATTCAACTTTCTTCCTCACAAGCTTGTTTTTGGAGCGGTCTGCGAGAGTCACTCCGCAGATTCTGCGCAGTGCACTCATTTCGACAGTGTATCATCCTATATATATTTATTCAACTTTAATTTGAAACATTGTGGGTCTGCTTTAAATAATTTTCCAATAATCCACAAACTCTTTCCATGGGAGTTGTGAGTGGCTACTAGAGTATTTTACCTTATATGGACCCTGGAGCTTAGAGTACTGCCTTTGAATTATGTTTTGGTTTACACTCCTTGATATATCTTGCAAAGATCGATCTATGACAGCAAGTTTCGCCACCTTTTATCATACACTAGCAGACCGCGCGAACTTCGTAACGCCATATTTTAGACATTTTACACTAAAAAGATTATTGCCGCGATCATATTAATACCTCAAAGCTTTCCTCATAAATGGACTATCTAACACTATTTTTTTCAATTCAAGTTCCTGATACATACATACATAACTTCACGCCAGATCCCTTGCGGGGTAGGTAAAGGGTACAAAGCGTCATAAGGCACGATTATTACACACCTTAATGCTTAGCTTTTGATATTAGCGACTAACTACCTAGATATGATGAAAATAATGGCAGTTAATATATTAAGCAGTTAAATGAATGCATGAATGCATGGCTCATGCCGCGTTTCATTCGGTGAGAGAGGTACCCGGAGGTCCCCCTCCCTTCCCCATCTTTCTCCCTTAAAGGTCGGCAACGCAACGGTAACACTATAAGTGATGCCGGTGTCCATGGGCGCTTTCTCCTGCCCTCCTATCCCAAAAAAAATTATTATCAACTTCAATCAATAGCAATACCAGGGACTTTGTCAGAAGTTTTTTGTCAATCTTTAGTTTTTTTTAATACTACTTGAACCTTTTTTTTATTTGTCATTGTCGTCGAATTAAAAAAAAACCTGGTCACCACATGTTCTCACCAGTATGGCTAACTCACAGTGAGTGTTTTTTTTATATTTTAAATGATGTCGGTTTGGCACCTTGGTATCTTACGTACTCTTTTTATATTTCTATATTTTCTATATTTCTCAAAATAAATTCACTAAATTTTAAAAGAGATCACGATATTAAAAATGAAAATATATATAGATAGGCAACTATGTGGTATGCAGATGTGTATCAAACTCGCTAAGTCTTTATATTTTAACAAAAGACGCCAAGATTGAGGTGCGTAGGGATATCTTGCGCTTCGTCCATTTAAATGAAGTTGCAATATTGTAAAGAATTATAGATAATATTATAATATCTGCGTGAAGAGCTAACTATAAACTAACTCTAGCTTTGACCCATGACTTTGGTTACTTAAGTATGAAAATATTTTTAAACCTTTTAATATTCGCGTTCCATATTACATAAATATAATGAACGGAAAATAACGCGACACATTTAGGTAAACAAATTATCTGTCTGCTTGTGACTACGGCCAGTGCAACCAGGCCGAAACGTCAAACCAATAATAAAAGTAAGTATTTGTTTACCTACACTTGTCGTGTTGTTTCCCTTTTATTACACTCTTAAATAGATCAAA
The DNA here is from genome assembly GCA_905147225.2 of Euproctis similis. Taxonomy (NCBI): domain Eukaryota; kingdom Metazoa; phylum Arthropoda; class Insecta; order Lepidoptera; family Erebidae; genus Euproctis; species Euproctis similis. The sequence goes on from LR990122.1 coordinate 10,544,671, forward strand.
TTCTAATCTAATGTGTCTAAATAGACACGGGGTCACAGATGTTACAGGTTCACATTACCTATTAATTATTACAAAATAAATATACAAATACCTAAGACGATTAAATACTACAAACTCATTAGGACAAAAAGAAAAAAAAAATCTGGTTGCCTGTAAAGTCGGTTTTACGGGCGAAGATTTTACGTGACAACGTCTTTTTCTCGGTAGAATATTTATTGATATGAATATAATTAAGTTGAAGGCATTTGCTCGTCCGTTTCCATTGTTTTGAGAGTGGTGATTCCTGTTGAACATTTGAAATTGAATGGATGAATTTTTAATTTTAAAGAATCAATTTGAAAATCAAAACACTTATTCAGATCGAAGGTTCAAATTTTTGCTAAATAAATTTGAAATTAATTAAAATTTGTAATTGTAAATGATGAAGTTGAAAATTAAAACATTTACTTAAATTAGATGTTAAAATTCTTTCTCAACACAGTTTAAATCAAGTTTTCTTATATCTGCCACTTTTTCTTAATATTTGTAATTTTAAAGAATCAATTCGAAAATCAAAACATTTATTCAGATCGAAGGTTCAAATTTTTGCTAAATAAATTTGAAATTAATGAAAATTTGTAAAATAATAATTAATTAATTAATTAATTTTAAACTAATAATTTACTTAACACTATCAACATTTATCAATAGTATGACATTGACATATGGCATTCGGCGGGCCTCTCTCTCGTTCGGTGACTCATCGTAACGTTACCGAGCGTTACACTTTTTCATAAGTGACTCCCAGCCGCAACCTAATTTAAGACGTTGTCACGTCAAAAATTCTAAAAAAATTAAAAAAAAAAATTATCTGCCAGCTATGAGCGGCGCTCATGACCGACTCGGGCGGCTCCCGAACATATATATGTGCGCGGAATATTTGCCTAAGAAACGTATACTTACATTTTGTATTTTGCGATATCTTTTGAAATAAATGTCCGAATTGAATCATTCAAAAAGTTCTACAAAAGTATTGAATCTATCTTTATATTGAAGTAATTTATTTTGAGTAGAGTTAATACCAAAGTACAAAATAAAGAACTTTTAAAACGACCTCATTATAATTATTTTTAAAAATTCAAAAAACACTTATTGTGCGATAACTACAATAGTTAGACATATGGCATCGCGGACTTTTCTGTCGACAATTATATGTTCTGTAAAAGTGTAGTACATTGTTTTGTTCTATAATCAATAGTTTTTGCAGCGTTTGCGATTTAAGAATTTTTTTCGTGTCTTTTTCTTGCACCTTGGGTTACATTATTGAACTTATAGTAAGGATCCCTAATTTATTTGAAAATATTATATAGCCTAAAGCCTTCCTCGATAAATAGACTATACACCAGTGAAAGAATTTTTGAAATCGGATCGGTGGTTTCTGAGATTAGCGCGTTCAAACAAACAAACAAACAAACAAACTCTTCCGCTTTATAATATAAGTATAGATGATGCCAAAACAGTTGGGTACGTAGAGCCTTAATTGACGCTGCCTACTCTTTTAAGTATTTAAGGTATGAAGATGTAAAAAACCAGTAGTAGAGCCACGCAGATCAATGCATGCCAATCATGCATTGAGCTGCGTGGCTCAATACTGGTTTTGGCATGCTCGACCAGTGAAATATCACGACCTCTCAGAATATTGATGTTAAGTGGCACATGTTGCGTTTCATTTGGTGAGAGATGTCTCCAGAGGCTCACCCCGTTTCTCTCACTCTCTTACAGGGGGTCAATACAAATGTAATACTATCAGTGTTGTAGGTGGCTATGGGTGACGGTAGTTGCCTATCATCTGGTCATCCTTGCTACTTTACCCCATATTCCATAAAAAAGGTGTGCTGATGTTACAGACAGTGATTATATAGATCAATAATTGAACTGTCTTCTGAGACAAAGTTTCTAAGTAATTTAAGAGGCAGGGATTTACTGTTGTCTCTGAAAGTAGGTTTCTTTTGTACTAATAGAAATTGAGTTTATCAATGTTAATTTTGAGTGGTAGAGCTAAACAGTTCGCTGCATGAATAGGCCGGCTCGACCAGCAAAATAGTATCATATTCCGTTTTTGGCTCGGAGAGAGAGTTATCTAGATGCCCAACCCATTGCCTTTCCCCTCTCCATTCCACTTCCGTCCTCTTTCCTATCCCATTTTAAAGGCCGGCAAGGTAACTGCAACACTATCTGTATTGCAAGTGTCCATGGGCGGCGTTAGTTGCTCAACATCAGGTGACACGCCTGGTCGTTTGCTCTCATATTTCATTAAAAAAAATAGGTAAATAAAAGCAGAAGAATTTAACGTACGTTGTTTTTATTTTCGATGCTTTTACAATATTTGTTTATTTTTAAAAATTAACTTTTTAAATGTTATAATAGGTACAAATGTACTTACAATACGCTCTAGTTCATTGTGACGTATTATTATCCCTATACAAATAGTGCCTTCAAGTGATATGATTACAAATAGTTAGTACTTAAATTTTACATTTATATTGCATATTTTATTGAACATATATAGATATATATATTTTACAATAGACGAAAGTTTCAAGCTTTAAAAAAAAATTAAGTTAAGTGTTTTAGTAAGTTGGTAAGGTAGTAAAGGAACAAGCTTGAATCATACTGTAAACTGGTGTAACGTGGGACTCCTACAAGACCAAAGGTCAGATGGACTTTAGAAAAGCTTCAAAGGCAAAGAGTGGGATTTAGCAGTGTCCATTAGGCTCTCCTAATGGTCTATGTCCAACAGGGGACTGAGATAGACTAAATAATTGTGGGAAATCTCAAAAAGTAGATAGTCTTTTACAAAAATTAAAAGATTTTGAACTATTACGCTATAACATTATATCATTTATAGTTGATATAATTTATATATTAATAAATAATAATGTAACTATCTTTGTAAACATTTTTTCGCAAATATCTATAGCTTTTTAATAGGAAAATTGCATATCTTACTAATTATATACCTACAACATAGGTAGAGAATAGTAACGCGATTAACTGATAGAAAATACTGTAAAGATTTATTAAAAGTGAAATTTTATTTAATTATTTATCTTATAATATATGTTAATATTCTCTAAAGATACAAATCAAATTTGATTACAGTTCTTATTGGAATTAAAATTTAGTATTTTGAGCTTCGATTTCATATAAAACACATGATATGCATTTTTTATCTCAACTCTTTTTTTTTATTTTATGTACAACAAATCTTTTATGTAAATAACAAATTTTTCTTTTATTATTATTAGATTGGTATTAACAAAATAATCTTTCATTAATTTCTAAACTTCAATAAAACAATAAATTCTATTTATAATTCCAAGTTAAGTATCATACTATTATAATGTTTAATTAAAATAATAATTTTTCATCTAAATTAAAGAAAAAAATTAATAATTTCGATAAACAATAGAAAAAAACTTTGGTAATTATGTATTTTTTTTGACTAAAACAAAAAACTCCGAAAAAAAATATATTAAGCCAATGTTTGATTTTCGTTATAATATGTTTTATTTTTTTAATTTTATTTATTTCATTCCTGATTTAAATAAAAAATATTGTTAAAGTGATTATAATTCATTGAGTAATTTTAAAAATCATTTTTAATGCGTAGCGACAATGAAATTTAAGAAAAAAAACAAGTCATTATTTTCTTAAATATTAGTAATTACGAGTAACTATTAGTAATTTAATAGTAATTTAATTTACATTTTAAAACAGACAAAACAGAGTTATTTACAATTGATAATGAAAATACATTTTAAGTCAATCTTAAGTCAAGATATGAACTAGGAACAAACAGTTATCATCCAAACGACATCGTCTTAACAAAATCCGTACAATAAATTATTTTACATTACTTACAATATATTAAAAAGGAATTTTACATAGCAATCGCGATGTCTATCATTCATTAGCAATGTCTTTACAATATCCGATACTTTTAATATGTTTTTTTCTACGTATGATAGTTATTTTTTTTATTTCATATAATTATTAAAATTTAAATAAATATCATCAAATTATAGTGAACAATATCATTATTGTATATTAACGTATTGTTTTCTCCAAAACCATAGAGAGATCAATGTACCTACCTTTTTTATTTACCTCTATTTTGATGTACTAATTCAATATGTCCAATTGAAAGAAACCAGTAAAACCAGTTAATATATTTTATTTTTGAACGAAATTCAGTAATGTTGGTTACTCAAATGGTGGAGTCCAAAGCGGCGGCAATGGCGGCATTGGATACCCCGAGGGCTATGTGGAGATGGCGAGAGAGGGGCGCGGTGCGGCGTGGGGGGCGTGTGGAGATGTCGCCGGGGACGTCCTCACTCCAGGGGAACAAGTCACTTTACCCATAAACGATCTGATGTCATCGAAATACGCATCCTCGCGCTCTGTATCCGCTGAACTTGGAGAATCACCTCCTTCAGCGTCGTGCTTCTTCAGATGACGGTCCAGATTGGTCTGTTGTCCAAAACATCTCTCGCATAGCGGACACCGAAACGGTCTCTCCTTATTATGGATATTCCTCACGTGTCGTTGTAAGTTTGAGGAAATTGAGAATGAACGCTCGCAGTACTTGCATTTGTAAGGCTGCTCTCCTGTGTGGGTGCGCAAGTGGCGAGTCAAATTCGCACTCCTCGGGAACACCTTTCCACAAAATTTGCAAGCGTATCTATCGCGCAGTTTCCCCGAGCCAGAGTTTAGCTCTTGAAATTTTGCGTACGCGCTAGGTTGCCTCTCGGGGCCGTCAGTGCCTAGAAGTGGGGATAAAAAATTGAACGGACTCGGTACATAAGGCGAGTGAGTGGAGTTTAAAATTGATTCTGACGGATGGAAGGACGGAAACCTAGGTCTGTACATGGCATCGATGATATTGCGATGCTGTGGATGAACAGGCATCGGGAAAGCGATTGGCGGGTTGACAAGCTGAGGTGGCGATTCTTCTCTTTTGGGTTCTACAGCCTCCACATCTACGTCAGTGGTATCGTTTTCTGGAGTCTTATTGCGCTCAATCGGGCTGTCGGGCGGAGAATAAGACTTAACCGAATTCCGAAACGAACGGTCATCATTCTCAATTTCGGAATCTTTTTCATTCGTTTTCCTGCTCACAGATAGATCTAAGGGTTGATCACCCTCGTCCTTCTTTGTCTTGTCTTCAACATCTGAATACTCCGAAGTTTTATCAACTTCTACAACGTTTTTAGATAAATCTTTTGGTTGTGGTGATTCAGATTTATTTGCTGTAATTTCATTGTTGTTAAGCTTTAGGGAGAAATTGAAAGGTGACCTTCGTTTTGTTTCCTCCCTGGAAAAACTATATGGAACAATGGGGGTGGTAGTAAGAGGCATTATCGGAGGTGACTGATGTTGGGAAGATTCCTCTCCAGATGGAGAAGAATGTTTGTTGTAAAGATTTTGTGATTTGGGCGTAGCTCGATCTTTGTTATAGCTGTCTCTCTTGATTTCGTAGTCTATATCCTTGGGCTTTCTGATTTCTTCCAAGGAATTGGCACTATCCATGCTTTTTACCGATAAACGGCCTTCTTGCTGTTTTGACAGCAAACTAGCACTAGACATAGCTAGATCGTGTTCCATTGCAAGCCTGGCTCCTTGCACATTAAAAAGCAAAGGATTTAAAAATTCGGGCGGGCATGCTGCTGCAGCTGCCGAGAAGAAAGCTGGATAACTCGCAAATGTATTGTAAGGAATCGGCAGACTTGGTCCCCTGTACATCGGGAATGGGTTGCTATTGTTTGAAGTGTTCATGCCGAGGTTTCTCAGTGGTGGTATTTGTGTCATCTGCCCTCGAAGGTTTACTGAAGCTGCAGATGCGGTGTCACAGAATCTCTTATGTTTAGTTAGAGATGCATGGGTTGCAAAAGATTGACCACATTTGCCGCACTCACAAACTGCTCTGCAGGCGCTGTGCATTCGCTTATGACGACAAAGATTTGAGAACTGGGTGTACGCCTGGAAAATGAAAAAAACCTTATATTAAAACAACGATTTTTATTTGGTAAAAAATAAGACCATCCAAAGAAAAACCAAACACATATTTATAACAGTTACTAATTACGGAACTTAATTTTAGTAAAGAAATTACCTAAGTACATCTAATAAGGTTCTTGTAGTTATCAATATAATTTTTTGTTCAAGCTTTTAGTAAATATAGCATAGAAAGGTGAAATAATTATCAAAACTCACTTTAAAGCAGACTTGGCACTGGAACGGCTTGATGCTGGAGTGGATGTGCGTGTGCTGCTTCAGGCCCGAGGAGGTAGCGAAGGTCTTGCCGCATTCAGGGCAGGCGTGGCTGCGAGCTCCGACGTGCTGCGCCCGGATGTGGCGCTGGAGGTTGGAAGGATCGGTAAATACCTGAAATAATGTCAGGTTTCGCAAACGGTGAAATATATACCACCAGATTTGATATTTTTTTTATTGAATAATTTAATGAATCAATTGATTTATTTTAGATTCTCAGAGAAGAAAAATGATATTAGAAATTAGTTAGATAGTTTTTTAACGAAAATTGGATTTATAATTTTACTAGTTATATAAATTGGTTTGTATAAAATCATTCCTGAATTCACACCTTAGGACAATTTTCGCAAGGGTATTTCCTAATGTCTGTATGAGCAAGCGCACGGTGTCTCAGCAATAGTGTATGGGTGCTGTAAGCTCGGTTGCAAAGTTCGCAATGATGGGCAGCTGCTGGCTGCGCGTGCTCCTGGATCAAGTGGCGATCAAGACTGTAACAAAATTCATAAAAACCTTATATAAAAATAGCATCGAACCGACTTTAAATGTCAAGGCTGATAAAATTTCCCCTTGATAATGACATCCGTGTGTATTTTCTAGAGAAAGTTAGTACGAAAATAATACTGGGATATTGAAGGTCGTTTAGATTTAGTAGTAGAGTACAAGGATGGCTGCATTCCGATGTCCTTAAATCGATATTGTATTGGGTTTGCGGACTCTTTTGTGAGAAATTATGAGATGGCTCGTTGTCGGTTTTTCCGCTTGCTTATTTTAGTTGTCGACTTTGAAATATTATCGCTGGTATAATTATGGAATTTTTAAAAAGATTTTAAACATTCATTTGTTGTCTTTAATTTTTATTAATTTAATCAGTATATATAATATTCTTTGGTATATAAATCAAGGCTTTTACTACCCGAAAGTGTGGGCAGCGGGAGTTAAGAACAGACTCGCCGATTTTTTATATTATTTTGATTTTGATGTTTAAAAAAATTGTTATGTTGATATCGACTGAACGGTTTAGTAATACAAGCTTAACAAGCTAACAAATATAACAACATTCGTGTTAACAATACCTGTTAGTTAGGACTACACTGAATACAATACCGTAAATAGTTAGGGGTCACAAAGACCTTTATTTGATATAACGGACATTTTCACGCCGACAAGGCTGTATTTTACCTTCGTTTTATATTCTAATTGTATTTTATGACGCACAGACAATATTTTTGTTAGAAAGTATGAAAATAATACGAATATAAAACTAGATAAGTTTTCACATTCTAAGTGCTGATTTGAGAATTTGAGAAAGCCCAAATGGTTAACATATTATTAGCGCCATCTATTGAAACGCATTTTAATTACATATTTGCTTAGAAATAACTTTTAAAAATGCTATATTTAATAATAAATAAGCTAATTTCATATTTTAATCACCTAGATAAGTTTCATATTGATTATCTTTAAAAAAAGTTTTCATCATTAGGTAACACGCTCTTGGTAATAACATAACATAACTTCACGGCTTTTTCTACCCCAAGGTTATGTTTACGTCCCAAATGGAATAGGTGGCATGGTGTTCGAACCCGCGACCACTGGATGCAGGTGCCGTGTGCTTAAACACTGGACTATCGAGACCTCAAATAACAGTACTTACTGATATTGTGGTACACACAATAACGAGTGGTGACATTTGGTGGTAAATCTATACCATTTGCAATAACGCTCCCAGATGTCTCTCGGCATAACTGGTCTACCGCACGCAACCCTTTGGCGATGGTTTTCTAATAATACACCTGTTACATCTTGTCAATACTCTATCTTTGCACCGATTACATTACTTGTTTAGTTACTAGATAAATTTTACTTATCCGAATATATGTGTAGATGTACATTGATTAATTCGAAATAGTTGTTCGTATTAAGATTATAATACATCGTTTTTACTTTTTATAAACGGCGTCGTTTCGTATATCTTTTAATTAATCTCAGAAATAGAATCTGCTTGTATATAATATGGTTCCGTCGTTGTATGATGTCGGTCCGATCACTACATAGAGAGTATAATTTGTTATATTTATGATATAAAAATGACAACAGTCAATTAAAGATAAATAAACATGGAAAAGGCTTTTTTAATTATGTCTCATTTTTCTTGGAATGTAATCTGTAATCAATATTTATTTGGTTTAAGTCAAATACTAATGTTATTAATATGATTTTTTTTATGGGATAGGAGGGCAAACGAGCAGACATGTCGCCTGATAATAAGCAACTAACACCGCCCATGGACGTCAGCAACACATAAAGTGCTACTGTTGCGTTGCCGACCTTTAAGGGGTAGGCTATAGGGGAAGGATGTGGAAGGGGGGATGGGCCTCCGGGTACCTCTCTCACCGAACGAAACGCGGCATGAGCCATTTTACATCGATCATCTGAGAGGTCGAAATACCGGTCCCACCGTCCCAAACATGCAGCGAACTGCTTGACTCTACTACTGTCAAATGAATGGTGCACTATGAATTTGGAACAATATATTATTTTGCGCGTTTTAGTGGATATCCTCTGAATTTTTAACCATGTGGAGGGCGGAAATAAATTTCGATGGGAGGATTGTGATTTTTATGAAGTAGCAAATTTTTGACTGCAAAGCAGGGAGCAGAAACTAGCTTCGAATAATAAAAGCGATTTAAATCAATTAAAAAAAAACACAACATATTAAAATGTGAATGTAACGTTTGTCTGGTGGTTATTTAGTAGATTCCTAATCAACGTAGGTGGAACTGAGATACAAGTTGTTGCCTCAGGGCTCACTCGCAACAGCGCACTATCAAGTCTTACGATCTACATCAACCACAGTTCTGGCGTTCAATAAGAAAGTGAGTAGATGTGAAGTTATTTTTATAATATCTTCACACATTTGAGGCCTGAAGGTGTAGGCAGTGTTGATAAAATTTATTTGTTTGATCCTTTGGATTGTGTTACGAACAAATTGAATAGCTCTTTATGAATAATTTAGAAATCGGTCTACAAGTGACGAAAAACTCGGCTAGAAGCCTACTCTTTTTTTGAAGTCGGTCTAATTCCTGGTCAAACAGAATTACTATGCGAATCGTATTAATAATATTGTGATGGATTATTATTAAGTTCTTGTTTTAGGAAAGACCTTTTAAAAAAAATACATTTAGTAGACAAAATGAGTCGTACATACATATTAAAGTTGTATTCACATGAAAAATGGTATGGCTTTTTTTGGTAGCTTCCCGCCTTTTTCTTTCTTTCTACCCAAGGTAGCCAGCAGTTTTTAAAGAACTCGATTCAAAAATTTTTATACCCTAAATAGGAACCTATTGCCAGACATCGGAATGATGTTCACGGTCATCGATATTTATCACACATAACTTCCGAAAAGAAACTCCTTGATTTAGAAGCAAGGTGCTCTTAACCCCGACCACAGAGACCTAATTCTAGAACTAGATTCTTTTTTTTTATGGGATAGGAGGGCAAACGAGCAGGCGTGTCACCTGATGTTAAGTGACCAGCGCCGTCCATGGACACCTGCAACACATATAGTGTTACAGTTGCGTTGCCGACCTTTAGGGGAGTAGAATAGGAATGGATTGGGAAGGGGAGTGGGCCTCCGGGTACCTCTATCACGGAAAGAAACGCGGCACGAGCCACTTCACGCCGATATTCCTTGATATTTCACCGATCAAGCCGGCCCATTCATACAGCAAACTGCAAGACTTTACCACTGTCAGACACACAAGCAATATAAATCAAGATTGTGCTAATACTTCGTCATATTGTAATATGTAGTACATTCAATCACATCAAATGATCTACATGCCCATGGATCGATAACACCCCATCATGGACAACTTTCGTTAGGAGCTGATCTATTAAGCCCAACCCACACGAGTGGCTGATACCATACTGGCCACTAAAATGACGCTACACCTGATTTTACTTTTATTATCTTGTTGTTAGTGTTAAAGCCACGCAGTAAACTACATGAATGGGTCGACTCAACTGGAGAAATACTACGACCGCTCAGAAAAGTGGTCGAACACCCAGCGAGGTAGCGGGTTTGAAGCTTGGCTCACACCAATGACTTTTCAAAATCTATTTCGAAAGTTATGTGTACTAAATATCGTAGACTAAAAAACTTTGTGCCCGGTATGGCAATAGGTTCGCCATCTATTCCATTTGGGACGTAAACATAACGACAAGTCCAGGCTTAACAGCCACGGCCTACACCTTCGGGTAGAAAAAGGCGTGAAGTTATGCATATGCTATTTTTCCGATTGTATCAATAGTATACTAGTTTCAAAATACTATTATTAAGCATCATTTTAATACCATATCACGCTAATGATGTACCGCTGACGAACTCGCTTACATTTTAATAATCGAATGTAGATCCCGCTCGGAACGCTAACAATCGATTGAGAAATACAGTACCTCACTACACATCTGAATAGATAATATCGATATTAACCATCGGTATAGAATTTTAGCCTGTTTATCAATCGTACGGAGATCGAACCTGTTATAACTGTTACATATCATCGGTGCCCTGACGGTTCAATCTGCTTCGTAATCTCACAAGTCTCAAGTTGGAATATTAGTTTACACCAATGGGCTTTTTTTCGAAAGTTATGTGTGATGAATGTCCATGCAAGAAGAATCCTCTTATGAAGGGTTTGGTAATGAACTTGTATGGTCACTATCAAACCCCATATTTACATGAACATTTATTTCAGGACTAAGATAGAACCTCTGATCTGTACCCTTCATTAACAACTAAGTCACTAGGTCTATCAAAGAACAACGAAATCATTGAAAGAATATTTTAGTATCAAAAGAATTCAAAATTTATAATCCCCAATTCCCCATACTATGTCTTAACAAATTCTGCCTTCTATCGGTGGTCTGGAGTTCGGGATCACTTCGCTTCGCGGTCTCACACAAATGGCTTTTCAAAAGTCTTTTCATTAGTTATGTGTGATAAATATCAATGACTAACAATATTATGCCAGATTTATCTCAATTGTGACGTATTTTTCAGCGAATACGGGACATGTTGAAAGAATGGGGAAAGCAAGATTGACTAAGCAGATATTCAATGCAAAAGCCGACAGATGTAGGAATCGACGCCGGTCAAGACACACATTCCATGACCAAATAGAACGTGTCCTGGAGGAAGGTGATGTTAGGAGCCTCAAAAATCGACGCGCGTACATGAAAAGAGTTATGAAATTCAACAAAGCGAGTGAGGCGTGTAAGAATCGTTCACTCTGCATAGCTCGAAAGGGATTGCGCTTGAAGTTAAGTATGAGTTGTTGAGCTATGTACAGGCTCAACAGCCGCTGCCAACACCTTCTGCGTTAAGTTATATGAACAAAATGCCTTAGGAATCGTAGTTCAGTGATCTATTGAGCCGATATGTGGAGTTACTTATAGGTGTGACCGTCACCGCACCTCAGATCATTACAATTGTCCAAGCACTCTGACGAAAGCGAGAGTTGAAAACAAGAGATTGGATTGGAGTTTGATCACAACAATAAGATATTTTGTAATCTTTATGATGCATTACAAATATTGGGCACATGCGTGACAATATAATTTAATACATCAATAATATCCGAAGAGATTTGTTTTGGAGATACGGCATATTGTAGTAGTTATTTGTAAAAGGAAACGACGCTTTTAGTACTGTTCAAATGAAGGTACGTACTTATACGGAAAAACTGGAAAATTACCACCAAAAAAGGGTTTGATTTCTTCGAGTCTTTACTGTAGTTCGATTTTCCGAAAATAAATCGTGTGTTATTTTGTTATTTTTTGGTTGGTTGTTGATGGTATGTCGCAGTCTTATCGAGTTACATTCTTTTTCATTTTTGTTGTATATGTTGTAATATCTGCTTAGGCAAATTTTCATCACTAATTTTATAAATGTTCTACTTTCCGCAGTCTAAATTTAATATCATTAAATGACATGCTATTAATATTTGGAGGTACGTCTACAATGGCAATGCCTAGTCTAGCATTGCCATGGCATGTTTAAAAGTTTTTGTTTCCATTTGGGACGTAAACACATTCACACCAATTTGCATCAAGACCTCTCGCACGGAAGTCGGAATGCTAAACCGATAACCTTATAGAGACGAATAAAAATATACGAAAAGCTATACATATGATACATCAAAATTACTAATCGATCTCCTTATGCCCTACAAAACATTATAAATGGTTTGAAACAATAGTGATGGGCCAGATAACTGTCGCGACGATATATATATATATATAGTTAGTGTTGTGTGCATGTCGATAATCTTGATCTCTTGCATTATTGACGAGCCATTTCGATAGAATATGATGACACACGCCACATTGTGGACTTCCAACGCTTGTCACACCATAGATAATAAATTCGTGACACATTTTTTTTTCTGTGATGTGACATTTAGCTTTGTCTATCTGATTATATATCTGTTTACTTGTTATTTTTTTATTCGCTCGTGTTATTATTTTGCTATTAATATAGCCTTTATTAATACTTTCAATTATATTTTTAAAAGAAGCGTAAGAGATCTAGTACATTGGAGATATCGGAGATGATTTTTGTCCGATATCTCTAACAAGTACTCAATTGCAACACTACTGTGAAGTATTTTTCGTAATTAATTTAATGTCTTTTCGATAAATGAATTGAATTTTCAAAATAATATTATACCAATTAAAAACAAGAAACATTATATCGATTGATGAAGATATAAGAGCTGCGGTTGGCAAAGACACAAATTCAGAGTCACTTTTAAATTTTACAGATTTATTTTACTCTATTTTTAAACTATTGTGTACTCAAATTTTAATAGAAAGATCATACTAATGGAAAAGTTACTATCAAATTTAAATTACATATTATTAAGGAAAGTGCCTCCGTAAAACAAGAAAACACACAATTGTCACGAGTCATCTTCAGAGCTATCATGATGGTTTATTTGCGCGATTCTTCTCATGAGAAGAATACGCCAAATAGAAGCCAAATAGAACCAAACAGTTAAATAAGACAATACGATACACGTGCCTTGTATGAAGCAATGATCTATTGAGAGCAAGAGATGAGAACGCGCGCGTGCTATACACTCGCAAGCAACAAATCATCAGACGATACTTATCAATCGGGTACATCACAATGTTGCAGTTCACGTACGACCCAAACAATATTAATGATACGCAAGGTTAATGATTCCGAAGACATTTGTAACAAATGATGCATTACATCTGCCGAGAGCTTGAATGATTTTGTTTCTATTGCCGTGTGATTAGCTAATTTGAATTGCACTAGTCCTTCGAGCCGGATAAATTTTTATCCTATTGTAAAAATTGTTTTTTTTTTTTTGTTAGATATCATTATCTCTTTGCTATATCCCTAGGGAAGATGAACAGCTGTTTTTTTTATATATCTACAGAAAACTGACCCAAACAATATTTACCAATTAATACTGTTTTGATCCTTTGATATTGTTCTATGGTTAGCGCAATAAGGGTCGTAAGAAGAGCTTTGTCTACCTCTACTATTGATGTGACAGCCACGAAGTGACCACGACCGCTCTGTCAAGATTGAGACGACAGAGAAGAAGAAGAAGAAGCGTAATAAGTCAAACATCACTCTAAATACTATTAAATATTGTCTTAGTGTCCTACAAAGGCGAAATTCTATTACAAATTTGAAGAAATATCTGATAGAATCATCACTATGCGCTTAAGAAATAAAATTACTCCCACTTCTGATGCAGCAGTTATCACTACAATCTTTCCGAAATATTGAAGTCCCCGCGTATTATATTGGAATAAAATTATTTTAAGTAGTTTCTTAGTGTACTTACACATCGATGTTGGGATATGGTGCGTCACAGAAGTTACACCTGGGCTCGGCGTCCTCACGTTCGTCTTCCTCGCTTTGAGAGACAGACTTGAACTTCTCAGTGGAAGGCTGACGCTCTGGAAAATAACAATATTTAATATTACCATTAATATTTATGGCAACCCCTTTGGAAAATGATGGTATGTCTCATGTTAGACTTCTGGTAAAAATCATATTAAAGACTACGCATTAGTTTTAACAAATTGCACGCACAAATAAACATAGAAAAAAATATTAAAAAAATGTTATCATAGTTTCTTAAACTCCAATAAAAACTTTTTAATATAAGTTTGTTATTATGAATTTAATTAGATTTTATAATTTATAAGTCTTAGATCTTTATAAAAGTATATTATATGATACATAACGCTCTTACGTTACTCTACATTCATTAGAAGATAATTTAATTAGACTTCGTTAGTGTCGTAAAAGTATACACATAAGTTTAAAATTCCATTTAGATCAATAAAAAGAACAATATTACAAACAATTTCGTAATAGAACACACTGCTCTGTGTTGTTTTGAAAATAATCTATTTGATACATAACTAATTCTAACTGACTTTTAGTTAGGAATATTCTTTAGTTATTTTGATAGTCTAATTTTAAATAGAGAATATATATATATATATACATCTAGAAAGTTCCAGGTTTGGATACCAGATACATACAAAAATGATTGTCATAATTATCAATAACAATCATGTCCAAAATATAATACATTGAAAAACACTGCCTACACCACCGGATATTAAAGTCGTTAAGGTATAAAAGAAATAATTTACAATGAAAAACTTAGCTAATAGTTAATAAGGCAGTGGATATTAAGGCTTTTATGTACACTAAGATTAGAGTTGTTATAACTTAACACGTCTAATATCCTCAATAGCTCAGCTATTGGAAGAAGCATACTCAACTGATCATTAGCTTAAAGGTTTTATAAGTTTAGTTCTAATAATTACCCAATCAGAACTCTTCAAATTTTGTAATTGGGCTGACATGTCATATTAAAACAAACCATATATTAAAATAGTATGACTTGTCATACGTTTGCCTATATAAGTCATCATACGACATGGCTGGTATCACGATCAGGGCGTCGGAAGTATAGAACAGCTCGCATTGACACATGCAGAATTAATTCTAGTCACGACGAGCGAAGCCACGCCTCGGGCATTGTCTAACGAGCCGCATCCGTGATAAGGCAAGGCTAATATTATTGGATAAGTATGAAATACTATAATTGATGCATTTATCAGGATAATATCGAATAACCTATGTTTACAAGGTCTTAGGTTCTAAACCCGGCACAACGATATTACTTTTCGGAAATATTTTTTTCGGAGATATGTTTTTATGTTACAGTCTTCAGCCGTTCAAAATAGCCAAATATATTTATTTTATTTATTTATTCAGCAGACTTTACTGTTGTAAAAGTGTGAAGCTACTTTCAATCACGCGATATTAAGCTACCATAAGCGGAACCCTCACAAATGAATCACACTGTTTTCCAGTCAAACGGTTTTGATTAAACTACGGAACCCTGAAAATTCTTACGCCCTTTCAAAGTGTACAAAGCTTACAGTATCAAGAAATGTATCACTATATTTGAAACTAGAACGGTTTGCCGATTCGATTCTGGACTGAATAAAAAAAAAAATTCCCTATTATATCTATTAATAAGCCAGAAAAAAATAATAATAAATTTTTATATCGAATTTAAAAAAAATATCTACATACCCTAGAGATAATTTTAGATTGATTTAACGAATGAAGATGTCACTGGATCACCGAAGATGTCACGGGGAGGTTTTAAAGGTTATATACAATATAGGTGACCCGAAACTATTTGATGTCAATGTGGTACTGAAGTGTTTGTTACAAATTATCATGGGGGGTCCGGTAATACCCCCACCCCCACCTGCTGCGCGAGGGTTAATATGCTCACTTGACCCGACCCACCGGGGAAATATGGAAAGTCATCTGTGCGTGACGTAAACTATGTTTGCGGTTTTAATAAATATCTATTTTTTTAATTGTTTATCAGTGCGATTGCTGGTAACACTACAGATTTGTCATTAATTGACGGGCCTCGTGGCGCATTGGTAAAAACTACCGGCTGGAGCAATGAGGTCGGGGGTTCGATTCCCGCCCGAGCATAAATATTTGTGACAAACATGAATATTTGTGTGGCGTCTGGGTGTTTTTCTATGTATTATACTTGTATGTATTTACAAAAGAAAAGTATATATGTATTTATATCCGTTATCTAGTGTCCATAATACAAGCATTTAGTTGCTTAGCTTGGAACTAGAGGGCGCTGTGTGTATTGCGTCCAAGATATTATCCAAGATATTATTATAATTCCGCATGAAACTTAATTAACTATGTCATTTTGTTTCATGTCCGGTAAATATTGTCTTGAAGGCTTGAAACGTTTTATACTGAACAAAAACAAACTTAGCTGTATGTATTGTGTGATAATTTGGAACAAAAGAGTTCTGTTTTTTAAAGGTGCCTAGTTCAAATCCTTACAATGATATGTTAATAACTTTTCTTTATTTCATCACCAGAAGTTTTATGAGAACTTCGCATAGAAGATTTACTGCCAGTTATCTAAGCATATAACTAATAGACCAAGAATTTCAAACATAATATGTATGTACCCGGTTTTAGCTATTTGTGTATTAGATACGATTTTTTTCTTAATAATTTATCTGATTACTGTCTAAGATTACTTAATTAGGCGACAAGAAACAACACTGTCTTCACTATTGAATACAAAAGGTCTGTAAGCAAATCTTGGCATAGTAGATAGTGCACGTGAAATTTTATGACAATAATAAAAAAAAACAACTATTCTATTTTTTAACGCCTTTAATACCTAAACGAAATAATAGGCATATCTATTTTTGATTCCATCTAAGAGGGGGTGGAACCTATGGTGATATATTGGGCACAACTTCGCGGGTAAAGATAAGAGATATCTTTGTATAGAAGCATAGTTACCGCTGCCTACACCTTCGGATGTTAAGGGCGTAAATATTATTTGTACTCTCTAGAAAGCTATAATATTATTAGCTTCAGTTTAAGGTTTTTTGTTTTTTTATGGGATAGAAGGGCAAACGAGCAGGCGTGTCACCTGATGGTAAGCAACCAACGCCGCCCATGGATACCAGCAACACATATAGTATTACTGTTGCGTTGCCGACCTTTAAGGGATAGGGGATAGGAAAGGATGAGGAAGGGTGGTGGGCCTCCGGGTACCTCTCTCACCGAACGAAACGTGGAATGAGCCACTTTACCTCGGTCTTCTGAAAGGTCGTGGTATTTCACAGGTCGAGCCGGCCCATTCATGCAGAGAACTGCTTGGCTCTACCACTGTCGGTTTTAATGTGGTTTAAAAATCTACTCACATTAGGAATATTTTTTATTTACATTTATGTTTCAACAACTTTATTTGATCTGTTACTGTTTCATTTGTAAAAAAGTTATATTCATAATGTTGATAGATAAAAATGTTCAAGGCGCGCAATCGTTAAGTTTTCCCACGACGTCACCAAATGGCGCGAGTTGCGCTCGCGCACCGTGACGGTGACTTACCGATTCCGTAATGAATTCAACCCCCAAACTGCTACACCTGTTAGTTCACGCAATTTACAAGTCACCAACGCCAACGTCCCAAGTTTAACTTATACTAATTTAATAAATACGTTATTTTTTTAAAGTCACAATTACTCGCAGCATAATAATGAATATTATCCATACTGTTTGGTCTATTATTATTGACTATGTACAACACAAATGTAACTTTTGAAGATCTTAGATTATTTTATATATGGAGTAAGTTAAGTACAGTAAAAGATACATCTATACTTAATATTATAAAGAGGAAAGATTTGTATTTTTCTATGTAACGAATAAACTCAAAAAGTACTGGACCGATTTTAATAATTCTTTTTTCTTTAGAAAGCTACATTTTCACTAAGTAACATAGGCTATGTGTAATCATCGTCGTCATCGACATTTTGTTTGTACGCTATTAACACCGTGAGGCGGAAAGCTACATACAATGTAGCTGAACTTCGTACCGCTATGGTACGAAGTTCGCGGGGTCTGCTAGTTAGATATAAAAAGATGAAAAGGTTGCATGCAACAAATCATATCTGCTAAATAATGAGCGTTTTAATTAATTAGTATATATATATCATATTAAAACTATAAAAATATTCATATTTCTACGAACCGGTATGTATAAATTTGATGTGCGAAGTATAACCCAAGTCTAAGGTATGATTTTTTTACTCATTAGGATCAAAAGATGACCAGGAAATTTTATATACAACTGGATAACAACATTGAAAGTTTTGATTGACTGTAATTCATACAAATATTAAATCTACAAGCGGTTAGTAATATAATTTCATATAGATAGTATATTAAATTGTTAGTACAATCATGGGGTTAATCTGTTCTTACAAAATGTAGGCTCTATGTTCGCTTCCTGTATAGAAATGAGACTTGTATACGCTCTCGGCGCAAAAGGAACGTGTCAGGTGCGTCGCACGCGAATATTACCGTTACACCCCGTGGCGAGAACGGCCTTAGTTTAGTTCAGCATGATACATATGTTTTGATCCTATAATATATGTTTGGTCAGATAGACCACAATGGGAATTTGAAGGGTTAAATTATTTTGCATTAGATACTTCACATATAAAAATGTGGTACGTAACTATAATAATCGGATTTATTTAAACAATAAAAGAAAAATAATCAAAATTGAGATTGCAAGATCACGAATATTTTGATATTCTATTGTAAATAAAAATTATTCAATTTTGCGTAACATCTTGATAAAGAACGATCTAATCTCCGCACAAAAAGCATAGATTCATTCAACCAACCCTTTATCACAGGGCGGGGGTTATTAAATTGAAATAATTCAAAATTTTATTGTGCGTAATATTTATTTGATTGTTAAATAAATATGCGATGTGGGACGCGGTGGCAATTGTCATCGGTTAAATGGGGGTCGCAGCTATTGTTGTTGGTTAATTTTTTGATTAATCATTCCGTTTGTGACGGTTCATTTCCAATGTGTGAAATTACAATTTCTAAGTCTTGCGCCATTCTGTACAATTTTGGATATTAAATGAATGGTATATTTTCTGTTATACATTTTCGGGACATATATACATACAAAACACATAAGTCAGGCGTAAGTTAGTCTTGAAAACTTACTTTTTGTGGAATGACTTTTTAAAATAATTCTTGAATAAAACACACAACAAAAAGTAACAAAACTTATTGAAAGTTTTCAAAAAAAATCGCTTATAAATAACAAACGCCATAGTGTTGCCAGCTAACAAATGATAAACACGAAAAGTTGTTTGTTTTTTAAAGTACATGAAAACAAAATAAAATACAGATTGTTTCGTTTTTTTACGTTTAAATTCTTAATATATAAAAACAGACAAAAATTAGAAAGAAAACAGTTATCATAATCCCTTTCCCTTATCAATATCGAATTAATAATTATATAGTCAGATAAGAGTAGGTGCACAATATGTGCGCGTGCGCAGATATTGTGGACAAAGCGACGTCATCAATTTTAATCTCCGCGCCACAATTGCGCGATGACAAAATGTCAACGGGCGCAACACTCGTTCATTACTGGCACGAACGCACGCGGCCTGTATTACTATAGTACAGCCAATAAAGGGTTAACTCTGTATTAGTATTATTACTGCATATGATGGGATTATATTTTCAAACTATTATTAATTTCATGATATGTTTTTACTATTTGTTTGCTAAAAAATAAATAAAACTATTTCTTCGAGCTAGAAATGAACTTAAGAAAAATTGTCCCGAAAAACACAAATATATTGTAGTCGAATTTAAAGGACCTCTAGCCAGCAGCATTTGTTCTGCAGTCTCGGTAGTCTGAAGGTTCAATAACTCACTTCTGAATCAGTGACCTCACGGTTAGAAGTTCGATTTATTTTAAGATTATTTTGGATAATTGTAATAGGTAGGTATATTTACATGTAAAAAATCGAAGTATTACATTCTTTTAAGTACTGTATTATCCCTATAATAATTTAACGCAATCATGATATTGCAATACTGGATATCTCTGAGTAAATATTTGAACGATCATGCCTTCATATTATGCTTCAACCTATTAAAGGAATGACGCTAGGCAATAAGCATACTACACTGACCTTTAAGAAAATATGTAGTCGATATTAAATGTTTACTATTATTTAATTTGTGTCTTTTGTCTATTATCATCTGTATAGTCCATATAACAATGGTATAGCTTTCATAATAGCACGCTTATAATATCAGAATATGGTAGGCAGCAATAATTACGGCTTGACATGCAATACAAGAAATACATACATCGGGCACTACATTTTTAGTCATCTATGTTTATCCACCAGGATTCGAACTCGGGACTTCGGAACCAGAATACTAAATGCTAAATCATGAATGGATTTACATTAGATTTCTTTTTAATAGCCTCTTAAGACACCAACAGGGAGAGTTGGAATAGCCCTATTCTCTAAATTTCTCTAAAATATCAATTCAAGCAAATATTGTATGAAATAAATTAATGAAACTTCGTAATCGATCAGCCGTATCGATCATTTATATTTGGCATTATCACGAAGAGAACTAATCCTTTGGCAGAAAAAAAAAATATTTATCAATAAATTATTCAATTATATGAGCGATAGTTGGCCAGCGATAGATCATCAATCATGTGACTTATGCAATATGCCCCGTGCCCGGAGAAATACAACTAATACATAAATACTGCAAATGACTTATAATTATTGATATTTAAAAGTCATTGTGGTCATATAGTGACAGTCATTCTGATCACCCAATCGTATGTGGGTATTGAACGAAATAATGTAACTCAACAGCTCATTCACCAGTGAAGTATTAAGAATGAAATTAGTATTCTAAATTTGAATTCGAATTTAAAAATAATAAAACTGGCACCCTGTATTGGGTAAAAATTTATATTTTAAAAAAAGATTAGTTAAAACTTTTAATATGTATTCAAGTTTTTTTTTTATTAACTCGGAGCAGGTAGGCAATAGGAACACTATTCATACATCCAATTTTACTTCTTGTAGTTAATTTATAACGGTTAAAAATACACTCGAGAGCAATGAATCCGGGTCACTTAAAGAATCCTAAAAATCTCGGAAACTAAAAATGCTAGGTTAATGCAATAAATTGTATTTAATAGACAATGTAATACTCCTTAAATGAAGGTATTAAAACTTCTTAGTTATTGTAAAGTTATATCATAAAAAAATCAAATTTGAAAAAGGGCCACTTTCGAAGATGGAACTACGAAATTACAGCATTTGGTTTTGCTTTTGTTTGTAATCTGTCATTTATGTGGGTACATAAACCATGTTGATAGTGCTCTATATTCATTATTCAAGCTGAAATTATGTCGCTTACGCCTGAAGAATGCACCAGAATACTTACAATGCTGGAAACCGGCCGGAGTCAGCGCGATACAGCCAGGACTGTTGGTGTGTCGCTGTCAACAGTACAAAGAGTTCTCCGACGTTACGAAGAAACTGGTTCTAACCTACGCAGACCAGGAACGGGCAGAACCAGGTATACCACAGCACGAGAAGACCGATACTTGGTGAACACCATGCTTCGAAATCGCTTTCTCACAGGAACTGAACTCACCAATCAGTTTCGACGCCTCGGAGGAAGTAACCCAAGTGCATGGACAGTAAGACGTCGGCTTGCTGAATCTAACTTAAAACCCCTTAGACCTGCAAACGGCCCTAAACTGGAGCGTGGGCATCGTATTTCAAGACTAAGATATGCCCAGAGCCACGTAAATTGGAGTATTGAAGATTGGTCAAAAGTTATGTTCTCCGACGAATCAAAATTTATGCTCTACAAGCACGATGGAAGACACAGAGTGTATCGAAGACCAGGGGAAAGATTCAAGCAAGCATGCATCGAGGAAAAAGTAGCCTACGGTGGTGGGTCTGTACTTGTGTGGGCCGGAATTTCTTCTGAAAGTCGCACAGAGCTGGTGATCATAGAAAACGGCTCTTTAACTAGCGTAAGATATGTGGAAGAAATCCTCAATGATCACGTTGGTCCATTTATGGTCAATTTAGGTGAGGATGCTATATTTATGCATGACAATGCCCGACCTCATACAGGTAGGATTGTGAATGACTACCTTCAAGAGATGAACATTACTCGTATGGAGTGGCCAGCGCGCAGCCCGGATATCAACCCGATCGAGCATGCTTGGGACGAGCTAGGCAGATGCGTAAAACAACGAAACCCTCCCCCAATCACGCTTCGTGAGCTCAAAATTGCTCTCACAGAGGAATGGGAGAATATTCCCCAAAATCGTATAAGGAACTTGGTGTACAGCATGCCAAACCGCGTAAACGCAGTAATGGAAGCACGAGGAGGCAATACGAAGTATTAAAATTCAAGAAAATCGTAATAAAGTTCAAAAATTTCATGTTTCCTATTTTTGTTTTAAGGAGAGATCAGCAGATTTTTTCTTTATGTAATTTTGTGTTAATAAAATGTATGGTGACTCATATTTTTTTTACTTTCATTTAAGGAGTATTACATTGTCTATTAAATACAATTTATTGCATTAACCTATCATTTTTAGTTTCCGAGATTTTTAACATTCTTTAAGTGACCCGGATTCATTGCTCTCGAGAGTAGATTATATACATAATGTGTAGTTTCTAATAAGAGCAGAAATATTCAGCAGAAGGTAGTACAAAAACAAGTCTTAAGGTAATTAGCAATAGATAGTAATTATGTGCAATTCAAATCAAATAAATCACCGAGCGTGTGCCGGCTGTGACGCAGTCGCACCGGAAGGCGTTACAGGAAGCACTGAAGAACCTTAACGTCTCTCATAATATCACTGGATGTGACTAGATTCAAAATGTATATTTTTTTCTTTCTAAATCTTATGTTAGTTTTAACTAATATTACAAATGCGAAATAGTCTCGGCTGTCCAGTGGTCGAGCACACGGCTTCTGATCCAGAGGTCAGGGTTCGATCCTGACAGTGGCTCACACCAATGACTTTTCGAAATTGTTTTCGGAAGTTAAGTGTGACAAATATAACATAAGATTGGAAGTATTATTCCAATCTTATTCTAAACTATTTCAATACCCGAATTGGTCAATCTCTCTCTTGGTCAATCTCGGTTCAGGCCAGACCAAAACTCTCTCCAACCGCTTAGCAAATTGGAAATTATGATTAACAACTTTTCTAACTTCTATTAATTAACTTATGTCTTTTAAAGTATATCTATACTCTTTTTAACTATCAATCATATATCAGTTAACTCTTCTATAAAAACAAAAACGTATGGATAATTCTAGAAGGCGTTAAGACTACTTAAGGTCCTACGAACTCACCATTAAGGCCGGCAAACACTTTTAAATCTAGAGTCCTTAACAAGTACTTTGTAAATATTATTTCTATTCTAGTATATTATAAGTATTTATAATATACTTATATGTATATAAATATATACATTCACCCCTCTTATATAAAAAGCGTATGCGTGATTTTTCATTGCGCGTCGCATGATGGCGCGTACGTCGCGATTTATCTAAATTAAATATCGCATGCTCACGTGGCACCGTGTGTCCATGCCGTTATAAATATATTTTTTTAAACATACAGCGTGTTTGAAAACTAAATGCATATATTAATAAGTTTTACTGTAATAGTCTCGCTAGTCCAGTGGTCGAGCACAAGGCTCTGAATCCAGAGGTCGTGGGTTCGAATCCTGGCACACACCAAAGACTTTTCGAAATTAATTTCGAAAGTTATGTGTCATAAATATCGATGACTAAAAACTTTGTACCCGGTATGGCATTAGGTTCGCCACCTATTACATTTAGGGCATAGAACGGACACTGCCTACACCTTCGGGTATAAAAAGGCGTAAACTTATGTTATGTTTTACTGTAATTCCATCGTCAAGATTTGACTTAATGATCTAATCTTGAAAGGTTAACTTAAGAAGAGATAAAAATTTGATAAAAACACTATACTGTGTTTTCACCAGACATTTTACAATACCATGAGAATAATCCGATTTATAATCAATTTTATGAAAAATTCAAATACTTTATTTAAACGCAAAATCAGTTAAAGAGAGAAGATACTTTGCCTTGACGATAAATAGATAACCGGTAGCAATTCTGTTAATGGTCAAGTTAAAAAGTCATATAAACTCTAAACATGCAGTTAAGTCAATTAAATTATTAATTTCTTTTAATTGTAATTGATATTGAACATTTCCGATCATCTATATTAATCTTCATTTAATTTATAATTCATTTATTCTATCACATTTATTATTTAATGATAGATTTTTAGCAAGAAAACCAATTATTTATCCTTGTTTATAGGTCTCGGTGGTCCAGTGGTCGAGCACCCCGCTTCTGAATCAAGCAGTCGAGGGTTCGATGCCTAGCTCACACCAATGACTTTTCGGAATTATTTTCGGAAGTTATATGTGATAAATTTCGATGACTGAAAAATTTGTGCCCGGTATGGCAATAGGTTCTCCACCAATTCCATTTGGGACGTAAACATAACGGCGAGACAAGGCTTAACAGCCGCTGCATACACCTTCGGGTAGAAAAAGGCGTGAAGTTATGTTGTGTTACGTTATTTATCCTAATAATTGCATTAGCATGTCTTTGCTCATATTCTTATATTAAGTAAAAGCTTAAATTTAAGTCACGCAAAAGGAATAATATCGAAAATGAAAACTTCTCAAATATTGGACAAAAATTAACCTCCTAGATCAGTGTACCAGGTATTTTAGTATAGAAATACTTGTTGTTTTAGCATCTTCGGATGTCTGATGATATTAATATCTATATTCCTAATTTACAAATAATATTTAACTATATTTAAATAACTTATAATTGTACTAGATTATTTGAAAAACTATGTTGAAATAAAGTATGTTAAATAGTATACTAGTTGAACCGGCGAAGTTTGATCAACATCAAAAGCAATAATTAAGTAAATTTTGGATTCATCACTTGTTCTTTACTATATTATATATGAACTATGAATTATAACATATAAACCAACTCGTTGATACGTTTTGTTTATTGAAAAAAACTGAATCAAAATTCGTTGGGTAGTTTTAAAGATATAAGCATACATAGGGACATAAGAACAGTGAAAGCAACTATGTTTATTGTGTATTAATACACTGATACGTATATACCAATAAAAACAACAGCCTATAAATCAGGTGTTGGTATATGTGCCGGGGGTTGTTAGTCCACTAGTCCAGAGGGCAGGTGACTCCAATTAAACGCCACCCTTGGTCACCGGGGCGTGAACGCGCGTGACTGTGATTCAACTTTCTCAAAAGCCTGTGTTAACTGGAGACTATGGACACAATGTCTGTGCGCAAATATAACGACTATTTTTCACTTTTCGACTAGCCGAATCTGGTGGCGGAACCTATTGATATACACCGAGCACAACGTTGTCAGTCAACGATTTTAAACAAACATAACTTTCGAAAATTCGTTAGTGTCAGCCCGGATTCGATAGCACGACTACTTAATTTAGATGTGGGATGGATTCGACCAGAAGTCATGACCGTCATCTATATGACAAAAACATATGTAGATTCAAAGTAGGTAGGTTAAACAAAAATTCCTCCTCACTTGCAACATTTGAGGGTTTTCAAAAATAAAGTAGACCTACTCTGAAACCAGGTCCTTAAAGTTAATACCAGTATAGAAAATATTGTACATTCACACATTTCTTAGAGAATCCCTGACATTACGATATGCTTACTCAAAATTAAATTACTCGAAAAAAAAAAGTTTTTAAATTAGACTTTATCTATTTTAAGTTAAATTGCTTTCATTATATTATATTTCTAAGTAAATGATACCAGAGAAATTATTAGTAAACCCTTATTATAGTAACGTACCCGGAGAAGGTATGATATCCTGAAGCGCCAGTGGTGTCCTGGGACCCAGCAAGAGCTCTTGGCCAGAAGAGATATCGCGAATCACCTTGTAACATATCTGAAATACGAATTAGTGTCAAATGATTAAATAATCCTAGAAAAAGTGATCATTATCTTAATTATCTACCACATAATAAATACTTTTAAATTTCAAACTATTACTGTAGGAATAATTCAGCTATTTTAAAGTAATAAAGGGATAAAAAGACGGACTAAAACTATTTTATGCAAAGCTCTTAGCCTCAAAAATCGACGCGCGTGCATGTAAAGAGTTATGAAAGTCAAAGAATTGAATGAGGCGTGTAAGAATAGTGCCTTATGGCGCTACATTCCCTCTGCCAACCGCGCAAGGGATTTGGCGTGAAGTTTTATGTATGTACTAAAACTATTTTAAGCGCCTTACACTTTTTCGTTTCCAATACGTATGATGATATATTGCTACTATTTTATACACTTAATTATAAGAACTAAAGTCGAATATAATACCTTTAAATTTAATATTTATATACGTTATTTAAGTCTCGATGGTCCAATGGTCAAGTTCCCCGCTTCTGATTCAGAACTAATGGGTCCGATTCTGGACTCAACCCA
Organism: Euproctis similis; assembly: GCA_905147225.2. NCBI lineage: Eukaryota > Metazoa > Arthropoda > Insecta > Lepidoptera > Erebidae > Euproctis > Euproctis similis. The sequence continues at coordinate 10,571,572 of LR990122.1, forward strand.
ATTATTTTCGGAAGTTTTGTGTATTAAATATCGATGACTGACAATTTTGTGCCCGATGCAATGGTAATAGGTTCGCCACCTATACCATTTGGGATGTAACCTAACGATTTGGCGAGTCGAGGTTTTAACAGCCGCTGCCTACACCTTCGGGTAGGAAAAGGCATGAATATCAAATATCATTTAACCTCGCAATTACCCCCTATATAAATGAATCTAATCACCGCATCTGTTCGTTCCCCTAGTTGACCGGAAGCGTCACACAGTTGTTCTGTACACCGATTTTCTGTCACCGGAAGTGCCAACGTTCCACATTCAAAATTTAATTGGGGTAGTTCTACAATGGACCGCTGGGACCGTTGCGGTAAACGTTTAAGCGTTACTTAGTCATCAAAGTCTTGGTTTGGTAGTAGTCAAATGCGCAATTTTTATTTGCAATTTATTTGAATTTTCACCAAAAAAGATTTTGTTACATAAAAGTTTTTTTGGTGTGTATGAAAGAAGAGATGGCTATATCGGTAACTACTTGTTTTTATAAATAATCGCCACATAAAAGTGAACGCCTTTAAATTGATTTAAAAAAAAAAACATTGCTGTGAAACTCTAAAAATCCAAATATTGAAATAATTTTAAAACTAGATTATGACATATTACTCTTATGGAAATTCAAAAGTTTTATCTTTTACATTTTACTTAAGATGAGTCAATCTGGAATATAGGATTGGTTCCAATCCATACAAGTATACATACATAGTATTTATAACAACCTGTATACATAACCCAACGTAAGATTTATAACAACCTGTATATCTAACTCGAGATTTATATGAAACTTCTTATGAACTTTGGAAAGCAAAACGCATACATAATTCATTGATAAGTTGATATTACATTGTTTATAAATATTACAAATCTATTAGAAATTCCTTGTATTAAATGACAGGAGACATAAAACAAACTATTCTTGATAGAACAATAAAAATAACTAATAAAAATTATTAAATTTATTTAATGCCTAAAATAGCTAAGGTGGGAATCGAACCGCACGACCACTATCTAGCCGGGTTGTCAGACTGGACCCTATCTAGCCTTAGTAATAAGGTGTCGCTTCAAACTTTGTAAAGTTGAATTTGTAGCTAATGTGTACAAAATAATAATAAGTAACATCGACTGTAAATTGTATCATTAATGATCATACTTGGCCTCCGGATAGGAGATGCTGTACGTTCACGTCGTGTGGGTAGTTTGTGAACCGCATCAGCTTCAGCCAATTGCTCTTCTCAGTGGTGCCATCTAGCCAAGCGCGGACGCCGTTCTTGCCAACCACCTATGTACAAAAATTTCTTAAATAAACATATAGTTTGGAAAAAAACTAGCTTAAAAGCTGGAAGATTTGTTGCTTATGAGACGTATTTGAAATAAATTTCTGTGGTATTTACACTAATTTATCTAGACTTTATAATATTATGTAGCAACTTAAAGAAAATCCAAATAGAAAGGTAAAATTGTTTATCCATTAAATAGACTGCTAATTTTGTAAGTTTATACATCTAAAATCTAAACGATTTTAAATACCACACACAGTACACAAGACGAGAATAAACTCTTTCAATTGAGCCAAGAAAAAAAAAAACTCTTTCAATCCTTGATATTTCTTTTTGCTTAAATAATATTCCTTAAAAAAAGAAAAGTTGTTTTAAGCGCCATCTATGCTTTATATTAAGAACTCTTAAGACCACCAACTTAAAAGCAACTCGTAACATAATCATAAATATACTTAGTGTTTATTAAAATAAAATCTACCTATCCATGCAATTAATACTGCATTCTTTAAACCTTTCTCTCAAATAATACCAATGGTAAAAAAATTAATGAATTGAACACCATCATTATTTTCGCCCTCTCGCGGTCAACGCTTATAACTGACAGCTCCCTGGACATCGCGTAACCGCAATAGATGGCGCCATTAGTCTCCGTCGAGATGTACACCGATGTCACAGCTTGTCCATTTGTCATTAAACTCCCCAATTCTACTGTAACCCCTTTGTACTGACGAATTAATTTTTATATCTACATAGCTCTATCTATGCCAGAGGATTATAAATCAACTTTCACCACTGGTGTTTTTATTTCAAATACGCAGCCATTTTGATTTTTTTTTGTAATTTCGACCGTTTTGCTTAAGCATTATTTAAATTGTTTATTAATGTACCTAAACAAATCATATTATAGACTTTTAAACCCAATAATTTATCAACTTATTTACGTCTAGTCTATCCGTTTCCCCCAAAACCCTTATCTTCAAGACGGTAACCTAACTTTATACCTGGAAATTACCGCTAGTTGTCTAAAATAATAGGGTTGTGCCAACACACAAAAACAACGGCAGCCTAACTAGGGGTGTCTAACGTACAATTTGCAGACGGACACTCGAGTTTCCCTTCAATATATACATTCGATTAAGTCATAATACAAATAGCGTTATTTCATAAAGATGTGTATTTTTCCGTTAGGTGGGGTAACAGGGGGGTGGGCAGAATGTTTGTACGTTAAATTAATGCTTTAAACTTCATCTATTGCTTCTGTAAATAGACAAAAGGGGTGTAACTGATATTGATCGAAGACAATTTAATATTTAATTTGATAGAATCATTTAGGTAATCTTCCATCTATTTGTGTGAACTTGTCACACATTTTACGTGCTGGATTGATTCTTAATAATTTCCGGGAGAGAGGATGTCTCCATAGTCTTTTGGTTTACTACTCCGAATTCTGTATGAGAGGACCTGAAAATATGAATGATATTTTTTTTATGGGATTGAAAGACAAACTGAGCAACTGGGTCACCTGATAGTAAGTAACTTCTCACTGCACATGAACACCGTGGTGCATGGCCGTCCTTTATGGGAGTAGGAGGGGAAAGGAAGGGGAAACGGGATCGGGCCTCCGAATACCTCTCTCACCGAACGTAACACGGCTCGAGCTACTTCACGCCGATATTCCAAGAGGTGGAGAGTGGAGATGGAGAGGTGGTGATAATTCACCGGTCGAGCCGGCCCATTCATGCAGTGAACTGCAAGACTCTACCAATGTTGTCAAATATGTTGTTTAGTTCTTTAGTAAAGAAGGATTAATAGCAAAATTAACCATTTTATTAGCTTAAATTTTAGCATGTATCTATGCTGTCGGAGGTGTATTGGCGAACTGTAGCAGTAAGAAAAATACAGTCGAGTTAATTAGATACTAAAAAAATCGCAATATATTATTTATTCATAAAGAAAATTAAAAGCGAAACATTTGCTTGCTCTCGAGAAAAAGTTGAAACGATATGATAAATTAGGCGTAAAATTAAAAAGAAAAAACACGTTCCCCACCCCACCCCACATCACCTTTTTCGTCTTAAAAGGAAATCGCATAAAAAATAAAAAGCATCTGTTGCAATGAAAACAACATAACAAGAGTCGTGAAGATATTATTAATGAAATATGATGTTCAGTTCGGGAAACCCTCCTCCTATTTACGCGCGTCACCGGCAAGCCTTTCCGCGGCATTTGACACATTATTAAAACTTGCATCGGGTGCGTTCAGTATAAAAAAAAAAGATAATTATCTTAGATCACCCTCGTCTTATTTAGGGTTGTGAATTTTCTTGTATCTCATCTATAAACTATTTTTGTTTATTATATACAACTTATACAACGTAGCAGCAATTTTTAAGGTTACTTGTAGCGGCAGATATGTTATTTTTAATTTAACGTTTAGTGGCTGTGTTTTTCTAATGTATTTACATATATTCATTTTTTTGTTACACTTTAAAGGCTATATGACTGGATGACAGTCAGCCTGATAGTTGGTTAGATTTGTCTTAGCTTTCATATAGAAAATTATTTTTCGAAATTCTATAAGAAAAATAAATTAGATGAATTCATAAAGTTGTCACTAAATTTTCAGCTAATTCGATCTTTCGATTTTGTGACTTATACGATCGCTTCTGTGGTACAATGGTTTATAGTTCAAGTTGGTTGGATGAAATCTATAAACACTATTTGTAACTTGTAAAGTTTTTTCATCAATTGGTAATTTAGTTCTCGGATCATATTGGGATAAAATTACTCACAAATTAAAAAAGCAATAAAGGGGCAGACATGAACCACATTTTGACTAACAGTAAAATTTAAATAAAATATTTTGTAAAATATAATAAATTAAATTTTTAGTCAGCACAACCCTAAGTGAGCGATGAGTTGGCGAGTGCCGGCAGCATGTGTTAGCAATCACTCATAGATGGCGCTCGCCCAAGGATGAAGCTAGCGTGGACATTTGTTACAACTTCGACCACAATTACACTTGATATATTGCACTTGGAATATTGAATTATATTTGCATGATTGTTTTTTATAAATTCACGACCTTTTACAGCCCCAAGTGTAGGCACGATTTGATTATTTCATTCACTAAACTCAACTTACGCAAAGATTTTTAAAAGACATTTCACACATTCAGAACTCGACACCTCCGGATAAAAAGCGAAATTTGAACTAATAATACAAAGCTTTGTTTTTTTTAAATAATTTCACTTATTACTAGAGATTATATACTTAGCACTACCTACCGAGTCACTTATTCACTTATTTCATAAACTTTGTGTAAGTAAGTACAAAGCTTTTTAATATCTTCAAAAAAGAACAAATATTTATTATACTTTATTTACTAATTTTATTGATTCTATTTTTGGCACACACGTTCTATTTGAATTTCTAGTCTTTTTTTTTATGGAATAAGTAGGCAAACGAGCAAGTGGGTCTCCTGATGTTAAGTAACGGCCGCTGCCCATAGACACCTGCACACCTGGGAGTAAGATAGGAAAGGCAGGGGAACGGGGTTGGGCCTCCGAAAACCTCTGTCACCAAACGAAACGCGGCATGAGCCACTTTTCGTCGATATTCTGAGAGGCCGTGGTATTTCGAGCGATCGAGCCGGCCCATTCATGCAGCGAGTGGCTTGGCTCTACCACTGTTAAATTCATTCAATTCATACCTACTTTAAATTCGTCCCAGAGATACAATGTAACTTTAATCAGATAAATAAATATCCTGCAAGTTGAAGGCTTTAACTTTAAATACAAGCCGTTTGAAGCCGCTTGAATGAAGCCTTACTTAGTTGGGGGTAAAAAAAAAGCTTTGCAGCAATTTTAAACGAATTGAGAGTAGAGATTGCACAGAGCGCAAAGATCGCGCAATTTCCCCGCTACACTCGGCAAAAAGCTACAAATGTTCCTGACTCGTTCAACGTAGGTACAGAAAATTACATTTGGTGATGTTAGTGTTGTAAAAATAAATCGATGTTTTTTAAATATTTTTAATAGATTGGAATTTTTATTCAATTTCAAATTGTTTCTTTTTTGTTTTCTATCTCATTATATTTGGAGTAATTTAGAGTATAGTAGAGACAGTTCACAGAGTATATTATCAACGTTTATAAAAGTTAAGCTCATATCCTCTTCTTAATCCAACTGTTTGTTCCTCTAAGTTACATACATACATAACTTCACGCCAAATCCCTTGCGGGGTAGGCAGAGCGAACAGAGCGCCATAAGGCACGATTCTTACACACCTCACTCGCTTCGTTAACTTTCACAACTCTTTTCATGCACGCGCGTCGATTTTTGAGGCTCCTAACATCACCTTGCCTCAGAACACGTTTTATTTGGACATGGAATGTGTGTCTTGGCCATCCTCGACTCCTACGTCCATCCGGTTTTGCATTGTATGTCTGCTTAGTCAATCTTGCATCATCCATTCTTTCTACATGTCTTTTCAAAAACACACAATTCACATTTATCGATATTAAATTCATCCCATCACTAATGTTAAACTGAAGAGCATTTCAGGGCGCGGTTTTGCCACGGATCACGCGTCGTTTGGCCGAATCACACGTCTCGTTTCACAAGATAACAATTTGCGAGCAATGTGCGCGCTTATTTACCCCCTTAGGGGAGAGGTAGGGTAGGTAGGTATGTATGTGCACGCCTGTGCCAAATTGGGCACGCTGTTACATGCCACAACCACCTTATGTATCATTGAATTTGGGTTATAGGTATATGTGAAAATTTTGGCTTGCTCCTAAAAAAGTAATGTATGTATTAAAAACACATGAACTACCTTTTTGGGTTATCGGGTGATACCTAATAAATATCGCTTAAAAGAGTTTTGAATTATAATTTCAATTCTGTAGTTCACCCCTCATGTAGATAATTAACTTATTGTTGGCACACGGTTTCTGAATCCAGAGGTCGCGGATTCGAATCCTGGCATACACCAATGACTTTTCTAAAATGAAATAATTTCACTTACAGGATTGACATAAAGGCCATTTATTCATTGCAGTAATGAGTTACTTTAGAATATTCTTTCAATTTTATACCTTATTATAAGAAAACTTGAGTTTTAACTATTTATATTATTAAATTTTATCAGTTGACCCGGCGAACTTGGTTCCTTATTAAAAGTAGTTAATTAGTAAATTTTGGATTTATCACTTTTTCTTTACTGCATCTTACATGAATTTTAGATAAAAACCACCCCGTTGAAACCCTTTATCAATTAAAGAAAACCGCATCAAAATCAGTCGCGTAGTTTCAAAGATATAGGCATATAAGGGAACAGACAGCGGAAAGCGACTTTGTTTTATACAATGTAATGATGATTACCGAAGCCGCCTGTAAAAAGTAGCAAATAAATAAATAAATACGAACAACCCCCCCTTTGAAGGTTCTATATATCTTGCTAACATTTCCACTGTTTCCTTTGCTTGTCTGGTTTATCAGTTGAGGAAAGGCATTGCTTCCGGTGTTATCCGAGACTTATTCATAAGTTCTTTTCGTTATTTCTTTTTTTTTTTCGTTTGAACCGATTGAACCGATAATGTCTTGTTTAAGTCGCAAGTGATGAAAGACGGTGAATGTGTGTTTTTTCTTTGTCTTGTACTTCGTAATTCACATATTATCAAGGCAAGGCAATGCATTTTTTTACTTTTCTAACATACTCGTAAAATATCACTTTTGCAAAAAAAAATTGTTAGTTTATTTTTATAAAGTAAACATAATATGACTTTTTCTACCCGAAAGTGTAGGTAGCGGCTGTTGCGTCTCAAAACACGTGCTAAATGGAATAGATAGCAAACCTATTGTCATACATTGGCCAGAAAATTGCCAGTCATCGATATTTATCAGACAAAATTTCCGAGAAATCATTGGTGTGAGCCCAAAATCGAACCCACGACTTCTGGATCAAAAGCGAGGAGCTCCACCGCTGGACCATAGTGGGCCACCATTGGACCACCATTCATAATTCGTCTAAGTTCTAATAGACTCTCTTTAATAAGATAAAAATCTTAAACAAATCCATTTTGTAAACGTGTAACTACCGATATTGTATATTAATAATGTATAGCGCTCCTAAATATTATTTTTCTTACTTTGTTGGTTGAATTATTTGTCAAAGATTAGAAGTCACTTTTATCACCAGCCGACAATACAATTGGCGTTCAATCAATTAAATCTCATCCATAAATTAGTTGCAAAGCATTCAAAAGGAGTTTACCGTACATCATTGTCAAATTTCGGGGACAAGATTGGTTATTGTGAAAAATTGTTGGACACTTTACACGGTCACGTTTCGACCATTAGTCCAGGGTAGAACAAAACCCACAAAACACCGTCTAATTCCTGACACCACCAGATAACCACGAACGATCTCGCTATCATTGCGCAAAAAAAAATTGTATCACCATAAAATCTTTTGCAGTCACAAAATTTTATATTAGACTCTATATGTAAGATGATTAAGTTTTAAATGCATGTGGGTGTCAATAGTTTTGGTCTATTATACGAGTATCAGCGCCCTACTGATTGGCAACAAAAGACTTCCATATTTTGTTCAGCGATGGGTGAACAATCATTCAGCTACCAATTGTCCGTGTTGCCAAGGTTTTTGTTTCGTTGTAAATATAACACAAACATACATACGTACGGTAATTTGATATATGAAAGGGAGGTATGGCAGCGGCTTTTTTTAGTTAAAAAATAAATAAACACGTTTGCGAAAATCTTTTAAAACTCAGTGAAATACCTAAATAGTTGACGAATTCGTCGTTTATAAATTGTACTGATAGTGAATTTGAACTTAAAAACTCAGGAATCGACAGGTCCAATTTAAATAAATAGCAAATTTTGACAACAGATAGCCCGTTTATTGACAATGATTAAAGATTATTTTTTATCATGGCACCAACTATCTAACGCAGCTGAGAAGTAATCATAAAACTTAATAATTTGGCAACTATGCGAACTCAAAGATATACATACTCTGATTGTTTTTTTTTTAACGAAATGGCTGATGGTTTTAAACGGTAGCCAAAATTATCAACACTAACTAACATTAAATATAGCGATGAATTTATTTAGTACAATAAATATAACGTTATTGCGACATCATATTATTTGTATAACCGTAAATAAAACGCGCAAAGAGGTGCAACATCACATCTGGAAGCGTTAAAACGGATTAACTAGAAGATTACAAGTTACAAAAAAAAGAAAAAAAAACCGTACACACAGCGACAAAGACACCGGCGGTCTCGTCACGGTGACAATCGGTGGGATCCGGAATTATTCGTTTTTTTTTTTTCATTTCGCTTTTTTTTTTTCGGAGATCGCTTCGCTCGCTGCTCTGTTTTGATAATGTCGAATGTGTACCAATAAAACTAACCTATTTTCTGGGGGCATTTTTTGCGTTATTTTTTTAACAAATATCTGTATAATATATAGATGTTATATAGATGAGTACAGTTTTAGTCGGTTTTAAATGCGCCCGGCGCTCTCTGTTCCGCACAACAATTAAGTCATTGAATGAACAGAATGCGTTACGTACTAATATATCATTTTGTCCTGATAACAAATTAATGGCTAAATGTTTATGTTAGGTATTTTTTTAATCTATAACATATCATCATTTCATTATATGCTTAGATCTTAGAAACTACGCAACGGATTTTGATGTGGTTTTCTTTTAATAGGTAGAGGGAGTCAATGGGGTGGTCTGTATGTATAATTAATCTATAACGTAGCCAATAGGTTATAATTTTCAAGATTTAGCAGATTAAATGCAATCGTCGGGTGAACCCATAGTGATAAATCAAAACAATGTACTACAATATTATACACCTTCAAAAGATCTACAAAAAGTCCGCGATGGCATATGTCTAGGTATCTCTTAGGGATAACCCACAATTACCTTTTTTATAACTTCTTGTTGTTTTTAGGGCGAAATAAAGTTTGCTGGGTCAACTAGTATACTACAAATATGGCGCTAAAAAAGAAAAAATAATACATTTTTTTCGTTTTTTTACGTACTTGGACACAAAAGTTTTGACTAGTTCGATGAATATCAAGTCGAAAAATTTAATAAAAAAACCTCAACGAGATATTTATATAACACATTATTATTTATTTAATCATATTTTATTTAAAACAAATCTATACAAATTTTCTGAACTGTTTCAAAATATACCTCAGAGTAGCGTCATAGTTGGCATCGGACATATCAACAATCTGACTCTGCCCAGATTTTCTTGTATAATAAACATAAGAATTATTAACCTAACCCAATAACCGTTCGTATAACGCATTTCGCTTTCGTAGTAATACGTTATTTTGTCTACACGGATGCTGTAAGATGGTGTACAAGTGACCAGTTATCAAAGAAACTTGGTATTCCTATAACTAAAGCAATTCTTGTAAGTAATTGTTGATGTTGCATCGAGGCAAGCTGGTTCTTTTTACACTGGCTCTTCTTAACATTGTGGCGTGAACGTGCCGCGGCTTCGAACTCCAAATGCTATTATTGTTCTGGCCAGTACAGATGAAATATTACCCTACTCTGCACGCCCCGAGGTGGGTAGGTAGGTATATAGTTTGGTACTGTTTTGCGAACATTAATTTTTGTTTTGTGTTGTTTGTTTCAGAAAAATATTTCGGTGCAAATAAGAAGCCGCAGATATAAGAGTCGTGAGTGAACTTTCCAATGAGTTTTATATATAACAATGTAGGTAGTTGTGGAAAGTTATGCTTGAGAAGGGACGAAATGTATGCTGGTTTTTTATTTAACTCTTACTGTATTTTTGTGTGATGTATGGAGCAGTTGTAGATATAATTACTTTTGTATAATTAAGTAAGTTTTTTAGTTTTTTCAAATTCAAAGAATTACTTGCTATTTTCACTTAAAAATTCAATCAATCAATTCTGACGCGTTTTTAATCGTCTTCAGAAACAGGGAGGAGGTTCTCAATTCATCGGGATGTTTTTATTACGGCGTCCATGACCAATACCCAAATCTCATTTATCAAAATCGGGTAGAAGTAACAGACAGGGCTTTAAAATATTACTAAGTAGTGGGAACTTAAAATATCTTGATATTAGAAAAATATAACGTAACTTCACACCCTTTTGAACCTTAGCCTTGACTCGAAAAATCGTTATGTTGCATCCCAAATAGAACCTATTCCTATACACCGGGCACGATTTTGTCTATCATCGATATTTATCACACATAACTTCCAAAAATAATTTCAAGAATCAAACCTGCGACTTCTGTATTAGAAGCGGGGAGTTAGATTGCTGGACCACTTCAATAAATATATCAATAAACGGTAAAAAAGAGATATACCAACGCGTCGATAGTGACTCTATTACACGACGAGGGGAGACCGAGCCCAGAGTGACAATGACGGTGTAGCTAAGATAAATTTCTATCACGCCCGGATTAGCCTCCATTGTGTAACATAAGATTAACTGATAAGTGTCTACTTGTTAATAATATGAGTAATGTTTAGTTATGAGCGGAGGGTGAAAAACACCCCTGTGCCAATATGTTGTCAATATTTATGAAGATGTTTCTTGAATTCATCTTGCCAATTAAAAAAATAGTGCGGTCGACATTCAAGTATATATAAAAAAAAATTTAGAATTAAAAATATTTTTTTGGATACAGTGAGAACTTAATTTGAATGAAAGATTTTACTGGGATTTTAGCAAGCATATAATTGACTAGCAGACCGCGCGAACTTCGTACCGCCATATTTTATACATTTTCCACTCAAAAGATTATTGCCGCAATCATATTAATACCCCAAAGCTTTCATCATAAATGGACTATCTAACACTAATATTTATTTCAATTCAAGTTCTTGATACATACATACATAACTTCAGGCCAGATCCCTTGCGGGGTAGGCAGAGAGAACAAAGTGCCATAAGGCACGATTATTACACGTGTCACTCGCTTAGCTAGTATGTATTAGCGTACTGACAACCAAGACATTGATATTATTTACAACTTCAAAGAAAGCTTTATTAGCAATGCCACTTATAAACAATGAATATAGCAATGAACTTGTCCCAAGTTTTTGCTCAACCTTTAGTTTTTTTTAATACAACATAAACAACTTTTTTTATATGGTCACTATTGTTGACTTCAACGAAAAAAACGGGCCACCATATGTTCAAACCGGGGTAGCTAACTCACAGTGAGTGTTTTTTTTTATAAGTCAAATGATGTCGGTTTAGCGATTAAGCTTATCGATATAAATTTACTACATTTTAAAAGATATCACGATCTTAAAAATGTAAAGTTTATTACATACATCTAGAATGTATTATAAATCAGTCACATCAGTCACACCTTGTCAGTGGTAAAGTCACGCAGTGTTCGCTGCATGAATGGGCCGGCTCGACCCGTGGAATACCACGACCTCTCAGATTATCGCTGAAAAGTGGCCTTAGCCGCGTTTCACTCGCTGAGAGAGGTGTTCGGAGGCCCAATCCCTTTTCCCCTCCCCTACCGAAACCCACTCCCGACCCCACTTATATCCCATTGTAAGCGCCGGCAACGCAACTGTAACACTGCATGTGATGAGGTGGCCATGGGCGGCGTTTGTAACTATCATAAGCCTGCTCGTTTGCCCCTTATACAATAAAAATGTAACCTAATTCCTATCCTATCCTACTTCTAATATATAAAATTCTCGTGTCACAATTTTCCCATACTCCTTCGAAACGGCTTGACCGATTCTCATGAAATTTTGTATGCATATCGGGTAAGTCTGAGAATTTTCAACCCCCTACGATCAACCCCTATTTTTTAAATTTAATTTTTTGGTAAGACAACGTTTGCCGGGTCAGCTAGTAAAATATAAATGTGAATGTAAGTTTGTTTGCGTGCTTTCACGCGATAACTACTCAATCGATCACCATGAAACTTTGTACACATATTCTTTAAAGTAATTTACATATTTTTGAACCCGAAGGAAAAACTTATAAAATAGTCTACAACAATATCCTACATACTCTTATAAAATTGTTACAGTCCAAAATTATTTATTTTTGTATTACCGTGTATTATATATTTTACCTTAAAAAAATGTTGTTAGTTTTTTAAACGTAAGTAGTAATTTTAAAACCTAATGATTCCAGCCAAGCAATAAAACAGAGTTATCATATTGGTTAACTTCTATAGTAATGATCTTTGATATCTATTTAATGGATTTAATGCGAGCGAAGCCGCGGGTAAAAGCTAGTAACTTTTATAAATAAAAATACGATTAAATACTACAAATTTTAAACTAAACATAACTTCACGCCTTTTGTTACCCGAAGGTGTAGGCAGCGGCTGTTAAGACTCGTCTCGCCATTATGTTTACGTCCCAAATGGAATAGGTGGCGAACCTATTGCCATATCGGGCACAAAGTTTGTCAGTCATCGATATTTATCACACATAACTTCCGAAAACAATTTCGAAAAGTCATTGGTGTGAGCCAGTGTCTGGAATCGAACCCCGGACCTCTGGATCAGAGGCCGTGCGCTCGCCCACTGCGCCACCGAGACTTTTTTAAATTTTAAATTCTGATTAAAGTATTGAGCGATATGATGACAAAGAGAGAAACAACAACAAAACATAACTTCACGCCTTTTCTACTCGAAGGTGTAGGCAGCGGCTGTTAAACCTCGTTTCACCACTATGTTTTCATCCCAAATGGAATAGGTGGCAAACTTACTGCCATACCAGGCACAAAGTTTATAGTCATCGATATCTAAATACACATAACTTCAGAAAACAATTTCAAAAAGTCATTGCTGTGAGCCAGAACTCGAACCCGCGACTACTTTATACAGAAGTGGGGTTCTCGACAACTGGACCACCGGTACCTTTTAGCAAGAAACAAACGTAAAAAAATCTACCTGCTAGCTGTCGCGGTCCGAGCTGTCCGAGTCGGATACATCATCAGTGTAACTAAACATTTCCCTATGAAATGAATACTTACATTTTGTATTTTGCGATATCTTTGGAATTAAATGTCCGAACTGAATTATTCAAACAGTTCTAGAAAGGTATTGAATCTGACTTTATATTGAAGTAATTTATTTTCAGGAAAGTTAAATTCAAGGTACAAAATAAAGCATTTTTATAACGACATCAATTTAATTATTTTAAAAAACTAAAAAAACACTTATTGTGAGATAACTACAATAGTTAGACATATGCCATCGCGGACTTTTTTATAGACAAATTTATGTTCTGTAAAAGTGTAGTACATTGTTTTATTCTAGAATCAATAGTTTTCGCAGCGTTCACGATGTAAGAATTATTTTCGAGTCATTTTCTTACACCTTGGGTTACATTATTGGACTTATAGTAAGGATCCCTAATTAATTTGAAAATATAATATAGCCTAAAGCCTTCCTCGATAAATGGACTATATACCACTGAAAGAATTTTTAAAATCGGACTGGTGGTTTCTGAGATTAGCGCGTTCAAACAAACAAACAAACAAACAAACAAACTCTTCCGCTTTATAATATAAGTATAGATATAGATATATAAGTATAGTAATAGCAAAGATAACTTTTATTTGGATTGATTTAATAACTATATTTTATGCGAATAAAAGCAGCAATATGACGTACTATTAGAAACAAATCCTAAATATAGCTTACAATATTAAGGAACAAAAATATAGAATATATAAAAAAATATCTTTACTTTTAAAGTAAAATATTTTAATCTTAAAACGTACTCCATTTTAAAACGATATATGTAGATCAGACCGGTTGGTATCAAATTGGCCAGGTGTCAATTTGACAGCCACTGTCTGTCATAGATGCCGCATTGATATAACGATTGCGTTACAAAGCGGTACAGCAGCACAAATAAATAATATATACGAATTATTTTATCTAACGATTTCACTTCGCATAAGTATCATTTTACTTATCGTATTTGTTTGTTAGATTTAACTTTTTCTGCTAAAGTATTGGTTAATTAATGGATGAGTTAAATGAAATAATGAGTATGACTAAGACTTATCTATCATATACATTCTAATTCATCTTTCTCTCTCTCTCTCTCTCTCTCTTCAGTAAGAGTAATATTTTTGAAGTTTTAACATTAGTAACAATCTAAAACTGGATCAAAATCGAGTAAACCACTTAACTAATTATTGTAATATTGGTTATATGAAGAACATTATTGAACTCATAGCAGATATACAATGCAAAAGCGGATGGATGTAGGAGTCGAGGACGGCCTAGACACACATTCCATGACAAAATAGAACGTGTTCTGGAGGAAGGTGATGATAAGAGCCTCAAAAATTGACGCGCGTGCATGAAAAGAGTTATTAAAGTCAACGAAGCGAGTGAGGTGTGTAAGAATCGTGCCTTATGGCGCTCCGTTCTCTCTGTATGTATGTATTAAACTCATGCATGTAGTTACAAATCATGCTTAAACAAGAACCATAATAATCGATGAAATTTACTAGATATGTTTTCAAACTAACTAGTCACCAAAAATGTATCCATTTCTATTCGCAATGTGCAGTAGTAAACATCACACATCTGTATCTCTTTGTAACAGGAGATCACACAGGGATCGTATAAATATTATCAATGGTTTGAAATAAACATTGTGACGATATTTTTATTGTTATTATTACTAATATAACAATAAAGTTATGGGGGATATGCCAGCCACCCACCGTAATGAAGATGTAATAGGGCCGTGTGTATACGCTAATCCTTTTGCCGCTATTACTGAAGGGGTGACCGACTATGAAAAGATGTCACACGAATATGACAGATATTTTGACATTAATGCAACGGACTCAACGCTACTGACTGATGCGTGGACTTAAAAATTAAAAATGTTTTTTTTTTATTCATAGCTCCATGGGATTATAAAACAATTTAGATTATTGTTTATTGTTATTAAAAATGCGTATCAAATGTTTTCATTACGAGGTTACAAAAAAAATTATTGCTGATATTAAACTGGAACTAAAATTACCTACGTATTTTAAACCTAAAGCCTAACTTTATGGAATTACTTTATGGACAGTGATATTGGTAGTAAAAATATAATAAATCAACCTTAATACTCTCGAGAGCAATGAATCCGGGTCACTTAAAGAATGTTAAAAATCTCGGAAACTAAAAATGATAGGTTAATGCAATAAATTGTATTTAATAGACAATGTAATACTCCTTAAATGAAAGTAAAAAAAATATGAGTCACCATACATTTTATTAACACAAAATTACATAAAGAAAAAATCTGCTGATCTCTCCTTAAAACAAAAATAGGAAACATGAAATTTTTGAACTTTATTACGATTTTCTTGAATTTTAATACTTCGTATTGCCTCCTCGTGCTTCCATTACTGCGTTTACGCGGTTTGGCATGCTGTACACCAAGTTCCTTATACGATTTTGGGGAATATTCTCCCATTCCTCTGTGAGAGCAATTTTGAGCTCACGAAGCGTGATTGGGGGAGGGTTTCGTTGTTTTACGCATCTGCCTAGCTCGTCCCAAGCATGCTCGATCGGGTTGATATCCGGGCTGCGCGCTGGCCACTCCATACGAGTAATGTTCATCTCTTGAAGGTAGTCATTCACAATCCTACCTGTATGAGGTCGGGCATTGTCATGCATAAATATAGCATCCTCACCTAAATTGACCATAAATGGACCAACGTGATCATTGAGGATTTCTTCCACATATCTTACGCTAGTTAAAGAGCCGTTTTCTATGATCACCAGCTCTGTGCGACTTTCAGAAGAAATTCCGGCCCACACAAGTACAGACCCACCACCGTAGGCTACTTTTTCCTCGATGCATGCTTGCTTGAATCTTTCCCCTGGTCTTCGATACACTCTGTGTCTTCCATCGTGCTTGTAGAGCATAAATTTTGATTCGTCGGAGAACATAACTTTTGACCAATCTTCAATACTCCAATTTACGTGGCTCTGGGCATATCTTAGTCTTGAAATACGATGCCCACGCTCCAGTTTAGGGCCGTTTGCAGGTCTAAGGGGTTTTAAGTTAGATTCAGCAAGCCGACGTCTTACTGTCCATGCACTTGGGTTACTTCCTCCGAGGCGTCGAAACTGATTGGTGAGTTCAGTTCCTGTGAGAAAGCGATTTCGAAGCATGGTGTTCACCAAGTATCGGTCTTCTCGTGCTGTGGTATACCTGGTTCTGCCCGTTCCTGGTCTGCGTAGGTTAGAACCAGTTTCTTCGTAACGTCGGAGAACTCTTTGTACTGTTGACAGCGACACACCAACAGTCCTGGCTGTATCGCGCTGACTCCGGCCGGTTTCCAGCATTGTAAGTATTCTGGTGCATTCTTCAGGCGTAAGCGACATAATTTCAGCTTGAATAATGAATATAGAGCACTATCAACATGGTTTATGTACCCACATAAATGACAGATTACAAACAAAAGCAAAACCAAATGCTGTAATTTCGTAGTTCCATCTTCGAAAGTGGCCCTTTTTCAAATTTGATTTTTTTATGATATAACTTTACAATAACTAAGAAGTTTTAATACCTTCATTTAAGGAGTATTACATTGTCTATTAAATACAATTTATTGCATTAACCTAGCATTTTTAGTTTCCGAGATTTTTAGGATTCTTTAAGTGACCCGGATTCATTGCTCTCGAGTGTATTAAAAATATATACCTAATCATTATTTTAGTGATACATAGGTTCGGAAACCCGAAACTGACGTGAATGCATGATGAGATGTATGACTGTGGATGAGGCGAAAGAAGTGTGTCAGGATTGTAGCGTGTGGAAAGCCAAAGTCTCTGCGCCTGTATCCCATACGGGTGTATGGGATACAGGCGTGAGTTTATGTATTTAAATATGTAGGATCATAACGGTATTCATTTAGCGGAATGATAAAAATATCCGATATACAAATTGAAAAAAAAAACAATTTGCGTAATATTATTCTAGCACCGACGCTTTCCAGCGTCGAAAAATCAACAAAATAACATTAATAATTCACAATCCAACCTTCGTGGATTTGAATTGAAATATTACCGATTTTTTTTTTTAATTCATCATCACAGAATAAAATATTTGCATATCTCAATAATAATTAACTAAGTACATTAACTGCCAATGTCAATTTTTCAAATATATCAATGTACCCCGGTCCACCCTAATAATTCGATATTTATAAATTCATAAGTTGATTGACATTTTGATATTGAGATGACACTTTTTATGGTAACTAGAAAAACCGGTCTATATCTCATCACAAATCCATCTATTATTGATTAGTAATAATTTATTGACGATGTTTAAATAAACACTATTCACCTTTAAGTGTTTTAATTTGCATTTAGTGTATATCAAAATAACAAAATTCATCCGGATTTTCTTAACCGGTTAATTTAAGATCTGTGAGAAATTTATACGGATTCATTTAAGTGTTTTATTCGCAAATAATAAAATTATTTCTTTTAGCCAGTTTATTGCACAGAAGATGCGTTTCAAGAGATTCCCTGACAGTTTTATTGTTATATTTAAAAAAAAATCAATCTCGCCAATCAAGTTTTCAATTTTTTAAAGTGTGAATACACCGCGAGACAAGTCTTTTATACAATTTTACCGTTACGCTATTTTTTTTTTTTGTTAAAAAAGTGTCAATTTGTGTGAAGAAAATAAAATAAAAAAAACACAGTTGTTGACGGGGGTCACGCCTAAACCAAAATTAGGGGTTATTTTATTTGGCAACCTTTTCATTGCACTTTGACACAAGATGTGCGAATAATGAATACCTTGATTACCCAGATGTTAGGTTTTTTTTTCACTAAATTTATTTGAAGATCTTCTGTAAAGATATATCGAGGTTCGACGAACGGTGGTTACATATTATAACCATTGCAGATTCACATCACAAAAGGTCCTTCTAACCCCTTCTTGTAAAGTTTACAAGCCGATATGAATTTTTTCAATATAATGATATTTTTAATAATAATAAAAAAATACTGAGATCGCACCGGCATCGTTTTTATCCGAGTGAGGTAAATGTAATCTATAATCTATGTCCTTGTGGTGCATTGGTAAATCTACCGTCTGCAGAATCGAGGTTGGCGGGTTCGATCCGCAACCGAGTACTAATATTTATGTCATGCATTAATGTTTGTATGGCGTCTGGGTGTTTTTCCATGTATTATAAGTATGTATTTATAAAAAGGTATATATATATTAATATGCGTTATCTAGTATCCATAACACAAGCATTTAGTTGCTTAGCTTAGAACTAGAGGGCGCTGTGTGTATTGTGTCCAAGATATTATTACTTAATACCATTAAAATCGTCTTGATTTAAAGATTGAGCAACCAGTTTTTGAAACAAGAAGGTATAGGATCGAGTCTGGGCTCACACCAATGATTTTTCATATTTTTACGTGTTATAAATATTGATGATAACAACCACTGCCTACAATTACGGGTAGAAAAAAGGCGTGAAGTTATAAAAATATCTATAAAATAATACTAAATGCATAGGTATCTATCTATCGCAATTAGTGGTAGTTTTATAAGTAACAGAAAAGCATGGACAGTCGAAAACTATTTGTACATTGTTAGGAACTAAACGCCATCAAAGGAACGTTATGTGACCACTGAATTGGAAGTGTGGTCAGCGTGTTTGCTATAATGATGGCAAAGATTGCCATTTTTATATAAATGTCACGTACGAACCCATCCGTGTGGAAACCTTGGAAAGATTTTTTAACGTACCATAACTTCACGCCATTTTCTACCCGAAGGTGTACGGCAGCGGCTGTTAAGCCTCGACCCGCCGAATCGTTATTATGTTACCGTCCTAAATGGAATAGGTGGCGAAGCTAATGCTATTACACTGGGCACAAAGTTGTCAGTCATCGATATTTATCGTCTGTGTGAGTCAGGAATCGAAACCACGACTTCTGAATCAGAAGCGGTGAGCTCAAACAGACCACCGGGACGTTTTTCAAATACTTTTAAATTGGTTTCAGTGACCTAGTGGTTCAGCACTTAAGCTTATGAATCTGAGTGTCGTGTTCGAATCCTGTCACATCAATGACTTTTGATAAGTTTTTTTTTAGTTTACGCCTTTTTCTATCAGTAGGTGTTGGCAGCGGTTGTTACGTCTCAACTCACACCATTTTCGCGTCACAAATGAAATAGGTCGCGTAACCTATTCCCATTTATCGTAATATAGTGACATCAAAATGTAATTAACACCCAATTTTATACTTTGTTTAGAATTTACAACTTCTCAAACAGAAGAGAACGCTAAACAATGACACTATCAAGGGGACTACATTTGTCCTAGACGGAACACTAAGCCCGGTATCTCCGCCTGCCTATGCTAGAAGATAACAATTAAAAAATTTGACCATAACCCAAATTCAAATAATGTTATGTTATATAATCTTATCAAATTAATTCACGGTATTTAAATACAATGTCAGTGAATTTATCAACGATGAACTATGTCATAATACTACTGTGTACTCTGCCGGAACTAAGTTGTGACATACTACACCGATAGTGTGGTGAGTGCATTACAATACACACACACACGCCCGCAAGTACACACGCACACTCGCAAGTTATCTGTCAGTAAAGGACATTCGATGCGTATGCGCATCTCAGTGCCCTATTGTCTGAACTTAACGTCCGGCCTATTGTAAATACGAAGAAATGGCCCAAAACTGTATGAATCAAGTGGTTCTTTTTTATTATTATTGATTAATTTAGAAGACGATTTTAATGGATTATTTTTTTATGGTATAGGGGCAAAATGAGCAGACGTGTCAATTGATAGTAAGTTACAAACGCCGCCCATGGACAACAGAACACATATAGTGTTACAGTTGCGATGTCGGCCATTACAATAAGATATGGACGGGGTCGAGAGTGGGATGGGAAGGGGAGGAGGAAAGGAGTTGGGCTTCCGGATACCTCTCTCACCGAGCGAAACGCGACAAACGCAAATTTACGTCGATATTCTGGGAGATCGTGGTATTTCACCGGTCGAGCCGGCCCATTCGTGCAGCGAAGTCAAGTATGGTGAGAATATTCCAAAGGTAAGGTAATGTTTTCTAATTGACTTTTCCCATATCTTTTCTTATCTTTGCGGAAAGGTAGGTTACAAGCCTTAAAAACCGACGAACCTTTATGACAAGAGTGATGAAAACCGAAGAAGCGTGTGAGGCATGTAAGAGTCATACCTTATGGTGCTCTGTTCTCTCTACCTACCCTACTACAGACATGGAGTGAAGTTAAGTAGGAATTCAAACTTAGATGATAAATGTAATAATAAAAACCTTGTTCCCGGTATGGTAATATTTCGCCACCTATTCCATTTGTGACGTAAACCTAGCGGCGAGTCGAGATTTAACAGCCACTGCCTTCGGGTAGAAAAAGGCGTGAAGATACGTTATGTTATATTATACTTGAATTGCGATGCTATTGAAGCAACAAAGACTATATTGACAACATGTCCGATCAATTGTAAAATTATCTAAATAAGATGTACAGAACTACTGCATTATATGCTGGTACCAGAAGACCATAGATTAGAAAAGAAAAAAAAAGTAATCCAATACTTTTACGTCAAATCAATATCATCTTGTAAATCCAGGAATATGATACAACAGACAATTGATATCCGCTTCCGACCAGAAAGATAAACTTGCCGCCACACCCCCTCTCGCACAAATTCTCGGATGAGCGAATTGCACACACACACTTGTGTTTAGATTGATTGTTTTTTTTTCTTTAATAATAAAATCGCAAGATTTATTAAGAAGCCACTTGCATACAGCCAACATTATTTATTAAATTGACAGTATGTTTAGGGCTGTTTAAGATTTCGATAACTTTCATAAGAGTCTTTTAAATGTCTCGGTGGTCCAGTGGTCGAGCACCCCGCTTCTGAATTCAGAGGTCGCGGGTTCGAATCCTCACATTGGCTCATACCAATGACATTTCGAAATTAATTTCGTAAGTTATGTGTGATAAATATTGATGACTAAAAAACTTTGTGCCGGGTATGGCTATAGGTCCGACACCTATTCCATTTGGGACGTAAACATAACGCGGCAAGACGAGGTTTAGCAGCCGCTGCCTAAACCTTCAGGTAGTAAAAGGCGTGAAGCTATGATATGTTTGTTCCGAGCGCAATAAGATACGATTTTTATACACCTTACTGTCTACTTCGCTTTTATCATCTTTTGTCATACATGCTCATTGCATATGCAATTTGGACATGGAGAGTCCTTGCACTGTATATCTCCTTAGTCAATGTTGCATCATCCCTTCTTTCTAAATGTTTGAACCACCGAAGCTTCTTTACTTTAACACCAAGACTCTCTTCATCATCACTGATTAATATGGGATTAAAATGCACATACCTAGGTAGCCACTTATCCCAAAACCAATTATAGTTTTTGTTAAAACTGCGTTCACAAATGTCAACACATAACCAATCTTGACAAATCAGTAAATGAACGAACCAATAGTGATGATACGAGTGAAGCCAAGTGCATCAATAAACTTGACATTTTATTGCATATCCACACGTTTGACAAGCGCTTCAGTTTTCAAACGATAATTTATTGACCCAACAACCAAGTCTTTTCGACCCTTTCAAAAAAATAAAACGATGCAAGCACAAGTGGCTCATTCATTCGTTCTTTTAGATTAACGTGAACGAAACAAGAATGGGATCTTTATAATCAGCTGTTAATAATGTGACACCAATATTGTGATGATTTGTTATGTGTTTGAAAATACTCGAGTTTACAAGTTCGTTAGTTAGAAGAGTAATCAAGTTAGAAGAGTTAGGTTTCCAAGAGCTTTTATCACTGAACTCCTTAAAATTGTTCAAGTAAATTGCTTAAACTTAGTGGGTGATTGGTGCGAGTGATAGGTACCAAATCACTGATGAAGATAAACAAGATTGGGGTGTGAAAAAATGTAAAAAATCACCAATTTAAAAAATCTAAAAAGCCCAGACTATTAAATGTAATCTTTGTATTTACTTATTTTTTATTAATATTTATTTATTTACACACATTCCATGACCAAATAGAACGTGTCCTGGAGGAAGGTGACGTTACGAGCCTCAAAAATCGACGCGCGTGCATGAAAAGAGTTATTAAAGTTAACGAAGCGTGTGAGGTCCCCTCTGCCTACCCTGCAAGGGATTTAGTGTGAAGTTATGTATGTATCTTTGTATTTTGGTATAGAAGATTTTGGGTATGTATTTTAACATACAATAATAAGTCTATAGATATATGGCTATAGGCGAGCCTGGTCTTTCCCGGGATGTGTAGGTACCTACTGTGTGGATACATATTCAAATTCCTAAAAGTTTGTAAGGTACTAAAAAAATTCATCATTCATCCAACGTAAATTCCACATTAAGGATAATGAATCTTCATTCTTCATTATATGTTATCAGAGTATCAGAATAAGAAGAACAACTCCACTCACCTCCCAAGCGAATCTCCTCTCCAATGGCTGCGACTCCCATTTACCAAGAAAAGGTCCATATTTTGTTCCGTTTGCAATATTCGCTCTGGCGAAAATCCCACCATTCTTGAACACCAGTTCGTTGGGCAGACTGTAATCACTCTCCCCAGGATCATCATCTTTCGTTTCGTCATCTTTTATCTTGACACTTTTATCAAGAAAACTTTGATTGTGCAATTCCAATGGTCTAGGTAGATAACCACGCCCATATTCTGCAAAGTTCGAAGACAAATATGTATCTGATAGACCGAAATCCAAGGTTCCGTAGTATTCTTTTATGTCAGTTCCTGGAGGCATGTTTTCTTGTTTGATGTGAACTAAGGTGGGCGCTGATTCAGAAGTGCCCGAGTCTGCTGGACTCGGCGGAGGGCTGCCAGACTCCTGACTGTCTGCTGCTGTAGACAAAACAATGAGCATAATCATTAGAGACAGATACTAGGTCGGATGTAGGTATGTTTTAAGTTAGTGTGACCGACGGATGTGATTCACTCTTTAATAATAAGTATGTCAGCTATTTTTATACCTTTATTTATGTCCCAGTGATCCAGTAGTCGAACTCTGAATCAAGAGATCGCAGGTTTGAATACTGACTCACACCAATGACTTAACGAAATTAATTTCGAAAGTTATATGTGATAAATATCGATGACTATAAACTTTGTGCCCGGTATGGCAATAGGTTCGCCACCTTTTCCATTTGGAAGGTAAATATAACGGCGAGTCAAGGCTTAACAGCCATCGCCTACACCTTCGGGTAGAAAAATGCTTGAAATTATGTTATCTATAATATATTTATATCTATAGTCTAAGCATTATTTAATTTGATGATAGACATATTTATAGTACGAACATCATATCATTTTGGTACATATAGATGTACTGTAACTCATCTGTTACTTTTAGACGTACCTAGCTGATACTTTTTGCTGCTAACACTTTTATATATTAAATACAACTTACAATTAAAAATATAATCTTAATTTGTATGAATCTGTATTATTTTTGTCGGAATTATATTCGATAATGAGATGCCAAATGTTTAAAGCAATCTGTCTGCTTGTTTGGTATTGTTTATTAAAAGGAAATAAAAATGTGAAGACGTGCAAGATGTTGATCGCATTCTGTCTGTTTCCGCTACACACAAAGAGTTTCCGCTTGTCTCTGGTCTTTGGAAGCATCCCCTATAACATGCAAATATCGCATAACTCTATTTTTTTTTATTCATTCTCCAATAAATCCACGCGAATTATTGATCGTAGGTATATTTCTGATAAATTACTTTTTAAGAAACTAGGATTATTAAATTTAATTTCGTTACGATTATTAAGAGATATCATATCTATCGAGTATCTGCCCGATATATGGCAAGATAAAAGAGCGGCAAATATTAAAACATGTGACTAAAATTAAAAATTAAAAATAATTTTCTTCAACAGGAAATTTCCACTGTAAAATCAACTTACAGAACTTTGAAGGATTCATGGATCGAGTAATACCTATATTAATACCTATTTCGCAACTATCGACATTTAACCCAGATTCGAAGAAAAATAACGTGGTTTTATCCACAATCAGAACTGTAAGAAAATAATTACCACCCTTTCCCATTTTTTTTATGGGATAGGAGGGCAAACGAGCAGGCGTGTCAACCGATGGTAAGCAACCAACGCCGCCCATGGACACCAGCAACACATATAGTGTTACTGTTGCTTTGCCGACCTTTAAGGGATAGGGGATAGGAAAGGATGGGGAAGGGGGGTGGGCCTCCGGGCACTTCTCTCACCAAACGAAACGTGGAATGAGCCTCTTTACGTCGGCCTTCTGAGAGATCGTGGTATTTCACAGGTCGAGCCGGCCCATTCATGCAGAGAACTGCTTGGCTCTAACACTGTTAGATTAAATTCATTCCCATGGGCTATTTCTGTAGCTAGACGCTATACATGCATAATTTTACGTCTTTTTCTATCCGAAGGTGTAGGCAGTGGCTGTTAAAGCGTCGGCTCGCCGAATTGTTATGTCCCAAATGGTATAATTGGCGGAAACGATTAACATACACCGGACGCAAAGTTTTCAGTCATCGATATGTATGTATTACACATAACTTCCGAAAATAAATCAGAGAAATCATTAGTGTACGCCCGAAATCGATCTCATGACTTCTTAATCAGAAGCAGGGAAATTTACCACTGGACCACTGATAATAATACCGTACCGCAATAACATAAATTAACACATAACATAACATAAATTAACTTCACGCCTTTTGTTACCCGAAGGTGTAGGCAGCGGCTGTTAAGCCTCGTCTCGCCGTTATGTTTAAGTCCCAAATGGAATAGGTGGCGAACCTATTGCCATACCGGGCACAAAGTTTTTCAGTCATCGATATTTATCACACATAACTTCCGAAAACAATTTCGAAAAGTAATTGGTGTGAGCCAGTGTCTGGAATCGAACCCGGACCTCTGGATCAGAAGCCGTGTGCTCGACCACTGCGCCACCGAGACTGATTATAAACAATAAACATAAATTAAAATTGTACCAAAGGTGGCCAGTTCCTGCTAGTCTGTTCATAAAAATTAAAAATGTTTACCTATTCAATAGAGGGCGCTCGCCGCGTGCCATCAATAAGTATGACCCCATAGCAAACACAAATGTAAGAGACACACAATTTATCATAACTACCCCCAATAGTTCTTAATAAAGTTGTTAAAACAACCCCCTATCTTTCACAGGGCGCGGTGTCTTCCGCGCACGTGTCCAAGAAAAAAAAATACAAGCACATCAAAAATTGTACTTGAAGCGATTATAATGATAACTGCTTAGCATAATAATAAAAAAGTGCAATGAAATAACAGGAAGTTCCATGTTTTTATAGCATGTCTTGGTGGTTTGATTCAAGTGCTGTTGCTATGGACGATCACCTGTCTGCGTGATACATTCTACATAATTTTATTTATATTATAAACTGGCTAATGGCCGATTTACTTATCGCTTAAAAAAAAGGTGAATTCATTTTTTAACCGACTTCCAAAAAAAAGAGGAGGTTCTCAATTCGTCTGTATGTTTGATGATATCAAGTAGGTATATATTCCGATAGGCTTATGATTTTTTTACCTGATTACTATAGGAACCGTTAATAAACGGGCGAATAGGGAAATTTCTATAGTTATAGGCAAAATAATATGATTTTGAAAATATCCCGCATCATATGCCGGCCAAAAGCCTCTGTGCGAAAGAAGATAAAAAACTACTTAAGCACAGAGGCTATTGGCGGGAACACTTAAATTTTCACTTGTCATAAAAATCTATGCCTTTATATTCATTAATAACGTTGATATTTCAATACTTTGAACATGCAGAAAAAAATGGCAAGACAAGTTTAGTAAAATTTATAATATTTTCGCTCATAAAAACTGATGTTCAAATTACACATTCAAATGAGCCGTCGCAAAGTTCATTTGACCGCGAAAGCTTCGTGCGCGGACAATGCGGACGACTCGTCGTTAAATCTCCGGTTTCCGCAGAAACTCGCGACAGATTTAAAATAAGAACACACAAAGACATAGAATAACGTGGAGCTGCTGCCATGGAGCTATGCAATCGTAATTTATTTTTAATCAATTCCATGTTCGAAATTTGAATATTCAAAATATGAATTAATACCTAGTAATATTCCAATTTTAAACAGAGAAAAAAAGAATGACGTTCTAATGATATAATACTCTTTGGTTACGTATTAAATGTGATTAAAATTTGTATAGTTCCGATTGATTAAGTGTCGCAATAGCAATTGGTAGTTATTAGATAACAAATAAGAGTGAAGAGCATCTAATACATTTTTAGTCCCGCAGACCCCACTGCAAGTCGATTTCACGTGTTAGCTACGGAGACTGACAATAAGCACGGTTTATGTTGTCCCTGTCACAGAGAGTTCACGGCCCGACTGACTCATAAAACACGACAAAAGACACACCAACAACTATATTGCAATTATTGACTTTGAATTTTGAATAGTAAGGTTTAATTTATATTTATGAGACAGACATGGATTTTTTTTGTATCCACCTATTATTAGTAAACATATATACTAATAATAGGTGGATACAAAAAAAATCCAAAGAAACGATAATTATTGTAAATTAGAAAGTAAAGCCATAGAAAATTGTATGTATTCAAATGTATCACATTTCTTTTCATATTTTCTATTAGGAAAAACAATTATAATTATTTATGTTGGGCCGTGACTGAAAAGGACCAGCCTACTAAGGTTTTAATGTAATCACCGGTTGACTAATCAACCAATCCAATTCTTCTACCAATGCATGTCTAGAGGCTATTTTTCTATAAATATTTCTAATCAAACTTTGAAATTTTTGAAGCCAACCTTAGTTCAAGAACATTATTTTTTACGATTCTAATAGGTATACCCAAACTCTATTAAACATTTTTCACGCTGAGAATATTAAATAATACTAACAAATCTTTATTTTACGATATAAGGTGGTGTAAACTATAAAACAAACAACCTTTCATTCCGGCGGTAACCGCCAAAAGACTTGGCTCCAATATCTTAAATCACTAGAAAAACCAACGATGCCTTTATTCCTTTTTTAAAATTTCGCACACCCTTGACAGAACCACAGATAATTGTCGGGTGTATAGTTAAAAAAAATAGACGGTTAGCGATGTTTTATTTGTTGTTAAACAAGCGAAATAATTTGAAGAGCCCTTAAGTTATGGGGTAGGTAGTCTTATCTCACTTTTTTGTATGGATTTATTTAAGGGTTCTTTCTGAGCTGAATATATTATCTCAAGTTTTATGAACATAAGGTGAATTAATTGTATACCTGATTAACAATCATGTTGTGATATAATGCCTACATAGAGTAGGTTAAGGATAAAATTTAAAAAGAAACCTAAAAAACGTTATTTGTCAATTATCTATTGTAAATACTTTATTTCCATATAATAATAGGCACAGTATTATATACAAAGGTAGCGTTGTTTTCGTTCTTTAAAATTAAATAAGCCTGATAAATCATCAAATGGTTGGTCAGTAGTAGGTACCGTTTAAAATTAGTAAAAATCTGAAAAAATCCTAACCAATAATTAGACATTTATTCATTAAAAAAGAAAGAAACTCCAATTTTAACATTATTCTAATGTAAAAGTTCCAAACTTGTATTTACTTAGATAATCATATATGACACCTTATTAACCGACTGCGCTAAAATGAGAGTTATAATATAGGTGCTATGATTGATCGGCCCTATATCATACGCTTGAGCTAGCGATCTTTTATAAATTACGTTTTTTGATTGGTCTGAATAGAGCTTCATGCAATAGATTAGATAGAGTTCTTAATATATACCTAGATTACGTTTTTTTTATAGTTAGGTTAGGACAGTTCCCACAAGTATTCCCTACCACTAGACTAAAATTTAAAAATAACAATTGCCATAAATTAATCGGAAGTTTAAAAAAATACATGTAAATAGTAGTGATTGGTACATATCTAATATATAACACTATATCCGCGCCTCTCTACCAAACTCTACTCTCCTAATTCGTAAACATCCAAAATAAACTGAAAATCGGACAATTTTAATTGTAACTCACCCGACATCTTCATTTTGTTTATTAATATCAGAATTCAACATTCGCTTAACTTAAAATATTTTGTCCATTATCACTTTGTTGCCGGCGAGAGAATAGCAATTTTCTCTCTTTAGAAATGTCTCACTGTTCTATTTTTGAAAAATTAAACCAATAACACCAATCTACACAACACTTTGACGATCGAAATTTGAAAATAGAAAAAATGTCATTAATTAAATGAAAAAAAAAAAATTCAAATTTGGAATGTTTTCGATCGAATATCGCTTCTTTTTTTGAAAATTCGAAATGAACGTTTAGTGACGTGCGTATGTGGAGTTCCCGCTTATGATTTACGTGTGACAGTTCGGCACGGTTGGTATGTGCGGCGACGGCGGCGCACTGTGCCAGAGTAACGCGAGAGGAAGCGAGACCCAGCTCATCCCTAGAATCCCGAATCACATACCCTCGACCCGGGACACCCCTCGCCTCACCATCTCGCGCCCCGCCTGTGTCTTTGTGTTACACCCCTCTCACTCACACAACTCACCACTTATAATAGAAGGTTACCTCTGAATCATATCCGATATTTTCAGTCTTGTAACTGGAAGATTTTTATGGATAGGTATTTGTTAGATAGACATTGAAAAAAATATTTAGATAGACTTATTTTGAAAACGATCCAACCGATATCATAAAAAGCCTAATTTATTTTTACAATTATAATAGCTACTTACATAGTTATCTATAAATACAATAAGTACCAAGTATGGCAGGTACAAGTAGGTACAAGAAGATCTATCTATTTTAATTTTAATACTTAGAATAAATTAGGAAAACCATTTATCCTTATCTCCAAACATTTTTAAGAAAATGTATCATGTATCACATAATATATTTAATATAATATTAGTAGTAGCTATAACAATTATTAGAAATAACATCATAAAGGTACGTACCTATTACATTATTTCACATCAGGCACGGCCTACAAAACAATGAGCCCCTCAGTTATCGAGTGGGCTTTGTATAACAAATCATTTGTACAACACCTACCATATAAAGTTGATCTATCACATTTCACTCGATCATCTCCAGACTTCACCTGGATTGTACCACCAGAGGGGGTCGGGTGGGGTCAGATTAAACTGGCAGCTGATACCGAGACAAGGCGCCGATTAAGAAAACAAACCTGATTGAATGGCGTACCTACCAGCAATCTTATTCTCTTATCGTCTCGTATTAAATTGTCGGCCACTGTTCTACATGTGTGGTATGAAGTCATGGCTGAATAAAGTAAAAAAAAACAAGAGATTCTTATATAACAATGTATCTGACGTTGCCAGGAGGATAATTATTATTGGAGTAATATTACCTAAATAAGCTTTGGCCTAGTAGGTAGACCTTAAAGCAGAATAGTCACAACTACAGTTTAATTCTTTACAGGTATAATCTAATTAGATCTACGGCCTATTCTCCTAGATTTTTTTAAAATTAGGAAATTATGTTTATATGTTCCTAAAAAAAGGTCAAAGAAATGGTTGCATTAAGCAGGTAGGTACCTAGATATTTTGCGGCTACATTATTCAAATCTATTCTAAAATCAAAGTTCGAATTAACGAACGATTGAAAAAAAAAACAATAATTAAAACAAAACCGAAACGCGTTCGATTTTTAAATGAAACAATTTTCCAGCGCATTTAATAGCGCGTATGAAAATATCGACTGTGGAAAGTGCCAAGCGAGACGGCAGATAACTAGATAACGTTAAAGATCTGTACCGGCGGGCGTGATTGGCCACCGCGCGTGCTGGGCGGGGCATCGGCCGGGATGCACCAATGGGATGAGCCTTATTATCTGCGTCTTTGTCTGTCAGAGTCTGTGATGTGGCAGGTACTTTGGCATCGAGAGCTTCGATATATAAAACATTAGACGTCTAATATAGGTACCTAACTACCTACACATCAAGGCGGGTAACGTTGCCAACAGATTTTTAAAAAGCAATCGACGTTCTAAATTTGAAATTTATAGCATCGTTCATTTGTTTTATAGAATGTTGGTATCCTTGATACCAACAGTGATGCCAAAATAATTTTTATATTTCTCTTTTTTGGGCTGTAACGACACAATATAGGAAAAACTAATAAAATACATGGGTGCAAATGAAATTCAGGTGTAATTTCCTCTTAAGAAGAGGTAGTACTTACTCACCTGTAAGTAGATTATAGGATTATTACTAGGTATCTGATGAATGTACACGTGTAAAAGTTAAGAATTACCGATTTTTAGAACCTATCAATTTACAATATAAGTTTTCAAGATTGTAAAAAAAGACTCTACCTAATTTAAATTATCTATAGGTACCTACCAACTAATTTAACTTATTAATAGCTTAATGTATATTATACATATTATACTTAGATTGAAATTAACAAAAATCTATACATAAGTGGTATGTTTTACGACAAAGGTATCTTGGCATTGGACCCATACCTATTCATGCTATTCCCCTTTGACACTATTAAATGCCTTGAACGTAGGTAAACTAATTTACTCAAAATTCCAGATCCGTATTAAGTAAAAAAAAACTATCCCTATAATTTCAATGAATAACTAGATATGACAATATAGGTATCTACATACATGACACTGGCAGTAAATGCCAAAAGTATTGGTGATGCGCTAGAAACCAAAATAAAAATCTATCTTAGATCTATCTTGGTTTTCTTTTCTTTTCCTTGGAAGCAGTTGAAATGGAGAAAGAAAGTGAACTAGAAGAAGGTCCTAACATCTTCAAAGCCTGTCAGACCGTATTTTTTCGTCAAACTAATTTTTTTACGTAAGTTGGACTGCATTAATTGATACTAAATAGAGTTTTGAATATAAAAAACATGTATTATATTCTCTAATTAAACACGCCACCAATTAGTAAGTAGCTTATTTTATTTTATTATTTAAATAAGTTATTATGGTTTGGTATTCTCACATTGATTCACACCAATGACTTTTCGAAATTAATTTCGTAAATTATGTGTGATAAATATCGATGACTGAAAACTTTGTGCCCGGTAAAGCAATAGGTTCGCCACCTAGGTATTCCATTTGGGACGAAAACATAACGGCGAGACGAGGCTTAACAGCCGCTGCCTACACCTTTGGGTAGAAAAAGGTGTGAAGTTATGTTATGTTATTATGGTTTTCTTTCATTAGCTATCATATTAATAAGCGTTCAATTCACACTTCTATTAAATTCCATATTGAACAAGCAGTACGTGAAGGTGACAACTAGAATCAATTTGCGATAGACACGATGCTCGTAATCGATTCGAATCACATTTCGATATTAATCGATTCTGCGGTTCTTGTTTAATTGATTCCCTGGCAAGCTCCAATCGTAGGTACGAGCGGTAGGCAAATGATTTGTAGATTGTATTCTCTTTTTAAAATTCGAATATAAGTGCTAACATAAATTTGAAGTTGTTGGCAAAACACGTGAAACCAGTGCACATTTTCTTTCAGTAATGACAACCACTGTCAGAAAGATATCTGTCAAAATGTTTTGTAATTTAAAAACACTATTCCTAAAACCAGTGCACCTGCATTTATTTGTAAAATAAAGATCTTATCGTAAAATCGTATCTAGCTATATTGTTAGATAATATCTTAAAGATATGTATCAGAAAAAGGTATTCATTGATTTCACCGATAGGTACGTGATCGTCGGCGCTTGGCATTTTGAGTTTTCTTTTATCAGCTGTGATAAACTGCCTCAGCCAGTGTCCATTCAATTTGAAAGGATAAAACGATAGTTTAAAGTCTCCCTTCTTACACTCTCAACAATAGACCGCTTTTCGGTTGGACGTAATAAGAAAAAAAAGATATGGAAATCTCGCTCTAATAGTATCCAGTAGATATATCGATACTTTTTTAGTTTTTTTTTGGTTCGCTACATCACAGAGACTATAAATCCCATTTAAAATATTGTCTATGCATTAGATAACACGAAGGACGATATTACAGAATTTTATATGCCATCTATATATCACGCTAATACTATTGGGAACAGCGAAGTTATAATAAAAATCAACAAATCCCGCCAAAATTTGTTACTTCGAATTTTAAAAATATGTTCACTTTTATAGGTATAGACTAGTTTCAAAAAACTATTAAAGTGACAGATATGTCCTACTCTCCACGGAATACACAAAGGTTAGTACTAAAGAGTTTCACCAACAAAAAATATCCTACATACATTTTCAAAATGTCCAATTTAAATTGTTCCCGGACAAAAGTGGGGTGGGCTATTTCAATTTTGAGCGGGGCAGACTTACTCGAATCGAAAAGTCCGATAACCATTTTACTTAAGTCGTCTCACGGGACGAATCTAAACGATTTATTGACGCAATAAAAGCATATTAGAATGTGTATAACTATTTGGCATATAAAGCTTAGCTTATAATTATTGCTTTAAGCATTATTGCTTAAGTGGTTATTAAGGAATGTCACAACAAACGCTTACGGTTTCGGCACGCGATCGTCTCGGCCATTACATAACAACTTAGTATTATAAATTAAAACCAAAAATAAATATTATATTAAATTTAATCCATAATAAAATCGTAATCCCAGGTTAATTATATAAAAGTCTGATGTGATAATTATTCCTATTAGTAGTTAAAGTGTGATAATATAATTTTAATCTGCTTATTTAAAAGGTTATGTATTCGTAGTGGTCCAAGGGTTCGATACTCGTTCGAGTACAAATATTTATGACGAGTATGGATTAGGATGGAGTTTGTATGGCGTATAGGCAATTTTTATGTCATCATCATCATCATCATCATGAGCCCAGATTAGTCCACTGCTGAACGTAGGCCTCCTCCTTAGCGCGCCATAACTACCGATCCTGTGCCAGCTGCATCCAGCGAATCCCGGCTGTTTTTATGAGGTCGTCTGTCCATCTAGTGGGGGGACGGCCTACGCTACGCATACCAACCCGTGGTCGCCACTCAAGAACTTTTTTTCCCCAGCGGTCGTCAGTTCTTCGAGTGATGTGGCCCGCCCACCACCACTTCAGCGTGCTAACTTTACAGGCTATGTCAGTTATTCTCGTACGTCTACGGATCTCCGTATTTCGGATCTTATCCCGTAGAGATATACCGAGCATAGCCCTCTCCATAGCACGCTGAGCGACCTTGAGCTTCTTAATACGGCCAGCATTAAGAGACCATGTCTCAGAACCATATGTCATCGCTGGTAACACACACTGGTCATAGACCTTCGATTTAAGGCACTGAGGAATTTCGGACGAGAAGATATGCCTAAGCTTCCCGTACACTGCCCAGCCGAGTTGGATCCGTCGGTTAATCTCTTTCTCGAAGTTCGCTCTACCTAGTTGAATAGTTTGTCCTAGGTAAACATAGTGATCGACAACTTCGAGGATCGTATCTCCAACAGTTACCGGTACTTGAATGACATGGACATTGGACATGACTTTTGTCTTGTCCATATTCATTCGTAGACCCACTTGTTGGGATAACTTGTTAAGATCCTTGAGCATTGCACCCAGATCCTCCAGCGACTCTGCCAAGACCACGATATCATCGGCAAATCGAAGGTGAGTGATGTATTCGCCGTTGATGTTGATGCCTAGCCCGGTCCAATCTAGGAGCTTGAAGACGTCCTCCAATGCAGCGGTGAACAGCTTCGGAGATATAACGTCTCCTTGTCTGACACCTTTCTGCAGTGGAATAGGCTCTGTACTCCCATCTTGGATTCGAACTGACATATTGGCGTTTCTATACAAACACTTCAGCACTTCAATGTATCGATAGTCAATTTGGCACCGCTGAAGAGACTGCAGCACCGCCCAAGTCTCAACGAAATCGAAGGCTTTCTCATAGTCCACAAACGCCAAGCACAGAGGTCGATTATATTCCTCGGTCTTCTCTATTATCTGGCGTAGAGTGTGGATGTGGTCTATGGTACTAAAGCCTCTTCGGAAACCGACTTGTTCGGGAGGCTGGAAGTCGTCGAGATTGCGCGAGAGTTGATTTGTAATGACTCTCGAGAACAGTTTGTAGACATGGCTCAGGAGCGAGATTGGCCTATAGTTTTTTAAACGGGTCCTGTCACCTGTTTAGCATCTTTTTATAGGATAGGCAGGCAAAAAAGCAAGCGTGTCAACTGATGGTAAGCAACTAACGCCGCCTATTGACACTCGTAACACAGATAGTGTTAAAGTGGCGTCGCCCGTCTTTTAAATGGTACAGGGAAGGGGTCAGAAGTGGGTAAGGGGAAGCGGTCGGGCTTCCGTATTTCTTTTCGTCGATATTCGGACAGGCCAAGAAAATGATAGCTGATATTAGAAGGGAAAATCAAACGATATAAATAATTCTGTGTGTAGATACAATAGTACTTAACCTTAATATTTTAATGGTGAGAGGCAGTTTGAAGGTTACCTATAACACGTCATGTCCGGAAGCAAATAAGTTAATAGCTGTTCACCGGTCATGATGGAAGCGGTTTTCGCATGAGTTGGAATTAGTTCGTGACCCGATCTTAATATCTCTGATTTTATGTGTTTTATTTTACTTTTTTCATCACCGGATCACTGAACAATTAATTATAAAAAATATGATTGAATAAGTAAAAGTCAAAGTTAATATGTCACTTTTGTATTTAAAGTGACATAACTTAATATAACTTTACGCCTTTTTATACCCGAAGACATCTGTGGCTGTTAAGCCTTGGCTCGCCGTTATGTTTACGTCCCAACTGGAATGGGTGGCGAACCTAATACCTTACCGGGCACAAAGTTTTCAGTCATCGTCTCGAAATTAATAACGAACAGTCATTAGTGTGAGCCAGGATTCGAATCCGCGACATCTTGATCTAAATCGAGGTGCTCGACCACTGGATCACCGAGACCTATTCTATTACTCTTCATTTTTGGGTAGAAAAAAGGCGTGAAGTCACAGACAGACATCGATTGATCATTAAAGACGAGAAACTTAATAAATAAATCACGTCAAAACATAGGTATAGTATCATTTCAAATTAAATAATCGTAGTGTAATTGACCCCGCTATCAAGCAACAACGTTTGGCTCATCAATCAACTCACCCCACACTTGTTCACTTCTACTTGGGGACAAGTCACAGGATACTTGCGAGTGGATTAATAGCCGGGTATATAGTACACTGTTTAAAGAAATAATTCATTGGTAAGTTGCTCTTACACGCCATGATAAGACAAAGGCAGACGAATTAAGCAGCAAAAAAAAAGGAGACAAAATCGAGTGATTTTGTAACTGCTATTTATCTCATACTAGTTGACCCAGCGAACTTTGTTCCGCAATAAAACTAATAAATTTCTAAATTTTGGATTTATCATCATTCTTTAGTACATCATATAAGGGGACATACAGCGACTTTATTTTATACTATGTAATAACTTCACGTTTTTAAAAACTTATTGGTCTTAGTATCATAGGAAAATTGGTAATCACCCATAACGAGTGCACCAAATTATGACTTAATTGCATAAATGCGTTGGAGCCCAAATATTTACAATTGAAAAGAACCAAACAGAAATCACACATATTGTATGTATATTGTTATTTTCAATGTTTAATAATTGTAAGTGAGAAAAATTTAAAATATTTACAAGTACCCAGCAGTGTAGGCAGAGAGAACAGACCGCCACATGGCACTATTCTTACACACCTAACTCGTTTCTTTGACTTTCATAACGCTTGTCATACACTCTCGTCGATTTTTAAGGCTGCTGTTATCACCTTCAGTCAATATTTTAATAAAATAAATTTCTCGTGACAAACAACGCTTACGCTTTGGACCGTACCTAACAAGTAACAGTGTTATCCTCACTTCAGTTTTAGTAGTCATTACTGAAAATCTCGCTAATGCGTCTTGAGTTGCGGTTACTCCGACGCGAAAGGGAATGGAACGCTTTTATTTATACCATTAAAAGATATAGTTGTTACGTGCAGTAGGCAGATCGTTAGTAACTTTAACTGCTAACAATTTTATCAATTTTTGGTTTGTTTTGTTTTTTAAAGATCTTTTCATGTAACATAACATAAAAACATAACTTCACGCCTTTTGTTACCCGAAGGTGTAGGCAGCGGCTGTTAAGCCTCGTCTCGCCGTTATGTTTACGTCCCAAATGGAATAGGTGGCGAACCTATTGCCATACCGGGCACAAAGTTTTTCAGTCATCGATATTTATCACCTATAACTTCCGAAAACAATTTTGAAAAGTCATTTATGTTTTATGTATCAAAAATGTATTTTTATTGATATTATTTTACTTAAAAACTTTCTTTTAATACTTATATATAATTAATTCTCACGATACATTTCGCCAGTACATTTCGTATTTTTCAAATCCTCAATCCCCTTACTGTTAAGTAAGTACAACTGCGTTGTACACCGCGTTCCACACAATACACTCACGGGACAAATTACACACCGGGCCACCAATTATTGGGCTCCTAACAACAGATATTTTGTATGACAATGATGTATATTTTTTTTCTTTATGTAATACGATACATATACTATATTATGGAGACTTTTACTTAAAATTTATTATTAGTACATATTTTGTTTAAAATGACTTTTCGAAATTAATTTCGAAAATTATGTGTAATAAATATCGATGACTGAAAACTTTGCGGCCGGTATGGCAATGGGTTCGCCACCTATTCCATTTGGGACGTAAATATAACGGCGAGTCGAGGCTTAACAGCCGCTACCTACACCTTCGGCTAGAAAAAGGCGTACAGTTATGTTAATTAGGCAGAAAGAAAAAAGCGCCATAAGGCACGATTCTTACACACCTCACTCGCTTATTTGACTTTCATAATTCTTGTCATACACGCTCGTTTGTTTTTAAGGCTCCTGACATCACCTTCCATAAACACACGTGCAATTTGGTCAAGGAAAATGTTTAGTAACCGTCTTCGACTCCTGCCTCTTTCTGCTTTTGCACTGTATATCTTCATTGCATCAGCCATTTTTTCTACAAGTCCGAATCATTAGAACAAAACTAATATTGTAATTAGACAACCCTTGTGAGCGAAGCAGCAAGCAACAACTAGTATAACCCAGAATAATTTCTTGTCCTATATTCCCTACGATAACATTATAACATAATATAACTTCACGCCTTTTTCTACCTGAAGGTGTACGCAGCGGCTGTTAAGCCTCGTCTCGCCGTTATGTTTACGTCCCAAATGTAATAACGAACCTATTGCCATACCGGGCTCAGAGTTGTCAGTCATCGATATTTACCTCACATAACTTGCGAAAAGAATTCCGAGAAATCATTGGTTGTAAGTCCGTAGTGGAACCACGACTTTTAAATCAGAAGCGAGGTACTCGACCACTGGACCACCGAGATATAACTTAAAAAAAACAGTTATAATACATTGGATATATTGTAATATCTAGGAGCATATTATCAGCGCCATAGATAACAGACGACGCTGGTGACCTTTCCTAATCACATTACCAGAATTGATAATGATCTGAAGTAGCCGAACTTGTTTCCGAATTTCAAGGAAGTATTGACGACATTTTTACATAGAAAGTAAGTCGGCATTATTTAATTGTTCTAAAAGGTATCGTAGATGCAGATAATAGTTACAAAGAAATTGTCAATTTAGTTTAAATGGAATAAAGATGTTCCTGGAATTTATTTTGATTATTAAACTAATTAAATAGGTGTCGATGGTCCAGTGATCAAGCCGAGTGGTTCGGATTCTGAAGTCATAGGATCGATTCCGGGCTCAATCAATCTTCAGGAATGCTTTTCAAAGGTTATACGAGTGTAAATTGTCGATTACTGACAACTTTGTTCTAGGTGTATGGCAATAGTTTCGCCACCTATTCCATTTGGGACGTAAACATAACGGCGAGTCGTGGCATAACTGCCGCTGCCTACACCTTCGGGTAGAAAAAGGCGTGAAGTTATGTTATGTTATGCTTGTTAACCCATCTTCTGGCATAGTCCGGTAAACTGTTATAGAATTAACTTAGTATAACCGGTTAACACCGGCTACATACAATGATAGATAATTATCAAAGTATCCACTTATCGTCAGTAGTCAGAATCGATATCTGAAGGTCATTACAAATAGATCATATCAGTGTGACTTCTTTTAAAGGATAAAACGAAGGAAAAATCGAATTATCGTGTAAAATTTGTACAATTTATTTATGAATAACAATAATTTCGGAAAATTGGAATAAATCTCGATTCTATACTCGATTTGTTTATTCTGCTCTGCTCCTTATATTTCTGTCTGTAGTCTGTGATATTTCTTCGTAAATTAAAGACAATTCTGCGTAAAATAAAGACAAGTTTTCTAAAAGTATCATTAGTTCCATATTATATTAAAGTGTATAGGCAGACTAATCTTCGTACTTACGTAATTTGGACATACATAGTCACTATATTTTTCCTCCTAATGTCCATATTTAAAGGAAATTTATTTATCAATCGCTTCAGGAAAAGATAAGCCCAAATATGAAAACCACATGACAGTCTATGGATTAATAGGCCTCCGGATACCTCTCTAAACGAAGCGTCTCATGAGCTACTTTAGGTCGATATCTTATCTTATATATAACCGTTAAATTGCCCCATTAACATTTAATAGTCTCGGTGGTCCAGTGGTCAAGTACTCCGCTTCGAAATCAAGAAGTCATAGGTTCAAATCCAGGCTCACCACAATGACTTTTAGAAATTCAAATATAGAAAATTCTTAAATATTTAATAATTAATATCGATTACTGACAACTCTGTGCCCGGTGTATGGCCATAGTTTCGCCACTTATTCTATTTGGGACGTAAACATAACGGCGAGACGAGGCTTAACAGCCGATGTCTATAGCTTCGGGTATGAAAAAGGCGTGAAGTTATGTTATGTTATACTGTATAGGCAGGCATATAATTTTAAAATTTCCTCCCAAAATCCAATTCATTCAATATCTGGTATAACCAGTTCGGGTAGAAGCGTTTCAGTGAATGATAATGGGTTTGTCAGGCAGGCGCGAGGCACCCGACTGCGATCTGTCACCGGTGAATGAGTCAAAGGGTTTTTGTAGAGGCGCGAATTAAATCGACCAGCGGGTGGTGATGCGATTGATCGCACCGCTTCTCTATCCCGAACACATCCTGTATATACGTTAATACTTTTTCGAACAGCCTGTATATATGTTTTAATATTTAATGAACACACAGGTAAATCTAGCTTATTTTTAGTGTGCTACTCCAATTTCAGTTTCATGAGGAGCCAACCAAAATGGAAAGAGTAGAATTAAGAATATGAAATGGTAAAACAAGTTCTAATTTTTAAGAAATTGCAACTTGTTAAATGGATAAATATCGAAAATATTAAGAAGAAATAAGAAAAAGAAATTACTCAGGGGTAGATATCCTGACATCTATCCATCCATCCTGACATGTCTGCGTCATCGGTCTATTATACACAGGAATCACCTGGTACGACCAAGGTACGAGTCAAATAGAGACACAACATTTCTTCAAAATCGGTCTAGTCATTTTTACCACTTGGACACACACATTTTACCATTTGGCACATAAGCACAAGTATCATTACTGAATCTATCCAGTATTTACATTTCATCACTTATGATATCTGTCTTACGCCCGAATAATGAACCACCACTCAAATCTGACAATCAATAACTACTTACTGGCTCAAATTTCACGCATTATATCTAATGTCTACTTAAACGCTTAAGTAGCGCTTATATATTTGAGTGGCGGTTCAGTATTCGGGCTTTAAACTGTCAAGTTAACATCAATAATAAAACAAGACTAGATTTAAAAATACTACCCTCAAATACAAAAATTTATATTCAAAAACAATTCTTATAACTTTTAACTGTGTATAGAATCATTAGAAAGACATTTGTCTAACATCATCTGTTATACCCCCAATACGGCTGCCGATCAAATAATTACCTTCCCGATAAATTATTGGTTGGGGAGTCGAGGCATGTCGGGGCACGTCGGGGCACGTCGCTCCTGCCGCGAGCCACAACTGTCGATGTCACCTTAATTTACGACGTTCAATTATAAATTTTATATGTCCTACTGCATCAGATATTCTATTAATCTATTATCCACCTTAAAACATCGCTGATAGAGTCATAATTGGCGTGTCTGATAACCAGGAACGCGAAGTACAAAGTCTTTATAAACAAGTACTAGCAATCTGGCCATGTTCCGCTTAGGTTTACATGAAGTTTCATTTTTTAATTAAAGTAGAAATTCAAAAGTTAGTTTGTTTTCAATCACTCTTCTATGGAGATCATTAAATCTAAGGACTTACAAGGACAAGGAGGGACAAGTAATATCAATGAATATTTTCATTTTAGGGGTACCAAGAGGTATCGTTGGAACCCAATCATAATAACACCACAGTCCATCACTATTTTTTTTTATGAGATAGGAGGGCAAACGAGCTGACGTGTCACCTGATGATAAGCAACCAACGTCGCCCATGGACACCAGCAACACATTGTGTTACTGTTACATTGCCGACCTTTAAGGGATAGGGATAGGGAAGGTTGGGGAAGGGGAGTGGGCCTCCGGGTACCTCTCTCACCGAACGAAACGCGGCATGAGCCACTTTACGTCGATCTTCTGAGAGGTCATGGTATTTCACCGGTCGAGCCGGCCCATTCATGCAGCGAACTGATTGGCTCTACCACTGTTATAACTGTCACTAGACTTCATCTTACCTTGATAGTATCTAGTCTATCAGTCAGTTAGTTTTTCTTCAAAACTGTATATAAATATCACATTTTTATGTTTTACTAGCTAATTTTACGAAATAATTACCGCAATTTTAACTACTTTTGCCACTAAGACCTAATGGCATGTAGAAAGAATAGACAATGTAAGATGGACTAAGCAGATATACAATACAAAAGCGGATAGATGTAGGAGCTGAGGACGGCCCCGACACACTTTCCATAGCCAAAAAGAACGAGTCCTAAAGAAAGGTGATGTCAGGAGTCTTAAAAAATGGACCAGCTTGTATGAGAAGAGTTATAAAGTCAAAGAAGCGAGTGAGGCGTGTAAGAATCTTGCGTTATGCCGCTCTATTCTCTTTGCCCATCTCGCAAGGGACTTGGCATGAAGTTATGTAAGAATGTAAAACCTTACTCGACTAATAGACGGTCTAACACAAAAAGAATTTTTCAAATCGTACCAGTATATCCTTAGATCAGCAAGTACAAACAAACAAACTATTCAACTTCATAATACTTCATTTATAAAACTTTATCAATACTGACCAAACTTTAGTACGGTTTTAATTAATTTTTAAAAACCTAATCTCTACTATGGTTGTCAGCGATTATATTGTAACAAAAATATAATAAAACCCGAAAAGATATAAAAACGTAAAAAATATAAACCTAACAATATTTTTAAAACTCCGATAATAATTAATGGGACACTAATAAGGTTTCTGAGTTACATATCATTATTAATAATAACTGTATACAATAATGATAATATTATCATATTTTTAACAATGTTTTTAACTATACATGTCTAACTTAACTAACAAGCATACTATGACTACCTGATCCGGCGAACTTTGTTTTGCTACAAAAGCAACCGACCCTTTTCTACCCGAAGGTGTAGGCAGCGGCTGTTAAGCCTCGTTTCGCCGTTATGTTTACGTCCCAAATGGAATAGGTGGCGAACCTATTGCCATACCGGGCACAAAGTTTTTAGTCATCGACATTTATCACACATAACTTCCGAAATTAATTTCGAAAAGTCATTGGTGTGAGCCAATGTGAGGATTGGAACCTGCGACCTCTGGATTCAGAAGCGGGGTGCTAAACCACTGAACCACCGAGACTATTAAAGCAGTAAATGAGTAAACGAAACAGTTTTTCTAAAATAAAAATAGCCTAAGTTACTCTTTATTAAATCAGCTACCTGCCAATAAAAATCCCGTCAAAATCGAGCAAGCCATTACTCGGATTAGCAGGAACAAACAGACAGAGTTTTAACAGTGGTAGAGTCTTGCAGTTCGCTACATGAATGGGCCGGCTCGACCGGTGAAATACCATGACGTGGCGCGTTCCGTTCGGTAAAAAAGGTATCCGGTGTTCATGGGCGGGTGAGTAGTTGCTTATCATCTGGTGAAATTGATTATCACTTGCTCGTTTGCCTTCCTGTCCCATAAAAATGCGTTTTTTTTTTTAAATATTACTAACAGACACTCTAAAATTTATTTAATATTAGATATATTTGTATAATACAGTCGGTGTTTCCTCGTTGTTCGAGACCTTTTGACACCAGATATCCACCATCCTGTACGGGCAGTGGTAATGGTTGCTCATGGTAAGCTTATCAACCAGGAATATTGTGGCGAAAATAACAATCGTAATGACCAGATCGATACGATTTTAATTGGCGTCAGTGTTACATTATATATATATATATATAGATGCCTATATAGACTCTACATTGATAGAGTTCAGAGTTTAATATGTAACTTTACGCTAAGTTCATAACGGGGTAGCCAGAGAGAACAGAGCGCCATAAGGCACGATTTTTACACCCGTCACTCGCGTCTTTGATTTTGATTACTCTAAGAGTTAATCTACACTAATATGATATAGAGGAAAGATTTGTATTTTTGTATGTAACGAATAAACTCAAAAAGTACTGGACCGATTTTAATAATTATTTTTTTCTTTAGAAAGCTACATTATCACTGAGTAACATAGGCTATGTGTAATCATCGTCGTCATCGACATTTTGTTTGTACGCGAGTAACGCCGTGAGGCGGGAAGCTACATACAATATAGCGGTACGAAGTTCGCGCGGTCTGTTAGTATTTTATATACGAAATATAGTATTTAAAATAGTCATATCCATGGTCTGGAGGTTGACAGCTCACTCCTGAATCAAGAAGTCTCGAATTTAAATCCTGGCTAAAATATGTTCAACCACCTACTGGCATAACAACCATATACAATTTAGAATAGAAAGGGAGTGTAATGTATGTATCCACGGCGTACGAGAGAAAATAAAGAAGATAACAAGAGTTACTTTTTACTCACAAAATTGGGCCATAAAATAGTTACAATCTCATTCCATTCTTAGGCATGAACAAAATACACCCACTTTGATTAATAAATCATTTCCCGGTCTATACCGTCTCCTACATTATTCCGTCTAAACATTAAATTATCTGCTTAGTCATTCTTTCGCGTCAAATACTTTTCACATGTTACAAATATACGATGCCTTTCTCTAGCGTGATAAATACACTCTCTTAAATGTCTCTCTAGCAACAATAAGTTATGATTAATCTGTCAAAATCTTACTAACGTTTTATTTTATAAA
This sequence comes from Euproctis similis, assembly GCA_905147225.2. Taxonomy (NCBI): domain Eukaryota; kingdom Metazoa; phylum Arthropoda; class Insecta; order Lepidoptera; family Erebidae; genus Euproctis; species Euproctis similis. The sequence continues at coordinate 10,615,537 of LR990122.1, forward strand.
ATAAAAATCACTTGACGAGGGTACTCCATTAATTTCGTTTACAATGTGATAAATAATTAGAGAGGTGTTGTAATACGGGAGGGAGAGGCATCAGCCAGCAGAGATCCCTCTAAAATGTCACTCTCACCCACTGGTTTTGAAGTTTTGACAGCTCACATCCTAATTTCTTTCTGTTAAAGAGCAGGCACCTACCCTTGGCGGTTGCCGATTTCTCAATAAAGAAAATTTTCCCTTTTGTAATGTTTCGAATGCAATTTTTAACGTTTTAGCGAAGTTATTATATTGTTGTATTTATTTTAAATAGATTTTTAGTGTCTTATGTTGATGAAATATGTATTTGAAAATTTGGTTGCTGACTGAGATGAGGCGATAAGCCCTAAGATAAATTATGAAGTTAAATTAAAATATCAACTTATCTATGCCTTTAAAATGAGTGATAATAAATAAATGTAATAAAATAAATAATATTAGACTCTAATATCTAATCTGTAATCTTTTCTTATCAGTAATAACAATGCTTATATGCATCCTCTCGGTGCCCGGTGGTTATGATGGGGTATTGAATAAGCTAATACATAGCTTCGTATATCTTTTAAACAGTAAAAAATAAAATCCACTAAAACTATATATAAATAGCCCATACATCCAAAAGAGTATTAAATTCACCTAAAAATTGAAACATATAAATTATCATAGAATAAAAATCTGGCCAGAAATCATTGAGCCAATTTTTTTTTCATTCGTCCAGTTTTCGACAGGCTAAAGCTTTGAAGCCATACTGCCTTGTCTGTCGTATTTGTTTGGAACTAAATAACTTAAACTAACCTAACACTTTATGCATGATGTTCCAAGGGAGTTTTGACGACAATGTAGAAGAGCACGCTACACACGATATTTATACTATTTTCCACATTTGCATACATATACGAACACTTATTAAATAAAACGCCACGAATATTATCCAATAATATCCATTGAAACACAAATTTTAGAAAATAATAAAAAAGAGATCTTACTACAAAGTTTACACTCAAATAATTGTACCACATTAATAACTCAAACAGATACGGCGAATGCATATTGTTAGCAGTAAATCAAATATTAAAAAAAAAAACAGAGGGCCTCCGTACAGCGGGCGCGGACGTGTGATCTGTGAAAAATTGCTTATTTTTAAATTGCTTTTTTTCTGTTTCGATTAAGCACTGTATCATACGATACTGTGAGGTACACGTGTTGAATATTTACTTTTGATTTTTACTTTTTGATAATAGTCGTGTCTGTCTCTACTATTTGGTAGGTTGTATAGATGTATACAATCACTTGTAAATTTAGAATGATGATATTCAGCATAAAACCTTCCTCAATAAATGGACTATCCAACAAAAAAATAATTCAATTGGAATATAATTGGAATAGTTAAAGTATATTGGAATAGTTTCTCAAATAAGTGCGGTCCAAAAAAACCAACTCTCCAGCTTTATTTATAACACATATACTGAACTGGACTCCTATAAAAATAATATTTGTTTTGATTTTATTTTGCGACATATACACTTTATCTATTCATAAATTAAAATAGTACTAAGTTTTATTCGGCCACTTTTCTGGTAAAAGCGTCACGCCATGTTAAAGAATACGTTACTTAAACTTTGATTTCAGTATTAGTTCCCTAAAGGAAACTTAATGAGATAAAAAAATGAGCTACTGAATTCAAATCACTGTTTTATTCTGTTTATATGTTTATACGACCATGACTTGGAAACTACTGTATCATCTACTTAACTTAAGCACCATTTTACTTCCAAATATAGTTTTCTTGGACCGTAAAATCTATCTAATCAGATCGTAATAAAGTTTTCCCATCTTGATGTATATTGAGAATAGAATAACATAACTTCACGCCATTTTCTACCCGAAGGTGTAGGCAGTGGCTATTAAGCCTCGAAAATCGAAATTTATCACACATAACTTTCAAGATTAATTTCGAAAAGTCATTGGTGTCAACCAGGTTTCGAACCCGTTCATAGATTCAAAAGTAGGCTGCTGGCCCACTGGACCACCATGACTTAAGAGACTAAGACTAATACTTATCGAGAAAAGAATAAAATACTAAAAGTCTGAATTCCACTTGCATAAAACAAAAGGTACTAGTTTTTAAAACACTGAATTCTGTATACAAAGTTAATTGTTTTTCAAGTTGCAAATTGTTTTGCATGCTAACAGAACATTTGAATGTACAAGAAGCCTTATAATTTGCCAGGTAACCATTATTTGTGAACGGGTTAGGCAGTAACTTGTTCACAAATTCGTGTCCATATATCATCAGCTACTCATCAGGTTTTTAATAAAAACAAACGTCTAGTATGTTTATTTATTAACCGTCGTTTTTTTATGGGATATAAGGGCAATCGAACGTGTCACCTGATGGTAAGTGACCAGCGCCACCCATGGACACGTGCAACACATATAGTATTACATTTGCTTTGCTGACCTTTAAGGAAATAGGACGGGAAAGGATGAGGTACGAACGAAACGCGACATGAGCCACTTTACGTCAATATTCTGGTATTTCACTGGTCGAGCAAGCCCATTCATGCAGTGAATTGCTTGGTTCTACCACTGTACGTCGTATAAATTTAAAGGGCTGTTATGAGTTTAACATGTCAAAGTTACTAACAAAATCAAAAAATCTTAGTCTATTAAATAATAGCAGTATATAAGGCACCCTTCAACTTGGACATTATATTTATATATATATATAAAGACATTTATTTGTATGTTCAGCTATTAAATGGTTTTTGAGATTTCTTCATCTGCTTTTAAAATTATAGTAATTATGTACCACGGGGACCACTTCAGACCTCTCAGGTTGCTGTCCAAATATACGTTAGGGTCCGTTACGACTTGTAATAATCAAAACGAATTCTATCGGAATCGTACCCCATATCTATTCTTGGGTACCCCTACTTAGCGAATTTAATTGCACTTCGATTTTACAACTAAACACTTGGTGATAAAACTGAATTTCGTTTGGCAGCAATTGTCGAGTCGTACAAGTCGAGTGTCTACCCAAGAAATCGTCAATAAACAATAGTTTTTGTTAAATTAATGCTTTACATCTTAGTTTTTAAAAATTTCATATATACAGCATGCGTTTAAAAATTAAATGTGGACAGAAAAATGTGTAAGATTGTTATAAATTCACAAATTTTGATCATTTTATTAGTACCATATCTTTATTCACTCTAAATATTATTGTGAGACGTATTTGAATTATCGATGTCTGTAGTATTTGCTACATATTTATTCCATACGGGACGAAATAATTTGGAAATTCGAGTGATACATAACAGACACTGCCAAAATTTTTAGGTAAAAAAAGTCGTGACACTACAAAAATATCCCACTCGTATGCAATGAATTTAAAAATTCCTATAATCATATATTAAAAATAAAACAGCCTGTGTACCAGAGAAAACAAAGAATCTCTTCATACTGCCTCCCCTCAAAATGAGAGATGTATGGACACAGAACTCCCAGCATCGAGCGGAGTTGATTCTTTGCAACCCCAGAATGATTGTACTACAATGCATCTGATAACTTTTCTGTACATTTTATTTGAATTTCTCTAATAATATTAAAAAAATAAAATCTAGAATAATTAAATTTAATAATTTCAATAATTACAGGTCTCCTTTTTTATAAAAAAAAAACACTTCACGCCTTTTTCTACGCAAAGGTGTAGGTGGCGGCTGTTAATCCTCGACTAGCCGAATCGTTACGCTGTCTATCCATTTATATGCTTATATCTTTGAAACTACGCATCGGATTTTAATGGTTTTTTTTTAATAGATAGAGGGGTCAGCGGGATGGTTTTTATTTATAATTCATGTACTAAGCAGTAAAGAAGAGATTATAGATCTGAAATTTATTTATTTATTACTTTGATACAGAACAAAGTTCGCCGGGTCAGCTAGTAAATTATAATAAACGAAAATAAACTCGAGAAAATATTTTAGCTGAGAAATGAAAAAAAATGTGATCATATCTCGAAAAGTTCATTCATTACCTATTTGAATATAATTATAAGTACATAAATATGTAAGTATAACATAGAACTAGGCCACTCGTACTTATGTGGCCTAGTTCTGACTCAATGTCTATGTGAACCAAACCCACAGCTATAAAACAAACTATTTAAATATTTAAAGGTCATAAGCGATTACTGCGCATTTAGACACTTTTTTTTCATGGGCATATTCATCCCTTCTTACAACTACTACTGAAGAGCTCTGGAAAACCCTTGAAAAGGAGCTCAACGCATAATCCTGGGGAAAGTCGAAGGAATTTCTTCTGAACACGTAATGTACCTGATCATTTTGATTTCAGCTGAATGGGCTGGTGAAATACCACGATCTCTCAGAATATCGGCGTAAAGTGACTCATAGCGCGTTTCGCCCGGTGAGAGGGACATCCGGATTGTATTTGTATTGCAGATGTCCATGAGTAGCATTAGTAGCTTACCATCAGGTGACACATTTGCTCATTTGCTGTCGTATCCCATACAAAAAAAAATCGATGATTCAAAAATATCGATGACTAACGACTTTGAGCCCGGTGTTTCGCTATAGGTTCGTCACCTATTCCATTTACGATGATATTTTTACAAATATAAATAAAAATCGGCGTGCAAAGGTCACACAAAGAAACGAGACCCTCACTCCTTATTTTATCAATTGTCAAAAAAATTACTAAAAAGCAATCTTTACCCCGTTTGGTAATTTTTTTTCATCGTTGTGTGATATTTCGCACGGTTCGTTATGACAATAGGGTTGTCACGTCGTTATTTGAATGCGATTAATTTTAGTTTTTTGAAAACCCTTTAATCGTAACCCATCATAACCATCTCCGAAAGGGTTCATGTCTTGTCTTCATCAGCACGTCAAGGGTCGATCTTTTTATCTTGACCTTTTCACTGAAGAGTAAGGGTTATTTTTTCTTTTCAAGAAATGTGTGAATCTCGTTCCATTCAATCAACGACAATTGTTACATTAGATAAACTTATTATATTTGAATTATAGGTAATATTGTGTTATCTATTTTCAGAAATTGAGTAGAAAAATCACGTTAGCAAAACTAGCTGTTGATAAATTGAAACGGCAAATATTGCATTTTTGCAACTGCCAATATTACATTTTTTTTTAGTTACCTACAATTTGCTCAATGTATATTGGTAGATACAAGCAGTTGGCTGCATGAATGGGCCGGTTCGACCGGTTTAATACCACATCCTCTCAGAATAACGACGTAAACTGACTCATGCTACCATTAAATCGGGAGAGAGGTATCCGGAGGCCCCACTTCCTTGCCCTCTTTTCACTTCACAATCACTTACCACGAGTTGACCCACGCAATCATTTGTCCCCATACCAAAAAAAAGGGTTTATTTTTTTGTAATTTTACGCCTCTAATGCCAAGAAAATATAGGCAACTGATCCTAAACGTGGATTAATTCTACATGAGAAAGCGTCATAATTATCCGAATACAAGTCCTCAAGCCATCCATTCAGCCAAGAAATATATTTATCGAGTCAAGAATCGAATTATTACATCGCCACCATTGTTACAACCCTTCATTACATGACTTATGTCATTCAAATGATAATCAGCAAAAGGATTTGTGTGGAATTATTCACATGACTTCCTCAACTATAGAGATACGCCCTGTGGCTACAACTTATATTCAAAACTCCGTCAGTTCATATTGAACTTTATTTGTATCTAAATTAAAAGTCATTTTTGAATGAGTACGTTCAAGGTGAGTTCTGAATGGCAAACAAGAACACCTATGGGCCTCAGCAGGTGACTTTAGAATTGTCCATGTCATTTACGAAGTCAAAATGTTTAAATGGAGATGGAGAATGACAATAAGTAGAGCAAATCTATAAGATATTTTTAAGAGCTTGGATACCGAGGCAACAGTCAAAAGGGGACCGAAACTCTTGAACACTTTTTATGGTACAGTTTTTATGGTGTTTATTAGACAGAATTATTTTCAGTTTTTATTTGAACTTATATTTCTTGATTAAATGTAGTTATGCAATCATACTTCTGATTAAGAGGTCCATAGTTCAAATAAGTTTCTTTTTTATAAATGAGTCCCAAAGTTGTAGATAGCTTCATAGAGTAGAATCTCTGCCAGATCTTCATTTTATCAATTTTGCTTCACATCCGTATCCATATTTAGACTTAAGATTCTAAAATTTATTGTTTACCTACATTTGAAATCAGAAATATATAAAAATAAATATTCAACTTTTAAAGCGTCAACAAGATTGGGAAAACGAAGATTTTTAAGAATAGTTCAGATGAAGCTCAAATTCATTTTGCCTTGTATATTGGGCATGCTTAAGATATAAACGACACACATACGGTTTACTCATAAAACATAACAGTTCTTTTACTACAGCCGGTTAACACTACAAGATATTGTTACAAAGGTAGTAAATACTTGAAGTAGCCAGACGTAGCGTATCACTACACACCTACAGCGCTACGGCGTAGACCTCGTAGACACAGATCGATCCTGCGGCTACAATTGACAAAGTTTTTCAAGATGGCGCGAGGGGATCTGGGGGGCGTATGGGCGAAGGGGAGATGCTCATATTTTTTACTGTCGGCCCGGGGTGAGCAGTCGAGCCGATCGCAACACCGCTCTCCACTCACTTGGCCTCTTAAAAAACCTCTCCTGGCCTCTCTTCCTATGAGGGATGTTTCTGAGAAATACATAAGCTTATTCTACATGCGTTTATTTAGTTTTATGTTTTTAAATCTGTAAACCGTCAATCGGAGCCGGTGTTACTTTCATAGCGATGGGAGATAGGAATTTCAATTTAAAAATTGTTGAAAATTGATTCTTTGAATGCACAATAAAAGGAACTTAACATACATAACTTCACGCCTTCCTCTACCCGAAGGAGTAGGCAGCGTATATTAAGCGTCGATTCACCGCTATGTTTACGTCCCAAATGGAATAGGTGGCGAACCCATTGCCATACCGGGCACAAAGTTTTTAGTCATCGATATTTATCACACATAAAAGTCATTGGTGTGTGCCAGGATTCGAATCCGCAAACATTGGATTGGATTTACCACTGAAACACCGAGACAATATAAAAGGAACTTATTTGAATTTAAAATCTATTATAAAACTAATGTGTGTTTTTAATAATTATGTTGGTTTAGGTGATTTAATTTCATGTACTGCAAATACCAAGCTTGACGAGTCGTCTAGTTAATCAAGAAAATACGAGCACAAACAATTGTATTATTAAAAAGGATATCTTTATTTATTTTCGCGTATTTTTTATATATAATGAGATAATATTTGTTGTCCAGTTTCAATACAAATAATAAACTTTAGTTGCTTATAAGCGAGATGGCGCTGTACGCATTACCTTCAAAACATTTCTTATTTTTTGGCCCCTATTATATGTTTTCTTATTCTCTGTTTAGTTTTTGTTTGTCTTTTCTTTAACAATGTAACTACCATCGTAGTTATATTGTAAAACATAACTTATCTAATATACAAACAGTGTTGGCTAATCAAAATTGTACTACAATACCGGGTTAGTAAACAGTGAGTTGATGAACTCCAGTATCTGCGGGTAATGTGAGCCAAGCTATACAAACACACCGACCGGGTATTGTTGGATACACTCTAAACGAATATAGGAGTAACTGAACACGATATAGATTCTAACTGGAACGGACATGTTCCTTATTAGACAACAACTAAATCTTGTTCTTTTCAAATGGCAGAAGTTAAAAAAACAAAACATTCATTGATAACTCAATAACTTATATAGATTTTCATGTATTTTCTATTTCATAAATATACTCTTTCGCTGTAGCTAATTATTGAAAGAATGAAATAAATTTATTTCTCTAGATCTATAATAATATCTTGGACATAAATCACACAGCGCCCTCTAGTTTCAAATTAAGCAACTAAATGCTTGTGCTATGGATACTAGTTAACGGATAATAATACATAAATACTTTTCTTATGTAAATACATACACATAATACAAAGAAAAACACCCAGATGCCATACAAACATTCATGCTTGTGAAAAATATTTGTACTCGGGTGGGAATCGAACCTGCCAACCTCGATTCTGCAGTCGGTAGCTTAACCAATGCACCACGAGGCTCGTCTATATGATTAATATACCTTCCTGTTTGAAAATTACATTCACCATAGAATGTAAAAAGGTAACGGTTACGAAACCTCTTTTCTGCCACATACATCCTAATTATCCATGATCAAAAAATTCTAGAAGTGTCAAACAAAAGCGTACAACAAGACTATACCTATATATCATAAAATACAATTACCCCATATTACCCAGATATCAGTACACAGGCAATGTACACAAACCCTGCTGCGCTGTGCTAGAAATTAATTTCATATAGCCTCCGGGAGGAACACCCCCTCAGACCTCGCCGTCACCCCCCTATTGACCCCATCCCCACCCACATGCGGTACAGACACGTGCAAGCCAGGATAACCGTGTTCCACCACCTCGCCAAACAGCTCGAGGACATTTTGATTAATATCGGATTGAGTGAGTTAAATTTATTTGGATGAGATAAAAATTACAGTGTTAAGTGTAAATATTGGGGGAGTGTAGTTGTGGTTGCAGAATAATAAATTGTTTTTTCACGTCGGTTAAATATCCCACTTCTGATTGAGACTAATAATTTTTGTAATTACTTCTCACAGTGGTGGAGCCACTCAGAATATCGACGTAAAGTGACTCATATCGCGTTTCGTTCGATGGTAGAGGTATTGTGAAACTATCTTTGTTGCAGATTGGCCATAGATGGCGTTAGTTGCTTACCATCAGAAGACTAGCTTGGTCATTTGCCCACCTATTCCGTAAACAAAGTATTTGATCTTAGGGGCCGTTCAAGTATTGCGTAAGCACTACAGAGGTGGGACTTTGCTTATTTTTAATACATGGGGGTAGGGGGGGTCCAGATGATGATTACGTCATCAGTGGCTATTCAATTTTACAAAAAAAACCTTAGACCAATGGTGGAGATGTTCTTTTGAAAATTTTTTTTTTTGAAAAAATTATGTGTAATTATGGGGGGAGGGGGTAAGAGCTTTCTTACTTTTGCTGGCAATGGGGATAGGGTGTAAATAATTGTATTAAATCTGCTTACGTAATACTTGAACGGCATCTTATATGATATCTCACTCAGGTAGCTACTAAATATGACCGCAAAATCAGCGTAATAAATCATTATTGCCTGTGCCTACACCTTCGACTATTAATGCCGTGAATTTAAATTTATAAAATGTTCAATAGACACTTGTTAAATGAGTAACAGATCTCTTCTCCTATCGGCCAACGGTAGTACCATGTGACGACAAAAAAGGGGTTTTAAAACAATAAAATAGAACAAAGGCAGTACACAATGGGCACAGTTTAATGTAAGAGTTTTGTACGCATTATGTTTGTACATGAGAAGAACCGGATCTCCATTATAGATTCATTCATATTGAACCACTTTTAAATCATTATTATAGTTATTACTGGTGGAAATATTAAATAAGGGTTGTTGTTGTGCAGTTCTAAATATATATACAAATGTGTGTATCTTCACGCTATCAATAGATCGCTATCAATAGTATAGGCAGCGATAATTTGCTTAAACATACCAATACAGTTAACTATCTTCAAAGAATATATACTCTTTAAATATCACGTAGTTTTATTATATACATGCGTGATACTGTAGGCAGCGATTAACATAACATAACTTCACGCCTTTTTCTACCCGAAGGTGTAGGCAGTGGTTCTTAAGCCTCGACTCGCCGTTATGTTTACGTCCCAAATAGAATAGGTGGCGAACCTATTGCCATAATGAGCGCAAAGTTATTTTTAGTCATCGATATTTATAACACATAACATAATTTCACGCCTTTTTCTACCCGAAGGTGTAGGCAGTGGTTGTTAAGCCTCGACTCGCCGTTATGTTTACGTCCCAAATAGAAGAGGTAACGAACCTAATGCCATAACGGGCGCAGTTTTTTTTTAGTCATCGATATTTATCACACATAACATAACTTCAGGCCTTTTCCTACCCGAAGGTGTAGGCAGTGGCTGTTAAACCTCGACTCGCTGTTATGTTTACGTCCCAAATGGAATAGGTGGCAAACCTTATACCGGGTACAAAGTTTTTTTTAGTCATCGATATTTATAACACACAACTTTTGAAATTAATTTCGAAAAGTCATTGGTGTGAGCCAGTACTCGAACCCACGACCTCTGGATTCATAAACCGTGTGCTCGACCACTAGACCACCGAGACTATTTAGCATGCTCTAGGCAGCGATTAGTGTTACATTTTCTATTGGATATTTTATGTATTTTAATGAATAACTGATTGTGAAAATAAATAATAAAAACGCGTAATTTAAAGATAAGACAAAATATTGAACGCAAAATGGGGAAAAAAATACCAAACGTGTCACAAGAAATATATACGCGGAAAGATAAGCGAACATTCTTATTCATCCAAATTTTCACGCATTAAAAATGAGTACGTATTTGTTAACCGTTAAGAATACGCCATAGCTAATATTATTTATCACATAGCACATTGTAATATAGACCTTAAGGCTGTATATATAAAGATAAATTTTGTATACATCTGGTATGAGCCAGTGATAGTATTTGTACTTAGTATTTGTACTACTGATATCTAAATATGCGGACCCCATTAAAACAGAAATAGGCATCCAATCGGTGTTCACAAGCTTGAGTGCATTTTAACCGGTTATAAAATGTACATATACATACATAACTTCACGCCAAGTCCATTGCGATGTGGGTAGAGAGAGCAGAACGAAATTAGGCACAATTTTAAATGCTATGTTAGTGCTCCAGTGGTCGAGCACCTCGTTTCTGAATCAAGAGGTCGCGGGTTCAAATCCTGGCTCACGCCACTGACGTTTCGAAATTAATTTCGAAAGTTATGTGTGATACATGTCGATAACTGAAAAACTTTGTGCCCGGTATGCCAATAGGTTCGCCACCCATTCCATTTTGGGACATAAACATAACGGCGAGTCGAGGCTTAACAGCCACTGCCTACACCTTCGAGTAGAAAAAGGCGTGAAGTTATATTATGTCAATTATGTGTGGTGATTCAGGTCTGCAGGTATTGTTCTGAATAATTATTGATATTTTTATCTGATATAAATAATTTTATGTTCACGAATAACATAGTTTTGATTTGATATTGTATAATATACAAATACATACATACATAACTTCACGCCAAACCCCTTGCGGAGTAGGCAGAGAGAACCGATAACATATATCATACAAATATATTATTATGTAATTAAATCTGCATATTTACAGGTGTGCCATAAAATCAATTACATTATTATTTTTTTAAGTTTGAAGGAAGATGAGATAATAATTCAAGTGTTTTTCATACCTATACTAACTTTAAAAAAAAAATTCATTCTTTAAAACCTGAAATAACTAATCTTAATTCATAAGGCTTCGTCATGATTAGGCTTATAATTCGTATTGTATATTTACTGTCTTTTCTTTTCGCCAAATGCCTTGCATGCCAGGCAGACAGAACTGAAAAACGCTAAAAATACTTATACTTACACACCTCACTCGCTTCTTTGACTTTCATAACTCTTGCCGTACAAGCTCATCGGTTTTTAAGGCTGCTGACATTCTTCGGAAAAGATACCATTAATTTGGTCATAGAAAGAGTGTGTTGGTCGTCATAGACTCCTACATACTTCCGCTTTGGCATTGTATATCTTCTTATTCAATCTTGTAGAATCCATTCATTTCTCATGGCTTAACCACCGAAGCTTACTCTTCCTTACTTAAACACCGAAAATTTACATTTGACGTGAATTTTGTATTCATTAAAAGTGCAGTATATTTATAATTTAACAGCAACAAAACAAACAGGAAAAACTTCTAAAAACCATATTTTTATATTCAATATCGATTGTAGATTATGTCCGACAAGGATTCTAAAAAAATAATATTCAACATACAGTTTTGACTTTTCTAAGATTTTATTATAAAAGTTTAGTATGTAGAGATTATTTGTTCGTCATTTTTCCGCATGACTATATTGAAGGGGTCCCCCCTAAACGAAACACTCATCCACCATCCACCCATCGAATTGACAAAATAGGTACGCCTATATAAGCCCGCCAAAACGATAGAAATATCCACAAAAGGCTGAAGGCACTCCACAGCACTCCACCTTAAACGCTTTAACTATATTCACAACCCCATGCTTCAGGATTGCTCACACCACTTGTCTCCAAAATACCGTGAATGTTTATAGAATTTTGTGCTCAAACTGTATGGGGTGGAAGAGTTAGCTTCGTATGCCAGGGTCGAGATAATGATGGCACTTCAGCCGACGGGTTTTATGATATTTGCTTCTAATTGGTGGTGTTCCTCGTCTAAAACTGTTGCACGCGACACCCCCTATATACTATTTGGAGAAGAAATATACCTATTTTTTTGTATATAAATCAAAGTAAAAAAAATATTATTTTTTTTTGTAATAGGCTGTTGCTAAGTTTTACAGTACAAGTAAATATAAATATAATAATTTAAACCATGTTCATTTTAATTCTTTAGTTTCTCTATAGCTAGAGAAATCTAAAAGTCTCGGCGGTATAGTGGCTTTTCCGTACTAGTAGCTTCGTACTAGTAGATTAATAAGTCTCGAGTTTGAATTATGTATAAATATTGATGAGTCACAGATTTGTATAGGAAATATTGAAATGCCTAGAAAATAACTATTGCAATAAGACCGGAATAAATTACGCATTACCTCTACCTGCCCTATTTAGGATTAAAAGCATGAAGATACATAGAATAAACACAGGATATTCCACAAAAAAGTAAGTAGAAGGCTTCGAAATGAAATAGAAAGAAAAATGACAGATTGAAGTCAATGTCTACCCACCAAAGTGAAGCGTGGTTATCTAACTAACTATTTGATTGGATAAATATACAATAGAATCTGTATATAATTATGTATATACAACAAAAATAATTTTTAATCACTAATCACGTTACACATCTAATTAAATCAAACTTCCCCTCATTCCAAATGACTTAATTTTGGGTTTTTATATTTTTTTATGATTTTTTTAATGACAGATACTTATCGCTGTAAAAGCAATAGATACAGAAGCCGAATTACCGTGACTGTACGATTACTTTTATCTCGTTTAACGATAATAGATAAAACATTATATGACAAATACTAGTTTTATGAATTCAGTCACAAAACGATAAGAATCATAAGTACAACGTATTAAAATTATTTAATACTAGCTGACCCGGCGAACTTTATTTCGCCTCGGAAGTAATAAATAAAAGAATTTTTCTAAAAAAAATAGACTAAGATACTCCTCAAAATGTAATAGAAATCAGTTATTACAATATTACAAACGGACTCTTCAATTTTATTTATATGTATAGATTTTACGCTTACATAAATACAATATATATATTTAAAATCCAGGTGTTTGTTAATACGACATCGGCATGTTTTAATTAGTTACCGCGACGAATTCAAACCCGCGTGTATATGCCGGAGTGCTGCCCTCGTAAACCAACCAAGCGAATGAACCAAGGAGGAGCTTATTAGCGTCAAGATAGAAACCTTTGTTGTATATATAGTGATGTCCAGCGACATTATATTTTAAGAAGAAAAAAATTCTAAATTTAAATATGTTCTATTCGAGAACAAACCTCTTTGAAAGAAAAAAAAAATACAAACGTGTCTTATTTTTTATAGTTTAAATAACGAACATTTTATAAAGAAAAAGATTTTGCAATGTTTTATTCTATTTCGTTTCATATAAGTATTGAGAATGAGATTTTTTGAAGTACGGGTGCAATATTCAATAAAGTAAAACTCAATGTTTTTTTATCAAACCTGTTCAATACAAATACAATTTAAAATACTAATTAATCGTGTTATCAATCAATCAAACAATCTCAATTGTAATTGTATTATTTAAACAAGATTTTCTATTGGAATCTTAGTACTATGTGCCGTCATTATATTATCCTGTTGCAAACCTATTTCAATATTATTATGTCTATTATAATTTAATTATTTTTTTTACTTTGACGAAGTAAACATAACCAAATGTTTTATCATAGTCTTATGTTCTATCAAATAGTATATTATTTTCAACAGCATCCATTACTCCTCATCACTGCAAAGGTAGTTTGTTCTAAAATTATAAACAAATAAATGGGTCTTATTCTGCAAAATATTAAATTTGTCATACATATTTATCGCGAAATTTTGACGTTTCTCATCATAAGAAAGTAACTTGTATCGGAAGTAACATAAACAATATTTTATTTCCCGAAAAAAAAATGTTACCCACCCCTGAAATCGTATGAATATAGAGGTGGGACTAAAAACATTTTAATAAAGTGAAACTTTAGTATATACCTTGTCCCGTTTTTTTATTCTAATTAATATATTATTTTAAACTTAATTAAATTTCTCTTGCACATGGCAACACTAGACAGAAGCCGGTTTATCGGTTCGCAGGCGTGCCTCGGGGCGCATTCCGATAGTGGCGACCGCGGCTTTACGATCTCGCTATTAACGACACACGATTACGACCGGGAACAGAATCGATTCCCGGCGATATTTTATTATACCGACTTATATGACAAGTATTTGTTAGTCGTATATCTGCAACGCTTGTTAGAGCAAACGATACACAAGTATATTTGGAAATCATAAAGTGTCACGGCATAAATTGAAAACGACCGACTCCTCAAATAAAAAGTATAAGCAAGCCGCCGCTTACATTAACAATAGCAAAAGAATTGCAGTTGCACGAAGAGAAGTGAAAATGGAGGGAAAACGGTGGGAGTCCAGATATAATATATTCATAATATTCTTAATATGTATCCATAATATTCATAATATAATATATCCCTAATCCATATATAATCCCGATAGAAACCTAAGAAGAAGAACCTAGAAAACCAAGAAGGACCTCACCGAAAGAGACATAGCATGATCCACTTTACGTCAATTTTCTGAGAAGTCGTCTAATATAAACCCAATTCAGTTATCAATAAAGTTGTATGTGTTATGAGTCCGACTCCATGATGGATCTAGTGGCCAAGGGTACCACCACCTGCTGCGTAGAAGTGGCGTACTTTACGTCTCGATATACAGGATAAATTCTAGTCCCAAATGCCGAATAGGTGACGTAACCGACATAACGACTTTTTTGCAATCAAGAACATTCGTCACACATGACTTTTCGAAGTCATTCGTTAATCTAAAACGATTAAGTCGTTTATCAATAAATTCGTTACATTTTGTCGTATTTTTTTATCAAAATTATGATAATATATAAAACAATACCTATTCGATTAATAATTTATATCTATTCTTAGCAATATCGCTAATATTTTTATAAGTATGAGGTAGATAAAACGGCAATGAAACGTGACTGATAGCACTGGCCCATTATAGTCTTAGAATATTACGTAGAAACTATATTTCTTTTACATATATAAGGTAGGCGGGTTCGATTCTCACCAAAGCCAGACATTTAAGATGAGGTGAGAAAATTTTACGTTATAAGTACGATAAAAATACCTATCAATCAACACATGAGTTAGTTGCTTACTTTGTAAGCTAGATGGCACTGTACCTAAATACCTACATGTCGCTGCCAAAAGATATGGATTGGGAATATCTAATAAAAGTTTTATATGTACACTGACATTACTACTAAATTGTTATTTATTTTGCAACATATCTATACATATTGTTTATTAAAATTGCACAATTCTAGAAAACTCTGATGATATATTCAAAATAAATCCAGTATATATCGTAACATTATCGATATTTGATATCGATAAAACGATGATTGGTTATACTTTCTGAATATCATGACATATACTATCAACACGTACGCATATACGTAAATCTTTAATGCCCCAAAGGTGTGTAGACGACGGAAAATTGTTTTAAAAAAAAAAACAAATATTGTAAATTAATAGGTTTAGAAAAATCGGTCATCGCTGTGACGAAACATGTGTTTCAAGAAATTGGCAAAATACGAAAGCACTCAATAAAACACTTAGAACCTTAACCTTAGAACACGTAGGGTTTGCACACGGCGTATATATGATACCTATCTCAAGAACATTATCACTTATCTCTTCCCGTGGATAAGAGGCAAGTAAGAGAATTGATTTGTGGCGACTCCACTCTTGTATAACAAGAGACATCAACAATCGACACATCAATAGCTTACTGATTCAGCAGTTCGTCTTCCAGTTCATTAACCCTAAGTTCAAATCCTAAATTTAGTTCTTCAACAATAATTATATCCGATTCATGGTGATAGGTTTTAGGACTAAACGTGATTTTTGACATTTAACATGATTGTCGCTGCTGACTTATTCGTATATTAAAGGGGTGAGAGGCTACAGTTACAGCCTAAATACTGGGAATATACATTTTGATCCATGTATACATTGTGATATTTTTGACAAATACCGGGCTTAAAATCGTTTGTAAAGTATTAGAGTTCCTCAGAAAATTCACGTTTATACTAATAATACTAATCTGTAAGAGAAATATTAATAGATTCAGCAGATTTTTTTCTACTTTTCTACTTATTGCAGACAATTTCTCAATTTGTATGTTGGAAATACTCTGAAGAAAGAAAGAGAGAAAACACAAAACTCTACCTTATCAATGAACATCAGAAATGCGGTACAGAAATATGCTTTTGCACACGACTTATAAACTCTGAAAATTATATAGTTTTTAATATCCTGATATTGGTATTGATATGGTGAGTATTCTGTGGGAATATTGTGGTTATTGATGGAAAGAGTTAAAAATATCTATAACTTTACGTAATATTTAAATACCTAAATAAATAAGATTTCACTAAATCCTTCTGCTATCTATACAATGACGCCTTTTTCTACCCGAAGTTATAGACAGCGGCTGTTAAGCCTCGGCCCACCGTTATTAGTTTACGTCCCAAATGGAATAAGTGACGAACCAATTGCAATACACCTGGCACAAAATTTTCAGTCATAATTCACACCTAACGAATTTCCGAAAAGTCATTGGCCTTGTGAGCCGGAATTCGAAACTACAACTTTTATGGTTCAGAAGAAGGTTGCTCGAGCACTTGACCACCGGTTTTATTATTAATTTATTTCAATCATTAATTTGTTATTGTTAATTATATATCAAAACTTACCATACGCACTCCGTGGCGATTAATTAATCCTCCCACTTTAGAACGAGTTTTTTTTAACCACACCAACAGAACAAATTCACAGATTGTACAATTCTTTGATAAGACCGTACGTAATAGACAGGTATTGACACCGGTGTCACCGATCATCACTAAACATAAAATAAAAACCTTCACAGACGGATATCCATAGATAACACACACTATAATACAGATTAGACAAGTGTGCGATCATATATTGATAAAAAGAATACATCGTCCCTTTCGTAATCGATGTTATATACAATTGAAAAGATATTCGGATGATAAATGAAATATATAATGAACTTAGTCGGAGAAACGGTCGCTTTGTCGATATCTTTCTTTTACAATGATTTTTTTTTCTTTGAGCATGCTTTAAGCTTTGCCTTTAGAATAATTTCTGTAGAACTCGAGATCTATAAAGATCTTTTTTTAACTGAGTTTTACGATGACGTGGGTGAAAAACGAACCGACACCACTGCCACACCTAGATCAGAAGTACTCGTAAGTATTTAGCGTCCGAGCTGATAACATTCTTAATTATAATATATATTTATCTCTAAGATTTTCGCGAATCACATTCATGACATTAAAACAAACTTTAGGATTATATAGCGTTTATTTATTACCAATTTTATTAATTTCCCCGACGTTTCGAACTCTTTACAGAGATCATTTTCTCTTCTCTTCGCGTAGAGATCATTTTCTCTGTAAAGAGTTCGAAACGTCGGGGAAATTAATAAAATTGGTTATAAATAAACGCGATATAATCCTAAAGTTTGGTTTAATGTCATGAATTATAATATAGTAGAATTTATAATATAACATAATTTAACGCCTTCTTCTACCCGAAGATGTAGGCAGTGGCTGTTAAGCCTCGACTCGCCGTTATGTCTATGTCCCAAATGGAATAGGTGGCGAATTATTTCCATAGCGGGCACAAAGTTTTCAGTCATCGATATTAATCATACATAACTTTCGAAAAGTCATTGGTGTGTGCCAGAATTCGAACTCGCGACTACTGGATTCAGTAGCCGTGTGCTCGAACACTGGACCATCGAGACTTTATAATTTAGTGAGAATTTTCACTTTATTAATATATTTTGTTAATATTTATAATTTAGACACACATTCTATGTCCAAATAGAACGTGTTCTCGAGGAAAGTGATGTTAGGAGCCTCAAAAATGGTGAAAAAGACATTCTACTAACGTGTGTCCTCGACTCCTACATCCCTCCGCTTTTGCATTGTATATCTGCTTACTCAGTCTTGCATCGTCAATTCTTGCTACATGTTCAAACCATCGGAGCGTGGCTTTTCTTACATTAACACCGACACTCTCTTTCAATCCCACTTCCTTTGTTACAACCTTGTTTTCGACGCGCTGCCTACGACTTCAAATAAAAAAGGCGTGGATTTATAAAAAAAATAGCGTTACGTATTGAACTCGTGATGTGTGCAAAACAATCCTGAGCGATTAATTAAATGATAAATTATTATCATTAGCGATTAAAAAAATAATAATGTAATGTGGATTATATATTGACAATAGAATAGATATCTTTGTGTATTAATGACGTTTTTAACAGTATTATATATAATATATTAGGTAATTATATTTCATTGAACAAGGCAATAATTAATTTCGGAGAAATTTACGCCACTTGTTGACTCTACTTAGAAATATAGAGCAAACTAGCTGACCCGGCAAACTTCGTCTTGCCAAAAAATTAAGTTTAAAAAATAGGGGTTGATCGTAGGGGGTTGAAAATTTAGGGTTGTATGTATTTTTGAATCCCGTTTTATAAAAAAAAAAAAAGAAACAGAAATATGTCGAAAAATTAAAAAAAAAATATTGAGGGGTGATTTAGGGGGATGAAAAATAGATAAAAACCTATTCGCAGACCTAACGAATATGTATACCAAATTTCATTAAAATCGGTCCGGCCGTTTTGGAGGAGTTCGAGGACAAACACTGTGACAGAAGAATTTTATATATATAGATATCTAGAAAACCCAATTATCTGGGAACACAGTACGGATGCAAGGATAATGGTTGACGATGTAGTGCTGGAGCAGGTGAATGAAATTGTATATCTTGGATGACCTTTCAGTAGGAATGGAAGGTACACCACGGATGTAGAAAGAAGAGTGGCGATAGGAAATAACGTAAATGCAGCGTTGGGCAGATTCCTGGGCGCGAACAAGATTGGCAAGAGAGACCAGCTAGCAATCCATAATGTGGTATTGATCCCAGTGCTAACTTATTGAAACGAGAGTTGGGTATGGCAGAGTGTGCATGAAAGTAGGATAAACGCGGTCGAAATGAGGGTATTGCGCAAAATCTGCGGAGTGACTCTCGCTGACCGCGTCGAAGACAAGGTTGTAAGGAAGGAAGTCGGATTGAAAGAAGGAAATAAGAAAGCGCATACTCCGATGGTTGGGATTGTAGAAAGAATGGATGATGCAAGATTGACTAAGCAGATATACAATGCAAAAGCAGATGGATGTACGAGTCGAGAACCATGATACCCACTCCATGACCAAATAAAACGTGTTTTGGAGGAGGGTGATGTTAACAACCTCAAAAATTGACGCGCGTGCATGAAAAGAGTGGTGAAAGTCAAAGAAGCAAGTGAGGCGTGTAAGAATCGTGCCTTATGGCGCTCTGTTCTCTCTGCCTACCCCACAAGGGATTTGGCGTGAATTTATGTTATCTAGAAAAACGTAGTAAACTGTGTCGTACTTTTTTATAATATTCCTTTAGTATGTATGATTAATGGACATGACGATACTACTAAGATTGCGTTTTCATTATTTCCACTACGGAATCCTAAAAACAGAACAATGCTTCCTTCCAGACCTTCCTTCCATTTTGAACTATCTTGCCTACACTTTCGTATTGAAAAAGTTGTGAAGTTACAACATAAATAGATATTTAAAGTTAAAATAACTCACCTGTATTCTCTTCATTAAGTTTTGGCTCACCGCTCTCGTCTGTTCCTGAAATAAATAAAAAGATAATAAGACGTAAGCCTGATTTATTTTAAAATTATCGAAAGGATAATGATTAAAGTCGAGCAAGCAATTGAGGTGTGTGAGTGCCTGATAACGCTCTGTCCTCTCTGCGTACACCTCAAGGAATTTCGCGTGATGTTAGCTAAGATACCTAATAATAAAATTATCCTGACCTCTCAGGAAACCAACGGTGGGATAGGGAAACACAGTTTGCATCACGACCTCTCAGAAAATCGTCGTAAAGTGGCTCGTGGGCGTAAAGATTTCGTTTGATCTGAGATTTTCGAGAGAGCCAGCCCATTTTTTCCCCTCACTTCTCTCCGTTAGATTTATTTCTTTATAATGTTATCACTATAGATATAAGTGTTAAAATACAAAAAAAAACAGACTTAAATTAAGAACTTTTCACTTGAAACTTTATAGGACGGTTTCAATTACTAGTTAACTTAATTAATATCCCAGACTTAGGAACAGTTTTATCTAATGAAGCACAGACATGACACGCTGGCACCGACATGCACTGAAGTAAGGGTTCCGTACAGGATATTAGACGGATAATTACACCAAAATGCGTGCATAATGGACCGACATAATAGCTCAGTAAATTGTGTTTTGTACTACCTATATCATAGTCTTGATAGATACACCAAAATTAATTCTTGTTATTTTTGTTTTTGAAGTCGGTACGTATGGACTACATTCACGAAAAAAATATTATAACTTCTTTTATCATTAAGAGATAGAATGAGTTGACGAATAAGAAAACTTCTTGAAAGGTGAGGGTAAGAGTTATCAGAACCGACAAGCTAAAAGAAGAAATTAATTACATTATAACTTAACATAACTTGAAATTTTAATTTCAAGTTCAAGTTTTCAGTCATCGATATTTATCACACATAACTTGGGAAAACCCACCCATATTCCAAGGCAAAAGAGACATCCCGTGCGGTCTCTTGCCATCGTCGCGCACCAAACCGTTCGGTTCTAGAAAAGCTGGTACTCCGACGGCGGCAAGAGCACGACGGATAATGTCGTTGATATTGGCGTGACGGGAAATGCGGCCGGCGCTCCTGGCGCATGAAAGGCCATGATGTCCCTTGCAGTCGATCTTCTCCGCCGCAGCATAGATTCGATTAAACGCAAGAAGAGACCGACAAGCTTGGATAAACATCGTGTCTCACGGCACTGAGTTCTAGCACAAAGGATTTAGCTCTAAGACATTTAGTAAAAGTCAGGAAAATTCATATATCTAAACTGCCACTAATATAGTTTTAATCCTAGTATAGCCTATAATTGCAAAAAAAGTGCCAAGTCATTGTTCTCAGAGATGATAGACTTCTACGATTTTTTTGCTTTTATTACTTCTTATCTGTAATCTGTTTACAACAGATTGGTGACACAATAAGGGGGCAAAGGCTGCTCCTTCGCCCCCTTATTATGTCACCCGATGGCAAGCAATCGCCGCCCATGGACACCTGAAAACAGAAAATGTTACAATTGCGTTGCTGGGCCTTACAATGGTGTACGAAAGGGGTCGGAAGTGGGATGGAAAAGGGAGAGAGGAAGGAGTTGGGCCTCCGAATTCCCCACTCACCGAGCGAAACTCCGGATGAGCCACTTGACGTCGTAATTCTGAGACGCCGTGGTATTTCTCCAGTCGAGCCGTCCCATTCGTACAGCGAACTGCGTGGCTCTACGACTATTAAAAGTGACACTATTCTGGGGAATATTACCACCCTAAGTCTTCCCATGGGCGTAGGATATTCGTAGGATATACTGCACACGATATCGATAGCCTAAAGGCTCAGCACTACTTCACTTCTAAATCAGAGTTCCTGAGTTTAAATTCTCACTCACATTTATAACTTATCAAAAGTTAGCTGCATATGGAATATAGAAATAATAATTTGAAAATATTATTATTAATTTGAGGATTCTTTATCATTGCCTAGAAATTTATTAAGAAATAAATTAATTACATTATTTACAATTAAAAAACAACACAATTAAATTTCTCCGCATTGAATTTCAATTTGAGGATTACATAAATAAAATATTAAAATTTACATTCTCTATAGTCATTGTAATAAATATATCAACAAAATATTAATAATCTCGAACATAAAAAAAGCATGTTTCAAACAATTATTACGCGGTACAAACCCCTCATACTTCCGACGCTATCAAATCAAATCAAAACATCTTGAGACTGCCAACGGTACATTCGCAGATGAACACCTTTCCACCTACTTACATCCATATATAATAACTCGCGCACGCGACACTACGGCTGAACAAAAGCAAATGCAATGCATTACCAAACCATCATTAGACATGATGAAAAGAAGTCAGCCAGCTGCCTTCCTACTTCCTCCTCATACAAATTGTTGTAATACAAGACGGTAGTTTTTGTGTATGACGGTTTATTTTAGGGCATAATCATTATATGCCACTCGATTGGGCGCGTGTTCTTGTCTCTTTGTCTGTATTCGTATCGCGTGCCCAGAAAAAGTAATGTATTAAAATATTTCTTTACTAATTATATCCTATTCATCTATACTTTTCAACATCCCAAAATATTGTCAGCACGAAAGTCTTGTCTCGACTCGCTGAACAAAATATTTGGTCTCATCATGGAATAAGTGCCAAGTCAATTATCAAAAATTAAATGAATGAATGAACTGTGAGACATAAGCCCGAATACTGAACCGCCACTCAAATATATAAGCGCTAATTAAGCGTTTAAGTAGCTGTCACATTAGAGAGAATACGTGAAATTTGAGCAGTAAGTAGCACTTTATTGATTGTCAGATTTGAGTGGCGGTTCAGCATTCGGGCGATATACTGATTACTGAACGAACGTAGATTTTTGATAACTCTAATATAGGTAGAGTCTTGGCAGACAAGGAATCTTTTAATTACTTTTAAACTAATGTAAAACTTGTATGAATGAATCTTTAACTCAATAAAAGTGCCGATTCTGAGGAGCTCAGTTGATTTAAATCGGGGTTTGATTTTAGTTCCTTAAAAAACTAAAAGAGAAAATAGTTTCCGTTAAAATAAAGCCATATAATCAAAATAAAACACATTTCCAAGAGCAATATTATACGTTCGGACTGAAAGAGAAATCAGATCTTGCTTTTTATTTTGTAAATATATCGGTTAAATATTATTTGTTCTAAGCCTGATCAGAACTAAGTGGAGATCAGAGACTATATTAAACTTTAAAATAAATTCAAACAAGCTGCGGTCTCGTCTACAAGACACGTGCCCAAAAAGACTATGAACAGTATTGCCAAAGGTCTAGGGGGGGTCAATAATATTGCATTTACAAGAAACCAGTTCTTCCAGCGCCATCTGCCGAGGGCGGTGCGCGCCGTCTTCCGTTTTATTGTGAATCGGAACACCGGTCGATGCGCACGCGCTCCTCTTGCAACTAAAATTCCATTTTGTTGCCCCGGATGAATTAAAGGTCACTTCTTTTTGAGGGGTCATAGAACTTGGTTCCTTAGTCATAGTATTATTTTATGTATTTGATAAAAAAAAACAATCCTACCTATCTACTGAATAAAAGACGTTAACGCAGTTGGCAATACCTTTATAATAAATATACTTTAAATTACTAAATTTGATAATCGACTAAGCAGATATACAGTACAAAAATGGCAGAATATTGGAGTCAAGGATGGCCACGACACACTTTTCATGATAAATTAAGCCTTAGAAAGAGACGAGCGTGTACGACAAGAGCGACAGTCGATGAAGTGTAGGTATGTGTCAATGTGTGTAATATTCATCCCTTACGGCGCTTTGTTTTCTCTGCCTATCCTTCAAAAGACTTGTAGTGAAGTTATGCCATGTATGTGCATATAAATTTAATAAAAAAAGTAAACGACTTCTCGATAAAACTAATAAATATATAATTTATAGTTAGAGAGCTGTCATTTTTTTTATGTTATTTATTTAACATTATTAGCGGCAGCCGTAGCGAGGTAATGAACAGTTGTAACCCTCAAATGTTCAGTGGTATCATTGTGACCCCGCGTGCCCTTGTTTGCCGGGAAGCTAAGCCGCTGTAACGCTGTTTGTCCGCACACACAAATTTATGTGTGTCCGCGTTGGTTGTACTGTCACAAATCTACTTATCTACCAGAACCACGCCTTCGTAATGCGACGCTTTAGCGTTACGGACATATGTGAGCTAATAATATGATTTTATGAATTTTCGTGCACAAATAGTTTCGTGTCAACATACTGTTACTAATATAATACTACTTACTATTAGAGCATGTTTTACGATACTGCTTTGGAATCGCTCTTCCTCCTAAATGACAGTATTTTTGGACTGGCTAAGCAGTCCCATTTGAACTACTTGAAATACCTATATGTGAATGTATGGGTTATCTTATTTTTCACGTGTCAGTTGTAAGTAACGACTAAGGGGTAAAATAATTTACGTTATAAATTTCATATTTATTGTTACTTATATAAATTATAAGTCAAAGTAAAGATGAATAAGGTAATTATAATCAAAGATAACATAACTTCACGCCTTTTGTTACCCGAAGGTGCAGGAAACGGCTGTTAAGCCTCGTCTCGCCGTTATATTTACGTCCCAAATGGAACAGGTGGCGAATCTATTGCCATACCGGGCACAAAGTTTTCAGGCATCGATATTTATCACACTTAAAACTTTCGAAACAATTTAGAAAAGTTATTGGTGTGAGCCAGTATCAGGATTCGAACCTCTGGATCAGAAGCGGGCATACGGCTTCTGATCCAGATCAGAAGTCAGATCAGTCTCAGATGCTAAATATGTAAAGAAAGATACGTAAAAAGGTTCTTATTCTCTCGAAGATTATAATTTTACTTCAAAACTATAAAAAAGGAACATGATTAATAAACCTTAAAAAGATATTACACCTATTTTAGTTAAATATCAACTGCGCTGTTACTATTATTGTTAAAATATCACTATTTGTCCATTGGTATGTCTATTAGCTATTGAGTCTCGTTGGCGCAGTGGTCGAGCACACGGCTTCTGATCCAGTGGTCCGAGTTCGATTCCAGACACTGGCTCACACCAATGACTTTTCGAAATTGTTTTCGGAAGTTATGTGTGATAAATATCGATGACTGAAAAACTTTGTGCCCGGTATGGCAATAGGTTCGCCACCTATTCCATTTGGGACGTAAACATAACGGCGAGACGAGGCTTAACAGCCGCTGCCTACACCTTCGGGCAACAAAAGGCGTGAAGTTATGGTATGTCTATTACTTATCCGCACTTGTTACCATCACCGCGATAAAATATGATTTAGATGAAATTTTTGAAGTAATGTAAAATATGTATATCCACGTAATATAACTCCATATAGATAAGATATGAATAAATATAAGTAAACTAGACAAGGTCAAACTATTGATGGAAGGATTACGAGAGCGGAATTTTACCACTTACGAAGCCTTATTAGTTAATTAATAATTTAACTAAACTTGGAATATTATTGGCCAGCAATAACTATATAATATGTTTATAATTATTACGTAATATCAAACATAGGTGGATATATTTATGCGTATCGAAGTTACGGGCATTGTCCATTGTATAGACGCCTTGGTCTATTGTTCTGTGTTGTGTACATTTGAAGTCACATCGTTCGTTTATGACTTCTAACTTATGTATTGATACAGCCTTTCTAGAAAGTATTGAGTGAAGTCTACAATGTGTAAACACTGATTACCAGTTACTATTGAATGTTTGTATAATATTCACGCGCGTTGTGAAAGGGGGCTAGACGGAAAAAATTGTCACGACACTTTTTCCATGCCAAACTGCACTTTCAAGTATCGGCTTATTTAGACAAAATGTATAACTACCCAAATAGTCTAGTGGCTGGGATACCATGCTCTCATACAGGGGGCTCGGGTTCGAATCCCGGTATCGGGACTCTTTTAGAAGGTTTATTTTCTATGTTTTCATATTTTATATATGTTTTTTTAGTTCTAAAATTTTATTACATTATTCCATCCAGGTGTCCCTTGACACCTCTCAAGTTTTTTTGTACCTTCGCGTCTTTTTCTATTTGTAAATGCAAACAGCGGCTGTCTAAAAGGATCGACTCTGCCAAAATATTTACACTCCCCGTTGAATAGGTGGCAGCACATGTTGGTATTTTCTACGTGCTATTTATCTGTCAAAGAAAACAAAACTTTTAAATTATTAATCATCTTTAAACACATTCAATGACCGTGGCCTTCGCTTCAAAATCTTTACATATAAGAACTTCAGATAATATAAAGATAACCGACTGAGAAAAACATAAAATTTTTACGTCACAAATGGAATAGCGGACCTATTGCTATACACCGGGCACAATGTCATCAGTCATCGATATTTATAAAACATAACTTCCGAGGAGAATTCGGAGTACACACAGGTATAAGCCAGGATCTGGTTCCGCGACTTGTGATTTAGTTTCGGGGTGCTTAATACCTCCGTACCACCAAGGTGACGATTTTTGTATTTAAGTGACTTATACGTGTATATATGAATGCAATACTTTTTGCAGAATAACAAATCTATATTATTATTAAACGAAAAGATTTATCGTTAATCATATAAGTAAATATATCTACCCGGAAAAAAGAAAAATTTAATATGTTTGTGACTATAAATTGTCATGTTCTTGTAATTCCAGTAATAACCGGTAATAACCGCATGTAACTGTCATATGAACAGTGTAAATCTACTGGGGAATAATACAGCTCGCAATACTGTGCTCCCGTTTTCGTCACCAAATTATATGATTTATTGTCCTCCTGGATGAAGCCGCTCCGTGGAGTGAGCAACACACGGGTTGAATTTTTATATGACATTGGAATAAATTACTTGATAACTTGATGTATTAAATGTTAGGCTTATTTTATTGATGAACCATTATTTGTTGACGATATATATTTAATTAGTTTAACATATTCGTAGTTTATTTCTATAGATATTTAAAAAAAAAACTTTATTAAATATTAAATTTCTCATATTTCACATCCAAAAAACGTAATACAAGAAAAACCTAATTCAGATTTATTTCTAGATGATTTACGCAGTACAATGCAGATGCATCTAAAAATCAAGTAGTGTGCCATATGACAAGCTAGTGAGGGGAATGAGGGCAATATTGTACAGAAATATTATAATAAACTATGAAGCTATATTGTGAATGTGACAGTCCGCGTGTCGTTTCGACCCCCAAACGCCATTTAAGGGTTAACACCGCCGTCGACAGAGGGGTCGTCTTTATACACTGAAAGGATTATTTAGAACAATAAGTTCGCAAAGCATTTATCACTTTTGTTCACGCCCGATGTACTAATAAAGATTAATAAAGTTTTGACAAACGTCTTTAAATTGATGTTGTAATTTTGTTACGATCACAAAGACATACACAATCGATTATTCTCGCAATTATCGATTAATGGATGAAGATTATGACATCGGCATATTAATTGTTGATAGCCAAGATAAGATGTCATAATACTATGATAATATTGGTGATTTGATAAGATTATTGCGATTTTTGTTTGGTGTAAGATATGAAAAAGGATATAAAACTTGTGACTGAAAGTGAACTGACAAAGTTAGTATTATAAAGATGTTAAACAGTCTCGGTGGTCCAGTGGTCGAGTTCCCCGCTTCTGATTCAGAAGTCGTGGGATTGATCTCGGGCACGCAAATGATTTCTTAGAATTCTTTTCGGAAGTTATTTGTGATAAATATCAATGACCGAGAACATTGAGTTCGGTTTATGGTATTAGGTCTCGTTACCTATTCAATTTGAGATGTAACTATTCGGCGAGTCGAGCTTAACAGCCGCTGCCTACACCTTCGGGTAGAAAAAGGCGAGAAGTTGATTGGGTACAAATAAGATTCATTTATATTGATACTTTTTTTCATCAGTCGAGCTCCGCTCTTCGGAATTAAGATATCTCGGGATTCCAAAATCAGACCGTGTTTCGACCAGGCGCACTCTTGTAATCTAAGTCTTAACCAAATTAATGGTCAAAGTAAATTATTATATTATTAAACGAATCTTAGCTTACCTTCTTTAAATTTAATTAATCAATGTTTAGACTGTTTTGGTTTGTTCTCAGAATAAAGTTAGTACCTAATAGAAAAAAAAAATTCAAGAAATATGTTTACCTCTGTAGCAGTGAAATGGCTATTGGATAAATACCATCACCGACTATTAGTCGTTAGCATGGAGGCTGTAAAGTATAAGATGAAAAAAGTGAATAGACGAACGCCACAAAAACCCAGAAGTTTTTTAATGACATAGCATACGAGCAAAAGGGTCATTTGGTGGTAATTGACTAGCGATGCCCATAATTGTACTCCATACATGACAAAAAGTTCCATCACTTATTACAGTAAGTAATTTAATACGTAACAATTTGGCGATTCGAGGCATAACAGCTGCAACCTACACTTGCAGTTAGGAAAAAACGTAAATTTATAAAGTAAAAAATCAAATTTAAATTCGGGTTCCAATACACATTTAAACAATAATAAGTAACTTTCCTTTGAAATTCTTTATTTTCACACCTCATCCACCCGCCTCCCTTTTCTGAGGTTACTACTCATAAGAAAAACTGCATTTCCTGTGACACGTAATAAAGCGGCGGCATTGACACCAAACATGAATTAACTTTCAACATGAACCCTCCGCTCGCTATCAATCGTAAGACACGAACACGATCCGTTAAGTGGTCGATCGGACCCCGTGGCGATTTAATTCACTTCTCACGCGACCGAGAGCAGGCGGAGGGTTAAGGGATTACTTGCCACGCGACGCTACAGATATTGTCGATTTAGGGAGATACCGCCAGAGTAATGATGCTGATACAATAATTGTATTGAGAGGAATCCTGATTTTTAATTAAGTTAAGTGTTTTTTTTTTGTATGGGATAGGAGGGCAAACGAGCAGGCATCCTGTGTCACCTGATGGTAAGTGACCAGCGCTGCTTATGGACACCTACAGCAGATATAGTGTTACAGTTGCGTTGCCGACCTTTAAGAAAGTAGGATAGGAAAGGGGGTGGGCCTCCGGGTACCTCTCTCACCGAACGAAACGCGGCATAAGCCACTTCACGTCGATCTTCTGACAGGTCGTATCGAATTTAAACTAATCATTATTTTAAGTCTTTATAGGTAATTAGTTTTTATAGTATTTAAAAGAGAAAGGCAACTATCCTAATTTGAGGTTACCTACCATCTACTTTGAGAATGGTAAGTGACCAAGGCAGGTCACAGGTCACACATAGGTAAAGGAAATCAAAAAGTTTACTATATTTTAGCGAATAGGAGGGTAAACAAGTACGCGGGTCATTGTGGGTTATCCCTAAGAGATAGACATATGCCCTCGCAGATTTTTTATAGACCTTTTGAAGGTGTTTAATAATGTAGAACATTATTTTAATTTATCACTTAGGGTTCAGCCAGCGATTGCAATTAAAGTGCTAAATCTCGGAAATTAACAATTTTTCTTTACAACATTATATATAAATTATAGATCAAAACCACCCCATTGACACCCTCTAACCATTAAAAAAATCACATCAAACTCCGTTGCGTAGTTTTAAAGATATAAGCATACAAGGGGACAGACAGTGGAAAGTGACTTTGTTTTATACTATGTAATAATTTAGATACTATATATTATCAGCTGTTTTAATACTACAGCGAAATCATTCGATTGATATACAATAATATTAAATTGATAAGTGACGTAAACAATTCGTATCCATCGATATCACAGCCACAGATTATCAAAAGATATTAGTAATATTATATTGAAATTTATTCAATTGTAAAACTACTCTATATATCTAGATATAAGATCTCTATTACGAGTTTTTGGCGAGAATTTAAAAGAGTCACGTCCGTTCTTTGGATTATTTTTTACAATTTGTGTTTCAATGAATATTATTGAATAAAATTAGTGGCGTTTTATTTAATAAGTGTTCGTATATATTTGTGCAAATGTGGAAAATGGTGTATATATCGTGTGTAGCGTGCTCTTCGGCATTGTCGTCAAAACTCCCTTGGAATATAATGCATAAAGTGCCTTGACTTTATAGATGATTTGATTAAGTAATTAAGTTAGTTTAGGTGAGTTAAAGTTTGTTACTTTAAAAAAAATAACAACTCAGACAAGGCAGTGTGGCTTCAAAGCTTTAGCCTGTCCAAACTGGACAAATAAAAATAAAATGATCTATATTACTCTATGTACTTAATACTATACAATACAAATATATCGAAGCGTGAACGCAGTGGCGCCATCTTTAGAATATTCGACCGGTCAGATGTTAATGATGAAGAGCTTTAAGAGGATGGGTTTCCTGATACCTCTAAAACCGAACGAAACGCGGCATATGTCACCTTATTTACATTTTCTAAGAAATCGTGGTATTTTACCAGTCGAATGTGCCCATTTACATAGAGAGCTGCGTGGCTCCACCACTGTCAACATTTTATAAATGGTGATTCTGGGCCTGATGGTTTGCCCTATAAATATCTATTAAAAAAGTGTGGTTACGTATTTATAGAAAATATGGAACTTTTCTCTCGGTCAAGAGAAACTATTAAAAATTACTTTTAATTAACATACATAATTCATAACGTCACGCCTTTTTCTACCGGAAGGTTGTAGGCAATGGCTGTTAAGCCTCGACTCGCCGTTTTGTTTACGTTCCAAATGGAATACGTGGCGAACTTATTGCCATACACCCGGTAAAAAGTTTTTCAGTCATCGATATTTAACATACGTAACTTTCGAAATAAAAGTCTTTGTACCAGGATTTGAACCCGCGACCTCTTTATTCAGGAGCGGGATACTCGATCACTGGACCACAGACACATCAATAATAATTTATATTACTTTTAATAAATGAGACGACACGTCAGTAGTAACACGTTCAGTACAATAAAATAATCAAACGCACATTTACTCGCGGCGAGAACATTATCTGCTATTATAGAGTTGTCATATTTTTTTTATATCATCCTCCCCACGGCCGGGTCTCCCCGACCCTCCCTATAGCATAGCAAATTAGCGTAGCATTGACGAATTTAAACCGATATCACAATATTGTTTGGATTAAGTTGCAAATGTGTTGCGCATTGCATAAGAAATATATATAATATGTAACATAACATAACTTCACGCCTTTTTCTACCCGAAGGTCTAGGTTGTGGCTGTTAAGCCTCGATTCGCCGTTATGTTTACGTCCCAGATATTGCCATACAACGTGCACAAAGTTTTTCTTCTTCTCTATCGTGTCGCTCTTGGTAGAGCCGTCGTGGTAACGTTGAGGCGACCGCATTGGTGTTAGAGGCGGACACAGCTTTAAACACGATCTCCCGCCATGTCTCTCGGTTTGAAGACCATCTGGTGCAGTCTGACACAAGGATTCCTATAGGGGATTTGACCTGGTCAGTCCAGCGCATGGGTGATCTACCGCGTGATCTGGTTCCCTCGACTTTCCCTAGCACGACCAGCCGTGCGATGGAGTTTTTATCGCGTCTGGCGACATGTCCAAAGTACTGCAGTATGCTCATCTGTACTGTGGTCGATATACGCCTAGTAATTCCAAGTTCCTGAAGGATAGACAAATTGGTACGGAATTCCGTCCATGATATGCCACGCATCCTCCTCCAGCACCACATCTCCAGAGCATCTATTTTATTTTTTTCCAACTCGCGCACTGTCCATGTCTCTGACGCGTACAGGAACTTGGGAACACCAGTGTCCGCATGAACTTCATTTGAGTGGCTTTGGTGATATTACGATTTAGCCACACTTTCTTTAATTTTTCTAACGCGGTTCCAGTTACATGCGACGTTTTACTTCGTCTACCCAACCACCGTTGTTTGAGATTAAGGCCCCGAGATAAATGTAGGTTTGGTAGTTTTTAGTCATCGATATTTATCACACACTACTTCTGAAATTAAATTCGAAAAGTCACTATATTCAGTAGGTACTCTATTTTAACAGAATCAATGAAATTTTCGTAAATATGTTTTCTTGATTCGACGCCTTTTTTCCCGAAAGCTGTAGGCAGTCTCAATTCAAGAAAGTATGGCCTAACCTATTGCCATGCACTGGGCAGAGTATTGTCAGTCATCGATATTTATCACACATAATCGAATCCGAAAAGCATTTCGAAAACTCAGTTTTAGTCCATATTAGAACCCGCAACTTCTTGATTCAGAAGCGGGGCACTCGACTACTGAAAAGAGTGCTGAATCATTTAAGTTTGATTTTTTTTTATACTTAACGTAATAAAAATTGTTAAATGTCTCGGTGGTCCACTGATCGAGAACCCGCTTCTAAATCTAGAGGTCACGGGTACGAATCCTCATACTGGCTCATACCAATGACTTTTCGAAGTTCTTTTCGGAAGTTATGTGTGAAAAATATCGATGACTGAAAACTTTGTGCCCGGTATGGCAATGGGTTTCGGCACCTATACCATTTGGGACGTAGACATAACGGCGAGACGAGGCTTAACACCCGTTGCCTACACCATCAGGTAGAAAAAGGCGTGAAGTTATGTTATGATTTTATGCTTAACGTCTGGTACGTTATACGTAATGATAATTAACAAAACCTCAGACACTCAATATTTACACAAATATTTTTAATTTTCTTAAATTAATTATAATTAATCTCTTTTTAAAAAATCCTCAAATATCACTTTGGCTTACTAGTTTCACTTCGACATCTTATTGAGAACTCTCGAGTTAGAAGTCAGGGAAATAACTTTTTTTTAAATATCCATGGATATTAAAAAAAGTGATAATTCGTTATACTGATAAAAATAGGCTCTTCACGTATGGCAATTTTGTAAGGGAAGAAACCAGAACGAATGCAAGGATAAGGGTTGATGATATAGCGCTAAAGCAGGTGGATGAAATCGTATAACTTGGATGCGCTATTAACAAGGATGGAGGTTGGGCAGATTCCTGGGCGCTAAAAAAGTAAGCAAAAAAGCCTAGCTAGCTACTCACAATGTGGTACTGATCAGAACGCTAACTTATGGAAGAGAGAATTGGATATGACATATACATGAAAGTAGGATAAAAGTGATCGAAGACGAAATGCCTCTTGCTGACCCCGTCGAAAACAAGGTTGTAAGGAAGGAAGTTCGAATGAAAGAGAGTGTTGGTGTAAAAGTAAGAAAGCCCCGGCTCAGTTGGTTCAGACATGTAGAAAGAATGGATGATGCAAGTTTGACTAAGCAGATATAAAATGCAAAAGCGGATAGATGTAGGACACTTTCCATAACCAAATAGGACTTTTTTGAGAAAGGTGATCTCAGAACCCTTAAAAATTAAAAGAGTTATAAAAGTCAAAGAAGCAAGAGAGGCATATAAGAATCGTATCTTAAGGCGCTCTGCTCTCTCTGCCTATTCCTCAACAAGTGGTAAATTGTTGCTAAAAGTATGACAAAACATCCCTCAGGACACCCCTCTGCACATGTCTTCTGCCCAAACTAATAATAATTTCCCTAAAATATATTACAATACGACTATAAAATTACATATGTCCTGCCCACAGTACAAATATAGACATGAAATGTATGGCATTTAACTATTATCTATAATGACCCCCCTATTAATGGCGCGAGGGGGATGGATGGCGTTAATTCTTTTTGTGGTCATTTATCATTTTTTTTTATTACTATTTTATCAATTTATTATTGCCGTTTTAACATTGCGTCAGTTTTTTGTAGCCGATTGATACTTAACATAACTTCACGCCTTTTTCTACCCAAAGGTGTAGGCAGTGGCTGTTAACCCTCGACTCGCTCTTATGTTTACGTCCCAAATGGAATAGGCGGCCAACCTATTGCCATAACGGGCACGAAGCTTTCAGTCATCGATTTCTATCACAGATAACTTTCGAAAAGAATTTCGAAAAGTCATTGGTGTGAGCCAGGATTCGAACCCGCGCCCTCTGGATTCAGAAGCGTTTTTCTCGACCACTGCAACACTGAGACTAATGATACTTAAAATATTATATATTAATAATCAAAGTTCTCGGTGGTCCAGAGGTCGAGCACACGGCTTCTGATCCAGAGGCCCGGGTTCGATTCCTGACACTGGCTCACACCAATGACTTTTCGAAATTGTTTTCGGAAGTTATATGTGATAAATATCGATGACTGAAAACTTTGTGTCCGGTATGGCAATAGCTTCGCCACCTATTCCATTTGGGACGTAAACATAACGGCGAGACGAGGCTTAACAGCCGCTGCCTACACCTTCTGGTAACAAAAGGCGTGAAGCTATGTTTATGTAATCTAAGTTTTTTGAGGAAATCCAGCGGCATCCCTTTTTTAAATAACTAAATTGTTGTTACGTACATTTTATCTGAACTTTTAATCGTATCTATACATTAATTACATTCAATTTAGAAAACTTTGCTTCGTTTTTGTTTAATAGTACAGTAATAATTTAAAAACGTGTATGAATAAAATAATGATATAGGCCTGCAGGAATCTCGATACTGATTTCACAAAGCTGAATCTTATAAATAAACTTTAGTCCAAATTTTCAAAATACAGTTTCAATACAATAAACTATTTTTAATGATATAAGGGACAGACTACGAAACGGGTTACCTGAGGATAAGCAACTTACGCCTTCCATGGACACCTGCAACACACATTGCGTTGTCGTCCTTTAAAATGGGATAGGGAAGGGGTCGGAAATGGAATGGGTAAAGGAGACGGGAAAGGCTTACCCCTTCCCGTCCTGGATACCTCTCACAAAGCAAAACGCGGTATGAGCCACTTTACATCAATATTCTGAATATTCCTGCAGTGAACTGTGTGGTTCTACCATCTATCTAATTTACGATCAAACCATAATTTACCAAGTAGGTATATTTGTGTCTAATCGACAAGAAAACAGGTTCAGAGGTGGTCCACTTCTACCGAACGCAAACAAGAAGACATCTTGAATTGCTTTTTTCTTTTTGTTCTTCCATCATAAAGCTTAAAGACACAAGATCCGTCACCGTCCCAAAGCGTTCTCGACTCGCCCGTCACGAACCTCGTAAAACAACAATTTTACGACATTGGCCACCGATCTTTAAAACTGTTCACTCACTCACTCACTAATCCATTCACTCACTCACCATGTTCTCTATTTAAATTTAAACACAGTTGACATAACCACCGTTTTAGCTGTGAATGATGACACATTCATAATGAATTAGTATCGTATTTTATAATAAATACATTTCTGTGTACACATTGCATACTTGTAAACCTAATTTCAACGTAAAACTTGAACACGCTCAAATCTATTAATATTTTAAAATAGATTATTAAATATTCATGCCAAAATATTATTGGCATCAATATTTCTCCACAAGAATTTATGAATAACCATACAATAATAAGGGTAAAATGTAAAAAAATATTAATTAAATTATTACTACGCCATCTAAATTATGAGCTAACACACACACATAACTTCACGCCAAATCGCTTGCGGGGCAGAGGGAACGGAGCGCCATAAGGCACGATTCTTACACACCTCACTCGCTTTGTTGACTTTCATAACTCTTTTCATGTACGCGCGTCGATTTTTGAGGCTCCTAACATCACCTTCCTCCAGAACACGTTCTATTTGGTCATTGAATGTGTGTCTAGGCTCGTCCTCGAGTCTTACATCCGTCCGCTTTTGTGTGGTATATCTGCTTAGTCAATCTTGCATCATCCATCCTTTCTATTAGCTAACAAGAACTATTATGAGCTAACAAGTAATTAAAAATCATCTTCCGATCATCTAGTTAATGTAAAACTAAGTTTATTATTTTCTCATTTCAGATAAAGCTTAGTCGAATGAAAGAATGAGTGAATGAACAATATTCTATTGTTTTTTTCTATGGGATAGGAGGGCAAACGAGCAGGCGTGTCACCTGATGGTAAGCAACCAACGCCGCCCATGGACGCCAGCAACTCATATAGTGTTACTGTTGCATTGCCGATCTTTAAAGGATAGGGGATAGGAAAGGATGGGGAAGGGGGTGGGCCTCCGGGTACCTCTCTCACCGAACGAAACGCAGCATGAGCCACTTTACGTCAGTCTTCTGAGAGGTTGTGGTATTTCACCGGTCGAGCCGGCCCATTCGTGCAGCGAACTGCTTGGCTCTACCACTGTAAATGAATAATCATTTTAATATTTTTTTTCTTATGAATAAATAGTATCTATATTCAAATATAATCCCCACAACTGTAGGTGAAAACCGTATTAAACCCGATAGAATTTTTTCTATATAAAAAGAGAAAAATAAATAAAGCCCACTAATGTAAGTTTTTTCATATCTATGGAAAGATATTAATAACATAACAAAACATAACATAACTTCACGCCTTTTGTTACCCGAAGGTGTAGGCAGCGGCTGTTAAGCCTCGTCTCGCCGTTATGTTTACGTCCCAAATGGAATAGGTGGCGAACCTATTGCCATACCGACCACAAAGTTTTTCAGTCATCGATATTTATCACACATAACTTCCGAAAACAAGAATAATACGGACCTATTTCCATTTTATCATAGACTAGATATGCCTGTGTCATCGTATCCGTGTTATTTAATAAATATAATTAATAATAGTGTCTGTGTTACTCCATATTAAATAAACTATTTACCAAAGTCTCTTCAAAATCGACTCAACAATTTATTAGATTATCTGGAACAAACATAGATACTGTTCGCCCTGTAATTTCGACATTAGTTTTTTTTAATTCTCCACACAGTCTAAACTCAAAAACATATAGTAAAAATAATAACTTTTATTCTCATCTTAAGGAAACTTACATTTTTATTTGTTTTTTTTTGTTATTTAAAGTAATTATTTTCATCTTATATTATTGCGTGTACTGAAACCTTCCAAAGTAAAATCTTCCGGTGGATTGTAAACGCCGCAATTATATAAACAATGTTGGCAAAACTTGTCTCAAGTAAATTGCGTATTTCGGAAAACTTACAAGTGTCCGAGGGTGACTGATCAAAGTGCCTTTGTTTTATCTATAGCTGACAGATCCCCCTACCTACCTCTCACCTTCACCCCACCAAATGTGGCTTCGGTCTCCTTTATTTTTTCATCTGTGTTAATACGAAATGTAAAAAGGTGACATAAATTTGTTGGCTTATTTCCATCATATTATTGTTCAACAATGGAGTACGTTTTTCTTTGTGATGTCAAAGACACGTTTTTAGCAAATCTAAGCGAGTATAACTGCGTAGATATTTGTTGTTTTTTTTTTCATTTTCTCCCAGTTTGAAGCAAAAAACAAACATATGATGAAAGGGAATTTTTAATGTTTCTATATTTTCGATATTTATTTTTGTTCTAATGTAATGTTTAAAAAGATTTATGTATATATTAGGTATATTTATCATGCCATAAATATTGTAACAAGGAAAAAAAAAATTTTTTAATTGCTAATAACATTTATTAATTTTACAGTGTGTTACTTTAATACATAAATATAAAACGATATATATAAAAAGCTTATTCGAAGTGGTCTCCATTGGCTGCAATACAGGCCTTTAAACGTTGAGGCCAGTTATCAATAGAAACACGCACTCTTTCCATGGGAAAATTCTTCACTGCCAATCGTATGGATTGTTTTAGGGACTCTAAATTATTATGACGTACTTTCTAAAACTGACCACAAATCATAAGCTAGTGGATTAAGATCGGGACTAGACGACGGCTAGTTTTCAGCTGTAATGAAGTCCGAAACGTTCGCTTCCAACCAAGATTGCGTGGACCGACCTTTATGACCCGGTGCCGAGTCTTGCTGGAAGGACCATACTTCGTTATTGAACATGGTGTTGTTAAGGAGCTTGACTACCTTTTCAAGAATGGTATCTTGATACACTTGTGCCGATGTTTTGATACCTTTTTCACAAAAATATGGCTCAGTCACTCCTTCGTAGCTAACACCCCACCAAACCATCACTGAAGTCGGATAATTCCCACGTTGCACTCTGTCAACTAATAGGGAAGCTTCCTTAGAGCTTTGCGCATAAATACGGTCATTTTGTTTGTTAAAATGTTGCTCAATTGTAAAAACTTTTTCATCCGTAAACAATATTTTTCTGTGACCTCCCTTTGCGTACCGCTTCAGTAGTTGTTTAGATTTTAATACCCTATTCTTTTTTAAATTATCAGTTAATAAATGACCAGAGCGCCTCTTATAGGCTGCAACTCCTAAGTCATCTTTTAAAATACGCGACATTGTTCTAGGTGCTATCTTCATCTCCCGAGATAAAATCTTTTGCTTGCGGACAGGATTTCTTCGAATTCTTTCCCTTACTGCTTTGACCACTTTTTTCGTACGAACACTACGTGGACGGCCAGGTCTTTTTCTGTCACAAACAGAGGAGGTCTCATTGTACCTATTAACAGCCCGGTACACAAACATTTGACTAATATCAAGTGTATGGAGAATTGTAAAAATTGCATTTGGCTCCATACCTACTTTGTGTAATGCAATCACAGCGATTCGGTTCTCTTTATCACCCCACTCCATTTTAATATCGCAAAATATTGTACAATGTATTGGCGCCAAAACGAGAAAACACAATGAACAACCGTATAAAAATGACAGATTCCAAATTCAAATGTAATATATTTTTATTTTTAGTTGTAACAGTATTTATGGCCAGACTAAGTACATACTCAAATAATAAAATATGATTTAGCAAGATTTTTTTACTTACTAAGGCGCACATAGATAACTTTTAGGATATTGAATATTATTTGTTTATATCATTTAAGCAAGAAATGTTGCCTACATCTTCAGATATTAATAGCGTGAAGGGACAAAGAAGGCTTTATAAATAGGCTCTATAAATATCCGCCCGCCATTATTTTTATCTAATTAAATTTCGTATAAACTATCTCGCTTCATCCGATTCCTGGTATTTTATACTATCGATTTTGAACAAACAGTTTGCAATAAAATATATTAATTAAACGTCAGCCAAGAGTAGCGGTGACTCGATTGTGGTTCTGAAAATACCAGATTCAATCAGGGTCAGCTACAATCTAATTACGAAATGTAACTTTTGCTGTGTGAAAATGAATGGGTCTAATTTATTTTTATACATTTTACTTTCTACAATTTAAAAACTAATAAATATATTGATCAAAACAACTTTTAGGATTGTATCGCGTTTATTTATTACTTATTTATATTTATTTCCCGACGTTTCGAACTCTTTACAGAGATCATTTTCACGAGTACGAACAAAAAGATGGTAGTTGTTCAAAAGCTATCTTCATTGATACAAATAAGTATTTAACTTTTGTTCTCATGGTCTGATGTGGGTTACCAATAGTAAAAATCATATTTTTTAACATCAACTTTTTGATTTTTATTTCCAAAAAGTGGGTGCTCTCTGTATCAATGAAGATAGCTTTTGAACAACTACCATCTTTTTGTTCGTACTCGTGAAAATGATCTCTGTAAAGA
Organism: Euproctis similis; assembly: GCA_905147225.2. Taxonomy (NCBI): domain Eukaryota; kingdom Metazoa; phylum Arthropoda; class Insecta; order Lepidoptera; family Erebidae; genus Euproctis; species Euproctis similis. The sequence goes on from LR990122.1 coordinate 10,655,496, forward strand.
GTTCGAAACGTCGGGAAATAAATATAAATAAGTAATAAATAAACGCGATACAATCCTAAAAGTTGTTTTGATCAATGAGTGAGATTCGCGAAAGTCTTAGAAACAAATAATAAATATATAATATATTTTCAAAATATCCACTCTGTATGAGATAAAGAAATGAGAACTTTAAAATATTCCAACAAGAGTACAAGACAGAGATTTATGAAAGTCAGCACAGGGAGAGAGATGTGTTAGAGACGTTTTTATAGTAATCCATTATTTTTCTGCCTACCCTTTAAGAGTCCGGGCGTGAAGCTATGTTGTTATTACTTCGTAGATTAAAAGTATTGGGTCACCCAATAGCAAACAATACATCATTCTAATTTAATAAAACACATTCAAACCCACGATTATTTCACAAGACTTATTATATAATAATATATAACTTAACATAACTATTAAATAATAATATTAACAATAACAAATAATAATTCAAGTTCCAGTTCTGTATTATTGTATTCAATTTATTCATGAACAATCAAAGTTTATTGTGCACAGAAGACTGTCGAGTGTTCGGGCGACGTCGTCACTTGTACAAATGTACTACAATAATTCGCTAAGAAAATTATTGTTATTAATTAATTAGAGAAGAGAGTTAGAATGAGAATGAGAGAGGGATCCGGGATTAATTAAGTAGAGTCTCAAATCACGTCGTCATCAGTTACTAAGTTACACACCCGTCCTACTTGAAACGTCTTTGCTAACATCTTGACAGTAGACTTGTGTACAAATAGAATTGGCGTTTTAAATCCATAACACATAACATACATAACATAACTTCACGCCTTTGTTACCGGAAGGTGTAGGCAGTGGCTGTTTAGCCTCGTCTCGCCGTTATGTTTACGTCCCAAATGGAATAGGTGGCGAACCTATTGCCATACCGGGCACAAAGTTTTAATTCATGGATATTTATCACACTTAACTTCCGGAAACAATTTCGAAAAGTCATTGGTGTGAGCCTGTGTCAGGATTCGAACCTGGACCTCTGGATGAGAAGCCGTATGCCCGACCACTGGACCACTGAGACTTAAAGTTTTAAGTTATTACATTAAAATATGCGTATTTGATGCGACATTGACTAAGTAGATATACAGTGCAAAATCGGAAGAATGTAAGATTTGAGGACGGCCACGAAACTATTCCCTTTAACCAAATTGAACGTGTTCTTGCGTAAGGTGATGGCAGGTGCTTAAAAAAGCGATGAGCGTGTATAACGCCGGCTTAGAATATCGCCACCCCATCTCTTCCCATGGGTGTCGTAAAAGGCGACTAAAGGAAAAGCTGGAATAATGGGCAGCAGCATTCTCTCCCAACAAAATACAGCCTACTGCGATCGCCAACCCGCCTGCCAAGCGTGGCGATTATGGCAAAAACCCCCCATGATGCAAAAAGAAAGCTCTATGGGGGAGGCCTACGTCCAGCAGTGGACCTCAAAAAGGCTGATGATGATGATGATGATGATGTGTGAATAATCTCGTAAGGTGGCACTATGTTTTCTCTGTATACCGCAAGGAACTTGTAGTCTAATGTTTTTCAAATTAATGATGATAGCATATTTAAGAAAGTTTGTACCTAATACCGAAAAAATGTGTACAACACTTTGGCGCCAAAAAGGCACGATAATACATGCTCTGGTTGGGCAGAAAACTTTCAGTTTCTATGAAAGAAATGATCGATTCCGATATTAAAAGTCTGTTACAAAAGAACTTCTATTTAATATTAGGTTTACAAATGTAAAAAACATATATTTACCACCCAAACAAGACTCTACCTTTTATTATATTAAATAAAAATCATATTACTATCCCATATTATAGATACATAATTATTTTATAGAAAGCCGGCTCTATTTATTCATATATCTACACCGCTCGTCACTCCCTAAGCGATAACTGTGTTAGGATAATTTTAATCGCGCGCGAATTGCGAAGCTTAATGTTCATACCAAGTGGCGCCATCTTATTTCTAACACTTCTAACACTGCACATGGCTGCTCCCACCAATATCTTCTCATCGGCGATTATTGTAAATTTCAACTTTATTAAGCAAAACTTTCTTATGGCCGAAACTTCAACAGTTAAACGTAAAAAGCAGGGGGTCCGTCTCGCTCATGTCGAAGATTTTAATTAGATGAAATTACTTTGATCACTTATTGGATTTAATTTTCATATTTAACAGGCGTTGAGCAGTTTGCTGCTCGTGTAGGTTAGCTCGACCGGTATCTTAGAATATGAACGTAAAGTGGCTCAATGCTTTTCGTTCAGTGAGAGAGGTGTACGGACTTCCAACCTTTTCCGCTGTCTTTCTCATCCTACTTCCTTAAAGTCGGGCAGTTCAACTGTAACACTATCTGTACTATATATATTGTAGCAGCTGTCCTTGTCACACTTACCACCAGATGCTTGTGTGCCCCCCTAAAGTAAGTATTTTAGTAAAATTTAATGCATTTCTGATACCTGAAACATAGTTTTATTGTTTATTGTGGGTGTCAGAGATTCCCACAATGTGATGTTTTTATTTTTTATTATTTTGAAAACAAAATCTATTAAAATGAAAATTTAGTCTCCATATTGGAGATCGAGTAACGCGTTCCCAAATACAGTGGTTGTGGTATCGATTCCAGGCTCACACCAAAGTCTTTTCGCTTTTTTTGGAAGTTATGTGTGATAAATATCAGTGACTGACAATTTTGTATCCAGTGTATGGCAGTAGCTTACACCACCTATTCCAAATGGGTTTGCTTTGAGAGTGTCCCAGAAGCGTTAACATTATCATGCAACGGAATGATATTTTTGTCATTTTGGTTGAAGATGACAATAATTTATCACTTATCAGTGGAGATCGCAACCGTTATATACGAAACAAATGGTTTACAATTTGTACCGGTCCCATCAGTTTTTTTTTTATTGGTAGGAACGGTAGACCATTAGAAGGCGACCAGGATTGGTAGGATACCGGCAAAACATCGCAAAGACAACCAACTATTAAGACAATTAGGAGGCAAAATTAGAGGCCATAATCTTTTATTCAGCATTTCCATAGAGGGTTAACCAAAACCACAGCCAAAACTTATGACAACATGGATAGTGGAAAGGATGACATGTCGTGCAAACCCCACTGATGGTAATAAGTTTTCATTTATCAACTAACTCAATAATTAAATGAATTCATCACTCGCAATACCGTTTAGTAAAGTTTTGTTGGGTTAACATTAAAGTTAAATTTGTGAAGAAGAAGAAATCTCGGTGGCGCAGTGGTCGAGCACACGGCTACTGATCCAGAGGTCGGGATTCGATTCCAGACACTGGTTCACACCAATGACTTTTCGAAATTTGATTTCGGAAGTTATGTGTGATAAATATCGATGACAGAAAAGCTTTGTGGCCGGTATGACAATAGGTTCGCCACCTATTCCATTTGGGACGTAAACATAACGGCGAGACGAGGCTTAACAGCCGCTGTCTACACCTTCGGGTAACAAAAGGCGTGAAGTTATGTTATGTTAAATCATCCTGAAACCCAAATGAAGACACACAAAAAAATCACTCAGATCGGTCCAGCCGATTAGGAGGAGTTCACTGTCAATACAACGTACAGAAGAATTATATACAACACAAACATTTGGCTTCTCTCACGTAGGTACCGTACATAGGGCACTGCCATTATTAATTCGTGAGAAGAACGGAAATTCTTTAATTTTTTCCCGCGCAATTACCATCCAACGTTGGCCGTTGCCAAGTGTCATCGTAAGTTTCAAACGCGTCATTAAAGGCATCTGCAGCGTGCTAAATAACGGGAGAGAGAGAAAAAATACCACTGCCTTCCACAACCCCACTTTTACCCACCCCACCAAAAGAGAGGTGCCTAGATGAGAGAGATTTTATTTAACAAAGTCTATATTAACCCGATCCAATTAGTGAGAGTTAACGAGCGACAACCTTATAATGACGACCGAGTGTACTATTCTGGAAGTGTTCGCTATGTTTGCGAATGCTTTTGATTTCTGCGAAGGTATAGGAAGCGGCAAATGTGGTTTGACAAGTCGAATTTGTTTTCGGACTCATATCTTGGTAGTATATATATATATATATACCTTTTGCACTTGTTTAGCATAAATAAAGTATGAAAAGTTAGATCGGATTGTTCAGAAGCTGTATGCTGAGCCATTTAGCCACCGAGACAACAACATCATGAGTAATTGTGCCTTTATATACCATATTTATTTCTCAGGCTTTCGCGAATCTCACTTATAGATTAATACACCTTTTAGGATTATATCGCGTTTATTTATTACTTATTTATTATTTATTTCCCGACGTTTCGAACTCTTTACAGAGATCATTTTCACGAGTGATGAACAAAAAGATGGTAGTTGTTCAAAAGCTATTTAAATAAAAATAAGTAGTAAATAAACGCGATGTAATCGTAAAAGTTGTTTTAATCTATGCTTTATAAACTATTTAACCGAACAATCACATTTTTAGACGTGAAAAAGAAAGAATAAAATAAAGAAAGAAAGAAAATAATGGTTTTCCAAGGTATGATTCTCAGGAGTCAAAGCCGTCATCACAGCACTGTATTTTATACGATGTGATGACCTGGTTTAAGAAATCCACTGAATAAAATGGGTCTGTTAAAAAGGGGCATACGAGCCTGCAGATCATATGATGGAAAGAGACCACCGCCGCCCACATGGGGTTGAATCAGCGTTACAAACATAGGGCTACTTTTCATCCCAAATAAAAGCATACAATTCCCTTAAAAAGAACCTCACAAATGAAGTCGCAGACCACAATTGGTTAGATTTACCTTTATTCATATATATTTATATAATATATATCATTGACTTAAATTACCTACTTACATCTCAAAAATATAATATCTAATTGTATAATTGATTATTACGCAACGGCAAAACTTTGCAGCTCATTCGTTCGTGTTCGATAAAGCCATGCAAAATGTCTCAAACTTACAGAATAGGCGACCTCGACTCCGGTTGACACATTACCAGGGAGTGATGCGAATTCAAAGTTGCTTTTGAATATAATAATCGTTAGGTCCGACTTGGACGGCTATTTATTGTTTAATTAACCACCCATCTGACCCCCCCCCCCCATTGACCCACTCCACTACAGTCCGGCAGTTATGCCAACCATTACGCCTTTATAGCGCTAACATTGTTTATGTAATCTTGTTACGTCTAAATTGTGCCACTTAAGAAAAATCTACCCTCCTGATGATATAAGACATGCCTTATTTGTTTGTTATTATAATTACTTGGGTTTTACCGTTTTCTCTGCCTTATTTTTTATGCCTTAATATAATGCCTTATAACTTCATGCCTTTTTTAAGTTATGAGTCGTCTCGCAGTTATGTTTACGTCCTAAATAGAATAGGTGGCGAAACTATTCATAATCTAAAACACGAAATAGATTAAGTGTATTTCTAAATATCATATTGTAATAATAATAATATCTTGGACACAATACACACAGCGCCCTCTAGTTCCAAACTAAGCAACTAAATGCTTGTGCTATAGACACTAGATAAAGGATATTAATACATATATTTTATACTTTTTTTTGTAAATACATACATAAAATACATAGAAGAACACCCAGGCGCCATAAAAAAAATCATGGTTGTCACAAATATGTGTACTCGGGTGGGGATCGAAACCGTCAACCTCGATTCCGCAGTTGCTAGTTTTGCCATTGCACTACGAGGCTCCAAATTACGTACGATTTGTCAGCAGTTACATATGTTTTTAAAAAGTTTAAAAATCTTACATGTTGCAAGAATGAATGGAAGCCGACTGACCGAAGCGAATGTGAGTGGCAGGGTCGGGATCGGGAGACCAAGACGGAGCTACCACGACCAAATAAATGGTCTGTTTAAAAAAGGTAAAATGCGTAGCATCCGAAACCGGCGTAAATGCATGACGAGATGTATGACTTTGGACGAAGCGAAAGATGTGTATCAGGATCGTAGATTGTGGAAAGCGAAAGTCTCTGCCTACCGCTACGGGATACAGGCGTGAGCTTATGTATGTTTTTGATAAGCAACAACAATGAATTCTTAAATAATTTTTAATGTTTATTTGAAATTTGACTACAAAAGTTTCTCATTCTTATCTCAAAGTCGAAATTCTTTTGACAAGTTGATTTATCTGACTCCCCTGTTCACTCGACAAAATTGTCTATGACTTCATAAAGATTTTGGGCAGAGAGACTGCGTGTGACGGGATGATAGATGGCAATTGGCAAGGAGACTTAAAAATCAATGTGCAAAAATGTTGTTGATTGAATAAATTTATTGATTTAATATTTCTTTTACTAATAAAATCACGTTTATTTTAATTTATTTCTCCTGACATATAACATCTTCTACAGCCTTCTTGGTTAATGAATGAAATAAAGGTGATGAACTTGATGAAAAAAAAAAATTTAAAACAAAAAAAATTAACTTTTCTGGTTAATTGTAAATTGGTAAAAAGTTCACGCTACTAGTACATTTTTCCTTAACTTTAAACAACTTTTTGTAGATAATCTACAAAAAGGGGTCATTTAGATCTTATTTTCTATTTGTTTCCCGACGTTTCGAACTCTTTACAGAGGTCATTTTCACGAGTGACGAACAAAAAGATGGTGGTCGTTCAAAAGATATTTTTCATTGATACAGAGAGCACCCACTTTTTGGAAATCAAAATCAAAAAGTTGATGTTAAAAATATGATTTTTACTATTGGTAACCCACATCAGATCATGAAACAAAAATTAATTATTTATTTATAAAATACATTTACTAAAGATTTTTTTGTTTGTAAAGATCCTTTGTTGTATGATTTAATAGGTAACAGTTGTTATTTTTAATTATTAGATAATTATCTTATTTTTATAAGTTAGTTGAAATCAGAGTATAATTATTATTAAATATTGATTGATTTTAAATTTAAAGGTAAGTAGTTGTTATAAAATCTACAACTGGGTCAAAAATGCAGCCAGTCCTGAGAAAACGTTTGTGTTTGTGAACACTGTAGGGAGGCCCCAAAACTCAAAATATTACAAGCCTGTCTAAAATGAAATAATAATCAGTTTTGAAGAACACCCGCTGAGTTTTCTTGCTGGGTCTTTCTCAGGGCTGGCCGCGTTTTTGACCCAGTTGTAGATTTTTTTAACAACTACTGTCAGGATTCGAAGCCAGACGTCTGGTTCAGAAGCCGTGTGCTTGACCACTCGACCACCGAGACTACTTATATATATTATATATACATATATATAAAATTTAAGTGTTTGTTCGTAATATTGAAATAACTGCTGTCTACTACATTCATTTATATACGGTACATACACCAAAATAATATTATTACAACATTTGTCGGTCTTTCTGTTTGTTTCGGTTATTCTCTGAAATGGCTTGACCGATTTTGACCGGATTTTATTGGCAGGTACCTGATTTAATAAGGAGTAACTTAGACTACTTTGATTCGGAAAAAATCTTTTATCTGCAAATTTATTGCTTCATAAGTAAAACAAAGTTCGCTTGGACAGCTAGTATTAATTGAAATACTTATCTCTGATTGTAACTTGAATTATGATATTGTTATTGTTCACTATCAATAACTGCTGACTGCAGAAATTGATGTTACGCCGTAACATATCCTTTTGACTCCTAACCCGAGGAGTAGGTACATCACCAGGTTAACATGAGACACCTTCATGTACATAAAACCCGCATGTAATACTAGCATAAGGAAATTGTGCAGGTCAAGTTATACTGGCGGTTATGGGGCTGCAGTATATGACATGCGCCATCTGGCGGATGTTATAAAAACCACCCTTCTGTAGCCAATACTTGTGTAATTCGTGATAGTTTCTTGTAAAAGGGGGTTGAGTAGTGAGTACTTACTGATATGGCCGGGGGTTGTAGTTTTCATATTTCGGTTATATGTGTGTAGACATGTTACAACTTTGTTTTCCTTATAAATATAAGTGTAAAATCTTTCGAGTCGTGAAATGATAAAGTGTATATAAGATTAGAAGGTTTAGATAGGATCATTAGTTTGACGAGCCTCGTGGTGCGTTGGTAAAGCTACCGATTGCAGAATCGAGTTGGACGGGTTCGATCCCCACCCGAGTACGAATATTTGTGACAAGCATGAATATTTGTATGACGTCTGGGTGTTTTTCTATGTATTATATCAATGTATTTACAAAAAAAGTTTATATGTATTCATATCCGCTATCTAGTATCCATAGCACAAGCACTTAGTAGCTTAGTATGGAACTAGAGGGCGATGTGTGTATTGTGTCTAAGATATTATTATTTTTATATTACAGAAAACTTTATTGTTCCACCACATCTGTTATAGATAATTGTGCAACTCCATCTCTTCCCGTGGATGTCGTGTGAGGCTTTGAGATATTTCATCTGATGCCGATCATCTTCCGCGGCTAATTGTACATAATAGGATCTTATTATAGTATTTGGACCTCTAGTTCAGAGATCCTTGAATATAAATTCGGCCTCACAGCAATGATATTCCTGAAGTTATGTGTTATAAATATGGTTAAACTCAAATCAACAAAATCTTAAGCGATTTTGTTGATCTGGGACAAGAAAAGTTAAGCAATTATACAAATACTTTCAATACATAGAAAAACATAAGTTTTCATAATAAAAATTTTCAGAATTCATAATATCCGGATGACGTAGTGGGTTAACGTTTCGATTCTAATTCAGAGATGTCGAGTTTGAAGCCGAGTGCCGACCAAACGGCTTTTCGAAGAAATTTCTTTGAGACGTTTGTGATCATAGGCATAATATAAAAAATATATAATACGAGTTAATACAAAAGTCCCGAAAATTTTAACATTTGATTGGGATTAGAACCGACCGACCTAAAATCAACATACTAACTACTCGCCACAGCACCACAAGTCCTAAAGTTGCTTACGTAAACACAAAATAATTAAAATTACGTAGTCAATATACATCGCGTGATAAATATCTCCAAGTTAATTAAGGAGTTCAGAATTTTCTACATAATATTCTGTCTTGTGGTCGCTATCATCATATTCGATCTGACTGCGCGGTCAAAATTACCCCCCCTTTTATGGATATTTTCACCCCCCGGGGGGACACTTGACCCCCTCTATCTGGATACATCATCTACCCCTAAAACTGAACTAATGGTATAATAACATTGAATGACTTGGTACTAGAATTGACATAGAAAACGTTTTTGTAATAAAACAAATACAAATGTTTGTTTTAATTTGTTATTTGTTCACAATATTTGGCTATACATATTTCGATTGCAATTATAAATATTTTATTGGAATAAGCTATTGATTGCTACTGATATCTGATATAGCTTATCCCTGATCTTATGTAGAGTATTATATTATAGGCGTAAATATAACAGCGAGTCAAGGCTTAACAGCCACTGCCTACACCTTCGGGTAATAAAAAGCGTGAAATTATGTTGTTATGTAGATTATAGGATATAACAGAACTTGCTGTATCACCCTCAATCTAGTACAGTCGACTAAAAATGTAATTCTATTCATGATAAAGATAAAAAAATAAAAACAATTAAAAACTTTGAATTGTTTATTTATATACTGACCCGACGAACTCTGTTTCGCATCAAAAGTAATAAAGGTTCATTTTGTGCTATTTATCGGCACGCTTCTTGGCCGGTACTACTACGTGACGTAACTGCTGTCCCGCTATGTTAATACTGCAATATCTTCAAAAATATTCGTTTGAGTGGGAGAGTACACGGCTGCTGATCCAGAGGTCCGGGTTCGAATCCTGACACTGGCTCACACCAATGACTCTTCGAAATTGTTTTCGGAAGTTAAGTGTGATAAATATCCATAACTGAAAACTTTGTGCCCGGTATGGCAATAGGTTTGCCACCTATTCTATTTGGGACGTAAACATAACGGCGAGACAAGGCTTCACAGCCGCTGCCTACACCTTCGGTTAATAAAAGGCGTGAAGTTATGTTATGTTAAATCATATGTTGTAAAGAGCCATAATCATCTATATTATATGCACAATATATTTAAGACACTTAATTGGATGGAAATTATTGCTGTAATGTTTAAAATCGCTTCGTAAATAAGCCATTATTTATCGTAAAAAGTAAAAAAAATAAAAATGGTCATTGTGGGTTATCCATAGACATATGTTCTCGCGGATGACATAGACATATGTTGTAGATCTTCTGAAGGTGTTTAATAATGTAGAACACTGTTTTGATCTATCACTTAGCGTTCAGCCAACATTTGATAATAAAGTGCTAAATTTCGAAAATTATATTTTTTTCATTTGTTCAGTATACATGAATTATAGATAAAAACCACCCCGTTGAAACCCTTTATCTATTAAAAAAAAACCGCATTCAAATAGTTTAAAAGATATAAGCATATAAGGGGACAGAAAGCGGAAAGCGACTTTGTTTTATACACGTAATGATTTCTTTTACCAATCACGGTTTTAGAGCACACTTATATTAAAATTATTATCACATTATAAAAAAAATCACTCTACAAAATTCAGTTTACAAGTACTGTCACATTGATAAATTCGAAAAACTAACCTGTTTATCCATTTATTTATTTACAAGTTTTTAAAGTGAAACTTTTATTACATCGTCTCAAACTTTTTCGTCTGCGTGTTGCATGTCGCGTGACGGTCGGCCGCGGAGTAGGGATAAAGTGAAAGGCGCTCGTCAGAGCAGCCGAGGCCAATATGGCGGCGCCGGCAATGTTGTTGTTTATGGATTTATTTCAATTTTGAGTGCTTGAATTTATTAATTAACTTATTTTGTATGAATATTAAATTAAGTCTTTTTATTTATATTCGGTCCATTCAATATATTTAATTTTATTTAACAGATGCCATGCCGAGTACTAGTACCGTTCAAAGTGGTGAGCCTGTATCCGTAAAAGGATCCAATGGAATATTATTCCGAAAATTTTTAGTTAAATGTCTATAATGTGAAAAAAAGTTTCACTTTTACGGTGGTTTCATAAAACCACACAATCTTTTTTTTTTAAACACACGTTTTTATCAGGTTTATCATAGTCAATTCAGGAATTTTATTTTACCAAATCGTATGCATACTTATAACGCTAGTGAAAACTGACACAAACATAATTATAATAATATTGTTGTTACCTCATCTAGTGTCGATTATATGTCTATGTAACTTACAACAATCACACTTCACGATTGGCGTCGTTAAGTGGTTATTCTAATAAAACAACAGTCATCGTCACACGCAGATTTATTTGTCGATAAACAATAATCTTATCTAACATACAATATTACATACATCCATACATATTTTATATGTATATAATAAACGTAATATTCACTTAATTCTCCGAAGTTATACAATTAATTTTATTTAATCTATCAACGTCATCGATTATTATGTAATTTATGTAAGAAATAATGGGGGGCGATTAAAATAAAATATTGAGAAACGCATGCTGTGGTTTGTGAAAAATGGAAAATATGTTTTTGAAGATAAAAGAAGTTCAAGTAAATATGTTTTTTTTTATTATTATTTTACTTTTTTGAAAGAGATAATAAGAAGTTGATAATATGTCTATTGAGGAGAGTAGAAACCAAAGGAGAGAGTCTGGAAATAAATAGAACGCGTTTTTTAATCAATAAATCAAACATACATGAACATAACTTCACGCCTTTTTTACCCGAAGGTGTAGGCAGCGGGTGTTAAGTCGCCTTGCCGCTATGTTTACGTCCCAAATGGAATTGGTGGCGAACCTATTGCCATACCGCGCATAAAATTTTCATTCCACATAACTTCGGAAAATAATGTCGAAAAGTTATTTATGTGAGCCGAGTGATTCGAACCCGCTTCGAAGAAGTCGCTTCTTGATTCAGAAGCGGGGTGCTCGACCACTGGACCACCGAGACTTAAATCAATAAATCAAGTTTATTACATTTTTATCAACACTAAAAAAGCGAGAATAGATAGAGAAAAAATGAACGAAAACATTTTGTTTTTAATCAATATAACATACAAGGTTAATTAATACACACAGCTTGCTACTTTCTATAGACATATCTTGAAGAAAAACATAACAAAGAAAAATGCAATTTCAAAGACATTTTCGTCGTTGGTAGCACGATGTCGTCGCGACCGGTGGTATGCCAGTCCCGGGGCTGGTCATGCAAGGATATCCGTGGCATTAGTGGCCACTTATTCATCGTAACACTCATTACTGTGGGGAACTATGGAGGTGAATAAATTATACAGAATAACAGCTTATGAATAATATTATTGTCTATGAAATGGCTGAAGACAATATGCGAAGGTTGTACATCTTTGCCTACGACTCATGCCACGTTGAATGTCCTCCTCATTAGCAGAGTTTCATCGCCATCATCATAGTGTAACCTATAGTGTATCAAAGAAAAACTTTTTAGCAATTATCTAACATGTATAGTTTTAAAAATTGCAAAGAAATAAAAAACTATATTTGTAAAAATAACCTTTTTTAATATTTCACTAGCAATCACTAAATTTATAATAAACTACCTGAGCACATGTTTCTCAATGTTTTTGTTTTATTGCCCTCGAATAATATAATAACGTCATAGACTTAAGTGAATATAAAAATTACTAAGAAATCTTCTTACATCTCTTATTACAAAATTCCACGTCTTCTTTTTACTATTCTAAAGATATTATAGCTGATCAACTATTGTGTTCTTTCATCACATATTCATTCGGTCATTTTAATTGTCAATTTAATGTTATTTTTTCTATCGCCCAATTTTTGACTTTGGTCAGTTTTAAAGATTTAAGCATACATAGGCATATAGCCGAGAGAGCGACTTTTTTATACCATATGGCGATTAGTTGTATTTTCTGTGGTTAGAATAAAACACTGTCTGATTAACGCCCGAATACTGAGCCGTCACTCAAATCTGACAATCAATAAAGTGCTACATAATGCTGCTTGCTTGCTTTCACGTATTATGTCTAATGTGACAGCTACTAAAACGCTTGAGTAGCGCTTATATATTTGAGTGGCGGTTGAGTATTCAGGCCTTAGCCTACGGAATTCTGGCATCTTTAATAACGCAAGGTGTCAATGGATGAATATAGCACTACCAATAAAATATAAAAACTAACAACGCAAAACAATTAGTTCACAATTCATAATGTTCGTTCGTTCCGACGCGGCAAAATGGTATACGTAATTAAAACTACTAACAAGAAACAATAGCTCAATGAGACTTCTATACAAATGTTTATAAGGTACCTTTGCAAAAAGTCCACGTACCATGTAATCTGAACCTATAACCCCCAGTAGCGATAACTCCTCGGATAGTGAAGCAATTTCTGAACGGCACAGTAATGACAGCTATTACTGGACTGGCCGGCATCCTGTGTCGCATAATAGCGTGGTAGGTGGGCGGGGCACAATGGACAACCTACTTCGAACGTTACGTGCCCCGTAAACGAAGTAGACCGAACAATATACCTACCGATATAAAAATATACAACGTTATTTGTCAAAGGGCCGATGATATCTGTTGGTAACAAAAAAAATACGCTTGTCAGTATGACATTAGATTTTTTAAATCCAGACACGTGACTAAGACGAAATAGAAATATATTATTAATAATAAGGTATTACTGTCTTTTTTATGGGATCGAAACGAGCGAGATGGTGTTGTGGTGGTAAGCGACTAGAGGTGCTCATGGACATGTTGCATCTTGCAATTGTGTTGGACTGTCCAACACAATTGCAAGTCGGTGGGCATACAATTGCATGATGTCCTTTAGAATGGGTTAGGGAAAGTAGTGTGCCTCCGAATACCTTTCTCGTCGATATATTTCGTCAATTATTAAATTATAGCTTTTTTAACATAAAAACACCCTAAGGTTATCTATATACTATAGGTATATACCTCTAAATCAATAATTGAGAGTCGTTTATTAATAAATTTAATAGGAAAAACTACTATAATATACAAAATAGAGAAAATAGACTTGAAAAATTGGCATGCGGACCAGCAAAATAAAATACAGCCGTAAAATCCAGCCAAAAATCATTCTGTATGTATACATTATTTTTCCCCTGGTACGGAACCATCGGCGAAAACATTCCGAAGGAGGGTTGACTTCAGGCAAGCGGCCGGTCATAAAAACACAGCCAAATTTTTTGATACATTCGTTATTCGTTCGAAAGGATGAAATGTTGTGCCGACCCCGGCTTAGAGTATGATAAAATTAGGAAAAATATGAATAAGAAAAAACTAATGTCTTTTATACAAAAAAGTGAATGTACAAAAAAGTACATTCACGCGATATCTTCATAATCATAAAAAAAATATTTCAAATCGGCAAGTCAGCGTCTGGGTGGGCGGGCGAGCTATCAAAACATTTTAATCATCCACTAAGTATTAGGTGCTGCCCAATCATAGCTAATCTTACACGAAAGACCGAGCACCCAAGTCACTAAAAGTCTAGACTCAGTATAATCTCAGGTTAGGATCTAATCTTCCATATATACTTGTACCAGTTGACCCAGCGGACTTTGATTTTTTTATATTTTTCCCAAAATTTCACGTGACATTTAGATTAGATTACATTCAAATTGGTAGTCTGTCTGTATTTATGTACTCTATTAATTGAAAAATTGGATTGGATTCGGAAACTTTAAAAGAGAACCTTATTAAAAAAGAGTAAGAAAATAAATCAAAAGAGATTAAGAGAAAACAAAATGTCATCACATATGAATTTGATCAATCTCTACCCGTCTTTTATAGATACTGAGCGAATTATCCAAACTTTTAGAAGTTGTTCTAATTAAAATCGATAAAAGTGGTTATCATCAATCAGTTCCAAAATAATTCCACAAGCAGTACAAGGATAATGGAAATCTGGAGACGTATATTGTTTGTTATTATTTGTGAGGCGTTCGAGCGTCAGGAGTATGATCGCGTGACGGAGTTGTCGTGCGACCATCGTCCGACAATAAAAATATAACTCCACTGCAGTGACAATCCAGTGATTTACGCCAGCACACACGCGAATATTCTAATATGAAAGGAGTTTTAATGCGACTTAGAAAAAAGAAGAAAAAGAAAAAATGTGAAAAAAAAACAATCTTTAAAGGCGGGATAAGTTTTTTTTTTTAATTATGGCGATCGCGGTTTGCGTATTAGCCACTGCGGGACAAGTTAATGAAGAAAATAACGTCGGCCTCGCTGTAAGATACGGAGTTGGTCTAGCTGTATGCGTGACCGACCGCGCTGTACGTTAATGGTCTATGCCTACCTTTTACGAGTTCCACTTTGATTTAATTATGAATATTTTAATTGAGTCTTCATTCTGCATTACATGAATATATCTTGATTGCTATGAGTCTCTTAATATCAAACTTAAATATAAAAACCAATCAAAACGGACTACTTACTTATCTGTAAGACAAGTCACTGGCATGATAGGTAGAAAAAAGAACTCTTTATGATACGTTTCTTTAATAAGTCTTTCTCTGATTTTTATAGCTCTTTTGCGTATACTTCGTACGTATACTTTCATCGGTTTTAAAGCTTCTCAAATCATCTTTTAGTTGGACACAGTAAATGCCGCCAAAACTTTCACCGTTTTTTTTTCTTTTGTCTATATTATCTGCTTAGTCAGTCTTTCATGTACCATGCTTTCTAACGGAGTATATATAGGTATAATGTGATCATTACCTTTGATTATTTCTGGACCTATATACTAAAGGCAGTTTATGGAGAGGTTTTATTGTCTAAGGAGTTTATGAATTAACAATAATTAAAATCATATTTGGTCTCGGTAGTCTTGCTGCTATCAAAAACTATCTGGTATCAAAAAGCCGTGGGAGCGTATCCTAGCTCGCGCTAATCTCAATGACAGACAACGCTGTGCCTGGTGTATAGCATTAGGTTCCGCCGCCTATTTTATTTGGGCCGTGAAAATTTGGCGAAACATGCAACAAACGCTGAAAATCCCAAAAAGCTTAAAAATCCGTTCACAAATAACAAAAAAAATGCCTGGCGAAAAATAAATGAACTTTTCAATCGGTTATAATTTAATAATCTAGATACATTAATTCTGACAAAACTATGTTTTATTATTCGATAAAACTGTACAAAACTCGGTAATAAATTGATTTTGACTAAACAAAACTCATCAGAGAACGCCAGGACGTGGGGGCGGGGGGCCGGGGGGCGATATAGCGGAATTCCTAATCCGATAACAGCGGTAAGTGGATCACGGCTTTCCTGAACTGGACATGCGAACTCCGTCTATATCTACACGACTATTGGAAATTATTTACTTAGTTTTGATTGTTGATATTAAAACGATAATGATTTTGGTAGTGATTTATATCAGCGCCATCTATTTATAAGCAAAGCAATTAACGCTTGAGACATATACATGTCTTGCCCTGGTAAGGATAATCGCAAACCTTGGTGTATGCCATGATAGCTCTAATTATATAGACATAACACAGAGCCCGTATATAAAATTAAGCTATAGAGATGATTATAAATTATATTTAAGGCTTCATAATAAAAAGAAAAGCAATTTAACGACGCTGCGTGAAAAGGCTAATTTCATGCGCAGAGTAAAGACAAACTGCTTGCTTACGAAGTATTTAATCATATAAAGAAAGTAAGCTTCTGAAACCCAAAGCCTTCGTCTTAAACTCCAAACTCTTAATCATCATCATTCCGCCCTTATCCCACTAAAAGAGTCGGCATAACATGTCATCCTTTCAACATGTCATGTCCTTGGAAATATTTTCGTTGGTTTGATTTAGAAGTGGAATGGGGAGGTGAGATGGGAAGGGGCTGATTCCTCCGGATACCCGTCTCACCGAACGAAACGAACTTGAGCCACTTTACGCCGATATTCCGAGAGGTCAAGGTACAAAGAATGCGGCTGCATTTGGGCAAAGTCTCTTTTAAATTAGAGTGGTCGAGCACACGGCTTCTGATCCGGAGGTCCGGGTTCGAATCCTGACACTGGCTCACACTGGTGATAAATATCGATGACTGAAAAACTTTGTGCCCGGTATGGTAATAGGTTCGCCACCTATTCCATTTGGGACCGAGCCGCTGCCTACACCTTCGGGTAACAAAGGCGTGAATTTATGTTGTTATGTTAGTCACGATCATATATTTTTGATTTATTATGAACACGAAACATTTATTTGTTTCGACTACAGATAAACGTTCGGATATGAAATTTTCCAAGAATACTTGACAAAAACCATTAAAATAAAATCGTGTTAATATAAAAATAAATATTAAGGCTTCTAAGTTTTACCTGAATTCCATCACGAAACATTAGGTTAACATGTCGGTGTAAAAGTAAGAAAGGGCATGCTTCGATGATTCAGACATGTAGAAAGAATGGATGATACAAGATTGACTAAGCAGATAAACAAAGCAAAACCGGATGGACGTAGGAGTCGAGGATGGCCAAGACACATATTCCATGACCAAAAAGAACGTGACCTGGAGGAAGGTGATGTTAAGAGCCTCAAAAAGCGACGCGCGTGCATGAAAAGAGTTATGAATGCAAAAGAAGCGAGTGAGGCGTGTAAGAATCGTGCCTTATGGCGCTCTGTTCTCTCTGCCAATCCCGCAAGGGATATGGCGGGAAGTTATGTATGGATGAGTGTATGTTAATAAAGAAAGACATCATAAGACCATTAAAAGTAGGGGCATTAATTTTAAGTAAGGTCCCTTACTTTTCTAATCCTGGGATCTAGATAAATCACTGTCCAGAAAAGAACTATACAAATCCGTCTACATTTAATGTTATGCTAACAACTTTTTATTTTAAGTCGGTTAAGAAGCGATTATAAATTTATGTTTTTATAGTCTCAGTTCTTATGCTGGCCTAGGCAAGGGAAGAGGGCTTGATTTACAGTAATACACTTTCCATTAAATTTTACGCCGACAACAAAAGGTACACACTTTCGAGAAGTAAAGGAGTGAATATAGAAAAATATACTATATACCTACAGCTTGATGAATTTTACGAAGAGTAAATTTATTATCTTATTAAATGAATTATAATTATTTGGTTGTAAAACGTGAGAGAATTTCACTTTAAGACAGGTCTCAACATAAATTAGGGGTATTTAAAATCTTAGTTAGTGCGTGATACTTACTAATATTTTTTACTGAATCTAGTTACCTTTTGAGTCCTTAAAATTAAGGGTTAAGTTTAGAGACATGATTACGGTACTGACTTCAAAAAAGAAACGGTTATATTAATAACGATTCTGCGAGTCGAGGCTTAACAGCCGCTGCCTACAACTTCAGGCAGAAAAAGGTAAGGAAGTATTTTTAGATGGACTATAAATTATAAAAGAGGTATTTTTATATTTATTTCTAAGACTTTCGCGAATCTCACTCATAGATTAAAACAACTGATCTCTGAAAATGATCTCTGTAAAGAGTTCGAAACGTCGGGAAATAAATATAAATCAGTAATAAATAAACGCGATATAATCCTGAAAGTTGTTTTAATCTATGAGGTATTTTTAATTATTTTTATGATAAATACGCCAAAAAAACTGAGCACAATTTCTGTTTTAACTTATCTTATAGGAAGGATATCAGGAGCCGTGATAAATCAAAGATACTATCATATTGAAAAGCTATTCGTAATCTTTCTCTCTATCTCACAAAGGAACTTCTGTGAAACTCATAAGGTTTATATATTTTAAAATGAAAAAAAAACGAGGCAATAATACGTAATTGTTTTACATGCAGGCATACTGAATATTTGCGTGTAAATATAAATTAAAATCAAACACCAAAATTTAACTAAACATTTATATTTATCATAAAAGGAAAAAAAAATCAAAACAAGCAATCGCGGAACTAATAAGTTATCTTCAATCTTAACGAGGCTTAATTGTTCTCACGATATCCGAAAGGGGTTTCTCACCCTCAGTCGGTAACGTTCCACCCTCCGCCCTCTGACTTCTATGCAAATAAACTTTGGTGGTATCTGATGGCACGTTTCTTTGTTTGTACTGATGTTGCAAATTGAAACTTAATTACATCTTGTTTTGATAATTAAATTAAGAATTTTATTTATTTGGTATCTCTGAAAGATAAATTCAAGAATGAGTATATCCGATAGAGAAGCCGCTGAAGTAGCAATGGGCTGGTCACATCTGCCGAAGAACCGATGGTAGATGGAGCAAAAAGGTCATAGAGTGGAGACCAGACCAGGCACGTGGCATGTGTTGGTATTAAACATAACAACCTGGCGACCAGGATCGACAGGAATGGAAGTGGACCGTAATTAAAAAAGCCCAACATTTTCTTTTGCTGCATTTAACTTCTGGTGAGAGACAACCAACGAAAAGATTTCCAAGTAGGGTTGACGTTAGGCAGGTGGCCGGTCATAAGACCTCAGCCAAAACTTTTGACAGCATGGATAGTTCGAAAGGATGACATGTTGTGCCGGACCCCACTAAGAGTGGGATTAAGGCAGGAAAATTATGATTAGTAAGTTTAGAATAGACAGAGATACGATATCACTTAATTAAATATGTTAATATATTTCAATTAACTTTTATAAATGGCGTAGTTAAATATTAGACTGAATTTTTTTGGAGAGCGTGAGCGTCTAATGAGTTCACCTGATGGTTTACGAGGTCGGTAATGTGCGTCACATTCGTATTAGTAAATAGTTTGGTTCTTACTCATAAAAATATCAATAATTAAAAATGTCAACACCCAATTCCAATACTATTATCGTATGGTGATACAATCGGAGTTTCTCCAATAAGTCTGGGATTCCTTTTTATCATCATCATTCTCTCAAACTGTTCGCATTATTTGGGGTCGGGAAAACAGGTTTTTGTTTTCCCCACTCCCCTATCATTCGCATCTTCCACACTAACACCCTTCCTAATCATGTCATCTCTTCTCTTATTTCCTTCCACATTCAGGTTTTTCACTTTCTCTCTGCCCCATACCACGCAAGACGATTTCCTCTTATCCTTTCAGTTATTGGCGCAAATTTCTTGATTGATTTTTTGTATGATGATATTTTTATGTTTTTTGAGACAATTAAAATTGTGATTGAGATCAGCCTATAGGCTATTGCTAATATTTGAGCAAATTTTGATGTCAACACCTTCAGATCATAAGAAAATATATATAATATCCCAAGGCAACACCGTATAATCATTGGTATGATCCAGGATTCAAAACCAGAACCTCTCAGAGTCTAGATTAAATAGTGAGCCAAGCAGTTCGCTGCATGAATGGGCCGGCTCGACCGGTGAAATCCCACGACCTCTCAGAACATCGACGTAAAGATGCCTTCGTCGTCTTTCGTCCGGTGAGTCAGGTACCAGAAGGTCCACCCTCCTTCCCCATCCTTTCCTGTCCTTATACCGTAAATTCCGACAAAACAACTATAACACTATATTATGTGTTGCAGCTGTCTATGGTCGGCGCTGGTCACTTACCATCAGATGACACGCCTGCTCATTTGCCCTCCTATCCCATAAAAAGAAACCTACTAAGCATCTAGAGATTAAAATGTATTTTAATTTCAAAAAACTTAACCTTTTTTTTACTTATTTACTGTTTAATACTACAGCGCGACCCGAGATTGTGGAGAGCCTTCATGTACGCTTAGTCTCACAAATAGGTCAGTAATGAGAGACTTAACAAATTAACATTTTGTATAAAATGATTAAAAATTAACAGTGGTAAATTCAGACTATCGGCGTAACGTGGCTCATGCCGTTTCGCTCGGCAGGTTATGTGCCCGGAGGCTTATCCAATATTCAAAACTAAGGCTATAGTTTTGTGAACGGTGAATTTTCAGTATTATTTTTCTACTTAAGTCACATGACTTAAGTAATCATCAATCACAACAAGTAATCATGAGCTCTTCCCATAGGTTCGTTAAGTTGCTATAGCTTACTAATCCACTCGCAACTTCGAGATCAGAAATCCCACCTTCGAATCAACACAACACAACTCTTACTAACTTCAATAACGGATTAACGAATTTGTGCCTCAAGTTACATCACCTATTTACATTAATTAAATCTGGCGCGTGTTATTGTTACTGCCCACATCTTTAGGCATTTGATGGCGTGAAGTTACAATTATACAGCACACAATATCACAGATATGCTGATCGTTAGGCCAGTAATAGTGTAATTCAATTTCATTACCTTAAAACGATAACCGCGACCAATTATATTTGATTTTATCACCAATTAAATGTTTACGATGCACCTCCATTGCTGCCTATACTATACACACAAAGTGGATATATATATAAACAGAAAAGTGTATTACATATCAGTCGTTTTATAATTGTATTAATAGTCTCGATGGTCTAGCGGTCGAGCATCCCGCTTCTGAATTCAGAAGTCGCAGGTTCGGATCCTCGCATTGGCTTACTCTAATTACTTTCCGAAATTTCGGAAGTCATCGATATTAAATCGATGACTTAAAACTTTGTGCCCGGTATGGCAATAGGTTCGCCACATATTCTATTTGGGACGTAAACATAACAGCGAGACGAGGCTTCACAGCCGATGCCTACACCTTCGTGTAGAAAAAGGCGTGTAGTTATGTTATGTCTGTTAAGACAATTAGGAGAACTAGGTTAAGAAAAATTGCAGGCCAACATCATTTATTGCTGTATTTTTCTCCTGGTGGAGAACAAACCACCAACGAAAACATTCCCAAAGAGGGTTGACATCAGACAGGCGGCCGGTCATAAAATCACAGCCAAATCTTTTGTCAACATGGATATTTCGAAAGGATGATATGTTGTGCCGACCCCAGATAGAGCGGGATGAGGGCGGGAAAATTAATGATTGCAATTTTCATCAAATGTTGCTCTTCAGTAGACCCGTCGCCATGACCCCTGCGGGGTGGGCAGGAAGTGCAAGTAATTTAGGAATTATTAATACCGAGAACAACATACTTGATATCCATATTGGTATCGCATAAAACAAAACCTCACTTTTTTCATCGTAGGCGAGTAAATGACAGAATCCAAAATATATATATTGCAGTGTTTAATAGTCGGCCGTTAACATTCTAACTGAGTACAAGGTACTGACTTCAACATAATAATATAGGTTAAGTATTTTTGATAATAGGAGGTTATATCGTTATAAATGCCTTATTAAGGTTGCGTAGGGCGAACACGTCAATTAGTCCGTAATCTTGTTTCGTGACTTGTGACTTATGAGTAAGGCCGATCTTCGAGTGTGGCCATTTTTAACGATTTTATCAAGTAAATCGGGCCCGCATTAAGTCTGATCACGATATGCTCAACTTAATTGTTTTTTATTGCGTGAATATGTCACCTACATATGTGTAACGTGTGTGAATACAGAATACATACATTCACGCGAAGTCCCTCGCTGGGTAGGCAGAGTGACTGCAGCGCGATAAGGCACGATACTTATACACCTCACTTGCATCTTTAACTTTCATAACTTTTGTCATACACGCTCATTTGTCATATTACTATGGTCGGCTTAGTCAATGAAAGAAAGTGAAACCTTTCTCTGTTCCGACTCATTCTTCTGCTTTTGCAATGTATATCTGCTTGGTAAATCTTGTATCCTCCATTCTTTCTACATGTCTGAATGCTGCCCCTCATCCCTCCCTATTCCACTTCTGACCCCTTGCCTACCCCATTTTAAAAGTCTCGCTACGCAACTGTAACACTATCTGCATTGCAGCTGTCCATGTACAGCGTTAGTTGCTCACCATCAAGTGACACGCTTGCTGGTTTGCCCTCCTATCCCAAAAAAAAAGTTATTTTTTGCTTACTCACACCACTAGTGCATAAAGGGATAGATAGAGACATTTCGTATCGCCAAAATATAAAGAGAAATCATTGCTATGTACCAAGGTTTCAAACTCAGGACTTTTCAAAGAAACTTGTTTATGCTAAGCCACTACGCTATATGGGTCTCTATTTGAAATCAATTTCAGAGGATTAACAATAATTACGTAGTGTAATCGATACGCGCTAATTATTATAAGCTTTTATTTACCTTGCACTGTATGTATGTATGTATGTATGTATGTAAGTATGTATGTTCGGTGGAATCTTGTAACTCAATTTTGAAGTAGATACCTTCAACCGATTGAACTGAAATTTTGTATACACGTTTACTTTGGATGACAATGCATGATATAATGTATGACATAATTCTATATCCAATATGGCGGACGACCCAAGATGGCGGAATGGATATTTTGAATGCATTTCTGCAATATGGGTATCAAATGAAAGGGTTTATTGAGTGTAACTCAAAATATAATATGACGTCATTCTAAATCCAATATGGTGGAATATCTAAGATAAAGGAATATATATTTTAAGCTTTCGTACAATATGGGTATCAAATGAAAGGGCTTATTGGGACCAACTAAAAAAATAATGTGACGTCATTCTAAATCCAATATGGCGGATCATCCAAGATAGAGGAACAGTTTTTTTAATGCATTTCTACAATATGGGTATCAAATGAAAGGGCTTGTTGATAGTAGCTCGAAAAATAATGTGACGTCATTCTAAATCCAATATGGTGGAATAAATATTTGTGTTTCTACTATATGGGTTTCAAATGGCCCTTTCATTAAAGAGTTATATGAGAACTTCAAAACCTATGTCTCGGTGGTTCAGTAAACTAGTCCGCTTCTGAATCAGGAAGTCTTGGGTGCGAATTTGGCCTCACACCAATGTCTTTCGAAATTCCTCTCGAAAGTCATGTGTGATAAATATTTTTGACTGACCACTTTGTGTTCGCTGTATGGCAACAGTGGTAGAGCCCAGCAATTCACTGTATGAATGGGCTGGCTCGATCGGTGAAATACCACAACCAGCTCACGCCGGGTTTCTTTGGGTGAGAGAGGTACCCGGAGGCCCACTCCCCTTCCCCATCCCTTCCTACTCCCATATCCTACATCCTACTCCCTTAAAGATCGTTGAGACGTAAACATAGTGGCGAGTTGAGGCTTGACAGATGCTGCCTACACCTTCGGGTAGAAAAAGGAGTCGAGCTATGTTATGTTATTAATTAATGTTTAATAAAGGTATTATTATTATTCTACTCGAAGTTACAGCGTCTGTTGTGCCAAAATTTGATGTCTCTAGTGAAGGAGGTCGCGGAACCTATTGCCATATTTTTCACACATAACATCCGGAAAGAATATCGTAAAGTCGTTTGGTGTGAGTCGGGATTCAATCCCACTTCTAGATCACTGAGATAACAACTAATTTAATATATACCCTATTGTTGATATTAATACCTAT
This sequence comes from Euproctis similis, assembly GCA_905147225.2. Lineage (NCBI taxonomy): Eukaryota > Metazoa > Arthropoda > Insecta > Lepidoptera > Erebidae > Euproctis > Euproctis similis. The sequence continues at coordinate 10,679,916 of LR990122.1, forward strand.
AAGAGTACCTACGTCAGAGGTAACGTTGCGGCATTTATTGTCTCGCTCGACCCATATTGATAAGAGAGAGATAACTTATATCCACAAAGAAGGTAAGGTAGTACCGGGTAGATACCTACATCTAGAGGTAGAAAAATAATGACACTCACGATTCTCAGACCTGCCCATTAAGCACACAAAATTTCATCAAAATCGGTCGAGCCATTTTGATTGTGTTTGTTAGTGATTAATATCATGTCAATAAGTATATTCTGACCAAGTTTCATACTAAAAAAACGCGTCTTTTTCTTAACGTAACGCCCCCGCGACTATCAGGGTTAGTGTCTCGGTGGTCCAGTGACCGAGGTCTTCGCTTCTAATTCAAAAGTCCAGAGTTTGAATGCAAACTCACACCAATAATTTCTCGGAATCCATTTCGGAAGTTTGGTATGGAAAAATTACGATGGGTAACATACTTGTGTCTGGTGTAATGGCAAAAGGTTTTGACACCTATTTTACTTGATATGTCAAGTTTTGTCACAATAGCCGCCGTACTTTCAGCCGCTGCCTAGCCTTTTGGGCAGAAAAGGGCGTACCAGGGTTCTAAATGGTAAAGTATAGCTAATCTTTACAGACAATTATTGTATTGATTCATTGCCTTGAAATCGTGTACTGGCACAATTACTAGCTGTTTATATGAACTAGTTTTACATTAGAATAAAAATATAAATTTAAAAAAAAAAAAAAAGTTATAAACAAATTAGAATGTGTATAAATATTATATATATCATAAGGTTTTCAATATGAGCGCCTAGATGTTAGTGGCCTGCTTGTTTGGCCGGTGTCAGTCAATCTGTTGTTTACTATTCAGTCACTGATGCCAAATCACCATGTCAAGATACAGGGTTAAGCGGCGCGTCCACGTCGACGGCTTTCCGTTGACCTATGTTTTAATAGTTAACAGTGTTTTAATTGTGGTCAGCCACGCAATCTGCTGCATGAATGGGCCGGTTCGACCGGTGTAATGCCATGCCCTTTCAGGATACCGACGTAAATTGGACAGGATTTAATAACTTTAACATGATTGCTACACTAACGGATTTTAATGGTGTTATAGGTATTATTAGAATTAAACACAGTGGATGGTGGGAACGAACTATAACTTTTATTACAACTCACTCCTATGTTACACTCAGGTCAGCAAGTATAAAGTACTGATTAAAACAACAGATGGCGTTACACATCACAAGTAGTTAAACATATTTTGTTATTAAACAACAGTCCCACATAACAAAATTAAGTTGCAAAATCAACAAATAAGTAACAAAAAAATTTGTTTACTTAGGCTCGAAACTCTTTGCTGCTGGTCAAGCATACGCGGCCTTAAGTAGAGAAAAGACTTTAGGAGGTCTCCTCATTGAAGAGTTGGACTGTTCGAAATTAACTGGCAAATGACGTTGTAACAATGATGCTTTGAATGAGATGAAGAGACTGAGAAACTTACCCATCGATAACTAAAAACTTGAAAATAATTTAAAGAAAAAAACTTTTTTAAAGAAGCTTTTATTTAAACGCTCTAAAAAGAATAAAATAATTTTAACCTTATATATTTTAACTATCAACTTATAACCTTATTATATACAATTTATGTGATAATAAAAGCTTGTCGCTATGTTCAACCCAACCCTTCCCCCTCCTCTTCCCATCCCAATTCCGACCCCTTCCATTTCCCATGGAAAGGGCCGGCAACGGAACTATACCACTATATGTGTTCGGGTGTCCATATATATGTTATAAACCAAAAAAATATATTTGGATAATGCGATCCGTCACAGTAATCATTAAATCTAAAAAAAAATATTTCTAGATGGTTATGGATAGCCACTGATAGGTAGGTAATTAAACATAGCGACAAGCTTTTATTATCACATAAATTGTATATAATAAGGTTATAAGTTGATAGTTAAAATATATAAGGTTAAAATTATTTTATTCTTTTTAGAGCGTTTAAATAAAAGCTTCTTTAAAAAAGTTTTTTTCTTTAAATTATTTTAATAAATTTAGTCACATTCGTCTACAATATTAACAAAAAGCTACGCACGTAACGTAACTTCACGCATCTTTCTACCCGAGGGTGTTGGCAGCTGCTGTTAAAGGCTCGACGAGCCAAATTGTTAAGTTACGACCGAAATGTCCGGTGGCCCTGTGAATCCGGAATCGATCCCACGCGTTTTAAATCAGAAACGGTGAGCTCAACCACTGGGCTAGTAATGTTTTAGTGTAATATGATTACAGGACAATCTGTAGTCATAATAAGTATTGATTTGACACTGAGACAAAACAGACCTTCTGTTTATATTATTGGCACGAACTACAAACCCGCTGAACACGCCGTGCATTGTTCAGCCCACTGAAGGAGTAATATTACTTGTAAACGAAAGATAACAATTCGGGCGCCCCCTTCAATGGAAGCTGTGTACATTGACTGTTTTCTATTAGATGCCATTGTTTACTTCTCCGAATACATCTGGTGGCGATTACGTATCAAAATCAATAACAAAAAAATCATATATGATGTTAAAATTAATAGGATTATTGTGACTTTCTTAGAAGTTCTTAAGCTTAAGTTCGACGAAGCTTGTATTATTTAATTATACTTAGAATCGAGAAGTCTCTCGTTCAAATCCTAGATTTTATATTAAATACATAGCTTCAAGGTAATTCTCTTAGGCAGACAGAACAAAGCGCCATGAGGCACAATTTTTACACAATTTTTTGGGCCTATCCCAAATAATAAGTGTTGAAACGGGCTAAACGAGCTGGTGTATCACCCGATGGCAAGCAAAAAACGCCGTCCATGGAGGCCTGAACACAGACAATAAATATTATGGAATGAGTTGAAAGTAGGATGGGAAGGTGAAATGGAAGGAGATGGGCCTACGGATACGTCTCTCTCCGAGGGAAACGCGGCATAAGCCACTTTACATCGATATTCTAAGAGGTCGTGGCATTTCACCGGTCGAGCCGGCCTATTCATGCTGCGAACTGCGTGGCTCTACCGCTGTATGTTATATTTTCAGCTGTCTATACACACACATACACAACTTCACGCCAAATCCCTTGCGGGGTAGGCAGAGAGAACAGAGCGCCATAGGGCACGATTCTTACACACCTCACTCGCTTCGTTGACTTTCATAACTCTTTTCATACACGCGCGTCGGTTTTTGAGGCTCTTAACATCACCTTCCTCCAGAACACGTTCTATTTGGTCTTGGAATGTGTGTCTTGGCCGTCCTCGACTCCTACATCCGTCCGCTTTTGCATTGTATATCTGCTTAGTCAGTCTTGCGTCGACCATTCTTTCTACATGTCCGAACCATCGGAGCATGCCCTTTCTTACTTTTACACCGACACTCTCTTTCAAACCAACTTCCTTCCTTACAACCTTGTTTTCTACGCGGTCAGCGAGAGTCACTCCGCAGATTTTGCGTAGAGCCCTCATTTCTACCGCGTTTATTCTACTTTCATGCACACTCTGCCATACCCAGCTCTCGCTTCCATAAGTTAGTGTTGGGATCAGGACTGCATTGTGGATTGCTAACTGGGCCTTTCTGCTAATATTTTTTGCGCCCAGGAATCTGCCCAACACTCCGTTTACGCTATTTCCTATCGCCACTCGTCTTTCTACATCCGCGGTGTACCTTCCATCTCTGCTAAAAGCGCATCCAAGATATACAATTTCATTCACCTGTTCCAGCACTACATCATCAACCATTATCCTTGCATCTGTTCTGGATTCCTCCCTTTCAAACACCATTACTTTCGTTTTCGTCGCATTCAACTGCAAGCCTTTAATCATGCAATCATCTTTCATAGTAGTGACTAGTGTTTGCAGGTCCGACGGCGATTCGGCTAGAAGCACGGCGTCATCTGCGTAAAGCAGGCAGCTCACAACTAGGTCACCCATTCGCATCCCTACATCCATCGATCTCATTCTCTGGAGACAACTGTCCAGGTACAGGATGAACAGTCGAGCGGACAGCACGCAACCCTGTCTGACGCCGATATTGACGTCAAACCAGGGGGACAAGCCGCCGTCAACACGCACACACGCTGTGCAGCCCTCATAAGTGGCCTGCACAGCGCGCAGCAGTGCTCCGCTCACCCCGTAGCCCGGGAGTATATCCCACAGATCCTTTCGTAACACTCTGTCAAACGCTTTTTCCAGATCCACAAAACCGCAGAAAACCTTCCGGTTAACAGCCAGTTGTTTCTCCACGATGTTGCGGAGAGAAAAAATCTGATCCATGCACCCTCGTCCGCTTCTGAAACCACCCTGAGCCTCCCACAACACTCCATCAGATATCACCCTCATTCTCCTTTCAATAATTTTCCCATACACTTTTGCTGCTAAACTGATCAAACTGATGGCCCTGTAACTGGCGCACTGCATACGTGATCCCTTACCTTTATACAAGGGCACGATGACAGCGCGCCTCCAGTCCATGGGAACCTTACCCGACCTCCAGCACAGATTGCTCAAGGTCAGGAAAGCGTCCCGGACACAGGATCCACCGTGTTTGATCATTTCAGCAGACATCATATCGATTCCAGCTGCCTTACCATTTTTCATACTTCGTATCGACCATTCAATCTCTTCCATAGTAATGTCCTCATCAGATGTTGGCGCAGCGGTGTCAGCCGTAGGCTCACTCGCGGCGCCCACATCCGGAACATACTCGTACATTTCCCCAAAATACTCACTCCACCTGCCCAATACATCGCTTGGGTTTGCAAGAATGTCACCAAACTTAGACATAATTTTGTCCATTCTGGATGTTGACGAAGAACCCCGAGACTTTCTAACTTCTCTCCAGAAGAGTTTGTTATTCGCCTCGAAGTTCTCCGTCAACCTCACTTCCTCATTCGCAACAAGTCTTTCACGCTTCTCTTTCACTAAGGCTTTGGTAACATTCCTGCAGCGGCGGTAGCTCTCATGCTTTTTCTCTGTCATACTATCATTCTGGTTCAAACTTGAGACATAATCCAACCATGCTTTTTTCTTTCTTTCGACGCTGGATTTCACATCCGCGTCCCACCAGGCGTCACCTCTCAGAATCTTATGCCTCTTTGCACTACCACATACTTCTTTTGCACTATTCACTATACTTTCTTTCATTCTTTCCCAGCATTCTTCAACACCTAGGTCAGAAAGACTCGTCTCATTGAGTCCTTTACTGACTAGGCCTACATACATACTCCGTACACTTTCATCTTCTAATTTCTCACATTTTATCCTTTCAAGCTCTCCGAAATGGGTACGCACTCGCCAGTGTCTCCACTTCTTGAAAAGGCCCACGAATCGGCTTACCACCAGGTAGTGGTCCGTATCAAGAGTGGGGCCTCTGTAGGCTCTTGTATCCCTTAGGGTATTTCGGAGACGACTATCTATCAAAATCAAATCTATCATACTCTTTTGCTCATTCCGTCTCCACGTATACGTGTGAATATCTTTATGACGGAATAATGTGTTAGACACAAGGAGGTTCCGTTCCAGGCATACGTCCAATATCGGCTTACCAGCATCATTCACTCTCTTGTCACCATTCGGACCAAGGACAGCCTCCAGGCCGTCTCGCTTGGTTCCGACCCACCCATTAAGATCACCACACAGAATTATCCTTTCATTTTCCTCAGCTAGATCCAGAATATCCCTAACAGTTTCCCAAAACTCCTCGAGTTCGCGGGGATCCGCGGAGCTAACGGGAGCATAAGCTGCGACCAGGAAAACTCGCGTGATCCCCAGTTTTATTCGAACCCAAAGATGTCTTGGGCCTACCAACTCATAATCTTTCACTCCGGAAGCAAAGCGGGAAGAGAGAACGACTCCAACACCCCCGCTGGCACGGACGTCCGGGTCCACTCCGGACCATAGGGCTACCATGCCACCGGGGAGGTCCTCGGCCTCCCTCCCCCTCCGCTTTGTCTCCGTCAAACATAAGGCATCCAGGCATCTCTCATTTAATACATCCATCATCTCATTCATCTTTCTTGCCATGCTACCTCTAACATTCCACGTGCCTATACGGCACTCCCCTCTCCTCATCCCGCCAGGATTGGCGCTGCGTGAAGGGTGGCGGCCCCCTTCGCCGCATGCGCATGCAGCCGCACCGACGGGGGCTAATCGGTGCCCGTCGCTTGCGGGGCACGCCCTAGCAGCCCGTCCGGCTGAGTTTGCTTTGGTCATGATTGCGTCCCACTGGGACGGCAGGGATCGCGACGCGCACGCTCTTGACATGACCCCCAAATACAGCTGTCTATACAATCTGGTATATTCTATTCTATAAAAATAATAACTTATTTTAGGAGGTAACATGGAACTAACTTTTTTGTTTTACGATAAATCTGGCGACCAAAAAGGCAAGATACTGGAGAGGCACCGCAAAGACTTCCATAGCTATCTATTGAGACAATTATGAGGCTAAGAACAATTACAACCAACCATTTAATGCTACATTTTCCACCAGGTGAAAGACAAACCACGAACGAAAACATTCCCAAGGAACGCTGACGTCAGGCAGGTAGCCGTCATAAAACCATATCCAAATATTTTGGCAACACGAACAGATAAACAGGATGAAATATTATGCCGTCCCAATTTAGATTGGAATAATGGGCAGGATAATTATTATATTTTTGGAAAAATTAAATCTTGGAATATCTAACCTTTGTTGTTACTAAACATAAAAGTTCCGCTTAATAAATTCTAATACAATACAGTATCTTAAGAGAAAGCATATCAGTTCAAATTGCTGATAGGAGCTACCTCTCAAGTAGGCACTCACTAACAGTTAACGATCTTCACATCTAAAACCCTGTGATAATATATATATCTGACTAGCTCCAACGATCCGTCACCGTAACAATAGGACCGACCCGAGATTCGAACTTGGGAACGTGCGCGATCATCTATCACTGCGCTAATGTAATTGATAGTTCTCACAAGTTGACAATTTCCTCAACACCCGATCAGATTGATGGCTGATAGTCTATCTCACTTTTAGATAAGGAAAACCTTGAGTGGTTCAGAAGATACTTCTTTACAACTTTTTAATTCCTAGCTTGATATAATAGCTCTATTATTTTTTGGTGTCAGACACTCATCCATAAGACCTAACCTGGGTCGATTGACTCTTTTAGGTAGGTAATCTTAGGTTAATTCTTAGATTTTCGAGTTATTTTAAGGATGAAAAAAGGTATGCTTATATAGTTTGGATATGAAGAAAGGATGGACGAAAGAAGTCTGACTAAACGAATTTATGAGACAAGTGTGAAAGGACCAACCGGTAAAGGCGGATCTAGGTGAACCTACCACCATAAAATCAAGGGAGAGAAGCCAGGTCAAGAGTAGTCACAACCAAAAGGCATGTATGAAAGGGATTATGAGAATGAGGGAAGCAAGAAAGGTGTATCAGGATCGTAGCAAATGGAAGGAATTTCTAGTCTCTGTCTACCCCCACGGGAAAAAGGCGTGATTTGTACGTATGTATGTAAATTTTATCAGAGTTATAGTACGAAAAATGTTTAACATACATGTGTAACATAAATTCAGGCCTTTTTCTACCCGGAGGTGTAGGCAGCGGCTGTTTAGCTACGTCTCACGGAAATGACGCCCCCAATTGGTATAGGTATAATGGTATAGCGGAACCTATTGCCAATATGCCACCGGGCACGATGTTCTTAATCATACATTTATCACACATAATTTCCGAAAATAACTCTGAGATGTCGTTGGTGTGAGCCCGGAATCGAAGATGAATCCCTGAAACACAGAAACGACACAACATTTCATAGAGTTATATTTCAAACTGTGAAGAGGCTATCAATTTCTGTGATAATCGCTATCCATGTCTATTTCTAGAACTCGACCTATCTTCATTCCAAATTCACATAATTGGGTAGGTACAGCAGCTCAAGAGATAAGAAGAGATGACAGGTATAGGCATTTCTTTCTCTTATATACCTATCAACCGCAAATAAAGTCTTAACCTCTTTTGATCAGGAGCTTCTTGAAAAAAAATACACATAAATGTAATCATAGTTGTTGTTTTTTTTTTTTTTTAAACTCGAGCCCTGTTATTACAATTTGCCATTTAATTAATTACAATCAATCTAAGATTATCGTTAAATTACAAGACATAATATGGAGTAAAACTAGCAGATTGATCAGAAAACTTCAGACCCTCTATTATAAGTTTCGTGTCTCAGTGCTATTATGATAATGACTGCGTCGCGACGCTCGGAAGCCGGATAACATCGCATCGCGACCAGTGGACAATAACCCTTACGTACAATCATTTATAATAGTTAAACATAAACTACAGTACTGATATAAATTATAGCTTTTGTTTTACTATTCTTGGAATATAACATAACATAACACATAACATGGCATATAACATAACATAACTTCACGCCTATTGTTACCCGAAGGTGTAGGCAGCGGCCGTTAAGCCTCGTCTCGCCGTTATGTTTAAGTCCCAAATGGAATAGGTGGCGAACCTATTGCCTTACCGGGCACAAAGTTTTCAGTCATCGATATTTATCACGCTTAACTTCCGAAAACAATTTCGAAAAGTCATTGGTGTGAGCCAGTGTCAGGATTCGAACTCGGACATGTGGATCAGAATCCGTGTGCTCTACCACTGGACCCCAGAGACCGTGAACAGCCAGTACAAATTTTATATTTTTATTGGATCAAGAGTAATCTACATCTATTATAATATCTAAAATAGCCTTTTAATATATACATACATAACTTTATGCCAAGTCCATTTAGGGGTAGGTAGGGTAAACAAAGTGCCACAATCTCGATACTCATACGCCTCACTCGCTACTTTGACGTTCATAACTTGTTCTTCCTCAAAGGTTCGTTCTATTTAGTTATAGAAATAACTTTTAATACTCAACATACATAGGTGTACCGGTATGAAATGAGCGTTAAAAAAATAAATTTATTCAAAATATTGTCCATCACTTTCTACACGTTTTGTCCACCCTTTTGGTAATTTGTGGATACCATGCCAATAGAAATGTTCTTCTTTTGAAGCAAACCAATCAGACACCCAATTTTCCACTTCCGCGTAGGAATCGAACCGCTGCTCAGCCAATGCGTGTCCCATCGATGAAAATAAATGGTAATCGGAAGGAGCCAAGTCTGGTGAATACGGCGGGTGGGGTAGCAACTCACAGCCAAGTACTTTGATTGTATCCTCAACCGATTTTGCTTTGTGTGCAGGTGCATTGTCGTGTAACAAAATTACTTTGCCGTGTCTTCTGGCCCGTTCTGGTCGTTTTTTGATCATTTGTTGTGTTTGTTTGTAGCGACTAGTATTAACAGTTTCACCAGGTTTTAGGAGTTCTTAATACACCACACCCTTCTGATCCCACCAAACACAGAGCATTGCCTTCTTCCCGAAACGATCTGGTTTTGCAGTCGATGCTGATGGTTGTCCCGGATTAACCCATGATTTTCTCCGTTTAGGATTCTTAAAATAAATCCATTTTTCATCGCCAGTGACAATTCTATGCAAAACTGATTTACTTTCGTGTCTTTGAAGCAAAATTTCACAAGTGTTTTTCCGGTTTTCCATTTGTCTTTCATTCAATTCATCCATTTTCCACACTTTTGAATTTTTCCCATAGCTTTCAAACGGTCTGAAATTATTTGTTGTGCAACATTTAACATAGCTGCCATTTGCTTCTGACTCAAAGTATCATCTTCATCCAATATGGCTTGCAGTTTGGCATCTTTGAATTTTTTTGGTGGTCTTCCACGTTCTTCATTTCTCACATCAAAATCATTACATTTGAATCGTTGAAACCATCTCTTGCATGTTGCTTCTGATAGAGCATGATCGCCATATGCTTCGACAAGCATTCGATGTGATTCTGCAGATTTTTTTTTCAAATGGAAACAAAAAATTAATGCTTTCCGCAAATCATCACTTTCCGGCACAAAATTTGACATTTTTAACACAATAAAAAAATATGATGTTGTTTGTTTACTAACTGTTAGGTTAATTGAATGTTTGACAGTTGTCATGGCAGCCAAACAGAAAAAAAAATTGCATTTGCATCTTAACATAACTTCACGCCTTTTGTGTCCAGAAGGTGTAGGCAGCGGCTGTTAAACCTCGTCTCGCTGTTATGTTTACGTCCCAAATGGAATAGGTGGCGAACCTATTGCCATACCGGGCACAAAGTTTGTCAGTCATCGATATTTATCACACATAACTTCCGAAAACAATTTCGAAAAGTCATTGGTGTGAGCCAGTGTCTGCAATCGAACCCCGGACCTCTGGATCAGAGGCCGTGCGCTCGCCCACTGCGCGCTCGCACACTCTTAACGCTCATTTCATACCGGTACACCTAGTATATACTCAACTCCAGCGAACGAAATTGTTGTCCACAAATTAATGTCTACAACTCACAACTTACGACTCGACGAGTCGAGTTGCTGGCCTTTAAGGGAATATGATGGGACGGGATGGAATTAGAGGTGTGGATTGGAGACCTATCTCACAAAACTAAACGTGACATGTGCCACTTTACGTCTTAGACCGTGATTTTTTAGCGGTAGCGTAGCTCTACCACTGTTCTGAAAGGAATCGTGTGTGTATTATAATTATGGGTATTATAATATAGTCATATAAAAAAATTAACACTACACGTCACGATAATTAATAAAATTAATTAATAACCAAATGAAAAAATTATCAATCACCCGCACGACCTCTAACAATTTGGGCACGAAATTGTTATAACTCCAAATATTTAATGATCATTAACCTTTGGCCAAGGTATATATCTTGGCCCACGTTCGCGATGGAAGATGTAATTAGAAATTAAATTATGTTCATTGTTTATAGCTTGGACATATTATTTTCTTTTATGTGCTGATAAGCAAGTTTTCCTATTAAGGACATTTCCCTGGGTTTTTATGTTCGGCCATTTTTATTATATTTCAAATTTATTCATCGTTGTCATGGTATATATACGCCCATAATAATATTTATAATTGGTATTGTGAAGCTACGCAAAAAACTGTAATTCAGTTCGGTGTTTTATTTTTTTTATTAGCATATTATGCCGTCGATACCATAGATTTAGCATAGACTATAGTAGATGGCACATGTCAGGAAAAATGTACTAATATTCATCAATGACAGCGCAACCGCGTATATTCGATTTTCAGGATATTTACATTTCAACACATGAACAATAACTATGTAAAAGTTTGAGGCGCTTTTTACGTACACATGGATAAGTCACTCACACATCAACAACCCATTTTTGGTCTCGTTGACTGGGGGGGGGAGGGGTCGGGTGACTATAGCCGATCTATTATTATATATCTATGGTCGATACGGTGTTCCAAATACAAATTCTCAATTATTGTTTCATTAGTCCAGTTTTGGACAGGCTAAAGCTTTGAAGCCATACTGCCATGTCAGTCGTATTATTTTTTTTAATGTAACGAACATAAAGTAATAATAATATAATAATAATAATAGCCTTTAATCAGATCAATTAGTACAGAACAGTATAAAACAAAAAAAAATTAAAGCTTTTCTTTTGCTAGTCCATTATTTGATGTTTGCTTATTTTCTGAAGATCTGTTTGCCCGAACGAACATAAAGTAACCTAAACTAACTTAATCAAAACAAAAAGTAACTAACCTAATCATCCATAAAGTCGTGGCACTTTATGCATAATATTCCAAGGGAGTTTTGACGACAATGCAGAAGAGCACGCTACACACGATATTTACATCATTTTCCACATTTGCACACATATACCAACACTTATTAAATAAAATGCCAAGAATTTTATTCAATAATATCCATTAAAACACAAATTTTAGAAAATAATGCAAACATCGGTCGTGACTCTTATACATTCCCGCCAAAAAAAAAACCTCAAATTCTCAATTTCAAGTTTCCATTCTCCTATTTTGGACAGGAAAAATAAATCTATTACAAGCCAAACTGTCAAGTACTCTGTCAATTTTTTTTTCTGGCACCATGTTTTGTACATTTGCCATATTGATATAAAAATTCAAATGGTTTTTGTGATATTATAAGTGCCTAAGCTATTTAGAAAGTATAAATTCCAAACATTTAAAAATTTTTATTTAAAAAAAATACAAAAACTGTCTTGGTCATTGTGAAAAGAAAGCCAAGTAAAAAAAGATGAAAACAAACATTCTGAAAGTAATAAGAAGACGGAACCTTGACCGTACATAGCAAACCTATCAACCCTTAGCAATATCATCCCCATTTACAGTAATGTCGACGGTAAGAGTGGCTATAACGCATTACCCTTGAGAAGAATAGGCTGCATAGTTACAATAATCCTACCAGTCGATGTGGATTGGGCTATTTAAAGGAAAAGGCTATCCCGCTGGGATAGACATTTAGATGTCAAGGTCTTTCCGGTTTATTTGGACAATAACAAGTTACATACAGAGATTTTCGCTAGTCGTTTCCATATTGTATTTTGTATAAGTGGGCGTTATATTTTCGTTTTATATTAGACTAGCTTTTCGCCTCACGGTTTTTCTTGCTTACAAACAAAATGGCGATGACAATGATGATTAAATATAGCCTATGATACTCTGGGTATAAGAAGCTTTCCAATGTTGAAAGATTTTTTTAAATCGGTCCCTAATGGACCGGTTTCCAAAATTCTTTCTTATTTGAGTTCGTAACATACAAAAATGCATATTAAAATCTTTCTTCTTTATAATATTAGTATAGGTAAAACAAGTAAGAAAGACATTTTTCGGGATTATCTACTTTTTATTATTTTTATGGACAGAATTGCCTAGTTTACAATGTCATGAAACTCTTAGAATTTGATAAACGAATAAATTTATTGAATACAATTAATTACATACATACATACATAGCTTCACGCTAAATCCCTTGTGGAGTTGGCAGAGAGAACAGAGCGCCATAAGGCACGTTTCTTACACGCCTCACTCGCTTCTTTAACTTTCTTAACTTTTGTAATACTCGCTCATCAGTTTTGAAGGCTCCTAACATCACCTCCCTCCAAAACTCGTTCTATTTGGTCATGGAAAGAGTGCCGTGGCCGTCTTCGACTCCTACATCAATCCGATTTTGCATTGTATAGTAACATTGTAACAGTGGTAGAGCCAAGCAGTTCGCTGCATGAATGGGGCCGGCTCGACCGGTGAAATACCACGACCTCTCAGAAGATCGACGTAAAGTGGCTCATGCCGCGTTTCGTTCGGTGAGAGAGGTATCCGGAGGCCCACCCCCCTTCCCCATCCTTCCCTTATCCCTTAAAGGTCGGCAATGCAACAGTAATACTATATGTGTTGCTGGTGTCCATGGGCGGTGACCCGCCTGCACGTTTGCCCTCTTATGCCATAAAAAAAATGTATATCTGCTTAGTCAATCTTGTGTCATCCATTCTTTCTACATGTCCGAACATTAATCGTAAATTAAAATATCTCGCACATATGTATGAATAATTTGTTTACAATTTTCCATTTGGTAATCACTGAATTGTAGTACGTAATAAGTTTGATTTGCTTTAAAACTACCACCACACTACCACACACCACTCTACCACATGATATAACTTCACGCCTTTTCCTACCTGAAACTATAGGCAGTGGCAGTTAAGCCTCGACTCGCCGTTGTTTACGTCCCAAATGGAATAGATGGCACAAAGTTTTTTAGTCATCGAAATTTATCACACATAACTTACGAAATTCATTTCTAAAACTCATTGGTGTGAGCCAGGATTCAGAGGCCATGTGCTCGACCACTGGGCCACCGAGACAGCCTTAAGTTATGTTATATGCTTATTAACATTCTCTATTCGTAATTTTAGATTACAATGTCACCAAATATCTTGGCTGTGGTAATCAAAGGTCGTATAACACAAATAACAAGACTTTTTTTTATATCGTATTATAAAAGTTAAGGCACTCATTAAATATGATAATTTGTTCAGAAGCCCTTTTTCGTTTTATTTTCACAATTGAGGTCATATTTGCTTTAGCAATTAATGATATTATATTTTTGTTATTGCGTAATTTCATTGTTATAAATGGTTTTGCGTGAGGATATTTGTTCGGAATGTCCTGGTTCCAATCCTGGCGTGTACCACTTTTATTTTATTCTCTCAATTATTTGACACACCATTAGAAAAAAATCTGATCATTTACGAATCATAGTTCACGATTCACTTTATTATTATCATTACATAGTATAAAACACTTTCATAAGTCACTTTCCGCTGTCTGTCCCCTTATATGCGCACATCTTTAAAACTACACAACGGATTTTGATGCGGTTTATTTTAATAGTTAGAGGGTGTCAACGGGGTGGTTTTGATAATAAATCAATTCAATCATTCATGTATAGTGTAGTAAAAAAAAGTGATAATTTTCAAGATTTAGAACTTTAATCGCAAACGCTGCCTGAACCCTAAGTGATAATCAAAACAACGTACTGCTATTATACACCTTTAAAAGGTCTAGAAAAAAGTCCGCGAGGGCATATGTCTATCTCTTAGGGATAACCCACAATGACCATTTTTATTTTTTTACTTTTTACGAGAAATAATGAAATACGAAGCGATTTTAAACATTACAGTATTAATATTCATCCAATTAAGTGTCTTAAATAGATTGTGTATGTAATATAGATGACCCTGGCCCTTTACAACATGCAATTTAAACAAATATTTTCAAAGATATTACAGTATTAACATAGCGGGACAGCTATAATACTTTTGATGCGGAACAACGTTCGCCGGGTCAGCTAGTTTATTTATAAAAAAAGGCTATTATTGTTTCCTACTGAAAGCATTTTAATCTTCATTAAATAGTTTAATTTACATTGCATACTATATAACTGGAAAAGTAGTCAATTGATTGACTATTTAAAGTGTTCGTGTGATTTTTTTCCGGTCAAAAATTAAAATGTTCATTTCCAAGAAGTTTTTAAGAGAGCACTTCTCTACTAATGAGTACTATTCTTTTTTTCTTCTACTAGAGATATTCACATTACCATTACAACGTTATTTATGGGATAGGTGGGCAAACGAGCAGGCGTGTCACCTGATGGTAAGCAACCAACGCCGCCCATGGACACCAACTACACATATAGTGTTACTGTTGCGTTGCCGACCTTTAATGGATAGGGGAGAGGAAAGGATGGGGAAGGGGAGTGGGCCTCCGGGTACCTCTCTCACCGAATGTAACGCGGCATGAGCCACTTTACGTCGGTCTTCTGAGAGGTCGTGGTATTTCACCGGTCGAGCCGGCCCATTCATGCAGCGAACTGCTTGGCTCTACCACTGTTAAAAACCGTTAATATAAGTGTAACTACCAAAACAAAGCCAAATCTTGGTCAAAAATAGAAACCAACGAATGTCAGTAGGTGTCCTTTTAACTTACTCAAATTAGAGATAATGCTTCGACAGAACACAAATAGTTTAAACTACAAACAACTAAAAACAACAACAGCCAATTTCCAAAACAGAGACAATGTAGAAATCCAAGAAAAATACATAGAAATAAACCATTAATTTGATTCGTTTCTAAGATACCGTTTGACATGGCACAATACTAAAATACTTTAATACGACAGCCGCGATCCTATTTCTAATATTCCGTGAACAAGGAAAATAACAACACACTTCACGCCAAAATTGTTCGGTAGGCAAAAAGACGAGATCACCATAAATTTGACTCCTTTCTTTGTCTTTCATAATTGCGCGACGGTTTTAAGACGAGCATTCTCCTCATGAAGTAGTACTGGTATTCTGCAACTCCTGCATGGTATTCCTGTCAAAGTTAAAGTACCAAACCCCTCAAATTAAATGGGTGCAGAGTCTTTTAAACAGTGATAGAGCTACGCAGTTGGCATCATAAATAAGACGGATCGATCCCAGAAATCTCTTTGCAAAAAATAGCCGACGCTGAATTTTGTTCGGTGAGAGAGATGTCGGATAATGCACTTCTTTTTCTCTTACTATCTCATCTTAAAGACCGGTAACGCTAGTCGCTAACCACTAAATAACCCGTTTGATCGTGACCTCTTTTTTCCATCAAATTCAAATTGAAAATATCTTTATTCCTTAGACTTTACAAAGTACTTAGAACAGTCACTCAAAACTACTATCTAAAATCCGCGGAGCTTAGATTCCCTTTCATTGGACTGTTTTGAATATGAAAGCGAACCTAAGTGCCAGTACCGGCGTCATGGCTTCTTGAGAATAACTGGCAAGAAACTCAAGGCCGCACAATAATTACCTACAATCAACTAGATCAATCATCAAAAAGACTTCTCATAAATTGAACCATGAAGTCGTGGTTTTTACAATTAAAACCATTAGTATTGAAATAGAGTGTCGGTGGAAATGTAAGAAAGAGTATGCTCCGATGATCCATTCTTTCTACATGTCCGAACATGTAGAAAGAATGGATGATGCAAAATTGACCAAGTAGATATACCATGCAAAAGCGGATGGATGTAGGAGTCGAGGACGGCCAAGACACGCATTCCATGACCAAATAGAACGTGTTCTGGAGGAAGGTGATGTTAGGAGCCTTAAAAATCGATGCGTGTGCATGCAAAGAGTTATGAAAGTCAACGAAGAGAGTGAGGTGTGTAAAAATCGTGCCTTGTGGCGCTCTGTTCTTTTTGCCTACCCCGCAAGGGATTTGGCGTGAAGTTATGTATGTATGTATGTAAAACTATTAATATTAGAAACAATATCTTTGTTTTGTATCCGCGTATAAAGTTATAAATCTTCTACGTAGCTAGTTATTTTATGTTTACAAGTATGTCGAGTAAATGGTAAAATAATAGGTTTATTCCCACCTGCTAGAAAGGCTTAAAGACTTAAAGGCTGTATAGGTACTGTATTATTGAGTATTGAAACTCAATCTTAATTGTGCCGGAAAGCAATTTACAGGTAAAGCACATAATAGTTGTTTTATCAGGAGTATTATTATTATTATGGTCAGTAGCTCAGCTAGCCGGTCAGTAGCTTTGTATAAGTTTTGTAATTATGTTTTCAATATTTTTTGTGTTGCATTGATACTTTCAAGCTGAGCAGGAGATGTGTGGACATCTTTGTTTTATCTCATCGAATTAAATATTTGAATTTTGTCAGCCTTTGTTGTCTATTGGCAGCGCCATCTACTTTACGAACTGTGAAAATAGTTTTGTTTAGATTAATGTTATTCTTACGAGATTACAACTAAGACAATTCTTTGATTGTTAACAGTTGCTTCAAAATTCTACTGACAACATTTTCAATCAATCAATGTTCTTATAATTAAAGTTAAATTTAAGTCAGAAGAGAAATCTTGTATATTCCCCGACTAGTACAATAGAAAAGTTATCTTGCTGCTTTTTTTTAGATTTAATATACATCCGTTGGTGTATAGAGAACAGGGAAGTATCTTACAAAATATTGGAACGCGTTTTTGTCTGAAAATAATTTCCCAAGAATACATACACAAAAGCAAACTTGACTAAAAAAGAGCAAGAGATTTGACATCGTTAGTTAATTTACGAGGGCCCAGTTGTGTGCCCTGCGAGAGTCGCTCGTCATATACCTATGTGCACCATCTGCAGGTAAGTTATGAGCAGCGGAGGCACGCACCGGTCACACATGCGCAAGCGCACACACAAATACACGCACACAAACACTCGTTCACTGTCCAACGTCCGAACAATCGATCGTAAATCAGCTTCGATAAAATTATAGGAGGGAACACAATGGATATACGGCAGACAACATATGCAACGCATAACCTACCCTAAACACAAATGCAAAGAGTCTACTTTCACACACCACCTGGACAGTGCAGTCACATCGCTCTCAGTCTTCCGAGATAAAGTCTACATTTGCACGTGTGCAGACAAGAGCTGTTTATTTTGAGAAACATATACCAAACGAATATAATCTTTATTTCCTACGCAATTAAAGTCATATTTCTCTGCGTTATAGCGATATAGAAGTAATTGCGAAATTTACGCTTCGCAGTGCGGTACAAAAATAAGATTATGGATTCGAGGATACGTCCTTATAGGTATGTCTGCGTGCTTTACGACCACTATTCCCGGAGGAATAAACCGGACCGCTTATTGAATATTGTTCAGGTTTATTTATGGAAGACATCGCTATTGTCCTGAATGCGACGTTGACTTTTCAACCAAGAGGTTTGTTTATGAGAACAATTGTGGTCGTTTTGCCAGTACACACATAACTTCACGCCAAATCCTTTACAGGATAGGCAGGGAGAACACACCTCAGTCGCTTCGTTGACTTTCATAACTCTTTTCATGCACGCGCGTCGATTTTATGGGTCCTAACATCACCTTCCTCCAGAACACGTTCTATTTAGTCATGGAATGTGTCTTGGCCGTGCTCGACTCCTACATCCATCCGCTTTGCATTGTGTATCTGCTTAGTAAATCTTACATCATCCATTCTTTCTACAAGACCGAACCATCGGAGCATGCCCTTTCTTACTTTTACACCGACACTTTCCCAGTATCCAGCTGGCAGCATTCGTCCATTTTGAAATGGGATGAAATCATTTTTGTTCAAGCAGCGTTAATTTAAAATAGGTATACAAAAGACAAAACGTATATGCGAAAGTTTAAATATATCTATAGATAGTATAATTATACAATGTAATCGTACACATTTAGTCGGAAAATCTGAATTCTTGAAAATGTTTTTGAAAGCGTAATACTTTTCGTGTAACCCATTCAGTATCTAATAACATCTGTATTCTAGGTAATATCGATAATCATTACAGATAATAGTAAAAATCGACTGTAGGATCGGATTCGAAAGCATATGTTCGCTACTAATCTATTACGGGCACAAAAGGGGCAACGGTCAGGGTTCGAATTTCCCGACACTTGGTGAAGAATCGTTGTGAGCGGAGTCACGTTTACGACCATCGTAAATATTTCGCCACATATTGTACAGAATATTACTGTTCATATAACGCCAACAATACTGTATAACCTTGTGAACATAATAGAAGAAAGAGAAGAAGAGAGATATAGTCATATATTAACAAATATATTATAACAATAAATTATATACATAGTAAAAAAATAAAGTCACTTTCCGATGTCTGTCCAATTATATGCTTAGATCTTTGAAACTACGCAACGGATTATGATACGGGTTTTTTTTAATAGGTAGAGGTTATAGTTTAGATGATAGTAGTATATAGTTTGCATGTATAATTTTGTAAAGAAAAAGTAAAAACAAAAGCAAAAAACAGCAAAAAGCAAAAAAACATTAGCAGAAAAGCCCAGCTCGCAATCCACAATGCAGTCCTGATCCCAACGCTAACTTATGGAAGCGAGAGCTGGGTATGGCAGAGTGTGCATGAAAGTCACACGCAAAATCTGCGGAGTGACTCGCTGCCCGCGTAGAAAACAAGGTTGTAAGGAAGGAAGTTGGTTTGAAAGAGAGTATCGGTGTAAAAGTAAGAAAGGGCATGTTCCGATGGTTCGGACATGTAGAAAGAATGGTTGATGCAAGACTGGCTAAGCAGATATACAATGCAAAAGCGGATGGATGTAGGAGTCGAGGACGGCCAAGACACACATTCCATGACCAAATAGAACGTGTTCTGGAGGAAGGTGATGTTAAGAGCCTCAAAAACCGACGCGCGTGCATGAAAAGAGTTATGAAAGTCAAAGAAGCGAGTGAGGCGTGTAAGAATCGTGCCCTATGGCGCTCTGTTCTCTCTGCCTACCCCGCAAGAGATTTGGCGTGAAGTTATGTATGTATGTAAAAAGTAAAAATTTTCGAGATTTAGCACTTTAATTGTAAATGCTGTAACAAAAAATTCTGATGCGGAACAAATTTCGCCGGGTCAGCTAGTTACAGATAAGAATGAGTATTAAAACGCTAGTCGTCTCGATGGATCGCACTGAATAAAACAATTGTGGGATTCGGGTTCATATTCTGCACCGGACGTAAAAAATTAGTCGAGGTTTTACAGCCGCTGTATACATATTTGGGTAGGAAAAGCATGTTGGCACCTACTAACTAATATTGTCACTATCTGTAGATGTCGTAAGAGGCAGCAGAGGGATTTCAGTTGATGGGGGCCATTTTTCCTATCAAAAATTTCGACAGACTAGTGATATAGAATTTCGGTCCTAAGTTCGAATAATTGACGATCCGAAAATATGTATCGAAGACAAAATCGCCGTCAGCAATAATGTAGAAGTGTGGATGCATGATCGCCGCTACCCAGACCTTCAAGTAATAATATAGCGTGAAGTTATATAAAAATTTTATAGGGCAGATATGAAATACAGAAATAACTATACGTACAAATACCAGCTATCTGCAATGTATACGTTTGTGTTGTAAACCTGGTCGTAAAAGAAACCCGATGATTACTTCAGCGTTTGCGCAACCGTTTGTTTAGAAATTGCTGTCTCGATACATTGATAACGGACCAATGTGTTCTTATTGAATTTTTACTATGCCTTTTATAGGTACGCTTTTAAATAAGTACGTTTTCATAACTTCATGCCTTTGTTACCCGAAGGTGTAGGCAGTGGCGTTAAGCCTCATCATCAGCCTATTGCAGTCCACTGCTGGACATAGGCCTCTCTCAATGTGCGCCAAGCCTCGTCTCTCCGTTATGTTTGCGTCCCAAACGGAATAGGTGGCGAACCTAATGCCATACCGGGCACAAAGTTTTCAGTCATCTATATTTGTCACACTTAATTTCCGAAAACAATTTTTAAAAGTTAATGGTGTGAGCCAGTGTCAGGATATAAATACGTTTTCAATCTTATAATGTGTTCATTTTTATGGCGATGGACTATCACCACCTATGGACACCTGTAATACAGAGAGTGTTACAGTTGCCTTATTGGGGTTTATGATGAGATGGACAAGGGGTCAGAAGTAGGATGAAAGAAAAGGGGTGAATTAGTTAGTAGGAGTTTGTGAATTACGCATCAGCATTCATACACGCTCCTGACGTTTCCATACGATGCAGTCAATTCAGTCTTCTGTTCCATGTTCCATTCTTTCAATATGCCCGAACCTTCAGAGTCCGTTACGGTAACAGCAACAATTATTGTGAACACTTACAAATTTTTCATCAATATGATGCGCGATTTTCAGTCCACCAGTTATGCGCAGGGTTTTCCGCGTCTAAGCTACTTTCATGCACAGCTATACTCAACTCAAACTTCAATAAATTAGAATTTAATTAAAGTACTTGTTATATACCTGGTAAACCAGGATTCGATATAGGCATCTATTGAATAAGAGTCAGATTGCTGTCCCACAAAGACACAAGAAGAATAAATACTTAATATAATTATTATATACTTTAACAGTGGTAGAGCGAAGCAGTTCGCTGCAAGAATGGGCCGGCTTGACCGGTGAAATACCACGACCTCTCAGAAGATCGACGTAAAGTGGCTCATGCCGCGTTTCATTCGGTAAGAGTGGTACCCGGAGGCCCACCCCCGAACCCCCAAAACCACAGCCAAATCTTTTGATAACATGGATGGTTCAAAAGAACGGCATGTTGTGCTGATCCTACTTAGAGTGGGGTAAGGACGGGAAAATAAATGTTTTGCCACTGCCAAGGCTTTTGTATATTGCGATAAATAAGTAGATAAAATAATCATTAAAAATGAATGTTTAAAGGTTTAATTATAATAATTTATGACCAAAAAATAAAATTATCTGATTATGATTTCGAAAAATCTTTTCCGACATATAGATTGCATTAACGAGACATGATACGCAGGTACACGCTGCTGCAAACAACTACTAATCAGGTAGATAAAGTCAACACGAATTAGCAGCATCTTACTTACTTCACGCCAAGTCCCAAGCTGGGTAGGCAAAGAGAACAGAGCGCCATAAGACACTATTAGAATACACCTTCGTATTGCTTCGGTTCTTACAGACCGAGGACACGTTCAATTTACTGATAGAAGTATGTGAGGGCCGTCCTCGATTCAACTCTTGCACTGTATCAGCCGAAACTAATAATCAATCTCCAATTTAAGATTGAAGCCAATCTAAGATTAGTGTGTATCTGTCGATCGATTCCCCAAACAAAATCAATCCATGGATTGATTATTGGCACAATTATTAGTACAAGTGGATTGTAATATTGATCTTGATAGCAAAATTCGCCCGTATATCTGCTTAGTCGATCTTAAATCACCCATTTTTATCACGTTTATTCTTTACACCGGATACAGAAGTATCATGAGGCTTTCAATAAAATTTAATATACCTAGGTACATGGGTACGTATAACCTTCTCATGATGGCCTCATCACGCCTAGTCATTGGAAGGCATATAGGCATATGTATGTTAACAGGTGTCCAGGTTATACCTATTTCCATAATCTGTCTGAATCACCTGGGCAAGTACTTATGTAGTTAGTTCAAACACAAAACTATAAAACAACGTTCACATGTCATGTGACTAAGTCTCTTATCGCGTCGCTGGAAATCATGAGCAAGTTTCTCCATTGTCACATACTGGAGCTAATTGGAGTACCTACCTATATATTTTAATATATAACACAGGAAAATAGGTTTTTTCTTATGGGATAGGAGGACAAACGAGCAAGTCGGTCACCTGATGGTAGGCAACTTTTCACCGCCTATGAACACCATGGTGCGTTGCCGTCCTTTAAGGGAGTAGGAGGGAAAAGGAGGTGGAAAGGGGATCGGGCCTTCCGTCGTAGTATATCACCGGTCGAGCCGGCCCATTCATGTAGCTAACTGCAAGACACTAATCTAGCTATATTCAAAGCTAGATATACCTAGGCTATATACCCATCTATATAATATAGTATATAGGTATCGAGTGTTAAAGTTAGCTGTCAAGATTTTTGTGAACCATGATTAAAGTCTTTCGTCTATAGTCTATAGTCTCAGTAAATAAAAATAAAAAACTTATAAGACTCATTTTATGTTGATTTTTTCTGAAGACGGTGTATTTAATTGCTTGTTTGGTAATGTCAAAACAAAAAAGAGTTATCGATAATAATAATAAAATACTAGTTTTTCATATTATTGCAATATTTATATGTAAAATTTGTTTTTAAGAACTATTTATATTATAGTCTCGGTGGTCCAGTGGTACGAGCACACGGCTTCTGATCCAGAGGTACGGGTTCGAATCCTGACAGTGGCTCACACCAATGACTTTTCGAAATTGTTTTCGGAAGTTAAGTGTGGTAAATATCGATGACTGAAAAATTTGTGCCCGGTATGGCATTAGGTTCGCCACCTATTTCATTTGGGACGTAAACATAACGGCGAGACGAGGCTTAACAGCCGCTGCTTACACCTTCGGGTAACAAAAGGCGTGAAGTTATGTTATGTTATTTATATAAAACACGCATCCTGTAGATACACAATAGATAGACAATTTGAAAAAAAAAACTAACATGGCTTACTATTAGTAGAGGCCTTTTGAACATCCGTCCTTTGGCTCCAAAGATTACCTTCTACAAGTTCACAAAGTAACAAACCTTGATCTCTAAATAACAGATATTAATAGAACTAACTAAAAATTGGCAGTTCGCTTCACAGTGAATATAAAATCAGCTTAATATTTGTAAATCACAAGTAATTGTTAACACAACAAAACTAAGCCACACGTAACATCGGCTATGTCCTAAAAAAAGAAAACCTTGTTTACTCGTAGTGATGTATGTATGAAAGTAAATAATGAAAAGTCTTCCTACTCATCCAATGACAAATGACAGTGGAGGGAACATCCCTCCAGATGATAATTTAATCGATAATGAACTTTCTTAGTTTACAATAGGGTTGGTTTTGTAATAGCCGCGCGCGGAGGATGTCCCTCGCTATCTTGTCAGGCGGGGGAGGCGTTAACCAATCGTAGAGCGCGCCGAGCGCATCACACTGTCCCCAGTTGTGTACCTTTAGCGCATCACAAACACAGCCTCCAAATTATATATCCTCATCTATATATAGCTGAAGGATACAATTATTAAATACTCACCTTGAGCATGAAGCCGTCTCGCGACCGCCTTCGACCGCATCACGTCGGTCACCGTCAGGACACACTACTCAAATTGTCCGCGATCGATGTCACAAAAGAAAAATGCTAAATTTAAAAAATAAAAACAGTTTTTATTTGTGTTCTTTTTTCAAATTGGTATCGTACGTCAAAAGTGATGCGCGCACGAGTATTTGGCGTAGAGGTCGGCAGTGAGCGTCGGACGGGCGCCGGGAGCGTACGTCCTGCAGGATGAGGTTAAGGCGCGAGGTGCGCGGCGTGTCACGCGAGCGGTCGGCGGGACACTGCGTTCACGTCACGTGTTCCACCGCACCGCTACGGTGGGGAAAGCAATTTTCACGCGGGAAACGTACTAGTGGCCGGCCGCGCTGTCTCGGCACCACCGCCGCTACTTTCTTACTGTCTCATAGCACGCTTGACACTCGCCGCGGACCGCCCGCGACACAACCCACGCCCACACGCAACACCATCACTATGACAACTACTACTCTTGGACTTAGCATGGGGCACCCACTCAACTAGACCTTAACACCCCCTTACTTATGGTCTACTAGACCAAGCTTACCTGAAATCATAACATGACATAGGTACCCGTCAATAACAGGTTACAAAGAAAAGTTGACAAGCTTTTAATGTAACCTATTCCATTTGGGACTAAAAAACTAACCGGGTTGGAAAGGAATTATTGACGATGTTAAAAGCTTCTAGTTATATAGAACTTAGCTCAATTAAAAAGATATATAGGTATACCTAAGATTGTTAGGAATGTGCAGACGACACAGACACCCAAATGTTTATCATACAAATGTCATCTGTCTGTCCTGTCCTTATCCTGGATTTTACGCAGTGTACCTTACTACTCGGTAGAAGGCCACGAAATCTGTACCTACTATAGGATTGTATCAACCTACAATCCATGTAAAGTATGGTTGGGCAATATTAAGGCAATTCGAGTTCAAGCTATTGTAAATAGAATACATAATTATTACAATATAATTTTTAAAAAAAAACTAAATACTCTATACCTACTGCTCTTTAAAAAAGTTTCCTAAGCAGGATAAACTTCTTAGATACTTCTACGTACTCGTACTTAAAATAAAACTACTTACTAAAAATAAAGGTTGAAAAACATCTACAGTCTCGGCAGTCCAATGGTTCAGCTAGACGGTCCTTATTCAAAAGTTAGTGGTCCGATTCCGGACTCACACCAACTAATTCCTGGGATTCTTTTCGGAATAAATATCGATAACTGACAACTGCCCGGTGTATTGCAATAGGTTCGCCGGCAATTCTATTTGGGACGATAACATTCGTGAGATTCGGTGGTGAGTCGAGGGTTAACAGCCACTGCCTACACCTTGTAGAAAAGGCTACAAAAAGGTTATTAGTTATTATATTTATGACTCTTTTATAAAATTCTAAACTAACCTCCCCAAAAAATTACGCATAAAACAGATCCTTAAATTCTCATCTTCTGGATATTAAAGTACCTATTGCCTCTGTTTTCCTTCACCACGTAACTGAGCGTGCTTACCTTACATCTGTTAAGGTTGTTGACCTAGAAAAAAGACATATATATATAAGTAAATATATTATATAAATATATTATTATAAATATATTATTATCTTTGGTGTGGGACGCTACTTGCGTAGACACCCTTGCGCCATCGCATCTTCCAAGCACGGTGGAGGTGGCCGGTGCTGCTGCTGCTTCGGCAGAAAATCTCAAGCGGCACAAATACAGAAACCTTGTAGGTGACTATGTGTTTGAGCCGTTTGGGGTTGAGACTTTGGGGACATGGGGTCCGAGTGCTCGTGCACTTTACAAAGATCTTGCAAAAAGGCTGATCGAAACCTCTCGCGACCAGAGGGCTGGTCTATTCTTCGCACAGAGGATTAGCATTGCCATTCAGCGTGGCAATGCGGCCAGTCTTCTGGGCACGCTGCCAGTAGACCGAGATGCGGAGAAATTTGATTTCAGGTAGTTTTTTAATTGTATATATTGTAAATAATGTATTTAATTTATTTGTTCTTATTATTGTAAATTAGTAAATATATATAATTTTAATACAATATTTTTATGAACAACATTAACTGGGCATTCCTCGAGCTTCGTAGACGGCACGCGTTTGAAGAGTATCGAGAATGAGGCCTCCACTCACCGGTGGGGTATCAAAGGAACCTTCCCTCATCCCATTCCAACTCCTTACAGGTAAAAGGGGAGGTTGTTGGAAGCCGTAAATATGATTATCAGCTGGGGAGGCGACGGGGACTAATCATATTCTCTGCAATTTACATAAATATTAGCGTGTTCCGTGTCACACGACCAACGTGGCTAGGGTTGTCGAACACACCTTAAAATACTGTTAAGTCCTTGTAATTAACTTTGTGGTTACATTAAATATGAACCTTATCATATATATCCGAACGGTCACTTATTTAAAGAACACGAAAGAAATAATAATAAATAAAAAATAATAAAAACTAATTAAACGGCTATAAATTTACGCATACGATGAAAATGTGAAATTTAATTAATGTATTTATTTTTAATTGTTAACTTAACATATATAAATTATATTTGCAATTTAAAGTTATATAAAAATAGACCTACCTAAATGAAATGAAATTCTTTGCTAGATCAAAATTAGACTACAATTCTTCTCGGTCTGACAAATTATACTCGACGCGTGGCATTTGCTTTCAGCGAGACGTCACATTACTTCTACTTACACTTGCTTAAATTAACGGTCTGAAGATTAAAGACTAGATATATATCTAACTAGCTGATCCGGCGAACTTTGTTCCGCATCAAAAGTAATGAAAATAAAAATATGTGCTATGTCCAGCTATATCTTCGAAAATATTCGTTTAAATTGCATGCTATAAAGAGCCAGGATCATGTATGTTACATGCACAATCTTTTTAAGACACTTAATTGGATGAAAATTAATGCTGTAATCTTTTTTTATAGCTATGCCATTATTTCTTGCAAAAGCCATTATTTCTTGTAAAAAGTAAAAATATAAAAATGGACATTGTGGGTTATCCCTAAGAGATAGACATATGCCCTCGCGGACTTTTTTGTAGACCTTCTGAAGGTGTTTAATAATGTAGAACATTGTTTTGATCTATCACCAATGGTTCATCCAGCGTTTGCAATTAAAGTGCTAAACCTCGAAAATTATCATTTTTTCTTTACATCATTATATATGAATTATAGATCAAAACCACCCCGTTGACACCCTCTAGCTATTAAAAAAACCGCATCAAAATCCGTTGCGTAGTTTTAAAGATATAAGCATATAAGGGGAAAGTGACTTTGTTTTATACTATGTAATGATTTTAATAAAATCTAAATGAAAGTGAAATCGTGTAAACTGAGAGACAATTGATATTAATTGTCCATTTTAAAATGATTTATTCTTTAACTTTGTGAACACCCTGAACGGTCATTAGAAGTTTCGTCCACCTAACATTTTAATGATAGCGTTAGTTCGATGTTAGATATGTAAGTTCTTAGTTGCTTTGTCTTTTTTTATGCGTGATTAATGTTTACGACGACCATCCGCCATGTTTGAATATGATATGCATATTTAAAAAAGTATAACGATCATATTCAGGACAGTGTGGTAACAAGTATTTGTTTGGATAACGTAACAATAGCAACTAAAATTTTATATTGGTTTTTAAATAAATAGATAGATATTTATATCTTTGATTTACGCGAATCACATTCATAACATTGAAACAACTTTTTATAGATTATATCGCGTTTATTTGGAACTGATTTTGTATTTATTTCCCGACGTTACTCGTGAAAATGATCTCTGTAAAGACTCCGTAAACGTCGGGAAATAAATAGAAAATAAGTTCCTAATAAACGCGATATAATCCTTAAAAAGTTGTTTCAATGTTAAAATAGATAGATAATTATTTCATTTGTACACTTTCTAAACCAAAAAAGAAAACATACGTTAATGACAAGTTTAAATATTTACTAATATAAATATCGCTAAAATCGATTTGTTCAAGACAATCTTTGGAAGAACAATATAGCATGAAAGATACGTAGGCTTTAAATTTATCAAATACATAATTCATAAAATAAATAAAAGTAATTTTAAACCAAGGAACACTAGACAGCCCAGACACGTTTTCCATGATCAGATTGAACGTATCCTTGAGGATGGTAACGTCAGGAGGCTTAAATACTGAAGGCCGAGTGCGGTGTGTAAGAATCGTGCCTTATGGCGCTTTCTTCTCTCCGCCTACCCCGCAAGGGACTTGACGTGATAATATGTATGTATGTACTATAATAAATCAAATATTAATTCAATAGATTTTAAGGTTATATACAGAAAACATAACAAAAAAATTACAAAACTGTACTTAGACGTAAGACAAGTATTAAAACTTAGGATAGGTTTCGCTCTTCTGATCTGCATTATGTTATGCTATTCAATAGCAGCACTACCTGAACAAAAAATGATTGATCATAACAAATTGTTGATTATTTTAGGATTACCAATCACAAATATGACCAATCTTAATTGTCATATGATTTTTCAAAATAACCAGATATTTATAAATATAAATACATACACAGTAAACGAATTAATTCTTATGGGATAGGGAGACAAATGAGGAAGCGTGTCACCTGATAGTAAGCAACTAACGCCGCCCATGTACACCTGCAACACCGATAGTTTTAAGTTAAGTTTCAAAAATGGGATAGGGAAGCAGTCGGAAGGGTGATGTAAAGGCGAGAGGGGAAGAGGTTAGAGCTCCGACTACCTTTTTCACCGAGCGCAACACAGCATAAGCCGATTTACCTCGATATTCTGAGAGTTCACCAGTCGAGCCGGCCCATTCATGCAGCGAACTGCGTGGCTCTGTCACTATTACAACAAACTATTAGATATTATCTGTACGTCGTTATATGTACTTAAATTAATAAACATATGTCATAAAGATCGTCATCATCTTCCTGCCCCGACCTGCCCTGTTCCCAACATTTAGGGTCGGCACAACAGGTTTTCCAGGTAGCCCAGTGCTCAAGCACCCCGCTTCTGAATACAGAGGTCGCGGATTCGAATCCTGGCCAATGACATTTCGAAAATAATTTCGAATGTTATGTGTGATCAAAATCGATAGCTAAAAACTTTGTGCCCGGTATGGCAATAGGTTCGCCACTTATTCCATTTGGGACGTAAAATAACGGCGAGTCGAGCCTTAACAGCCACTACCTACATCTACGGGTAGAAAAAGGCGTGAAGTTATGTTATGCTTCCCTATCATTCGCTTCTTCCACAGCGAATGTTCTCTTGGGCCGCCGTCTTTTCTTGATGGCTTCCACATTCAGGTTCATCATTCTTTTCGCGAGATGTACTTATATATATAGGGCGCATTCAAGTATTACGTAAGCAGATTTTTTACAATTATTTATCTCCCACCCACCGCCTTGTCAGCAAAAGTAAGCAAAGCTCTCACCCCCTCCCCCATAATTACGTAAACATTTTTCGAAAATATATCTCAAGAGACTATCTACAAGATTAGTCCAAGGGCTTTTATGGAAAATTAAATTACTGCTGATGACGTAATCATCATCCGGCCCCCCCCTACCCCCCGTGTCATCCAAAATAAGCAAAGCAAAGATCCCCCCCCCCCCCATCTCGCCTTCCTAGACAGCTTACGTATTACTTGAACGGCCTCATAGATATGGTTGAAATATAAAAGGTAAAATATAAAATGGTTAAAATATAAATAAATATAGGTGAAAGATTAGCTAAGTAAATATACAGTGCAAAAGCTGAAGGACATAGGAGTCGATAGCAGACTCGACCAACGTTCCATGTTCACCTTTCTCTTTTGAAAGGTAATGCCAGTTGCCTTAAACGCAGACGAGCGTATTTGACAAGAGTTATGAAAATCAAAGAAGCGAGCGAAGTTTGTAAGCATCTTGTCTTACCACGCTCTGTTTACTATACCTGTCCCCAAAGAGACTTAGCGTGAAGCTATAGTATGTGTATATAGAAAATATTTAATATATATAAAGCAAAATAACAATCAAATATATTGAATTACTCTAAGATTTCATGATTTGATAACATCCAACGTATTCAATCTCACCATCCGACCCTCGGTAAGTTAGCAATCATGAACAAAAATAAATTATTAATTACTTACCTTCAGTACAGATTTTACCCTTCACATAAATTAAGGGGACCAGATGTTAAACAGACTCGGAACAAACCCCAAATATCTTGTAAAGCCACCCAAGGAGTGTCACCGCAGACATACTTAGCTAGTTTGTACATTACAACATATAAATACAGATATATACCTAATTCTGAAACGGCGAAGGCTGCATTTCCTGAAACACCGCCGGTGTGTTTGACTTTATCGACGCAAGAATAATTCTTCCTCATACTCACTGGTGTAATATAAAAAGACCTTTAACTTGTATTAAAACAATCAAAAACTAACTTTATACTTAAAACTTAAAGTTGAAAATTGTTGGGTACGAAAATGGTCTTAAGACGTTCTCTTCGCGAGTATTATGTGATATGATATCCAGGCGAGACAGAGAGGGACAGTAGAGCGCAGACTCCTCGGCAGACGTCGCGGTTGTCATGGCAACACATCGATTTGTACCCCTCACACTCCAGCTTCCTCCCCCCGACGGTGCACCCGTACAGCCTCCGCCAATATCCAGGACATCCGAAACCATCAGAGAACCGGTATTTTGTTAGTTTTGAACATACTTTTACACACGCTTAGTAATTTCTGGCAAAAATCTCAGTTGCTCAACACAAAATAAATAAGTTCTTTTTTCTAAGACTTAACGCCTATTTCTACCTTTTACTTCCTAATTGGAAAAGGTGATGGAACCCATTGATATTAAGCACATATAACTTTTGAAAAATAATTCTGATAATTCATTGATGTGAACCCGCATTCGGAGTCACGACTTCGGAGTCAGAAGCGGGATGCTTAACCTAAAGACCATCAAGACGACTCATAAGTTGATCGTCACCAAAAAAAGAGAAGAAATAAAGACTATATGTCATTAGGCTTCATCATTTATCTCATAGAACCAGATAATTCAGCACACGCATCAAAGCATAATTACTGCTGTCTATACCTAAGGGTAGCAAGCGTGTAAAAATATATCTTTGCAATCTTAGATAATTGATTATTACTTTTATGGCATAGGGATGCAAACGAGTTATCGGGTCATCTGATGACAAGAAACTAATGCCGCCCATGGACATCTGCAACACAAATAGTGTTACAATTGGGTTGTCAGCCTTTAAGGGAGTATGATGGGAAAGAAAGGGAAAGGATTTGGGGCTCCGGATACCTCTCAAACTGAGCAAAACGTATCTTGAGTAACTTTACGTCGATATTCTGGGAGGTCGAGGTATTTCCCCATCGAGCCGGCCAATTTAGGCAGCGAACTGTGTGGAACTACCACTGATAAAGTTATTTTTCAAATAATAACATTTAATAAACTAAACGTAGCAAATATTTGTACTTCTACATAGGTGGTCTTGACTTATCTGTCGCACTCATTGTAACTACAACGAAATATAATACGCACCTACAACAAAAACTATATATTTTCACTCCAATTCCCTTGCCAGAAAGAACAGATCTCGACATAAGACAAAAAAAATCCACGACCTCTCGGAATATCGACATTACGGTTGATGAGGGAGTTATCCGGAGGCCCAAATCCTTCCTCTCATCCCATTTCCGACCTCTTCCATACCCTATTGTAACCTGGCCTTGCAAGGTAACTGAAACACTATGTGTGTTCTGGTATCTATGGGGAGCGTTTGTTGCTTGCCATTGCCTGCTCGTTTGCCCTCCTATTCCATAAAAAACACTCGCACATCCAAAACAGGCACAAATTTCAAAGATGCATTAGTGTAAACTGGTATTGAAAGCTGGAACTTCTGGAAATCAGAAGTGGGATACCCAACCTGTGAGACGTAGGTACATATACAAAGATAAAGTACCATGTACAATGTACCAGCACTTCAACATCTGTGTATATCATTATTAGGTACATAAAGTACATATACCGAATAATGCCTCAAGAATTCAATAATTTACCTGGCTTTTGATGTTCTCTATACAATATATGTCGACCTACTTTTTATATCTCAAAGACACGTCAAGCGCCGGTGCTTTGACAAAGGAAAGAGGCTGGGTCTAATAGGCCCACTCAAGAAAGTACGGCTGACTTCCCTGGCCCTTTCCAACTTTCTGCCTTTGACGTAACAACAAAATGAAGGCAATTTAAAAAGGCAAAAATGTAAGATCTTTATTGACTGTAGCTTGCTTAGGTAACATAAAAAAATACATTACTTTCAAAAACATATTCAATCTACTACCAATTTTGTATTTATTTTTGGATTCAATATTCAATGAATTATCTAAATTAAACTCATAATGAGAATGGGTGAAATATCTGTTCTGAAAATTAGTAAATGATATTTAATTGTAACGAAATCATTATATAGTATAAAACAGAGTCGCTTTCCGCTGTCTGTCGTCTTATATGCTTATATCTTTGAAACTACGCGACGAATTTTGATGCGATTTTTTAATAGGTAGACGGTGTCAACGGGGTACTTTTTATCAATAATTTATGTATAACTAGCTGACCCGGCGAACTTTGTTCCGCATTAAAAGTAATAACTGCTGTCCCGCCATGTTAATACTGCAATATCTTTGAAAATATTTGTTTAAATTGCATGCTGTAAAGGACCAAGATCATCTATATTACATGCACAATCTATTTAAGAAGATGGACACTTAATTGGATGAAAATTAATACTGTAATGTTTTAAACATTACAACATCGTAAATAGGCCATTATTTCTCGTAAAAAGTAAAAAAATAAAAATGGTCAACCGCGGACTTTTTTGTAGACCTTTTAAAGGTGTATAATAATGTAGTACGTTGTTTTGATTTATCACTTAGGGTTCGGGCAGCGTTTGCGTTTAAAGTTCTAAATCTCGAAAATTATCATTATCTCGAATTATAGATCACAACCACCCCGTTGACACCCTCTAACTATTAAAAAAAACGCATCAAAATCCGTTGCGTAGTTCTAAAGATATGCGCATATAAGGGGACAGACAGCGTAAAGTGACTTTGTTTTATACTATGTAATGAAAATGATGTTGTAAAGAATAATTGATGAATGCAAAATTAACTTCTTTAGTACTTTTGATGCGGAACAAAGTCCGCCGGGTCAACTAGGAAATAACAAACCAACTAATACTAAAACAAGTTACATACTATATTGATTAAGTAACATTTAAATTCTTTAATGTTAATAAATAATTTAATTTACAGAAATAGATAACTGACAATAGATACTGTTCTTTAGTATAAATTTCATACATAGCAAACAAACAAATGGCACAGTTTAAAAGTTATGTACGCTGCAACGTTAATAATGAAAAACAGTCACTATTTTCAGCGCTGCACAACCCTGAAAAGCGTTCTACTTATAATAATTCATTCTACATCTCCTAAAAGAAATTAAACATCACAGCACGTTGAAAAAGTTGGGAAGGTGGTTGTGTTTGAAAAGGTTGGTAAGGTTGGAAAGAAGTTTATTTTTATGAGGAAATTATTCTCAATTTGGAAGGGTTTTTGCCGCCCACGGGAGAGCTGACGTGCGATGCACAATAGTCTACCTACTGCTTCGGTTCACCATAGAATCTCTTTTCACGTTTACATAATACTTGCTGACCCAGCAAATGTTGTCTTGCCAAAAAAGAAATAAGTTTTTGATCTACAAATAACAAATAGGTGTTGAACTTAGAGAGATGAAAATTTAGGGTTGTATGTATTTTTATATGTTGATCCATAAAAAAATTGAAAAATGAGACGAGAGAAATTGACCTCCTAGATCAGATTCATAGACCTACCCGATATGCACTCAAAATTTCATAAGAATCGATTAAGCCGTTTCAGAGGAGTATGCTAAATGCTAACAAACACTATGACACGAGATTTTTATATGGTAGAAGATTTGGCCCCGCGAACTTGGTTTCGCATATAAAGTAAAGAAATAAATATGGTCATTATGGCTAATCCCTAAGAGATAGACGTACACCGTCGCGGACTTTATATAGACATTTTTCAGGTGTACATATTTATTTCTCAGACTTTTGCGAATCACATTCATAACATTAATATAACTTTTCTGGACTGTATCGCGTTTATTTATAACTTATTTTTACCAAAACACTACATCAGGTTTGACAAACCACAAATCTTCGCCAAAGAACAACAATATCGTCCCAGGATGATACGCGAGGCTATTGAAATCAAAAAACATCCAAAAAATGTCAATAGAGAAGATGGCTGGAAACTGTCACCTAGCTGGAACTCAGTCATAAGTCTCATCAAACCTAGCCCACAATCGAACAGCTCAAGACACCGAGATACTATTATCAGAGTTTGCAGGTCGGACCCACATCAGAAACCAAAATAGAATTTTGAATAGTGCAGTATACAATCAAAATAATTTTATTAACCTGGAAACCAAGTTTCTTTTCTGGAAATATTACAAATAATGGTACTATCAATAGCCCGTCCAAAATTAAATAATATTTAGATTTGAAGAACAGCCGCTGAGTTTTCTTGCTGGGTCTTTCTCAGGACTGGCCGCATTTTTGACCCAGTGGTAGATTTTTTTAACAAATACTTACCTTTAAATTTAAAATCAATCAATATTTAATAATATTCTACTCTGATTTCAACTAACTTGGAAAAATAAGATAATTATCTAATAATTAAAAATAACAACTGTTACCTATTAAATCATACAAAAACTAAATATTTCATTTTTTGTTCATGGTCTGATGTGGGTCACCAATAGTAAAAATCATATTTTTGTTCATCACTCGCGAAAATGATCTCTGTAAAGAGTTCGAAACGTCGGGAAATAAATAAAAATAAATAATAATTAAACGCGATACAGTCCTGAAAAGTTGTTTTAATGTTATTTTTCAGGTGTAGTATTTTTCAGTATTAATGTAGTACAATATTTTGATATATCACTTAGGTTTAGCGTTTACAATTATAGTCCTATATTTCAATAATTATCACTTTTGCTTTTCTTCATTATACATGAATTATAGACACAAACCACCAAGTTGAAACCATCTATATATTAAAATAATTGCAACAAAATCCGAGACATATATATATATCTTTGAAACTATGTCTCGGATTTGCATTTGAGGGGACAGACAGTGGAAAGTGATTTTGTTTTATACTATGTAATGAATAAATAACATTTAAGAGAGAAGTGAACGATCATAATAGTCAGCCAACGTTACCGATAAAATTACGGTAGTAAAACAACAATATATTCCTAAAAAAAGGCTAAGTCGCCTGACAAAATGCAAAGGAAAGTGAAAAACTACGCAAACTGTAATGAACGCCATCTATATACTGCATATAAGACATTTCCAACGAAACGGATAGGTTTAGTCATTTTATTTAGTGCTACCACCTATTAACTTTTTTAAGAAACACAAAGAACATCATTGTATGTAAAGTAACAACTGTATATTAGTGTATACGTGAAAACGACAGATGGCGTTTAAAACTGTTTTACCGACTAGAGATGTTTAATAATTTCAATAAAAAATTATTAACAAGATATTCTTACATTATTTTAATTTCATGTTGAACTGGTGTAATAAAGCTTGTTATTGTTGTTATTAAAATACGTTACACTTATTAATAGTCTCATAAAAGCATAAAACACAAGTATTTAAATTTCAATATTTAGCAAAAAGCAGCATCAAGTTTCGCTTGTTCTTGAAAATTTCCTAAGTTCTTTTTTATTTTTAAATAAACTTTGTTCTGAAATTTATATGGATTCCTAAGTGAATACATAATTTATCTACCTTTCCGACGGCTGTAACAGGAAAATCTTTTAAAAATATATTTTGAAGTAGAAGTGAAGTAGTAGAAGTGCCAACAGTTAGCACATTATTATTGCAGTTAAAAGACGATATAAATTACGATGGAAGTCGTGAACACATAAGAAATCTCATATAAAAGATCGGTTTCCAGTTTAAAAAGTGCAAGTCTAACAGACAGGCTTTGATTGAAAAATCTATAATTGCACATAAACGTGAAGAATACTTACGTACCATCATGCATAACAGAAATCTACCAGAGGAACTACAGAAGGACATTATATATTTGGATGAAAGCTACATTCACTCTAGCTATAAAGTCAAAAAATGCTGGCAGTCTATTCACACTGAAGGTGTCACCTCTGATACATCAAAAGGAAAACGTTGGATTCTAGTACACGCGGGAAGTGAAAAAGGTTTTGTGCCTAATGCACTTGTAGTTTTTAATGGAGTGAATAAGCAAGAGGATTATCAACCAGGGAAATTTTACAAAATGGGTTACCGAAAAGCTCATTCCTAACATTGCAGAGCCCTCCATAATTGTCATGGATAATGCGCCTTATCACTCTGTAATTAAAAATAAAACTCCAACATCAGCAAGTAAGGTGAATGAACTAAAGTCATGGCTACAAGATAACAATATATCATTTGATCCAGATTTGAGGAAACCTGGTCTTGTAGAGCTAGTAAAAAGACATAAACCTATGCCAGTTTATGAAATTGATGAAATTCTGGGGCAACACGGTCACACAGTAGTACGGCTACCACCGTACCACTGTGATCTGAATCCCATCGAGTTGATTTGGGCTTTGGCAAAACGAAAGATTGCTGCAAAAAATGTAGGTGCACAAGATATTAAGGAATTGGCTATAGAAGCATTTCATTCTATTACCCAACAGGATTGGATGAATTGTTGCAAACATGTAAAAAACATTGAAAAAGAATATTATGATCGTGGCAAAACACTATAATGACATAGATCAGTTGGTTATTGAAGTCGGTGAAGACAGCAGCAGTGATGATGAGAATGAAGCAGAAAGCAGTGACGAAATATTAAATTTCGGTGCTAGTACTAGTTCATCGCAACAAAATGTAGATAATCGCATTGAAGGAGTGGAATATTTAGATTTTGATTTGT
Source organism: Euproctis similis (assembly GCA_905147225.2). Lineage (NCBI taxonomy): Eukaryota > Metazoa > Arthropoda > Insecta > Lepidoptera > Erebidae > Euproctis > Euproctis similis. The sequence continues at coordinate 10,717,140 of LR990122.1, forward strand.
TGGACTAGTTTTATTTGATCAGGAATAAATGCATAAGCTTTTTAATTCCTAGTTAGTTTTAATTATTTATTTGCCTGAAGGAGATCTGTATAGGATATCGTCGAGTTGGTTGGCTCCATAAACAATAGCTTTTCAGACTCTTGTGCTTTATTTTAATAGTTTTGTGCATGCTGTCTGTCTGCCGTCTTCGAATGTTGGTTTGAATAGTGATTGTGGTCGTTTCATTCCAGTTACGGTTATAGCATTTCCCTTATTCACATAACAAAGGAAAAGGGCCAACAAGATTACTTGTATGCAAATCGGGTATAAAATTTAGCTCTGTCTACCTCTTTCGGCATATAGGAATGATAATGCATGTCTGTCATTCTTATCTTCTCATATGATTACTACTAAATACGTACATCTGTGCCAGTAGGTAAGAAATGTATATAGCTAAAACAATTGATAATATTATATATTAATTAATAAAAAATCAAGTATCATGATTACTTAATCATAATTATCAGTGTTACCATCTGCTCGATGGTGGCGCCCTCATTTATTTTCTACTCTTTTCTGTCGCACTGTACCTATGATGAAATAGTGTAATTATTAAATATCTATATAATTGTATATGTATGTAGGTATAATATATATAAATATAATTATAAACATTAAATTATTAAATTTTATTTCAGTTACGAATTACACTAATTATTTAGTGCTGCACAGCTCTACAGATCCTATTGATATTATGAAAAAACAAAATACCATAATTCCAATTGAAACTGCTTTATCGACAAAACAAAACGAACGCGCATGTCTGAAGCGCGTTCTCTACGTATTTTTTCTTTTTTCATTGGTTTGTTTTGTGATTTGTGTCATGCTCCAAACCCTTGCTTAAAAATCCAAAGCCTTGTGTATTTTAAGTTTATTTATAATATAAATATAGTTTTATGGTAGAATTAGTAACAACATTTATAATATTGTGATGATATGTGCTGTGCATAAATATAGTATTCAGGGCTGGGCAACTAAAGCGGCACCGTGGAGTCACGAAAACGAAGGTAAAAAATATAATTCATTGTGTCTGGCGTGGCTTGGACTGCTCAGAATATCATATATCTTACCCATCTGCTTTTTACTGTGTTTTGTTGTTTGTAGAGCTTACTACAAATTTTAGTTTATTATGGTTAGTTTTAGCTAGTTATTAACATTTTTCGCTACTTCTCAACGACGCTAACCACATGGGTCGATATTCATTATAATGTAACCCCTCAGCGTGAATTTTTCTATATAAATAGATAAATATTCTGATGCTGTAGATATTATCTATTTAAAGAAGCCTGGTTTTAAACTTTTACTTGATTATCTAAGGGTCAAACCAAAGTTATATGTAATTTTTAAATTATAAAATTAAACCAGCTGCTTATCTATATTAGGACTGGTGGCTTCTAAGAAATGCTATGTTTTCAGTTTGTCTAAGAAACCTTAATACTGAATTGATTAACCAAAATGAATATACTTTCAAATAAATATATATTAATTACATACAAAAAAAAAATAACATCATTGTGTACATTAAAACATTTCTGTATTATTTGCTATTTATCTTTTCAAATTATTTAATGGCAAATTTTTTAGCAATTTAATTGATATCTATGTCATCTGAAACCATATGCTTGCTTAAATTGTATTAAAAGAAACCATGATGTCATATGCTTGTTATAAGACAACAAAGCAAAAAAACCTATTCAAAAGCTTAGTTCCACATGCATAATAAAAATTAATACTAAATCAAGTGAAGTCTTTAGTGACATGTTTAATAAAAAGTTATTATTTTTGGTAACCTCATGTTTATTTCATTGTATTAACAGCTTCTATGTAGAGGTTCTGTGTTTCAATCTGTTAACTGTTTTATTGTAATGAATATTGGCATTTATAGTCGTATTTTTAATTAGACAAAGCTAGCTGACAGTAGTTAATGTCATTTTGTAAAATAATGTTGCCAAATTTAAAGTAATAATGATGCATTCAGTTCTTATTTAATCAGATGAACGAACAATGAGTGAAATAGTTAATCCTCTCAAATTATACTAAACCCTCTAAAACTTTATACTTTTTGAATTTAATAAATAATTCGACTCAGCAATAACATTTTTATATACTTTATAACAAAGTCTCTAAAAATTTATGTAACAATTAGTTTTCTTCATCAGATTTTAAAACTGTATGAAAATTTAAGTCATAAAAATGTTATAGTGATTATTTCTATTTATAGTGATCTGAAGATGAATATAAAAAAAAATGTTATAAACGATGTTTTTTTCATTTTTATTACCTACCTATAATTGTTATATTTTGTACATCTATAGTTTCAATTACGTGATATATTAAAAATGGGACAATCTTACAAGTTTCCGAACTACAATAGACTAACTATTCCCAAGCTAAACAATCGTGGCAATTTTATTCAAGAGTTTTTTCATTCATTAGCTTTGGTACAACCCTATTTTTTTTTTCATCAAAAACTGACAACACCGTAAACGTCAGAGGTTGTTGTTTAATTAAAAATCGGACTATAGATCTAGTATCATTGTTGTGTTACTATTGTGTAGAATGTTAACACATTCCGTGTCAAATGTTTTATGGAACCAATTTACAATTTTTTACAACAATATTGCAAAAATTAGATAGAGGATAGATCTTAGAAATCTTTAAAACCAATTGCCACCTAATTAATTTCAAAACACTGCAATAATATTACTAGTAACATTGTATGTTAAATCATTACATAATATAAAACAAAGTCACTTTCCGCTGTCTGTCCCCTTATATGCGCATATCTTTAAAACTACGCAACGGATTTTGATGCGGTTTCAAGAACGAATTTGCGAATTTTCAAGATTTAGAACTTTAATCGCAAACGCTGCCTGAACCCTAAGTGATGAATCAAAACAACGTACTACATTATTATACACCTTTAAAAGGTCTACAAAAAAGTCCGCGAGGGCATATGTCTATCTCTTAGGGATAACCCAAAATAACCATTTTTATTTTTTTTATTTTTACGAGAAATAATGGAATATTTACGAAGCTATTTTAAACATTAGTGTATTAATTTTGATCCAATTTATTGTCTTAAATAGATTGTGAATGTAATATAGATTATCCTGGCCCTTTACAGCATGCAATTTAAACAAATATTTTTGAAGATATTGCAGTATTAACATAGCGGTACAGCAGTTATTACTTTTGATGTGGAACAAAGTTCGCCAGGTCAGCTAGTTATAATAAACAATAAAATGAATAAATCAAAAGTAATCACTATCCCAGCATATTAATGTAATATTGTACTTCCTAAATCAGGATTTATAAACAAAATTTCAATTTAATTTTGAAATTATAACAAGTTTTTCAGGGTTGTAAAATATCAATCAAATTGGGAAAATGAGTTCTTTGGAAGGTAATGTAAGGTATGCTAAGACCTGCATCTACATTCCTAGCAAGTTTACCAAACAGAACAAAGCTAATAAAACAACCTGAAGTGTTCAATATTGTAATTTAGATCAGCCAACCAGCTCAGGATTATTTTATTCACAGAGTCTGTGGATTCAATTCTCATCCAAATACACATTAGTATGGTAAAGTAAATATTTATTTGCAAATATATATATCTTACGTATTTTTATTATCATTGTCTTCACACTGGGGCACATGTTTTGTTTTGTTCACTTGAAGTTGAGTTGTGTAATCATTGAGTAATTCTTACAAATCTTAAGGTATTTTAAATACGATAACAGTGTTTCTGTGATGGTAGCTTTTCATTCAGTAATCTATTTAAATATAAAGAGGAAAGATTTGTATTCTTGTATGTAAGAAATAAACTCAGAAACTATAGGACCTATTTCAAAAATTTTTTCACCATTGGAAAGCTGAATTCATCCAGAGTGACATATACTGTCTTTAATCATCATAGTCATCATGAGGCAGAAAGCTAGCATATAAGTTTGCTAGCTGTTTGTTAGGCAAGAAGATATATTTAATTATATCTTCTTGCCTAACAAACATATTCTTATGGTGCTGGGACTTTATCATCACATTTTTTATTAATATTTGCTTATTTGCTTTTCTTTCAGGTAAAAAATTTCATATAAACTTGAAAACATGTGCTGACTGTGATCATACTATGGATGATATTTTTGACAAAATGGTGTGTATTATTAGCATTGGATAATATCAATAGTGGCACATTTAAAACATAGCTTAACTAGTTAGAAGTAATTTTGTACTATTTAGACTTAAGGCCCTCTACTTTAAGGTTTCTCTTCTTTGATTGCCTTTAATCATAATACAAAAGTGGCTTTCTGCTGTCTGTCCCTTTATATGCCTATACCTTTAAAACTAAGCAACAGATTTGAATGGGATTTTTTTTAATAAATAGAGGGTGTCAAAGGGGTGGTTTCTATCTATAATTCATATGTATGATGTAGGAAAGAAAAAGTGATAAATCCAAAATTTACTTCTTTATTACTTTTGATACAGAACAAAGTTTGCAGAGTCAACTAGTCTCCTATAAGAGTTTATGGAATTAAACAGAGCTATTAACTCTATTTTAATTGCTCTGACTATTTAAAAAACCAAAATAGTAGCTCAGAAATCTTAATTTACATTAGATGTAGAGGTAAGTAATTGATCACATAAACAATTTTGAAAATATGAACATTTTTCAAAATAGCTCAATCTATGGGCAAACCCGATGGGTCTTAAAAGTACATGGAATAGCTATATTTTAATTTTTTGGACTGTATATACCTCCAGAATATAGTTGCCGACAAATACTATTGTAAGTATATTGTTTTGTTTACATTTTAATTACTGAACAATGATACTAGAAAACTTACAATATAAAAATAAATACAATGTAATGACATATATATTTAAATATATATACTCTTTGTTCAGAACTACTTTTACAAAGAACTGCACTAAATATAGTAGATTTCTTTGTCTATCTTACAGCTATACATATAAATAAAATGTGTCTGTTTGTATTGTTGAAATAACTGCTTTATACTACATTCATATGAATAAAGATGTATGGTGGTACATACACCAAAATAACATTCTTTACAATTTTAGTCCGTCTGATTGTTTGTTCCGGGTAATCTCTGAAATGGCTGGGCCAATTTTGTTGGCTTTTCTGACTTTTATTGGCATGTAGCTGGTGTAATAAGAAATAAACTTAAGCTACTTTTATGGACTAAAATTGGGCAGTACTACAGTCTCTTCAGCGGTGCCAAATTGACTATCGGTATATCGAAGTGCTGAAGTGCTTGTATAGAAACGCCAGTATGTCAGTTCGAGTCCATGATGGGAGTACACGGGCTATTCCACTGCAGAAGGGTGTCAGACAAGGAGACGTTATATCTCCGAAGCTGTTCACCTCTGCATTGGAAGACGTCTTCAAGCTCCTAGACTGGACCGGGCTAGGCATCAACATCAACGGCGAATACATCACTCACCTTCGTTTTGTTTGCCGACGATATTGTAGTCATGGCAGAATCGCTGGAGAGCCTTAGTGCAATGCTCGAGGACCTAAACAAGGTATCCCAACAAGTGGGTCTACGAATGAACATGGACAAGACCAAAGTCATGTCCATTAGCCATGTTATTCAAGTACCGGTAACTGTTAGCGATACGATCCTCGAAGTTGTCGATCACTATGTTTACCTAGGACATACTATTCAACTAGGTAGAGCCAACTTCGAGAAAGAGGTTAACCGACGGATCCAACTCGGCTGGGCAGCGTTCGGGAAGCTTAGGGATATCTTCTCGTCCAAAATACCTCAGTGCCTAAAAACCAAGGTCTATGACCAGTGTGTGTTGCCAGCGATGACCTACGGAACAGAGACGTGGTCTTTAAATGCTGGCCTCATCAGGAAACTCAAGGTCGCTCAGCGTGCTATGGAGCGGGCTATGCTCGGCATCTCTCTACGACATAAAATCCGAAATACGGAGATCCGTAGACGTACGGGAGTAACTGACATAGCCCGTAAAGTTAGCACGCTGAAGTGGAGGTGGGCAGGCCACATCGCTCGAAGAACCGACGATCGATGGGGAAAGAAGGTTCTCGAGTGGCGACCACGGACTGGACTGCGCAGCGTAGGCCGTCCCCCCCACTAGGTGGACCGACGACTTAGTGAGAACCGCTGGGACTCATTGGATGCTAGCGGCACAGGACCGGGAGTTATGGCGTGCTAAGGGGGAGGCCTACGTTCAGCAGTGGACAGACCTAGGCTGATGATGATGATGATGATGATGACTTTTATGGAAAAAATCTTTATCTTTATTTATTGCTTCCTAGCCGTAATAAAGTTCGTTGGGACAGCTAGTTTAGCTTGCTAATCATTTCCTAATATAAAACAAAGTCTCTTTACGCTGTCTATCCCTTAAATGCTTATCTTTGAAAATACGCGACGGGTTTTTATGCGGTTTTTTTAATAGATACAGGGTGTCAACGGGATGGTTTGTAAGTATAATTTATGTGTAATGTAAAAAACTGTGATCATTTCCGAGATTTTAATTGTAAACGCTGCAAAAATTACTTCAGACGCGGAACTAAGCTCGCGGGTCAGCTAGTAACAGCTATATAAAATACCTTTGTATTACTTCTTATAAAGTTTAAAATTATACTTAAACAATTCAAGAAGTCGATTCAAAGTAGGTCATTATTAGTATAACTTTAATTTTTTTGTGTGTGTTCAATATTTCGCGAGCGTTCGTGATCGTTTCCTGGTAATTTTCCACTTATAAAAATGAGCTCGTTATATTATAAAACTTTATACCTATTCTATTTGGAACTTTAAATACCATATTAACTGGTATCGTATGTGTCTATTGGATTTTTATATGTTCCTATATTTAATATTTGTTATGTTGTGAGGTCAATACTATTAGTATTCAGTACAAATGTACTATGATTCTTTATCTCAATTTATTATTGCCGCGAATTGGGCTGCGCGGACGCCATAAAACAGTAAAAATACTTTGCCTGCGCCATTACACGGGTTCATTGCTCACCCCCAATTAGTGATAGCGTGATAATAGTTAGCTTGTGTGTTGACTCGACCTCGTGGTAATATTGATGCAAAATATCCAAAAAAACCGTCAGTTTTAGGTTCGGTAATCGATTGTAGATCATGTCCCAAGTATTCCAAAAACTTGGAACATGAGTTTCCTAAGATATATTATAAAACTGAGCTGATGCTGTACTTTAAGTGTCATATCTTGGAACACATGTAGTTTTTATTGATATGTCAAGTGAATGGACAATTCTGGCCAATCGCTTCACCCGAGCGCGGTTTTAAAGCCGACAAATTCAAAGATTTAACTAAGTACGCCGGGCCAGCTAGTAAAATATAGATGGAGGTATGTTTAATAAACTCAGTCAGCGGTCTACCTGTTCGGGCGGACCCGGTCTCAGCTTCGAGAGCGAGTCGGTAGAACAAAAAATAGAAATAAAAAGATAAGTTTTCGTGGAGTCTAGGGGTAAAACGAGTAAAAGAACAAAGGTTTTACGCGGTTATCCTGTTATAGCTGTACGGATACCCCGCAGGTTTAGCTTTGTCATCTTTTGCTGTGGATTTCTTCATTTTATTTTTTTCATGGATCTCTAGAGAACATTCCGTGTTTGGTACCGATCTCTGCTAATATTATTTAAAAGGGACTAAAGTCTGAAAGTCATTAGCAGATTTTAATTATTCCTTTATTATTATTATTATTAGAAAGTTATTATTAGGCAAAACATAAGCTTAATATATTTTTTTATTTGTAATCAGGGTTTCACGAAGAGTTATTCTTCTGAAATTATCCATAAGAATAATCCAACTAAATTTCGATGAGAAAAGGCAAGGGATTTATATTTTACTCAGCCAAAGCTGCTCAGAATTTCACAAAGTCCAGATTTTTATAATGTTCCACTAGAAAAGTTTAATTTTTAAATAAGTACCTACGTTAATTTTTGTTACAATACAAAAACCAATCCAACTTGCTTGTGTCTTCATATGAAATATATGATTATATTATAAATGATTATGATGAAAGTAAAGGAAATTAAATAAAGGCAGTAGACGACTCAGACTCTGCTCGTCTTGTCCTGTTCAATATGTGCATTTTGAACAGCGCTGATTTTTCAGCCGCTCCCAACTCCACTCCCATTCGGGTGTGAAATTAGAGCTAAGTAAAAAAAAGAGATCTATGTCTCTCTCTCTGTGTGTGTGTGTCGATGAAGGTGTGAGTTATTGATTCCACTGTTACATGTCTTGTATTATAATAAAATATATTATTAGGAGAACATATGGATCTTATATGTGGACTTAACGGACATTTTTCGGTTGACAGAACGCCTCGGTAATTATTGGCTGTTAGGGGCACTTTAAATTTTTATCCGGCTTCGATATGACCAGTCGTCACACGTCGTAAGCGGTTGTCGATGTCGAATAATAGGTATAAAAAAACCTGACAAGTGGCATTCACCCGATGCCCTTGAACTGATCGACAGTTCACCACTCAGCTGGTGCTTAGCTTTTCTGTCTTGACTTGTCTAGGCCATTCACCTAGGGCTCGAAATAGCAATTTGCCAACTGAAATAATTGCGTAATTAAAATGAATAATGGCACTGACATCCAGATGCTCGCGACCTGGTTGTGATATAATAGGTTGGGGAAAAAGTATTTTCGTATTTTTGTATGAAAAGTCAAGACATTTTTTTCAAAGTTTATTTACATTTATTTACAATATATATGTACCGTTTTGTTGAATAACTTTCTGCCATTTTGTGGGCAGAGACATTATCCCGTTACTGTAGAAACTTTGGGACTTCTGATCAAAAAAACGGGACAAATAGTTTTGGCAGTCCTCTCTTGGGGTCAACCTTACAGAACCTAAAGAATTCTGAAGAGACCGAAACAGGTGAAAATCTGAAGGCGCAAGGTCAGGGCTATATGGTGGATGCACTATGACCTCCCAGTCGAACTCTCTTAATTTTTGCTGAGTGGCTAAAGATGTGTGTGGTCTAGCGTTATCGTGATGAAAGACCACACCCTTCCTGTTGATCAATTCCGGCCGTTTTCTCTCGACTGCTTCCTTTAATCTCATCAGTTGCTGGCAGTAAAGATCAGAATCGATGGTTTTGCCGGACGGTAAAAGCTCATAATGAACAATGCCCTTCCAATCCCACCATACACACAGCATCACCTTATTTCGTGTTAGGCCAGGTTTGGCCACAGTCTGTGAAGCCTGGCCAACTTTCGACCACGACCTTTTTCGCACGTTCTTGTCGTACGTGATCCACTTTTCATCGCCAGTTATCAATCTCTTCAAAAACGGCTCGGTTTCATTACGTCTCAATAATGAATCGCAAATGAGTACACGGTTCATTAAGTTTCTTTGAGTGAGCTCGTGTGGCACCCAAATATCGAGCTTTTTTGTATAACCAGCTTTCTTCAAATGGGTCAAAACTGTTTTGTGGTCAATTCCCAGTTCTTCAGCTACATCGTAACTACTAATATGCCGATCTTGCTCCACTCTTTCAAAAATGGCGTCCATTTTATTCGTAACAGGGCGACCAGAGCGAGGTGCATCTTTAACATCAAAATTTCCGGACTGAAAACGTTTGAACCAAATTAATTGTGCTACTCTTACTGACACTGCATCAGGTCCATAAACATCACAAATTTTTTTCACTGCTTGAGTTGCATTTTTGCCTTTGTTATAATAAAATTTTAAAATGTATCGAATTTCTTCATTAGATTCACTCATTTTTACGGAGAGAAAAACAAATGAAAAATAGCGGGAAACAACTTTTTTTTATTTTTTTCTTTTCTTTATAATGTAACCTTTTTAATGTTACCAAAACCAGCCAGACACAAATAGTACAGTCAAAGAAATTTTATAATAAGTTTATACCTACGTTATGCGAAAAGACTTTTTCCCCGACCTAACATTTATGAATGTATTGTTGACTTTGCATGACTGACAAGTACAATCTCCATTGCACTCTTTCTACCGCAGTCGGGTGTAGTTATGTAGACAATACTTGATAATTAATATAATTTTCAAATTGTACGCGGAAATAAATGTTCTCATGTTCTTTTAAAATTCTCGGTGGTACAGTGTTCGAGCCCCTCGTTTCTGATTCAGAAGTTGTGGATTCGATTTCAGACTTACACCAATGATTTCTCGGAATTATTTTCGAAAGTTATATGATAAATATCGATGACTGGCAGCTTTTGTGCCGTGTGGATAGCAATACATGCGCCACCTATTCCATTTGGGACGTAACTTAACGATTCGGCAAGTCGAGGCTTTAACTGCCACTGCCTACTCATTAGGGTGGAAAAAGACTTAAGCTACATGAGTTTACGTATTTATTATCGGTAATTCGTTAATTAAACCCAAATTAGATACGTATGGAATGGGTATATCTAGGTAGACCTGTTCAATCACTGGCAAACAATGATGTGTAATAGTTACAGACCCTAACTTCGTACCCTTATTGGGAATACGTCTTGGGAAGCCTCAGTTATGCCCGCAAATCAAGAACTTTTTGGATCCCATGTGATACGAGGCGAGGCTTTTGCCGTTCATTGGGTACTTAAATCATCTATTGGTTGGAGAGAAGACATTAGTTTCAGAAATATTATCGAATAACCATAATTGGTGGGGTGTACCCGGAAATGCGAGACCTCTGAGTCAGACAACTCACTGGACCACCGCGGCTGTTAGTCATAGATAATTAATCAACCCGTTAAACTAAAGATTTAAGACCAGTTTTTTTTTTTAATATTACCTGCATTTTTTATACCTTCAATACTCGGAAGGTGTAGGCAGAGTTGCCTCGTATCCACCTAATGATATGTCTATTCATTCCATGGGCACGATTTATACAGTCATCGGTATAATTAACAATCACAGCACAAGGTTATAACGCTTACGTGGTTGGATTTGAACTTGGTACCTTTTTAGTATCAGACCTGTCGTCATGAATGGATCCATGAATGAATGTTGGGCCATGAAAGGGATGGATGAAAGATGTATCCTTCTTTCATGCTGCAGAGATGGGTATTTTGAGATAGATGTGGACTGATTGACGACAATGATTAAAATACGGAAAGAATATGCAAGAGGGAGTAGTTACGCCATTAATAGGGATGAGAGGAATCGCCCTGCGTGGTATAGACATTTTTTTCTGGTATAGGAGGGCAAACGACCAAGTGGGACACCTGATGGTAAGTAACTTCTCACCGCCTATAAACGCCGTGCTGCGTTGCCGACCTTTAAGGGAGTAAGAGGGAATAGGTAGTGTTTAGAGGGGAAACATGTAATAGATACACAAGTTGCGAGAAGAATTATATTCCTGAATGTGGAAGTAATAATAGAAGAGGAAGACCTGAGGAAATATGGATGGACATATGATGTAGAAGATGCGCATGATAGGCAAGTGTGGAAAAGGAAAACCTGTGCTGCCTACCTTAAATAATGGGAGCAGGGCAGGAAGATTATGATGATATTTAATCAATTGAAATACTTAACACACGGCACAATCGGATTAGAAAGACGAAGACGGAGGTACCATAACCAGATAGAGACTTGTTTCTTATAACTTACATCCATTATGCTATTCGAAAAACTACTCCTGGGTACCGGCTGTTAAGCCTCAACTCGCTGAATTTTTACATCCCTGGTGGTGGAACCTATTGCCAGATAGGTATTGGGTATAAAGTTGTCAGTGGTCAATATTTATCACACATAACTTATGAAAAGAATTCCATGTAGTAATTGATGCGAGCTTGGAATCGAACCACTGTTTTCTTGATTTAGATGCGGCATTTCGAACGGCATTTAGTTCGAACCCCAGACCACCGAGACAATAATAGAGACTGAATCACAACAAATGTCACACTGATCCCAATTTCTGACAAGAAAAGTATTGGATTGACCCAATTGTTTGGTATGCATTATTTTAGGAGCTATATTATGTGCTAAGGGGAGTGTTCGTAACGAACATTGAACGTTCATGATAAAAATGTAGACACGTTTAATAGAATTTTGTAATATCCTCTCAGCGAGGAATCCTTATAAGATCTTACGAATGTTTAATACATGTATAATTAAATTCTCCATATCGCTGTTTGTTTATGTATAAGATTTATATTTTAATTTATACTTAGGCCTGAAATCTTAAGTTATAATAGGTCGGAACTCTTTAGTGTTTTGTATGTCTAGCTGGTTTTAATAGCGAAAAACCAATGTTACAGTTCAAAATAACACACACATAACTTGACGCTAAGTCCCTCACGGGATAGGCAGAGAGAGCAGAGCGCCATAAGGCATAAGCATAACACCTAACTCGCTTCTTTGTCTTAAATAACTCTTGTCTCGGTGGTCCAGTGGTCGAGCACCCCGCTTCTGAATCCAGAGGTTGCGGGTTCGAATCCTCACATTGGCTCACACCAATGACTTTTCGAAATTAATTTCGTAAGTTATACATATATACCGATTACTGACAAACTTTTGTGCCCGGTATGGCAATAGGTTCGCCACCTATTCCATTTGGGACGTTAACATAACGGCGAGACGAGGCTTAACAGCCGCTGCCTACACCTTCGGGTAACAAAAGGCGTGAAGTTATGTTATGTTATTTGATGTAAAAATTGGGACCAAACGTCGAATAAATTTGAATGGGTACCCTGAGATCTGAGCTAAATATTTAAACAACTTTTAGGATTATATCGCGTTTATTTACTACTTATTTATATTTATTTCCCGACGTTTGGAACTCTTTACAGAGATCATTTTCACGAGTATAATCCTAAAAGTTGTTTTAATCAATGAGTGAGATTCGCGAAAGTCTTAGAAATAAATAAATATTTAAAGTTTCTATAGCAGAAAGAATATAAATAGCCAGTAAACATAGCCACTTGTTATTTATTATTACTTATTACTGCTTGTTAATCGTAGGAATAACGTTGACAACACAATTAATTTTAATATGACATTTAATTATAGTTATTAATAATAGTGAATAGTAAGGCTAGCGAAGTGTTGTAGATATTCTTGAATAGGGTTCCATAGTGTTATCTATCCCCATGGGCCGAAGTGACAATTGTAAACGAAGATTAGTTGTCGCCAGATTTGATTGTGGTCTATTAAAGTATTTTCATTTCTCGGTGGTCCAATGGTCGAGCACCCCGCTTCTGAATCAAAACGTGGATTCGGATTCGAATCCTGGCTCACACCAATGACTTTCCGAAATTCATTTCGAAAGTTATGTGTGATACATATACAAACGTTGTGCCCGGTATGTTCGCCACCTATTCCGTTTGGGACGTAAACATAACGGCGAGTCGAGGCTTAACAGCCACTGCGCCTACACCTTCGGGTAGAAAAAGGCGTGAAGTTGTATTATATTATGTACTTTGAACATTATGAAAATCTCTCTCTCTCCTATCGCTCCCTTCTACCTGGAACTCTCAGAATATCGACGTAAAATGGCTCGTGCCACGTTTCATTTGGAGATAGAGGTATCCTGCCCCTGCTCCCTTAAAGGCAGGGAACGCAACTATAACTCTTTCTTTGCAGGTATACAATGGTAGCGATAGTTACTTACCATCGGGTGACCCGCTTGATCGTTTGCCCTATTCCATGAAAAATAAAGTAAAAATGTCGATGACTCGTGATACTGATACTACTCGTGATACACCAATTACTGAGTTGATTTTTCTGTTAGATAGAATTCTACTAATTATATAGATACTTAATAGGATATTTTTTAATTGTTTCTTTAATTATTTTTTAAAGACAATTTACTAACTGCATAACTTCAGTCGTGTAAAGGCTTCTCATAGTTTTAAAGCAATTTAATATGTTTAATCGTTACTTTATATGACAAAAACGCGCCACGCTACCTAACATCAGAGGCAGCTACTGTTAAGCCACAGCTCACTGGATTTTTACACGTCCAAATGGAAGCGGAACCTATTGTCATACACCGGGTACCATGTAATCAGTCATCCAAATTTATCACAAGATTCGATCCCGCGTATTCTTGATACAGAAGCAGGTTGCTTTTGACTAACCGAGACGACTTGACAAACATATCAAATGTTTATTTATTTGTTTATTTGAATAGATCAATGTTTATTCTTGCAAGTTACGCCATCATTCAACCGCAACCTTGCTACTAGGTAGGTACTAGCGCCCATTTGTTTTACCCGTATGGTCATAATTTGTGTTTGTGTAGGTAACTCGTTGAGTGGGCAGGTAATGTTGCATTGTTAGCTCCAAGCCTATTAATATCGTAAAATTAGGCTGTATGTATTTAATACTCATCAGCAAATTATCAAAGAATACCTATCTACCAAGTAGGATAGATTAGATAGGTACCCAAGGAGTACCTATCTAATCAGTATGTATCTAATAACTGTTTTGTAGGAGAATTTCTAGTGGGGAATAAACCACCAACGAAAAGATTCCCATGAAGGGTTGGTTGGGTCAGGCAGGCGGCGAAACCACAGCCAAATCTTTGTGACAACATGGGTAGTTTCTCAAGGATGACATGTTGTGCCGACACTATTTAAAGTGGAAACATAAGAGCAGAAAAATGATTTATTTATCAAGCAGAAGAACATTTAACTAGTATTGTTATTGTCGGGATATATGCGTTTTTAATGTTCCGTCTTCTAACGTTATAATAACACTCGGCTATGAAATTGTTAATAAAACGTTGGCTGCGACTGCGATCAACTGATATCTACAACTTTTATAATAGTAGTTACTTTTAATGAAATATTAAACCGTATCGCTGAACTAACACGTTCAAAATAGGGGATGTAGGAAAAATAATTATTTGGGGATGCCTCTGCCAGTTGAAAGAATGACTAAGTACCTACACATTACCTAGTAGGTACATATTATGTATCCACTAGGGTCCCGGTGAGCTTTGTTTCGCCTTGGAAGCAATAACTAAAAGTTTTATTTTTTTTCTAAAAACCAAGTGACTCCTTATTTCGTAAGCCTATAAAAGTCCCGTCAAAATAGGTCCAACCATTTCATAGGTTAGACTGGAACAAACAGACAGACACAGAAAAATTGTAATTTTGCGTACCCTGTATATTTTCATATGAATGTAATAGAAAGCGGTTATTTCAATATTACAAACAGACACTTCAATTTTATTCATATGGTATAGAAATTTAATTCTGGTACTTAAAAAAACCACTACCGAAATCTCCGTCTTTTGTGACATTCATATCATAGGACTCGAGTGTAAAAGAAATGTGTTAATAAGATCTCCCTGTCTAACCCCTAAGAGATAAAGCGTAATTATAGCTGAGTATATTTGAAATTTCTTTGAAGTTTAAACTGAAATACTAAATGTATGCGAACAACATAACAAGATCTTTGTATCCTCAACAGTCTGGTCACGTATGGTGTCGTCAACTTTCGCAATGCCACCATACGCCGTTGTCGAACTGTAAAAGAGACTCGCAAGGTTGAAATATAGCCGCCGAGGCTGTGATGCTATCATCTACGTGATCTATGATATCTACTCTGTCTTACTTACTAACAATAATATTTAGTTTTACTGTATAATAATAAATACCATACATCGTTTCCAGACGTTTCCTGGTAAGTTTTGGACGCAGGTCTACTTCGTAGTACGCTTTATCCTTCGTTCCTGTGTGGTCCGCATTCAAGACTAAATTAACAATCGATATAAATCTATGAATCAGTAGAGAATTGGTGAAAAATGCAAATAACTAATTTGGAATCCATTAGAAAAAAAAACACTAAAATATTTTTTTTTTTATGGAATAGGAAGCCAAACAAGCAAGCGTGTCACCTGATGGTAAGCAACCAGTGGCAACAACAACACATAGTGTTACCGTTGCGTTGCCAACATTTAAGGGGTGAGATAGGAAAGGATGGGGAAGGGGGGTGGTCCTACGGGTACCTCTCTCACCGAACGAAACGCGGCTTGAGCCACTTTTATGTCGATCTTCTGAGAGGTCGTGGTATTTCACCGGTCGAGCCGGCCCATTCATGCAGCGAACTGCTTGGCTATACCACTGTTGAAAATTTTTATAGTACCGCCCCAGCATCTGACACTACGTCTCTTCGCGAAGGTGTTTTTTAAGAGGTCGACATACTCATGCAAGTAAGTCAGGATAAGTGTTGTACTGGACTGCACTGGGACTGGCCTACACCGTGGACTTTTCGGAAAATGTTGTGTGATAAATATCGATAATTTCGAATGTCGAAGTGTTTAAGCGTTTTAAATTATAAATCTAGACTGTGTGAACGTATCATATGGGAACAACCGATTGACCTTTGAACAAGTTTCTTGAAAATATTCCCTTTCAGCCAGACTATCACACTTCTTGGTCTATACCTAAATTGAAAACAACCAATTTGCCCTCATTTTGATGAAACTAACACTTCTCTAATATAGACTAACTGCCTCTAAGTCAATCGGGAAAATTATATGAGGTCTTGTATGTTTGTATTATAACCCGTATAATTTCACGCCTATTGCGACCCGAAAGTGCCAAAAACAGAACCCAGTCATGGGTGTGAGTCGGGATTCGAATCCAAGGCATTGATTTAGAACCACAGTGGTCTAAATCCATGCCTCGGATAACTTGGATAATGAAAAGTCTCAGACCACCGAGACTTTTCATAATCTAAGTTGTCCTGTGTTGCAGTGCCAGTAAAGTTGGTTAAACGAAAATATTACAAGAAACTCTTGGTTTTAAAACTTGACGTGATCAGACCTCAACAGTGGCCAATTGCGGTAATTGTGTTTTAGATAAATTCCATTGCCATACAAATGTTGATTTAAGGTCAAACTTGTAATTAACACTAAGCATATGTGTTCGTGTCACCTCCGCAAAAAAAGTTAAATAATTTACTCAGTTGTTTTATAATTCATTGCTCCGCTGCATTGGAAATATTAATCGAACGTTGTATGTGTGACAAATAATGCTGATTGACCTAATTGTGATGATTTGTTTTATATATTCATATGATTGTTTGCAACAAGTTACAAATTTATAAACGTGGATTTAGTTAACCGAGCAAATGTGTCGTGTGACTAAACGTTTGCAGCTAGGCGCGTGAAGGGTTAAGCAATCATTGTTGTAGTTGGGTAACAGTTGCTGAAGGAACAAAACAAACCAAGGTTTTTTCGGCGGGTCAACGTGTCCTCACCAAGCATCCTTTACTTTATCTGAGACATTCACTTCGTACAGGATTTCACCTTGTGACAACCGCATTGTATTGCATCAACATTAACATCGTCGTGCGAAAGGTCAACTGCCATATGTCAAATGATATCCGCTGCATACAGCACAGTTTACGTGAAAGCAAAGCTTTCTACATTCGGCGATATCACCCAGCAAACGGGAAAAAAATCCGGCTCGGGTGAGGATATTACATATTCGAGAAGTGCAAAAATCCGGATCGAGTGAGCACATTCTAAATTTAAATTGTTTCCAATATCGTGTGAAGCAATCAAATGTCATAACTGGCATTAAAAACTTAATAAAGTGGCGTGCGAAATTTATGTTACACGAGCGGAATAGTGACATTTGCTTCGATTCTAGATAATGATATGACACGTTATACAAGTTTAGTGCAGTTTATTTTTCTTGGTGGTACTTGATCGTTTTATCTATTAAACTTATTTAAAAAATGCAAACTTTTTGTCTCTGTTATTATAACTTAACAAACAAGTTTTTAATACAAAATGAATACCTACACTGTATATGTTCTGTTGTCCTCAAATGTCCTCTTGCCTCAGTAGGTCAGCGATACTATAGTTAAAACATCACCACCGATCAGTTGAGCTGGGGCATACTTTAGACCTTATTTCCCAAAAAATTATCTAACGTGAGTATTCTTGATGAGCTTTTATCCCTATCCCGCATTGAAGGCAATTCCAACACAATTTAGCATTAGTAATTCTAATGCTTGTTATAAAATATATCTTTTTATAAAAAAAATAATTCCAAATTATATTTTTACATTATTTCGATAAATATAATGTTATAGTAAAGTACAACAGTCTCGGTGGCGCAGTGGGCGAGCGCACGGCCTCTGATCCAGAGGTCCGGGGTTCGATTCCAGACACTGGCTCACACCAATAACATTTCGAAATTGTTTTCGGAAGTTATGTGTGATAAATATCGATAACTGACAAACTTTGTGCCCGGTATGGCAATAGGTTCGCCACCTATTCCATTTGGGACGTAAACATAACGGCAAGACGAGGCTTAACAGCCGCTGCCTACACCTTCGGGTAACAATAGGCGTGAAGTTATGTTATGTTATAGTAAAATAAATGAAATAGACCATAATCGAGTATTACCCACATGTCCAAGTTTTTAAGGATCCATTCACCTTGTTTACGTTTAATAAGGTCGAAAAGGAAACTCTCCATGAATCATTCTGCGACACTATGTTGCCAAATATTTGTATTAATTTGTGTCTAGTATTGTATTCAACATCTACTGTTGAAAAAAAAAATTGTCTTGCTTTAAATTGTTGGCGATTCCGCCCGTGTTTTCTTCATACACGGAGGTACTTTTCTCAAGTGCTCGTGTTTAAGTATCATTACTTAATATAAAATAAAGTCGTTTACCGCTGTCTGTCCCCTTATATGCTTAATATCTTTGAATATATTCAACGGATTTTGATGCAATTTTTAAATATATAGATTGTATCAACGGGGTGGTTTTGATCTATAATTCATGTATAATATAGTAAAGAAAAAGTGAAAAATTCGAAATTTACAGGTAAATTAGTCTCGAGAAATTTTTGCATATGTAGTGGTGTGTATATTACTCAAATCTTAGAGCGCGTTTCCACTATATCGTTCGGGCCTATACAAAAATGTTTCGATATCCTTACATTACTATTTAATTTTATACTTATCCCTAGCAACACTCTGATTTTTGTTTTCAATAAAAACAAGTTTTTATTTTAAAGAAAAAGGTTTTGACATTATAAAAAAAAAATTTCATTCTATTTCACGTCCTTGAGCAAACGACAAGGCGACTACCGTGAAACAATAAAATATCGTGTCTTTCTTTAGATGATAGTAGTTTAGCTATAGGTAAAAAGTTTTGACCATAATAATTACGAAACAAAACAAACAAATAAATCGTCACTTGATAGAGGAAAGTGGAAACACGCACAAAGCAGAATAAACCAGTTTACGCTGTCCGCAGGTGCCACGTGACCATACACTACTACATATGCAAAAATTTCTCCAAGCTAATTTACCTGTACTCATTTATTACGGGTCAGCTAGTTTCATATAAAATAATATTTTATTTGTTGAGTAGTTTTAAGTGTCTGTGAAGACTTATGAAAAAAAAGCTTATTTTTTAATAATCTCAAAGGACCTCTCAATTTTTAGTCGGGTAGTTTTATGTCAATAGACCATGGGGACGTAGTTCGCAGTAATTTTAATCTTAGAAAATGTATTGGCCATGTAAAAACAGGTTTATCGGTTTATTTCTCGGAACTGGTACTTGCCGGTAAGTACTGAGACACTCCGAGTACTTCCCCTGTCTTGATAGCTGTCCGTTTTAATTGAGATTTTCTAAGTAAAAAAATATTAGTATAATTATGGTAAAGAAAATCAGTGTAATTCTGCCTATCTCTTAAATACTATGCAGATTACATATAGCCACGTTTAACATTTAAAAACAAAAGCCTTGGTTACTTTCTGTAAAGCCGTATGGATATCGTATCGTATCTGTTCAGTGGCTTCGGGGATTCCCTACTTTCCCGACGGGAGTATTCTTGTGATGAAATGGCGACTATGTTTCAATTTATACCACATAAACGACTATAACGTAGTTTTACGTGATGCCATTAGAACCTTAAAGGTAGTGAAAAAAATCTTCTAACTCTTTTTCTCGTCTACCACGACTGATGAGAAAATCAACCTAAGTGATTCATGCCGTTTGGTAAGAGGCAAACTCCTCCTAATCCATTTCCATATTTCATCTTATGAATTGATAACGCAGGAGTCCATGTCTCGAGGTTGCAGATGTCCATAGGCGGCACTATGGACCTCTGCCCCTATCGCTTACCACTTTATGTCAAATATAGAAATCACTGATATGATGACCGGCTTCTGTATAGGCTATACGTACTTTGTAGAAGGGCGTCTTTAATTAACAATAATTACATTTAAAAACTTAGTCTATTTTTATTCACCGTTAATTGTAATAATTATTTATACTACGAGCAATTGGATTCGATTCTCAGGACAGTTTCGGGTCATCGATGCTTCTAGTCTAACGTGTTGCACGATAGGCTTTGCATATTTGTCAATAAATAATATCTCGACAGCCCTTGACTTACTCGGGGCGTTTCCCAGTAACGGGTAATAATAACATTGGTAATTTCATATTAATTAACAATATCGTCACGTTGCGTTGGTAATTTAGCACAATACGGCACGCAGGCAACTACCTGCAGTTTTTTTTAATTATGGGGGTAGTAAGCGGTTAACTTTGCTCACAGACGCATGTAGTCAAATGCACACGCAGCGTTTTGATGACCTCCTATTCATACAACTCTTTTGGGAGAGGAGTATTGAAAATGGTTGTGGAGAGGATTCACTATAATAGCAGTTGCCAATCCAGCGAATCCTCGTGGAGGCCTGAACTCACACACGCCGAAACACTACATCAGCGTAGAATCTTACTATGCCCTTGCGGTTTTCTGTAAGGTTGCGGTATTTATCGCGGCCCGGTTCTCAAATTTTGATCGAGATAAATCTAGAATATTATTTACTTAAATGATAATGGCTTTTAAGCGTAATAATAGTGCCAGGGGTACCAAATAAACTGTAGGCTACCTTTGCCCTCGTTGCATTGCTCGTTTTTTTACAAAAAATAATAATATTTTACTAAGCGGTGTCCCACCCTCAACATTTAAGGGTATGTATGGACGTCAATGTTTAACGATTCCCTGATCTGATTTTTATGTAATTTTGCTTATACGTCGGATAAGCAAAATTACATAAAAATCCGTTGAGCCATTTCGCGGGAGTTTGTTAGTAATAAATAAATATCATGCATAAAGACTACTTTCACAAAGTTTCATATCTATGGAAGCAATATTTGAAAAGCGGTGTTTTTTTTTATTCAACTTCTATTCCCCTTTGTGCTGGAGTTTCATGAAATCTGTTCTTAGCTGACCTCTTAACACCGCCTAAGAAATATTTGCTTACTACTTCATCAAATTTTAAGTCTATCGGCCTTACAGTTCTGAGTTTTCGTGATAAATGAGTTCACGAATCATCATTTAATCATTTCAAAACAAAACATAAGTTCACGCCTTGTAACTACCCAAATGTGGAAGTAGCAGCTGTTAAGCTTCGAATGGCCGAATCTGTGTGGTACGCATCCCAAATGGCACAAAGTTGTTAGCCATCGATATACAACTTTCGAAAAGAATTCTGAGATTGTGACTGTAAATGTGATAAACACAGAAATAGATTAAGATAGAAGGGCGGCGATGTCATATTTCCATACATTTCGAGCGTGTCACTTTTTTGAAAAACCACGCCCACAGCGTGACGTCATTTTCATTGTGAGCGGGGCGACTAGTTAGGAGACACACTCATTAGATTATCGATGTTAATATCTGCAACGTGTGTTAAATTTATTATTTTTATATCGTACCAACTATATTGATTTTGTGTAACGATGTAAACGATGTAAAACATGTTAAATACTTTAATCCGACAGTTAATACCTAAAACATATTTTTCCAACAGCATATAAAATTTAATTATAAATATTTTACTGTCCTTGAAACTATACATATTTATTAAATATTTGCCTTTTTGTAAGGGTTGGCCTCACAGTCCTGGTTAAATAACGAAGCCGAACATCGACATATACCTCGGTTACTGCCCGTTTGAGAAGAACGAGATGATTTTCCATCGGCGATTTCTTCAAATTGGTGAAAACTTATACTGTCAAATAAACTGCTGCCAATGTAATTACGAAGCACTTTGGTTGAAATTTGTGGTGTTAGAATAAAGTAGGGACAAAGCAAGACATGAGCTGATACTCGAATTATTATTGAATTAATTTATCGATAAGTCCTAAGACTCAACGATACATGGAGTGCCCATCTCTAATATTCGAAGAAGAATCACAGCGATTAACAGACACAGCGATCAACTGGCAGGTGTATTGTGTATTTCGTTCGATTCGACGTACATTACGCGTATAATTTATGCGCGCAATGTTTTTGTATACGAGCGTTGAATGCGGACAGCAATGGATATTTATCATAACGAAATAATATACAACTTGTGATCGTAATTATTGAACATAGTAAAAGTAAAACAATAATTTATAATCTCAAAAAAATACTTTCTACTGATTTTCTATACTTACTGATCATACGAAATATTTCCTTTTTTCATATTTGCTTCACTACTTTTGTTTTTACAATTTGCCACAGCACAATAAGGCATATATGTGACGTTTTATCTATTTTTTTACGTCCTGAACGCAGGGCAGGAACGCTCGTTGCGTACTGAGAGCGAGTTTCGAAAAGCATGCAATATAGTGCATGGTTTTGGCACGCTTGCCACGCCTATTCGCCATTCTATCTTGATCTATTTCTGTGGTGATAAATAATAAAACAAGAGCTGTTGAAAATCATTAATAATCGAATGATTTATATATCATGGGAAACAAGTCCTATTGATAACAGTCGTTGAGTTATTAGCGCTAGTCTAGTTGACGTGAGGCACGGCAGGCTCGGCCTCTCCTCTCATTAATATAACCCTTGACTTACTCAGGGGCGGTTCCCACAGATTTCGTAAGACAAGTGACACGTGAAACCAGCCATTGTTACCCAAATGCGGCTGAAGGTGAGTTATGTTAAAGCACAAGTATACTGTCATTGGTTAGTCTTATTTAGCGTGCAATATAGGCTAAGTCTTTTCCGGGAATTCACACAGAAACAATATTCACGCTTTTTTGTAGTAGGTATAAATATACGCCCTTAATGATAGTAAATGTGTAATTAAGCCTGGACTCGTCGATTGAACTATCTGGTGCGTTGGAGGAACATTATCACTCATATCACTCCCAATAGTCATTGGTCTACTTCACCACAAGGCCTTCATGACGGCAATTAGCCTTTATTTTGTTGCAAGTGCTTGTTTTTAAATGCAACTTTATTTTTAGGGATCCGTACTTCCTTGCTCGGAACCTGCTGTAGACAAGCACCAGTTATAATGCGCGCTTAATTATAATGTCTTAGTAGTGGTAAAGCCACACAGTTCGCTGCATTTATGGTCCATCTAGACGCCATGTTACGTTTCGTTGGTTGAGAGAGGTGTCCGGAGACTCATTCTCCTTTCCCATTCTCTGCCTCTCCTGACCACCACCCTATTCTTATCTTAAAGGTCGCAACGCAGCTGTAACAGTATATGTGTTGCAGGCGTACTCTCGACCCCCGTCCTATCTTAAAGGTTGGCAACGCAACTGTAACAATAAATGTGTTGCAGGATAATAGGCGGTAGTTGCTTGCTTGTGTGGCACACCCAAGTCCCATTCTGTTATATCGTTAGCATAGCAGTAATTTTGTTCAGAAAACGTGACAGCTAATCATGAACATTAGAATAGCAATAGCTGATCGTTTCCTATAACGCTATGCATTAAAAAATACACAATAATTGCGTGCCCATAAACAGTTTTACCCTTAAAACTATAATAATTAATTAATTTATTATATATTAATACTTGGACACTAACGGTTGAATATTTTTTCAGTTGATTGATGTCTTTGGGGTGTCTTTAAGGGGTGAATGATTTAAGACTATAAAAGAAGACTACCAAGGGAACTGTGTTTCGCAGAAATATTATGACAGTATAATAATGTTTCTGCGAAACACAGTTCCCTTGGTAGTCTTGTTACAAACTTTAAAGACAGATCTCATTTCGCGCGGATCCTTTTCGCCATCGAGAGGCGTTTTTTATGTACATGGGACATCTATATCTCATGTTATCATACAGATAGGTATAAACAAAAATTGGAGTGTTTGTTTGTAACATTTATATAACCGCTTTTTACTACATGCATGTGAATCTATGTATGTACCGGTACACATACCAAAATAACATTATTTACAGTTGATTTTCAGTTCTGTGTGTTTCGGCAAGTCCCTGAAATGGCCAGACTGATTTTGTTGACAGACGGGACTTTTGTTGTCAGGTAAAGCAGATTTAATTCTTTAATTTTAGATAAAAACTTTTATTTTCTCATTTATGCCTTCTGAGGCGAAACAGTTCGCCGGGTCAGCTAGTTTTTAATATATTCCATCTTTATGTCATTATAATATAAATCGTTACAAGTTTCAACGACTGTTCAGTTGATATTATGATAATTCGTTTTGGTATCGATTTGTCTAGATACATTGTATGCGTGTTCCATAATGCTTCATCAATACTATAGCAGTAGTAACATCATTGTAAGTAATCATATTATACTTAATGGTGCCCATTTCTTTCGCATCACGCAATACCACCAGCTCATGGGTAAGTTGTTTGTTGGAATGTAAATTTTAGTTGCTCTACGAGATTTTATGACGTCTGAATAAAAAGAAAGGTCCTCCATCCACATTAAATATATTAAATGTTTATCGCTATTTATAATAAATGTTCGTAATCGTATTCTTCCGAATACGAAAATACGGCAAATTAAAGAAGAAAATATCTGGTTACATTCCAAACTCTAAATCCAACGGGGAGAACTGGGCTATCATAGGACAGCTTAAGTGCACTGGGGAGATTTGGGATTCGCGCGAGGGGGGCCGGCGTGTGAGACTGCGCAGCATCAGTTCTGAGTGCGGCGGGGCGGGCGCGTAGCGTAGTAGAAGCCAACGTCAGTCAGTTCAAGACCGACCTATGTACAGAACGAACGTCCACTCGTGCCGCCACACGAGCGCACATCGTCGTTTTTTCGCGTAAAAAACAATCGATGTTAACTTTCCTTCCCTCTTTTGCCCCCATTTTAGCCAACAGTTGTTTAGTTATACCACTAATTCTATTTTATATAATTCATTTGTACGTTTTTTCGTATCAATTCAAAAGTTATCGACCCTCGCATTGAAACCATAACAACCCTTATTCGCTTAGCCAGTCGCCCTCCCTAATTATTGGGCTCCCCTAGAATTTATTAAAAAAAAACCTCTTGAATTCCGGCCTCGTTATTTATATTATTGAAATAAAATAGCGTTGTTGTCAAGCCAGTCGCTAAAACTTCGCGTAGTTTATCAATAATTGCAAGCAGTCACCAGACCTTCAATTACCAGACAATTATTCGATTGATCAGACCCAAATCGTCTCAATTTATGGTCGGCGTATCAGCGAAGCTGTAGTAGAACTTGTCCAAAATTGACGAGCGATTTTGCGTCACCGTTATCTGTATTAAGGTCAATCAAAGCGCGCTGAACCATGACACTCTGTTGACATTGGAGCTGCTCAGTCTCCCTCAGTGTGGTGAATGTGAATCTTGTGCTCTGGTGCTGGGTTAATGGGCTCTGGTGTAGGCAAGTGGCGTGCATGGTTGTGTGAGGTGACAAGTCGCCATCGCAGCGGATGTGCACGACCCTGCCCTCGTGGTGGTTCGGTCCGGCTGGAATGCCTGCTGCCCTTGATCTAACCAGGTATATAGGTACTATAATATATCTATATATTGTTTTTTTTTATCAGGTTTTTTTATCTGCTACGAAAATTATAATAAAATTATTACAATTATCAAGAATAATTGAATCTAAATCTTATTAGTTACAAGAAAAATCTCATCGAAATATTTATTGCATATCCACATTAAGACAATAAAACAGACAGACATGTCGTATCTCTATAGTTTTTTTTTTATGTTTAATTAACTACGTTTATGATACATAAATAATAGCATTTAAATAAATATCAGAATATAGGAAACAAAGATTCGTAACAAACTTGTATATTTTTTAAGTATAAATAATATAAGTTATTGTTAGATAAAAATATATGTAAGTACTTAACCTTCATGACGCCAATATAACTCGCACTTATACGTAAATTTGTTTATAGTACATATATATTATATAAAATTGATTTATTTATATAAATAAACGTTATTATTTCATCATTATATTAAACACTTTAGAATTTATATATATATATATATACATATATGCAAACATAGATAAGGTTATCGCCGGGTGGGGATGATATTAAGGTCATTCTAAAAATGAGGTAAAGAATTTTATTATTATTAATTGAATATAATATCTTCCTTCGTAACTAGTTCCGCATATTTATTATTCAATATATGCATATAATAAAAAAACACTATACTTATGATAAAGTTGTATAATAAAGTTATTCTGTGAAGATTATGGGTATTTGAGTTTTTGGCAGTTTTGTTTCTACGCACTTCACATATAGAGTAAACTAGTTGGTCGCCTATAATATGGGTTTTCTTGATATATAGGTAAAGAGCTGACTTAATATAAATGCATTATCGAGAAATTAAGACAAAACATAACATAACTTCACGCCTTTGTTACCCGAACGTGTAGGCAGCGGCTGTTAAACCTCGTCTCGCCGTTATGTTTACGTCCCAAATGGAATAGGTTGCGAACCTATTGCCATACCGGGCACAAAGTTTTCAGTTATCGATATTTATCACACATAACTTCCGAAAACAATTTCGAAAAGTCATTTATGTGAGCCAGTGTCAGGATTCGAACCCGGACTTGGGGACCAGATCTTCGAAACAATTTCACCTATTTTCACATTTTAATTATGAAAACTGATGTCGAAAGGAAAAATGGTTATTTGAAGGTTATGCGTGGACTGAGTTGCGGGCAGGAACTGGTATAATATATCTTACGTAAAAGCCTAGTTTAACAATACATTATAGATTTCTTAAATAACGCTCCATCCGGTCAGTTAGTTTTCACCAACATGCGAAGGTTTCCCCGGGTAATTCTAAACGTACCTATTATTAATCTGAATTTACCCTATCAAGATTGTATATTAACAACGCCATGACCCAACTAAACGACCATTGGTGTGTTAATTTTCCTAAGCAATTATTTTTTGTACATTTTGGTCGACCTGCTCAGATAAATGATTTATATATGGATTAAATATTTTAAATAAATTAAAAAGATTATAGTTACGTGAGGCACGACCTAATTTAGTTTTGATCTAATGAAAATCAGTGATGGTAAACAGTGGTAGAGCCAAGCATTTTGCTGCATGAATGGGCCGGCTCGACCGGTGAAATACCACGACCTCTCAGAAGATCGACGTAAAGTGGCCCATGCCCCGTTTCGTTCGGTGAGAGAGGTACCCGGCGGCCCACCTTACTTCCCCATCCCTTCCTATCCTACTACCTTAAAGGTCGGCAACTAACACTATATGTGTTGCAGGTTTCCATGAGCGGCGCTGGTCACTTAACATCAGGTGGCACGCCTGCTGGTTTGCGCTCCTGTCCCATAAAAAAAATTAAAAGAAACATCTCGTATCATCTTGGGGATTCATCACCGAGACTAATAGTTCAGTCGGGGTAAAAAGAAACAGGTTGTGTGCGCCTCAGAATATTAAAAGTCGTGAAGTTATTAAAGACAAATGAAATAAAGACTCCTTTTTTCGCTGTCCGTCTCCTTATATGCTTAGATCTTAGAAACTATGACGGATTTTGATGCGTTTTTTTTTAAATAAATAGAGAATGTCTGTGTCAACGGGGTGATTTTTATCTATAATACTTGTATGTTGTAGTTATGAAAAAGTGATAAATCTCAAATTTAATTATTTATTACTTTTTGAATTTTAAAATCGACGCACGTGCAGGAATAGAGTTGAAAATATGAAAAACAACGAAGCGAGTGAGGTGTGTAAGAATCGTGCATAATGGCGCTGCGTTCTCTCTGCCTACCCCGCATGGGATTTGGCGTGGAGCTTTATTTGTATTACTTTTGATGCGGAACAAAGTTTGCCGGGCGAACTAGTTTAATATAATTAATATAAAAGCCAAATCTTAACTTTAAACTGTAACCAAATCGAGTCGAAACTACGAAACTTAAATTAGTTACCTACAAGACTTTCTCTGTTTAAATACCTACATAATTTAACAAAAAAATCCGCAGAATGATATGTTATCTAAATTAAAATCAGTTCTTCAATATATGAGCGTCACTTGTTACTTATTTAATGCGGTACAGTACAGTAGTAGAAATCTATTAAGGAATGTTTATGTTCAGTGTGGGGGCCACCACCCGCGTCGACCGACGCTCAGGGTCGCGCGACAAAATCGGTAATCCCTGCCATATCTTGGCTATGATGACACTTACTTATAACAATAATATTATTATTATTATATGTCCAAGAACAGTGCAGATATCATTACATTCTATTTAAATTTGACAGCAACATTGAAAGCGGTTGTCTAGTTGGCCATCTGTCAAATGACTCTAAGATTTCTCGCTTTGGAAGTACGTAATTTATAATTACGGACACGAAATTTCGGTAATCTCGGTGGTTCAGTGGTCGAGCATCCCGCTTCTGATGATTCAAGAACACGCGGTTTCAAATCCTTGATTCGAAATGATTTAATACTAGTTATGTGTGATAAATATCGATGACTGAAAACTTTGTGCCCGTTATGGCAATACGTTCGCCACCTATTCCATTTGGGACGTAGATATAACGGCGAGTAGAAAAAGGCGTGAAGTTATATTATGTTATGATGAAAATCTTTTCCAAAGTTATGTTCAATTATGATAATCTGATGAAGTGCTCCTATAATAAAAATAGATTTGCAATTCATGTTTCATGTGACCAATAATATATTCGGCGTGTGGTGGTGTAATTTTTGCTTACTACCCACTATTAAGCAAAGCCAAGTTAAGCTGAATGCTGCGCAGCCTAGACGAGTCCTCCCGGCGTGTCGGTTTGGGCATGAACTTGGACAAGACCAAGGTCATGTTCAATGAACATGTCGTGCCCGGACCGATAAGCGTCGAAGGGTCAGTTCTCGAAGTCGTAAACAAATTCGTCTACCTAGGCCAAACTATCCAGTTAGGTAGACGAAACTTCGAGAAGGAGGCCGAAAAGAGGATTCAGCTGGGTTGGGCTGCATTCGGCAAACTGCGTCGGGTTTTCAGCTCGCCTATACCGCAATGTCTGAAGACCAAAGTCTTTGACCAGTGGTGCGACTTACCGGTGATGACCTACGGTGCCGAAACGAGGACACTCACGGTGGAGCTAGTCCACAAATTTAAAGTCCCTCAGCGAGCTATGGAGCGGGCTATGCTCGGGGTATCTCTGAAGGATAAACTCAGGAATGAGTATATCCGCCAGAGAACTGGGTAACCGACATAGATCGTAGAATAAGCTCGCTGAAGTGGCAATGGGCTGGTCATATCTGCCGAAGGACCGACGGTAGATTGAGTAAGAAGGTCATAGAGTGGAGGTAAACGTAGTGTAGGACGCCCACCAGCCCGATGGTCAGACGACCATCTGCTGGAAAAGACTGGATGCGGAAGGCAGAGAATCGGATGTTGTGGCGCACATATTGGGAGAGGCCTATGTCCAGCAGTGGACTGCAATGGAATAAACAGAATAATATCTTGGACACAAACCCTCCAGTTCCAAACTAAGCAACTAAATGCTTGTGCTATGGATACTAGATAACGGATACTAATCCATATATACTTTTTTTTTTGTAAATACATACTTATAATACATAGAAAGACACCCAGTCGCCGTACAAATATACATGTTTGTCACAAATATTTGTGCTCGGGTGGGAATTGAACCCCCGACCTCATTGCTGCAGCCGGTAGTTTTACCAATGCGCCACGAGGCCCGCCTAATAGGCTGATGATGATGATGATGACCCACTATTATTGCCATGAAGGTAAAAAAAAAATAGCTGATGGGCATTTTTTTGTCACAGAGAAGTCTCACTTACCTTCTCTTTGTAAATACGTTGTTACTTATATTAAAATAATCTTTAAGTTAATGCTGAAAAAATACCGATCAACCAAAGTGGTGTGGTGTGGCTTATCAAATTGTCAACATAACCTAAATGTGTTGCAGGAGGGCGTGCCTGTCCTGTACATTACTATTAGTTATTGCCTGTCCAATATAGAGGCCACCATGATTGAAAAAGAAGTGACGACTTACATCGTATAACTTCACGCCAAGTCAGAGAACAGAGCGCTATAAGGCACGATTCTTACACGCCTCACTCGCATCTTTGACTTTCATAACTCTTGTCATATACGCTCATCGATTTTTAAGGCTTCTAACATTACCTTTCTCAAGGACTCTATTGGATCATGGAAAGTGTGTCGTGGCTGTCCTAAACTCCATCCTAGACATCCATCCTCTTTTCCATTGTATATCTGCTTAGTCAATCTTGCATCATCCATTCACTCTACTCGTCCGAACCATCGGAGCATACCCTTTCTTACTTTTTTTTTACAGTCTTTCTACATATACACACTGATTACTATTACTCGAAGACGTCTCGCTGGTTTGAAAACTGCTTCTTTTTGTTTCAATGGGTATACTTACAATTATAATCAAGAGCGGTTTAAAAAAATCTAAAGTTTTGAAGTCGGTTGTTTCGTTTTTTATTAGCTTTTTATTAGCTTCACCTGTATGTTTGTTTGTAGGTTTGTATGTTTGTTAGTAACCGACTTCTTTTTAGTGTTCATAGTTCACTTCTCGCACCACCATCTAGTGGCAATCAGCGGAAAGTCTACGTTATCAACTTGAAACGAGTTCCTTGTATAAGTCACAGATGGCGCTATTAACGCGCTTGTTATAGAAAACCGAACTAAAAAATATAAAATAAATAATAGTTTAAAAAAACTAAAAAACACGCTTTTTAAAGAAAACCGAACTAAAAAATAGAAAAAAAATATATATATTTTAAAAGAAGCGTGGGGTGCATGGTGTCAATAGTTATAAATATTTTATTGACAGATATGAGTAGAGTGATTATCATTTCGATAATATCTTAAAAAGCACCCCACGCTTTTTTTAAAATATTTTTTTTTTATTTTTTTATTTTTTATTATATATTATAGTTCGGTTTTCTATAAAAAGCGTGTTTTTTAGTTTTTTTAAACTATTATTTATTTTTTGTTAAAATCTCACTAAACACGCAATGAAACCGTACAACACATAAAAGTTCCTTCCGTGATCATATTCGTTTGTCTATTTACAACTAGACTAACTATATAAGTTCTAAATTTAGATTTGATATGTTTCAATGTTACTTTAATTGTATACGTTTCCAAACAGTAACAATAAACTTTTCTCAAACAATACTGATACCGCCGAATTACGATCGATAAAAGCTTATCAGTTCGTCAATGTTGGTTATTTAAAATGATTTGCATTGCATTGATACGCATTTCATGCAAAACCATTGAAGCACGCAATCCAGACCGGCTATTATTTGTACTGAAACTAATATATTTTTGTCCAATTGATACTAAAAGTTTGTATTAATAATTTATAAATAGAAATGCCAGTGTCGTCACATTTAGTCAATGAACTGGTTTTAACAAAATGCTATGTGGCGCGTAGATAGTTTTTGTGAGGAGAGTGGCATTGGAAAGGAGCGGGCGAGTTGTTGTTGTCATCAACCCTTGTCCCGTTTCTACGAAGCGATGAGAACTACATTTATCTCTCTGGAGTTCAGTGTACCGGTCGGGGCGTATAAACATGTGTGTGGCGTTCGCGACAGACCAACACTGAAATAATCCTACGTGTGTTTAACATATAAATATGTATGTACTACTATTGTGTGAGTGATTATACATGGTGTTTAAAATTTTATAAACATACATCAATTTTGCAACCGATCGTACTTTTTGAATCCTTAAAAAATCAACTCATGTTGCAGTAGTATACGTTTATAAATGTCATTCCATCGGGTGCAATACTGGTGTATTAATTGTCACAAGGCAACCCGTTTTTTTGTTTTGAAATAGTCTCGCTTTTCCCTCGGGATTTAGGTAGTGATAAAAATCGCTCTTGGTTCTAAAGCCATATCGTTTTGTGCAATTTGCCTACCCCGCGAAACAACCAGTTTAGATAAATCACGTTTACATTTTACAAATCATTACATAGTATAAAACAAAGTCACTTTCCGCTGTCTGTCCCCTTATATGCGTATATCTTTAAATCTACGCAACGGATTTTGATGCGTTTTTTTAATAGTTAGAGGATGTCAACGGGGTGGTTTTGATCTATAATTCACATATGATGTTGTAAAGAAAAAATGAAAATCTTCGAGATTTAGCACTTTAATTGCAAACGCTGGTTGAACCCTAAGTGATAGATCAAAACAAGCTCTACATTAATAAACGCCTTCAGAAGGTCTACAAAAAAGTCCGCAAGGGCATATGTCTATCTCTTAGGGATAACCTACAATAACCATTTATATTTTTTTTACTTTTTACGAGAAATAATGGCTTATTTACGAAGCGATTTTAAACATTACAGCATTGATTTTCATCCAATTATGTATCTTAAATAGATTATGCTTTTAATATAGATCAATATGGCCCTTTAAAGCATGTAATTTAAACGAATATTTACGAAGATGGAGAATTAATATAGCGCTCCAAAACGCGTGGCGATAAACAGCACAAATTGAACTTTATAAGATCCAAATTTTACTAATGTATTACTTTTGATGCGGAACAAAGTTCGCCGGGTCAGCTAGTGTTAAATAAATAAGACTTAAGCTTAAATTTATTTTTATTAACTTGTGCAAATAAATTACTTAATTCGTCCAATAAATATTATTTCTTTATTTTATGTCTGCAGCTTCGCACGCGAGGCGTAAAGATAAGTATCTAAAATAAAAATAAAACAATATATAAAGTACATACTTTCAGAGATTTTGGAATTTCAGAAGAACGCGTAGTAAAATCGGAATTATCCTTGAAAATCTTATGAAGACCATGGTGTAGAGATTATTAAAAGTATTTTCTGAACATTCACTACACTATACGGAATGTCAATACAATTTAAAGTAAGCGCTGTAATAATCATAGCTTGACGTCTTTTTCTACCCGAAGGTGTTGGCAGTGGCTGTTAAGCCTCGACTCACCGTTGTGTTTACGTCCCAAATGGAATACGTGGCGAATCTATTGCCATACACCGGGCACAAAGTTTTCACTCATCGATACTTATCACATATAACTTTCGAAATTAATTTCGAAAAGTCATTGATATCAGGATTCGAACCCGCGACTTTTTGATTCAGAAGCGAGTTGCTTGACCACTAGACCACCGAGTCATGATAACTAATGATAAACGAAATGATACGGCCGCAATGAGAGTCGTTGAACTCGATCCAATTGCTGACTGGCAACACTAACGTTTTAAGTAAATTATTGCCTGATTTCCAATTTGTCCTTTAGGCTTTAGTATACAATAGGCTTTAAATAGCCTTACAGTAATTAAAGTAAATTTAATTTATAGTTTCCATACAATGCTTGTGTATCCATATTTATCGTAGTCGTGTAGAGCGTTTGTACCTTAAAAATATTCATATATTGTAAGGTATAAAATATTTGTTTGATAACTTCACTCCTTTTACTTGAGTATTGTGTAGTCATATTTTCTATAAATAGACACAATGCTACATATATTAACAGTAGCTAAATTTTTAAAATACACGTATAATCCAATGTTACCGATCATGTTTTATACTTAAATAAATGTGTTGTTTTAAGTATCAAAACTAGATTCTTGTTATAAATAAGGAAAAATATATTTTAAAATCAGGTACTAAACAATTACTGCTTGATATCTTGCTGTCTGTACTATTTGGACTTGGCTTTTGAACTGTTGAAAATGAGGTTCGAAATACTACTAGTAATGAAGTCTTGTGGCTGTCATAGCACACAACTATGTACTTATCTTATGCTGTGTGTTTAATTCGTGAGGTTGGTAGGCGGCAGTAAGTTCCTTTGGCGTTTCCGCGTACGTCACAGCCTTCTGTCGATGCGGCACACGCCCACAAGGCCATGGGAACCTCTTTGTCTAATGTTACTAAACTGCTTGAAGTGATTTGCAGAGTTGTTCACATGCCATATCTTATACGTAAGCACCTCTCACACTTTGCTAAATGATCCTCGTTTGAAGGTTTTCTAGTTTTTGTTTTTTTTTATGTTTATTTTGGTGTTTTTTTTTTATTCTTTGTTATGCTTATTGTCAAGTTGCAATTCTGGTTAGTATAGAAAATTTCATACATACCTTTATGATATGACAAAGTTTTGACAGACCGATGAAACAAAGATCCTGTAACCATGTGGGATTATTGATTAATTAGGAACTAAATACATTGTAGATGACTTGTGTCATATTCATTTCTAATGACTATTTTCGGATTATTAACTAATCTCAACTTATGGTTGCTGTTCGATAATGTTCGTTGGGTTTGTTCGGTCGTGGCACGTCCAAGTGCCATTAGATGGCGTTGACGTGTCGTCGGTCGACGCTTGAACGATGTAGTTTCGAGTGTGAATATAAATTCTCGCTTCGGCTGTTCTAATGTAATATAAAATCACTTTCGTCGTTCGTACTTTGTTGTTATCAGTAATCGGGTTATATTTTGGATTTCATAGTCGGGTTTAGTGTACTAAGTGTCCAAGTGTCTATTCCCCCGCTCTCGAATTCTCAAGGAAGTCAATAGACATAATCTTATCATCACTTACCAATCTATCATAACACTCCAGTCCTCAGCTTTCCATGATCAGTTCAGTCTCTGCTAAATCCTTAGGTAATTCGCTTAGGGCGTTATTATATTGGAAGTTATAAGCAAAACACAGAGTTACTTTTGAATAATTATTTCTTTTATTGTATGTGGTCACACTTGGAAACTGAGACACACATTGCCTAGCTAAACGTCCTTTTGGAACAGAACGGGCCAGTAATTAACCCTACACCAAACAGCGGGTGTAAATGTAACTCAAAACTTTTTTTTTGCTTTCATCAATAAATATATTCTAGTTGCTATAGCTCTTGTTTCTGTTTTAGCCGGGTTATTGACTACCCTCAACTTGTAGTTGCCATCTTGGCAGCACAGAAACCTATTTACAGCCTTCATAGTCACGTGTTACTTATTGTTACTTTGTTAAGTTGTGTGATCTACTACTACGACACATAACATATTATATATTTCAACATTGTTGCATGATAATATTCTCGTTATATAGGAAATTAACTCCCTTGTAATTATAAACTACTAGCAGACTGCGCAGAACTTTGTACCGCTATATTTTATAAAGCTTTCCGCCTCGCGGTGTTACTCGCGTACAAACAAAATGGCGATGACGGTGATGATTAAATATAGCCTATGTTATTCTGTATGAATGCAGCTGTGCAATTGTGAAAGAATTTTTGAAATAGGTCCGGTAGTTTTTGAGTTTATTAGTTACATACAAAAGTACAAATCTTTCGTCTTTATAATATTTGTATAGATTTAAACTGTCAGCCACAGCCATAATTACGTGTAACATTTTTGGTAACAAGGGATTAACCGTGACCGAAGTGATTACTAATCGGTACCGACTTATAAAAAAAAGTTCATGAGAAAACTATACATACATGATTCATTTAACTCGCTCGAGGGCACAACATTTTAACAGTGGTTCTGGTGCAGATCACGACTTCTCATAAATTGAGCAAGCTACTGCGAGCGTTATGCGACTAGCGCTACCCGTGGTCATCATTGCCAGCCTTTCTGATGGGATTGGCAGGGAGATCCAAAGAGCAAATCCCATGCAAAAATATAAAAAAGAAAGAAACAGAAGACCATGATCGATTTGCTATACATACATACATAACTGTATGCCAAATCCTTTGCGGGGTAGGCAGAGAGAAAGAAGCGCCATAAGGCACGATTCTTACACACCTCACTCACTTCGTTGACTTTCATAAATAACTTTATATGCACACGCGTCGATTTTTGAGGCTACTAACATCACCTTCCTCCAGAACACGTTCGATTTGGTCATGGAATGTGTGTCTTGGCCGTCCTCGACTCCTACATCCATTCAATTTAAAATGCCTGTACATCATCAGATATAAACACTTGGAGTAAAGTATTTTCGTTGCAGATAGTTGATAGGCAGAGTGTTTACTTAATGATCGAGTCGAATTCGTAATGTGTTTATTTTGTGTATAAATATATATACATAATTCAATTGGTTTGTTTGTCACGAGGAAGTGGCTGTTTAAATATTGTGCTATACATATTTATGTGTGTTATTAATAAATACATGTATTTGTTATTACAAAACCAGTAAACAGGTGTACGATACTCTTTTAAAGTTATTTAAAATTCATAATAATATCTGCATTTATAAATAAATTTATGTTGTTATAGTCTCGGTGGTCCAGTGGTGGAGCTATCCGCTTTTGATGCGCTGAAGTCGCGGGATTCCAAGCTCAGACCAATGATTTCTCGGAATTCTTTTCTAAAGTTGTGTGTGATAATTTCATAAATATCGATGACTGACAACTTTGTGCCCGGTGTATAGCAATAGGTTCGCCACCTATTCCATTTGGGATGTAACGTAACGTTTCGACGAGTCGAGGAATACGATCGGCGGCCTACACTGTCGGGTAGTAAAAGGCGTGAAGCTATGCTTTTATGTTGTATCCACTAAAGATCAGTCTATTTGACGATAACAGAAGTTCTAGGTTCTTAGCTTAGGTGTTGTGATAAAACTGCTTCTAAACAGAGCTCTCGGTTGGTTCGATTCCCCGCTGTATTGTGTACCTACAATTATGTGATGAAAATTGATATTTGAACTGCATCTAAATGTTTGTTTAATCTATTATGGCATTAATCACAAATATAATTAACTTTAGAAATCGGTATGTATGAAAAAAATATCATTATTTCCAGATTTTTCTAGACATACAGAAAAAAAAAATACTTTTTTTATATATTATTAGTAATATATTGATATAAAACATGTTCAGGGTTACTCGAACCTTGAATGTACAACCTTTTTTTTTTTTAGAAAGGTCTCATGACAGGACTTTAGCTGCGATGTAAATAAATTTATGGTACCTAAACAATTTAATATCTTGGGTATAACAAATTTAGAATGGACATTGATTTTTTTTTTTTTAATCACCAATCCACGCGGGTGATGTTTACCTCAAGGCCGCGGGTGAGCGGTTCCGTACCTCAGACAAGATGTTCACTGCGCGTTCAAAATTTTAAATCTGCTATTACGTAGCTACGTATCTTATCCGCTTATAAAATCTTCTATAATTGAAGTTGCTCACTTAAAACATCCATATTTATAACGTTTTAACATAATCTAGTCTCTCCTATCGATTGTCTGGAGGTCGTGGGATCGAATCCGGGCTTCACACCAATCAGAATTCTTTTCGAAAGTTGTTGGTGATAAATATCGAGGTTGAAGCTTTTTTCAATCCTCACGTGATTAATGGTCGAGCCCTAACTGGAAGATACGTAATTTTCAAGCAATTCGGCATAAGTAAACTAGAAACTCGAACAAATATATCAAGTGCTGATAGATGTTAATTCTGAACTCGGTTGTACACTTGTAGGTTAACCGGACAAGTCGCGCCCCCTGGTGCGTTGAACTGGCGGTTATATTTAACTGCCTATTTGCGAACACGTGTGCACAGCTATACAACTATTTACAGCGCGACGTTTTGGTTACAGTTTTCAAACAACACAAACTCGAATGCATTAACTTGACAAGACGTGTTACAGAATGGAATGGTTTTTTTTTGTGATTCTCTTTATTAGTTCATTGTAAATATATAATTACTAGCTGACCCGGCGAACTCTGTTTTGCATCAAAAGTAATAACTGCTGCCCCGCTATGTTAATACTGCAATATCTTCGACAAATTTGAAGTCGATAGCAGCTATAGGTTAAAAATGGGAATTTTCCATTGTTAACACCCCCGCAACCCCCCTTGTGGGTGGAATTTCGTAAAATCCGTTCTTAGCTGACCTCTACTCGGCGAAAGGAATAATCCTACCAAATTTCAAGTCGCTACGCCTTATGGTTCCAGAGATATCGTGATGAGTCAATATATAGGTGGAAATCTCTTATATATATATATATAGATTACTTGTTATTCGTGAACAACGCACTAAAAATGACAATATCATTCTAGAGTTTATTAATTTTCCTGCCTTATTTTCATTGTTTGATTTCGGCATAACGGGTATTTTTCTTTTCCACGCTTGCCTATCATACACTTCTTCCAGACTAACACCCCCTAATCATATTTATTTCTAAGACTTTCGCGAATCACGCTCATAACATTAAAACAACTTTCAGGATTATATCGCGTTAATTTATCACTTAGTCCATTTATTTCCCGACGTTTCGAACTCTTTACAGAGATCATTTTCACGAGTGATGAACAAAAAGATGGTATTTGTTCAAAAGCTATTTTCATTGATACCGAGAGCACCCACATTTTGGAAATAAAAATCAAAAAGTTGATGTTGAAAATATGATTTTTACTTTTGGTAACCCAAATCAGACCCTGAAAAAAAATTTAAATATTTATCTAGAAGATATATTTACTAAAGAAAAAGTTTTGTTTGTGCAGATCCTTTGTTGTATGATTTAATAGGTAACAGTTGTTATTTTTAATTATTAGTTATTTATCTTATTTTTCTAAGTTAGTTGAAATCAGAGTGTAACTATTATTAAATATTGATTGATTTTAAATTTAAAGGTAAATATTTCTTAAAAATTCTTCCACTGGGTCACAAACGCGGCCAGTCCTGAGAAAGACCCAGCAAGAAAACTCAGCGGCTGTTCTTCCTAATCACCTCCTAATCATACTGGTTTTACACACAATCCATCCACATTTTGTTAGGTCTTCCTCTTCTCTTATTTCCCTCCACGTCCAGTTTTATCATTCTTCTCGCAACATGTGTATCATCCCTCCTTATTACATGTCCATATCACGCAAGCCGAGTTCCTTTTATCTTCACAGTTATTGGCGCAACTTTTAAGCTTACTCTTACATACTCACACCGTATTTTATCTATTTATAGTGTCCGACCGACGGTCTATTTTTGGCCGAAGCCGAAGCCGATTAA
Source organism: Euproctis similis (assembly GCA_905147225.2). Classification (NCBI taxonomy): domain Eukaryota; kingdom Metazoa; phylum Arthropoda; class Insecta; order Lepidoptera; family Erebidae; genus Euproctis; species Euproctis similis. Next base: position 10,756,379 of record LR990122.1, read on the forward strand.
TCGGCAATTTCCACAACCTTCGGCCGAAGCCGAAGACGAAGGTTACAAACTATTACTAATTCAATAAATTTCTTCAATATTAGCCACAGCTAAAGAAGAATATTGGCGTAAAGTGGCTCATGCCGCTTTTCTCTCGGTGATAAAGGTATCCGCACAGAACTAAGTGCAGTCCGGTCCGTCAGCCACTCACTCTTTCGTAACAGTTCGTTTAATTCCGACTGTTCGCGGACCTTAGGCTTCGGTCCAGAATCCGGCCGAAGCCGAAGATCTCGCCGAAGATGGATTTTACGCCGAAGGTGGCGGAAGCCGAGGCTTCGGTCGTCGGACACTATCCATTTATATCCTTCCTTTTTTGAATTAAATATCTTGCATCATCCATTATTTTTATTACACAGTGATAATTTTTTTTTTATAATAATAATAATACTTTCTATATAATATATTACTTTCGAAAATCTCTAAGTTTTTAAATGAAGTCTTACAAAATTTACATCGCCAGGAGTCGCTCTTTTTTTTTTCTCTCTTCTTCTTTATTCTAGTTTTTATGGAAGCTATTCATCCGTCGAAAGTGCATTGTGCGAGCGACCCTTCGTCGCTCGCACAATGCACTTTTTGTTCTACCTACCTATTCATTGAAGGAATTCTATGTTCGCAGCGCGAGTCTGCAAACATATTCCACCTTATGTGTGACAGCGGAGTTCAATGAACCGCCTCGTGCACTCCGCCACCAAGATAGACGCCATGGCGAATATTTAGGTGCTACTATTGCTGCCATAACCTCGATAGGAACCCAAACTCGTATATTTTTTCACGAATCAGCACAGTCATCTGGAATGCTATTGTTTTGCAAATTGCCAAACAAAATGTTACTGCTGGCTTTCAACGTCAAAACAACAGTACCTGTATTCCTAAAATGGCTGGAACTATTTGGATGGTCCTGTCACAACTTGACGTACAGAACTAATATGAAGTTTTATGGCTGTATACGAAAAATGTCACGCTAAAGAAATTCTAGGTAATACTTTGTACAATGTATACACTTTTAATGTACAAAAATGGTATTATATAAGTTATTTTGTGTGTTTTTCTTTAAAGTCAACTAAGACTGATGTTTTAGACTTGAGTAATAACAAAGAGCCCATTAATATTGAGTTTAATTACATAACTGTTTCCGCCGAATTGTTTGAGTGACCTTTGATGACTCTTAATTTTCTGGTTTACCCCAGGCTCTAGTTCCAAGGAATTAACATAATAATATCGGATAACAATGTTTACAATTTAATTTATTTACTAATTATATTTATTCTTAACATAATGTTTACATGAAAAACAAAAAGCTGATGGACGTAGGAGTCGAGGGCGGCCAAGTATGCCTTGGCCGCCCTCGACTCCTACGTCCATCAGCTTTTTTTTTTCATTTCATTATCCATGACTAATAACATGTTCTGGAGGAAGGTGATGTTAGGAGCCTCAAAAATAGCGCGTGCATGAAAAGAGTTATGAGAGTCAAAGAAGCGAGTGACGCGTGTAAGGATCGTGCCTTACGGCACACTGTTCTCTCTGCCTACACCGCAAAGGATTTGGCGTGAAGTTATGTATGTGTGTTTACATGAAATTATTGCTCTTGCTTTTAGTTGTATTTTTGCGTGCGTGCTGCACTTATGACATCTTCAACGCCATGAGGTGCAAGGTTGTGATGCCGGCTTTTAAGGTTATAGGGAGGTGGTGTGAAGAGTAAAGGGTCGGTTTCCAAATAACTTTCTGAGCGAAACGAAACGCACTGTATAAGTCACTTTACGTCGATTTTATGAGCGGTTGTGATATTTTACCGGTGTAGGCTTTCTACCACTGTTAAACTTTAGTAGATTAGTAAAAGTATTGGTGTTTTGAGGAGATAACCTATTTAGTTCAGGCATAGATAATAATATGATATAGATAGAACACACTTTATCTGTATGTATATATTTGACTCTAAATATAACTAAAATGTATTCTTTCTCGATGGTAAGTAATTTGCAATTAGATTGGATTTGGAAAAGAAATTAAAAATTATAATTAAATCAATCTCTAAACATTTTATGAAACTCGAATTAAGATTTGACTATAGATGTGGCAGTGTACATTTTCCAAGCGTTCGTAATAAACAAAAAGTGTCCTATGACCTTATCTGCATCGCTATCAATACATAATTTAATAATTATCAGTTCAGCAGTTGCGACGTGAAAGCATAACGTAACTACGCTAGGATTAATTTGTATTTTCGAAAGTGCCCCTACGCGTAATTTATAATTTGTAACTTGTTACTTGACGTCCTAGATATCGGAAAGTGAAGGCGATTAGGCTTCTATATATACAAAATACTTTTGGTACCTTGTACCAAATCTGCAATGAAAGCAGTTTCCTCAGTTATCCATTTCCAGATTCGAGTCGACTTAATGTTGAGAATGTGTCGTGCTATATGTATTATAAGACCGCAATTAAAACTATGAAACTTGAATATTAAGATTAAGCTAATGCAGAATAGATTTTCCCAAATGGCTCGTAAAGTGGAACAACACAAGTCCGCACGTGAAAGTGTTGATTAACTGCTAAATATGAACTAACTCAAGTAGTTCAAACTAATTTTCACGCCGACTACAACACTAAACTCGGCAACAGAGAGACTATTTTAAGGAAGACTATAGATTTGGCCTCGGCTTTTTATATCCACTAAAGGACTCCCGCATAGTTTGAACTTGTGTACGTTCACCGAAGTGATCTCTCGTCAACAGACAACACATTTTGAGTTGACAGTTGACACTATGTTTATTTTTTTTAAATTTAAATACCTAGCACATGGAAATAATAAACGTTCCATTTTTAAATTTCAAGTTGGATCTCCAATAAGCCGTTTGGCGAAAAAAAAAATAAGCGCACAAATTTAGAGGAGAGGAGAGACCGCGTGGTGAGAACTCGTCGCAGCCGAGTCGTTATTGATCGGAATGCGCGCGCAACGTCTGCCCAAGTGTACACACGCTTTGCCAAGCAAGCCACAGTCACCATACAAGTAGAGGGAACATTGTAGACACCATCGTATCATGAGGGTCTTAGTATGTACCTACCTATATATTGACGGATAACACGACGCCAGGCCAAGTTTTGACTGACCTTTCAGTTTTTTTAGTGCTTTTGAATTGAATAAAAACAAAACATAACAGAAGCAAATTTCTGACGATAACTTAAACAGATGGCGTTAGGGAATGCATTTAAAATTTAATAACATTAATACACCCAGCGCCTTGATTAAATCTATTTAATTAAACAAGCATCTAACACGAGACAAAGATGAAAATTCCCGGCTTCACCCCAACTGGGAGTCGAGAGATATCGAATTGCCAAAATATCTTCATAGAACAACCCAATGATATCCTCAAAGGTCGGATAAACGGCTACAAGGGTCTGAGAGAAATGAGATAGGCGGCTGGGCATCCCTTATCTGATTAAAACTTCTTTATATAAACGTCACAACTTTTTTTTCTACAGTGGTTATTAAAGTGATCAAAACCGCCATGAACACCGGAACTTTATAAGATAAGGTTTTATTTCAAACAAGGCATGCAAAGATCTATTTGACTTAAAAAAAAAACGCAAATAGGAGCTCTATGTCTAGATCTTGGTGCAATTGAAGTTTTCAATTTCTAAGCTCAAATATATAACATAACATAACATAACTTCACGCCTTTTGTTACCCGAAGGTGTAGGCAGCGGCTGTTAAGCCTCGTCTCGCCGTTATGTTTACGTCCCAAATGGAATAGGTGGCGAACTTATTGCCATACCGGGCACAAAGTTTGTCAGTCATCGGTATTTATCACACATAACTTCCGAAAACAATTTCGAAAAGTCATTGGTGTGAGCCAGTGTCTGGAATCGAACCCCGGACCTCTGGATCAGAGGCCGTGCGCTCGCCCACTGCGCCACCGAGACACGCTCAAATATATAATACTTTTAAGTAGATTTTTACGGTTGTCACATTTTTAAATAGGCAATTATTTGTTATCTTTGTATGCTTGTAACAAAATTGAAACATGACCGTGTCTGTACATACATATCTGAAGAAGGTTATTGAAACAAAAGAAACCTATGCAACTGTTTCTAGAATAATCGTCTGTTAATGTGTTATACGTTTAACGTAGAAACGATTGCATTTTTTTAGCCTAAATTTTATAGATATGTTCTTTTACAGTGGTAGAGCCACGCAGTTCGCTGCATGAATGTGCCGGCTCGACCGGTGAAATATAACGACTTTTCAGAATATTGACGTAAAGTGGCTCATGCATCGTTTCGCTCGGTGTGAGAGGTATTCGACTAGCTGGAATTAGTCGTTCGAAATACGAACTTGCAAGGCAGCGCGTAAGCTGGCTGGAATTAATAGCTCATGAGAGGCCCACAGCTATCATAGAAACCTTGTAACTTTGCAATAAAGATACAACTATGGCGTCAATGGTGAATTGAGTGCCAATATCCAATTTTGCGTATGTAACATTCGGCTGACCCTCAAACGTACACTTGACTGTTAACCTTGGTGCATGCGCCAGCGGGAAACGCCACCGACTATTACTTTACCGCCTCATCAACCGCCACAAATCGTCACTTGTAAGGTCACACACTACCCACAAAAATGTTATCAAAAAAATTAAAAATATTCAAACTTTGATAATTTGTTGAGTTTTTGTGCGAGCTATTCAAATTAAAAACTATCCACGAGTTATAAAGAAATATTTAAACTCTTGGTCTGTCATTCAGTCATTAGTGTGCGAGGTGAAGCGGCTCTAGAACTTGACCTCTTTTGTCGTGGAACACGTTTGAATTTTAGCGTTATGCAATTAACGAGGTGTTATTTCTGTTTTGTTTTTTTTTTTTTTGCAAAAACTGACAGCTACACTTACTTACTGGCAGGCTACGGCCATTTTATATATTATATGATGCCAGTAATAAAAACTTTTTTTAGATTAATGATATCAAATTGTGCACACATGAAACACATTTACTATCTTAGTAACGTTCGTAACGCCAAAACGTAACTTCACGCCTTTTCTACTTGAAGGTGTAGGCAGGGGCTGTTAAAGCCCCGACTCGCCGAATAGTTACGATACGTCCCAAATGGTGGCGAACCTATTGCCATTATACCGGGCACAAAGTTGTAAGTTATCGATATTTATCACACATAATTTCGGAAAAGAATTCCGAGAAATCATTGGTCGGCAGCTCGACACTCAACAACTCGATGCTTTCAGAAAGTAGCTTGTTTGACTACGGTTTTCTGTCATCCTGGCCCAACTCCCCAGAGGGGCTGCTTTTGAACGAGTGCAGTGCCTTACTCCCAAATTATTTGGGCGGAAATAAATTTAAACCACAAAAAACGTTGAAAATATCATACTTGAGATTTATTATGAGGAAGCAAACTTATACACCTCGCTCGTAATGTATGTAAATTTTATAACATTGGCATTGTTTATTAGTATAAATATTACGACTGCTATCGCCTTATGCCTTCGCGACACGTAATTCGTCATTGGTTGCTCTGTTATTTAATTATTTAAAAAAGAAAAAACATAATCGTCTTAGATGTGCAGCAGCTGTTATGTATTAAGTATTTTTACCTTGACACTCCCTGCATTTGTGCGTAAGCTATGATTTTTTTATGCTATAGAAGGTTACCGGTCTTTTGGCGGCGATTCCTTAATAGAGTTCTTAGTGTCGTCAAATTTCAATAATAATAAATGTTTTGTGTTATTTTTTTCAGGTAATTTTCGGGACGTTTTCTATCCCGTATCGGTGAATGTTCTTAAATAGTGTAAGTACTGTACCTATACTGCGTTGATAGTTGACAGTGGTGGAACCAAGCAGTTCGCTGCATAAATGGGTCGGCTCGACCGGTGAAATATCACGACCTCTCATAAGACCGACGTGAAGTGGCTCATACCGCGTTTTGTTCGGTGAGAGAGGTACCCGGAGGCCCACCCCCTTCCCCATCCTTTCCTATCCCCTATCCCTTAAAGGTCGGCAACGCAACAGTAACACTATATGTGTTGCTGGTGTCACAGTAACACTATATGTGTTGCTGGTATCTATGGGCGGCGTTGGTTGCTTACCATCAGGTGACACGCCTGCTCGTTTGTCCTCCTACCCCATAAAAAAAAGATATGCGTATCGAGGTTGTTAAAGCAAAATTCTGCTAATATATACTAACTAAACTAAATTTAACTGTATTTAACGTCTGTTTAGTTGAAGTTCAATCAACTTCAACTAAACTTATTAATAATTCCCATACACAAATGTGCGATGAAAACTGCTGATATTCGATTCAAATTAATCATTTAGACGCTCTATATTATAACTATTCGTCTTGACTCAAGCGAATAGCCAATAATGCTTTTAGAGATATGTAACTCAATATCATATTTATAACTAGCTGATCCGGCGAACTTTGTTCCGCATCAAAAGTAATAATAACTGCTGTCCCACTATGTTAATACTGCAATATCTTCGAAAATATTCGTTTAAATTGCATGCTGTAAAGGGCCAGGATCATCTATATTACATACACAATCTATTTAAGACACTTAATTGGATGAAAATTAATGCTGTGTAATGTATAAAATCGTTTCGTAAATAGGCCATTATTTCTCGGAAGAAGTAAAAAAATAAAAATGGTCATTGTGGGTTAGCCCTAAGAGATAGAATATGCTCTCGCGGACTTTTTTGTAGATCTTCTGAAGGTGTTTAATAATGTAGAACATTGTTTTGATCTATCACTTATGGTTCAGCCAGCGTTTGCAATTAAAGTGCTAAATCTCGAGAATTATCATTTTTTCTTTACGAAATCATTTTTTTAGACCTTTTAAAGGTGTATAATAATGTAGTACGTTGTTTTGATTTATCACTTAGGGTTCAGGCAGCGTTTGCGATTAAAGTTCTAAATCTTGAAAATTATCACTTTTTTTACTACACTATACATGAACCCTCTAACTATTAAAGAAAACCGCATCAAAATACGATGCGTAGTTTTAAAGATAAGCGCATATAAGGGGACAGACAGCGGAAAGTGACTTTGTTTTATACTATGTAATGATGTTAATTAAGATACCCGCGACAGCTGTCCCTACACTGGTGAATAACGAATCCCTATTCTCTAGTCTGGTTCCGTACACATATACAATACGCGAAGGAAATGCATCGAGAAACTTTTACCCTATATAAAAACGTAGCTATTCTAGTATCGCTCACTGTCTGTGCTATATTCTGGCTTGCAGAGTTCCCGACTTAGTGGATTTCACCCCATATTTAGAGGGAAAGACTGAAATGGGGGTTTTAGGGTTATGATTTACGTCTTAATAGATTTTTTTTTTGCTATTTTAGCTGAAGAAAATTATATTCTACTTGAAAGTTTTGGAGTGAAATTATTTACATTACTTATATAATTTTAGCTTGCATTACTCATACACATAACCATACGGTGGGTGGGTAGAGTACTCTATTGATGTGCAAACTTTTTCAATAACATTATAATTCATGTGAATCCTATGTAAATTTTCCTCAGCGCAGGGGTAGAAATTTTATCTAAAACTACCGAATGACGTATTAGATATTAATGTTAACATATCGGCTAGATATTTCTCTTGAGTCTAGATATCTAGACTTTACGAGAAATATCTAGTCTATTTAAATTATATATATATATATATATATATATATATATATATATATATATAAATATAGCAGTAGTCTAGAGTCTAGACTATGTTAAATCGAAATTCATAAAACTACTCAACTTTATATCCTTCTGAAATAAATCATTGAAATATATAGCCCCCTATGTTCGTTTACGGTCTATGAACTATTTCTATGCCAAGTTTCATTCAAATCCGTTCAGCTGTACACGCGTCACGCACTCACAATACACGCCATCTCATTAATAAAACGCAAAAAAACTTAAAAATCGGTTGCACTTGCGGCATCAATGTGTGGGGCAGATAAGAAGTACATATACTTGCTACCTTTTATTCTGTATCCCTGAAATATAAAATTTAAAATTATTTCAGTAGTTTAGGCGTGAAAGTTTAAAAAACGAGTCAGTCATTCGCAGTAATAATAATAGTTTGGTATGTAAAAATATCTTTACTACACCACCCCTTTTTAAACGCTTTCAGCTCGCGAAGGGGTGTGAGATTTTGTACAATTAAACTTGTACATTATAGACCCGGAGTGTTTAAATTAAAATAAATTATGATCGAAATTCTACTAAAGCTGGTTAGTTGCTATAGATGAGAAATTTAAGCGTCTCTTATGAAGTACTAGTTGAAAAGTAATAAAGAAGTAAATTTTAGTTTTGTCCCTTTTTCTTTACTACATCATACATAAATTATAAATAAAAACCACCCAGTTGACAACCCTATCTATTAAAAAAAACTGCATCAAAATCCGTTGCTTAGTTTCAAAGATATAAATTATTGTTTTATACTATGTAATGATAGTGTAAAATGTGGATTCCATTGGAATGATGCCTATGTCAAGTTCTATAATATCTAGACAAATAACCACTTACTATTGCAATTTGTCATAACATTTCCTTAATAAGAAACACACGTACAGGGGACTCTTGCCTCGGCATTATCACGTTTTACATTTAAAACATTTTGACAATTCACAATTTCATTTAATCTGCGAACAAGCACGTACTATCAATTAAATGCGTGCACTCGTATCGCAATTTTGAGCACGTCAATCTGATCCATATATCTGTTCATCAAATACCTGTTTTTTAGGATACTTTCTGATACAAGTAATAGTTTATTCATTAATTATAATATATATAAATATCGGTAAAATGTAGTGCGTCTAACGGTCGAGAGAGCAGCGCGTGGCGTGGGGGAAATGGACTGAGATACCGATATGCGCGCGCGCAGTGTACGAACCAACATTAATAGATCGTCACCAGAGCACCAGTTGGTTTCGGCGCGCTGCACGGTGCACGTGTTCAATACAGATATATGTACAACAATTATTTTTTTATTTATTGTGTGTTTTTAGAAATGTAAATAATAATAATACTATTATTATTAAAACGAAATGTTATTGATAGTATTTGTGCGCTCGTGTGTGTGGAACTGAACCGATGCGTGTGTGACGTTTACTCTACTTTGCGTATTATTGATTATTACTGCCGTTTTGTTATTTTCTCTGTTTTTTTACGATAACGCAATCGATGCACAACTCAGTGTTGTTATAAATGTACAGTTAGAACCATGTTGGATGTTGTGTACTGTTTTGGAGGATATTATTATCAATAAGTACCTGCCTACCGTCTACTAGCTGTGTTTTCTATTCACCGCTCTCCTTCATACGTAAGTATAATTCTGTTGTATTATTGAGAATTGTTTGTATACCCTTGCGTTTTGTGTAAATTTTTTTTTTTTTACGTTCTTTGTAGTATGTTGAGGCATCAAATTTGAGTATGCACGTTGCAAAATATAATGAGGAATACTGTGCCCTAATACTCGCCGAAGTTTTACAACTGGAACTGTTAAATGTCTATGTCTAAAAATTGCGCCAAATGTGTATGGCAATGGTTTCGATAACATTACAATGGCATGAGTTCTCTTATACAATAGTGGATAGATACAATAATGCTGTCTAGATAGATCTTTCAATGTTAAGAGCGTGATGGTATTGCATGTTAATCAACCATTTAATAAATGTAAGTCGTATATCAGTGCGATCTGATTAAAATTATATTATTTATCAAAGAAGGGTAATAATGTCATTATAATAGCATAGCTGGTGGTAGAATGGTAAAACTTAATGTATAGAAAAAAAAATGAAAAAATATATCTTGGGGTTGGACTGTTTTGGCCTTTAAGTTAGAAAAATAGTTTACATTTTCCTGCGCGTATCCCACTCGTATCAGTGAGGTGGGCACAACATGTCATGCTTTCGAATTATTCATGCTGTCAAAAGGCCTGCCTGACGTCAACTCTCCTTGGGAATGTTTATCCCCCACCAGGAATTGGCACAACATGTCATGCTTTCAAATCATTTTTAATTTATTTTAATGTAATAATTAGTAACGAACTAGCCCTTCCGACGAACAATATGGACACAAAATTATTTTATGTCAGATTAATCATCATCTGAAGTAAACCCTAGGCGGTTGAAGTTTATCGACATTAAAGATTAATGATAATCTTATTCAGGTGTTTTAAGGAAGATTTATTATTAGAAGATTATTTTATTTCCTGACACGTGTAATCAATAGTAAATGCTATTTTTATTAACATACTAGCTTTTACCCGCGACTTCGTCCGCATAAGATTTGTTTCCTCCGGCTGTAAGTCCCCCTGCAACAATGTCCCACTATCGTATGAAAGAGCAAAACTCCCACCATAACGACTAAAAATCACTAACTCAATTTAGTTATCTGCCTATTGCCTACCCCCTAAGAACGATAACGTGATTATTTATACCCTATGACCATTTCTAGGTAATCATCTATCACCATACCAACTTTCATCAAAATCTGTTCAGCCGTTTAGGCGTGAAAGAGTAACAGACAGACAGACAGAGTTACTATCGCATTTATAATATTAGTATGGATTTAATATAGGTAGTATTATTAATTTCAACAATGTCATAAATGTATTTCGAAGATGGAGATTAAGACTTAAATATCCACTTCTGTGTTACTTTTCTAAGCGGGAGTTTAGGGACTTAGTTAAAACATATTAGTATTAGTTTATGAGTATTAGTTAATGAGTAGTAATTAGTTACGAACTATTATTCCTTGTGATATTTTACTTAAGAGTTTTAAGTAATACTTAAAACTAGTTAAAATATTGTACGGCCACTAGGGTATATTAAATAGCACCTTGAAAAAAATTACGTTCCTTTTATTTAAATAAATATTGAAATTAAATATTATGATAATTAATTACATATATCCTAATTATAAATAATATAATTATAATAGTATGTAATGTGATTATATATTAATTTAACTACGTTTTCATTGGCATAAGCGGGTAGTTTAAGTTTTAAATTAAAGTATTGATTAAATGATAGCGTACAGTTTTCTACCAGTAGTTAGACTAGTAAATACAGACTTCGAATAAAACCAAATATCTTCACGCATTCCCTAGCCACAGCGGCAGACAGCGGCAATGATGACTAGACACGTGAAATTAACTGACGCCAGTGGGCACGACGATTGTCATACTCGAGGCACGATTTAGTCGGTCAGCTAAATTTATCAGGAATGACGAAAATGGTGGGTGTGTATATTGTATCCAGAATCAAACTCTTGGACTGCTTAATGAGATGCCTCAGATCATTATATTAAGTTTTAAAAAACGAATCTGACACGAGACGTGTTTTGTTAATAAGTGTTGTATTTTGTTATTACTATGGATATGCCTACACTGAAGAATTTTTTAAACCTGAACAATTTCAGGTTTGATGAAATAACATAACTTCACGCCTTTTTCTATCCGAAGGTGTAGGCAGCGGCCTTTAAGCCTCGCCTCGCCGTTATGTTTACGTCCCAAATGGAATAGGTGGCGAATCTATTGCCATACCGGGCACAAAGTCTTTAGCCATCGATATTTATCACACTTATCTTACGAAATTAACTTCGAATTTCGAGATGAAATATTTAAGTAAAATAGCCAAGACTGAGAATACATTTTTAGTTTGGTAACTGTCAGTCATCAGCTTTTTTCCATTCACATCAAAAGATATATATATATATAGTTAATACGTACGTTTTTATTATTATAATATGTGAAAAAAAAAAACAATGATATTGAAAAAAAAATGGTTTTTACACGAGTAAATTTCCGAAACTACTAATCCGATTTGAAAGGTTTTTATTTGAAACCCCTCAATTACGGAAGGCTATATTTATAAATACGTTCACGCTACTGCTCGGAGAGGAAGAGTAGTGATTACAAATACAAATAAAATGTATTGACTCTGAAGTGATTTGAAATTCTTTATATTTCTTTAACTAATATCTCATTATTATCAAATAGTAAACAAACACTGGTAATGGGTCAAAATGACAAATATAATTTCCTTATCATAAGTACTAATAATAATTATTATTTGTCGTCTGGATGTCGAGCATATCGCTTCTGATTCAAGAAGACGTTGAATCGAATCTTAGCTTACATCAATGTCTTTACGTAAACTATGTGTGATAAATATTGAAGACCGACAAAATAGTACCCGGTGCATGGCAATAGGTTTGCCACCTATTCCATTTAGGAAGAAAATTATTCGAGTCGAGGCGAAACAGCCGCTGCCTACACCTTCGGGTAGAAAAAGAAGTGATTGACAGTGGTAGAGCCACGCAATTCGCTGCCTTTATGGACCGGCTCCACCGGTAAAATACCACGACCTCTCAGAATATCGACGTAAAGTGGCTCATGTCGTGTTTAGCTCGGCGAGAGACTTATCCGGATAACTTAATAATACCGCTTTTTTTTTTAAAACCGTTTTTGTTATACTCCCAAATCTGCTTTCCCGCTGTCACCGAACTGTATTCGGATTGGTGGTAGACAAATGTTTTCAGTGTCGGTATACGACTGTTATATTTAGGATTCGAATCCTGATCGTTGGCGTTATATTATTACTACCCACAAACAATGTGACAATCTATGAAGGAAATCAAAGTATTCGTGATATTTAACAAATACAAATAGTATCATTAAATTAATCAAGCATTCAATAAAAACAGTGATAAACGATTGTACGCACAAAAAACTTAATTCCATAAATTATTGAGAATCGCCTTTTAGGGTTCCGTACATAAAACGGGACCCTATTACTAAGACTTCAATGTCCGTGCGTCTATCAGCAGGCAGGTAAACTCACGAACGGTGACAACTAGACAGTTACTTGTCCCCGCCGGCGTTGGTCGCGGCAATGCTGACGGGCGAGGAGGAGTGGAGGGCTGTGGTCTCCTTCTGCGAAGCTGTGATGCTCCAGAAGGAGGCCGCCGAGCGGGGTCGGGAGAGAGCCGATCCTGCTCGAAGACGGGTGCGCCCGGGTCGCGGCCCGGGAAGGATGACCCCTCGGTGCGGCCGGGAGAGAGTCGTCGGGGGCGCCGCCGGCCGCGCGCCTCTTTACAGCCCACGGTCGGTGCCGCCCCGCCCGGGGAGCTTCACCGAGGCTCCCCGAGGATGAGCACCCTCTCGTGACAGAGGGGGGGCGACGGCACTGTCCTGGGCCACCCCAACGCCGGAGGAAGGCCGCCGCGTGGTATTAGTGGGTAGCCCTAGGATCAGATTGCAGTTTACTGTTTTGGGAGTCCCACACTACCCCCTGCCGTCCCCAGGCGGGGACGGCAAAAGGCCTTTTGAAGGTGTATAATAATGTAGTACATTGTTTTGATTTATCACTTAGGGTTCAGGCAGCGTTTGCAATTAAAGTTCTAAATCTTATATTCTTATAAATAATAGTTTTTTATTTAATTACTAAAGTACACAATTGTATTTAATCGCTGTGCTACAATTTTCATATTATAAGATTATTCTGTATTGTATACCTACGTAGAGATAAATAAAATGCGAATTTGTCTAGTTTTTTTTGCGGTTTTTTTTTCGTCTAAACTCCAAACAGCTCGACCATTCTATATTGAACTATGAGCGCCTGAGGAAAGTGCCTCCGTGGAACAAGAAAACACAGATGCAATCGCCATGAGCGGTCTTATCCAGAGTATCATGAGAAGAACCGGGCTAAAAATTCATGCAGCATATGTATTAAGTAACAGAGACTAGTTTTTCTTTATTGTTGTTGTTTCATCTAGTACGTAATAACAGTATATTATTATCTTAGAAAACGTGTGAGAGATATGAAGCCGGAGTTCAGACGAATCGTCACTAATCTGTAATCAGCTAGGATGTTGTACACGTCTTGTTTGACCCTTGACCCTCGTTCGATTGACTTGGGATTTTAACATAACATACATACATAACATAACTTCACGCCTTTGTTACCCGAAGGTGTAGGCAGCGGCTGCTCGTCTCGCCGTTATGTTTACGTCCCAAATGGAATAGGTGGCGAACATATTGCCATACCGGGCACAAAGTTTTCAGTCTTTATGTCTTTATTTCAGTATTTATTTATCACACATAACTTCGGAAAACAAATTCGGATGGTCATTGGTGCGAGCCAGTGGCAGGATTCGAACCCGCGACCTCTGGATTCAGAAACTTCGTGCTCGGCTACTGGAGCACCGAGACTTACAAAAAAAGGTATATGAAAAATTTTACTCTGCAATTGCGTTTCGCCATTTTATTCATTGGAAAAACTAGGCGCTCGGCAGATGTGGTGAAACATTTTTGTTTGTTTTATTTTTATTTGCGAGCAGTCGAAATATTTGCATTCATCCCTTTACGTCACGATCGACGAAAATAAATAAAAAATACGTCGTCCATGTTGGTACAACTGAAAGTGGAGAGCCTTGATACCGTTCTTCTCTGTGTGTGCTGTGTGCCCCTACATTAATAAAAATGAGAGATTTATAAGTACATACTTGTTACTAGCGACACGTCAATACAAGAGTGCTCTGATGTTTACAATTAAATTCCGTACTTATAAATTGAAATTCAAATCGATATTTATACGATTTAATCGGTGTACTATTTATATATATATATTGACTAAGCAGATATACAGTACAAAAGCGGAAATATGTAGGGTTGGGGAGTTAAACATTTCCTTGCGAAAAGACCTTTCGGTCTCACAAACCAACGAGTGTGTTTGAATTAATCGAAGTGAAAGAAGTGAGGTGTCTAAAAATTGTGTCTTCGGTCGCTCTGACCTCTCTGTCTACCCCGCAAGGGACTTGTCGTGAAGTTAAGTTTGTTATAATTGTATATATATGTTCACGCCATCATTACAGGCGTCACGTGCTTCTTTGACGTCCATAACTGTAGTCATTGATAATAATTTATTAATAATCTTAGTTAAAAAAAAATGACTCAAGAGTATGTATTGTGTTATAAAGAGGAATGATTCGTTTGTTTGTCTATTTGTAATACATAAACTCGTTAAATAAAGGATCTATTTTTATAATTATTTCACCATTCGAAAGTCAGTTTGAGTATTAACATAGGCTAATCCGTATTTAATTTTGCTTTTTTATTTCAATGTAAGGAGATCGTCGATATATGGATAAGGGATTTTTTTGTTACTAGTAAGCTGCGGGCAGAAGCTAGTAGGTAATATGTACATGTACATATAATAATCACAACTCAACAAACAGGAAAAACATTATAAACCAATGAAAATTGCAATACGTATTGTGATTGCGTCAATTATTGCGGCGTACATTAAAAATTGATAATTAATACTTAATTGAACTTGAGATATTCGAATCTAAAGGTTTTGCACGCTTTTTTTTATTTGAATTAATTAGGAAACGGTTTCTATGCTTTTCCAGTAAATATAGGAACAAGGAAAGAGGTTGCATACTTTTAATGGAACTCTATTTGTCATCATAGCGCTAACATCATAGATATAAGAATAATAGATCCATTCACCCAAACAACGAGACCAAAAATGGGTTGTTGATGTGAGTGAGTGACTTTTGAATGTGTGCGTAAAAAGTCCCTCCAAGTGTCAACTTTTACATAATTATTGTGCATGTGTTGAATTATAAATATCCTGAGAATCGCTTACTCGCGGTCGCGCTGTTAGTGATGATTAGAGTGGTACATTTTTACATTTTACATAGTCGGAGACATTAAAAAAATAAAGTGTGAAACTATAAAAGTAAAAGTAAATATCGATATAAACATTTAGTTCTCTAACATTTGGGCAGGTTATTAACAGATCCGTATGTAATGTTGGGCCATGGAAAGGATGGATGAAAGGTGAATACATTGCTGCAGAGATGCGAATGTTGTGATGGATGTGTGGAGTGACGAAAATTGATAAAAAATGGAATGAGTATGTAAGAGGAAGTTTGAAAATTGCTCCAATTACTGAGAGAATAAGAAGAAAACCTGGAATTTGGAAGGGAAGAACAGAAAAGGAAGAACTAAGGAGTTATTAATGATACCTCAAAGGGTGTTAGTGTGGAAGAGGCGAGTGATAGAAGAAGTGGGGAAAAGAAAAACCACCATCTTCCCTTCTGAAACTAAATAAATGAAGTTGAGTTTAATCAATATTTAAACAGCGTCTTTTTCCAATCGCATCAATGGTTTATGCGATTAGGGCATTCAAACAAACAAATGTACATTTTTTTTAAATTCATTAAGTAACTATTCGATCATATGACGTTAATTACGCTTTTAATGATGGCCAAATCAACAGAAATTACCAAACTTAATGAGTAGTAGTCAAGTGTTTTACAAATTTGTAATTAATTAAATGGCATAGTAAATATACTAAATATGTACCGAACATTAATTACATTATACATAAATAAATTTATATTTTATTAATGATTATATATTTAGTAAACATTTATAACTAGTTTTCCGTCCGGGATGACCTCTCACACTTCCTGGATCCCGTTCATATTTGAATACTTTCATAGCAGTTTCCGGTTTGGGGCGATCGTTGAAGGCCTTCATAGTACAACTTGGTATAGACGTCACAAGTCTTCTTCTTACATAATAAATAAATAAATATATTTGAAGATCTCCATTGCTTGTATATACATAAGAAGTTGCCTTGTGGCGTCGAATGGACAAGGTTATTTCTAGTTTAAATTACATACAATAATATATCTCGCAGAACTGTAAATATTTGTACGTACATATATGCTATATAACAGTGTCGTTGGTCTAGTGGTCGAGCTTACTGTTTCTGATTCCGAAGTCGTGGATCGATTCCGGGCTAGCACCAATAATTTCTCTGAGTTCTTTTCGGAAGTCACCTATGTGTGATTAATGTCGTTTCCTGACAACATTGTGCGCCATCTGTTCCATTTGAGACGTAAAGATTTGTCGAGTCTAGGCTTTACTGCCGCTGCCTACACCTTCGGGTATAAAAAGGCGTGAATTATGTTTAGACTATCTTTAAAAGTCCTACCTTTACTAGGTGGGTTAAGTTTGATATCATCAGAGATTTTCATGGTCTATATGTTCTTCCAATTGAGAAGACAGTGTCCTCTATACGTAGTCATTAATAAGATTACAGTATGCAGTGTGGTATCCTATTCTTGTTTACCTAACACAACAATAAAAATAGCAGTTCGCTGCATGAATGGGCCTGCTGTTCGACCGGGAAAAACGGCTTATAATTAGTACTGATTCACTGTGGTATGGTATGGTGATATGTAGGTAATTAGAGTAATTACAGTGTGCCGATGACATTGATTTTATAGTCGTAACGATGAATAATACCAGCTCATTAACACCGCCGTGAGAGATTTACTAGATTATCCTCGTGTTATTACCGAGACGGTTCAGTTTCAAGGCAATATCCTTAGATGAAATTCGATCGCGATATCAAGGCCACAACGGTATCGCGTAACGGACGGATAATAAATTATTATGTATAAGTATATATATACTTAAACTAGTTGACCCGGCCAACTTTGTTCCGCAAAAATAAGTTTTAAAGCGTTTACAATTAAAGTGCAAAATTTAAAAAAAACTAACACTATTTCAAAATAAGTCTAAGTCAAAACAAGTCTTATACATGAATTATACATTCAAACCACCCCGTTGACAACCTCTATCTATTAAAAAAACCGCATCAAAATCCGTTGCGTAGTTTCAAAGATCTATGCATACAAGCTGTTCAGAAATACAAGCTAGAACTTCATATGAACCAACAATTAGGATCAATTAACCAACCAACCAACTATTCGGAGAAATTAAGACAAAAGGCAAAAATTTGTGGCCAAGATCCCCTATTGCTGCATTTTAATCCTGGTGGAGGATAAACCACTGACAAAGACAATCCCAAGGAGATTTGAGTCGTCAGGCAGACCACCGGTGATAAAACCACAGCCAAAACTTTTGACAACATGGATAGTTCGGAAGGATGACATGGTGTGCCGACCACATTTAGAGTGGGATATGGGCAGGTAATTGATGAATGATAGATGAATAAACCGAGTGATAGATAAATAAAAAAATCAGTCATTAAAAAAATTTAATTGAGTGGACAAAATATTGCCTAACATTGAAACAACTTTTTATGGATTATATCGCGTTTATTTAGAATTTATTTTCTATTTATTTCCCGACGTTTCAAACTCTTTACAGAGATCATTTTCACGAGAAAATGATCCCTGTAAAGAGTTGCTTCAAGTTAAGTTGTTTTAATGTTACGAATAACATAACATAACTTCGCGCCTTTTGTTACCCGAAGGTGTAGGCAGCGGCTGTTAAGCCTCGTCTCGCCGTTATGTTTACGTCCCAAATGGAATAGGTGGCGAACCTATTGCCATACCGGGCACAAAGTTTGTCAGTCATCGGTATTTATCACACATAGCTTCCGAAAACAATTTCGAAAAGTCATTGGTGGGAGCCAGTGTCTGGAATCGAACCCCGGACCTCTGGATCAGAGGCCGTGCGCTCGCCCACTGCGCCACCGAGACTTTACTTTAGATGTTACGAATGTGTGATTCGCGAAAATCTAAGAAATAAATACATATATTGCCTATTTAAATTGTGATGTATTTATTAAAATTTATGCGGTATTTTACTGTTAATTCCAGATGTGATACATATATAAGGCGTTCAATATTAAATATAGGTAGTTCTATATCTGACAAGTTTCAAAGTATCGCGTTACCCCGAACGATTTGCTTTATCGCCGCAAGTTCCTCAAAGTGATAACGCTAATGTTCGCTACTTTAGCGTGATGTAACATTGATGATTAGTAATTGAAAACTTATTGCCATACCGGGGATATACTGATATATGTCATAAAAACAGAAATTTCTGGAGTCTCGGTGGTCCAGTGGTCGAGCTCCCGCTTCTGATTCGGAAGTCGTGGGAGTGATATTTCTATATCTCTTCGAAAGTTATGTGTGATAAATATCGATGACGGACAACTTTGTGCCCGGTAATGGCAATAGGTTCGCCATCTTCAGGTAGAAAAGGCGTGAAGTTTTATATGAAACAGATATTTGTCAACATATAATTTAAAAACAGTCTATGTAAAAAAAAATAGTAACAATTATGTTTATCGCTTATATTGAAGTAACCTCTATCTACACAAGTTTAAATACAGCTAGAAATGTTGTTAAATACAATAAAATAATTGGATGAATTTAAGTAGACGTAGACGTAGAGTAGCGACAGTGGTAGAGCCAAGCAGTTCGCTGCATGAATGGGTCGACTCGGCCGGTGAAATACCACGACCTCTCAGAAGACCGCGTGCGAACGAAACGTGGCTCATGCCACGTTTCGTTCGGTGAGAGAGGTACCCGGAGGCCCACCCCCCTTCCCCATCCTTTCCTATTCCCTATCCCTTAAAGGTCGGCAACGCAACAGTAACACTATATGTGTTGCTGGTGTCTATGGGCGGCGTTGGTTGCTTACCATCAGGTGACACGCCTGCTCGTTTGCCCTCCTACCCCATAAAAAAAAGACTGTTGTAGTTTTCTTTTTAGGAGATGATATCTTCGTATGCACCTAAAATATTGTCATATTGAACACGTGGTTAATGTAGCTACCACCAACTATTGTAAGATTTCGTCAAGTTGAAGCTCAACAGCTGCTGCCTACATAGAGAATAGAGAATAGTGTGAAGTTATAAATATATATATATTTTACTTGAAGAGGCGATCAATCGTGCGACTTTTGTCAACAAAAAGTATTTTTTCTGCCTCCGCGCGAGGCCTTTGTTGCGTAAGACGCTATGGTTCCTCTTCCTGGTTGTTTGGGCACAATATTGGAATTCCATTTCCGCCGATAGTCGCAATTTCGTAATACCTATCTGTCTACCTCACAAAAACTCACCCGGATTATTTACACATCAATTGCTTACAATAACTAGTGTTACCGTAACCTTAGTTAAAGTGTTTTGTCTATTACATATAGTTAACATGAATATATTTTGCTCAATATAACATCAAGCCCTCAATAACCGAAGAATAGGTAGGCAGTGGCCTATAGATTATAGCAGCTTCTATCCACACGTAATACTTTAAAAGATTTTAGGTTATGCATAGTGATGTTGTTTTATTTCAAAATGGTTATGTATCATACATGTTGTGTTTTCACAGTTTGTGGATTTTATAACGAGGTATTTTATAATTTACAATGTATCATCATCATTCTCTTCCCCCTATCCCACTCTTAGTGGGGTCGGTACAAAATGTCATCCTTTCGAACTACCCATGTTGTCAAAAGACTTGGCTGTGGTTTCATGACTCCGCAACGGATTTTGATGCGTTTTTTTTAATATAGATAGGTGTCAACGTGGTGGCTTATAATAAATAATTCATGTATAATGTACTAAAGAAAAAGTGATAAATCCAAAATTTACTTATTTATTACTTTTGATGCGGAACAAAGTTCGCCGGGTCAACTAGTAGTTAGGTATACACAATACAATTATTTAAGACGATAATGTACGGAGGCCCCTCCTATTAAAGATTATTAAAGATCAAGGTAAGTCAAAGTCAAAGTGGTTTTATTTTCATAGGTCCTCACAGACACTTAAAAATAGTCAATGTACAAAAATGTTTAAAATTAAAATAATATTTAAAAAGCTAAGCCACGAGCGCTTGAAGCAAGTGCCTCCGTGGAACAAAAAAACACGGAAGCAATCGCCACGAGCGGCCCGATTCCGAGTGTAGGGGCTTTCATGAGAAGAATCGGGCAAGAAACTCATGTGCCAATACTCTTTTCAAAACCATTGAAAATTTACAGAATAGTATTATCAACGCTACTGAAAAAATATCACATAAAAGGTGTAGCAGCCAGACTACTCGACAATCACAGTTATGATCCAACCAACTTAAAATCATCGTAGTACAAGTAATGAGAGAAATTATATGATATTAGTCGAGCACAACTGACGCGACATCTTCTATTTAGAATGGTAACGTTTGCAACAAGTAAGTGCAATAATAAAAATTATATATAAAGCTTTTATCAAAACAACATGAATTCAAACTCATAATAAGAAATGTTGATTACTATTAGAAATAGAAATATTTGCAGCACGTCTCCACTCCAAAATAAGTGAACAAATTCCAACACGCAAACTACACAATCCGCGTTGAGCAAGCAATTTGACGGTCCCAAGACGACTTGTCCGTCATGAAGTCATTGATGGTGTAATAAGCACCGGCAACGAGACGATCCTTCACAGCCCGCCTAAACCGATCGAAAGAGAGAGCCAGAATATGCGCAGGGATCCTATTATAGAACTGTACACCCATTCCCAAAAACGACTTATGTACTTTGTGCAGGCGATGACACTTTAACACAAGTTTATGCTTGCCTCTGGTATTAAAATTATGTACATCACTATGTTTAGTATATCTATTTAAGTTTTTTCTAACAAACATTATATTGTCATATATAAATTGAGAAGCAACTGTTAATATTCCAATTTCCTTAAACCGTTCTCTAAGGGAGACTTTGGTCCCCAGATTATAAATTGCCCGAATAGCTCGTTTTTGAAGCACAAAAATAGACTGAATTTCAGCTGCTCTACCCCACAGCAAAATGCGTTATTATATAATAGCAAATATTCGTTATTATATAATATACATAATTATTCACATATTCATAAAATAAAAATGGTTATAACATAAATAATAAAACCAATTTATTCGCGCGCTTTTAGTCACTTAGTGAATTATTATTATTATTATATGGCAATGGGAATTGCCAGGGTTTATTTGCATTGACGTTATTAAAATAAACAAAAAAAATGCATTTACCATAAGTTATCAAATGTTTTTGTCGAGACAATGGGTAATGCTCGTAAAACGCTTTGTACTTAGTAACTGGCGCCCCTCCTATAGTATCTTCAAACTACCAAGAAAATGTTCCGCTCTTTTTATAGTATACGGAAGTTAACGCCAAGTCTCTTGCGAGGTAGGTAATGAGAACTGAGCGCATAAGACACGATCCTTACACACTATTAATAACACAAAATGTTGTACATATGTACCTATTTCAGCTGGTCTATCTATACCAAGGTTTAGTTTTAAGATAATTAGATGATACCTAATTACAGTATTCGCATTAACAGGGAATGAAATGACAACAGGAACAACTTATAATATATGTGTTAGTTCTAATAGATTTCGATAAATTAAATCTGAGACGTAGGGATTAAATTATTTTAAAAGAAAGCTAATATTTTCTCAAATATATACTAGAACGAGATTGAAATAATCAGAATAGACGTGAATTCGTTACGCAAGTCCTCTTATTTTCTCTCTTATGTACAAATAAAATAAATTACTCCCGAGAACAATAGGCAGCTAAGCAACAATGATGTTTGGGCGGCGAGAAGAGGAAAAAAACGGAGGGTAGTTTCGTCGAGATACCAGTGGGAATACCCACATCCCATCTCGTTTTGTTCTTCATACCCTCGGCATCCAAAAAGTGCTCTATATCATTACAGAAATCACGAAAACAACGCTACATTACGCTGAATTAATCTATCTGTAGTATTATCATGCACAAGATTGTGTCCATAGTCTGGTTATATTGAAGTTTGTTTTTTTTTTAAATCAAATCCTCGTCGCCAGTTTTCATCATGGTCCAAGATGAACTATGTTGCGTGTGATTTTGTTTTTATATATCCAATTTAATTGTCAGTTTCTTTGCAATTTAATTTGTTATAATTTGAAATTTCATCATTGGGTCAATCAAATACTTTTATCGAAAAAATTCTAAGAATTTTAATTTTTGTATTGAGCTAAACAAATCCTTTTGTTTTTTTTACACGGGAGCAAACATGTACGCTTCTTGTGCCTCTGATGTGAAGGGGTATTGCAGTCTATGAACGCATGCAACAATACTAGGAGTAACTAGTGCTAGCATTGCGGAGTCGGACCCTTTGGAAAACTATTTACCCTACTTTGAAGGGGACTGTCTGAGTATAGGCATTGTAAGGATTCACTATACATACATATAATATAGATTGTATAAAACTTGGCAGTAAGTGTTGCAGGAGTTGTATTTTAAGCGTAAAAACAACTTTCTCTTTGTGGCAACATGTAAAGCATATTTTGAAAAGTTACGAACTAAATTTCAGTATACAATACTGTCTCATATATTTTGATATCGTATTTAATGACCTGTATATATTGCATTTCAATTCACAGAAAATATCGGGGATGTGATATACAGTTTTTTCAGACTGTTCAGGCGTACCTCGGCCGCACCTTGAGTAGGCGAATCGCTAATGAGAAATCTTGAGTGCGACGGTAAGGGAGGATTTCATTTTTATTTGTATAAAGACGGGGGCTAAAGTTTTACAGGCATTTCAAGTGACGTTCAATGTTTGTTAGTGTCGAATTACTGGGACGTCTAGTTATGCGTCCACTGAAGTATTTAAATAACATAGTACTGTATGAAAATTGTCCCTTAAGCTGTAGGTGGTCTGCTGGTTGAGTACCCCACTTCTAAAGCAAGAAGTCGACGTACGTAATCCGGGCTCACATTAAAGACATTCGGAATTCTGTCCAAAGTTGTGTGTGATTAATATAGACGGCTGTTGCTGCTTGGTGTACAGCAATAGGTTCCGCAAACTATTTATTCCATTAGGGATGTAAAAATTGGGGAGTCATGTCAGTACCGCCACTGCTCACACCTTCGGATAGAGTAGCGCGGTGTTATATTATGGTGTTCGGTGAGTGACTTGAATAGCGTTCACAGGGCTAGTTCCTAATATAACATCTAAAACAGAGCGTATAATTTCCTTTCCAAGAAGTTCCATAGACGTTAATGTCGCATGTGAAAACTTGTTTTTTATACACATACACATACATAACTTCACGCCAAATCCCTTGCGGGGTAGGCAGAGAGAACAGAGCGCCATAGGGCACGATTCTTACACACCTCACTCGCTTCGTTGACTTTCATAACTCTTTTCATGCACGCGCGTCGGTTTTTGAGGCTCTTAACATCACCTTCCTCCAGAACATGTTCTATTTGGTCTTGGAATGTGTGTCTTGGCCGTCCTCGACTCCTACATCCGTCCGCTTTTGCATTGTATATCTGCTTAGTCAGTCTTGCGTCAACCATTCTTTCTACATGTCCGAACCATCGGAGCATGCCCTTTCTTACTTTTACACCGACACTCTCTTTCAAACCAACTTCCTTCCTTACAACCTTGTTTTCTACGCGGTCAGCGAGAGTCACTCCGCAGATTTTTATTATAACGGAATAGAAGACAAAACTACATTTTATGTTGACTAATGTATGTAAGTCAATGCGATTGTGTGGAAGCACCATTTGAAGCGTTTATTTATATATTATATAGATATATCAAATGCCAGTTTATCGGCTTTGATATGATAATAACTCCTTGAGGACGCAGAGACTCTTGTTACAATAAATAAGCCTTAATAAAATCTGTATAAAATTGCGCCTTAAACTTGCCAGAAATTAAGTCATATTTATGCATATCCTCCTGATATGTGTATTACCATCAGCTGCTCAGTCATAAGTCTCTAAGTTAGATTCCCGTCTTTTTACCAACGTTTGTGATGTGAGTTATTTTTGAGTAAATGGTTGTTTTTCGATACATGGCAATAGGCTAAATATACTTGGGTATCAAAGCCATAAATATATAGTTACAAAAAGAAGTCTGTCTGGTGGTCCAGTGCTCAAGCACTCCGCTTCTGAGTCCAGAAGTCGCGGGTTCGAATCCTGACACTGGCTCACACCGATGACTTTTCCAAATTGTTTTGGAAGTCATGTTTGATAAATATCGCTGACTAAAAACTTTGTGCCCGGTATGGCAATAGGTTCGCCACCGATTCCATTTGGGTGTTTACGTCCCACCAGGCAGACTTCTTTTTGACGGCGAGACGAGGCTTAGCAGCCGCTGTCTACACGTTCGGGTAACAAAGGCGTGAAGTTATCTATACTTCTATCTATACTTATATTATAAACCGGAAGAGTTTGTTTGTTTGTTTGAACGCGCTAATCTCAGAAACCGCCGGTCCGAATTCAAAAATTCTAATTCGAAAATATTCGTTTAAATTGCATGCTGTAAAGGGCCAGGATCATCTATATTACATACACAATCTATTCAAGGCACTTAATTGGATGAAAATTAATGCTGTAATGTTTAAAATCGCTTCGTAAATAAGCCATTATTTCTCGGAAGAAGTAAAAAAATAAAAATGGTCATTGTGGGTTATCCCTAAGATTTAGAATATGCCCTCGCGGACTTTGTTGTAGACCTTCTGAAGGTGTTTAATAATGTAGAACATTGTTTTGATCTATCACGTATGGTTCAGCCAGCGTTTGCAATTAAAGTGCTAAATCTCGAGAATTATCATTTTTTCTTTACGACATCATATATGAATTATACATCAAAACCACCCCGTTGACACCCTCTAACTATTAAAAAAAACCGCATCAAAATCCGTTGCATAGTTTTAAAGATATAAGCATATAAGGGGACAGACAGCGGAAAGTGACTTCGTTTTATACTATGTAATGACAATGACAAACATGAATGCTTGTATGGCGTCTGGGTGTTTTGCTATGTATGTATTTACAAAAGAAAAGTATATATTATGTATTATTATCCGTTATCTAGTATCCATAACACAAGCATTTAGTTGCTTAGTTTAGAACTAGAGAGCGCTGTATGTATTGTGTCCAATATATTTGTCTTGTTCTCAATACAATACTCATTAATTAATACTGACTATATTAAAACTATCTTTTTTCAATGTGACCTCTAGCGGTAATTAATAAGAAATTTCTGGTCATAGAAAGATGTTGAAATTAACTCATTACAGTACAATTACTAAGAAAACAATAGACGCCTCTACTTATTAACAACTGGAGTTATAGGAAATGACAGAGAGACGTATTTTGTTGTTGTAATACAGGGAAAATTATCCAACTTGGTTCGATTCAGCAAATTTAAATACACATTGATTTTATAATAATAAATATGTACGTACATAAATTCACGCCAAGTCCCTTGCTGGATAGCACAGAGAACAGAGCGCCATGAGGCACGATTCTTACACGCCTGGCTTGCCTTCTTTGACGTCGATTTTTAAGTCTCCCGTCATCACCTTCCTCAACGACTCGTTTTATTTGATCAGGGAAAGTGTGACGTGGCCGTTCTCGACTCTACATCCATCCGCTTTTTTGCATTGTGTATCTGCTTAGTCAATTTTCCATCATCCATTCTTTCAATATGTCCGGACAATCGAAGCCATGCTCTTTCTTACTTTTACACCGACACTTTCTTTCAATCCAACTTCTTTCCTAACAACCTTGTGATCGAATAGTTGTAATTACCGCTACCAAACCTTACAGACATAAAAGGAGTGAGGTTACTACTACTCCAATTTCTTTTCGTTATTCAAAGGTTGTATGTAACCCCTTGAATGTCCTGTGGCATTTTTTGCAGTACGCATTCACCAACTTGCATATTTTATCGTCGAGTTAGATATATAATATTATGTTACTAATATCCGAGAGTTTGGAACTGTCCAAGATTAGTTATTAAATTTTTATCACCAAACATAACTAAAATTAGTAATTTTTGGGTTATTTAAAAAAAATAATTATAAGTCTCGGTGGCGCAGTGGGCGAGCGCACGGCCTCTGATCCAGAGGTCCGGGGTTCGATTCCAGACACTGGCTCACACCAATGACTTTTCGAAATTGTTTTCGGAAGTTATGTGAGATAAATACCGATGACTGACAAACTTTGTGCCCGGTATGGCAATAGGTTCGCCACCTATTCCATTTGGGACGTAAACATAACGGCGAGACGAGGCTTAACAGCCGCTGCCTACACCTTCTGGTAACAAAAGGCGTGAAGTTATGTTATGTTAAAAAAAAAAAACTTACTTATCGAGAACCTTGCCTCGACATGTGTGCATAAGTGCATTACGTAAGCTATTGATTAATCATTTTATTATGCACTTATATAAATATAGATAGAAAATAAAAACTCAATGTTTTTATCGATAAAAACAAAGTGCCCAATTCGTTATGTGCCCATGTCTCGTGCCCAGTTTAATTATCTAAAGTTGGGTGGTCTGGTGTGTTGCAAGATGAAGTGTCGGCCCACGAGCGACAGGTGAAGGAACACTGTGACGTCACATTAAATCGCAGGTGTGCACGCTCCCCTATATCCCAATATGCGGGCGCAGGGAATTTTATCAAAGACTTGTTTCATTCTTGACTATATTGTATCCAAGAACACAAAGGATAAAGATATCTATACATATTAATAAAATAAAATTGAAGTGTATGTTTGTAATATTGAAATAACTGCTTTCTACTACATTCATATATACACGGTACATACACCAAAATATCATTATTTATTTTTTTAAATTTTTGTCTGTCTGTCTGACAGAAAGACAGACAGACAAAAATTGTAAAATCTCTGAAATAGTTGGACCGATTTTGACGAAACTTTTAATGGCTGGTGTAATATTAAAAAAAATCTTTTATTTATTGCTTGCTGAGGCGAAACAAAGTTCGCCGGGTCAAATAATATTCCAACATATATTTTGCTATGTATTTATTTACCTGTTCTCGATCAAAACCTTGTTCAAACCCTTTCAACTTTGAGTTTGCTGAACTCTTTTTAATATATTTAGGAACCTAACGGAAACTCGGCAAAGGGTCAACATGTCTTTACATTTACAAGTATTTATGTATACTTATAATATGCTGTGTCTTTAATTTTTGTTTCACGAATGCACACCGCCGGTGAAAGTTGGCCATGTTCCTCTGACTGTCTGACTCATATTTGAACGAACAATAATACACACTTGTGTAAATTGGTACGAACCTTTAACTCTTTTCTTTTTACTTTACTTACACGCTTTAAAGTTTTTTTAAGTTTCGCTTTGACTACTTTTTTTCTCTTTTAAAACTCAATTTACGATGTAACTTCAAGGGTCCTTAAAATGACTATTATTTTCGTTATTTTATTACAAATCTTTGATGAATATAAAGTTATTGGTGTTCCGGTACCAATAATAGCAAGGCGGGGGCGACAGTCTTGTTTTGACTGGGATGTAAGCGGCGGGGCAGCAGTGTTTGCCCCCCGTACCTGCGCGTGCGCCGCGATGCGCACCTCCGCTCCGCCGCGCCGCGGAACCGGGGCAGGTAGCCGGAGTCGCGGCGACCGCGGCTCAGTGCGCGCGTTCTCTCGCCGCCGCCGGTAGTGTCCGTGGTGCGCTATCGCAGCCGCGCCACACGTTACAATGGTTCCCACGTCTCATTGGTGAAGTGCTTCGAACAGTGATACCATACCATTTTGATATACGACATGTCCTGTGACAGGAGAACAAGGGCCGCCCGTTTCCTCGATCTGCGGTGAGTTGGTAAACGTCACTAGCGCCGAACTTCTTCCGGTCACACTCACCACGATTCATCGATCCTTTGTTGGTTGGATCCTCCGACTGACGCGTGTCCGTCTCTTTTCAACACGCTCTACCTGCCGAGTCGGCCGATGAATTGAGTGTTTTCTGTGTTACCATACCATTGCGTTTGTTTGTTACTAAATTCCTATAAGAATCGGTTTTATTTTCCATTTTATTTTTCATTTTCATCTACGTTGCAATACGCTATTGTGTAGAAAAACTGTATTGTACAGCTCGTGGATTTGTTTTTTCACAATTACTATTTTGCAATATTATAAGTTGAGTAATGTTGAGATTTCAAGTACAAAGTCATTAGTATTGTGACCTTGACAGCCAAGTTACGAAACCGAGCGGGCACGGGCTCACACGTAATTCCATCCAAGAAATTGACGGTCACGATTTTCATCTATAACCTTCGGATTGGAAACCTTCAACTTTCTTATCAGCGGTTTTTATATCGAGAGAAATAACACTTGGACAGTCGGACGCTCACTCGTTTAATGAATGACGACAAATTAGACAAGTTGAGTCGTTAAAAAATCCTGTGATCTGTGGATTGGTTGCAACAAGTCAACATCGAAGAGTTTGCCATTTGTGTACCAGTATCGAGTAACGTCTCACTTGGTAAATTGCAATGCGGTTGGGCAGCTCTTGGCTTGGTTTTAAGACGCAGATGTGGGGCGCGGACGCACTCCCCGCCTCGCCTCCCGGCCTTGAAAGGCTCTTGACCAGGCCACAGGCGGCTGTGTCGTATTTATTGCAACCTCCACGATCCGTACCGACGAGGTTATTGACGCTTCGCCGCCTGGTGCCTTCACCGAGCCACACCATTCTTTATCATGAGAACCGAACGTAAATAATGGCGAACGCTCGCCTGACCCTCTCCTTGTGCCGTTGTGATTGTTCTCACGTTGATCTCATTATAATCAAACTACAATAGTTGTTACGTCACTTCGTGCTAGGCGAGTTTCCGCCTGCGATGTTTGGTAGCTAACGAGTAACGACATGAGTCACGGAACTGACACGGTCCTTCATCATCAAACATGTCTGCTGTGTTTATAATTATTGCGTATGCAGCTTTGATAATTATGATTAAGTAGTTTAATTTAATCTTCCTGGCCAGCGGTAATAGATAGTATTGTTTCTTTATACTCAACAAAGGAATCAATCCCAGGCCAGTGGTTGATCTCTTTTTCTTATAGGAATTCCAAGTTAATACTTAAGTTAATACTCTGCAAGTAGTTCTCTCTCCTTAACGTTAACAATTAATACAACAATTTTTATTATGTTTCATCTGCACTCGTTATATGTGTATGCGAGCCCAATGAGTTGAATCAGCTGCCTGGATGGCCATATGGCGGCGAGGTCCACACTCCACGAAACGAATGAGGCCGACATATGTTGCCGCTTTCACTCCCAAAAATCACAATCGATATTACGCATCAACTTCGTGCGAGCGTAGTCACGAACGAGCTGATGACAAACGTTTACAGTTTGACTAGTTAAAAACTTTTAACTAGTAAATTATGTAGCTTTGACTTTGTCCTAATAGTCCAGTAGTGGTGTCTCTGGAGATCCTTAACTTAACATAACTGAAATGAATCCCTAACATGAGAAAAAAATGCTGCCAATATTTAAGGTATGAAGATTTCAAACAAATGCCTTTTAGCGTTAAATATTTGGTCATCTCGAAGAATTGGGACAATCACCATGAAATAAAAAACAAAAAGAAACGAAATATATGTAAAACTGACATTAACTTACTTTGTATACGATACAATAAGAAAATGCAGTGTTTTTGAACTGTAAAGCGTTTTAAAAATATATATTATTTATATAGTTTAATTAGTATGTTCATATAATATATGATTTAGCGCAGGGAGTGCTGTGTTGAGGGTAGTTTTTGCCGGCAGCAGCTGGTAACCCCAGCAGTGAGTCACGTCCTATATGCCCCACTGCGATACACGGGGTGCGTGTCGTTGACCCCACTAGCAGCCCCATGCACTGCACATAAACTCGTCACACAATTTTATCCATGGCCTTTTGTAGTCTTCATTATTTATAGCGACTCAGTTCATACTGCCTATCCCCAAGCTAGGTTTTTGTTTTTTTCGTTTGCACGCTCCCCGGCTTATCCATTTTGCATGGACAAGTGAATGCAGTTCGATCCGGCAAATAAATAATAAATCCTTTAACTCGGGTCTTTTTTTTCATGTAGTCGTAAATTTTTAATCCTTTTTATTAAAATAATAAGCATATTATTTTTTGATATGATTTATTCTGAAAATATATGTTAGTTGGGATTTCCTCAAAAGTTCAAAGACACTGAGTAGTTGGTATACTGAGTAGCGCTTCCTTCATTGACTCATGCTTTGAAAAGTAACATACATAACAAAACTTCACGCCTTTTTCTACCCGAATGTGTAGGCAGCGGCTGTTAAGCCCCGACTCGCCGTTATGTTTATGTCCCAAATGGAATAGGTGGCTAACCTATTGCCATACTGGGCACAAATTTGTTTGACGTTTATATTCGATTTGAAAAGTAGCTACCATCAAATCATGTTTGTAACAAAACATTATACAGTGCATAGTTATCTATTATTATTGCTCAAAAATTACCAAATATTTAAAAATTATAACCACTTATAAGTGAATACAATAAAATAACGTTAAAATGTTAAGTGTCAATATACGATATTTCTTCGATAAACATTGTTTAAAACGTAAAAAATGCGGAGACACTGCTTCTGACATTGAAGTTATTGGTCGATACCCGCTAGGATCTTGATCCAGAGCCTCAGAACAGAGAGGCTCGTACCGGTTTTCCAGTAAGTCGAGACGGCATTGTTGGTCCTTCCACGGAAAAAAAACAACATCTGTTTTTTTTTTGTTACACGTTCCTTGCTCCTTGGTACGTTACAATTCGTCAGTAGTCTTTATCGAGAAACTTGACTACTTTATGTTTTATATATTTTAAGCATACATCACGCCTTTTCCTACGCGCAGATGTAGGCAACGACTGATAAGCCTTGACTGCCGAAACCGGGCGCAAAGTTGTCAGTCATCGATATTTAATAAAAAAAAATTCCAAAAGCCCAGAATCGATACCACAACCTCTGGATCAGAAGCGAACACTCACCTCACTGGACCACCCAGGCTTTAATATGTTTATGCGTAATATTATTTTTTTAAGTATATTATAAATTTATATATTGAATAATATTAAAACCTCTATAGGCACGGCAGTGTTCACGGAAGCGTCTAGTCCTCGACATCATCAACCTGGGTCACG
This sequence comes from Euproctis similis, assembly GCA_905147225.2. Classification (NCBI taxonomy): domain Eukaryota; kingdom Metazoa; phylum Arthropoda; class Insecta; order Lepidoptera; family Erebidae; genus Euproctis; species Euproctis similis. The sequence goes on from LR990122.1 coordinate 10,788,231, forward strand.
CTTCGTTAACGCGATTTGCTTAGCAAATAACGTTGCTTCCTGCCCAGTGCCCAGTGCCCACACTACACATACACACGTCGTGTTTTAGTAATAACTTCACGTGTTTCCATACCGACAAAATAACTACTGCCTGCATCATATTAGTTTCTTGCTGACAACGCCTGTGACTTCGGCCGAATTTTGGATATCTAATGAACGGGTGTATTTTTTTGGGTATACTCAGTTTAATTGTTCATAAATAAATGTAACCAAGTTACTTATTTATAATATCAGCTATCTCTGATATCGAAATCCGAGCACTCTTTGCGGAAGTTACAAGAACCACCAGATAAAAGATATTTTCTTCTATATATATTTTTTTAAAATAAAAATGAGCCTAGAAACACTTATTTCAATAGAATATATTACCTATATCTATTTGTGCAAATTAGAGTCCGACCGAAACTGGTTTTCCGGCCGAAACCGAAACCGAATGTTCGGTTTCGGCCACTTAGTTCGGCCGAAACCGAAACCGAAACTCACGTGTTCGTGTATAAAATTCCATAAAATACTGAAATTTTATGGTTTTTCCCATTATTTTGAGTCAATTAGGAGAGGGAATGAAAAATAATGGGTATATGTATTAATTTTGTTGCAATCAAAAATATAACTTCACGCCTTTTTCTACCTGAAGGTGTAGGCAAAATGTTTATCTGATATAAAAAAGTAAAAAATATATATTACTCAATATTTAAATCGCTAATTGTTTTTGTTAATACATTGCTTTGTATTTATTCTCATAAGAATCGTCCTTTTCCTGTCCTTTTTCCACTTTAAGTGGGGTCGGCACAGTATATCATCTCATAGAACTATCCATGTTGTCAAAAGATTTGGCTGCGGTTTTATGACCGTCCGCCTGCCTGACGTAATCCTCCTTCGGAATGTTTGCATTGGTGGGATTGGTAAAGGAGTTGGAAGTGGAATGAGAAGGGGAGAGGGTTAGGCTTTGGGCCTCGAGATCCTCCCCTCACCGAGCAAAACGCGGCCTGAGCCACTTGACGCTGATATTCTCAGAGGTCGTACTATTTAACCGGTCGAGCCGGTCTATTCATGCAACGAACTGCGTGGCTCTACCACTCATCTACATACATACTTAACTTCACGCCAAATCCTTTGTGGGGCAGACAGAGAGAACAAAGCGCCAAAAGGCACGATTCTTACACACCTCACCCGCTTCGTTGACTTTCATAACTCTTTTAATGCACGCGCGTTGATTTTTGAGGCTCCTAATATCGCAGGATAAACCCTGAACCTTCCTCCAGAACACATTCTATTTGGTCATAGAATGTGGGTCTTGGCCGTCCTCGACTCCTACATCCATCCGCTTTTGCATTGTATATCTGCTTAGTCAATATTGCTTCATCCATTCTTTCTACACGTCCAAACCGTCGGAGCATGCCCTTTCTTACTTTTACAGCGTCAGTCTCTTTCAATCTGACATCCTTCCTTAAAACCTTGTTTTTGACGCGGTCAGCGAGGGTCACTCCGCCGATTTTATCCTACTTTCATGCACACTCTGCCCATACCCAACTCTCGCTTCCATAAGTTTGCGTTGGGATTCGTACCGCATTATAAATAGCTAGCTGGGCTTTTCTGCTAACATTTTTTGCGCCCAGGAATCTGCCCAACTCTCCGTTTACGCTGTTTTCTAACGCCACTCTTCTTTCTCGTCGTCATAATTTTAATACCAGAGGCAAGCATAAACTTGTGTTAAAGTGTCATCGCCTGCACAAAGTACATAAGTCGTTTTTGGGAATGGGTGTACAGTTCTATAATAGGATCCCTGCGCATATTCTGGCTCTCTCTTTCGATCGGTTTAGGCGGGCTGTGAAGGATCGTCTCGTTGCCGGTGCTTATTACACCATCAATGACTTCATGACGGACAAGTCGTCTTGGGACCGTCAAATTGCTTGCTCAACGCGGATTGTGTAGTTTGCGTGTTGGAATTTGTTCACTTATTTTGGAGTGGAGACGTGCTGCAAATATTTCTATTTCTAATAGTAATCAACATTTCTTATTATGAGTTTGAATTCATGTTGTTTTGATAAAAGCTTTATATATAATTTTTATTATTGCACTTACTTGTTGCAAACGTTACCATTCTAAATAGAAGATGTCGCGTCAGTTGTGCTCGACTAATATCATATAATTTCTCTCATTACTTGTACTACGATGATTTTAAGTTGGTTGGATCATAACTGTGATTGTCGAGTAGTCTGGCTGCTACACCTTTTATGTGATATTTTTTCAGTAGCGTTGATAATACTATTCTGTAAATTTTCAATGGTTTTGAAAAGAGTATTGGCACATGAGTTTCTTGCCCGATTCTTCTCATGAAAGCCCCTACACTCGGAATCGGGCCGCTCGTGGCGATTGCTTCCGTGTTTTTTTGTTCCACGGAGGCACTTGCTTCAAGCGCTCGTGGCTTAGCTTTTTAAATATTATTTTAATTTTAAACATTTTTGTACATTGACTATTTTTAAGTGTCTGTGAGGACCTATGAAAATAAAACCACTTTGACTTTGACTTTGACTTTGACTTTCTACATTCATCTCACCTCATAATAATAAATTACTGCTACAGCGGAAATGTAGAAAGCACAGTAAAATTATAAAACAGTGTTAAAAGAGCATTGGGGGATACCTAGGAGCAAACAAACTGAGCAACAACACCCAGCTCGCTAACTGTACGATACTGATCCCAACACTAACTTATGAAAGCGAGAGTGGGGCATGGCAGAGGGTGCATGAAAATAATGATAAAGCAGTCGAAATGCTGCGCAAAATTTGCGGCATATGGTTCACCGATTGCGTCGAAAAAAAGGTTATAAGGAAGGAAGGTTTAAAAGAGGATTGGAAGAGAGTGTTGGTGTAAAAATTAAGAAAGTGCCTACTCCGATGGTTTGGACACGTCGAAAGAATGATTTATGCAAGATTGACTAAGCAGATGTACAGTATAGAAGCGAAAGGATGGAAAGTATGTGGTCGCCCTCATCGATTCATGTTGGATTCGACATACTTTCCATGATCAAATTAAACGTGTCCTTAAGAAAGGTGATGCCAGGAGTCTCAAAAATCGGCGAACATGTGTGACAATGTTGATTGAAAGTCAAAGAAGTTAGGGATGTAAGAATCGTGCTTAATAGCGCTCTGTTTTCTCTGCCTACCCCAGACTTGGTATAAAGATCTAGGATGAAGGTATGTATGTACTACGCTCTCAACAAAGTTAACCACGAGTCAAAATTAGTTTCGGTTTCGGCAAAAGTCTCGGCCATAAATGGCCGAAACCGAAATTTCCGCCGAAACTCGATTTTTGGCCGAAACTCGCCCGAAACCGAACTTTCGGACGGACACTAGTGCAAATATACTATACTTACTTAACTTCACGCGCCAAATCCCTTGCGAGATAGACTAAGACGAAAGAGCTCTATAAGACAACGATTCTTAAACACCTCACTGTCTTCTTTGACTTCCATAAATCCTGTCATATCATGTCATACCTTAGTTTTTTTTTTTATATTCAGATATTTTAGCGAACTGTTTGATGGTGTGTGCATTCGACCAGCATTACTTATTCATCATAGATTTTCATTCCGTCTTTAGTCCAGTAAATGATTACGTACTGATAGCACATAGTTATAGCTTGACAGTCGCCGTACGTACCAGGAGAGCATAAATAATTCACATACATACTTGTTCTCAAACGATGCGTTTACTTCGTAGAATATATAAAAAAACTATAAAAAGCTGTTTCTCCATACTGCATTCAACAATACAACACGTTCACTATTTCAGTGTTAATACAATCAGTTTAAGATCACGGAGTTGGCTGCATGAATGGAAATACCTCTCAAAATATTGACGTAAAGTGGCTCATGGCTTGTTTATGTTAACGATAAAGGTATCCGCAGGACCGTCCCCTTCCCACTCCCTTGCCATTGCCTCCTTTAAAGACTGGTAAAACGCAGCTGTAGCGCTATCTGTGTTGCTAGTGTCCATGGGCTGCGCCAGTAACTTGCTATCAAATGACTCGCTTGCTAGTGTGCCCCATAAAGAAATGTAAGTTGAAATAACTCTTAAGAAAGAGCTCTTGAAATGACTACTATTAAGTATTTAATAGTATTTATACAAGATTCTTAGTAATATGACCATAGTACGTGTTCTCGAGGAAGGTGATGTGTGTGTGTTTTCATGCACGCGCGTCGATTTTTTAAGTCTCCTACTTAAAAAATCGACGCGCGTGCATGAAAAGAGTTTTGAAAGTCAACGAAGCGAGTGATGCGTGTAAGAATCGTGCCTTATGGCGCTATGTTCACTCTGCCTACCCCGCAAGGAACTTGGCGTGAAGGTATGTATGTATGATCAAAGTAATCGTCGTTACTAACCCCAGTGGAATTAGGTCGAGTAGGCAGTGTTAGATGTTAGCAAAAAAGCATTCGCCGTTACATCTAATCCCTCAGCGGGAAAATTGGCTTGCTGCCTCAGAGACCACGCTCCTAACAATACTGGATTCAGGAGTATAACGTCCCACAAACCCTTAAAAAAGAAAAACCACTTCTCATGTCATTGACGGTCTGAAACATTTTGGTATTTTTACTGATAAATATCACTCAAGTCCAAATCAGTTTTGTTGTTTTGTGTTTAGTTATCAACGGGTTTGTTGATCTTCTGAATCATTAGCAATTATCGCAGGACAAGACTTGTTTAAAGCTTATTTAAGCGTTTGAACATAGACTCAAACCCGGGGAATTCCTGCACAAAAATCGGATCCACTAGGCTCTCATAGTGATAGATCAGTCAGTTAAGTGTCCAATGTATATGTAGCATTGAGCATGTAGCATGAGAGACAAAATTGATCGTATTCCGTTTTCCTTTTAAATTGTCAATTGTCAGCTGAAAGTTTTGGTGAAAGAACCTTTTTATTCCATCCTCCAAGTTTAGTTTAGAATAATAATTTATTAGGTTATCTGCATTGATACTTAAGTTATAAGGGTGAATGTCTCTTCTGAATTGAACCTTATGGATTTTGGTTCGGTCAATATCAGCACATTTGTGTTGGTTAAAACTAAACGAATCGTTCTTGATTTTTGATTCTATTCTATTTTTATATTAAAACATTCTTTTATAAACCTACGACTTCTTCTTATATCTCCCCTTTATATCGTTTTTTAACGTGGGATCCTAGTTTCCTATTTCCAGTGGTCTCTCGGAGAAGAAGAACTTCAAACATCTGAAGTTCTTCTTCTCCACATTCGTCTGGCGGTTTGTTTATCAGACTATTGATATATGAAAAAGTGATATATATATATATTTCTATTGGCAAATTCGCACAACATTACATCACTGAGTGAGAATTATAACATCCCTATATATACGAGTATATTGCTAATTTATTGGGACTCCTTAGAAACGGACCCATTCGTAGCACTAACGGCGTTTAAAAGCTTTAGGGGTGGTGCGGCGGGTGGGATGCTTATCTCGGGTCGGTGTGGGAGTATGGGGTGAGGGGTGCGGGGGTAGCTTTATTCACGCGTCCGTCTCTCCAACCACTTAGAAGATTGCTCGGCATTGTCTCCACGATTCTTCTTTGTGATGCGATACTCGCCCCCAATTTGGTATTTAGATTTATTTATATAGGTATCAGTTCTGAAGTGTAGTTCTCTGGAATCATTGTGTCGAGAGTTATTCTACATCTAACTTCTGTATGTGTCATGTCTTAGTCATGAGTTATTTGTGAGATCTTTATATACATCATATAAATAGTAATCTTTTGGCTTCCTATAGTGACGAGTACTTGTTAAAGTGTTATACAAATGATGAAAATCTTTCCTTCTGTCTCTGTAAAAAAAAAAACAATTAATGATTATCCACGCCGGTACAATATAACTCATGAAGAAGACGGATCTCCAGAAATAGGTTATTTGGAAATAGGTAATTTGATCGTATACTTACTCTCGGGTCAACATAAATCAACTTATAGATTACTAACAATACTGTGCCCAATATATGGCAATAGGTTTCGCCTAATTGCCATAAACCTTCGCGGCATTAAGGGCTTGAGGATTTCGTATTTTGTGTTTATTGCGTAATCGAAACTTCTTTCTGGTCTTGCAACACACACACACACACACAGAGATACACTGTGTGTCGTTTTTATGAGGCACTGTGTCTACACAACTGTCATCGGAGACCTTGTTTAAATTGTTTTTGCCTTCTGTGCGTGTATTGTTGGAAACCATTGTATATGTGTTTAGGCATACAATGACCCAGAACGCACGCACCTTCAGTTATTCTTCTTACCTTCCTTGTTTGTTCAAACGACCGCATGGTATTTTGTTTTAATTATGAACTCGATTTTTTTATTTCTGATGAAATCTTTTGCACTCATTCAAAATAGTTTTATTAAGTCCATATAGGTTTTAATTAATTATTTCCTAATTTTGAGGTTCTTCGGACGTCTAATAACAGCTGTTCTAGATACAAGCATTATTGCCACTGCCGCAACCGTCTTATTACCAACCGGTGAAGAGGAAGTTATCTTAGTATACATTACTTAGAGGTGGCATTGGAGTGAATCTACTCCGAGTCTAGGTCGTTCCACAGATTACCTTTGTAGGACAGAAATGAACATTAAAATTATTGTTTATCGGACAAGATTCGCACCATTTGCAATCTTTTTCGAAATATAATATATCATTCCTCAGGGCATTCTTCTCTCCAGAACGAATTTCATACACTTCAAATGTGAGTTTGAAAAGCAAATAAGGCACTAGTCGAAACCATTGGGTTGTATTCAAGAATTGTTTTGTAGATCTGCAGAATCGGGGAGAATTCCTGTACAGTGGTAGAGCCAAGCAGTTCGCTGCATGAATGGGCCGGCTCGACCGGTGAAATACCACGACCTCTCAGAAGATCGACGTAAAGTGGCTCATGCCGCGTTTCGTTCGGTGAGAGAGGTACCTGGAGGCCCACCCCCTTTCCCCATCCTTTCCTTTCCCCTATCCTTAGGGGTCGGCAACGCAACAGTAACATTATATGTGTTGCTGGTGTCCATGGGTGGCGTTGGTTGCTTACCATCAGGTGACACGCCTGCTCGTTTGCCCTCCTATCCCATAAAAAAAAAAAAGTTGATACTGTAATCCATGCTGAAGAGTAGACTTCGACTGGTTTCGTTGTTTTTCCTCTCCTTATTAGATTTCTACCATAAAAACCTACTACGTAGGTTTGTGTACAGGTGTGGCGGCGAAAGCAGCGCTCCCTTGACACGGTACGGCGCGCGCGCATTGCAGTCAAGGCCCTCGTGTGCTGCTTGCTGCCGCTGCATGCAGCCCGGTCGACCCGACAGAACGCACTGCAAACTACTCTGTCCACGATAAGAATGGTTTTTTGACAGCTCATGCCCATGAAGTCTCTTATTGTGTCAGATAAAATTTCATTAAATTTCCTACATAAAAGAGAGAGTGCTTCATGAAAGAGTACCGCCCTCTTAGTGATGAGGCAAAAATAACAATTTCTACAATTGTGCCACAGAAATATATAACATAACATTACTTCACGCCTTTTTCTACCCGAAGGTGTAGGCAGCGGCTGTTATAAGCCTCGTCTCGCCGTTATATTTACGTCCCAAATGGAATAGGTGGCGAACCTATTGCCATACCGGGCACAAAGTTGTCAGTCATCGGTATTTATCACACCTAACTTCCGAAAATTTCGAAAAGTCATTGGTGTGTGCCAGGATTTGGACCCACTACTTCTTGAATCAGAAGCGGGGTGCTAGCCACTGCGCCACCGAGACTGATATTCTAGACTGATATATAAATTGAAGTGTCCGTTTATAATATTGAAATAACTGCTTTCTAATACATACATTATTATCCTTGAAACAAAGTCGTCATTGATGAAAGACAGAAAAAAATGCTTAATCGTATAAGTAAATAAGATTTAATAAATCGATTAAATAGTACGAACGATCTTACTTTCGGACATCACCATTTGTCAGTTGGCGATCTTTCAAAAAACCATTCTTATCGTGGACAGAGTATATTGTACTACTAATAGAGAATATCACAACACTGGCCACGTGAACACTGATTTCTAAAATTATCTGCAACATTTACAAACAAAGTACATACATAAATGAACTTTACATTTTTATATTTATATTTAAATATTACATTTTATTATCTGACATTACTCTTCATGCAAGTGTAAGTTTATAATAACTACTTATACAAGTGACTTGATCATTAATTAAATCCTTACATTTTATGTGTTGTGATTTTAAACGTCTATGTATTCTTGTTATTTATGCAAATGTTAATGTAATATTAATATCGTTTAAACATACATTAATATAGAGTTAATAAAAATTCATTGGCTTCTGTAACGTACGCGTGTTCCAATGTGTTCGACTATTATTAAGAGTCATACATTAACTTCTCGACAAGGCAAAGAGATGAGAGCGCCATAAGGCACCATTCTTACACGCCTCACACGCTTCTTGGACTGTCATAACTTCTGCATACAAGCTCGTCAATTTTTAAGGCTTGTGACATCACCTTCCTCCAGGGCTCTTTCTATTTGGTCATAGAAAGTGTGGTGTTAATATCAGGTTAATAATAATTAATAACGTTTATTACCAAGCACAAATTAATTTACATTTATTAGGTTATCCTAAAAAGGCTGTATTTTCTTGAGAGAGAATGCTGCTGCCCATTCTTCTAGCTTTTCCCTTAGTCGCCTTTTACGACACCCACGGGAAGAGAGTGGGCAGTGTTGGGCAGATTCCTGGGCGCAAAAAATATTAGCAGAAAGGCCCAGTTAGCAATCCACAATGCAGTCCTGATCCCAACACTAACTTATGGAAGCGAGAGCTGGGTATGGCAGAGTGTGCATGAAAGTAGAATAAACGCGGTAGAAATGAGGGCTCTACGCAAAATCTGCGGAGTGACTCTCGCTGACCGCGTAGAAAACAAGGTTGTAAGGAAGGAAGTTGGTTTGAAAGAGAGTGTCGGTGTAAAAGTAAGAAAGGGCATGCTCCGATGGTTCGGACATGTAGAAAGAATGGTTGACGCAAGACTGACTAAGCAGATATACAATGCAAAAGCGGACGGATGTAGGAGTCGAGGACGGCCAAGACACACATTCCAAGACCAAATAGAACGTGTTCTGGAGGAAGGTGATGTTAAGAGCCTCAAAAACCGACGCGCGTGCATGAAAAGAATTATGAAAGTCAACGAAGCGAGTGAGGTGTGTAAGAATCGTGCCCTGTGGCGCTCTGTTCTCTCTGCCTACCCCGCAAGGGATTTGGCGTGAAGTTATGTATGTATGTATGTATGTGTACGGGAAGAGATGGGTTGGCGGTATTCTAAGCCGGCGTCACACAGCCATATCTTGTAAACAATTATTAAATAGATGCGTCGATTCTTTCAATGTGAAAATATTATAACATATAAATATTAAAAAAAAACTAAGAGGTTATCCTTAACTCTCGTATAATTTGATTATAACATATTTGTGAATATTTAAAACGTATTAATGGACATGTATGACCATGGCACACAATGGTTGCAGTATAATGTAGTGATGCCATCCTTGACACGAAGAGTGAACCGCGCTGCACCACAACATGCACACGCCGCGCGCCGTCGTCCTCACTCACTCCCACAACCACAGCCACACTTTGTTATGTAATTAACAGCCTGTCAGCTAAATATTATTTAACAACCTCTTGAGTCATCATACTGCCAATCCTGGGCAAACACTGCAATGGAATTGTACCCTTACAAGAGAGCGAAAGCGGGTAGCGGACTGTACATTTTCCAGGGCTACTGTTTCCTTCTTTATGAGTCGTAGTACAGAGTAGAAAAGTGTTTTATGATTGTACCCCTGAGAGTGGATGTATAAAATTTTTGTAAATATTGGTGGAGTAGATTACGCCCAAAAGCGTAACAAACACGCAGATTCTCAACAAAGTCACTTCTGGTGCTACTATTTTAATATCCCTTTGGCGTATCTGTAAGATGTATTCAAACTCAACTTTCTTGTTACCAGCCAAACTACTAGATTCGAATCTTTGACCTTTGGCTTAGCTATATGGTTCCGTATTTATAATAATAGTTCTAAACTTGCCACTAGTAACAAATACAATACATTTTCACATGCTTTCGTAGCGTTCAACGAAAATTTGCAACGATTCGGGGCCAGGGAAACCGCTAAGTGGGTTTCTCCTTGACACGAGGCCCTGCTGTTGCAACGCAACAACCGACACAAGGTTGGATCGACACGCCCTAGCGATTATTTAATTGTTATTTGAACAAGAGACAGTTCATCGCGGCGATATCGAGACTAGTCGGCTTGGCTAGAAGAAAAATCAAGGTTATGGTTTTTTTTTTCCCCAACCAACAAACTGCGTGAAAACTTATAACCAATTTAATACTAGATTTGGTAATACTTAATACATGTATAATAAATATATGTGCTACTAAGCAATAGATAAGCCAAAACGCGGCGCTTTTATTGTCGCAATGATAAGGCCATGAATAAATTTATCCCAACCGTAGTTAGTTGGTATTGATTGTTCAAGACGCGATTTCAAGAAGGGACGGCACGCCAGATGACGACCTATAAAATCACTTACGACATTAATAATTACAATCGGTTTAAAGTAATCGAGTGAATAATAAAGGTCACCGTTTAAATATTTAATACAGTGTCACCAGATGGCGACTGTTTCGCAAGATGACCCCTGAATATAGGAGGAGGCGTCGCTTTCTACAACTGTTACTTAAAATGTGTTATGTAGTATGTCAGCGAACAAAATGTTGGCTTTCTTAAATGTATATATATTTTTAAAGTCTCGCTGGTCAAGTGTCCACCCCGCTTTCTTATTCAAGAAGTCGTGGGTTCGAATTCAGGCTTACACCAATGACTTTTTATGTGTGATAAATATCGATGACTGAAATCTTTATGCCCGGTGTATGACAATAGGTTCGGCGCCTATTATAATTGGGGACGTAAAAATAACGACGAGTCGAGGCATAACAGCCGCTGCCTAAACCTTCGGGTAGAAAAAGACGTGTTTGTTATTTGTTTTTTTTCTAATTTCACGCCTACTCTCGTATATGTTCATTTAAAACGGCGTACTCTACGACGCGACGTCTAGATATAAGGTATATCTAGACGTCGTAGAGTACGCCGGTCCTTATTTATAAAACTAATAGTGTCCGAACGAAGCTTAGGCTTCGGCTACCTTCGGCGAGAACTTCGGCTTCACCAAATTCCGGGCCGAAGGACCGAAATCAGTCGAAATTAAACTAACTGTTACGAAGAGTGAGTGACTGAGGGACCGGACTGCACTTAGTTCAGTGCGGATACTTTTATCACAGAGAAAAAAAGCGGCAAGAGCCACTTTACGCCGATATTCTGTGGATAATATTGAAGAAAAGTATTTGTTAAATTACTAATAGTTCCTTCGGCTTCGGTTTTGGCCGAAGGTTGTGGAGATTGCCGATTAATCGGCTTCGGCTGCGGCCAAAAATAGACGGTCCGACACTAAAAACTAATAATGTCTTCTTGATAACACAGTGCTCGAGTTGGTGAACTTCTGTTTGACAGGTCATATAGAGTTCAGAGTTCTAATGCAAAACGTTATTGACTTGTCGAAACTTATGTGTAATTAATTATTAATTGTCAATGCCGGAACATATTTTGCCCGATGTGTGGCAATCGGTTTACAGATTTTTCTATTGACATTTTTGTTATTTTTAGTAGGAATGAATGGATGAATGAACATGAATTAAACACTCTGGCTGTTGGACTGTTGTTATTGTAAAATACATAAATATAGGTCAAACTAAATTTATCCATACTATTTATTTAACCATCTATATAAAATTGAACTGTCTGTGTGTTCCGGGTAATCTCTGAAATGGCTAGACCGATTTTGACGGGACTATTTTTGTCAGGTAGCTGGCGTAATAAGGAGTAACTTAACTTACTTACTTTTTTAGGACAAATATATTTTTAGCATTGCTCCCGAAGCGAAACAAAGTTTAGCTAGCTAGTAGTACATATTAAATTTATCAGCTACAGTGTGAAGCAATAGGACAAGGAAAATCAAGTGCAAGCCAATGACTCCCAAGAACGGCTCTGGATATGAATAGGTATTTACAATAGTGACAGGGTGCTGCGTCACTCACTCGTCTAGTTGGTACATTGTTCGGAGTCGTTGGTTCGTTGGTAGGTCGGCCTAGCAACGTTCAGCTGTAATACATACTGCCAACGTTCCATTCACCTCTCATTCACTCGGCGAGTGAACGGCTCGCACCGTACACACGGTGGGGCCACACCTGTAATGTTCATTTTTGACGTTTTCTTTTTAATATAACTTCACGCCTTTTCCTACCCGAAGGTGTAAACTTTAAACCTCGACCCAAATAAAGTAGGTATCGGAACCGATTGCAATACACCGGGCTCAATGTTGTCAGTAATAATAATATAAGTAATAATGTATCTAGTAATTATTTCCGAGGAGGATGAGTTCCTATTACAAGATGAGTTTCGTTCAATCAAGAAACCGTTCCTGTCAATATGCATAATATAGAGCTGACCGGATCACGTGCTTATTATGATTCTTGGAACAACCCGTGCCTTAGGTTACATTCTGTCATTATCGAGGATACGATTCGATTCTAGTCGATAGAATCGATTTAAACCGGGATAATATTAGTCTAAGTCCCATTTCAATTCCTTTTTATACAGTCAGTTCGGAGATATTGCCATAGTTTAATATTGCAAAAAAAAAAAATTTCATACAATCACCGCGGAACGGACATATATACGATCATTATATAAACTATCTGTCAGATATCTCGGTGATATATATCTATCGACATTGGTCTATTAATCGATATTCCGCTGCAATATATTTATATAGATTGTTCATCAACATTTTTGTAGATATCTTTTAAACACTAGTATTTGTTGTAAATTGTGCTCTTGTTTAAAATGACTATTTGGTGAGTCTTAACAGTAAATTACCAGCTTACTGAATAGAAGTGGACTGGTCTATCGCCACCGGACTCCAAAGATATGTGAAAAAACAACATTGACGTTTCTTCTCCAGATATCTGGATATGGCTCAACCTCTAAAGCTCCCGTATACTTTTAATAAGACAATGGACAAAGGTGTTGTATGTAGGTACATACCACCTCATCTCCGGCAATGACCTTTCGAAATGTGTATGAAGCTTGAACGTCGTCGGTTATATACTTACCGATGTTTAGAGAACCATTTCAAATAAAGCGAGCAATGACTTGGGTGTGACGCCAAGTTCTAAAATAACATCAACACGAAACAGAAAACTTACATACATATAACATAACTTCACGCCTTTTTCTACCCGAAGGTGTAGGCAGCGGCTGTTAAGTCTCGTCTCGCTCGTATTGCCATACCGGGTATAAAGTTTTTTTTATCAGTCATCGATATTTTGTACACATAACTTTCGAAAGTCATGTGAGCCAGTGTGAGGATTCGAACCCGCGACCTCTAGATTCAGAAGCGGGGTGCTCGACTACTGGACCACCGAGACCATCAGAAAGTTACTTACTAATAAGAATGAGTGTTGAGCAAAACTCTATCAAAAATATTGCATCATTATCACGATCAGACGTGCATGACGTGGAATAATATTCCCAGAGTCGCTTGCAATGTCTCAACGTTCTCCGCAAAAGATCGACAGAGCCGCAGTCAAAGAGACGGTCTGAGGGGACGCATTCACACAGCCTTTCACTTCCCGCTTTTGTCATGCAATCGCGCTAGGCGACGGAAAGGCAGACGGCCTTGTGGCTTGTACCTTACACGCGTCCCTTTCCAACTTATTTAGACATAGAAACTATCACATTCCTGTATTTTTAAAAATTACATAAACAATTTCCCGATGAAGTTTTGTATAAATTGGTATATAATTATATTACTTATTTGATGAGATCACGCTCAATCTATACGAATCAAATAAGCATGACTACTCCACATAGGTACCCAGATACTGTCTGACTATTAAAATTATTTTGATGTATGTAATTCTGCTCGTAAGAAAACAACTACCAACATTTAGATATATATATATATATATATATATATATATATATATTTACATCGCGAAGTCGATGTTACGTCCTATATGGCGATTTTTACCGATGATGTTGCGTCCGAGTGACTTGTTGCATCCTGTATACGGACGCAAGATTGACCAACCCTCAAATTCAGCCAGAAGCATTGTCAAGGTTAGTACAATGACTGGGTGAAATATTGGCGTGGACGTTGTTTTGTCACCGGAGTGCTTTTCGGCGTATTTCTTAGTTCCGCCGTTTGGCGCGCGAATTTTGGAGGGCGCTCTTGTGCGCCGTATATCAGTGGCGTATAATCGATATTTTGTCTACGTCTAACACCCCGATAATGTGGCTTCTGTATACAATAAAAGTTTTTATCAATTCTAATTTGTGATTTAATTGCGTCACATCTCGTCTCTTCTGAGGTGATGTCAAGGACATCGCCTCAGAAGAGACGAGGGCGTGACAGAGGTGAGGGGGCGGAGTTCGCACGCGGTATACAAGTGGCATGTTATTTTTTATATTTTTTGCCGGCCAGCGCGGACGTAATGATGCTTGTGGTATAAATATTGTATTATACATATACAAGTAAGATACAATATATGGTTACAGAATACTAGAAGGGCATGCGAGGCTATCTTTTTATTTTATTTTTTATTTTTATGGGTAGGAGGGCAAACGATCAGACGTGTCACCTGATGGTAAGTGACCAGCGCCGCCCATGGACACCTGCAACACATATAGTGCAACACACATATATTCACCCTGATACAGACTCTAGAATTCTCGACCGCACAAGGCGCTCCTCAACTTCATATGTACTAGACAGTGTTGACCATGATTCATTCTTGGGTACACGATCGTTAGCCTTCTTTAGAGCTATAAAAGCACAGAATACTTTTTTAGACTTAGCTAGATACTTTTCAGATATAGTTCTCAAAGAGAAGATCTGATCGATGCACCCGCGTCCTCTCCTAAATTCCGCTTGTACATCCCACAATTTCTCATCAGTTACATTCGTCACTCTTGCAATAAGAATCCTCGCATACAATTTACCTACAACACTGAGAAAACTAATGCCTCGGTAGTTTTTGCAATCTTGTCGCGACCCCTTTCCCTTTTGCAAGTACTGCTGCTGCTGCTGCTGCTGCTGATGACTGCTTTAGTCCAGTCATCTAGAACACAGCCATCTCGCCAACACATATTAAAAAGTAGTCGCAACATTCTTACAACTCCACTCCCTTGCCACTTTCCAGCATCTCGGTAGTTACCCTGTTATACTCTGCAGACTTACCTAATTTCGTACTTTTAATCGCATCCATTATTTCATCTTCCATAATTTCCTGATCTGCATCGTTTTGTGAGTGAGTGGAAGTTGGGATGTTTTCTGGCTTATTATTGTGAGGATGTCCCTCACTACACTCAAAAAGTTCCTCAAAGTGACTTTTCCAACGATGCAGAACATCTCTTTCGTTACTCAACACTCATCTATCTTTATCTCTTATAACGTCCAACTCAGATGAGCTTGAACCTCCTCGAGCCAATTTAACCTGCTTCCAGAACAGTTTTAAATTGGCTCTGAAATTTTCAGACATCTTTCTGTCAAACTTCTCTTTCATACACTTCTTCTTTTCCTGTACCACAATTTTAGCTCTCTTTTTTGCTTCCGCATGCACACATTTTTACTATATGGTACTATATGGTATACGTTCTGTGTTTACCTTTCATTACCTTTCGCTTTGATGGCTAGTCCATCCAACCACTTCTTTTTCTTACACTCCACTACTTTCTTAACTTCTGCATCCTACCAACATTCATCCAACGACCGTCCTTTCTTTCTATTTACCACTCCACATACTTTGGCAGCTGCTCCAACCATACTGCCTTTTACAACCTCCCAGATATCATTCATTCCTCCCGCATATGAGACATCCCATACATGATTTATACTTTCTCCCATTTCCCCCTAATATTCCGTTCGCACGTCTATGTTAGTCAATCTTTCAACTTTTATTCGGCAAAGGCTCGTAGTCGGCATTTTGTTCCAGTGACGCCAGGCTTTAAACACTTTGTTTGTTGCTTACTATCAGGTGACACGCCTGCTCGTTTGCCCTCCAATCCCATAAAAAAAAACATCCCTAATTCGATTTACCACGAAATAGTGATCTGTTCCCACACTGACGCCACGATAGGTCCTGTTAACTACTACTTTACTTTTGAGCCTATTGTAGAATCACAAAATCGATCATACTCCTACTTTCATTCCTTTTCCGACACTTTTATTGTTATGACTATGGGTTTCTTAATATACCTACTTGATTTGTAAACAATACTTACTATCGAAACAATTGTTTTATTTTGTGTTCATACATAAATTCAGATGAAACCCGCTCACATAAATAAAATGCTCCCACATTAAGCTAAATATCATATCCTTATTAATCTATGTAATATAGCGAAAACTTGTTTTTAATGTCTCATAAGTACTCGCATATTATATACTTTTCTTTTTTCCTTGATCGACATTTTATTGTTCTTTATTACTTCGCTTAGAGACCAATATCGTTTCCACGTAATAGTTATTAGTCTTTCTATTTCCTTTTTCATGCAGTCTTCAGGAGATACTAAGTGTCCCAAATATGTATATGTATTCGTGAACGTACTCTATTTGCTCAATATTAACGTAGGTTTGTGCTTTTCCAAGACAGCTGAGAATAATTTTGATGAGATAGGGTCTCTTTGACGCACTCCGCTTTTAATAGGGAATTCTTCACCAAGAGCTTCTAGCTTCAATTGCGCAGTACTCTTAGTATATATATTATGGAGTAAACGAATGTATTTTGGTTGTACCCTATGTGATTTTAATGCATCCCAGATATTACTATGTTCCAGTGTGTCAAATTCTTTGTTAAAATCAACAAACCTCAGATAGTAGATCTTGTTATATTCTTTATATTTTTGTAATATTTGTCTAAGGGTGTGGATATGGTCTATGGTTGAAGAATTGCGACGAAATCCAGCTTGTTCTTTGGGTTGATTTTTTTCGAGTGTGTTGGTAATTTTTGACAAAATTATTTTAGAAAATATCTTGTAAATATTAGACATTAAGCTAATTGGCCTATAGTTTGCTAAGTTTTGTTTCTCACCTTTCTTATGCAATAGTATGATGGTTGATTTAATCTAATCCTCAGGAATCTTTCCGTTTTGATAATTTCATTAAATAATTCTGTAAGTTTTGGCGCTATCACTGGTAACGTGGCTTCCAGTAATTCATTTGTAATGCGATCTGATCCGGGAGCTTTTGTGTGTTGATTTCTTTAATTTTTTCATCTTTTAGTATTTCAGGTACTTTTACTACATTGACTGACTCATCATAATCGTTTTCAGTTTCTTCTACACTTTGGCTTAGATATAGCCTCCTAAAGAATTCTGTGGCAACTTTTAGTATATCGGGTCTTTTTGCTGTGCTTTTACCGTCTTTATTTTTCATACCAGGTATCCAATTCTTTGTGTGATTTAGATCTTTCAGTGCTTTTCTTATAACTCCTGTTTTTGCTATATAATTCTTCATCGTATTAGTCCGTTTAGTTTTTCTTTCTCTACGCAGTTGCTCGCTTTTGTTTATTTCGGTTGTTTATTTACGATTTTATTGGCTTTTCTTTCCCTGCATTAGTTCTTTATTTATTATGTACTCGCAAGTTATATAAATAGGTATTTTATTTTAATCGACTTCTATTCGTCTATATCGTCACTCCTGTCCTCCATTGGGGTAGACAAAGACTACGACACACAATGAATTTATTGGGATAGGTACCTATGTATGTATCGATATAAGGTTATGAGGATGCAACAAACCTAACAGATTACGGCGTACATACAAAAAATAATATACGGTACCGATTTAATCTCAAATATAGTAAAGAGTCATTTAATTAGTATAATGCATGGAAATAATACAGTTACAGTATACGGTATCAATGTATCCATAAATTTAGATAGATGTAGGAAAAACTATTAAATGCATGGAACGAATACAAAAATATACAATGTGTTACATGATTTCCATCGAGAAGGGACGCAAAAAACCACCGAGAATTATTTCAAATTGAATATCTAATTTTCGTACTAAAATAAAATCTCCTGTCGACAACCAAATTCACATGACAGCAAAGTAACTATATTCGCACTAATAACAATTAAAAAGTCATTGGAAATGGGAGACGCCATAGGATTCGACTTTGAAAAGACGCAACAAGTCTTTGGCGATTTAAATATATATATATATATATATATATGTATATATATTAATGAAATACCGAGTAATTACGTGATGTCACGATTGTGGTAAGAAAAAAATAACATCAATTAAAATAAACGTAGGTAGTTAGTTAGGTGGCCATTTAAAACGCGGCGATGTTGTTAGCTCGCATGTGTCGTCGTTGTCTTCGTCGGTGTAGCGAGGCTCCATGGTCGTGTTAACCTTGGCTTTTGAGCGGGTTACTTTCACGGTTAGTAGACGGTCGCCACGTTACATAAGATGCGCGGGTATTCCACAGCCGGCCGCATCCACTGTGACGACACGTCAACCAATCAGAGTCGCCATCTAAATTTAACAAAACACTCAAATAATATCATGAATCGTTTGCTTTATCTGAATAAGCGCCGTGAACTGCTTTTGCATCAGAAATGAGATCTTAAAGGTAGAATACATGTTTGGTGCAATAACATTGTTGTCACTTAACTTTAATAGTACATTGTGATAGGTTGCACTTGTGCCTGTTGATGCTGATGGTGGTCGTGTTATTGTTTGCAGGTACAAGAGCGGGGTGCGCTCAGTGAGGGGCGGGGGTGGCGGCGGGCTCAAGGCGCTGCCGAAGCGCGCCCGCACCCGCTGCAGGGGGGGCATGAACATGGGGCAAAAGCTGTCCGGTGGAGTCAAGTCGGTGTCGCGCGAGTGCTCGGCGCCCTTCAAGGCGGTGGTGGCGCGCGAGCTGGCGCCCGAGCCGCCGCGCCCGGCGCGCCTCGACGCGCTGCTGGACGCGCCGCCCGCGCACCCCGACACGCAGATCAAGCACGCCTGGAACCCAGACGACAGGTAACCGCAAGTTGCGTTACCGGCCTTTATAATAGGATAGGAAAGTAGGATGGGGAAGGCAGATAGTTAGGCCTCTAGACACGTTTTGCATCAAGCGAAACGAGTTATGAGCCATTTATCGTCAATACTCTCAGCATCCTACCAACTACCAACCTACTGGCGTATTATGAACTCTTAATTCCAGCCAGCTTACGCGTTGCCTTGCAAATTCGTATTTTCAACGACTAATTTCTGCTAGTCTGACGAGTCACTATCAAATTCACTGTAAATCGATTTATCAACGACTAATTCCATTTAGTCAGTCATAAGTAATCTAGACTAGCTGAAATTAATCGTTGTTAATAGCTCATAATTAAGAGCTCAAAATAGGCCCCCTGGGCTAAAACAATATGGGTTGCATTTTCATACATGCCATCATCTGGCTTACTTACATATAAATTCCTTCTCCCTTTGCCACACCATCGTCAAACTCATTCGCGACGATTCCAATAAGTCAAAGCGTTCCAGTTGTACATCCGGTAAACTTCATTGGAATTAGCCCGAATATCCTTTGAATATCATTTTGGGAAGATTTCTTAGAACACATTTATTCAGAAGACATGGCATATCTTTTTAAATGTGGAAAAATATGTGACATTCCGTAACAGTGATGATTTCATTTGGTCAGATTTTAGTCGCCTCTCTAATTAAAGGCGTGAAGCACTCAAAAAACATAACTATCAATCGAGCAATCAAATAAAAAGTCAATATTTTTCATTTCAGATCACTAAATATATTCGTAAAAGAGGAAGACGCATTAACGTTTCACCGACATCCTGTGGCGCAGAGCACTGACTGCATCAGAGGTAGAGTGGGCTACTCCCGCGGCCTGCACTGTTGGGAAGTGGTGTGGCCGGCGAGACAGCGGGGCACACACGCGGTGGTCGGAGTGGCCACCACGCACGCACCACTGCACTCCGTCGGCTACCAGAGTCTAGTCGGAGCCACGGACCAGAGTTGGGGATGGGACTTGGGCAGAAATAAGGTACTAATAACCGAGTCATATACTCGTAGATGTTTTTGCGAGCGTGGAGTTAATTTGTCATTGGATTTTTTCGGTTCTTATAACAATGAATCTGTTAACCCATTCCAGGTGTACCACAACGCAAAAGGCACAGGCGGCGGCGGCACGACATACCCGGCGCTGCTGCGGCCGGACGAACAGTTTCTAGTTCCTGACAGACTACTAGTCGTGTTGGACATGGACGAGGGCACGCTCGCCTTCTGCGCGGACGGAAGATACCTCGGCGTAGCGGCTAGAGGTCTCCGCGGGAAGACCTTATATCCCATAGTGTCCGCGGTGTGGGGACACGCCGAGATCACCATGAAATATATAGGCGGGCTCGATCGTAAGTACACAAGCGTCATCTATCAACTCGCCAGGGTTGTTTGAAACCTGCCTCGAGCCAAGTACGATTCATCATCATTATCCCACTTTAAGTGGAATCTGATGTCATCCTTTGGAATCGTCCATGTTGTCAAAAGATTTACTTTGGTTTTACGACCGACCACCTGCCTGACGTCAACCCTCCTTGGAAATGTTTTTTTTTGGTGGTTTGGCCCCCACCAGGAGGAAAAGAATGTTTTCTAGTTGGCTTTTACGGCAGTATATGTTTGAGTTTCTTGTCCGCCTGCCATCTCCTAATTGACTTATTTTTTCCTAATAGTTATCTTTGTAGTGTTCTCCCAGCATCTTGTCAATGTTGACTCAAGTTCGATTTCTATAATTGATTACATAAATTTGACTGGTAGTTTTCGAAAGATCTGATAAAATTGGTTCAGTAATAAAAGTAATAAAATTAAATATTAACAGTGGTAGAGTCAAGTAGTTGAATAGGCCGGCTCGACCGGTGAAATACCACGACTCGCTCGGTGATAGAGGTACCAGGAGGCCTACCCCCTTCCCCCATCCGTTATTGCCTATTGTTTATACTCTACACGATTGGTCTATGCCAATATTTTTTGCTACATACATACATAACTTTACGCCAAATCCCTTGCGGGGTAGGCAGAGAGAAGGGAGCGCCATATGGCACGAATCTTACGCGCCTCACTCGCTTCGTTGACTTTCATAACTCTTTTCATGCACGCGCGTCGATTTTTGACGCTTCTAACATACACCTTCCTCTAGAGCTTGTTCAGATTTTTTTTGATAAATTTTATTATTATTACAATTGGAAACAAAATATGTAATAGCATCGTTGTATACAAAGTTGAACGTGATGGTTTGTTCCAGCGGAGCCGCTGCCGCTGATGGAGCTGTGCCGGCGCGTCATCCGGCAGCGCGTGGGCCGGGCCCGGCTGCGGGCCGCTGCCTCTCGCCTGGCCCTGCCGCCCGCGCTCAGCGCCTACCTGCTCTACCGTGCGCCCTAGCCGCGACGTCACCACCACCTCACTCTTAGTACTGTTATTTCCGTTCACTAACACTAAATGTGGAACTATTGTGCCCACGGACGCACTACGCCTTTAGACAACGCGCACTACATCAGTGACGGATCTAGGACTACTGGACTTGGGAATAGTGCGACACTTGACCGAAGCGCCAACATCTGTGAAAACTCGGATTTGTTGAGAGAGAGAGAGAAGGAAGTTTTTTGAGCCCTTCCGACCCCGCGGGATCCGCCGCTGTATGTCGGCCGTTTGTGAACCGCCATTCAGAGACAAGATATTCAGACAGTCTTTCCGAAATCACTAAAAACTGACTACAAATAACTGAACATTTCGACTGTCTAGATTATTCTGTCCTATAGAATATAACACGGGGTGTGATGTGATACCAATATGGAGTCAAATCAAGGGCGCATGATATTTCATTCACAAATTCAAGTGAAATAACATTATTCTAAGGGAGTGCTGACGGCTACCGAGTCATAAGATACGTTGTGTGGCGTTATGCGTCGTCGGAGTTACAGTGCATTATAAATGAAAAATAAATATATAAATTGGAAACTAAAAAAAAATTATAGGGAAGTGTTAATTTATCGCGAGTAGTATAAGGTACGTTATAAATATAAGTACCGTGTTCGGATTACCCGATAATAATCGCGATACAGCTATACTTAAAAATATAAATAATATCTGCACACAGAGATCTGTCACTAGGATTAATTTAAAGAGAGAGAGAGAGAGAGAAAAATAAGAAAGAAACGTGAGCACCTCCACAACGATTCCGACGCAACTTTAATTACTTTTATTTTAACGTTATCTGTGATAATTTTACTTTAAATGGCAAATTTTAATCAGCTTTCGTCCACATAATGATGCATTATGTTAATATTTTTATTGTGTTTTTTTTTTTAATCAAAGCATTTCATTTTTGGGTTGAATGTCGAATCGGTGTTCAGTGGTGAGGGGTTTGTGTGAGCTATTTTTTTTTTAATAGCTAAAATAGCTCGTTCTGTTATTGAAATAATAATCCAAGGCGAACATTGTACAGTTTTGTTACCGACTAAAAAAAAAATATGTATGGACAATTTATATATATAAATTATATATACATAATATTTATAAGATAAGATGTGGCATTAATTTAAATCGCGCCAAACTTTATATAATTAAATGGTAACGAGATTTTTAAAGAAACCAAGCAAGAAGCCATAATGATCTCTTTTATAATTTACTCGCGTTTTTGTCCAGACTAGATTGATAGACGTGGTACTTTCAGCTATTCTCGACACTGCAACGTTGTTTTGTTATTAATTTAGATTGAAATACTGAAAATTATTTAGAAGAAACAAATTAAATAATTAATAACTCGTGCCCTCGACATATAATATGGACTATAATTAATGACTATTTTTTAAAAACTGGCATTGTTGACGCGACAATGGCAGAATTGCGGGGTGGCTGTGTGCAGCACCCTGCACAAGGCCAGTGTAAAGTTGGCTATATTGTAGCTCAGTAAGCGACTGGATTATATTTAGTTTTAATATCTAATTCCTATTTGTAAAGAATAAAAAAACAGTGTGAGTGTGTGTATTGTATATAATATATATTTATATTATAACTACGCATCCGGGACATATTTTTAGCTGTAACATTTTGGAGCAAATTTATTTCGTTTCTATATATTATTATGTTACAATAATTAGACTGTGTATTATTCGAATCGTGTCTCCGCAATGTCTTCTTTTGCTATATATTTAAATAAGAATTTTATATAGAGTCATATAATATGCAGAGTTAATAAAAAAAAAAATAGTATGCACTATTACAAGTTGTCAGCCATTTTGATCCCAATTAGTTGTAACCTTTAATATATTATGTATTAAAAAAAAATTGTTAAGTACTTCCATTTTAATAAGAATTTTTCATGTGTAGTTTGTGCTGAAAGGTAGACACCCAGATGTGGGGCTCGCTGACATTCGATCATTATTCACTTAATACCTCTTAAATACTCATAATATGAGATTAATCACGGTAACGGAATTAAATAAACAAGCTTCTACTTTTGGCCAATTTTGGTCAACATTACAAAAATAAAAAAAAAATCTATGGTCAGTCAGCTTGGCCGATACTTTGCCAAACGCTAGAAGATCGAATCTGCTTACACCTTATAACGAGATTTAAGCGAATACTGATTGAAAAGTTAGTATGACGTATGCAAACTGCCAAATGCGAAGTATGAATGTGTCGGTTTGACTTAATTTGTGTAAAGACAGATGAACTAAATGACGTACGCGGCCGTGCTATCTCAGTCCACGGCCATTCCGTTATGCAGTTATATTTTTATGTTAAGAATATAATAAAATACATAATTAAAAATAATGTATTAATGAAATTGTGTACAGCAAACCTCTTTCAAAAGGACCAAACTTTCTTGTTTATAACTACCCGACTTGGTTTTCAAAGAAATGACTTTTTTGTTCTTTCTATCCCACTTCTGATGTACACCCAACACATTATGAGGGGGTTTGCTGTAAACGATGTGCAATTCGAATCCGAATCAAAAAAATATAATAAAACGCGTATTGTGAATTCTATGTAATCGTCAAATTTTGTGTATATATTATAAAAAATAGTTTATCATTTTTGCAGTGTTTAATGACTTTTATTGTAAGTGGAAAATGCATTTTAGTTTTATAAGTTGTAGGAAATATTTTTAAATCGTCTCTAACAGATCACTGCGTTCGACAGTCGAATCTCTTAGATACAATGATAAAAAAAAAATAGGAAAAACGATTGGAATAATAAATATGGTTAAGAAAAAAATAAACGATATAAAATTAAAAGCTTATTTTTTTATTAATTATAGCACACATTTTTGTAACCAAAGTACAAGGTTATCTATTTATGGCTTATAAAATTTATTTTATAAGCTACTAGCTGACCCGGCGAACTCTGTTTCGCATCAAAAGTAATAACTGCTGCCCCGCTATGTTAATACTGCAATATCTTCGACAAATTTGAAGTCGATAGCAGCTATAGGTTAAAAATGGGAATTTTCCATTGTTAACACCCCCGCAACCCCCCTTGTGGGTGGAATTTCGTAAAATCCGTTCTTAGCTGACCTCTACTCGGCGAAAGGAATAATCCTACCAAATTTCAAGTCGCTACGCCTTATGGTTCCAGAGATATCGTGATGAGTCAATATATAGGTGGAAATCTCTTATATAATATACATATATAGATAAATAGATAACCTTGTACTTTGGTCTAGACTTTAGTCTACAATCCAGAATATGGAGAATAGACCTAACCTAGAGCATATTCACATCTTATACCGATGATAGTTAAGTGTCAAAGGCCAATTTCGCATTCAACTTGACAAATTTTATTAGAGATTTCTATCATACCTAATTGAAAGGTCTTTAATTGTTATATATTTTGATGATGTACCTAATCAACTTAGCTATATAAATATTTATCCAGGTACAATTGAAAATACAAGTATTTACTGCAAACTCTTTATTTACGCTCTGTGACATCAATTGATAATACATAATAATAATTTAGTTTCTAGCATAATAAGGACGGAGAAAAGCAAAGAATTACTCATTTGCTCTTTGCAGGTTCGTCATTAAAACAGTAAACGGAATATACAATTAAATACCTGTCGAAACTGCATACTTTTGGAAGAAAATTCTCAGAATTTATTTTCAAAAAGGTTGTTAAACTTATAAATTACAATACTAGCTTTAGCCAAGCTGTCCGATCACACTAATATCTAGGTGGTTTAGCAATTTATATCTTCACTGATGCAAATATTTTTACATTTTTCTCTGCAATTCGGTTGAATATATACATTTTTTCTACTATATGCAACATTTTTATGATTTTCCTTGGTAAATATGAAACGGCTGCGCCAATTTAAATGATATCAATAGCAGTGGGTTACAAATTACAAATATAAATACTGTTTAGATAAAAATGAAACTGTATGTCATAAGTTTATTGATAGGACTTACAATTTTCAAATTAATTTAATCATTAAATTTAATTTACGTAATATAAGTATGGACTACATTAATATCAGATCCAATTTAATTATTCTCTAAACACATAATACAAAAATACCACCTGTTTTTTACTATCTATATAATATCTATCAACATTTTCCACTTAGAACTCAAGTATCAATACGTGGAATGTGTGGAGCCCCTACATACATAATATTTCATATACAAACTATTATTAAAAATATATTAATTCTAAATAAAAATTTTATTCAATCGCAAAGTGTGTGGTGGTCTAATGTGGAATCGTCACTTATAAGTATAGTGTTCTCATCAGCGAAATCTTGAGGTAAGTCGATCTGTGCGGTTAGTTCTTGCAAACCACCAATCAATTCCTTTAGAGACGCCTAAAAGAGAAAAGTTTAATTGAAATTATAATAAATTCGCATTTATAGCTTTCATATTCATTAGAATTAAGGGATGTATATCCAAAGCCAATATTAACAAACAAACATCCAAACATATTAACAAATTTATAGTTAGAGAAAAAACTAACTATAAATTAACACTAACTTATGGAAGCGAGAGCTGGGTATGGCAGAGCGTGCATGAAAGTAGGATAAACGCGGTCGAAATGAGGGCATTGCGCAAAATCTGCGGAGTGACCCTCGCTGACCGTGTGGAAAACAAGGTTATAAGGAAGGAAGACGGACTGAAAGAGAGTGTCGGTGTAAAAGTAAGAAAGGGCATGCTCCGATGGCTCGGACATGTAGAAAGAATGGATGATGCAAGATTGACTAAGCAGATATACAATGCGAAAGCGGATGAATGTAGGAGTCGAAAACGGCCTAGACACACATTCCATGACCAAATAGAATGTGTTCTGGAGGAAGGTGATGTTAGGAGCTTCAAAAATCGACGCGCGTCCATGAAAAGAGTTATGAAAGTCAACGAAGCGAGTGAGGTGTGTAAGAATCATGCCTTATGGCGCTCCGTTCTCTCTGCCTACCCCGCAAGGGATTTGGCGTGAAGTTATGTATATATGTATAGTTAGAGAAATGTGGGAAAAGAGTTAAATTGTCAATCCGTTCAAATGATATAAAAAAGGTCTTACTTTAGTTTCATTGAAATCAGCTATCAAGTCATCTATAGAGTCATCTTCACCTTCGAATGGCTCCGCCAATACTTTTAAATTATCAGGCAGCAATGAAGTATCCAGTTCTCCGTTGGATTCATCACGAAGTATCCTGTAAATCATCACTTATAAGTAGTGTTCTCATTGACATAAAAAAATAAATTAGGCAAAGAAAAAAACACTTCATCAAAATTACGTTAGTGCGTTTAACAGCGGTAGAGTCTTACAGTTCGCTGCATGAACGGGCCGGCTCTACCGGTGTAATACCACGACCTCTCGGAATATCGGCGTGAAGTGGCTTGTGACGCGTTTAGTTCGTTCAGTACTCCTCTTAAAGGATGGCAACGCACCACGGCGTTCACGGGCGGTGAGAAGTCACTTACCATCAGGTGACCTAAGTGCTCGTTTGCCGTCCTATCCCATAAAAAACGTTGTTCGGGGTGAGAGATGGCGCCAGGTCTACTACTATGTGGAGAGGTCTCACTTGAGTATCCTCCGGCGCGTGGACTCCGCGCCCGTGAGCACGGTGACGGTGGCGAAGGTGGATGCCGCGCTCACGAACCGCGCGCGCCGCTCGAGCCGCGCCCACGACACGCGCAGCACCACCGAGTGTCGCGCGCGCCGCGCCACCACTCGCGCCGCGCCCTGCAGCCGCGCGTCCGCGCCCAGCCACGTGTACTGCACTGCCGAGCGACACACGCATATACTAAAGGTACTGTCACACATGCTAATAAAGAGCACGCTAGAAAAGCATGCTCATGATCTGTTTACGCTTGCTACCAATGAGGATGCTAGTTCCAAACATATTACTGTTCACACGTACTAAAAGCCCCCCCCCCCCCCCCCTTCCATCCGCGCCGCAGAAAGCATGCTTATTAACCGAACTGCTGTCGATTTTTGAGCATGCTCGAAATTAGCATGCTCATTACTAACAATGTAGTGTACACATGATAGTATTGCTCGATACTAGCACGCTTTCGTGCTCTTTGTTAGCGTGTGTAACAGTAGTGTAACATCAACAACAAGTCGAATATGATGCTAAATGCCAAAATATTTAACAAAATAAATAACGACTAAATAAAGCATGAGATATATAAACACAGGAGACCAAACAGTATAGGCTGTTCCATAATATTAAAAAAAGTACGCAATAATAAACTGAGGTGAGGTTCGGACGCACCGATTATTACGTACCCACGTACAATTATCATTTTTACACGTAAACACACGTTGAATAATAAGTGTTCTAAGGATGGCGCCCTCTACCGGCTTTTTTTTCCTCTCAATGGAGACCATTCGTTCTTCAAAATTACGTTCCAGACGTCTGTGTATCTATACTTCGCAAAATAAAGTTAAAGGCAAAGCATAAAAACACGAGGCATTGGCAAATCATTACTTACAACTAAAATTAACCGTAGCGTAAACGAAGGCGGCCGAGGTAGACTTGTTGTGCAGCTCCATGACGATGGGCGCGCGGCTGATGGCCCGCACCAGCGCCGCGTCGCCATACGTGGCGAGCCCGAACCAGCGGATACACTCCTCGCCCGCGCAGCCGTACAGGGGGATCTGAAAATCACAATATCATTAGGGCTTTTTAACAGTGGCAAGGGCAAGTAGTTCGAGGCTCGAATGGACCGGCTCAACCGGTAAAATACCACGACTCAGAAGATCGACGTGAAGTGACACATGGCGCGTTTCGTTCGGTGAGAGAAGTACCCGGAGGCCCCCCCTGTTCCCCATCCTGTCCTATCCTACTCCTTTAAAGGTCGACAACGGAACTGTAACACTCTATGTGTTGCAGGTGTCCATGGGCGGCGCTGGTCGCTTACCATCAGGTGACACGCGTGCCCGTTTGCCCTCTTATCTTATAAAAAAAGGGCAAAAAACAGTGATAGTATTAAAATAAAACTAAATCATTGGAGCTTGGTCCAAGCTCCAATGATTTAGTTATTGGAAAGGAATAGAAGAAGGAAGAGTGACTAAGCAGATACAGAATAAAAGTGGGAGAATTTCGTGATTGAGAAAGATCAGGCTATTTCTATACAATTAATGCAATAAGGATGTAGGATCGAGGATGGCTATGACACACTTTCCATAACCACATTGAATGATATGATGGGTATAAGAATGGTGATGTCAGGAGCTTTAAAAATTGATGAGTGTGTATGACAAGAGTTATGAAAGTCAAAGATGCAAACAAGGTGTGTAAGAATCATAATTTATAGCACTCTATTCTCCCTGCCTACCCCGCAAAGGACTTGGCTTGAAGTCTTATATGTATGCCAACACTGGTAGATATAGAAAAGGTATGTACTAACCTTTCGCGAATAATCAGTGTTTTTATCAAATACCAAATGAAGAGTTGCCTTCATTGGCAAATTTGATGGTGGGCTGAATGATATAGGCAGTGTTCTACATTCATTTGCTCCAAACGGTATACTATAAATACCTCTAGATTCTCTTGGTAAATCTATGACGAATCCATCACCAATTATTTGACATCTGTAAGCATTATATAAATTATAATCATTATTTGTCATCTAAATTCTTATAAATTTTTCTCATGTTCACAAGAATTGTTTTGTATTTAGAAAAAAAAAATCGAATATACACAAACGTTTTTCATGAAGAAGGGTTTGCATAATTTTAGTTAGGTTATATGTGTAAATTAGTTATACATATTTAATTTTTTTTTTAAATAATATTGTTCATAACCAATTTCATTATCCCAAAAGACTCAAATGTCTATGTTAGAAACTGTTTCAAATTTTTACCACTACAGACTTAATTACAATTATTTAACCTTGTCAGCAAAAGTAAGCAAACCTCCCCCCATACTTATGTCAACATTTGATGCAAAATGCTTTTCAAGCGAAGACAATGAAACAGCCCCATTGAAACAATTCCTTCGTTTTCTTAAGAAATTGCATTAGTTGCATAAATTAATAAACCCAACATTGATATATTTTCTTACCTTATATATATCTTTTTATTCGTAACATTTTTTAGACTTAGATCTTTCCGTCCAGGCCGCACCCAAGACATTATTGTGAAGTTGGTCTTTACCGGGAAGGTTTTCGGTTTGTCTGAGCCCCCACTGACCTGTATAGTACTTATATGACCACTGGATGTCTCTTCGAAAAATAAAGTTCTGTAAAACATAATTACAGTACAAAAATAAGTAGTTTAAATCTGTCTTCTTCCAAATGGTGTTATTTTATTCTTTAATGTGAAATGCGGCGGTGGGGGGGGGGGGAAGAAAGGAATGAACAGGCGAATCACCTGGAGTTAAGCGACTACCGCGGCCCATGGACTTTTACAACAAAGAGAGGGTTAAGACAAAGTTTGGATCTGACAAATCTAAAATTTTATGGAATGCAATAAACATACTTCACGCCTTTTTCTACCCGAAAGTGTAGGCAGCGGCTGTTAAGCCTCGACTCGCTGTTATGTTTACGTCCCAAATGAATAGGTGACGAACCTATTGCCATACACCGTGCACATGATTTTCAGTCAACAATATTTATCACATCCAAATATTAATTCTTAAAGTCACTGGTTTCAGCCCGGATTCGAACCCATGACTTCTCGATTCAGAAACGGGGTGCACAACCACTGGACCACCCAGACCGTAGAAATTTGGAAAGCAATAATTATATTAACTTTATACAATGTATTTAATTTGTACTTTAAATGTAAACTATACACTGTACACTAAGAAATAAAATATACATACATGACTTCACGCCAATTCCATTACAGGGTAAGCAAAAAATAAATAAATCCATTTTAGAACGAAAATTAAAAAAAAAAAATTTAGATCGATAAAAAAAGCTGTGGTAGAGCCAAGCAGTTCGCTGCATGAATGGGCTGGCTCGACCGGTGAAATACCACGACCTCTCCGAAGATCGACGTAAAGTGGCTCATGCCTCGTTTCGTTTGGTGAGAGAGGTACCCGGAGGCCCACCCTCCTTCCTAATCCTTTCCTATCCTACTTCCATAAAGGTCGGCAACGCAACGATAACGCTATATGTGTTGCTGGAGTCCATGGACGGCGCACATTGCTTACCATCAGGTGACACGGTGGCTCGTTTGCCCTCCTATCCCATAAAAAAAAACAAAGTATTTAATTAACAAGCTACTCACGCTTCGCTGACTGTATCAGCAGGTCCAGTATAGGACAAGTTTATTGTCTTTTTAGCTCCAGGTAAGAGTTCAAACTTAGATTCAGCTATTTCAAATGGAACATAGTCAGATGAATTATCACTGTTAAACCTCGCTGTCCAAACTCCTGACATTGATCCAGAGTTGTAGACCTCAATACTTGTGGGGTCTGAAATAAAACAAGCATATATTATAGCACAAAAGAATATATACTACGAACCAACTTATTTGTTTGAACTTTATTGATTGAAAAGTCTCGGTGGTGCAGTGGTCGAGCTTCCCACTTCTGATTCATAGCACGTGGGTTCGATTCCAGGCTCCGGCCGGTTGGCGCCGGCTTCCGGCACCAATGATTTTTCGGAATTCTTTTGGGAATCTATCTGTGACAAGTATCGATGACTGACAACTTTGTGCCCGGTGTAATGGCAATAGGTTCGCCACCTATTCCATTTGGGAGGTAACGTTACGATTAGATGAGTTGAGACTTTAACAGTTGCTGCTTACACCTTCGAGTATTAAAAGGCGTTTAGTTACGTATGTTTAATTGTTTGAACTTTATTGATGACTTACCTGCTGAAAGTTGTAACTTACTGCTTGTGTTCAGAACCAACTTGGCTGTTCCTACAACACCACACAAGTCCACTGTCCTGAGGACACTTTTCTTGCCAAACAGACTCACGTTAAGTTTACCGTTAAACCTGATTGGAGATTCTCCTAAAACAAACACGTAAAATTAAAATAAATATGTACCTGCATTAAGGAGGAAGATTTCAAAATTTGTCGATATTACTATTTAAAGTTTAACGGTCTTGGTGGTCCAGTGGTCGAGCACCATGCTTGTGAATCAACAAGTCGCGGGTTCGAATGCCTAGCCCACACCAATGACTTTTCGAAGTTGTTTTTAGAAGTTATGTGTGATAAATATTGATAACTGAAAACTTGTGCCCGGGTATGGCAATAGGTTCGCCACCTATTCCATTTGGGACGTAAAAATAGCGGCGAGACGAAGCTTAACAGCCGCTGCCTACACCAAAAACCATGTAAAAATGTATTACTCACCAATTTGTTCGGGCGACAGTTGGGGTGATTTAAATTTTATAGTAACTTTTATTGCATTATCAACAGTCAGCCTACATATTTGATTGATCATTGATTTACAGCGCTGTTCATCTTTAAGTGGCGCTTGTATCTCTAACAACACTTTATTTATATCACATTTCTTGATTTCTTGTACATTTTTAATTGTAAATATATCATTCTCAATTATTGACAATTCTAATCTCAAATCAGCTGGACAGTCACTAATCAATACAAAAGATTTTATATACGACGAACTGGAATGTATTTGTGGGAATGTTATTTTGTTGACTCCATCAGCAGACATCGCTTGTATTATTGGCAAATTAATATTGACCTCAACTTCCCCTTTCTGTTCAATAGTTTCAGATAATGTAGTGTCTTTTAGACTTATGTTGAAACTCAGACGAGTGTGCATCTCCACATCAGAAGTTATAAAGAGGGTTATTCTTTCAGTTTTCCTTGGAATGAGTAAAAGTGGCATTGTTGGCAGTCCAATAGTCAAGTCTTTCACATCTTCTGGCAGATCAAACTGTATTGTTGCCGTCAACCAGCTATCTGTTAGTGTTTTGATGATTAAAGTCACCGGACATGCAGCTCCTGAAAAGTAATTTAAAAAAAATACTTAAAAACAGTCAATGTTGCAATATAAATGGCTTCTATAGGGTATTTTATATATAAATTAGTGTTGTTTAAATCTTGGGCAGGTCTCAATTCATTTTATGATCAGCAGAACTTACATAATTTCATGCCTTTTTCTACCCAAAGGTGTAGGCAGAGGCTGTTATGCCTTGACTAGCCGAATTGTTACCTTAGGTCCCATACTGAATATGTGGCGAATCTATGTGCCATACACTGGGAACAAAGTTGTCAGTCATCTTTATTCACATAACTTAAGACGAAAAGATTTCAGAGAAATCATAGGTGTGAGTGAATCGAACCCGCGACTTCTGAAACAGAAGTGGCGATCCCGCTCGACTACTGAAACACCGAAATAGGTTTAGGTGCTTATAAAATTGTTTGATATTATATTTTTAATTACTAACCAATGTAGCCATCCGCAGATGTGGTATTCATCTCCACCCATTCTTCTGAAATTGTAAAGAAAAGTTGATATAAATTAGTTGAATTTTAAATTATTTAAAAATACAGAGCTGTTATTACTTGTTACTTAGCTATGTTATTTATTTGAAACATTCCCGTTTTAAATTGTTTTGTTAAGAGTTATAATATTAATGTTTATTTTTCTAGAAAGATTATTAATTATTTAAGGTTTAGCTATATTCAATTTTCATACAGATTTACAACAATTACATTTTAATTTGTATAATTACAAAACATTTTTTTTTTTTACATACTAAATGCACGTGTTTTTTTAAACATAGTTTGTTATACGCTTATTGAAATTGTTGTATCTGTAAACATCTTACGATAAATGGTCCAACAGTCCCTTGCAACGGTTTAATATATACGTAAGTATAAAATCCAGGCATAACATATATAGTCATATATAGCAAGCATGTTAGTACGCCGAAATGTTAATAAAGATTCCCAACTGATCGCAAGTGAAGCGTGACCCACAAACCTTTAGCAAAGCCTTCTCGTTGCAAATGTTTCTGGTGCATTACTTCGCGCCAATCTACAGACTTATCTAACTCTTTATAAATTCTATTTGGGGAAAGTATACGCGATGTACTTGCTTCGCCTGAAATTTAACTACAATATTACTAACCACACAGAGGCATAGATAAATTAAAATATATATATTGATAAAATAGTCTCGGTGGCGCAGTGGACGAGCGCACGGCCTCTGATCCAGAGGTCCGGGGTTCGATTCCAGACACTGGCTCACACCAATGACTTTTCGAAATTGTTTTCGGAAATTATGTGTGATAAATACCGATGACTGACAAACTTTGTGCCCGGTATGGCAATAGGTTCGCCACCTATTCCATTTGGGACGTAAACATAACGGCGAGACGAGGCTTAACAGCCGCTGCCTACACCTTCGGGTAACAAAAGGCGTGAAGTTATGTTATGTTATATTGATAGAATAAATATAATGAATATTAAAATAATAAATAAAATATTCACAGAATTTAATTGAAAACTAAAAATATATTTTATGTAAAAAAAGTAAAAGATTAAACTAGGTATTACTCGCACGCGATAAGTTGAGACACGGCTGGAATGCAATCCTCCGCCCGCTAGCTACCCCTGTTACTTCCCCTGAAGTGGCTGTTGAAAAAAATATTTTAATATTTTTGGATTTACAATATTTACGACTGAGTGTGCACGCTCGTAATAGCTTAAAAAATTGTACAATACATATAAGTCACCGTTGTTCGTACAACAATTGCTACGTTTAAAAAAATAGCAGAGACGAAATGACACTTGTTGGGATATTTTTTGCGCACCGTACAGCGATACATCTGTGAAGTCACCGCCCAGGTCTCAACTTATTGCGCGCGAATAGTATATAAATAATTTAGCCACTGTCTACAAACATTACTTACAACTATAAAAATATCAATAAGGATATAAAAATATATCTCAAAAACTACTAAAACTAATTATAAAAAACATACCTCTGCTGGTGTGAAGCGGGCTATCACCAGATTTGAAGCTGGCAAAGTTTTCTTGGACTGTACTCAAAGTTGTCTGACTTCTACTTGATGGAGACTTGGACCTCGATCTGGTGTTCCTCTTAGATCTTGTATCAGCATCCAGGTGCTCTTTACCGGAGCACCTGCTTACAACAACAGCTGGAATATCTCTGTGATTCCTTTCCTTGTCTTTAGTTAGTGTACTTCTGTTGCTTGAGGAGTTTGTATGTCTCTCTGCCTCATTTTTTCGAGTCTCTTTCAAGTTGGTAACTTGTATATTATCATTTTCCGGTATATTCGTGTGAAGTTCAGTAAGTGGTTGTTTTTTGAGTTGCTTCAAATGATTGTTGTACTGTATCATTTCTGTAACACTGACGTTTGATTGTTTACCTGCAAATAATAATAATAAACATTACATAACATAACTTCACGCCTTTGATCCCCGAAGTTGTAGGCAGCGGCTGTTAAGACACGACTCGCGGTGGAATTGGAATCGGTAGCGATTGTCATACACAGTGTTGTCAATCGATAAATATCACACGTAACTTGTAAGCCTTACGAGGCGGGATTTGATCCCGAAACTTCTGAATCAGATGCATGGATCTCGGAGCCACGGGATTACCGTGACTGATAATAAGTCATGTTTTGGACAAAATACACACCACCCTACACTTTTTAATTAATTAGCCTGCCTTATAGAAGCGCGTGCTTTGGCTCAATACATAACTTAACTTAACGCTGAATCCCTTGCGGGGTAGGAACAGAGAACAGAGCGCCATAAGGCACGACTCTTAAACGCCTCACTCGATTCTTTGACATTCATAACTCGTTTTACGCACGCGCGTCAATTTTTTAGTCTCCTAACATCACCTTCTTCCAGGACATGTTCTATTTGGCCATGGAATGTTTGTCTTGACCGTTCTCGACTTCTACATCCATCCCCTTTTGCATTGTATATCTGCATA
The DNA here is from genome assembly GCA_905147225.2 of Euproctis similis. Taxonomy (NCBI): domain Eukaryota; kingdom Metazoa; phylum Arthropoda; class Insecta; order Lepidoptera; family Erebidae; genus Euproctis; species Euproctis similis. Next base: position 10,823,857 of record LR990122.1, read on the forward strand.
GTCAGTCTTGCAGCATCCATTCTTTCTATATGTCCAAACCACTGGCATAGCGCAATCTTTAGAGAAAAAAAAAACAAATTGTCATTCAAAAAGTGACAGTTAAATCTTACCAAGATAATCTGCAATCTTGGAAGTACTAAACGAATTTTCAACAGACGCCTGAGTATCTTCACATCTTAACTTCAGTAAAGACGATTGCAAATGTTTCAATAGCAAATTTGGATCTGTATCTGCTGTTACTGGAACATTCTTTTGTGGCGATGTCAATTTCAATTCCTTCCGAATGTTATCGGCTTTATCTTTTGGATTGAAGTGAATTTGTTCAGCTGGTTCTTGTATAGTTTTGCTAGTAGCAGCTTCATTTGACTTATTTTTAGCTAAGCTAATTGGTGCTACTTCAAATGGCTTTCCATGAATGCTTGGCTTTTCTGCAATGTTATCATGACGCGGTTGCCTAACCGGTATACAATCTAGTGTTGGATCCATTTTGGGTACAGAATGTTTTACCGCCTGTAATAATTCCTGGTTAATCGATGAGTTGTATGATACTGAAAAAAGGAAATCTTACACTGTATATCTGCTTAGTCATTCTTAACATTAATTTTATAATTAATACACATTGATTACCTTCACAGATGCTAGGTACATATGATCTATCAGGACTGTCTGTTTTAGTCAGTATCCTACTAAAACCTGAGCATCTATTCATGAAGTAAGTACCTACTGATACAGTGGAGGTATTCATTCTGAAATAAAAAATATTAAATAAATTAATTGCGAGGTTTAAACAACAATTACTAAGAGTGGTAGAGGCATGCAGTTCATCGGGAACCATGGACGCCGCTATTGGCCTCGACCGGCGACTCTGTCGAACGCGTTTCCTTTTATTATTACTCCGCAATCAACCGATAGATGGACGAAAAAGTTTTAGGTGATGTAATTGATATCTGTGGTAAGCGATACTTAGCAACCATAGTGTACCACCATGCTGATTGTTCTGCTACTCCTCCGTTTTTATAGTCAATATAACTTCATTGAGAAAGTTTGCTATATATGTCCAGCTGTCTCTCTGTGCTATAACATCAACTGAATCTCTTTTTGCTAGTTGTACCAGTCCATTTTAATCTTAGTAGACCATCCGTATTTCTGACTAACATAGGAATCCTCTATCCCCACAGTATTTACACGCGGATTGTCACGTATCATATGATGCAATTAAGCATTGAACTAGCGATGTCCGGACGGAAACTGGGTAAGATAGGGTAATCTACTACCCTGTATCGGAAATACGGAGTGTATTTGCGCGTGTATTCTCAGAACAAAAAATCACATGTCTTGTGGCCCGTGGAGCCCACGGCTTCTGATCCATTCCTTCTGGGCCGGTTTAAATACTCGCTTACACAAAATTAAGTATTTTTGAGTTTTTTGAAGAGTGCCACTATAAACTATAATCTGACTCTGAGCAAAGTTTCATCCAGAATTCATGGAGCAGTTTTAAAACCTGCCTTCATTGCTACCTACACCAATGGGTGTTAGGTAAATAAGGCTTGAACAGGCATAGTGTGATAGTAGTAGTAATTTCTCGAGGGTCGTCACGAATCGTCTCGCTGCAAGACTCGACGAATTCCAGCCTCCGGAGCAGGCCGGGTTTCGAAAAGGCTTTAGTACCGTGGACCACATCCATACTGTTCGGCAGATTGTACAGAAGAGCGAAGAGTACAATCAGCCGCTGTGTATGGCATTCGTGGACTACGAAAAAGCCTTCGACTCCATCGAAACTTGGGCAGTTCTGGATGCACTGCAGCGATGTCGGATTGACTGGCGTTATATCGAGGTGTTGAGATGCTTGTATGACACCGCCACGATGGCTGTCCAGATACAGAACCAGGCGACGAACTCCATCGAGCTGAATCGAGGTGTAAGACAGGGAGATGTTATATCTCCCAAACTTTTCACCAATGCTCTGGAGGACGTTTTCAAGACACTGGATTGGACTGGACAGGGTATCAACGTGAATGGTGAGTACATCTCGCATCTTCGGTTTGCCGACGACATCGTTGTAATGGCAGAGTCGCTGGAACAGTTAAGCGGAATGCTGCGCAGCCTGGACGAGTCCTCCCGGCGTGTCGGTTTGGGCATGAACTTGGAAAAGACCAAGGTCATGTTCAATGAACATGTCGTGCCCGGACCGATAAGCGTCGAAGGGTCAGTTCTCGAAGTTGTAAACAAATACGTCTACCTAGGCCAAATCATCCAGTTAGGTAGACGAAACTTCGAGAAGGAGGCCGAAAGGAGGATTCAGCTTGGTTGGGCTGCATTCGGCAAACTACGACGAGTCTTCAGCTCGCCTATACCGCAATGTCTGAAGACCAAAGTCTTTGACCAGTGCGTCTTACCGGTGATGACCTACGGTGCCGAAACGTGGACACTCACGGTGGGGCTAGTCCACAAATTTAAAGTCGCTCAGCGAGCTATGGAGCGGGCTATGCTCGGGGTATCTCTGAAAGATAAACTCAGGAATGAGTATATCCGCCAGAGAACTGGAGTTACCGACATAGCTCGTAGAATAAGCTCGCTGAAGTGGCAATGGGCTGGTCACATCTGCCGAAGGACCGACGGTAGATGGAGTAAGAAGGTCATAGAGTGGAGACCACGTCTTGGCAAACGTAGCGTAGGACGCCCACCAGCCCGATGGAATGACGACCTCAGAAAGGCTGCTGGAAAAGACTGGATGCGGAAGGCAGAGAATCGGATGTTGTGGCGCACATTGGGAGAGGCCTATGTCCAGCAGTGGACTGCAATAGGCTGATGATGATGAGTAGTAATTTAAGACAACAAATTAAATTGCATATTTTATAATAAAGAAATACAGGTAGTTACTTACGGCACAGTGTCAAAAAAAAATGTTTGTGTAGTATTTTGTACTGGCAGTGGTGCTTCCCGAACTACTAAAGAGGCTTCATCGGCTGTCAAGTCTTTCTGAAAAAATTACAATTAATGATTAATACCTGTCTTTTACTACAGACATTTTTTTACTCTACTAACAAGAGCTTAATTTACATGCTAGCAAACATTTACCTTAATATCATAATTAAGGTATTATAATCTACTAAAACACAGACAACTTTTTCTTATATAGCTATAGCAAATTGTAAACATACCTTAGAATAAAAAGAATAGTTAGTAGCAATAGAATGTCTCATCAAGTCTTGTATCTCAAAGGTCTGCTTATCCATTTCACTTGTGAGACTCTCTAATGCTAATGAATGACGTCCCAGCGGGATAGGAGTCACATCCTCAGTCCCAGTTGATCTACCTGTTATTTCGCTAGGATGGAATGCAGCCTATAATATATTAGAAACTGTTATTAAAAAAATATATAAATAATAAAAGTTGTTGAATTGAATTTAATAAGTACAGTTTTTTTTCTTTAAACATTTTCTTTCGTTTTGTAATTTAACTATTGATATAATATTATCAATCATACTTCACAGGTAAGACTTACATAAATAATGTATATTTAAATAAATACAAATGTACAATAACTAAAGGTAAATTAACTAAGCAAAAATATTCTACTTTCCATAACTAAATATGGTTGAAGTGAAATGTTGTTTAAACTAAAATGAATGAAACTTACGGATTTAATAAGAGACTCTCCGATGTCTGATTCACCAAAAGCTGAAACATATTTATTCACAATAAATATTTAAAACACCCTTTAAACAAACTTTTAATTAAGCAAAAATTAGTTTTGTACCATCCATTTGATCCAAATCTAAAATGCCGGAGGACGATTCACAATTATAGGCAATGGATTTGTTTCGGGATACTTGAGCTGCTTGGTTTACAGTGGCCAAACTGCAATAAACACATGATATGAAATGAGTCTGAATTCAAATACAATATCTCAACATTAGGATAATCGACCACTGATACCGTTTCAAATCTTCGTCATTATGCCCAGGTTTTCTAAGTGCATTGAACGATTTATCTTCAGCCAATTGTATTAGTCTTTTGATTTTATTAGGTGTCAATTGATTATTATCCATTTTAGTAGTACAACAAAATAATTAAATAAAAATATTTTGCACCCATAGAAAAAAAGCAAACAAATTTGAAATTATAACGAAGTCGTTATAATTTCAAATTTGTTTGCTTTTTTTCTTTCACAAATCAGCAGCTAAGCATAGGCAATAACATCAGGCTGCCATTGTTTTGACCACAGAGCATATAAATAAGAGTCGGCACTCCATACAATGTCCTGAGCTCATTTAGACTGCATCTTTCACCAACATAATAACATTCGTTTTTCCTCTGTACCTAATGTTGGCATCGTTGCCGTCACTGCCAAACGTCAGTGTCACTGCCAAACGTCAGTGTCACTGTCAAATGTCAGTGTCACTCAAATGTCAGTATCACTGTCAAACATCCTCATCCATATTATTAGTCGTAGGAAAAAATAAAACATTTTATTTTGATGTAATTGATATATTTCGTAATATATAAAATGATTTTACATTCAGTCAGGGTAAATAGACAAATAATAATGCATATTTCATTCACACATCTAAGTATTGATAAGAAAATTAGAAGCGATATTAATTCAAACTCAACTTTGTTTTAAAAGTCTTTAGTTAACCTAAGCAAAGAAAAGCAGGTTATTTGCAATATTTTCAGCGATGTTACTATTAGTAACGCCCCGTTTCCCCATTATCGCTGAAAAGAGAGAGAGAGAGGTATTTGGAGGCCCAATCCCTTTCCCCCTCCCCTTCTGAAACCCACTCCCGACCCCACCCATATCCCATTGTAGGGGCCGGCATTTTTCTAGTTTGTGTTGATTATAATGTAACGCGTAAATTCTTGATTTTGTGATTTAAAGCGTCTGTGAGACAATGAAACTGTATTTGTTACAATATACCTTTGGTTTAACATTTGGCTTATTCCTTTGATAATTTTTCACATTCACCATGTGTGAAGGTCCCGGTACTTGTGGTGAATCTGAAGTATGCAAAAAGAAATGTTTAGATTAAAAAAATACTATTACAAGTAGATAAACAACCGTGTTACATGTTGTATTAGTAGTCCCTTTATTAACACTAGCTTTGATCAATTGTATGTCATGAAAGATGGAGATAATGCATATGCGTTTCTTTAAGATAATCACCGCAACCTTAGATAGCTGCACCGCAACCTTAGATAGCTACACCACAATTAAGTCTGGTACACCATAGTAACCTTTTCTGAGTCGCTATTTGTATAATAAATTAAATGCTTTTTTGAATATATATCACCTTCCTAGAAAGAAATGCAAGCAATACATACTATTAACAGTGGTAGAGCCAAGCAGTTCGGTGCATAAATGGGCCGGCTCGACATGTGAAATACCACGACCTCTCAGAAGATTGACGTAAAGTTGCTCATGCCGCGTTTCGTTCGATGAGAGAGGTACGCGGAGGCCCACCACCCTTTCCTTTCCCCTATCCCTTAAAGGTCGGCAACGCAACAGTAACACGTTAGTATATGTGTTGCTGGTGTCCATGGGCGGCGTTAGTTGCTTACCATCAGGTGACACGCCTGCTCGTTTGCCCTCCTATTCCGTAAAAAAAAAAAAAAAAAAAAAAAAAAAAATCCATCTTATTATTTTGTCGTTGGCTTAGAACCACTCGTGATTTTTCTTGTAAGCTGTAGTTTTGGGGGGGGGGCTGGTAATCTGTATGACAGGGAATCCTAGTTCGGATGCCAGTCCCCCACAAAGAATTGAGAATGTTACAATGTGCTTTATACCTCGGATGAACGACATAATTATTTAATCTCGGAAAATTTAAAAAAATGTCTCGGTGGCGCAATGGTCGAGCGCTCGGCCTCTGATCGAGAGGTCCGGGTTCGATTCCAGACATTGGCTCACATGACTTTTCGAAATTGTTTTCGGAAGTTATGTGTGATAAATATCGATGACTGACGAACTTTGTGCCCGGTATGGCAATAGGTTCGCCACCTATTCCATTTGGGACGTAAATATAAAGGCGAGACGAGGCTTAACAGCCGCTGCCTACACCTTCGGGTAACACTTAAAGGCGTGAAGTTATGTTATGTAAAAAAATCTATTATTTTCTTCATCCAAATCTAAATATTTCAATCTACCCGTATACCGTTTAACAGTGGTAGAGCCAAGCAGTTCGCTGCATAAATGGGCCGGCTCGACTGGTGAAATACCACGACCTCTCAGAAGATCGACGTAAAGTGGCTCATGCCGCGTTTCGTTCGATGAGGGAGGTACCCGGAGGCCCACCACCCTTTCCCCTATCCCTTAAAGGTCAGCAACGCAACAGTAACACGTTAGTATATGTGTTGCTGGTGTCCATGGGCGGCGTTGGTTGCTTACCATCAGGTGACACGCCTGCTCGTTTGCCCTCCTATCCCATAAAAAAAAAAAAAAAAAATACAATTATTTGTCCTCATACAATTACTCCTGCATTATAAAAATTATTCCTAATTGATTTAAATAAGTAACTTTATGGTACTTGATAGAAATATTGATAGTGTAGTACATTTCATAATATTTTGTCGTTGGCTTAGAACAACTCGTGATTTTCATGATTGCAAAAGATATTTTGAAAGACATTTTGTACATTAGAGACTGTAAAAATGCTTAGAAAGGTAATAGTATCACTTATTATACAGGCAACTTATCCATTTAGTCACTTATTATGTCATAACAACTATGTAAACAAGTTTGGTAAAACATACAATACAACCCCACCTACATTGTACAAAATGTTCATTTTCCTGTCTTATAATGTTGTATTAATGCACATCAAACTAATATCTACGATGAATACTGAATATTTAAGAGTGGTAGAACCAAGCAGTTCGCTGCATGAATGGGCCAGCTCGACCGGTGAAATACTACCACCTCTCAGAAGATCAACGTAAAGTGGCTCATGCCGCATTTTGTTTTGTGAGCGAAGTACCCGGAGAGACCTACTCCTACTCCTTTAAAGGTTAGCAACGCAACTGTAATACTATATGTGTTGCAGGTGTCCATGAGCAGCGTTGGTCGCGCCTGATTTTAATCAGGTGACACACCTGCTCGTTTGACCTCCTATCCCATTAAAAAAATATATTGAAAAACCTATGAAATCCTGAAGAATATGATGATAAATCATCATAAAAAAAGTTACCCTAAAACTTGAGTAACATAGTTTCTTTTGTTTATCAGGTAATATTTGAACTTATACTTTGCATTCATATTATTATTTTCTATAGTTTAAGCTATAGTTAGTGTAGTGTAGTGTAGTTTAGTGCGTTTATTCTAATCTGGTCACCAGGATTCGTGTATATTTACTATCGATTCTACTAGTTTTTAGCTACTCAACTTACATACATATTTATTAGTAACAAGTTGAAATCAACAAACAATCGTTATATGTAGTATAAGTGACTGAAATGGCAATAAAAATACCTCTAATCCTGGGCATAAGATACTTTTTGTTTATTTATTGATAAAGGGGTTAAAGTCATAAATACACATAAATGGACATTTTGGTGTTATAACTGTATATGTTACAACATACCTTTGGTTTCAACATTTGGCCTGTTCCTTTGATAATTTTTTCATTCACCATGTGTGAAGGTCCCGGGTGCTTGTGGTGAATCTGATATATGCAAAAAGAAATGTTTAGATTAAAAAAATACCTAGAAATTGTAGTCAATTGGTTCTTAGGCACAATAATTCTAATGGTTTCTTTTATGTAGTCTTTAAAAATGTTTATGTAAAAATATAGATAGGTACTATGTACTAGAGTTGATTAAATCTATGCACAACATATGAATAGTGAATGGAACTAATCATGAGACAGAATCTGATACTAATTAAATATTATTTAAATAGCAAAAAAGTGTCAAAGACAGAAACAAACTTAATTAAAACATTTTATTGATAGAAATTTATTTTACATTTGCCTTTTCAAAACTATTGTGTTACATACATACAATATGTTGTCAGTAAGAATAGTTATGCCAAGCTAATAGCCAGTACACATCATGAATCATTTAAGGTTTAAAGAGATGATTGATGATTATTTACATGTCGGATGTTGGCCAAAATACACAGGGAAATTAACAAATAGTTCATCTTCTACAGGTGTGGGTAAATTAATTGTTGGTACAGCATGTGTTAAAGAGTCTTGTTCTTAGTTTATTATTGTGTTCTTCACTAAAATGTTCGAAATACATACATACATCAGTTCATGAAACTTCTCTATAGGTAAGACGACCAGATCTTCTTCACCAACGGCTATTACCACTGGCAACATCTATAAAATACATCAGATTTTTATTTGTTTTCCACAATTGTAGGCAAATATTCTGTAGTAATATGATGTATGGTTACTATTTTTTTTTATAAAAATGAGGTATGTCTGAAAACTTAATCTGTTCATTTTGTGCTTAATATTTATTTGTTCTTTGTATTGGGTTAAAAAGATAATGTAAACTGGTGCAGAAATGTAAAATTATATTAATACAGGAGTATAAGAAATAAATTTAATATTATCCTATTAATATTATAAATGGGAAAGTTTGTGAGGATGTATGGATGTTTGTTACTCTTTCATACATCAACCGTTGAACAGATTTTGATGAAAATTGGCACACAGGTAGAAACACTTCCTGGATTAACATATAGGATACTTTAATCCCAGTAAAGCCTATGTCCCCTCGGGATGTTTTTACTTTTTACGCAAGCGGAGTTGCGGGCAGAAGCTAGTTAACATATTAATACAAACCTAATGCATGATAGAGTATGTTTAAGGTTTTACATAATAAATACTTTAAAGACGAAGCTGGATTGTTTGTGTTTTTGTTCTTGCATTAATCTTCAAAACGTCGGCAGATTAGATATCGGGTTAATAACACAAGATGACCGTTTTTAACTAGTGATATTTTGAAAACAATATTTTAGCCAATATTGTTTCCGTGGATAGATATGCTATGAAATAGTTACAATAATTTAGCGTTTATATTTGAAGTCTTTAGTTTTAGTTTATATTTCAAAGCAAATACAATAACAAGTATAAATTGATGATCACCATGTGGATATGTAACATAAAAGAATTAATAAGATGTCCATAAGAATTTCATACCTGTCAGGGTCCAGCGGTAATTTAGCCAAACGTATATTAGAGCCAGGGACACGCCTTTTACTGCAAATGATGCATTTTTTATAAATCCTTGATGCGTAATTGTGATTTCGTGAATGCTCCATGTTGAAAAGAAAAAATTAGAAAAATCTTCTATCGACGTCAAACTAATGTAAAATATTAATTTATCGAGGAACTAGAGTTCAACTCAAGCAATTTTCAATGTAATTTGGAAAAATGAGGAAGAAAATTATTGTAATTTATTGCGATTGAAATTTGCGAAGAAATTTTGCCAAGCTTAAGACAGAAAATGGCGATTTTAGACAAAGAGTATATAAATGATTTTAGATATTTCTCATTTTGACCTCGACGATCCTATTGGTTAATCATGGTCGGACATGATTTTGAATTCGTCGATGCTATTGGTTAAAAAATACCTCGTACAGATAAAACAAACTTAAATTATTTTTCTTCTATAGTGACTTCAGACTGGTTTTGACACATAAACAATTATTTTATTACTCAGTTCATAAGATTTCTCGGATTTCTATAGGTTAATTTATAATACAAAAGCAATGACTTCAATATCACTTCACTTCACTTCTTATTATTGGCTACGCATACTAGCTAATGCGACTTAGCCACTCTCTTCATTTTCTACTTTGAACGCTTCAGACAGAAGAATTTGCACGGTTAGGAGGAGAATATAGCCAGTTTAGCCAGTTAAGATGACCGCAGGATTTCTTCAACCAGCGTAGTAAATGAAATCAGAGTCCTCCTTTATTGGCGCGTATTTATAATGACTGGTTGTTATTTATATTCTGCCAGGCTCAGTTGCATTGATGTCATAAACCAGAGGAAACAGATGAAGAGAGGTTTTAAATAAACAAAATTTCGATTTGAGTATTTTATGACCCATGATGATATGATTTAAACATACAACTAATTTCTACCTACAACAAAAAAGAAACAAACACTATTGCTAATTACTACCAGAACACATAAAAAAACGAAAATATGAATTTTAAACAAGCGATAATAATGTTATAATTATTTACTGCTACAGTTTACAAGAAAATATTTTTGTTTTAACGAATTTACATAAGATGTACCGTACTTTATGTGAAGATATGAGAGAGAGTATATAAGCATTTGAGAGAAACCTGGAATCCGGAAACGGGATCCAGGCCTCAACCATGTCTCCGAGACGGCAATGATAGATGCGGAAAGAATGTTGATTAAATGGGTCAGTTCATGCTTTTTATTTCGCACGCTCCGACAGATCCACTGTAGAAGGATCACTGGATCCAAGTTTTTTTTTTTTCTTTATTTAGGAGGTTTTTCGCTTAGCGAATATGTCGCTCCCTAGGAATTACAAAACATTACAACTAAACATTTTATACTTAAAACTAGGTACACTAAAATACAATAGAATAATTAATTAGATCTATTCTTCAGACCAACTTTAACTAAGGCTAAGATTTTTTTCACATTACTCGACATTGGATATGATAAATAGCTATTACATAGTCCAGTGGATGTATCATTAAATATTGTGCGTCTATGGGCCTCATTCCGAACACACTCCATCAATATATGGTACACATCCTCAACACGATTACAAGCGGTAAATAAAGGTGAATTTACTTTGCGCATGAGGTGCGCAAACTTATTCAATGGTATGTGTCCGGAACGCAGTCGCAACAACAAAACCAGATCCTGCCTGCTCAGAGTACAGTTGTCAATCCAGGGATAGGCTAAGGGCTGAGACTGTATTGTAATACCATATACCTTTATCTAAAGATCGCTTGTCAAAATACTCTTTCCATAGATCTTGGCACCTATTTTTAACTAAATATAAACAGTCACTATATGGGGGTAGTAAAAAATAATCTATGCCATCACTGCATGCTTGTTTAGCTAATAAATCCGCTGTCTCATTGCCCTCTATACCTACCTGTGATGGGATCCATTGTAGCCGAATGACTTTAGAAGACGATTGCAATTCCAAGATTAATTTCAAAATAGTGTAGGCTATCGACAGTCCTCGAAAGCTCGAGGTACAGCGAGCCAAGTGTTGAAGCGCACTTTTAGAGTCAGTAAATATGACAATTTTATCGTGATTTATGGATTTTACATATGATAGGGCTTCGGCAATGGCAATTAGTTCAGCGAACATAATGGACACGTTGCCAGTAATTTTTAATTTAATGCAGTGATTATTAGATTCGTCAAAAAAGGCAGCTCCGATATGATCAGTATTAATTTCTTTAGATCCATCTGTATATATCTTATAGAAGGTAGAATATTTGGACAATAATTCGCTACAGATATTATTTAGCTCTGATGTATTATACATTCGTTTCGCTTTAATCATCGGATCTATAAAACTTAAAACACTATCTAGATCTATGTAGTGCACCCAAATATTTAGAGAGAACACTTCTACCTGTGAGCTAGAATAAATGGGTATATTTTTAAAATGATTGTGTAACGTTACGAGTAATGGAACCTTCTTTACTCTCCAGTAACTACTATTATGTGTTAAATTTAAATTATTTATAGCTAGCAACACGGGGTTATTATCAAATGATCGCATTTTAAAGTTAAATTTACCGGCTAGATAGTTCCTGCGAACTTCTAGAGGTTGAATATGTAGCTCGGTTTCCATCACATGAATGGGTGTTGTTTTTATAAATCCACCTATCACCCTCAGTGCTTGATTTTGTATTCTGTCTAACATAAGAAGATGGGTTTTACAGCTGCTGTCATATAAAAAACTAGCGTAATCTAAACGGCTACGGATAAGAGCAATATAAAGACGTCGAAGGTGTTTATGATGAACTCCCCATCCAGGTCCAGACAATACTATAAATAAATTAATATATTTCACTAACTTTTGACACATTTCATTTATGTGCCTACCCCATCTCAAGGAACGATCTAGCCACAGACCTAAGTATTTCACACAGTCGACTACCTCCAGACGCGTGTTGTCAATATTTAAATCTACATATCTCCTTAATGGTTTTCTACCTCTTGTGAATAAACATACCTTGCTTTTCTCTGCTGATGCTGCTAAACCCAGACTGGATAGAATAGTCGTGAAACAATTTAAGGCGTTTTGCATATTGTGTACGGATACCTCTAGGCTGACGTCACTAACACACAACACAAAATCATCAGCGTACTGGGATATGAAGACATTATTTATGGTTTTACATATTTCTGTGGTAGCGATATTAAAAAGCAATGGCGATAAGGGGTCTCCTTGAGCTAGTCCCTGGCTAGTTTTCCTAGAAATCATACCAGTTTCCACCCTCACCATTAAATTTCTATTTGATAAAAAGTTCCATAAATAGTTACATATTTCAATACCCACATTATACCCGTCTAAAATCAACATTAACCCGCTAGTGTCGACATTATTGTACGCATTGTTTATCTTATCTTATATCTTTAAACGAGCAATTCTTGTATATATATATATATGTATATATATATGTATATTAATTGGAACTCGGAATCGGCTCCAACGATTTTCATGAAATTTAGTATATAGGGGGTTTCGGGGGCGATAAATCGATCTAGCTAGGAATCATTTTTAGAAAATTTCATTTTATCGTGTTTTATCGATAATCAACTTAAACATCAACTTACTTTTTGGAATTCCTGACATCTATTGGCGAATGCTATAATTATTTTAAATTGTGAGCAACTAACTTGCTTTAACGACAACAACACTAAAGCTATTCCAGCAGATGGCGTTGTTTATAAAAAAAAAGAAAATACCGAGCAAAGCTCGGTCATCCAGATATTATCTATAAAACACCCGAGCGTCACCTGTTTTTTAGCAAAACCCAATTGAATCATGGTTACTAAATAACTTAAATTTTCCAAACAGGATCTAGATTTTCTAAAACCAACCGTGTAATCAGAAAATACTTGCTTGGACTCGAGGAACCATTCAATTCGTTTATTTAAGATTGAGTGAAACACCTTGCACATACACGACATAAGTGATATGGGTCTAAGCGCAGGCCCGCCGCTCGATACTCGGCCAGGTTTAGGTATAGGAATAATAACAATATCTCGCCATTGATTTGGTACAAAGCTGTGTTTAAGAAACTTGTTGTACAACATTTGTAGAATAACTTTTCCTGAGGTGGGTAGATACCGTAACATTGAATAAGATATGTCGTCATCCCCCGGCGCTGTATCTGATGTCTTCAGACTTTTTTAAATTTCATTTATAGTTATTGGGGCTGTTAATAAGCTGCTGTTACTACTGGTTGACGAAAATAACGGTTTTTCCAAAGGAACAAAATCAGGTGTCAAGTTGTGAAGTAACATTTTTATATGATTATTATCTAAGTATCGGTTCCGTGAATAACCTTTGATCCATTTCATGCGTCTCCACACATCAGTCGAGCACGTTGTTTTATCAATTGATGTGCAAAAATCATGAAATGATTTGCATCTAGCCTGACGCGTCAGCCTCTGAGATGAAGCTATTTTGTTTTTAAGCTTAATTAAATTATTAGGCGTTGGGTTTTTCCTAAAAATTTTCAATGCCAACCGGCGTTCAGCTACTGCTCTTGATAAAGTAGAATTCCAGTAAGGTTTAGGAACAAAATTATTGCTTGGGTTCTGACTGATTTTAACACAAGGGATATGAGAATCTGCCGCCCTGTTGATTTCGTGTAAAAATAAATCATACGCTTTTTGGCAATCCTCTGGAATTAATAATTTAGATAGTTTATTTTCTAATGAAGTCGTATATGCTGGCCAGTCCGCCTTTTTAAAATTTCTTCTTTTGAAGGGTTTCAAATAATTTGAATATTCTGTTGTTATTTTAATAAGCAAGTGATCACTACCTAACGACTCATTACTAACCTTCCACTGAAAAGTGACTGATATATCGGTAGATACGAACGATACGTCAGGGGAGGATTCTCTTATCCCGCTATTAGCGTATGAAACCCTAGTCGGAGAGCCATCATTCAAAGTTATTAGATTGAAATTAAGCAAGGAATCATAAATTTGACTTCCGCGTCTGTCTGTTTTATGTGACCAGCTATTGTGATGTCCATTAAAGTCTCCCAACAACAGGGTTTTACTACTACACAACGTAAACAACTCATCCCAATCCCGCTGAGATGTTTGAATAGAGGGAGGGCAATACACAGATATAATATTTTCAAGAGGGGTGCAATTTAATAATTTTACATGAATAATTTCAATATTAGTATTAGTTACATTTGAGTGAAGCTCGTGAGATTTTATTGAATTATGAGTAATAATTGCCACGCCGCCATATCCATCTGACCTATCCCTACGAAAGACGTTGTAACCACTTACTTTGAGCTCCGATTGCTGGTCGTACCATGTCTCACTTAGTACTGCAATATGGACCTTCTCTTGAGACAGGATCTGTTCAAAAGATACGAGTTTTTTCTTCAGACTCTGACAGTTCCACTGCACTATGCTTAACCTTTTTTTATTGTTACATAAACTGATCATAAACCGATAAGATTCTTAATGAAAGGCAACTCATGAAAACTATTAGACAAAAAGGAAACTAGCCACTTAATACATTTTTTAACCATGACCATACATTTGTCAATAAAAGACTCATTTTCTTTACAAAAAATGGTTTTCGCTATTCTCATAAATCTATCTAACGTGATATTCTCGCTCTCTTCTTCGGCCTTTCTTCTCCTTTTTTCTTTGCATATCTTCCTTTTTTCTGTATGCACATCTGCGGCATCCACACTATTACCCGTATCAGAAACTGAATCGTAATCCATTTCCTCACGGGAATCTTCGGCTTGTGTCTCTGGGTCATCAGACAGGTTATCAGCGTGAAGGTATTTTTCAGATGTCTGTTTCCCCTTATTTTTCTTCTGTTTACTTTTTTTGGTTTGATTTTTTTTTTGACGATTTTTGTGGCCGTATCTCTTTTTTTGTAACTGTAGCATAAGAAGTTTCACCTTGATCATTCTTTGTTTCATATACTATATTAAGTTCTTGATCTTCTAAATTAGGTCCTAGTCTTGGGAACGCCGTTACCGGCTGTGCAAGCAGGTGATTAGAAGCGTCTTTAGATTCCCTGTGCGGACTATCTGGAACGTACATTGATAACGCTTTGCGGTACGTTACGTTAAAATCTGACTTAATAGTTCGTATTTTTCGTTCCTTTAGGTATGTTGGGCAGGTTTTACTAAGAGATAAATGGTTGCCTGTACAATTTACGCATACATATTTCGTAGTCTCGCAGTTATTGTGGTTTTTGCCACATTTTGGGCAGACAATCTTCGTTCTAGGGCACATTTTCTTGACGTGGCCGAACTTCCAACAATTCGAACACTGTGTAACGGGAAAGTTATATGGTTTCACTTTCACTCTCATCCCATGCACGTATATATAAGCTGGCAGAGATGATCCTTTAAATCCCAGTCTAACGCACTCACTGTCTACCCATTTGCCATCATCCAAGCGACGCGTTAGACGTTTCACAGTCAGCAAGTTCATGCCACTATCTAGACTTTCTAAAATTTCTTTCTCGGTTAGATCCAGTTCTACCCCCCTAATTACGCCGTAAGAAGTAGCAACTTCGGTCGTTCTTGATATATTCCACCCTTTATCTTTGATGATTTGACAAGAGATTAGGCTGTCTAAACATGTCTCATTTTCAAAATGTATGTATATCTTATAAGGATTGATATATTTAATCTCCAAAATGTCTACTATCTTATTATCTTTCATCAAACGAGCAAAGGCAAATTGTTTGGGTAGTTCCTCACTGGCTGTAATATAAACTTCAACCTTAGAATCATTTGTATAATTTTGAGGGTCGGTGTGATGCGGTTGTGCGGTTGCTCCGGCGCTAGTGTGTTTTATACGCTTGCCATCTCGTCCTACTACAAACCATTGTTCGGCCTCATCCATTTCTCGGACTCGTTTTGCGTTCAGATATAAGTTTTGGTTGCTAGATGACGCTTCGGGTTGAGTTTGGTCATTCCCCTGTTCGTCTTCCAAAGTATTTATCAGTAAATTAGAATTTTCTCCTCCGTCCTCACTTGATTCTGAACTCTCTTCCATTAGCGTTAAGGCTCACTATTGAACGCACCAAATCACAAATCGCGTTACTTACTACCGGCAATTATTAAATAATAACGAAGTGCAACGAACGTGTTTACTGCTAGATCACTGCAGTCGGAATGGATCCATGTTGAGAGGTTAGGGATACTAGATGAGTAAGTTTGGAGGCAACGTGGGACGGTAGGTTTTGAGGGTTAGAAGAAATAAAATCGATCAATAAAGATAAAAGAATTTCTAAAATATTTTCTCTTTGAGGAAGAAGTTGGCGGTTGTTTAAAGCACAACCGTTTGGCATAGATGATGGAGGATGAGAGGTAATTTGCTGATGAGCAACTCTATCATATGTTTTACCCATTGGGATTCTAGAGTGAGTAGAAGCGAATGCTGACAGTTGTAATCGAGATTTTTGAGGAGCTGAATGAACAGGCCTAGGAATTTGCTGAGCTTTAGAGAGGGAAGGAAATGTAGGTGAATCTTTAGCTACCTCGGAAAAAGGGCGAGATACAGCAGAGAATTGTGATGAGGCTTCTTCATATGAAACTGAGTTTTGGGCCATTACAAGTTTTATTGATCTCTGTCTTTCACGCTCTGGACAGGCATTGCTCGTGGCGAAATGCCGACCAGAACAAAAAAGGCAAGAGGATTTAGATTCGGTGACTTCACAGCTTTCCCCAAGATGTTCTTGAGCACAGCGGAAGCACCTGGGTTTCGACCTACACTGGGCCTTAGTGTGACCATATCTGGAGCAAGAATGACACTGGATGGTTGGATAAATGTATATTTCAACAGGGAGAGACGTATAGTACAAAAAACCCGAGACGGTAGGGATTGGCCTTGAAAGGTGACCACCACTGACTGAGTAGGGACCCAAGTAACTTGACCTTCATCTATTTTTTTTCTGTTTAATCTACGCGCTTTTAAAACTTTGCCACAGCCAGTAGGTAAGTTGACATCTTTCGCAAATTCTTCCATGGAAAGATCAGTGGGGACCTGCCTCACCAATCCCATCCTGGTAACATTGAAAGTAGGTACGGAAGCTACGTATTTGCTCTGTAATATGGGAGAGGTAGTAAAATCATTAGCATCCTCAGCAGATTTAAACTGGACTGAAATTTTATTTCGTCCGACTTTTTTGATGCCATCTGAACAAACATTTTTTACTTTCTGGGTGATAAGAAATTGGCCAAACTTAATTGGTCGGATAGTTGTGCCAGCTGATGGATCCGGAGATGAACGAGACACATGTACTATATAAGGACCTTTGTCTAATTTAGAATAGTTATTGATAGCTCCTACAGTATAGGATGGGTCAGAATAAACAGTTTGAATCGAAGAGGTAGCTGAATCAGCGGAAATAATTTGTTTTTTAATCGGATTATTGTTATTAGGCTCAAGTCGTCGTTTCATAGCCGTGCACGATGAACTCGCGCCAATCAATGAAGGATCAGGAGGATCAGGAGGATCAGGAGACGGCGGCCGAGCCAGCGCATCATCCCAAATATCAGATTGCATATTTGAGAATAATCTCAAATACGCATGGACGTAATGTCAAAAATATGAAAATAATAACTTACCGCTTACCGCTGTTAAAATACACAAATATTACTATCACAACTAAAAATACACTATAATAGTCAAATCGGACATAAAAAACTAAGCAAAAAAGGTCTTTTACGATAAATAAATAGCTAACACGCGAATTCAGGTTTGATCGTCAACACTTCCAAAAGCAGCGAGGACAGCGACTTCAATATCATCACATAGTTTAAAAACAAAGTCACTTTCCGCTGTCTGTCATATGCAATCGTTAAAACTACGCAATGGGTGCGGTTTTTTTTAATAGTCAAAGGGTATTAAAGGGGTGGTTTTCATCTTTATTTCATATGATGTTCTAAAGAAGAAATGATAAATTCGAGATTTAGCATTTTAGTTACAAACGCTGGCTGAACCTTATGCGATAGATCAAAACAATGTTCTACATTATTAAACACCTTCAGAAGGTCTACAAAAAAGTCCGCGAGGGCATATGTCTTTCTCTTAGGGATAACCCAAATTGACCATTTTTTAAATTTTTTTTATTTTCGATTTTAATCACTACAAATTTAATTTTCATCCAAATAAGTGTCTTGTTCAATAAATAATAGATTGTGCATGTAATGTACATAAATAGATGCACGATCATGCAATTTTAACGATTATTTAGTGTATATATATATATATATATATATATGTGTGTCAGTGTACCCTACGTCTATTTCAATATACATACATACATACTTAACTTTACTTCAAATCCCTTGCGGGGTAGGCAGAGAGAACGGAGCGCCACTAGGTACGATTCTTACATACCTTACTCGCTTCGTTGACTTTCATAACTCTTTTCATGCCCGCGCGTCGATTTTTGAGGCTCACCTTCGTCCAGAATACGTTCTATTTGGTCATGGAATGTGTGTCTTGGCCGTCCTCGACTCCTACATACATCCGCTTTGGATGTATGATGCAAGATTGACTAAGCAGATATACAATGGTATATCTGCTTAGTCAATCTTGCATCATCCATCCTTTCTACATGTCCGAACCATCGGAGCATATGCCCTTCCTTACTTTTACACCGACACTCTCACTCTATCAAACCGACTTCGTTCCTTATAACCTTGTTTTCGATTTTCAGTTAAAGCCACTAATTGTAATTCAAATATTGTGCGAGTGCTGATTGTAGTACAAACGAATGTAGCCCACTTGTTTTTATACCCAACAGGTATTTCTCTTGTTAGGTATTACATTTTTTAAACTTTCTCTGTTGAATTAAACTCCTACAAAACATCGGGGCCAATGGTAGTGAAAATTTGTAAAGAGTCTCGAGATATTCACAATTGGAACCGATTAGTCGTGTTTCAGTTTATTGATTATGGCCATAATAGGCCAGTCATACAAGAATTACAGATAAACCTGTAACCTTTGAGTGGCTTTTACGTGGACTACTTAATTAAGTACAAACAGATGCAAACATGCACGAATTGTTTGTGCATTGGTAAAACGATCGAATGCAGTAACGAGGTCGGGGGTTCGATTCCCACCCGATCAGAAATATTTGTGACAAGCATGAATGTTTGTATGGCTTCTGTGCGTATTTCTATGTATTTTAAATAAGTATTTACGCGGGAAGAGCCACTTTTCCCTAATATTCTGAGAGGTCTTTGTATTTCACCGGTCGAGCTAGCACATTCATGCAGCGAACTGCGTGGCTCTACTACTGTAGTACCTACATTGTTTATCTACATTATTATTAGGGTACAGTCTTCGTTTGCAATTATAGTTTAATCTATATCAAAATCCTTAAGACATGACAAAGATTCCAAAATTATTCCTTATAAGACGACAGATGTAAAGGAATCCAGGCTCACGCCAATGACTTTTAGAAATTATTTTCGGAAGTTGTGCGATATCGATGACTGAAAACAATCTTCTCTGTCTGACTGACTTTTACTGGCAGGTACAATTATCCCAGGTTATAGCTGGGAGCAACTTACGCCCGAACACTGAACCGCTACTCAAATCTGACAATCAATAAAGTGTCATTTATTGCTCGAACTTCACGTATTCTGTCTAATGTGACAGCAACTTAAACGCATAAGTAGCGCTTATATATTTGAGTGGAGGTTCAGTATTCGGGCTTTAGTCTACTTTTTTAAAGATTTTTTATTGCTTCCAAGGCGAAAAAAAGTTCGCCGGGTCAGCTAGTATCCCATAAAAAAACACATACATACATAACTTCACGCCGAATCCCTTGCGGGGTAGGCAGAGAGAACGGGATATACATAAAAAAAACACATTGTATACCTACTTAATTGGATAAGTATTAAAGCTGAAATCGTTGATTCATGTTTAAATTGCCCCCATTATTACTACAACTGCCTCCTTGAGAGGAATTTGTTTTCCTTGTTTTATCATGCTATCAGTCTGTTGACTATAAGCAGATGTGTTGGGATCAGATTTGTGGGGAATAGACCCCACTTTCACACTGTATACTGTATACTACTGTATATAATGAATGGAAAAAAAAAACATACATACAAAATTAAAAGTAAAATAATTATAATTATTTATTTAAATTCTAAATAAAATATACCTTCATCTTAACAAAAGGTATGGTTACATAATAAAACCTATAAAATACTCAAGATATTGTGACTCTTAACACAATTAGCTGGAATTTGGCCCAGTTAATGGCAAAGCATTGATTTCCTTATTCAGCCTTATTTGTTCATTGATTGCTCTCCAAGCGTCATCTTTCTCCTTCTTGGTAATAGGTCTCTTTTTCTGCTTAGCGGCCACCATCTTTTTATAGATATCAATACATTCCATATCTACTTGATCCAATTGCTTTTTCAGATTCAGTCTAATCATCTCCTGTTTACACAGACCAATCAGATGTTTCAAATTGCGGCAATTATCTTTTTTGACAGCTGTCAATTCAGTCTGGCATTTTTTTATTTCAGCCAGTATCTCATCGTCTGCCGGGTTGGTCAAAGGAGGTAAATCTTCCAGATCCAATATGCCTTGCTCAACTAGTTCTTTGCGTAAACATTTTTCTAGAGTTAAGGAGTTTTTATAATTACTCTTAGTATTTGCTGACTGCTTGCCAACTTTAACATCAGGTACTTCATAGTTCAGCATATTTTCTTCCATCAGTGCAGTTACCAGTCGTTGAGTTAACGGACCAGTAATAACATTATCAGTGGCTTTATCCAGTTTTTTACGGATACTGGTAGTATCAGGTGACATGGATGATTTGTGTTTATTATTGGGATTGGCAGCATTTTGATCTTCAGCCAGATGCTCATCTGCCCAAACTTCAGAGTAGTGGCGTCCCAAAGGAGGTATAGGTGGCAATGTGGTGTTACTGCTTTGGGCTAATAAGGACTCTAAAAACTTTATGTCATCTAAAGTCACTGGAGCGCAGTATGGGTCTACTGAATTCCAAAATTTATATGGTATGTTATTCTTTGGTAATGCGAATTGTGATAACTCAAGTTTCACGGGGTTATCAGGATTGACCACATCATTAGAGTAATTGTGAGAGGCGTTGGATAAGTTTTTAAACTTAGGCACTTTAGGTTGATTTGTCATTTTAGTGTAGTCTTTAGTTTTGACATTTTTATCATCTGGAAATTTTCTTTTAATAGGATACTGCAATTGTTTACCTGCGGCTTTACCTTTCTTCTCTCTTTTGGATTCATTTGTGTCGATGCTTTCAATTTCAGACTGAAAATAGCGAATGCGAAGTGCAGTATTGCATAATAGCGACTCCAATTCAAGTTGTAGTGAATCTAGTTCATCCATGCCTATTGGCTCATCATTAGCCCTTGCTGCAATAGCAGTAAACCGAGGGAGATGTACTGCATTGTCTTGTATCTTTATATATGGTATAGGACATGGTTCCACCTTAGTTTTACCAACAGAGACAGAACTTGGGATCTTAGCAGGCTTGGTGTAAGGTGAAACACCAGGGCTTGAGGGTTTCCCATTGTCATGGCCTTTGCTAGCTAGCCTCCCCTTACTATTATGGTGCATTCTCTTTCCCATCATTTTGTATTGATTAAATTTGTTGTAACTCTTACATAAACATATCTGATGTCAAATCTGAAAATAAAAATTTTGTTTTTAAAGGTGTATATGCCTTAAATTCACGGCTACAACAAAATCATAAGATGTCCATAATTTGTCCGAATGTTGGAAATCCAAGTACCACTGTATGTATAATACCACGGCACTGAAAACCGCCAAAATCTATCACATCTATCACTGGCAAAGAACTGGTTCCATGGTTCCAAATACATTGATTCCTTGAAATAAACTTAATTTAAAAAATACACAGCGATTTAAAAATACTTCACTCACTGTCACTTGCCTTTAATGACACCGGTTTATCAGCTGATACAGTTTTGTCTCTTTCTGTGACATGAAGACTCTCAGTTAAGAACAAGCAATCTGCTTCGTAATAATTACAAATGTGTCGATCAGAACGATTATTATGAGCTGGATCGGTTCTCTTTCAACAGGGCGGTAGATAAGTTAAGGCCAGAGGAAAATAAATGAATAAACTACGAAGTGAAGACAAGCAAACGCACACAAATAGCAAGAAATAACATTTAGGCAAAATGGCGTGTGTCACAATTTTTTTGAGTGGCCTTCTATGGCAGACCAAAGCTTAGAAGGCATACTGCCTTTTTCTTGATTTTGGTACAATTGAAATTACTTAGATTTTTAGGCGCGCTTAGTATTCCGCCAAAACCAATTACAAACATAGCTTTAAGGGTTGTTGAGAATGTTTTATCATATTACTTGGAATTTCTGAATCATCATTTTCCTGCCCATAACCCATTTTATGTCGGGTTGGCACAACATGTCATCCTTATAAACGATCTTTCACCGAGCAAATAGTGGCACGAGCCACTTTTCTCTCGACAAATTATTAATGTTTTTAGTGTAGTCAACTAGTCGACTGCAGAAAAAATATTATAATATTATTAATCGATAGCAATCAAATTAAAGTAGCTGTACTTCACAATCACTTATGAATAGTCAATAATTACAGAGTTCGAACTTATCATAACAGTGAAATTTTATATTTATATACTTGAGGAAAGTACCTCCGTGGAACAAAAAAATATGGACGTAATTCCAAGTGTACCAGTAATGGTGAGATGTGTACACGAAACTCGTGTTCAAATTAATATTCTGAAACTATATTTATTCATAAATTCTTAATTTTTTATGGAATAGGAGGGCAAATGAGCAGGCGTGTCACCTGATGGTAAGCAACCAATGCCGCCCGGTGTTGCCCATTCATGCAGCGAACTGCTTGGCTCTACTACTGTTAAAATACATCAAATATTATTAATTTGTCGTGAAGCTTTTTTATGGAATTGGAGGGCAAACGAGCAAGCGGGTCAGAGAGCCCGTGGTATTTTCCCGGTCGAGTCAGCCCATTCATGCAGTGAACTGCTTGGCTCTACCACTGTAAAAAGATTAGCTTAGATCGTTTAAACTACGCAACGGATTTTGGTCTGATTTTTTAATAGATTGAGGGTGCCAATCGGGTGGTTTGTGTGTATGTATAATGTTGTAAAAAAGTGTAAATTTTTGAGATTTAGCACTTTGGTTGAGCCGTAATAAAGCAAAACAATGCACTTTATTATTAAACGCCTTCAAAAGATCTACAAAAAGTCCGCGATATTGTATGTCTATCTCTTAGGCTAGAAACAGTGCAGACCGACGGTCAGCGCTGACCGCCGATCGACGTAGCTATATCTTTGCAAGTCTATGAACGCGCACACAACTACGCTGCCGGTACGCGCGTGATTTGGAACCCACGTCGGTCCTACTCGTCGGTTGGGCGTATTTATATGCTCTGTGGGGCGTACGTCGCGTCGGTCGGCCGACGCGCTATGAGTGAGACTATAGGTGCACGTGCACTGACGTGCAGTGCCTCGCTGACGACGCTGACTTGTCGCTGACGAAGCGACCGATTGGACGCGCGTGCGTGCGTACACTCGAAGCAAATATGAATATACATAGATACTAAGCGCATTAACTTCTGTAATACAAAAGTGCGGCTTCGTCCAGCACTATGGGATTAATCGTATGAACAACATATTCGATTATTACAAAAAATCATGTAATCTTGCTTATACTTCTGTTTGATATCTTGAAATAATCACAAAACCTGTCCTCAACTTCTTGCAATTTTGCAAAAAGTTTGCAGAATTCACCTACAAGTAACCGTTTTACAATTAATGGATGTACATTACATTTTAGCCGCCTTCTATTTCTTCGTTTGCGCACATATTAGAGCATTTGCAACTTTTGTGCTTTAGTAGCGATTCACTTTTCTTGCGAACTGTACTCACGCGTCGCAATTCGCCGTTGGTATAGCACTGAATGCATTTTCGCAACTGACGGTCAGCGCTGACGGTCAGGATTGATGGTCAGCGCTGACTGACCATTTTTATTTATTATTATTGCTTCTAAGGCGTAACCAAGTTAGTTGGGTCAACTAGTATACTTAATATGATATCGCTATTGAAAAAAATAGCAATAGGCTCGTGCATAAAAGTTGGAGCAGCCAGAATACTCAACCATCAAAGATATGACATAACCAATTTAGAATTATCGTTATTTTAACGAGAGAAATTGTATGCAATTCGAGCACAACTGAGGGCATATCTTTAGAGTGGAGACGTTGTGCCACAAATGTGAAGTGATAAAATTAGTAAAAGAAAATAATATCAACACCATTTAAACTAGAAAAGTAAGTGAGTCTCACAAATGATTACCGAACTCCAAAATAAGTAAGTAAATTCTAAAACTCAAAATATACTGTGAATGTAATACTACTAAAATTGTACAGTGGCAAATAGTGAAAACATGTAAGCAAACAAAAAAAAAACTAATCAAAATGGTGCGTTTATCGTTTTGGTGCTTTCTTCACGTTTAACAATACAAATAACAAAATAAGTGTGAAGTTCTTCAATGTATAGCAGTTTTTGTGTTTATAATTCTTCGTCTAGAGAACAGCTATGCAGCGATTACATGATCGCGAAGGCCTGCAATCTTTTTCTATGCTATTAATTAATCGCTTTCATAACTTATGTTATTTTCTCTCAAACGAAGTCGACTGAATGGGGTAAATCTTTATGATGGGAGGCTTAAAATTACACTGTCCTGTTTGTTGCAGTAAATCATTTGATTCCAAGCAGTCTCTTCTTGAACATTTGCTCAATGTTGTTGATAAATTGTATTGCCCTATTTGTAACAGTAAACATTCTTCTTTGGACGGCATTATTGAGCATCTAAACCAAGCCGATTGTTACATTGTCCCAGAAAAATCTACTGAAAATATAGTTCTTTTTAAGCAAACTAATGATATCGCTGAACATTCTACGGATTTCAAAAATATTGAAAGACTTTCAGATGGTAAGAACTTGATAGGCATAAATTGTTAATGCAATACTTATACTAATATTATATAGTTATTTATTTATTCTAATAAATAGTTTGATCTCACTTATTATAACATAACTTCGCTCCTTTTTGTACCTGAAGGTGAAGGCAGTGGCTGTTACAACTCGCCATCATATTTACATCCCAAATAGAATAGGTTATGAACCTATCATAAATTACAATCTCACTTATTATGCTTAAAAATGTTATTTCATTAACATTTGACATGGGATTACTTGGGAAGAAATTAATTTCCAAAATAAACTTTTCATAATTATTATTCATATTCTTTATTATTAAATTTTCATATTACAATATTTTATTTTTGTGAAATATTTTACTAATAAACATTATATCTATGAGTTGAATTGATGTTGTATACAGTGTAAACTCTTTATAACGAAACTCGAGGGACTGAGCATTTTTTGTCGTTATAGAGAGAACAGTTATCGTTATATGGAGTGAACAAAAAAAACCAAATTACATAGTTCAAAACGCCTTCCAACGTCACTTTTCTCCATTTTCAATCGCACGTATCACACAAACTTTTTCGTCAACACTAATCGCTTTCCGTTTACTGGCCATGTTAACAGTTTCAAAGTAGGTTTACGACTGATAATACGATAGGTACCCAATATGCTTGGTCGAAGACCATCACTTCCGAGAAAACAATGCGTCATACTGCACGTGTACAAGGCAATTAAGGATAACAAAAGCTAGACCGACCTCGGATGTTTCGGAGCTTCAAAGTCTTTTGTTACCTGGTAACATAACATAAACAATAATACCGATAATAAATATTTACTGTCTACAAATATGAACACATTTCTTCGTAATAGAGAATGGCGTATCGCTATAAAGAGTGTTTCAATATGTGAGTTTTAACGCAAACCAACCAACTTGGGCTCACTCCAACGTTATAGGGAGTTTATCGTTATAAAGGACAACGTTATAAAGAGTTTACACTGTATTTTGAATTTAATTCCAGAATTAAGTAGCGAGTTCATAACAGACCAAGCCTTGGAATGTCAAGATGAGAACGGTGATATTGCTAAAATGTATGAGTTAATGCTGAAACCGCATGAGTTGAAGTTAATAAAAGAAGATGGAGAAAGCCGGTATGTGATTGTGAATCCAGAAGAAGACTTAGGTACCATAGTCACAAAACAAAATATTGATGGAACTGTGTCATTAACCAGTAGAGGTAATTTCTTTTACATTTTTCTTTTAGAGAAAAGTAATACCAAATACCTGAAGATTGTATGTACTTGCACTTTTTGTGTGTCTATATCCTCTATTGATGTTTTTTTCTGAATGAATAGAACAAACCATTATAGCACGTATACATGCACTAAGTGTACTAATTATTAGTGTTTGAGTTTACCAGAATATTCTCTGCATAATAGGGGACTAAAGCCCGAATACTGAACCGCCACTCAAATATATAAGTGCTACTTAAGCGTTTAAGTAGCTGTCACATTAGATAGAATACGTGAAATTTGAGCAGTAAGTAGCCCTTTATTGATTGTCAGATTTGAGTAGAGGTTCAGTATTCGAGCTTAAGCCCAGCTAATATCTCTTGCAACATCAGTTGAAGCTCACCACCCTATTCTAACAAAGAAAACTGTATGTGTCTTTTAGATGGCATGCTAAGTCTATTTTGTACCTAAGGGACATTTGTAGTGGTGATATATATTTATTATTATTAAATATTCATTTATTATATGAATATAACCTAATCTAAATAATATCTATCAACTATCAACAATCTTAACTAATCTAATCTAATTTTATATATAATTAATTTTCATAACTTAATTAAATTATTTCAATAAACAAACACAACAGGCGACGTTTTCATATATGAGCCGTTTATTTTGAAAGTGACCTAACTCCGTTTTTCAATTTTCTGCCGGTTGCCATGGTTACATGTACAACTTCATGTTATTTATCAGTGACGCACTTCAGATTGCTTATATTCAGAGAAAATACGATACATTTTTTACACATCAGTTTTCCGAATTAATTGATTAACGGAGCCGTGTAGTTTAAGAGTGGCCTAACTCCATTTATACTTACATCACGATGTAAAAATGAAAATTTTAAAGTCCTGAATTTTAACCACGTCGGGGTAGCCCAAAAGGTTCGAAAATATTGTATTGGCACCACATATACATACATACATAACTTCACGCCAAATCCCTTGCGGGGTAGGCAGAGAGAACAGAGCGCCATAGGGCACGATTCTTACACGCCTCACTCGCTTCGTTGACATTCATGACTCTTTTCATGCACGCGCGTCGGTTTTTGAGGCTCTTAACATCAGCTTCCTCCAGAACACGTTCTATTTGGTCATGGAATGTGTGTCTTGGCCGTCCTCGACTCCTACATCCATCCGCTTTTGCATTGTATATCTGCTTAGTCAGTCTTGCATCAACCATTCTTTCTACATGTCCGAACCATCGGAGCATGCCCTTTCTTACTTTTACACCGACACTCTCTTTCAAACCAACTTTCTTCTGTACAACCTTGTTTTCTACGCGGTCAGCGAAAGTCACTCCGCAGATTTTGCGTAGTGCCCTCATTTCCACCGCGTTTATTCTACTTTCTTGCACACTCTGCCATACCCAGCTCTCGCTTCCATAAGTTAGCGTTGGGATCAGGACTGCATTGTGGATTGCTAGCTGGGCTTTTCTGCTAATGTTTTTTGCGCCCAGGAATCTGCCCAACGCTCCATTTATGCTATTTCCTATCGCCACTCGTCTTTCTACATCCGCGGTGTACCTTCCATCTCTGCTAACCATTTTATAAAAATATTAGGCAAGTTACAACAGCAAAATTTAAGGACATGATTGACCTATTACGATACATACCACCAGATCATCATGATTTTTTCAAATCCCTTTCACACGCACAAAATGTAGATGAACAGTAAATTGTTTTGTAATAAATTTATGTTTGTAATTTTCTATGTTCTGTAATTAAAAAAAAGTTTTGAATCGCATAAATTATGTTTTTGAAGTGTTTTCAACATATGCAAAACAAATTCCGTATTCTTTTTTTTTTCAATTTGAAACATCTTAAATTATGTTGAATGGACTTGGGCACCTTCAAATTTTATAATGAATCTGGCTGATAATTTCGAAAGTGGCCCAACTCCATTCTTGATAAGAAAACGAACGTTATTTACTTAATAATTGCCACTATTTTAACAGGAACTTTAAATTTAACATCCTTAGATACGCTTAAGCAGTATGACTCCTTACTATCTTAAACGTATATTTTTAAATTCATTGAAACGCAAAACTTTCAATATCTCGATTTGAAGATAAATGGAGTTAGGCCACTTTCAAAATAAGCGGCTCATATACGGAAACCGATGCCGGCCGATTGTCCGCCCCTATTGTTCTCGCAAGTACATTCGAGCGCTGGCCGCCGTCTTGCGGGAGCGCAACACATTCGTTCATTAGCTTGACTCACTACTATCACATAGTATTGTTCCGCTATCCTCACGCCTACTAAATATCGCGCCACGGACAGCTATCTTGTGTGTCGCTGTTTCTATGTGCTATCGCTATTGTTAATCTAATTTCTCACTCCTTCTGTTCTATTTCTCTTGACTGTATTTCATAGTGCTGTGTGTAAGAATTTTGTGCTTAATAAAATATTTCTACCTTCATCTACAAAGTGTGTTTATACTTTTCAATCTTTTACTACGTTCGCTACTATAACCGGCGAACACACTCACACACCCGCCATACATTCATCTTGTTATGGGAAAAAAGTTCAATTACTTGCAAAAAATTAGGCCTCTATCTTCAACAAAAAAAAAATCATTATATACTTGTGATTTTATAATCTTCAGAAATAAATGGTTAATAAAAATACATATTAAAATGGTAATGTTTAAACTTATTTCAGATACACATGTTAAAGAAGAGACATTGATGGTTACTGAATCTGATTTCAGTAACAGTCAAGAGGAGGTATACACCTGTAATGCCTGCAAAATATCTTTTACATCTGTTTATGAGCACATACAGATATATCATAATGATCAGGATGTTGTTCTTGAGGTAATAACAGACACAATAACACACACAGCACCCTCTAATACCAAACTAAGCAACTAAACATCCGTTATCTAGTTTCCATAACATTTTATGATTTGGAAACTAGATAATGGATACTTTTCTTTTGCAAATACATACTTAGAAAAACACCCAGACACATATAAATATTCATAACATAAACATAACTTCACGCCTTTGTTACCCGAACCTTGTCCCACGTTTAAGTCCCAAATGTAGTAGTAGTAGGTGGCGAACCTATTGCCATACCGGGCACAAAGTTTTCAGTCATCAATATTTATCACACTTAACTTCCGAAAACAATTTCGAAAAGTCATTGGTGTGAGCACTGGCTCGAATCCTGATCAGTATCAGGATTCGTTACCGGACCTCTGGATCAGAAGCCGTGTGCTTGGCCACTGGACCACCGAGACAATATATAAAATTTATTTTCGTTATTATAGTCATGATGGTGATTTGGGGATATATCAAGAAAAACAATTGTCCTTGTTATCATTGCACACAGCCTTTTGCTGGCTAGGCAGAAAAACTGAGCATGATATATGACATAGTACATAGCTCAGTCTCGGTGTCGCAGTGGGCGAGCGCACGGCCTCTGATCCAGAGGTCCGGGGTTCGATTCCAGACACTGGCTCACATCAATGACTTATCGAAATTGTTTTCGGAAGTTATGTGTGACAAATACCGATGACTGACAAACTTTGTGCCCGGTATGGCAATAGGCTCGCCACCTATTCCATTTGGGACGTAAACATAACGGCGAGACGAGGCTTAACAGCCGCTGCCTACACCTTCGGGTAACAAAAGGCGTGAAGTTATGTTATGTTATGTTACATAGCTTTTAAGGATAACTGGAATGCAAAATAATATTGTAATGACAAAGATAATCCATTCATTTCACTGTTTATCAAGTGATATTAGGTAATAAATACAATCGCAAGTCTTTTAATTTCATAAGATTTAATAATATGTTTTAACTGGTTATTAATCAACAATAAGTTTTATTCGATTTCTACATACCGTGTGTTAAATTTTCAGGACATTGCACCTGAAATTGAAACTGAAGATAATCAATTAGCAGTCAACAGTGATGGTCAGGAGAGTGAAGAGTGCTCCTCTATTGATAAACTGACCGCAAGACGTGTGATCACGGAGACAGGTGATATAGTTGAAGAACCGATGGGTCTCAAGATTGAAAATGCCGAGATACAGCATGTTATTGGTGATTATGTTTAGTCTGATAGCTAGTAGTAATCGGTAGGTGTCTAAAGATAGTAGTGGTGTACAGTAGCAGCAGTTTGAGGTGCAAGATCTGGTTGGAGGTTCCACATCTTGAGTACACATGCTGCCTAAAACTCTGTCTAGAACAAATAAAACATACATACACATACATAACTTCACGCCAAATCCCTTGCGGGGTAGGCAGAGAGAACAGAGCGCCATAGGGCACGATTCTTACACGCCTCACTCGCTTCGTTGACATTCATGACTCTTTTCATGCACGCGCGTCGGTTTTTGAGGCTCTTAACATCACCTTCCTCCAGAACACGTTCTGTTTGGTCATGGAATGTGTGTCTAGGCCGTCCTCGACTCTTACATCCATCCGCTTTTGCATTGTATATCTGCTTAGTCAGTCTTGCATAAACCATTCTTTCTACATGTCCGAACCATCGGAGCATGCCCTTTCTTACTTTTACACCGACACTCTCTTTCAAACAAACTTCCTTCCGTACAACCTTGTTTTCTACGGGGTCAGCGAGAGTCACTCCGCAGATTTTGCGTAGTGCCCTCATTTCCACCGCGTTTATTCTACTTTCATGCACACTCTGCCATACCCAGCTCTCACTTCCATAAGTTAGCGTTGGGATCAGGACTGCATTGTGGATTGCTTACTTAACAAATAAAAGCTTGACAAATATGTTATTCTTAGAAGATCGACGTAAAGTTTAGTTCGGTGAGAGAGGTATCTGGAGGCCCATCCGCCTTCCCCCCATCCTTTCCTATCCTACTCCCTTAAAGGTCGGCAACGCAATAGTAAAACTACATGTGTTGCAGGTGTCCATGGGCGGCGCTGGTCCCTTACCATCAGGTGACACGCCTGCTCGTTTGCCCTCCAATACTATAAAAAAAATGTTTTTTTCAATGTGACTTAATCTTATCTGACATAACCTTCCATGAACTATAACCGAAGAAAGCTAATATTTTTTTTTTAGATGAAATTGATAAGCAGTCTGAATTAGTATTGGCTAAGCATGATCATGGAGGAAAAAAGAAGAAGGTGATGCAGATTAATCATGCAGAAGTATCAATAGTTAAGAATCTTAACACAGATGGAAATAGTGAGTTTGTACTTTGGTTTATTTTATAACTACTAAGATTCACCATCACCTGGTACACCAATATCTGCCCAACTCTCCATTTATACTGGTTCCTAGAGTACTCATATCTAAATCCGCAGTGTACATGCGCATCTGCGCAAATGTCGCTATATAAATATTTAAAATTAAATTTCTCGGAATAAAAAAGATAATTCATTATCATTAAAAATGTGTAGTTAACAAGATACCAAATCCCCAATTTAAATTAAATGAAAACATTGCTCCCCATCTTCAGTTTGTATTAATTTGAATCATTTATTTTTCTCTTCATATCTAATTAATTTAAACTTAATATGTTTACAGAAAAAATCGATCCTTATCACAAAGTGATCAGAAAGGAAATGCAGTCGGAGACAGGAGATACAATAACATTGTTCCATTGCTTAGTGTGTAATATCAATGTTAGCAATATAAGCGATTTTGGGAGTCATCCTTGCAAATTATGTAAGAAGATCAAACATTTTCTATGAAAAACGCTCAAAAATAGTATAAAAAATTACCATTAATTTCATTTGTAAATTTTAATATGGCGCCATCTATGAAAACATTTTAGAATGTATATCAGTTACATATTCTAAAATATTTTCATAGATGGCGCTAATAACAGTTCAATTATTTGAATTACCCATCTTGAAATACCCATCTTTCAGTCTAAAATTAAATTAAGTTTAAGTTTATTTTTTCCAGACAAGTTTCCGTGTCCACATTGTCCTGCTGCATATGAAACTTCGAAATCACTACGATTGCATATGAAATCACACAAAGCGGAGGCACAAAATACAGGTAAATAGGTTAAATATATAACGCAAAGGGAGGGGGCTTTGCCGCATAATTCAGCAGCTCTACTGGTGAAATATGACGAGCTCTCCGAATATTGACGAAGTTTTGTTTTCAATCCCACTCTCTTAGGTCTGCTACGCAACTGTAATACTATCTGTGTGGTAGAGACAAGCAGTTCGTTGCATGAAAAGGTTTCACCGGCTCGACCGGTGAAATACCACGTCCTCTCAGAAGATCGACGTAAAGTGGCTCATGCCGCGTTTCGTTTGGTGAGAGAGGTACCCGGAGGCCCACCCCCGTCCCCATCCTTCCCTATCCCTTAAAGGTCGGCATCGCAACAGTAACACTATATGTGTTGCTGGTGTCCATGGGCGGCGTTGGCTGCTTACCATCAGGTGATATGCCTGCTCGTTTGCCCTACTATCTCATAAAAATCAAAACAATTTTCATGAAATCTTGTGTTCACATTGGGTAGATTTGAAACTCAGACAACATCTAAATGCAAAGGGTATCCCATTTAGGGTAGGGTAATATTTTTTAATTTTTAGATATTTTTTTTATTTTATGAAACAGCATACAAAAATCAACCTCTTTTTTATTTGATCATTTTCAAAACTTTCATTCATTTTATTTAATAATCCAGTAAGTCAATAAATGCTTAATATTAATTTTCAAAGACGCCAGCACGGACACCCCTATTACCTACGAGTGTGGAGTCTGCAGCACAGTATTCCTTACCAACAAGTCTTTGAAGCTGCACAAACGAATGCACGATCCTGTAAAGTAAGTTACTTACCTTCACACCTTTGCCTAAGGTCGTCATGGTAAAGGGTATTCTTTTTCGTGATGAAAGTCCATGGGTATGTAATTAATATTTATGTATTTGAATTCCGATGATTTCTGTAAACCGAGGCTACGTGTTAAACTAAAAACTGGGCGTTAAATGTTTGCAAATCGCATAAGAAGTATCACTTCAATATATACCTACTAATATAACTAAGATTATATTTAACGTATTTATTAGTAGAATGTTCCAAGTTTTTATTTATTTGTTCCAAGTTGGTTTTCGGAAATAATGTGTGCTAAATATCGATGAGTGTCAATAGTGTCTCTGGTAGATATGGCAAAAGTTTCTCCACACATCACATTAAGGTTAAGAAAATCAATCCAGTGCTTGGAGTCATAATGGACGTGGTATCAATTAATCAAAGATCTGATGATTTCAAGGAAACACTAAACATTCAAAGTATTTAACATATTCAAATAGTTTAATCATGTAAAAATGATGAGATGAATAAGATATTCAATAAAATGAAAGGTTATAAATCGGCTATCGGCCATTTGGACTAAAACATCAAGCACATGACGTCACAGCTATTTAAACATCGCTCTGTGTTTTATTTTTTAGTACAATGTTTTTATGAAGAGGATTCGGAAGTCGCGGGTTCGAATCCTGACACTGGCTCACACCAATGACTTTTCCAAATCGTTTTAGGAAGTTATGTGTGATAAATATCGATGACTAAAAACTTTGTGCCCGGTGTGGCAGTAGGTTCGCCACCTATTCCATTTGGGACGTAAACATAACGGCGAGACGAACTTAACAGCCGCTGCCTACACCTTCGGGTAACAAAGGCGTGAAGTTATGACGTCAAATCGGGAGCCATGACACATGCGAGCTGTTTTCGCACGCTGTTCTAAAAATATTACAAGAATTTTTATTAAGATTTTTTATTATTTACATTTTTGTTGTTTTTGTTTTTCGTAATCATTGTCTACCTACGTGAAGGAAGATTTTAATCTGCCTATAATGCGTGTAAATATAGCATTTAATATATTATTTGTCTTCAGGGCCCGTCCTATAGAGCCTCCAGTGGAGAACAATGACGGCAACGATCTCGCCGGCACCCTCTATCAGTGCAACATTTGTGATAAAATGATACCCTTCGACTATCGCAAGATACACGCAGACTCTCACATCTCCGGCGATGAAATGAACTGCAACAAGTGCAACAAGAAGTTCACATCCCTGGAGTACCTGGAGATGCATATGAACGTGCACAATTTGGATAAGGTTAGTTGTTTCTGTCCTGCATGAATGGGCCGGCTCGACCGGTGAAATACCACGAGTTCTCGACGTGAATGTGGCTCATGCCGCGTTTCGTTCGGTGAGATAGGTATCCAGAGGCCTGATTTCCTTTTCCCATTCATTTCTCTTTCCACTACCTTAAAGGACAGCAACGCTCCATGGTGTTCATGGGCGTTGAGAAGTTACTTACCATCAGGTGACCCACTTGATCATTTGGAGCCCTATCCCACAAAAAAAAACTATATCGACTGTCCGAGTGAACTTAGTACTGCTATAATATAAACCATTAAAAAATTATTAGTTGTCCGTTACTATTGATCTGAGCGAGGTATATTAGTCTGAAGCATTGATAAAAGGACAACCCGATACACAGTAGTTTTTCAATTCGAACTAGTCGTTTCTGAGATTTACGTGTTCAGTCAAACCAATTCTTCAGCTTTCTAATGTTAGGATAGATTTTAGTATATATTATATAAATTATATATATATATATATATACATGTATACCTACTTATCTCACGACAACACAGGAGAATTGCTTCCTGAAAGATGGCGCCCTCTACCGGCATTCTTTGCTCTTAATAGAGATACCATTCCTTTATCATTACGTTTGAACTCCTGTGTTACTGTGCTTCGTGACTTATCTATACATATTTTCTTTTTGCATCACATGAGTCAGTGGCTGTTTTTTAATTTTTACAGGTGACCGTTAATAACCCGGATAAGACCCTTCCTTACGAATGCTTGTACTGCAACAGAAGGTTCGCGAGACCGCACGAGAAAGTGAAACACGAGAGAATCCATACTGGTATGGTGTATTACGTTCTACTTTTCTACGAATTTTATTTCTGCAGAATTCAAAATTTAGGGGTTGTCCATTAACCACGCGAGGCATTTTTATAAAAAAATAATATTTTGATTAATTTACTGCTGTTTATTATTAGCATTTGAGAGAATATGATACATCTTTGATTTGGTAAACATATATTTGGTGGATCGGTAGCGGTATACGGCCGCCCAACCGAACTCGGCCTGTTTGATTAAACCTAACATATTGTTGAATGCGGCGTGTTTAAATGCTTCGTATATCGAAGACGTTTTTAAACGGCGTCATGTCGCATGTGTTTGACAGGCGAGAAGCCCCACGCCTGCGAGATCTGCGGCAAGTCGTTCCGCGTGTCGTACTGCCTCACGCTGCACATGCGCACGCACACTGGCGCCCGGCCCTACGCCTGCGCGCATTGCGGGAAGAGGTAACGCACACGTACATACACTGACACGCATACACACACAGGCAGACACACACGCAGACGCACACGCACGCATACTCACACACGCACGCGTACACTCATCGCACGCACGCTCGTACGCATGCATCTGATACATCTGACTTTCAAGATCTCAAAGTATTGTCAAATTGGGAATAATATGGAGGATATTATTCCTAATTTTACGAGCGTTAATAACCCTGTTGGGAATTGCGTTAGGGTCCGTTCAAGTATTACGTAAGCACTATAGGGGGGTGGGCGGGTCTTTGCTTTGCTTTTTTTTGATGACATGGGGGGTAGGAGGGTCCAGATGATGATTACGTCATCAGTAGCTATTCAATTTTACAAGAAAAACCTCAGACCAATCGTGTAGATGGTCTCTTGAAGTTATTTTTTTGAACAATGATTATCTAATTATGGGGGGAGGGGGGAGCTTTGCTTACTTTTGCTGACAAGAGGGGCGGGGGCAGGGGCGGTAAATAATTGTAATAAATCTGCTTACGTAATACTTGAACGTAATACTTACATCAATCTTACATCAAAGTTGAAGAGTTAAATTTATTAACTTTGCTCTATTAATATTTCACTAACAGGAAAATTTTTAAACACTTAAGTATTTCTTACATTAAAGTCTCCTTTAGTTCGTAGTACAATTTTATACCACACAACAGCTTAAAACTGCTAATAAACTTATAATACATAGATGCACTTAATTTTTAATAAGTACAACTACGTTGTGACAGGTTCAAAGCGCACAGTGTCTACAACCACCACCTGCTGACGCATTCGGAAGTGCGCGCTTACAAGTGTCCTTTCTGCCCCAAGGCTTTTAAAACGGCCGTCCAGCTCGCCGGCCACAAAAACTCGCATACGAAGCCATTTTCTTGCCAACAATGTAACAGGTACTATAATTATTATTTTCTGTTTAGAGGGCAAACGAGCAGGCGTGTCACCTGATGGTGAGCAACAAACATCGCCCATGGATCACATATAGTTTTACAGTTGCGTTGCTGAGTGGGATGGGAAGGGGGGGGGGGGGGGGGGGGGGGGGGGCCCCCAAAACGCGGCAAAAGCCACTTTACGTCGATATTCTGAGGGGTAGTGGTATTTCAGCGGTCGAACTGCTTGACTCTACCAATGTTAAATGTTTTTAACCGACCGCAGCACAGGAAAGGCTATTTATATCAAGCTTGATAGGTGAATATTTAAAGCTTCAGAAGTGTCATCTCAGTGGATAAACTCTACACTGGTAGGTAGGATTTTTGATTTAGAAAACCTAATTTCAGATGAAGAAAGAAGTCCGGTCTTGCTAGTTATTATAAGACTAGCTGACTACTATAAAGATTAGTGCTACGCTCCTATGGATTGTAGCGTGATGTTATATAGTCTAAAACCCTTCTCGATAGATGGACTATCTAAAACAAAAATATTTTTTCCCTTATAACATTGTCAACGCAGCTGTAACATCTATGTTGCAGGTGTCTATGGTCGGCGCAATTCACTTACCAGCAGGTGAACAGCATGCTCGTCCCCTCCATCCCGTCTTTTAAAAATATGAGTTTAAAACAAACAAACTCTTATCTTTGCTCATAAGCAAAATATATTAAAAATTATTCGTATTGTTACCTCCAGGCCGTTCGCGTCTTTATACGCAGTGCGTATACACACAGAGACGCACTCGCGTCAGAACAATCTCAAGTTCTCGTGCAGCCTGTGCGGCGCGAGTTACGCGCGGGCCTTCGCCCTCAAGGACCACATCAAGCAGGTGCACAAACAGGAGGTGGACGATGACGAGAACACGAATGAGGTGAATATTCAGTTTTATGGAATAGGAGTGCAAACGAAGAAGCGGGTCAACTGATGGTAAGCAAGTACCGCCGCCCATGGACGTCTGCAACAAAGCTAGTTTTACACTTGAATTGCCGGCCCGGGGGTTGGGCCTCCAGTTACTTCTCACAACGAACGAAACGCGACATGATCCACTTTGCGTCAATATTCTGAGATAACATATCATTAAAACAATATAAGAACCTCGGTGGTCCAGTAGTCGAGCACCCCGCTTCTGAATCAAGAAGTTGCGGGTTCGAACCCTGACTCACACAGCTGACTTTTCGAAAATATTTTCGGAAGTTATGTGTGATAAATATCGATGACTGAAGAGTTGAATATAGGCAGCGACTGGTAAACCTCGATTCGCCGAAGCGTTACGACCTAATTGCAATAGGTGTCGGCACAAATTTGACAGTCATCGGTTTCCCCAAAGAATTTCGAGAAATCATTGGTGTGTGCCCCAAATAGATATTTATTATTATTATTTGTCAAACTAATAATTTGTTTTTACAGAATAAAGAGGATATTGATTGGTTGGTGAAAGGCAGCAGTACAATCACGGAAGGTATGGCAATACTTAATCAAGAATTACACGATGATGTGAGGAAAGAATTTTATCTTCTGTTTATTTTCTTTTGATGAATATTCTAGTTAAAACAAAAAAATAGTAGTGTCAACATATAATTACTGATGCCTTCACCTTCACGTGTTAAGTGCGTAAAGTTAAGTGTATAGACACGAATTTTCTAGTCGGTTATTAAAGCATAAATTTGTATTTTCTTCTAAGACAAGAATATAGTCTCGGCGGTATATATAGTCCGGGTTCGAATCCTGACACTGGCTCACACCAATGAGTTTTCGAAATTGTTTTCGGAAGTTAAGTGTAATAAATATCGATGACTAAAAACTTTTTGCCCGGTATGGCAATAGGTTCGCCACCTATTCCATTTGGGACGTAAACATAACGGCGAGACGAGGCTTAACAGCCGCTGCCTACACCTTCGGGTAACAAAGGCGTGAAGTTACGTTATGTTAAGACAAGAATTAGTTTGACTAGGTTATGGTTTAAGAGAGTTTTGTTTTCATTAAATTTGATTTTTTTTTCAGATGTCTGACCTGGAGATGAACGCCAATGAGCTAATAGTTCCTTAATCTTGTTATTATTTGTAAATATGTAGATAATTGTAATCGTAAAATCAAGTGTATAATGTTGTTTGTTTGTTAAAATTAAATGGTGAAATAATTTACGATGTATGTGCCCCAGAGTGTTTATCTAACAAATATATTTTATTTAAAATAACGAGCAAACGGATAGTGACAATTGACAGTTCGATTGACACTTTAGATTTGACAGCTAACTTCAGTATTACCATAGATTAAAGTATTGCCATGAAGTATAGATATAAGGAGTCTGAACAGTATAGGTTTTTCCATAATATTCATTCAATATTCATTCATATTCGGTCTCGAGGATGACGAAGAGGCCGAGGAAGATATCGTCGTTCCTTCAGCGCCGTGTCCCGAACAGCCCACCACTCCTCCGTCTGTCTACCCTACCCCCTACCCTGTACTAAGTTTGATCTTCAATGGAGACTCACAGCAATGTTGGACCTAAGGTCTCCGTCCAGACCCCATATGATTTATCGAACGCAATAATAAACCAAGATCTTAGTTCTCTTTTCTGCCACTGGCTGCGCTAGAATTTAACCCGTACCGATACTAATATTATTTATTGCAAGTTAAAATTAAAGAGTCACGAAACATTTCCAAATTACATTAATTCCCGAGTATTAAACAGAGCTGTCAAGATTTAAAGAGTGGTTTAAACGAGTAATTCTTTTAAATAGCGCCATCTACCGGCAAAAATGCTTTCCCGTTAATGTAGACCTTAAAAGTTATAAGTCAGTCTACGTTACATGCGTTGTATCTATGCTACGTGGATTTAACCAAAATATACCTATCTATAATGTTATGTATTATTTGCATAGGATTTAATACTTCAACAATAAATTGTCACTTATTAATATAAATGTTTTATTTTGAATTAAGAAAGTTTTTTAAACATTTTTGGTGGATATTTTTATTTTACATAAATTTATGTGATTTTTTAAATTAACGTATCTGCTGTAGATTTTAATAATGTATTCAAAATATTACAACGTTTTTGTTCTTTGCACAACTCTGGGTGTATTTGGATGATCATTGTCTCCTTTATTTTTATAAACTTTGGTTGTTCTTGTAAATTCTAAAGCTACGATCTAGTACTTTATTATACATAATATACATTTTACTTGAAAGACCTCAATAAAATTTTATGAAAATGGTGGTTTTCATTTGATTTTTTTTTATGGGACAGGGGGCAAATGAGCAAGCGTGTAACTTGGAGGGCTCCAAGTCCAAGCTTCCTATGGACGACTGCAATATAAATAGTGTTACTGTTGCGTTGCTGGCATTTTAGGGAGTAGGATGGGAAAGGGGATAGCCTCAGCATGCCTTTCTCACCTCGAGCCGCTTTACGTCAATGTTCTGAGAGTTCCTGGTATTTCACCGGTCGATCCGGTCCATTCATGCTGCAAACTGTGTGGCTCTACCATTGTAATTTGTATTTTGAAGCTTAATTTTTCGCCAGCGGTTTCTTAAAAGCATGGATCAACCTATTACTTAATTTGATACCGCCATTTTCTTTACCTGATACCAATGAAACAATTTTTATTTACTGTTTCGGGAACATCATATTAGCAATCTGTTACATATTGCATAAATATCTGTTAATTTAGTAACATAACTTCGCGCCTTTTTCTACCCGAAGTTGTAGGCAGTGGTATTTAAGCCTCGACTCGCCGCTATGTTTCGTCCCAAATGGAATAGGTGGCCAACCTATTACCATACCGGGCACAAAGTTTTTAGTCATAGATAAATTTTCGAAATTATTTAATTTAGAAAAGTCATTGGTGCTCGGATTCGCACCCGCGACCTCTAGATTTCGAGCCGTGTGCTCGCCCACTGGACCACCGAGACTATTTAATTTGGTAAATTCTTAGAATTCCTTTTGTCGTAAAATAACTGCCTATTAATACGGCAGTATATTTAAAATACGCAGAAAAATTTAATACGTATATAGTTATAAAAAAATAACAAAATAGTTAATCATCATCTAATGGGATCAGGCATCTGGCAATGGCTTAAATTGATATCCCCTGTTTTTGTCTTTGGCTGCTGGCAAAGAGGCTTTATACGGCTGGCTAAAGGACCCCTCCTTTCTTTAAACCTTGCCGCTGAAACGTCACATTGATACCCCTATCAATGTGACGTTTCAGCGGCAAGGTTTAAAGAAAGGCTTGGTCGCTGGCATCGCATCCGTAAACTGTTAAGCCTGTAGTTATTAAAAAAATCTGAAAATGCCATCAACTAAAGATGGTTTCAATTGTTTCAATGAAGACCTATCGTTTCACCTCCAGGCATTTGCCCGTTTAAATTGTATCTCAACAAATGGTCGTCTATTTTCCCTCCCATTTGGCATACTCACCAGTAAAATTTCGGAAATTATCATAATAATGTATTGAAGAAAGTGAACAGTCGCAGTGGCCATGAATGGGCATCCTCGACCGGTGAAATACCACGACCTCCCTGAATATCGACGTAAAGTGGCACATGTTTCGTTCGCTGCGAGGTATCTCGTTTCCCCCAATCCTGATATACCAAGTCCCATGGTATGACTTCCTAATTCTTCCATATGGCTATGGTAACGATGCTAACACATTCAAGTATGTACCAAAATATAACAGTAACACAACTTACCGAGTACGCAAAAAATTTGCTTATTTTGTGTTCCTCAGGTAACTCCAGGATATAAGGAAATGGTATTATTATATTATGTAGATACTAGCTGACCCGACGAACTTTGTTCCGCATCACA
This sequence comes from Euproctis similis, assembly GCA_905147225.2. Lineage (NCBI taxonomy): Eukaryota > Metazoa > Arthropoda > Insecta > Lepidoptera > Erebidae > Euproctis > Euproctis similis. The sequence continues at coordinate 10,865,462 of LR990122.1, forward strand.
AGTAATACATAACTATACGCCTTTTTCTACCCGAAGGTGTAGGTAGTGGCTGTTAAGCCTCAACTCGCCGTTATGTTTACGTCTCAAATAGCGGTGGCGAAGCTATTGCCATACCGGGCACAAAGTACAATAAATACAATATTTAATAACACATAACTTGCGAAAATAATTTCGAAAAGTCATTGGTGCGAGCCAGGATTCGAAACCGCGACTTCTTGATTCAGAAACGGGGCACTCGACCACTGGACCACCGCGACATTAATAAACCAATATATTAATACATATTATTTACTAAAGAGTTCCCCTGACCATATACCCAACTATCGCAATTATGTTTGCACTATATACAATGCATAAACATAACATAACTTCTACCCGAAGGTGCAGGCAAAGGCTGTTAAGCCTCGACTCGTTATGTTTACGTCCCAAATGGAATAGGTGGCGAACCTATTGCCATACACCGGGCACAAAGTTTTTAGTCATCGACATTTGTCACACGTAACTTTCGAAATTATTTAATTTCGGAAAGTCATAGTGGACGAGCACTATGACTTCTGACTTCTGAATCCGACGTCGCGGGTTCGAATCCTGGCTCATACTAAAGATTCTTCTAAATTATATTCGAAAGATATGTGTGATAAATATAACCGCGAGTCGAGCTTTAACAGCCAAAAAAATATAGGCAGTGTCTGTTAAGCCTTGTCTCGTCGTTATATTGTCTCAAATGGTGTGACGAATCTATTGCCATACCGGGCACAAAGTTTTCAGTCATCGATATCTATCACACATAACAAAAGTCATTGGTGTGAGCCAGGATTCGAACCCGTGACCTCCCGTGAAGCGGGAGGCTCCACCACTGGACCACCGCGACTATGTGTGAAGTTATGTCATGTTTATTCTTTGTTTATTACAGAAATCTGATAAAACAAAGGTAATTCTACCTCTAAGAAAGTGGAAATTTGGGCAAAGTATAACGTGATCTTGTATGAGAAAACGTAGTTATTACTAGGCCCTATCGTTTTAATTTTATTTAGGTACACACAAAGGCTCGTGGCGCAATGAGGTCGGGGCTTCGTTTCCCAGCCGAGCACAAATATTTGTGACAAACATGAATATTTGTGCGGCGTCTGGGTGTTTTTCTATGTATTATAAGTATGTATTTACAAAAGAAAAGTATATACATGTCCGTTATCTAGTACCCATAACACAAGCATTTATTTGCTTAGCTTGGAACTAGAGGGCGCTGTGTGTATAGTGTCCAAGATATTATTAAGCTGTTAGATATATCATCCCGCTACTAATAACAGGAGCAGCAGAACAGTAAGATTTTAATGGTAAAAATACAAATGAAGGTGGTACGAACTTCGAGAATTCAGCAATTTAAATATTATATATCTTTTAACGAGCAATTCTTGTATATTTATATATAATTGGAAACTCGCAATCGGCTCCAACGATTTTCATGAAATTTGGTATGTGGAGTTTCCGGGGCGATAAATCGATCTAGATAAGAATCATTTTTATAAAAAGTAATTTAATCGTATTTTATCGATAATCAACTTAAACATAATCTTACTTGTTTTTTTTTGGAAGAAAAATATAAATAAGATGGCGTTAGAGTAGTCCCAATTTAAATTGAAAAATATGACTCTATATAATTACTCTATATAATTTCCAAAAAACATAATTTATAAAAAAAAATACCGAGCAAATCTCGGTCATCGAGGTACTTGTAATTATATGGCTAAAAATTTAGGAAGTATCAACAAACCCATGAAAAAGTAAAGCCCGAACCGTCGGGATATTAGTTACGCAAGATTTATAAAAACATCATTTAAATTTATGACTTAAAGGTTTTCAGCAGATATTTTATCTGCTGAATCTTAAGTCGAAAACCACTGTTCAGCTACAAGTAAAAATTAAACAAGAAATTTGACACATATTTAAAATAGAAATAATAATCCTCCTCGTATTGGAAAAGAAATAAATGAAAAATGTAATAAAATAAATATACATGTGTACTTACATAATAATTTTATTCAAATTCTCTATAAATAAAACTTATTAAAATCTTTGTATCTATGCAAAATATTTCAGTAGATACCATGGCAATGATCTTTTTTGGTATGCAGCTGTACTCGTATTAAATTTATAACAATATTTTTAATTAATTAATAACCTAAATAAAATCTTTAACCACTAATTCAATGTCTTGGTTTTTATGAACTTATTTTAAAATAATTTCCTACGCAATTATTTATCACAAATATAGATTTCTTAAACGCTAAATTTTCTCTATCATTTACGAGACTTAAAAATATGGAATATTTAAAAAAACGTCTTTCTTTGTTTATTATTATTGATAAAGTCACTAATATTAACTATAACTTTTCACTTTGTCCGTTAGTTGTCCAATCACCTTCCATTCTCCACATGGAGAATGCATAACTTAACTTATCTTGGGCAAGATATTTCCCTTGGTCACTGCCAATGTCACCATTAGCTTCGTTACCGCCATTCGATAATATCTGATTTAAAAATTCTATATATTGTGTAGCCAATTGCAAAGTTTGTATTTTGGATAACTTGTCGCTTGGCAAGGAAGGTATAATATTTCTCAAGCTAGAGAACGCTTCGTTTAAACTTTGCGTCCGTTGCCTTTCTCTCACATTAGCTATGACTCTCTGTATCTGTATCTCTTCAAAAGATTGAGTCTTTTTTCGTGAGGATTTAGATCGTTTCGATCTAAATCTCCTTTTCTCTTCGCTTTCATCTCTGCTTTCTTCCTCTGTGTATATTTCATCCATTTTTGAGAGTTCAGCGTTATCGTAATAAGTTTTAACTCTGGCGTGTGGGTTAGAATCTTCGTAATAACTTCCTGGTGATTGACACTGATTTTGTGGATGGAAGGGAACATATGGAGCTGGTTGATATTCCCTATCGTCATTATCATACATAATATTCGACGGCCAATGCATTGTTAGTCTCTCGGTGGTACCACTGCTCAAGTCCATTAAGTTTCTCGGTGAAGATGGCGCGAAAGCCACTTCAGGATGTCTATCAACCTCCACTGGTACATAACCATAATATTGTTCATCATCTTCTGGATATTCGAGATCCTCTTCACGCTTAATAGGCATAGGCACAATTCTGTTATCACAAGGTTCGTAATTCATCATACGTTATAAAGAAAAATATCGTTTCGTGGTGGTAAATTTACGCGCGCGTGATCAGCGTAGTCAGACTGCTGATAGAGACTGAATCCTGGACCCGCGCGTAGTTATGAGCCCGCCCCTACCCGTCCTGTCATTGACAAGATACAAAAAAAAAATTCATCTCCACCGTGGCGCGAATACATCTCGCCTCCCAGCGCGCCGCCTTCTGCACACAAACACCGTGTATAGGAAAGAGACAGTGATACAAACTCGTTATTTTCCCTCTCTGTTTATCTTTTCCATCATATTTACTTCATCTATAGGTACATGCGATAGATATTTTGTTCGGACGCCATAACCTATCGCATCGGTGATCACACATCCTGTGAGAATTACACTACTGCGAAGTGGATTGTTTTACCAAATCGACGACCAAAAAAAACACGGTTTTTTTAATAGTTAGAAGGTGTCAACGGGGTGGTTTTGATCTATAATTCTTGTATAGTGTAGTAAAAAAAAGTGATAATTTTCAAAATTTAGAATTTTAATCGCAAACGCTGCCTGAACCCTAAGTGACAAATCAAAACAACGTACTACATTATTATACACCTTTAAAAGGTCTCCAAAAAAGTCCGCGAGGGCATAAGGGGATAACAATAACCCACAATGACCATTTTTATTATTTTACTTTTTACGAGAAATAATGGCCTATTTATGAAGCGATTTTAAACATTACAGTATTAATTTTCATCCAATTAGGTATCTTAAATGGATTGTGCCCCTTACAGCATGCAATTTAAACAAATATTTTCGAAGATATTGCAGTATTAACATAGCGGGACAGCAGTTAAAGCCGATAAATAGCACAAATTGATATCAAAAATTTACTTTCATTACTTTTGATGCGGAACAAACTTCGCCGGGTCAGCTAGTTTCTTATAAGATACCTATGTATTAAAATAGTTACTAACTGACCCAGCGAACATTATTCCGCATCAAAATTAACTTTTACAGAGTTTACAATTAAAGTGATAAATCTTGAATATTATCACTTGCCCTTTACTAAATTATACATAATACATAAAAACCACCCCGTAGACACCCTCTATCTATTAAAACAAAGTTTCAAAGATATTAGCATATAAGGATACAGACAGTGGAAAGCGATTTCGCTTTATAATAGTCTCGGTGGTCCAGTTGCCGTGTGGTCAACGCACACGGCTTCTGAATCCAGAGGTCGCGGCTTCGAATTCTGGCACACACCAATGACTTTTCGAAAGTGATGTGTGACAAACATCGATAAATAAAAACTTTGCGCCCGGTATGGCAATAGGTTCGCCATCTATTCCATTTGGGAGGTAAACATAACGGCGAGTGGAGGCTTAACAGCCACTGCCTACACCTTCGGGTTAAAAAAGGGGTGAAGTTATGTTATATTATTTTATTTTGCACTAAAAAATTACATTGCAAAAGGAATAGGTATTACTTACGTATTTGAAACACGTCTTTTAATTTCCCCGTTTATCTTAAGAATTTTTTTGTAACTTGACATTTATTTCCATCTGAAGGTGTAGTCACCGGCTGTTACGTTTCAACTCGCCGAATTTTTAAATCCTAAATGGAATGAATGGCGAAGCTTTTTGCCAATCAAACTCAATATTGTCAATGTTCAATTTTTAACATACATATAATTTGAGAAAAGGTTTCCTAACAGTCATTTGTGAGAGCTAAGATTCGAAGCCAAGACTTTTTTTATTCAGAAACGGTTGGAAACTTTTTAATATTTCAAAATAAATTTCTTACAAATAAAATACGTATAAGCTACCTAACCAAGGAGTTTGATGTATGGCGCCACCCTTCCTAAAATTTTTTTTCGTGTGTGACGCTTTTACGGAACGTTACCAAAAATATACGTGACGCAATCGGTCCCTGTTACGATCCCACGGCCAGGAGTGAACCGTCAAAGCGATGCCTTGGATGCTATATCATAAATATTTAATTTATTTATCTTATATTTTACTAACATCGAGGTTCATGACGACCGCGCCTGGTCAATGTCAGATTTTGAGCTGACATATTGAATGTACCTACTCTCGTTGGTTGGCTGGTCTCTATCAAACTCATGATTATTACAAAAACAACAACAAACAAGGTTTTTAAGGCATTAAATACCCAAAAGGCTCAGTGGTCCAGTGATCTAGCACCCCGCTTCTGAATCAACAGGTCGCCGGTTCGAATCCTGGCTCACACCTATGACTTTTCGAAATTAATTTCGATAGTTATGTATGATATATATCGATGAGTGAAAACTTTGTGCCCGGTATGGCAATAGGTTTGCCACCTATTCCATTTGGGACGTAAACAACGGCGAGACGAGGCCTAACAGCCACTGCGTATACCTTCGGGTAGAAAAAGGCATGAAGTTATGTTATGTCTTTTTTATACTATGTAATGATTTTTACCTCTAAAAAGTTTCATGTTCTGCCCATATTAGCTGCAGCGTGATAATATATAAAATAGTACCTATTTAGCGTTTTTTTGTTTAAAAGTGGACGAGAACGATTGGACCAAGTAATCAGGTACTCTCATACAAACTTTTTCACATTCTTACAAGTAGAATTTCGGGAAATCTATAATAGAGCAACAAATATGCACAAAAACTTAGTAGGTAGGGAGTACCTATTAAAAAACCAACCAACCGACATGAGTTCCTAACATAAAAATGCCATGCGTAGCCTGTAGGTCAGCTGTGAGCCGACGTCTTGTGAAGGTTATGACCTCTTACGGAGGCATAGACCTTGCTTCGTAATAATAAGTCTTCTGTTACGCCTTTTTATACCTCAAGATATTGGCACTGAAGCCTCTATTCGAAGAACTTTTAGATCCCAAATAAAATAAGTGCAGAAACCAGCTAGGGTTAGTTATCGACACATATCACACATAACGTCTAAAAAAAGGGAAAAGATAAAGTAAAAAAGCTTTTCTAAAGTGTTCTGGAGGAAGGTGATCTTAGGAGCCTCAAAAATCAACGCGCGTGCATGAAAAGAGTTATGAAAGTCAACGAAGCGAGTGAGGTGTGTAAGAATAGTAAGTACCTTTAGGCGCTCTCTGCCTACCCCGCAAGGGATTTGGTGTGAAGTGTTGTATTTTAATTAATTATCTACTATATATATCTGGTAAATGGACTTATTGAAACAGTCTAGAACTTTTTTTTAAGAATTTAGGGCAAACGAGCAAGCGTATCACCTGAAAGTAAGCAAATTAACCTGTACATCTTCAATGCAGATAGTGTTACTATTGCGTTGCCGGCCTTTTCAAATTCAAATTTATTTATTCAATATAAAAACATGCATATACATTCACCCATACAGAAATCATGACATAACTATATAAAACTACTTTGGAAGATTGTTACAAAATTAGATTCAAAAATAAAATGTTCAGAATGTTATATATATACACATATATATAGCTCTTAACTAACTTGTCGTGACATACAAATGGACAATATGTATAATTTCATTATTATTATCATTATGGAAGGAATATCTATTTGATTTAACATATTAAAATATTTTCAATAAATTATAGTTTTAAGATTTAACAAAAGCTTATACCATCAAATATTAAACAATCATGTCATAATACATCATATAAATAAAGCGTTTTTACTAGAACAAAATAGTAAATCACAAATATATACATTAAATATATACACAATATACATACAAACAAGAAATCTTCTGCCTCCCATACTAGATTATAAATCTGTATCATGAGAGGCAGTGATCATCCGTACAACACCAATCAGAAGACCATAACAATACAATACAACATTCATTATTGGGCGTCTTGTGAGCTTGCGCGCGCCTGTATGTGTGTGTGTGTGTGTGTGTATGTGTGCGGGTGTGTGTGCGGGTGTGTGTGCGCGGGTGCTTGTTTTTTTTGTGTGTGTATGTGTGTGCGCTGTGTGTGCGCGGGTGCGTGTTTGTTTGTGTGCGTTTGGCTTTTGAAGTATGAATGGATGGTGGAGTATCCATGCAACCATGATTCGAGGTGATGCTATTACAACAATAGATAAGATTCATTTAACGACTCTAATCAAATACAATCTTTACTTATTAGGATCTCTGTTTCTGAATAATCCAAGCTCATAAGCCAGACTTTTAGAGCGAGTTTGAGCTTGTATTTAGTAAGATGCACTATTTTAAGGATACTGTCAATTTTGTTATATAAAAAGTCACCAATGAACATATACTGTCTACCCGCTGCAATGGTTCTGGATTCATCGAGAGGGCATGGCTTTAACATGGGATAAGGTCGGTAGTGGAATGAGGAGGGGAAAGGGGAATAGGAAATGGTTTTTTACTCGGGATACCTATGTCATCGAACGAAAAAAGGCATAACCCACTTTACCTCGATATTCTGAGAGTACGAACCGGCTTATTCAAGCAGCGAAATGCGTGGCTCTACCACTGTGAAAGAATTGTTTTAGTCATCGATATTAATCACATAACTTGCGAAAATATTTCAGATGAGTCATTGGAGTGTACCCGGATTTCAACACGGAACTTCTCAGTCAGGAGTGGAATTGTTATGCGACTATAAGGCCATTGAGACGCAACCCCAAACCATCTCGCCATTAAGTCAATGACGAGACGGTTTGGGGCTTCAATCCCTATTTGATTCTCAAATAGGGATTGATCCCCGATGGATTTTTTTATAGGATAAAAAAAAATCCATCTCCACTTGCATTCAAAGTTATTGCACCTCCCAACGCGAGGCCTCATTCTGCACACACTGTGTGCGAATGAGATGGTGACAGTAATGCTATTTCACTCATTCTGTGCTTATCTTCTCATGATCCTTATTACATTAATCATAAAGTAAAGTAAGTAAAACGCCATCGTAAGTATTTTTTTTAATCCAGTACATCAGCTCCCGAAACATTACTTCTTTAAACTATAGAACAAGCATGTATTTTACTATCTATACGTATACAAAGTACATTTACACCAATAACAAAGCAACACTAACGCCAGTAGTCCTTTGAGGGGAAGACAGTGAGAACTTTGTGCCGTGAGACACTACTTCCTACATACCTGCCTCACTCGTTTCTAAGTCATCCATAACCCTTGTCATACAAGCTTGGTTTTCGGCTTCGGTTTTCTATGACTCTTGACGTCACTTCCGGTTATGAAAAGTGAGTACAACTTTATACCCTACGACCATTTTCTAAGGCACTTCTTGAAAGTACCTAACTAGGAAATGTTTGTGCCCATTTATGTGGTCATACGGCCATCTTGACCATATGTGCATATTTATTTTTATATGAAGGGGCTCTACTAATGGAATAGGGTACACATTGGAAAAAGGGTATGCATTGAATTTTATACATTAGATAGCCGCTGCCTACACCTTCGGGTAACAATGGCGTGAAGCTATGTATGTATGTTATGTATGTAAAACATGAAAAAAAATCAATTAATAAATTTATAAACAGATAAATCCTGATTATAGATGGCTACCAAAGTCTAAGCAGGCTACAAATTGTACGGAATAAAATAGAGAAAGCTTTGTTATCTCTTCTTCTGCTTCTTTTGAGGAAGGCTTATGGAGTTTTACTGTGGCAAGTGACTAGCATCAACTAGTTAAATTAAGTTTCATAAATAGTTACCACACCGGTGACGTGCTTACTTATCCGACAAAATATTAATAGCTTCATAATAAGAATGTCTAAATATAGCCAGGAAACTACGGAGACATAAACGCTTTCTCTATACTTAGATATGTATGTATGTATGTTTTACGTACACGGACATCAAGACGACGTATGACGATAGTGATGATCAACTCGAGTTGGGTTTGCATCGAGCCAACTCGAGCTATTACCAACTCGAGTTTAAATACCTACTCAGTACCTACTAGAGCTAAGTTTGTTGTTTCTTTCATACTGAATATGAAACAAACGGTTATTATTTCATTTTCAGTAGGTACTATAGATATAAGAATCGAATATAATCGGCAATAGTCACCCAAACAACGAGACCAAAAATATTTGGGACCAAAGATGCTTCCAAGTGTCAACTTTTACATAATTATTGTTCGTGTGTTGAATTGAGAATCGCATCCTGAGAATCGCTTACTCGCGATTGCGCTATATTAGCAGTACATTTTTGCTGACATGTGCCATCTACTACAGTCTATGATAAATCTATGGTAGGTACTATGATTGTTCATTTTTTATCTAGAACTAAAGAGTTTCATTTTTTGAAAATTTAATAATATCTTCTTGTATCTGTCTTCTTAACTCGAGTTAACACCCACGTTGCGTGAAATTTAACTCGAGTTAGGATTTTTTCGAGTTGGTACCTCACTAGACGTGTGCGTCCATATTACACAGATGATTTAGTTTTATACAGAATTAATGTACTTCCCAACAGCCTAGAGATTTAACACTACGACTTCTAATTAAGAGCTCCTGAGCTAGACAACCCCGACACACATTGATGGCTTACTGAAAGTTCTATGTAAAAATCTAACTCATATTTACATACATACATAACTTCACGCCAAATACCATGCGGGGAAGGCAGAGAGAACATAGCGCCATAAGGCACGACTCTTACACACCTCACTCGTTTCGTTGACTTTCATAACTCTTTTCATGCACGTTCGTCGATATTCGAGGAGCGGCTCCTAAAATCACCTTCCTCCAGAACACGTTCTATTTGGTCATGGAATGTGTGTCTTGGCCGTCCTTGACGATCTATCCGCTTTTGCATTGTATATCTTACATCATCCATCCTTTCTACATGTCCGAACCATCGGAGCATGTCCTTTCTTACTTTTACACCGACACTCACTTTCAATCCGACTTACTTGCTTACAACCTAGTTTTCTACGCGGTCAGCGAGGGTAACTCCGCAGATTTTGCGCAGTGCTCTCATTTCGACCGCGCTTATCGCTTATAACTTTCGTCCACACTCTACATACCCAGCTATGCCATAACTCATATTTAATTAGATATAATATTAAGAAACAACTTTTTTTCTCCCTTACCAACTCGCTTTTAAACGTCAAATTAATTAAACATTTTTTTTAATTAACTTGTGTGCTCAGCTTCTGTTCGTCGCAGCATGATATTATAAAGCCTTTCTCCGTAAATGGACTATCCAACATATGTTTTTTTTAAATCAACTGTTCCTGAGATAAGCGCATTCAAACAAACAATATTATTGCAACGTTTTATCAAAATCCATTCAGCAGTGGTTGCGTGAAAGTGCAACAAATATAATGAAAAACTTTTGTGTTTCTAATATTAACTACATATCTATTAGGTATGACAAAAATTTGATCAAATTTTAATTATTAATTAAATTCATTAATATCATCATCATTACATAGTACAAAACAAAGTCGCTTTCCGCTGTCTGTCTCCTTATATGCTCATATCTTTAAAACTATGCAACGGATTTAAATGCGTTTTTTTTAAAAGATAAAAAGTTTCAACGGGCTGGTTTTTATCTATAAATCATCCATGATATTGTAAAGAAAAAGTGGTAAGAGCAAAATGTACTTCTTTATTACTTTTGATGCGGAACAAAGTTCACCGGGTCAACTAGTTTCTAAATAAATTAATATCACATTTGTTTTCTGGATATTTTTATTTATTAGGAAAGATTAGTGAATTTTTTGTCGCTCATTGTTTCTTAATTGCTGTCCTAAATATTCAAAAGCGTTTTTTTGCACACAACCTTTCCGTAATATAACTATCTTTTTCTATGAATCTTCTGGTCATATAGCCATTAACCGAAATATTATAGGTATTGTAAAAATTGTTTTTGAAATGCTATTCAAAACGCCGGTTAAATGTGAACATCTGGCGCGGACCCGTGGGACTTTTCGGCAACTTGGTTCATTTATAAACAAAAAGTCCATCTACTAAAATATATACATTGTGTACAAGTGAAAATATTGGGTAAAAATTAACAGTAGGTACGAAAAATATTACAGACTAGCTGACACGGCGAACTTTGTTCCGCATCAAAAAGAATAAATGAGTAAATTTCGGGTTTATCCCTTTTTCTTTACTATATCATACATGAATTATAAGATACCATTATAGAACCATCCCGTTTACACCCTCTGCCTATTAAAAAAAAACCGCATCAAAATCCGTTGCGTAATTTCAATGATCTAAGCATATAAAGGGACAGACAGCGGAAAGCGATTTTATTTTATACTATGTAATGATAAACTTAATTCAAAGATGTCTGCCACGTGTGGTAAATGGTGGCAATGGTCAACACATATGCGATGATATTTATAAGTGATTGATTACATTATAAATTACTATTAGTCATTACTATTCACTTATAATTTATTAGCTGACCCGGCGAAATTTTAAAACAATAAATCAGCCTCTTAATTAGATCAGCCAATAAAAATCCCGTCTAAATCAGTTCAAACATTTCATAGATTAGCCGGTACCAACAGATATTCATATGCATATAGTCAAAAGCGGTTATTTCAATATTACAAACAGACACTTTAATTTTGTTATTATTTATGTGTAGATAGATATTAATTAATAAAAAACCCCCAAGTATTTTTTAAGTATAAAAGATACAACTATGTACTTAGCTGACCCAGTAAAAGTTATCTTGCCAAAAAAAATTAGTTTTTGATAAACAAATTAAAGTATTGATCATAGGGGGCGAAATTTTAAGGTTGTCATTGTATTTTCTAATGCTGTATCATGTAGATATCTCTATACCTAGATATAAAAAACCATATATAGTTATTTCAGAGTTTAATTTGCACAAAAAGAAATATATAATTAATTTTTTTTATCTCATATTTATCTATGTTGTGTAGTTCCCTCGTCTCGGTGGTCTTGTGTTTGAACGCAGCTCTTCTGAACCAACAAGTCTGGAGTTCGAAACCTGGCTTACATCATAGTGACGATTTTTCAGTAGACATGTGTGATATATATCGAAATTGTGTTCAACGCGTCGAGGAATAGCTGCCGCTGACCCGCATAACCTTTGGCCCCATAACCTAAGTCCCCATAAGTCTAATAGTTGCATTAGTAATCCAAAAATCTCGAATCTGAGAATATCTGATGATGCACAGCTACTGAGTATTCTAAGGTTCTTCTCTACTTAGATATCGGTTGACTGATAATCTCCGGTGGTCCCGTGGTTAAGCTCCTCGCTTCTGATTCGGAAGTCGTGGGTTGATTCCGGACTCACACTAATGATTTCTCGGAATTCTTTTCGGAAGTTATGTGTGATAATAAACAATGACTGACAACTTTGTGCCCGGTGTGATGTCAACAGGTTTGCCACCATTTGGGACGTAATGTAACGATTTTGCGAGTCGAGGATTTAACAACCACTGCCTAAAACTTCGAGTTGAAAAAGGCGTGAAGTTACGTTCCGTTTAGTTATCGGTACAGATGTTCATAACTTAAAAATATTAACGCTTCGCTAAAGTTTATTTTGTTAAGAGTTTTACGACTGTGCGGTTTATTTTTAAACTTTTTTTAGTTTGAAGTACAGTACTCGTATGTGACACCTGCTTTAGATAACGCGGATGATAATACATTATCAATGAACTTATGCACTGTGCTGGGAATTTTAGTGCGACAGCGACTATTAAAACTCTAAATTAAAATAGGCTCTGAAGGGGACACTTATCTATACCTACTACATAATCTTCTATACTTATTCATATCATTACATAGTATAAAACAAAGTCACTTTCCGCTGTCTGTCATATAATAGACAGAGGGTGTCAACGGGGTGGTTTGTATCTATACTAGTCGTGTATTATTTTACACATTTCACTTTTTATTAAAAAAGTGATAATTTTGCGACATATAGGATGTTACACATAACATAACATAACTTCACGCCTTTTGTTACCCGAAGGTGTAGGCAGCGGCTGTTAAAGCCTCGTTTCGCCGTTATGTTTACGTCCCAAATGGAATAGGTGGCGAACCTATTGCCATACCGGGCACAAAGTTTGTCCAGTCATCGATATTTATCACACATAACTTCCGAAAACAATTTCGAAAAGTCATTGGTGTGAGCCAGTGTCTGGAATCGAACCCCGGACCTCTGGATCAGAGGCCGTGCGCTCCCCCACTGCGCCACCGAGACTATAGGATGTTAATTGCTTGCAAACGCTGGCTGAACTCGTAAGTGATAGATCAAAACAATGTTGTACATTATTAAACACCTTCAGAAGGTCTACAAAGAAGTGAACTTTAATGTCATGAACGTGATTCGCGAAAATTTTAGAGATAAATATTTGATACAACTGTTTTCTACTACATTCATCTATATATATATAAGAGATTTCCACCTATATATTGACTCATCACGATATCTCTGGAACCATAAGGCGTAGCGACTTGAAATTTGGTAGGATTATTCCTTTCGCCGAGTAGAGGTCAGCTAAGAACGGATTTTACGAAATTCCACCCACAAGGGGGGTTGCGGGGGTGTTAACAATGGAAAATTCCCATTTTTAACCTATAGCTGCTATCGACTTCAAATTTGTCGAAGATATTGCAGTATTAACATAGCGGGGCAGCAGTTATTACTTTTGATGCGAAACAGAGTTCGCCGGGTTAGCTAGTATTAATATAAATACAGCATAATATCATTTTTTACAATGTTTGTCTAATCTTTTTGTCTGTTTAGTAACTTACGCTACTTTTATTAGGAAACAAATATTTAATGTACCTATTGCTTTCGAGGCGAAACAGCGGTTCAGACAGTATCGTAATATATACGTATTGAACCTTATAACATTTTAAGCCAAATTTGTGTATTATACATATAAGTATATTGTATATCTATACTAATAATATAAAGAGGAAAGATTTGTAATTTTGTATGTAACGAATAAATTAAAAAATTACTGGACCGATTTTAATAATTCTTTTTTCTTATGAAAGCTACATTATCACTGAGTAACATAGGCTATGTGTAATCATCGTCGTCATCGACATTTTGTTTGTACGCGAGTAACACCGTGAGGCGGGAAGCTACATACAATATAGCAGTACGAAGTTCGCGCGGTCTGCTAGTAATCTATATAAAGTATAATTAATTAATTGCATTATCATTTTTATCGCTCGGGCATCATTATACCACAGGAACATCATCATTAACTACCGCGAAAAAATTCAAGCTTTTCCTGAAGAGAATAATCGATTTTCATAAAAGTATATATGCAAAAAAAAGGTCGATTCATAAGAAATGCCACGCGTGCGGAGACGCGGGCCACTTTCCGTTCCTTTGTTCGTGTAATATAATTGCCTATTTTAAAGGGATTTTGAAAGGAATAATGGCAACAATTTCAAAAGGTTTTGCGTAGAGATAACATTGTTTTAAAACAAAGCTTTGAAATCTACTTTGCACATCTGTTTTGCCTAAATTCCTTAAAATATAAACATCTGTTTTGGCTTATGTTGGACCTAGCGTTTTTTTTTTTTTGCTAAAATAATACTCAGTTACCTACGTTTATTTTATTAATTATGTATTACGTGGTGATATTTTCTTACTTTGCTCTTATGTTTTATCTGAAGGAAGACTTTACTTCTTTGTGATATTTGTCAGTGAAGCCCTTAAGTAAGTACATATTACAAAAAATAAAATAACATTAATCTTTTAATACAGTAAAGTTGCAGGCAGCGCAGTGATTTCTCTACTCGATGGGATATTTTTCTAGTTCTAGATGGCGAAACCTTACTGAAAATTCATTGATATATGTATAAGCGAGGATTCGTAGGTACTTGTTACCTCGAAACTCGAAGTCATAGTGCTCATTCACTAGGCCATCAACTATTTGTCCTAGGCTTATTCTAAATTATTGCCAAGTGACCAATAACACCACGTAATTTCACGCCTTTTTCTATCCGAAGGTGTAGGCAGCGGAAGTTAAATGATTATTATTTTATAATAACAACATCCCGCGCTCTAATATTTTCTATACAATTTACTTTTAAATGTGTTTAGATAAAATTTAAGTACCTTATGAATTATGACATTACATACATACCTGTAGAACTACAGACGAACACTTCAATTCTATTCGGTCGTCAAAGTATATTGACATATAACAAATATTATCTGCACATGTGCAGTGCGTCCGTTTCCGTAATATAACTACAGGCCTACATTGAGAACCATCGCTGCTGTATCATTAGTCATAACACTGTAGCATCTTGGATAGTAAAATTAGTCTTATTTTAAGTAATTATATATATACTAATATTATAAAGAGAAAGATTTGTATTTTTGTATGTAACGAATAAACTCAAAAAGTACTGGACCGATTTTAATAATTCTTTTTTCTTTAGAAAGCTACATTATCACTGAGTAACATAGGCTATGTGTAATCATCGTCGTCATCGACATTTTGTTTGTACGGGAGTAAAACCGTGAGGCGGGAAGCTACATACAATATCGCGGTGTAAGAGTCAGATAAACGTATCTACAATTTCTCAATTTTACAGGAAAGCAAAAATACTGTGAAAATTCGACTCTTTAAACTTTACCAGCTTTTTAGTACAAATAAAATACTAATATGGAAAAAAAAGTTTTATTCTATGTATTGCCATACTCTTAGAGCTTTGAAAAAAATTGAAATTATTTATTTATATTTGCTTACATTGACGCAATATATATATTTTTAAAATTCGGTTGATATACGCTAGTGTGGCCCTTAATTATTTTCAAACTTATGTTGTTGTCAAACTTAAATACGTCAATTGTGAAGTTAAATTTTTATAATAATATGTCTGTAGTGATAAAATGTGTAATAAAATAGGTAATAAATTAATAATCTTTATTTACTCCTGAAATAGTACAATTTAAATAATAAAACCTGTAATCAGCATATCAGCGTTTAGAAAAATATTAATTATCTTCTACATCTGTTGTTGGAGTTCCAACTGAAAACCCTTTATAAAAATCATGGTATTGGTCTGCATAAGTCTTGTAAATCGTCATACTTTTCACTAGAAATGGGTAAGGGTTTGTCATATGCATTTTTCAACACAATTTGTTCCACAGGTAGTCTTTTGCCTCTTCTGATATTCTTAATCATTTTAAGATCATATTTAAAATATATATGTTTATTGTCTTCTTTACGATACTGCAGCCATCTTATTTTTAGCCAGTTGACAGCATTACTATCACAGTCCACCTTAGCATTTTTAACTAATATAGTTTTTAGGTATTTAACATGTACGAAGTCTTCTGTTCCCATTTCATGGACGTCATATGGATTTTTTCGGGAAGCTTTTCTTATATTGTATAGAATCCAGATGGGTGAAATAAAGGTATATAATTTTTCTCGTTTTAAAACACCTTTACTGGAGAGGTAAGGTTCACTTTTTGTCTTCTGTTTTTTCTCAAATTCTTCTTCCATTGCTTGGGCTCCGCTTGACCTTTGCGCTTGCGTTTTCGATTTTGAAGACCAGGTATGATTGACTCAACCCCAGAAATATCGGTAGTATTAGTTTCTATGTTTGTATCAAGAATATTACTAGAATAAGGAATGTTTTGGGTCATAATATCATTTATTTGAACATTATTTCTTGTTTCCGAAATTGAAAAATCACTCGATGACAAGATACATTCATCTGGTGCGGGCTCGCCATCATTGCTTGAATGTGATAAATACAAATCCTCGTTTAAATCAATAAGTGACACATTTTCCAATACCAGTAATTGTGTGGGTGACGGTCTAGATTTACCAAAAATAGAGAGAGATTAATTTTCTAAAGTTGTCGTTAAGTTACTAAAGGATGGTTGAGGACAAGGGCTTAAGCAATTGTTGATGTCTTCAAAGGCAGCATTGCAGATGGTCTCGATTGAATGAGTTGGTTCCTGAGACAAAACAAAACAAAACTGTTTAACTGTAAAGTAAATAATACCATTGCTTTAGGTATAGGTACTTAGTATTCACCCTAATGAGTAAAAAGGGTTTAGTTTTATAACATTAGTAAATTTAAATCGTAACACAATATTATTATTACTATTAGTACTATCCGAGCTCAAAATAAGAAAATGATGATTTGAAGAATTGTTAATTTAAAAAAAAAACACGGGTCGTGAAATAAAAGGCTTTTTATTTATTTTATTTATTTTATTTATACTATCCGAGCTCAAACTCTGTTACACTTACCTTACCTGGGAATTACCGTTTAATGCAAATTCATAACAGTCAAGACTAAAACATAGGTATTAAAGATAACTCACCTGTTCAAAAATCTGATAGAATTCGCCGTGAACCTGAGATGGTGCTCTTCGTTCCAACGATTCCAAAAATCTTCCAATTTCTACTGTTCTTCTTCTTTTTATTGAATCACTGTATTATTGTTACTTAAAATCACTATTACGAAGTAAAAGCAAAAAAAATAAGTATCTCCTTCTGAAGTAACTTCAAATCTCATGGGGCTCCCCGCACTGCGTGTTTCAACTCGTTGGGACCTTACATCAACTTTTAGGTGTCAAAGTAACGTAAGTTAATATTTTGTCAATGGACTATAATAGTAATTAAAAAAAATAGTACTACCACAAAAACTTAAATCGTAATACATCGCTTTGGCCATTGACTTGTATTATTTATCTAACAAAAATGTTTGTGCCAATAAAATGTAAATACACAAACGTTACACTTGCTCTTTAAACTAAGCATCAAAACAAAATTCTGTTACGACCAAAACAACGTATTAGCTTTTACGTTCTTATGGTTTGTATAATATTGCCAAACAAACTATATTCTAAGAATAAAAATATTGTTTTTAGAAATACGTTCCTATAGCTCTAAAGAGGTAGGGAGATAATTAGAACTGTTTCAACGGTATTCATAATACGTGTTTCTGGTTCCATTGAAAATGATTCTTAAGCTATTTCGTTTTTTTGGAATTTGATAAATACTGACTTTACCGTTACGTCGTTTTGGCAATTCATAAAGGACTATATTGTGAACCGTTTTATGAAAAAAAAACTTTTTTGATTTTTTGTAGATACGTTCATCTGGTTCTTATACCGCGATATAGCGGTACGAAGTTCGCGCGGTCTGCTAGTATTATATTATTATAAAGTTAGAATTTCTTTGCTGTCAATTAAAGTAGCTTAAAATTAAATGCAATGAACTAAATTTAGGCATCCTAGGAAATACGCTATATCACCTAGTAATAAAATAACCATACGTCTAGATAGTCCATTGATTGAGCCACTAGCTTCTGTTTTCAAGTAGTGGGATCGTATCCGAGCTCACATCAATTATTTCTCGGATTTATTTTCGGAAGTTATGTGTTACAAATATCGATGACTGACGACTATGTGCTCGGTGTATGACATTAAGTTCGACACCTATTTCCATTTGAGACGTAACATATCGATTCGGCGAGGCGAGGCTTAATAATGCCTGTGTACACCTTCCGGTAGAAAAGGCGTGAAGCTATGTTATGTTAAATACATAGCCTGTGCTATAGGTACTTACCAGAGGAGTAAGGTACGGAGGTGACAGGTGGTCTAGTATTATAGGCAGTTTAGATAGGCAATGATAGGTTATTCAGTCTTGTGGTATTTTACTCAGCTTAGATGGGGATGTTGGAGTGGATGGCCTGATACGAAAACCTCGCTGAACTGTATGAGATAAGCAGAATTAACTCAGTTTAGTGTTTTTTAACTTGCCTTCACACGTTTATTTATAAAACTTGCTCGCAGGTAGTTTTCTAAATAAACGTGAAATCTAAATATCAGTATGGAAGAAATTTTAGCGCCCATATAAAACATACAGGTCCGGCTACAAAGATTAATATCGTTTTCCAATAGATGGATTTAATCAAATAGACCGCGGTAGCTCTTGGTGTTTTAATTTATAAGTTCTGTCATCGAACCTTGGCACCTTTGTAGTGTCATTTATACGTCAGAACATATCCATATAAAATTAGTAATCATCATTACATCGTTTAATTAAAACAACGTCGCTTTTCGCTGTCTGTTCCCTTATATGCTTTAAAACAACGCCTCGAATTTTGATGTGTTTTTTTTTAATAGATAACAGAGTGGTTTGTATCAAATATAGCAGAGAAAAAGTGATAATTTTTGAGGTTTCAAGCTTAAATGGCAAACTCAATGGCAAACGATCAAAATATTGTAGTTATTCTGTGCTGGTGTATGTCTATCACTGATATATGTATAACACACAATGACCATTCTTACTTCTTTACCTTTTACGAGTATTAATGGCTTTACTTGGGAAGCGATTTTTAATATTACTGCATTAAGTCGTATCTAGTTAAGTAGTACCTTGAATACATTATGAATTTAATATAATATAGGTATTAAATGCACAATATGGCCCTTTATATTATAAATTTAGCGCAAATTGAACTTAATGAAATCAAAAATTTATTCGTAACACAAAGTTTGACGGGTCATTTAGTATTTAATAATGGCATCATATTCGGCTCCAATGATCTATAATAAATAAATTCTTGATATCTACTCTATAATTTTAGAACAGTAACAGTGGTAGAAACAAGCAGTTCGCTGCATGAATGCGGCTCAACCGGTGAAATACCACGACCTCTCAGAAGAAGAGGTATCCGGAGGCCCACCCCCCTTCCCCATCCTTGCCTATCCCCTATCCCTTAAAGGTCGGCAGCGCAACAGTAACACTATATGTGTTGCTGGTGTCCATGGGCGGCGTTAGCCTGCTCGTTTGCCCTTCTATCCCATAAAAATAATAATAATAAGGGTGCATAGGTAAAAAAAAACAAATAGTGTTATTAACCATTTATTATTACTTATTCTCATTTTTCATTATTATATTACATATATATAAATGCCACAAAATATACACATATAAAATTACACATGATTACATAAATAAAACATTGCCTAATATAATTATTAACACCAAATATTTATACATATTTTTTTTACTAAAATAGATTAATTTTCAAATAAATATTAATTAATTATCACATTGTTTTTCCTAAGTTTACAACTTGGCCCTGTCAAATTCAAATCAATTTATTAAATTGAAATGGAATGCAATAAGCGTCTTTTGTCTTTTATAATTAATCTCACTAATATTTTTATATTACATTATCGTCATTTTCTTCGTTCGCTTTCCATTCTCCTCTCATTCTCCACACAGAGAATGCGTAACTCAATTTGTCTTTGGCGAGATATCTCGCATGGCTATTTCCAGCATCATTATCATCACTTGCATTATCGCTGTTTGACAATACTTCATATAAAAATTCTATATATTGCGTCGCCAATTTGAGGGTCTCTATCTTGGACAATTTGTCGCTGGGTAGAGAAGGTATTATTTGCCTTAAAAGAGAAAATGCCTCGTTCAAACTCTGAGTTCTCTGACGTTCTCTAACATTAGCTATCACCCTCTGCGCATGTAACTCATCATCTGAACGTCTTTTCTTTCTGGATGACTTAATTTTTTTAGTTGTAGATTTTCCATCTTCTTCGTTCTCGTCTCCTATTTTTTCTTGCCTGTGTCCATATTCATCAGTTTGTTGGTTATCGTACAAGTTTTTAATTCTATCTTGCGAATTCGAGTCTTCAGAGTAGCTGCTTCCAGATGTGACCAGACTTCGTCTATGGTCGAGAAACTGTGGTTGGTAGGCAGGATACGGTGCATAACGGTATTCCCTGTTGTGGTTCTGGTACATGATGTTTGACGGCCAAGCACGCCGAGTTGATGTGAGTCGCTCCGAACCATTACTCAGGTCCACAAGATATGAAGGTGATGCTGGTATAAAACCTGGTAGTGTAGGAGCTCGTTCCACTGTAACTGGCACATAAGACTGCTGACGTTTATCTACTACAGCAGTTTCATATTCTTCTTCACGTTTAATAGGCATCCAAGGCACTATTCTGTCACCAGGAGGATTGTAGTTCATCTTGAGGTAAACATATGATAACACTAATCAGTCGTAACTGTGAGATAATTTGCGCGCAATTACCGCAAGTGTTGCTAGTACTGAGCAGAGTTAGTGACTGTAGTTGACTGTACACTGAGTCCTTTGCGGACCCTAAGCATCCGTAAGCCCGCCCCTACCCGTCCTGTCAATGACAAGATACAGAAAAAAAAATACCATTTCCATAATGGCGCGAATACATCTCGCCTCCCAGCGTGCCGCCTTCTGCGCGCAAACTGTGCGTGCGATAGAGATAACAATATGAGATCGTTTTCGTTCTCTTTCTGTTTATCTTGTCCATCATTTTTACTGCATTTCAAATACATAATAGGTACATACAATGGGTACCTACCTAGTACATTGGTTTTGAATCTTGTGGGGTCGTACATAGCCGATCGCATTGATGATCAGGATGACGCAGCTTGTAAAGTCTATATTACAGTGATTGATAACTTTAATAATAACTGTGACAATTAATTTACTATTACTTGAAACAAACGTTATTAGTCTGGACAACGAACAATAGTCTCGGAGGTCCAGTGGTCGAGCACACGGTTTCTGACTCCAGAGGTGCGGGTTCCAATCCTGGCACTCACCAATGACTTTTCGAAATTAATTAATTTTGAAAGTTATGTGTTATAAATATGGATGACTAAAAACTTTGTGCCCGGCATAGCAATATATTCGCCACCTATTCCATTTGGGACGTAAACATAAAAGCGAGTCGAGGCTTATCAGCCACTGCCTACATCTTCGGGTAGAAAAAAAAACGTGAAGTTATATTGTGTTAATTGAAACAATGACTAAAAAATCTAGTATGATTTGTGTTCCTATGTTTTCTTATGTCTCCGTCTTCCAGTGGTCGAACTCCGGGTTCGATTACGGGCACAGATCAATAATTTAACGGAATTCTTTTCGTAAGTTATATGGGATAAATATCGATGACTGCCAACTTTGTGCCCGGTGAATGGCAATAAGTTCGCCATCTATTCGGCGAGTTCAGGCTTTACAGCCGCTGCAACACAAAACATAACATAACTTCACGCCTTTTGTTAGCCGAAGGTGTAGGCAGCGGCTGTTAGGCCTCGTCCCGCCGTTATGTTTACGTCCCAAATGGAATAGGTGGCGAACCCATTGCCATACCGGGCACAAAGTTTTCAGTCATCGATATTTATCACACTTAACTTTCGAAAACAATTTCGAAATGTCATAGGTGTGAGCCAGTGCCAGGATTCGAACCCGGACCTCTGGATTAGAAGCCGTGTGCTCTCCCACTAGATAACCGAGACAGTTTTTAGTCATCGTTATTTATCAGACATAACTTTTGAAATTAATTAATTTTGAAAAGTCATTGGTGTGGGCCAGTGTGAAGATTAAAACCCGCTACGTCTTGATTCACCAGCGGGTTGGTCGACTGCCACTGGACCACCGAGACTATTTAGTTTAGTTGCTTCTTAAGGGTAGTAGTTTAGTTAGAATACCCAAAAAAATAATCTCAATCCATGCACAACTTCTGCGTAGTCTATGCAAAGACGGGTGAAGTAGAACTTATAATCTAAATATCCTATCCTAAATGGGTATTCCGTCCATGCACCTCGATACATGGCCCTTCATATTTTTTTTTTTCTGTTTCATCGTTGATACATAACTAAAAATATCTGTGACGCCATCGTCCCTGAATTGGTCTACCCAATGGCCAGAGACGTCACAGCACGGTAATGATTTAAATGCTTCATTATATTTACAAAACTTCACGTGTGTAATTACCATAGGTGCAGGCATGAGGCAAGTAATTTTATTTAGTTGGATATGTAATAATGTGGCGGATTTCGATGGCGGCTACATGGCCATGAACGATTTTATACATTTTATTCTATTTTATTTATTTATACTTTTGAGGTCTCGGTGGTCTAGTGGTCAGGCACCCCGCTTCTGAATCGAAAGGTGGCGGGTTCGAATCCTGGCTCACACTATGACTTTTTGAAATTATGGTGTGATAAGCATTCCATTTGGGACATAAATATAACGGCGAGACGAGGCTTAACAGCCGTTGCCTACACCTTCGGGTAGAAAAAGGCGTGAAGTGATGTTATGTGTACTGTATGCCTATATTTTAAAAAGCGAATCCCTGATTAGAACTCGTGACCTCTGCAATAATAAGTATATTTATTTACTGAGGACAATTTTGAAATTCTATTATGTATTAATTTTGAAAAAAAATACGCGAAAATTCTACAAAAAAAGTTTTAATTTTATTTACGCTCTATTTATTTTCTGCTATTAATAGGTTGTATATTAATTTAATTAGGATAATAAAGGCTTCAAAATGGCAGTGAGACAATATTTGAGTTTTTGAAATTCCATCGGCAACGTTGAAAGAACGCATAAAAATCTAAAAAATCACCAATTTATCAAAACGGCCGGGAAAATTCTCAGGGTACACGCACATTTTTTTTTACACAAAATGACCGTACAAACATCTGTGGCGCATCTTGAAAGGATTAGTACTATTTCCAATTATTGTTACTTAATTGCACCCCCTAAATACATATTTTAAACGTCTTTTTGTATTTAACCTTCTTGTAATTTTACTGTCTTTTGTTTGTTCCCTTTGCCTGCCGTCATTAAACTAAAATATGCTATTGTAAAATTGTTTTCAACAAATGCCATTGAAAAATTAAATAAGTCAACATCTGGCATCGACCCGTGGGATACCGATACCAGACATCACATTTCATTCATAAAACGTCTACAAATAGTTGCTATTACCGTTATCTTTTTAATAATTTCTAGAAAAAAAAATACAAACAAAATTCACAAGTTTTCTTTTCTATTTCTTTTTTTTTCAATTTTTATTTGGTACCATGGCTGTATGTAAGTAACGCCAGGAGTAACACACGCAAATTATTAATAAATAAATTAAAAACTATTGTTTTTGTATTATGAGAAGATTAAAAAATGGTTCGTTGTCAATAAAGCGAATCCATATGGAGTCCTGAAACCATAATCATACATGGATATGTGGAGTTCTCAGGACAACTCTGCAAAGGCTGCTGGATGGCACACTCTTTAGTCTCCGTTCTTGATCTCCTTTCAATTTCTACTTTAAACAGTCTATTGTTATCATCGGTACTTACTACGGATTAATTATCAGAACAAGATGCTTTGAGCTTTGAGTGATTGAAGAGATGAAATCACCACGTGTACCTACTATTCACTAAAACTCCAAATTATTATATTTTATACGTACAAATAGAAGTACATATATATAAAATTCGAGTGATATATCTGGTAAATTATTAAAAAATAGGTACTTAGTACCCAATACCTATAACTTTCAATAATAATTGTACAAACTAACCATTACTCTTGTTAAGTAAGTGGTAATTATAGAATGTCATATTCTACTTAGTGCGGTACAGATGTTCTAAACTCAACTGAAAGATTAACGCCTCGCCAAGTTTATTTTGTTAAGAGTTTTACGACTGTGCGGTTTATTTTTAAACTTTTTTTTGGTTTACCATACAGTATACGTAAGTGACACCTGCTTTAGATAACGCGGATGGGTACCAATCTAAATAAATAGGCATTCAATGTAGAACGCCTTGAGAATGCCGAAGGAAAAAAAAACGACTAGAGAAAATTTAAAAAAAGAACTTAGCCATGACCTTGAATTAAAAATTTTTTAGTTTTTTTTTTTAATGTGCATATAATGTATACAATTTATTCAGCCTTTTATTATATTTACCTATGATAAAATTGTATATGTCGAATGTTGCAGAACGAAATTACGAATTAGATTAGAAGTCGCCAAAATCAGATTTTCTAAAAGTTTTTATCTGTTGTCTATATCTTTTTAAGCGTGATGATGCGGTGGTACCTACTATTCTAGCCGTACCATATTAAAGCTTCTAGAAACTAGCAAAAATAAAACTAAACTAGGTACTAAAAATAACGATATTACAGAAGATATATCTATTAAAATTAATTTTCAAGTAGAGTAAGTACATACCCAAACAATTTCAGAGAATCGCCATCTTAATCTATCCGAACTGCCTTTCAGTAATATTTTTAATTCAAATATAATAATGATTAATGTTTCCTTCGAATAATAAAACTAAATAAACTCCTTTGCTCTACTTTATAGATTATAAATCATTAGATAAACTAATAATTATACAATATTGCACTCAGTAAAATGAAAAGTAAAATATTAATATTTATCGTAAATTTAAACGCATTAATTTTAGTTTACTTTCATTATAAAAAAAAAACAATAAAAGGCAGTAATAAAGAATAATTTCCCACGTAAAGTTGTTTCAGCTGCATGCCGCATGCCAAAAATAGTGGGTACTGGGTACCTACTGGCCAATGGCCATTGTTTCTTTGGTTAATAAATACGAAGATTAGGCTCTAAACGGCAATGTCGTAATAATAAATAATAAAGCGTCTTGGAAATGTTCAGCGCCATAAAACATCTGCAGAGGCCTCCGCAGCTGCGTTCAGAAGAAAATACGTCACAATTGGGCCAGATGTGTAGTCTAAGACAACTTCTACCTGCTAACTGATAACAACTCTATTATATTCTTTCGGTAAAGAATTCGGCAAATTTCTCTAAGATGTGACCTAAATGTGGTGAAAAAATGAGGTTTTTTTTATTGAAAATGAAAGGCATATTCGCGAACGTAATTGGTTAGCACTTAATTTATTATTATATATTTCCATAGGTCTTAGTTTAATTAAGCCTGTTATACAGACTAATTTTCCAATCTTAAATAAATAAATAATTGATTTTAAGAGAATTTATTAGAATAGCACATACAACTTTTGGAAAGCGTAGTAGTACAAACTTCGAAATCTACCTTTAAAGACCGAGTGAATAACCGCTGCCATCAGAACAAATCTTATAATAGACAGTGTTGGGATTGTTTATAGTCAGAGAAACGGGATATAAATTAAGAAAATGTTTAAGTTGTATTGCACTATAGATACGAGCGATAGGGTACACCTCCGCCGCGCGGGACATACAGATGCGTTCCATGTGTGGCGTTCTCCTCGGGCCGTCGACGCTGAACGGTGACGCCCTCGCTCACACCAAAACTCTGGCATAATCAGGACGTTTCCACATTTAAATGTAACGGTCGCGATTTTATTCTTAATTCAAATTTAAAAAAAAAACCTTTTGATATTTAAAAAGAAATATGTTTATTTCATGCATAGATTAATGTTCTGTTACGTACTTACTTTCAAATTTGTGGATTTGCGTGTCCGACTGTGTGAATCGCTAGTATTGTCTAGATTAAATTATTGTGATGTCGTTTATGATGGTTGCATACTTGGTCGTTCCAGACGGTTGCTCCAACGAGTTCAAAACGCATGTGCTCGTTTTTGCTTCAGAGTCCCGCCTCGATCCCATATCACGCCGTACTTGAACGATGCTGATCTGCTTAAAATGCACTATCGCAGACGCCTGCATCTTGCAACCCTGTTGTTTGGTGTAGTGCGGCACAAGACGCCTTCGTACCTTTTTGAAAAGATGGGATGGTTATAAAGTGTTCGCAGACTTAAGGCTAGTGTGCCGCCGCATCGGTCGGTGGCATTTCGAGGTAGTTTTAGGTTTGCGGCGTCTAAGTGCTGGAATGATATTCCCCCTCCCATCCTAGGAGTGACTAGCAGGTACACCTTTGGGCGAAAGCTTAAAGGTTATTTGTTGTCACTTCAGAAAACCTAATTCTTCGCCTTTCCAGCACTTTTTCACAAGACTATTTTTGATTTTTTTACTCACAGTTATTTCACTTATGGTTTTAGTCCGCGCAGTGTTGTATACTTGGCTAGTAGGTTATGTTATATTTATTTATATTTAATTATGTGTTGGTCATTTTGCTGAAGATACTTGATGTTATATGTACATAATTTACTTGATGTAGCTTATCATTTTTATATTATACAGTTACGTGTACAGTTTATCTATCTGTGTGGCGTTTCGGGTATTATCTACCAACGGTGCTGGCTGAAAATCAGCGCTGGGGTGTATAACATACATCTCAGCATTATGCTGAGCTGGTGTCCAATTTGCAACCACAATGACACACACTATTGTGAACTTTTGTATTGTCCCATTTTTTGTAAAACATTTGTGTGTCTTGTGTTGTGTAAATAAATTTATTTTCTTTCTTTCTTTCTTTCAAATTTGACATTTCTCATTTAGATTTAAAATTCGCTTTTCAAATTATTACAGCTCTACGAGGCTGTTCTCAAATGCATTTAATATTTTACTAATTCAATTTTTCAAATAATGAATAAAATAATATTGATATACTTTTAGCCTATTTATTTAGGACATAATACGTAATTTCCACTGCCCGCCCCTTTGGGTACGAATAATAAGGGTCTGAAAATACAAAAAAAGTTAGGTACCTAGTTGTTACGAAGATACAATCAAACATCTCGGTGCATATAATTCGATTGTTCGAAACGATGATTGGATACTAAACAATCATACGCATATTAATAAAATCGATGTATGTATCTTCAAGCATTTAATACTAGGAGTCGTAGACATTTGTGACGGAGCTGAAACAGGTGTAACTTGGAAGAGTAATCTTTTCAAATAATTAATTGAACAATTTCAGCATAGTCAAATTAATGTCCTATAAAATGTAAGACGTATTGCCACCCCACAGTCACCCCGGCTAGCCCCGGCTATTGCCCGGCATTCGCACGAATTGTTTTTATTTCAATTCATACTACATGTCAGTAACACAACCCCGCACATTCTTACCTACTGGGAACTGTGCCAAGTAATTAGAAATGAATGTAAATTTTTTTTTTCACGTTTTTGGTTTCACAATCAATTGCTAATTTAGAGATTTATTTCAATCTAGTTGTTGCCAGCAGTTCTGTCTATGTAAAGGCATTAGTCACAATAACAGTTCATGACGAATATCTTTATATATGTAGTAACAAAAGTTAAATTCAATTAAAAAATTAAGAAACACAAAAATCTATCTTAACATTACACAGCGCCAGTAATATCTCGCTGCATGAATGGGCCGGCTCGACCGGTGAAATACCGCGACCTCTCAGAAGACCGACGTAAAGTGGCTCCTGCCGCGTTTCGTTCGGTGAGAGAGGTACCCGGCCCACTCCCCTTCCCCATCCTTTCCTATCCCCTATCCCTTAAAGGTCAGCAACGCAACAGTAACACTATATGTGTTGCTGGTGTCCATGGGCGGCGTTGGTTGCTTACCATCAGGTGACACGCCTGATTGTTTGCCCTCCTATCCAATAAAAAAAAAATCAAGGAAAAATACTTCACATATATTATTTCATCTACATAATTAAATTATTATTTATATGTGAGTGTTTTACAGATTCACAATATTTATTAAAACTATTAAAAGATGGAGAAAATAATATAAACTTTTACATAACATAACTTCACGTTGTTTTCTACCTGAAGGTGTAGGCAGCGGCTGTTAAGCCTCGTCTTGAAGTCAGGTATGTTTCCGTCCTAGATGTAATAGGTGGCGAACCTATTGCCATACCGGGTACAAGCTTTTCAGTCATCGATATTAATCACACACAACTTCAACGTCATTGGTGTGAGCCAGGATTCGAACCCGCGACTTTGTAATTGTTGTTGTATATTAATGTATTATATGTAAATGTATAAAATGTTAAAATGAATATATCTGACTGACACATGAGCGAAAAGTGTGGCAACGCTAAATGAATGCCAATTCTGTTTAATGCGGAGCGATGCGCATGCCGTTTACATTTCCCGTATCGATACCTCGTGCGCATCATGTCAACATGTCATCCATAATGCACGCTATATTGCAGTTAGTGATGTGACGAATATTGCACATTCGCACGCAAACGCATTCGCGAACATTCGTAGGTGTTTCGTTATATTTGTTTTTATGGGATAGGAGGGCAAACGAGCAAGCGTGTCATCTGATGGCAAATAACCTGCGCCGCCCAACGACATCAGCAACACATATAGTGTTGCCGATCTTTATGGGAGAAGGATAGGAAAGGATGGGAAGGGGGGTGGGCCTCCGGGTACCTCTCTCACCGAACGAAACGGTCGTGGTATTTCACCGGTTGAGCCGGCCCATTCATGCAACGAACTCCTTGGCATGATATTAATCACTAACAAACTCCAATGTGAATGACTCGACCGATTATGATTAAATTTTTGGTGCATATGCAGGTCTGAGGATCGCGATGTTTAAAAAAATATTCACCTTCGCAGTCGCGTGAATGTGCAATAATATATCTAACATTAGTTACATCACTAATTAAAGTAACTGTACTAAAAGCTGCAACCAATTTTATGTCTATTTTATAACCGCAAGTTGAAGACAATTCTGTTGGTATTCGTTTGAAGATATACCTATAAATATCACATATTGACTTATAATATTGCAATAATACTGTCAGCCCGCCATATTATTGAATATAAATGAGTTATATTAAATTATATTGCAAACATACGCGTATTTCTTATTCGATACGAATTATACCACTTCAGTATTAATTATTGCTTTGGTCGCGAGGAAGATTTTTGAACTTCATAATAAGTAGTATAGAAATAAATAAGAAATAAATAGTATAACAATTCTGAATGAAGAAGTCCATGAGACCCAATCAATCTCGTAATTAAAAGTCAAAATAAGCTTTATTTTCATAGGTCTCCACAGACACTTAAAAATAGTCAACAAGTATCAATATCAAATGAACTACATAACACGAGCTCTTGAGGAAAGTGCGTCCGTGGAACAAGAAAACACGGACACAATCGCCATTCTTTTCCGAAGTTAAGTGTAATGAAATAAATATCGATTGATTGAATACATCGTGCCGTATATTAGAAAATATGTATATATCTAAAGTTATGAGTGAAAATATTAATGACATAACAATAGGTTCGCCACCTATTCCATTTGGGACGTAAACATAACGGCGAGCAGAGGCTTAACAGCCACCTTCGGGTAGAAAAAAGCGTGAAGTTATGTTATGTTTTTTAATAGGTCTTGCCACC
Organism: Euproctis similis; assembly: GCA_905147225.2. Classification (NCBI taxonomy): domain Eukaryota; kingdom Metazoa; phylum Arthropoda; class Insecta; order Lepidoptera; family Erebidae; genus Euproctis; species Euproctis similis. The sequence continues at coordinate 10,895,652 of LR990122.1, forward strand.
TATTCTATTTGGGACGTAAAAACTTCTTCGAGGCGAGAACCTAACAGCGGCTGTCTACACCTTACGATAGCAAAAGGCGTGCAGTTATAAAAAAAAATGAAGTATAAAGCGGCCGGTTTTAATTCTGTCAGCGTTATATATTTCGTAAAATTACTGCAAAAATAAGCGCGTCCACTTTGAAAGTAAATGGCGTTGATAAATTTATTAACGGTTTCCGTTCAAATTAAAGTATTGCCATGGTCTTGACGCTTTTAATATCTTAATATCGAATCGTCATTTTGTTATAATAAGCTTCAATTTCATCACAGAAATAAACTATACTACCTAATATTAAAGAAGAGTTTGTTAATTTGTACGGAATTTTACGCGTTAATCTAAAGACCGGCTAGAAAGGAATAAAAAAAATGAAAAATTACAGTTTTATTAAATACTAGCTGTGCCCGCGACTTCGTACGCGTGGAATTTGTGATCAGATAGCTATATTTTTACATAGACAGTTGAGAAGTAATTACCTCTAAAATGAAATTGTAACTGGTAGGATAAGTACAGATTGCGGTAGCAATGGTTGTTGCCCGCATTGTTTATTTTCATTTTAACAGGAATTTTTGTAGTATAGCTGTAGCCCGCGACGTCATCTGCCTGAACGCTATACAGCACCAAAAATACCTACGATTATACCTTTTAAAATAACATTTATTTACCCGTTACTTCTTTACATTTCATAAATACAGAAAGTACAGTAACAGAGGGAGACTGTCTTTTGTAAAATTGTTGAACTTCAAAAGTGCTGATTTTCAGTCTGCTTTGAATAAATGACTTTATGGTGATTCTGCTGAATTAAGTAATAAGTTGCGACTGAAGCAAATGTAGAAAATAATGAATAAGAAAATATAAATATAGAAAAGGATAAAAATATATACTTATAAAACTTCTCTATAAACAACATTGCTGGTTTGGCTCTCCGCAGCCAAAATGTAAAGAGAGTCAGGACTGGTGACGCGGGAGCAAGCGACGTACAGCTGCCCGTGTGAGAAGCAGCTCGTCCTGAGGTCGACACCCGCTGCTCTCAGTGTCTGCCCCTGCGACTTATTGATGGTCATCGCGAAGCAAACACTCACGGGGAACTGTACGCGCTTGAACTGGAACGGGAAGTTATGAGGTATGAGGGGAATGCGTGGTACAAATACTGCCTCGCCTACGCCACAACCCGTAAGAATTTCCGCCTCAATGCTGTGTCTGTGGAGCGAGATGACTTTAAGGCGGGTCCCGTTACACAACTTCGGAGGAGATAGGTTCCGAAGAAGCATAATCGGGACACCGACTTTCAGCTTGATAGTATGCGCTGGAAGTCCACTTGCTGACAGAGAGTTCAGAAATTCCACGGGATAATGTGTGGCATCATCTTGCTCGATGACAGTGTTTATAGAGGTGTAAACCACTTCATTCCCCTCAATTTTCGAGAGAATGCATTCGTTGATTGCTTCAGCCTGACCATTTTTAGGCGTCAAAATTGCCCGCTCACATACCCAAGAATTCTGCTGGTGCGGTATATGACTGATGTCCCCGTACACACAGCGAATGAGTTCTTCTAAGCTGGATACGACTCTACCGAGAGACTCTGGAAGCACCACCTGCCCACCTCTCTCCTCTGGTAGAGTGCCTTCGCCAAGACTTAGAAGAACATCGGAGAATTCTTGAGCACGTGCATTGCCGCCGAGCCGAGCTCTCATATTAATGGTCAAGCGCAGCGTACGAACTCGTGACCACAGCGAAGATCGTTTCAACGAAGCATTCACCTCGTCAGCCCTCGATCCCCGCGTCACCACGGGAAGCGTTTGTCGGAAATCGCCACTGAATAGAACTGTGACACCACCCATCAAGTGTTCGTTCCTGCGGATGTCCTGCAGGGTTCTGTCCACGGCCTCAACTGCTTTTCTATTGGCCATCGTACACTCATCCCATACGATCAGAGAGCAATCCTTCAGCACGTGTCCCTTATCACTATTGCGTGACACACCACAAACAGGCGTTTCGGTGCTCTCTAAATCGATGGGAATTTTAAACATGGCATGTGCTGTCTTGCCACCCGGAAGCAGTGTGGCAGCGATTCCCGACGACGCTACAGCAATGGCAATTTTGCCTTGCCTCCTGACCTCTGCAAGTATGCCAGTGGTAACAAATGTTTTTCCTGTTCCACCAGGAGCATCCAAGAAAAACATTTTACCCTGGTTTTGCCCAACGCTTTTAAGAACAGTGTCATAAATTTGTTTTTGCTCTGAAGAGAACAAAGCGACATGGTGATTTCGTATGGTGGTCATTTCGCTCGGATCGTAAATTGTCTCAGCGTTATACTCTCGATTTCCACGGTCTTGATGCGGTGATGATTGGGGAGCTGGTAACCCATATTCGACCAATGGATTGCCGCCGATGGAAATGACCACGTCTTGAAGTGAACTAAGACAGGTGTTCAGCACGCGTTCATCAGTTACTTCGACTTCGTCTCCAGTAGCACGCCTCAAAGCTCGTAGAAAATCTTCAGATAGATGATGTCGATATTTTTCCCACAAAGCTACCGGGTTCGTGACTCCACAAAACACCAAGATGACGGCAAACAGATGACGCATACGGCTGGGGCTGTTACTGACGCTCGCCTCCGCGAGGGTGTCATCCCAGTTTTGGTCACCGTCGAGAAGGTGACGTGCTACACAGGCTGCGCGGTAAGTGGGATACTCCACGCCATCAAATGTTCTCAGAAAGGCAAAAGACGTTGGGCCTCGGATCGTGTGAAGTAATAACCGCAGAAAATAGCATTCGCCATTATTCGGGTGCACGGTATAAACTCTACCCAATACGGTGTCCTTGAAAATTCCCGGAAAACCTTCGACAGCACCTCCTCTTCGACGTCGGTTAAATATTCCCCTTTGCTTGTCGTACGTGTAATATGAAGGCACCTCGTCATACGTAAGGAACCTCGCAAACTGGTCGATTTCGCAGAGCCTGAAAAATGCCAAGAGAGTTGTTTGGCGCGGATTTTATCTAATCTACGGATAACTTATAGCAACGCAGGTAACCCCAGTTTCTATGAGTTGTCGCGGCGACATCCGTACTCATAACATCACTTTTGGTGAACGAAATTATAGCGCGATCTAATTCGACGCCAACGCCATCTAGTTAGCGAATAGGAAACATTTTTTTTTAATGGTGTAAAATTATAAAATTACGAAGCAATCATTACACCAATAAATACCGAACAAAAATATTAACAGTTTTTAGCATATACAAATACATTTTTTTAATTGTCTTGCTCATCTCTGAAAAGAATTAACGATACAATTTTAAAGAAGAAAATGCACAACTCCATCTATGACTCTTAAAAACATCTATTGACCGCAAGCGCATGATGAAATTTCAATTATTTATATTCAAAAAGTGTTTAAACATGTAATTCGACTTGATGTTTTTAAAATCTCAAAGATTTATTTATATCTAAAACCAAAAAGTGCTTACACGTGTAATTCAACTTAATGTTTTCTGTTTTGTAAATCTCATAGATGGCACTGTTTTAAAATTGTCTGTTATGTTTAACAGCATAAGTTAATTAAAATGTGAAGCTAACTTATATTATATTATTATTATTATTATATGTATAGATTAAAGCATGGTTATTAACATAATAACACCATAACAACATACAAATATGCGTCGTTAGATTACACGTTGCTACAGAATACATTGAAGAAATAAAGGTTCACTGCTCGTTCCTCGTAGGTGATAGCGTGATAATATGTAGCCTATATGTTGACCCGACTTCTTAATAATTTTCGTGCCAAATTTGAAGTAAATCCATGCAGTACTTTTTGAGTTTATCCCGGACATACATACAGACAAACAGACAAACAGACAAACAGACAAACAGACAAAAATTCTAAAAAGTATATTTTTGGCTTCGGTATCGATTGCAGATCACACACCAAGTATTCTTTTTAAAAAATATTCAATGTACAGTTTTGACTTTTCTACAATTTTATTATATGTATAGATCAGTTAGCTTTTTAGTGTAAAAATAATTTAATAATCATTACATAGTATAAAACAAAGTCACTTTCCGCTGTCTGTCCCCTTATATGCCTATATCTTTGAAACTACGCAACGGATTTTGATACGGTTTTTTAACAGTTAGAGGGTGTCAACGGGGTGGTTTTGATCTATAATTCATATATTATGTAATGAAAAAATGATAATTTTCGAGATTGTACTTTAATTGCAAACGCTGGCTGAACCCAAGTGATAGATCAAAACAATGTTCTACGTAGATTCTACATTATTCCTAGTTTCCTAGATTTCCTAGATTCCTAGACCTTCAGAAGGTCTACAAAAAAGTCCGCGAGGGCTTATATTATTATTATGTCTATGTTTTAGGGATAACCGACAATGACCATTTTTATTTTTTTACTTCTTACGAGAAATAATGACTTATTTACGAAGCCATTTTAAACATTACAGCATTAATTTTCATCCAATTAAGTATCTTAAATAGATTGTGCATGTAATATAGTGATTACAGCATGCAATTGAAACGAATATTTTCGAAGATATTGCAGTATTAACATAGCGGGACTGCAGTTAAAGCCAATAAGTAGCACAAGTTGAACCTCATGATACCCAAAATTTACTCATTTATTATTTTTGATGCGGAACAAAGTTCGCCGGGTCAGCTAGTATAATATAAAATGATAATATAATATAGTTTGATCACAATCCAAGCAGCTTACAGTTATAATTTAAAGAAAAACCTTGATAAATTCATTATGGAACTTGAACAAAAATATTTAAACTAACACAGTGTATTTAATAAAATACTTACTAATTTAGTAACTTAATAATTTTATTGATTTTTTTTTACTGAACCTTCGATGTGCTAGCCCGGCATGCACCTGACCGATTCTTTTTTCTCTTTAGACTCTTGAATCGTAATTCAATATCTAGGTCGTTACATTTTAACAATATTTATAAATAAAACAGTCGCATGGTGAATATTTTGTCGCATTGATAGCAGAAACGACAGCGGAATCGAGGTCGGTGGGTTCCTACCCCACCCGAGTACAAATAATTATGACAAGCAGGAATGTTTGTATTGCGTCTGGATGGTTTATGGATGATGACGGATATACGCAAAAACGGCAAACGGGTGGATAAGCGGGTGGTCTGGTGGTAAGTGAGTGCCTTGCGTTACCCATGGGCACCTGCACCACAGTTTGGTGCTTCAGTTGTGTTGCTGGCCTTTAAGGTGTGATAGAAAAGGAATCGAAAGTGGGATTGGTATACTGAGGGAGAGGGGTTGAGCCTCCGGATTCGCATGAGCGACTTACGTCGATATTCTGAAAGGTCGTGGCATTTCATTGGTCCCATTGTAATATCACTTCGGCAGTAGTGGGAAATTCCCAGTGGGTAAGTAAGCTTTTGATATGTATTTAAAACCAGTCTGGAAATTATGCTCTCCGATGTATGATTTGTACATTTGATAGTTAAGTCTTCAATACAGTAGTTCGTTGTTGTACCAAGGGATCACATTACAAATTCCGATCTGTATGTATTTGTTCTTATGTCCATTTCTTTAGTAATAAGTATTAATAAAAAAAATAATAAAATAAAAAAAAAAAAAATAAAAAAATGTAATTAAAAAAAACTTGGGTTTTTTTTCGTATTGAACAAGAAATATACATACAACGAGTCCGAACTTAATGTTGAACAAATGGTCTCCATTTTACGACAGAATTTTCGCCGATAGATTGCCCTATTTTGCAAAACAAATACTCGTTTAAATCCTTGTTGACCTTGTTCTTTCTCTCTAATTGTTCTTTCTTTGTTTCTTAAGAGAAACCTAGGATAACAATTTAAGGAAATGAATAAATAAATTCAACTCTCGCCAGTCAACGCGTGTATTCGTGATATTATATTAAAACTTTACCTTTGAATAAAATTTGTAATATGCTTCCAATAACATCCGAAGTCATTATGAGAGAGTACGTCATATCCCTTGTCCGCCATGGCGTTACTTCCACTATCATATTGCACTAATAGCGCCTCATATCCAGCTTCAATAGCGCCATCTATCAATTCCTACCGCAACTAATTCTTCTCTGGATAATATTGAAGAAAATTATTAAATTACTAATAGTTTATAAACCTTCATCTTCGGCTGAAGGTTGTGGAGATTGCCGATTAATCGGCTTCGGCTTCGGCCAAAAATGGACCTTCGGTCGGACACTGATGTTTAGTGATGTAACGAATTCGCATTTGCGTATATTCGCATGTTTTTGGACGGTCGCATTCGCATTCGCAAGAAATATTGCGAATGTTTTGCAAATGTTTTTAATAACAAATTTATAGAAACTGTATCTAGCAAGATGATACGAAAAATAAATTTTATATTTTGTTTAATATTTATCTAACTACGTTTAATTTGTAATATTTTAGAAATACATACTTAGATAAATAAATAATTGCACTTCGACTCCCTTGCGGGGTAGGCAGAGAGAACAGAACGCAAGGGACGATTCATACACGCCTCACTCGCTTCGTTGACTTTTCATACACGCGCATCGCAAGCAAAGAGGATATAAATAATCGTAAGGGTCGCAAGGGATGTGGCGTGAAGTCATGTATGTATGAAGCTTTTTTACAATTCTTCGCGCGATATTAGTCAGTAAATAACTGCCGCAATATGGCTTGACCGATTTTAATGAAAATTTGTGTGTATTGTAGGTCTGAGTACAATAAACTTCCCAGTGATATTAAAGCAAGCAAGAACATTAACATATTCAAAAAACAAAGTCTTTAATTTATTAAATGACAAAGTATATTACCGTATAAATGATTATTTCGAAAACCAATATAAATGACAAGTGACAATGAATGACTTTGACATTATTATAGTGCATTTTTTAATAAATATTATATTTTATTTGACACACATATCATGTGCGTTATTTGATGTATTAATTTTAATGTACAGATTTATATATTTTGCATGCCAGGTGGTGGAATCCGGTTAAGATCTTATATTGTATACTGAGACCTGTTTGTACCCATATTCGCAAAATAAATGATTTGATTGATTGAGAATAGTTCGAGCGAGAATGTCCAAAATCCAACATTCGTAACATCACCAATTCGTGTACATACTGCGTATGGTAAATATCTGCACTGGAGTAGGAATCGAATCCCAGATCAATGAACGATATAGTTCGAAAATGTATTTATTTAATTCTTTTATGTTTAAAATATGGCTACGACATAGCACCTAGTCTATACTTATATTATAAAGCGGAAGAGTTTGTTTGTTTGTTTGTTTGAACGCGCTAATCTCAGAAACCACCGGTCCGATTTCAAAAATTCTTTCACTGGTGTATAGTCCATTTATTGAGGAAGGCTTTAGGCTATATTATATTTTCAAATAAATTAGGGATCCATACTATAAGTCCAATAATGTAACCCAAGGTGTAAGAAAAAGACCCGAAAAAAATCTTACATCGCGAACGCTGCAAAAACTATTGATTATAGAACAAAACAATATACTACACTTTCACAGAACATATAATTACCGACTAAAAAGTCCGCGACGCTATATGTCTAACTATTGTAGTTATCGCACAATAAGTGCTTTTTTAATTTTTAAAAATAATTAAAATGAGGTCGTTTTAAAAGTTCTTTATTTTGTACCTTGGTATTAACTCTCCTTAAAATAAATTACTTCAATATAAAGATAGATTCAATACCTTTCTAGAACTTTTTGAATGATTCAATTCGGACATTTAATTCAAAAGATATCGCAAAATACATAATGTAAGTATTCATTTCTTAAGCAAATATTCCGCGCACATATATCGGGAGTCCCGCCCGACTCGGTCATGAGCGCCGCTCATAGCTGGCAGGTAATTTTTTTTTTAACTTTCTTAGCCATTTTTTTGTTTCTTTTGTCCTAATGACTTTGTAGTATTTAATGGTTATATATATTGTTATTTTGTAATAAATAATAGGTGATGTGAATATGTAACATTTGTGACCCCGTGTCTATTTAGACACATATTTTAGAATTTGATCTATATAAGAGTATAATAAACGGGAAATAACGCGACACGTTTAGGTAAACAAATAATTACTTTTATTATTAGCTTGACGTTTCGTCCTGGTTGAACTAGCTGTAGTCGCAAGCAGACAGATAATTTGTTTACCTAAATGTTTCGCGTTATTTTCCGTTCATTACATTTATGTGATATGCAACGCGAATATTAAAATAAAAAAATATTTTCATACATAAGTAACCAAAGTCATGGGTCAAAGCTAGAGTTAGTTTACAGTTAGTTCTTCACGCAGATATTATGATATTATCTATAATTCTTTACCACATAGAGTTGCCCATCTATATTTACTTTTTTAATATAGTGATCTCTTTTAAAATGTAGTGAATTTATTTTGATAAGAGTAATCCTAAGGTGCCAAATCGACATCATTTAAATTATAAAAAAATCACTCACTGTGAGTAAGACATAGTGGTAAGAACATGTGGTGTGTGGTTTTTTTGTAAATCGACGACAATGACCAATTAGAAAAAAAGTTTCAAGTAGTAGATACTAAAAAAAAAAACTAAAGATTGACAAAAACCTTCTGACAAAGTCCCTGGTATTGCTATTGATTGAAATTGATAATTTTTTTTTTTGGGATAGGGGGGCAAAGCGTGTCACCTGATGGTAAGCAACCTGCGCCGCCCATGGACACCGGGAACACTTTTAGTGTTACCGTTGCGTTGCCGACTTTTAAGGGAGAAGGATGGGGAAGGGAGGTGGACCTCCGGGTACCTCTCTCACCGAATGAAACGCAGCATGAGCCACTTTACGTCGATCTTCTGAGAGGTGGTGGTATTTCACCGGTTGAGCCGGCCCATTCATGCAGCTAACTGCTTATTATTTTCCTCCTATCTAGGTTGTTAGTCGCTAATATCAACAGCTAAGCAAGTAAGATGTGTAATAATCGTGCCTTATGGCGCTTTGTACTCTCAACCTACCTCGCAAGGGATCTGGCGTGAAGTTATGTATGTTTAACTTAAATTGAAAAAAAAAAATAGTGTTAGTTCATTTATGAGGAAAGCTTTGGGGTATTAATATGATCGCGGCAATAATCTTTTTAGTGAAAAATTTATTAAATATGGCGGTACGAAGTTCGCGCGGCCTGCTAGTTTACATTAATATTCTGACGCTTTGTTTATCTTTAGGCGCTTTTACGATCGATCAGTAGTTAAAATAAACGTTCCTCCGGAATTTCAATTGAGTGACAGTACCTATTTACTCTGAGGTATATCTGTGTTATGTAGATAGATGCTCTTATGCGCAGAGTTGGCTTTTAAAACACATAGTTAAAAAGTCTGCTGCTATTTTTTTTTTTATAGGATAGGAGGGCAAACGAACAGGCGTGTCACCTGATGGTAAGCAACCAACGCCGCCCATGGACACCAGCAACACATATGGTGTTACTGTTGCGTTGCCGACCTTTAAGGGATAGAGGATAGGAAAGGACGGGGAAGGGGGATGGGCCTCCGGGTACCTCTCTCACCGAACAAAACGCGGCATGAGCCACTTTACGTCGGTCTTCTGAGAGGTCGTGGTATTTCACCGGTCGAGCCGGCCCATTCATGCAGCGAACTGCTTGGCTCTACCACTGTTACTGTACTTTACAGGTAGGTACTTTTTTTATAAAAAAGAGGTCAAATTATTGCTTATGTCAAATTTAACTTATAATCCACATTGGTAGAGCCAAGCAGTCCGCTGCATGAATGGGCCGGCTCGATCGGTGAAATACCACGACCTCTCAGAAGATCGACGTAAAGTGGCTCATGCCGCGTTTCGATCGGTGAGAGAGGTACCCGGAGGCCCACCCCTTTCCCCATCCTTTCCTTTCCCCTATCCTTTAAAGGTCGGTAACGCAACAGTAATACTATAAGTGTTGCTGGTGTCCATGGGCGGCGTTGGTTGCTTATCATCAGGTGACACGCCTGCTCGTTTGCCCTCCTATCCCATAAAAAAAAATTAAGCTCATGTCAAGAACGTGTACGTCATCATCCCTGCCGCCCCACTGGGACACAATCTTATCCAAAACAAGTTCAACCGCGGGTGCTGCTTGGGCGTGCCCCGGAAGTTTCGGGCACCGCCAAGTCCCCGTCGGTGCGCCTGCATTTTTTTAAGGGGATAGGACCACAAACGAGCAAGAAGGTCACCTGATGGTGAGTAACTACTCACCGCCAGTGAACACCGTGGTAATTTAAGAGAGTAGGAGGGGAAAGGGAAAGGCCCGATCGGCCTCCGGATACCTCTCTCACCTCTCTTTCTGCCTACCTTGCTTCTCTGGGTTAATGGTAGCGGGAAAAAGCTCATCCTTTCTTCCACCTAGCATAACATAACGTCATGCCTTTTTCTACCCGAAGGTGTAGGTTAGGCCTCCAGTCGTCCATATGTTTAGGTTCAAAATAGAATATGTGGCAAAGCTATTGTTCTACACCGGGCACAAAAGTTTTCAGTCATATTTATCACACATAACTTCCGAAAAGAATTTAGAAAAATCATTGGTCACAACGTCTTCATTTTAGTAGCGGGATGCTCGACCACTCGACTGGACTGAACTATAATATTGTAAATATACTAACTGACCCAGTAAACTTTGTCTTGCAGTAAAAAACAAAGATCAAAAAAAATAATAATTAGGGCGACGAAAAATAGATATTGCCCGATTCTACCCGATACGCACAAAAAAAATTCGTGAGAATCGGTCAAGCCGTTTGAGAGTACCAATGATAATTAGTCTTACATAAACCTATGGGAAATTTATATTTATTATTTAGACATTTTGTTATGACTGTTATGAGAGACTCGGTGACATTTTTTTTATCAGAGACTTGAAAAAAAAGTGGGATATTCGACCGCCATTTCCTGTTACTTGATTGATACTACAGTACTAGAGATTTTACAGTCTCGGTGGTCCAATGGTTGAGCACCCTGCTTTTGAATTAAGAAGTTGCGGCTATGAATCCTGGCTCACACTAATAACTTTTCGAATTTAGTTTTGGAAGTTATGTGTGACAAATATCGATGACTGAAAACTTTGTGCCCGGTATGGCAATAGGTTCGCCGCTTATTCTATTTCGGACGTAAAAATAACGGCGAAACGAGGTTTGACAGCTGCTGCCTACACCTTAGGGTAGATAAGGCGTCCCCCCCCCCTTCATCATCCTGGCCGAGATGTATGCAGCTGCGTACGATCTCGGCCGGGGAGGGGGGGACCCGGACGCGCGGGGATACGAAGTGCGGGGGCGGGAGGCCTTCCGGCGAGTCCAGGGGGACTGGCGCGACACGCTGGTCCTCCAGAGCTGTGCGCGTCAGCGCGCCGTCGGTGCCGTCCTGCCCCACCTCGAGGCCTGGGTGCTCCGTTAATGGGGCATTGTCACCTACAGCTTGACTCAGATGCTCACCGGGCACGGGTGCTTCGGTGAGTATCTGAGTCGAATAAAGCGTGAACAGACGGCGAGATGCCACCATTGCGCATCCGACCTGGACTCGGCCCAGCACACGCTGGAGGTCTGCCCGGCCTGGGCGGCCGAGCGCCGAGTTCTGGTCGACGGGATCGGGCGAGACTTGTCCCCGCCGGCGTTGGTCGCGGCAATGCTGGCGGGCGAGGAGGAGTGGGGGCTGTGGTCTCCTTCTGAGAAGCTGTGATGCTCCAGAAGGAGGCCGCCGAGCGGGGTCGGGAGAGAGCCGACCCAGCTCGAAGGCGGCGGCGGCGAGCTCAGTGATCGCCGCTGCCGACGGGCCGCGAGGGCGCACACCCTCCGGGTGCGCCCGGGTTGCGGCCCGGGAAGGATGACCCCCCGGTGCGGCCGGGGAGGGTCGTCAGGGGCGCCGCCGGCCGCGCGCCTCCTTACAGCGCGCGGACGGAGCCGCCCCGCCCGGGGGAGTCTTGCCGAAGCTCCCCGAGGATGTGCACCTTCTCGTGACAGAGGGGGGCGACGGCGGGGTGGACCAGAGGGCTGACGCACTCTCCTGGGCCACCCAACGCCGAAAGAAGGCCGCCGCGAGGTTTTAGTGGGTAACCCTAGGATCGGATTGCAGTTCACTGTTTTGGGAGTCCCACACTACCCCTGCCGTTCCCAGGCGGGGGGTGTGCATAAAGCATTTCCTCGCGTAAAAAAAAAGATAAGGCGTGAAGTTATGATACGTTTTGTTATAGAGAAAGTAGCAAAGTCGTTGATGAAGTGAACCTAAATACTTACCAACTCTGTGTTATATTAGCACGACTTCTTTATATTTATGATTCTAACTGAAAGACTATGCATCCAAGGTTAGGAAATAAAAAAAGTCAGAACCGTTACCCATTGGCGATTACTCTGTAATTAGGATTAGGTTATATTTTGGTTTTGTTTGAATTTGTTAAATGATATTTCGCATAGTGTTGAGTAGGACACGACTTGAAAAAGAGTTTGTAAGAGTAGCCTCTTTTTTGTCCTGAGCCAGTACAATGTCCCACTTCAAATGAGGCGAGGCGTACTGAATCATTTGAAGTTATTGTAGTACGAAATACGCGCGCCTCCTGGCGCCTCAAATGTGGTGTTGAGTAGGACACGACTTAAAAAAGAGTTTGTAAGATAGCCTGTTTTTGTCCTAAGACAGTACAATGTCCCACTTTAAATGAGGTGAGACGTACTGAACCATTTGAAGTTATTGTAGTACGAAATACGCGCGCCTCCTGGTGCCTCAAATGTAGTGTTGAGTAGGACACGACTTAAAAAAGAGTTTGTAAGATAGCCTGTTTTTGTCCTAAGACAGTACAATGTCGCGTATGAAATACGCGCGCCTCTTGGTGCCTCAAATGTCAGACGCGACGTGCTTTTGTCATGTTATTTGTTTGTTTAATACAAATATTTTGTAATTATAAATCTTACAAGTATAAAAAATAATTTTATGTGTTTGTAGTCTTTTAGGTATTCAAACTAAATGATTATGAATATAAAATTTCTCATCTAATATACCTGTTAAAAATAAACGCGAAAGTTTGTGAGGATGGATGTGGGATGAATGTTTGTTACTTTTTCGCTCAAAAACTACTGAATGGATTGTAATCAAACTTTACAAGAATATAACTTATAATTACATCAGAATAACAAATAGGCTATAATTTATAGATGTGGTGTTAATTATCCAAAACATAACGATAAGCATCCAGCAATATAAAAAATCTTTGAATTTGCATGACTAGAGAGCGCTGTGCGATATGGTTTATCAGAAAAAAAAACTAATTAAATGGCACTGACTCTTTAAACAACGTAAGATTATTAATTAAATTTTAATTATGCCACTTCTGGCTGGCACCTCGCTTCGCATGGACGACAATATATTTCTCCCTCTCTCGAAATGTCAGACGCGACGATTGTGACTTGACGTGCTTGCCGTTTGTCTGCCTCGGACGACCGCGACAAAAAAATTGAAGTAGTACAATTTTTAATTTCGAGGCACTCTTACATTTTGACGTCATGTCCGGGACAAATGAAGCGCCTCTTGTATGTCCTACTCAACACTAATTTCGCATTTATTGGATAAAAATAAATATATGAAAGGTGTAATAATTTGAAATGGAAGCTGGAGAGTCATTTTTATCCTGTGCAGCAACTCTAGAATGGATGACACCAGAGGGCTCGATAATAAGAAAAGTTATTTACAAAACTGCTTCCCTTCGATTAGTACGTAACGAATTTCGTGATATTTATATGGAAATTTCAAATGATAAAAGTGCTGCTATCAAGTTATCGCTAAAAGGTATCAATGTTTTCAAAAAATTTATGGCGGAAGGTAAAGCAAGTGTGAAATTTCAAGATGCTGGTTGCACTCTGTTCATATCAAACGCGCCACCAACAAACCTTGTGTTATTCCTAAGAACAATGTTCGTCAAAATGACTGGTGATAAAGATCAGTCATCCAATACTACTCCATCTAAACAGACTATGAGAGCTAAGTTATTGAGTGGAAAAGCTCAAGCTTATGAAGAAATAAGTCCAGTAACTGTGGCTGACGTGCACAAAGCTAAAAATAAAATTTCCAACGCCACAATTACAACACCGTCCCCACCATCTAAGAAACGTAAAATGACTGAAGCTACCAGAGGTCCAGCTCCTAAGAAATTATACTCTCCAAGTCCTTTAACTGCTACCAGTTCATTGAATCCCGAACAGCAGAGGGTGTTGGAGGCTTGTCTTAGTGGAAAAAACATATTTTTCACTGGGTCAGCTGGAACTGGGAAGAGTTTCTTATTGAAGAGAATCGTGGCTGCTCTACCACCAGATGTTACTATGGCAACAGCGTCTACTGGAGTAGCTGCTTGCCATGTTGGTCAGTATATGTGACATAAATTGTGTTTGTCTAGGATTTTTTCATATTGATCTGATAACTGAATACCTGCCGGAGTGATAAATCCCAATTCCCCTCATAGCCAATGCATGGTGGGCTGAGAAGTGACTTACCAACGCGTGACCCACTTGCCCTCATATCTGATAAAAAAAGATACTTATTTCAATAATTATGGAAGTTATGTGTAATAAATATTATTGATTTTGTGCCTGGTTTATGGCAATAGGTGGCCATCTATTCCAATTTAAACACTACACATGTGTAATAACTTTTAATCAATTTCTAATATCTCAGGTGGTACAACCCTTCATGCGTTTGCTGGTATTGGCGATGGCAGTGGATCATTACAGAATCTTTGTGAAAAAGCCACAAAGTTGCCATTAGTAGCACAAAAATGGAGGAAATGTAAACATCTCATCATTGATGAAATATCCATGGTTGATGGAGCCTTTTTTGAGGTATTTGTAGGCATAGTTATGATTTATTTTATTACATTATTTTTTATTCAGCTATAATACTTAAATAAATAAATAATTTGTTTTAGAAATTGGAAGCCATAGCAAGATATGTCAGAAAAAATGACAAACCATTTGGAGGAATCCAGCTTATATTGTGTGGTGATTTTCTACAATTGCCACCGATTGTTGAAAAGGACAAATCAGGAAAAAAGTTCTGTTTTCAATCACGCTGCTGGGACAAATGTGTTGAACTATGTTTTGAACTTAAACAAGTACATAGACAAAAAGATACAGAGTTTATTACAATTCTCAATAGCATTAGAATAGGGAGAGTCACAAAAGAAATTAGCGACCGTCTTATCGGTACTGCAAGACAGCAGATTGAAAGTGATGGCATTCTGGCTACAAGATTATGTTCTCATACCAATGATTCCAAAATGATAAATGATTCAAAACTCAATGATTTAGAAGGTCAAGAAAAAGTGTTCACCTCTCTGGATAGTGATAATGCTACTAAACTACTTGATATGCAGACAATAGCTCCATCGAAGTTAGTTCTCAAAGTTGGTGCTCAAGTTATGTTGCTCAAAAACATCAATGTAAATGCAGGTCTTGTCAATGGTGCAAGGGGAGTAGTCGTAAGATTTGAAGAAGGTTTCCCTGTTGTAAGATTTAAGAGTAAAAAGGAGTATACAGCTAGAACTGAACGATGGTATGTTAAGAATTCTAACGGATCTCTGCTATGCCGCAAACAGATACCGTTAAATTTAGCTTGGGCATTTTCGATACATAAATCTCAAGGTTTGACACTGGACTGTGTTGAAATGTCTTTAGCTAAGATATTTGAAGCTGGTCAGGCATATGTGGCATTGAGTAGGGCACAAAGCTTAGATACTCTCAGGGTTTTAGATTTCGATTCTCGGCATGTGTGGGCAGATCCTAGTGTTTTAGAGTTCTATCAGAAGTTTAGGAGACGTTTACAGATGATGGAGATAGTACCTCTTGGGAGACCACTAGTTGATAAAACAAACAAGAAATCTAAGCTAAGAGATATATTAGAGAAACAGTTAAAACGTAAATAGTAAACAATTTTACAATCCCTATTTTAGTGTAATTTATTTAATACTTGTAATGTAATTTATGAATTGTGAAGATCTTGTTGATCATAAGACTGAGTCTATTGTATATTATGCCTTAATTTTATACATAATTTTGAAGACTGCTATTATACGTATTTGTAGCAAATAAAGCTAATTTACACAAAATGTACTTGGAATATTTTTATTTTCAACAATTATGTGTTCAAAAAGACTTATTAATATGATAATCGAGCTAACTAGATTCAACCGCAGTCAATATTTCTATTTGTTCTTCCAATGTCGCATGTTTCTCTTGGAGGCACTTGACCACATATTTCAATGATTGGATGGTTTGTTCATCATCTTTCTTGTCTTTTGTTGTGTCACTTTTATCATTATGTATGATATCTACATGCTTCTTTGTTTGTACAACCAAATCCATCAATCTACTGTTCAAGTTTTCTTGTTTTCTGATCATCAGCCATAGATGAGCGTCAAGGGGTGCATCGGACTTGCACTTAAGATCATCATTGACAAAATCATCTAAATTAGAAGGCTCTTTCAATTTAGCCATACTAATTTTAATGTCCGATGTCAACTCTGCTTGAGTTAGTTTATTCAATAATCTGCTTACTTTGGATTTTGTATAATCCTGATTCTGTAATGAAATATGTTGATATTTTAAATGTGATATAATATCAGAAACTGAATTAAAAAAACAGAAATATTAACTTGTCACATCCATATACTTACTTTACTCTGTGTTTTAGCGTTCTTTTGAGGAAATAATGTAGGTATAGCATTCTGCTTTAGTTTTCTTTGAGCATTAATGTATTTTTTCTCAAAATGTTTTGAACAAATTTTACTTTTTGACCAATTCAGTTTATAGCATCTATTTTTTAACACCGACAACCATTTGTTACGAAGTTCTTGGTTTTGTGGACATCTGAAAAACAAAAAACTTATAATATTATAAACCAAGTAAATATTTAACAGTTGGAAGACTAGACACTTAGAAGTTAAGTGTAATAACAGCAGCAGCATGCCTACCATATTTGGAAGGTGTGATGGCACAAGGGTGTGGACACAAGTAGCATCCTACACCAAAGGCATACCAATCTTCCAAAGCAATAGTGACATACTGTCCAGTCTGTGGTGTGGAATAATTGCAAAAACTGTTCAGTTCTAGAACTGTTGGTGCACTGATGGTGACAAGAGCATGAGGGATAATATCGTTGATGTTAGCGTGTTAATTGACTATAAATAAAAATATTAAAATTGACTATTACCACTTATTCTGGCACCAGTAAATCTTTTTGAAGTGTTAGAATTACATATAACAACACAGTAAAACTTACTAATGAACTATGAAAGTTGATACAAACGTGTACTTTTTTAGTCATAATATTGTAAAAATTCACGTGGAGCAAAGCACTCTACGTGGCTTTTTACATTATTGTGAGAAAAATCTATTAGCAGTTAAATAATAATTACTAAAATTAGCTATCCTGGTATGTACACTGCAAAAACTTACGGGTGAAATGTAACTCCCGGTGCTTTAATAAGGAGTGTGGTTTTGCAATTATCAACGACGCAGTGTGTCGGAGGCATTTTTAGAAGAACCGTTTGAAGAATAAACTTTTTAAGTTTTTATTATAACGTTAAATATTTCCTCAATGCCGTAAGTTTTTTGTTTACAAATTTCACAGAGTAGATTCAATTTATTACTTTTTTTTTAATTTTATGACCTGGTAACAAAGACCTATAAGTCATAACTTATTTGGGAAATGTTCTGAATTAGATAATACTTAAATTATACTTAAAACATAGACTAACAACTAAACTTTTTTTCAATTTATTCCATGACTGTAGAGCACAGCCCTTTGACTGGACTAATAATTTTCACAGGACTCTTTATAAATTTGATTATAAATAAATGTAAACCGCAGAATATCTACTTTATATAAAATATATAACTCAATATTCGATGGTATAGTCAGTAATTGTACCTCAATTCACTAAATTAATTTGTTAATTAATGTTCCATTCGACTTATTTTAAAATACGAGAGATAATACGCATAAAATACTCATGGCAACAAATAGCTAAGCACTATTTTCAAGAGTGGTGCCCTGGATTATATTCAAGCAATAACCAGGCAAAGCAGACATTCCGTACAAATGTTACCACTCTATTAGTAGAGACAGTTTGATTATATTTTGATAACATCAAAATTAAACATAAGAAATAAAACGGCTCTTGTAAATAATGTGAAAATATAATTTAATGACAATAAAGGTTCACATCTGCTAAATATACAAATTATAGAGTAATTTATTAAATACAATTTATATATGTAATTAAAAGTTAATCAGTGACACTTATAGCTACAGGTGGTATGAATCTCCATACATGGCTGATTTCGCTTGCACAAGGCTGTATTATTGACGGTGGTTCAATCTCTTTACTCAGTGGTATATCATCTAATATTGGTTCTGTTGTGGAGCACTGAATGTCAATTTTATATTCGCCAGGTGTCAAGAAAACGACTGTACACTCGTGGTAGGCCTTTGCCGATTCCGGTAAGGTTGTCAACACCACCCTGTAAAAGTATTTTTATTTTATATCTTGGACAAAATAAACACACTGGCCATTAATTCCAAACTAACCAACTAAATGTTTTTTGTTATGGTAACTAGATAACAGATATTAATACATATATATATATACATACATATATATATATATATATACATATATATATACATACATATATACATACATACTTTTCTATTGTAAGCCGGACGCCATACAAACATTCATGTTTGACAAACATGAATATTTATATGGCGTTTGCCACAGAAACACTATATGTATTGCAGCTGTAAATGGGCGGCGCTAGTCACTTACCACCAGGTGACTCGACTGATCGTTTACCCTCCTAAGTCATAAAAAAAAATTGTACTCGGGAATCGAACGCAGCTCGATTCCGGTGTCAGTTGTTTTACTAATGCACCAGGAAGCCACACTAAATGCACATATTTTAAGCTTTTGCCATTTTGAGATTTTGCACATGTGGACATTATTTATCAGTATCCAGCATATTCAAGCAAGGAATGGTATGCTCTGCTGCTTTGGAAATGCTGGAGAAGGCATGGATGTTGTGATTAATCAGATAGAAAGTGCAACAGAAGAAGAATGTAGGAGTAAAGGACGGCCGCAAAACAATTTCTATGACAGTTATGAAAGTCCAAATCGTGCCTTGCAGCGCTATGTTCTTTCTGCCTACCTATCAAGGGACTTAGCGTGAATTTACGTAAGATGGTATCTATATCTAGTAACACATCTGTACTAAATATCCTTAACTCCAACGTACAGAACCGGGATTAGACAAGCGAGGCATGAAAGTAGAGTAAATGCAATAAAAATGGAGTATGTGTGGAGTTAACCATGCGGAGATTAAATACAGATATAAAGGAGAAATTAATATTTAAAGACTGTAATTTCGTTGCGAGTCGCGGGATCGAATCCTTTTTTTTTTTTTACGCGAGGAAATGCTTTATCCACACCCCCCGCCTGGGGACGGCAGGGGGTAGTGTGGGACTCCCAAAGCAGTAAACTGAAATCCGATCCTAGGGCTACCCACTAAAACCTCGCGGCGGCCTTCCTCCGGCGTAGGGGTGGCCCAGGACAGTGCATAAGCCCTCTGGTCCACCCCGCCGTCGCCCCCCCTCTGTTACGAAGGGGAGCCTCGGGGAGCCTCGGCGAGACCCCTGGGCGGGGCGGCTCCGACCGCGCGATGTAAAGAGGCGCGCGGCCGGCGGCGCCCCCGACGACCCTCCCCGGCCGCACCGGGGGGTCATCCTTCCGCGACCCGGCCGCACCCGCGGGGTGTGCGCCCTCGCGGCCCGTCGGCGGCGGCGATCACTGAGCTCGCCGCCGCCGCCTTCGAGCGGGATCGGCTCTCTGCCGACCCCGCTCGGCGGCCTCCTTCTGGAGCATCACAGCTTCGCAGAAGGAGACCACGACCCTCCACTCCTCCTCGCCCGCCAGCATTGCCGCGACCAACGCCGGCGGGGACAAGTCTCGCCCGATCCCGTCGACCAGGACTCGGCGCTCGGCCGCCCAGGCCGGGCAGACCTCCAGCGTGTGCTGGGCCGAGTCCAGGTCGGATGCCGAATGGTGGCATCTCGCCGTCTCTTCACGTTTTATTCGACTCAGATACTCACCGAAGCACCCGTGCCCGGTGAGTATCTGAGTCAATCGCGGGTTCGAATCCTGGCTCCACCAATGACTTTTCGAAATTCCTTTTCAAAGTTATGTATGATAGATATCAATAACGGAACACTTTGTGCCTGGTATGGCATCAGGTCCGCCACCTATTCCATTTGGGACATAAACATAACGGCGAGTCGAGGCTTAACGGCTACTGCCTATACCTTCGGGTAGTAAAGGCGTGAAGTTATGTATGTATGTAATTTAAAATGAAACTCACTTATTATTGCCGGCGGTCGCAACTCGGTTGTCAAGCTTATAGCTGAGCACTCCGTTGTTATAGTCCTGGTAGAACTGCACGGAGAGACACAACTTGTGCAGCGGCCTGCTCAGGTGGTTCCACACAGCCACTCCCAGCGAGAGGCACTCTCCTGCCACGCAGTTGTATTCCTCTTGTGGCTTTACACATTGACTGTTCAGGCTCACCTCTGTACAACATGTATAACAGATATTAGAAATTATATATTACGGAACAAAAAAAGTCTCCAGGTGGGCTAGTGATCTTCCCGTTTCTGGTTCATAAGTCGTGGGATCGATTCCGTGCTCACATTCTCTGAATTCTTTTAGTAAGTTATGTGCGAGAACTATCAATGACAATACAGTGCCCGGTATATTGTAATAGGTACCGTCACCTATTCCATTTGTGATCTGACGATTAGACGAATCAAGGCTGCCTACACCGCCGGGTAGAAAAAGACTATTATAAAAAGGAGAGTGTTGTAAGTTTCTAAAAGTTCTAAAAGTCATTCAACAATACACAACTAGGTTATCTTTTATTAACCTGAGTAATTGAGATACAAATATTTATAACTATTCATAACATACTCTTCTGTTTATCGAATAGGGGGCCAACGGGCAAGCGGGTCACCTGATGGTAAGCAACTACCGCTGCCAATATAGACAAGTGTAACACTGATAGTTACAGATGCGTTGCCGGCATTTAAGGGAGTGGGATGGGGGAAGGGGGTTGAGCCTCCGGCTCGATTGGTGTAATACCACGACTTCTCAGAAGATCGACGTAAAATGGCTCATGCCGCGTTTCGATCAGTGAGAGAGGTACCCGGAGGCCCACCCCCCTTCCCCATCCTTTCCTATCGTACTCCCTAAAAGATCGGCAACGCAACGGTAACACTATATGTGTTGCTGTTGACCATGGGCGGCGCAGGTTGCTTACCATCAGATCACACGCTTGCTCGTTTGCCCTTCTATCACATAAAAAAACGTGTGCCATTTTACGTCAATATTCTGAGAAGTTGTGGTATTTCAGTGGTCAAGCCGGCCCATTAATGCAGCGAGCTGCGTGGCTCTACCACTGTTAAATGGGTTTACTGAGAGTTAGCCAGATGATCAATACCTACCCCAATTAAGTGGTGACATCCTGACAATATCCATCATGGTCTGCGACAGTGTGATGCCCTTGACTGAGGCTCGTCCAGAGATATCCGTGTGCAGCAAGTGCCAGCGGAGGTCCACCTTGTTAGTGATGTGCTCGGAGCACATCAGCTCTAGGCTGTTTGAAGACGCTCCCGTATTTATTGACTTTGATTCCATGGAATCTGGAAAACAAATTCAAATCAAATAATTATACAAAGAAATACTTAATACAACAACAGCTATGAAAGTCAATGAAGCGAGTGAAGTGTGTAAGAATCGTGGCGCTAAGCTCTCTCTCCCTACACCGCAAGGGACTTGGCGTGAAGTTATGTATGGGTGTATGTATTTATCACTAGATTTTCTGATGACTTCTACAAATAAGTACATCAAAAATTTTAAACTGATGTGTGTGCGATAGGAGGGCAAACGAGAAAGTGGGTCACCTGATGGTAAGTCACTTCTTAACACCCTTGAATACCGTGGTTGCCGTCCTTTAAGGGAGTAGGAGGCGAAAGGGGATCGGGCCTTCGGCTATCATTCTCACCGAACGAAACGCGGCACGAGCCACTTCACGCGTATATTTCGAGAGGTAATGCCACGACTTCTCACCGGTTGAGTCGGCCTATTGGTGCAGCGAACTGCAAGACTCTACCACTGTCAAAAACTGTTCATTGTGTTAATGTAATACTTATTTGGTAACTTTTCAATTGTCCACGTTCTCAAATGTCAAAAAACTGAATCCCCTAATATATACAAAGACAATGTTATTTTCTTTTTTATGGTGACACGCCTGATCGTTGTCCTAAATGAGCAGGCGTGTCACCTGATGTTAAGTGACCAGCGTCGCCCATGGACACCTGAAACACATTATTATAGTTGCGTTGCCGACCTTTAAGGGAGTAGGATAGGATGGGATGGGAAAGGGGAGTGGGCCTCCGGGTACCTCTCTCACCGAACGAAACGCGGCATGAGCTACTTTACGTCGATTTTCTGAGAGGTCGTGGTATTTCACCGGTTGAGCCGACCCATTCATGCAGCGAACTGCTTGGCTCTACCACTGTTAAAATGTTCATTAAAGGCTCAATATCTGTTGAAAAAAAATCCCTAATCCCTCTCACCATCATCAGATGCCTTGCTGGGTGTGGCCGCGAACGGACATCGGTCCAGTGGAACTGGCACTCGGCACGACTCCTTGCTCTCAATGAGGATATGCTTGCTCGGGGCGTAGTGGAAGTCCATCTCCTCGGATGTCAAGTTTGTGATGTCCAGTACTAGATATAGCTGCGAAGGTCTGCGAAAAAATTATATATTTGCATTTTTTTTTGGGATAAAGGGGTAAACCGGCACGCTGTCACCTGATAGAAAGCGACTAGCGCCGCCCATGGACATTGGCAACAACCAGAGGCGTCAAATTAGCGTTGCCGACCTTATACTTTTGATTAGATACCACTATGGCTATAGTGAGGAACACGAGGAACCGACTTATATATAAAAAAATATAGTAAATTCAAACTAATAAATAGTGTATCACAGGTATCATAACCTTTTTCAGTTAAAACAGCAAAAAAAATCCTAAGGCATTTGTCTCATCATCATTACATAGTATAAAACAAAGTCACTTTCCGCTGTCTGTCCCCTTATATGCGCATATCTTTAAAACTACGCAACGGATTTTGATGCTGTTTTTTTTAATACTTAGAAGGTGTGAACGGGGTGGTATTGATCTATAATTCATATACGATGTTGTAAAGAAAAGATGATAATTTTCGAGATTTAGCACTCAATTGCAAACGCTGGCTGAACCCTACGTGATATATCAAAACAATGTTCTACATTATTAAACACCTTCAGAAGGTCTACAAAAAAGTCCGCGAGGGCATATCTCTATCTCTTACGGATAACACACAATGACCATTTTTATTTTTTAACTTTTTAAGAGAAATAATGGTTTATTTACGAAGCGATTTTAATCATTTCAGCATTAGTTTTCATCCAATTAAGTGTTTTAAATAGATTATGCTTGTAATATAGATGTACCTGGCCCTTTACAGCATGCAATTTAAACGAATATTTTCGGAGATAGTGCAGTGTTAATATAGCGGGACAGCAGTTAAAGTCGATAAATAGCACAAATTGAACCTCATGATATCCAAAATTTACTCATTTATTACTTTTGATGCGGAACAAAGTTCGCGGGGACAGCTAGTCAACAATAAAAAATACTGGTATAAAGATATTGAGTGAAAGTACTAATAGACTTAACATAACTACACGCCTTATTCTACCCGAAGATAAAGGCAGCCGCTGTTAAGCATCGTCTCGCCGTTATGTTTACATCCCAAATGGAATAGGTGGCGAACCTATTGCCATACCGGGCACAAGGTTTTCAGTCATCGATATATATCACACATAACTTCCGAAAATAATTTCGAAAAGTCATTGGTGTGAGAAGGACTCGAACCCGGGACCTCTTGCTTCAGAAGCCGGGTGCTCGACCACTGGACCACCGAGACATTAAACTAATTTACTTGGAGACAATGAAAAATTCGAATGATTAAATACTGCGACAGCCATACACACAGCTTCACTTACCGCACGTGGCCAACCTCTGGTGTAATAAGTATAATTTACTATTTTTGAAATATAAATCTTCAGATACTTACACTTCTGCTGGCAATACATCCCAGTGAGTTATAGAAACGCTCGGCAGGAGTTCCAGGTTCATTTGGAGTGTTGATTGACGACAGTGGACTTCCTTATCTATACCACCTGAATATCTCAACAGTAGCTGAAAACAATAAGAGAAGGAGTTAGCGGACACCAAATAATTTGACTTTAGATCACAAATCGTCACAAATCTTATCCCACTCTAAGTGGGGTCGGCACAATATGGCATACTTTCGAACTACTATAGCGATAGAGCCAAGCAGTTCGCTGCACGAATGGGCCGACTCGACCGATGAAATATCACGACCTCTCAGAAGATCGACGTAAAGTGGCTCATGCCGCATTTCGTTCGGTGAGAGCGGTACTCGGAGGCCCACCCCCCTACCCCATCCCTTCCTATCCTACTCCATTAAAGGTCGGCAACGCAACTGTAACACTATATGTTTTGCTGGTGTCCATGGGTGGCGCTAGTCGCTTACCATCAGGCGACACGCATGCTCGTTTGCCCTCCTATCCCATAAAAAATCCATGTTGTTAAAAGATTTGCCCGTGGTTTTATGACGAACCTCTTGCCTGACGTCAACCCTCGTTGGGAATATTTTTTTGACAACAAAATAAAGTCACAAATAAAAAAAAATATCTCTTAGGCAAGTTCTCGCCAAATTTAATATGTGTGTAGTAAGGAACATAATTATAATTTAGAATACCTGAGTTTCTATTTGGCGACCTCTGCACGGCGACAGTACTGATATTGGGGCTGACCAGCTGGTTGTGTGAGAATTGTTCGACCTGAAATATAAGCCAGCATTAACTCTCGATCTGATACAGACATATTGGCGAGTGATTCAGGTTTACTTAGCGTGACCATTGGAGTGTCCTTCACAAGCACCATCAGCATGGGCATGTGGAAAATTTATCAAAATCGGTCCAGCTGTTACAAAGACAAGGCAGGATGCACAGGCCAGAAGAATGCAAAAAAAATAGTTATTTTGGTGTATGCACGTTCATACGGGTCTAGTAA
This sequence comes from Euproctis similis, assembly GCA_905147225.2. Classification (NCBI taxonomy): domain Eukaryota; kingdom Metazoa; phylum Arthropoda; class Insecta; order Lepidoptera; family Erebidae; genus Euproctis; species Euproctis similis. The sequence continues at coordinate 10,920,970 of LR990122.1, forward strand.
TAAGAGGTTACAAATAGACATAGTTTTTTTATAAGTCAAAGTAATTCTGTTTAAATTTGGTAAAAATCACTATATTTGTCTAGAATGATACCTGAAACTGCCCGAAGTTCTGTTAGCCAAAAGTCCGCTACTCAAGGAGGTATGCGGATTCGATCCCTGTGTGGGTAACGACGACTGAGCGTTCGGTACTGGTGACCCCACTCTCGAGGGGTAGTTAGAATTGAGACTATTGGGGAATAGGTTTTCACCCCCCACACCCCCGAGGTCCAAGAAATCTGCCTCTCCATATAGTCTTATAGAAATAGTTGCTGTCTCGTTTGGAGCTATTGGCAGCTGAGATTGTATTTGATCATTTGAATAGTTAAATATCTTCGATTGCAGCTGGTTGTCCATATTTGACTGGAAATAAAAAATATGATTATTATTTACAGCAGGTTTTTCAGTTTTATGATAATGTATTTAAAAAAGAACTAGCTGATTCGGCAAAGGTAAAAAAAAAAAAAACAAAAAAAAAGACAAAAGAGGTTGCGAAAAAAAAAACAATCACTAAAACAAAATCGTAGAGTATGTCTGATTCAGAGACTCTGTGACAGACGCGATATGCCTACAAACATTCATGAAAATCGGTCAAGTAGTTTCGCAGAAGATCAATAACGCACATCGTGACACGAGATTTTTATATTAGATAATGATGGGTGGGATGGTAGGTAACCGTAAGATAAATATATCTTAACTATTTGACCCGGCGAACTATGTTCCGCAACGAAAGTAATAAATTAATTAATTTTGGATCTAGCACTTGTTCTTTAATACATCATACATGAATTATAGATAAAAACCATTGAGTTGGTACCCTCTATCTATTTAAAAAACCGCATCAAAATCCGTTGCATAGTTTGAAAAACTTTTTCCTACTATACTAAGTAATTATGTCATAAATAGAAAAGGTGGCGGAACCTATTGTCATTCATCGGGCACAAAGTTGTCACTGTTTACAGTCATCGGTACTTATCACACATGATCTCCGAACAGTCAGTCAAGCCGGGACACTTCTTGATTCAGATGTGGGATATTCGGCCGCCATTTCCTCTTACTTGATTGATACTACAGTATTACAGATTTTAAAGTCTCGGTGGTACTGTGGTCGAGCTCTGTCGCTTCTGAATCCAGAGGTCACGGGTTAGAATCCTGTCTCACACCAATGAGTTTTCGAAATTAATGTCCAAAATTATGTGTAATAAATATAGATGACTAAACACTTTGTGCCCGATATGGCAATAGGTTTGCCACCTATTCAATTTGGGGCGTAAACGTAACGGCGTCGAGTCGAGGTTTAACAGCCACTGCCTACACCTTCGAGTAGAAAAAGGCGTGAAGTTATGGTCAAGGTATACTAATTAAAAATTGTCTTACCTGAATGGATAATTCAAGAAACTCTATTGGCACACTGCTGGTATTTGTGATCTTTATAGAGCATTCAGTACTTTCACCATTATAAAGGGATATATTTGTAGTACTACCCACATTTTCCATACTCGAGAGGCTTATATTACCAGAGGGAGCCACCGTCGTCTCTATAGTGATCGTAGGCATCTTGGGTATCACTTCTATGGTATATGCAGCAGGAAATTTATGTGGTGCCGGCATATTTTTAAGTCGACAATTCGACTTTACACCAAGAGTGTGTGTCGAATATCCGAGTATTTGCAAGTCCCCCACTTCTTTTGGTGTTCCGTGAAGTTTGACCGTAGTGGGGGAGTCAGGGGGGAGAATTATGGTCTCCGGAATGGATTCGAACACCACACCCGAAGTTAGCAGTCTCATGTTGGACACTTTCAGTTCAAACGGCAGTGGGTTGTTCAATTTCATATGAACTTCGCATATGTCGTCTTCTACCCACAGGTATTCTGAAAGGGCGTAAAATGTTATTTAGTTTTTTTTTTACTATATCTACAGGTTGTTGTTTTTTTACTAAATCTACAGGCTGTTGTTGTTTTTCATATATCTACAGGCTGTTGTTTTTTTTTTTTTAATGATGTTATAATAAATCGTTCAATGAAATGTTATTGGAACTCGATAACAAATACAATGTATATACTAATATTCTACAATACATATATTTCTGTATGTTTCTTGAATGTTACTGAACTCCGTCTGAACGGCTCTTTCAGTTGTAATGAAAATTGGCTACATATAGACACACAATTGACACAATACACACAATTAAACAACCAAATGCTTGTTTTATGGAAACTAGGTAACGGATTTTGTAAATACATACTTAAAATTCATAGACAAAAACCCAGACGCCATACAAAATCTCATGCCTGTCACAAACATTTGTACTCGGGTGGGGATTGAACTCGCCGACCTCGATTCTGCAATCGGTAGTTTTACCAATAGACCACGAGGACCTGATATTTATAAAGGGCAATTAAGAATAAAATATTTTAGTGCAGTCGTTACCCATTTTGCCTTCATCTTTCTTGGCATTCCGTTCCAATGTGCCAAAATGTATTGGAGTGAAAATAAAAGGTCCATGCTGAGACTTTGCGCGGCGCAAGTGCGGGGCCCTGGGCGACGGTGGAGCCCGAGGGGCGAAGCTGCAGCACTGCGGCACGTGCGTCAAATTGGCTGGAGGGATGACTGCGCCACATTCTAGTACCAGTGGAACCGGCCCTCCCTCGCACTGCGCTGACAGAGCCTGCACACATTTACACTCTCTTACTCTACTTCTCTCACGTCTTCATATTAGCCAAAATCTGCTATATAATTCAAGGGTTCCCTACCCAAAGAGTGACAACAGGATCTTATTACTTTCCAATTTTTTTATCGATTCCTTTCCCACGGACAAACAAAAAATTACGAAATATAATACGGGTAATATTTAGAGTTTCTTCTCGATTTCATAATTTATAACATAACATAACTTCATGCCTCTTCTACTCGATGGTGTAGACAGCGGCTGTTAAGTCTCGACTCGCCGTTATGTTTACGTCCCAAATGGAATAAGTGGCGATCCTATTGCCATATCGGACACAAAGTTACAGTCATCGATATTTATCGCTATGTGTGATAAATATCTATTCGAACTCGCAACTTCTTGATTCAGAAGCGGGGTGCTCGACCACTGGATCACCGAGACATTCACAATTTAGAAACTTGAAAGGCAGGGTAGGCAGGGTAGGCAGAGAGAACAGAGCGCCATAAGGCACGATCCTCGCACACCTCACTCGATTCGTTGACTTTCATAACGCTTTTCATTCACGCGCGTCGATTTCTGGGGCTCCTAACATCACCTTCCTTCAGAACACGTTCTATTTGGTCATGGAATGTGTCTTGGCCGTCCACGACTCCTACATCCATCCGCTCTTGCATTGTATATCTGCATTGTATATCTGCTTAGTAAATCTTGCATCATCCATTCTTTCTACATGACCATAAGCCCGTAAGTTGTGCACGTATACGTAAACGCTACGCTACGTTCGTTGACATAATTACCTGCAGCTGTATTGCAAGCTCCCTATGTTCCTGGCTGGTCAGATGTGGCCACATAGTTTGCAGTAGGAATGTCATGTGCCTCGTGGCCAGAGCGGGATGACCCATGCGCCGTGACGCAACCACCAACTCTTGGAGTAACTGAATCTGTAGCGCTGGCCATCCTAATGTGGGCAATATGTACATGTATATTTATTTTATAAATATGCTTAGTTAATATTCTCTGCCTACCCCGCAAGAGATTTGGCGTGCAGTTATGTATGTATAATAGTCTCGGTGGTCTAGTGGTCGAGCACATGGCTTCTGATCCAAAGGTCCGAATTGTTTTCGGAAGTTAAGAGGGATAAATATCGATGACTGAAAAACTTCATGCCCGGTATGGCAATAGGTTCGCCATTTGGGACGTAAACATAACGGCGAGACGAGGCTTAACTGCCGCTGCCTACACCTTCGGGTAAAAAAGGCGTGAAGTTATGTTATGTTTTAAGAAGTACAAAAATAGGTTTTATTATCATTAAATACAAAGATAGGTAAAGATAGCAAAAGAATTAAACGCTTCCTTGGGAATTGCAAAGCAACAATATCAACAATATCAAATGAAGTCGCGTCAGTCTGTATATATCTTCAGTACAATGCTTGGTAAAAGTTATTTCAAAATAGACGATTCTGGTTATCCAAACTAATTTAACAAAGTATACCTACCGACTTGGTGTTGAATGACGTAATTAGGGTCCAGACTGAGCTTGTACCCAGGGAAGCTGTTCAGCATTAGATAATAGCACTTCTGCCAATCCGGGTTCGGATTATTGGGGCTCACTTGTCTAGTTGCCGCTAAACGTTGACAAAACCCAGCTTTGCGGTGGAAACCTAAAATATACGAATAGGCTATCAAAGACCTTAAACAGTGCCAATGTTGTACGCATTTATGGGCCACAATAGCCGCTTACCACCAGGTGGGACATGTGCGTGTTTGCTACAATTAGGTACTTACCAATTTCCTTATAAAGCTCCGCTAACGTTTCGAACCTCTGAATTTTCTCTTGTTCACTCAACGTCAGATTGATAAATATAACATTCTGGAGAAAACTGGAGGCGTGAAGACTATTGTTTTGTTCCACGGCAATTCTGGCCGCTTTGAAACACGCCTCGGTCTCAATGACGCCGGCATTTTTATATTTACTGTAGTCCATGATCGCTTCACGGTACTTCTCACCGATATCCTCACCATTCAATAGGTACTGGTGATTAATCTGGGACGGCGGCTGACGTGGAATCGATGGCAAATCAGACCCAAGATAAGACTTGTGGTTTTGAAACTCCGTATCGCTCGAAGACGCCAAAGATTCAGTATCGTTATTGTCGGTTTCCGATTGTCTGGAAGATGTGTCCACGCTGTCTGATGATGTGGGAGTTAATTCACTCGGCAGATTAACTGGACTGGAAGCTTTTGATGATCGTAAAGGTGACGAAGTCTGTTTGAATTTTTTGAAAGGATCAGTGTTCGGTTGGAACAGTGAAAGCTGTTTCCCTTTGTTTGGAGAATTCTCCTGTAGACTGGCGTTACGATGTAGTGGGGTGGGATTGCGTAAGTTCGGATAGAGGAGTATTGCTGATGCTGTACAGAGACCTGGAAAGAATTATATTCCTTTTGACAACTATCATTACTTTTCGATGACACATAGACAAACAGTGAACGATGAACTACATAATTATAGCACTTAATTCATTTAATAAATACAGTGGAATAAAACCTCATTAATTTCGAAGTGACAGAAAACAAAAAAAACTCATCGCGGCAATGCTGGCGGGCGAGGAGGAGTGGAGGGCTGTGGTCTCCTTTTGCGAAGCTGTGATGCTCAAGAAGGAGGCCGCCGAGCGGGGTCGGGAGAGAGCCGATCCCGCTCGAAGGCGGCGGCGGCGAGCTCAGTGATCGCCGCCGCCGGTGGGCCGCGAGGGCGCACACCCCGCGGGTCGCGGCCCGGGAAGGATGACCCCCCGGTGCGGCCGGGGAGGGTCGTCGGGGGCGCCGCCGGCCGCGCGCCTCTTTACAGCGCGCGGTCGGAGTCGTCCCGCCCGGGGGAGCCTCGCCGAGGCTCCCCGAAGATGGGCACCCCCTCGTGACAGAGGAGGGGCGACGGCGTGGTGGACCAGAGGGGTTATCCGAATCCTGGACCATCCCAAAAACGGAGGAAGGCCGCCGCGAGGTTTTAGTAGGTAGCCCTAGGATCGGATTGCAGTTTACTGTTTTGGGAGTGCATAAAGCATTTCCTCGCGTCAAAAAAAAAGGTTAGTCAAAATTTAAATTGTCAGTTTTATTGCTAAAAAAATCTTTATCACAGCTGTGCATGATTATTTACTTCATAAATAAGTTACGACATACTAAAATGAATTCAAGTAAATCAAATACCCAGTGTAAATATAGTATTATTAAAAAAAAATACAATTACAGATATTCATGTTAGGTTATCACAAAAGCCATATTTGTATAGTAAAATTATAAAACAAAGTTTAGCTATGCCCTTACCTCAACATGTGTCACCCCTGGAATGTGTTCGTTTCTGGCAGCAAACATATTATGTCGCTGTCCCCTAAAAGTTGTATTAAAAAGTTCGCGATTAACACCTGTACATAATTATTCAAGATTACCTTCTTTGGCGGCAGCTAACCACAACCAATCAGTTTTTAGCATCTCGGTGGAAGAATTGTATAAACTCAAACTGTCTGCAACTAATCCCGCTTGTAAGGTTAAATCAGCTAAGTTTTTCGTCACACGACCCATGCACCGTTTTTTATTATTACGTGATTCCATGTCGAGGCCTGGGAAAAAAAATCACATTAAAATTGTGTCGTTCATGAAGATTATCTAATTATACAAAGGTTTAGTAAAAAACTTTAGCCAAGTGTGTGATACGTTCGCACATTCCTTACACAGCACACCATTTATAATGGAAGGATTTAGGTTAAAAGAAGTATAGTAACTGTTAAGTTGTTCTGATCCTGCAGAAGAAGTTATTAAATAAAAATTAAAATCAGATCAACCTAAAAAAAGTCAAGAGTTTAGTGCAAGGAGTTGCTTTTGATCCAATAGTCGCGTCCAAAAAAAGCGTTTCGTTGTTTCTTTTTAATGAAGTCCAATTACAATATATATACATACGATACTCAAACAGCAAGTGACAAATTTATTTTTAGCCAACTAATTAACAATTTTCTCATGCATGTCAAATACATTTTGTATAACACATGTTTCTTAATAACATACTTGCTATTTGCTAATTGAGATCTTAAATTATCTTTAATTGTTGGATGAGACCATCGTAGTAGACCACAGTAGTCAAGACTAAAAATTAAAATCTTATGAAAAATATTTAATATTAGTTATAGTATATATATATTCTTAGTTCTTTGATAATAATTTGATTGTGGATAAATTTACAACAATGAAAAATCAATAATATACTCGTATTATTTTGGGGATGTTGAAATATGAAACAAAATTACTAAAATTTGGAAGGTGCAATGTAATATATAATTTACGTCTATATTATTACATACAACAACAACATAACTTCACGCCTTTTGTTACCCGAAGGTGTAGGCAGCGGCTGTTAAGCCTCGTCTCGCCGTTATGTTTACGTCCCAAATGGAATAGGTGGCGTGATTAATACCGATGACTTACAAACTTTGTGCCCGGTATGCCTATTGCCATACCGGGCACAAAGTTTGTAAGTCATCGGTATTAATCACACATAACTTCCGAAAACAATTTCGAAAAGTCATTGGTGTGAGAGCCAGTGTCTGGAATCGAACCCCGGACCTCTGGATCAGAGGCCGTGCGCTCGCCCACTGCGCTACCGAGACTATATTATTAATTTAACCAAAAATATTAGTATTATGAAAGAAAAACCACAAACTGACCTACAAAATCTTTCTTCTCAAACGGTGCTAAAAGCAGAGAAACTTTCTCCAACTTTTCCCTAGATCTCTCTAATCTCTTGGACTCTACGACCCAAAACAAAGAGTTAATAAGTTCAGCCACATTCTGCTCCAAGTCTTGCACTGGATCATTTTCACCATAAAACATGGCATGCGTCTTGAAATTAGATGGAGTTGTAAAATTTTCCTCTTGGATGTAAGAAGATGCAGATGATGCTGAGTACGGAAAGCTTTCAGCAGAAGACAGACTGTCATCACAGGCCCTATAGTCAAAAATATCACTATGATATCATGTTTTTGGCATGTTAAATAAATACTAAACTAAACTTTACTAAAGACACTCATAATTGTCAATATATAGATCCAGGAAAAAGCAGATTATTAATTTTAAATTGCAACAGTCAACACGCGCGTGCTTAAAGAAAATACTTCCGTGCAACTTGAAAACACGGATGCATTCGTCACGAGCGGTCTGGTAGCGAGGTGTGGTGTCATGAGAAGAACCGACCGAGAAAATTGTAACAATGCATAGTCGACTTACTTATCACTTGAGCAACCATTTTTTAGAGGTTGTTCTTCTTCATAGTAACTATATGTCTCAGGTTCCTGTTCCGGTCTTTTCATATTACTGTTTGGTCCGAACATAAACGCACGGGAGTCATACAATGTGTTGGAGTATTTCACTTTAAGAGATTCATGTACACGGCATACTTCATTTAATTCTAATTGGTTCGTAAATTTGCTTAACGTTATCAGACCAAGCAACCTCCTGTGAATTGAATAAAAAAAAATACATAAAAAAGATTTTTTGTATCTTCACGCCTTTTTAGAATAGGTGAGGAGAATGGTAGGTATAGGAAAAAAATACACCTCAATTCTGCGAATTTAAACATCCCATCATTTATTTTTTTAAAGCTTATCTGGCTCATAAAATAACACACTTCCCTTCCTACAGGATGTGTTCTATTTATTAATATATTTTTTCAGATTTCAAATTACATTGATAAATTGGTTATTCTAGAATTAATTATATATGTGTGCTATATAAAAAGGTCCTTTGTTTGAATTTGAATGACCTTGGTGTAAAATAGTAATGTAGCTAGTATCTAATGCTCTTAATTTATTTTTTAGACATTTTGTTTGTAATGAATATTCTTAAAATAAATTAAGTGGTGATTTAAATAAAACATCATAACTTTCTCTATTTGCATAGCATGAAGTAGGAAGTGAATAATTATGTTACATTTCTATAGAAAGAAATTTTTAAAATTTTGGTATTTATCAAATACTCTTATTTAGTAAAAATATGTATGTCTAAATCTAACACTACCACCTAACTTTCTGAGTAGATAAAAAAAACGTTATTACTATGGTTTAAATAAGAGACACCCATACAGCACTGAGCTAAAATAGTCCCTTTTCTGGCAAACACTTGTCACGTAGAATTAGTACCCCAATTAATTCGACCATTTCTATAGAAGACTGATCAATTGTTATACATTTAAAAATGTAAGATAACTCAATATTATCTGTTCACCTTGTGTCTATTTCAAACAGAGCATACAGAAATTATATAATAGGTTATTTACCTGAGCCGGTTGCAAAAAATACATAAATATTTATAAGTATTGCTATTGCTTACTGCACAACATGCACACGTTAAATAGCTAAATTAAATTTCATAGTTTGCTGACCAATTTGTTCACAGTACGAGTTATGAGGCCTAATTACTCTACTTTACTTTCTACAAGATGTAGTCGCTGTAAAAGTAAGCTAAGGCTTATCAGTAACGTAAATCTATGTCAATGTACGAACAGCTAAAACGGTACCTAAGTTTTGAAAATGCTAATTTTGCTAATTAGTAGTTTTTTTTTAACTAATTATATTTTACATCACAGTACATTTTTCAGTATTTTTATTGCATAAATGACACTGCTTGACATCACAAGATTGTATTCGTGAATGGCATTGATTGATATATAAATTGTACACAGATAAACATTCAACACAAATTGTGTAAGCAAATTATCAAGATATATAAATACAATATAATTTTGCAATTGCAAAGAAATGAAATTATAGATAAATTCTGTACCACAAAAATTGAATATTACATGCTAATCATCATTCTATCATTCATAACTTTATTCCACTTTAACTGGGGTCTGTCACAGCATGTCACCCCATTAAACTATCCATATTGTTTGGCTAACATATAGTAGTACTACATACAACTAAACTTTAATCTTTTACAGCATAGAGGTTGGCCTTATTTCCTAACAGACAATCTTTGGTTAGATAATAATAAACAGTGGGTCTATGTTCTTATCACACTTTATAAAATTTACTTTTATTCATCTTTAGACTTTTTTTTTTAAGGGATAGGAGGGCAAACGAGCAGGCGTGTCATCGGCATGAGCCACCTTACATCGATCTTCTGAGAGGTGGTGGTATTTCACCGGTCGAGCCGGCCCATTCATGCAGCGAACTGCTTGGCTCTACCACTCTTATAATACTCTTAGAATATTCATATTATATACTATCCAAGATAGAATATTTTGCTAACTGTCCAAAACTTGTTTTGATTTTTTCATATGTGAAAATATAATATTATAGCCAAAAAATGTCAGGTGACTTGTGCTATATTATTATTTAATATTATTTTCAAAAAAAATATATTAACTTAGTCTGCTCAGAGTCCCTTAAATGGTAGTCAGAAAAAATAAAGAGCTATTTCAAAACATTCTAAAATACTCTACTACAATAATATTATGAATATAACTCTTCTCTTGTTATTGGAGAATAGTGTAATAATTGTATAATTATAATGTTAATATTACCTATGTGTTTGGAAGTCACCCCAGTCATTGTTTTCTACAGGATAATCCCTTACATATCTTACCCATATATCTCTTACTTGACCAGAGGAATCTACAAGCAAAAATATCTTATTAGAAGATATTTTATTGATATTATAGGATTCCTATTGGATATTATCATTAGATCATAATCTCTTCAAATTATATATATTGCAAGAACACCAGTATATCTCTTCAAATTAAATATAGTAACAGAACACCAGTAGCATATTTGATGGTAAATAATAAACGCCCATTGTTTAATCACTAATATCATATGCTAGCACCAACAAAATATAATGTGTTCAATATATTCAACTGATACAAATAATAATGTTTAACTGGTTAATTAATCTTTATATAAGCTTATTGTAATATTGTATATATTTATTTGTTTCGTGTGCTTTTAGTAAATAAATGGGCGAATACTCATACCTGTAACTTTTATGTTGTTGACCCTTTGTATCCGCTCCCAAAGTTTATTGAAGTTCTTAAGCATTCCCCCGATGCCCCTAACGAGAACCAGCAAGCAGGCATGATGCTGGGCATGTTGCGTATAGTCCGGGTGTGACATCACGGACTCACCAGGCGCATGAGATAGGATGTAGCTTACCGAAGAGCGCATTGATATCTCATTTGGTAATAATCAATCACATTAAATATGTTATTTCCATTTTATACACTACCCATCGCCGCAAATAGTGGACACCGAAAGTGTTTTCTATTGTGGTTTACTAAAGGCTTTTTTGTTAGTATCCTTGTTTACGTACTAAATAGTCCCAATTATTCCCAAATCTTAGCGATTATTTATGTATGTACCACCAACCAACCAAATCAATTTTTATCAACTGACATATGACATATGTGACGTTATACAAAAAATCATTGTCAAATTTGACATCTTCGTTTTTTATGAAATAACATCAGATTTTGGTACTGTGTATGCTAATAATCCGGCTCTGTGGCCATAAAACATAAATATTATAATCGGTAAAAATGGCAGCTAATAAGCTTCTGCAGACATAAAACCAGAGTTCCAAGACCAAATTTAAGTCAATTAAAGTCTTAAATTTATAGCGAGCACCTAAAGTCATAGTTACTTTTTATTGATTATTGCGATTGCTAATAGTGCCAGTAGTGCCGATCAAACAATAACACCCAAACAATTTAATCTCAGATCGATTTTTGCTTCAAGTTATGTATAGAACTGGAACAGCCCTGGTTTGCAGGCTGGAGTTGCAGGTTGCTCGTGCTATTAAGAAACCGTTGATGGTATTCTGTTCTTGGATGATTATGAACATTGAAAAATGGTTCAATTTGGACTTTTTTGTTAATCCGTCATTGATTTGTAGGTATAGGTTTTCTACTTCATTGCTCCCTGTAGTCCCAGTATGAATCATTACTCTGAGACTATGATCATCACACATGTTACACAATATGCTAATAAAGAGCACGCTGAAAACTAGCATGCTCAAGATCTGTACACTCATGCTAGTATCGAGAGCATGCTCGATACTAGCATGCTCTCACGCTAATAATGAGCATGTGTAAAGTGCTCTAACTTGTCAGAGTTGTCAGACTTGTCAATCAAACAAAATGTTTTTGGTTTTTGGCAACTTTTGTCTATGGTTAACCCCTCTCAAACATTTGATTAGTGGTGCTATTAATAAAAGTAGTGATTGTTTATTATTTTATAGACAACAGACTTGAAAACTACTTAATATGGCATCAAAAGAAAGTAGTGATAAAGGAAAGGTAAGACACAAAAACTAATACTTTGAGAGTGTAAAATGCATGATAATTAACAAACAGCCAGCAACTAACATATCCTGATAATATTACAGTCTTCGCAAGGTGGTGGGGACAATAAAGAGAAGAGGAGGAAGGAATCAATACTTGATCTGAGCAAATATTTAGAGAAAAGTATCCGAGTAAAGTTTGCCGGAGGAAGAGAAGCGGCGGGAATTTTGAAAGGCTACGATCCCCTGTTAAATCTAGTTTTAGACAATACCACAGAATTTCTAAGAGGTAAGAGCATTCAATATTATTTGAAATTTTGAAAAATGGTTAAACATAAATGAAGACTGCTAATGACTCATAAATTACTGTCATCTGTGCGCCTCTACGCTCGCGTACAAATTAAATCAAATTAACATAATTTACTGAGTACATATATATTTTTTTACTTAACCTGAATAAAAAGTATCTGTGTTAATTAAGGAAATTCTATGTATAATTACATTATCTACTGAGGTTACTGTGTGTTAATAGTATTAATTAATATAGTCAATATATTACTTTAAGCCAATCCACTAGTACAGGCAGTAAGATCTGAATCCTATAAGACTTACAATCTGCAAACTTCCTTGCCAGCCTTGCCATAAGCAGTCAATTTTTGTAAGGGACACATGATTCTGCTTCCTGCTCCATACTTCTAGAATGAATTGAATGCTGACTATTGAATTCAATGATTTCATACAAATCTTCACGCCAAATCCCTTGCTAGCTAGTGTTAACAAAGGGCCATTAGGCACAATTCTTACATGCCTCACTCACTTCGTTGACTTTCATAACTCTTTTCATTCATTTTTCAATTTTCAATTCAATTCATTTTTCAACATATAATTTTGATTAGATATAATTTTGAATTGGATTTATTAAAAAAGAGATAATTACTATTATTTCATGATTTATTTTATTTAGTATTTAGAAACTACAGCTAATTTTTATATGCTTTTAGATCCTGATGACCCTTACAAGCTTTTGGAAGACACAAGAGCATTAGGCCTAGTTGTATGTAGAGGTACTTCTGTTGTTCTAATTTGCCCGATGGATGGAATGGAAGCTATACCAAATCCTTTCATTTCACAAGAAGGATAATAACATTAAAATAATATATTATCATAGCATTAAGTTTTTTTAAAATAAATATAAGTATACAATAAAAGGAATAGACATTTTATTTCTTAAGTTTTTATATCCTTATTATTTATTAAGCCGCATAATAAATTATTGCACATATTATTAGTAACATTCAGCTATATATAATTTTATTATCTAAAGTAAAATACTGCTACAAATTTTGCAGATGTAATACTTTTGTTTAACTTATTTGATAGTTTTATACAATTAATTATTTAAGAAAATAAGTACAAATGATATAACGATTTACAATAAGTTTGATTCTTACCAGAGTACAAATAAATGTTTGATAAATATGCATGGACATGTCTGGATTTCAGCCAGAGACAATAGGCCAATTTTTTGTATGATGTCATATCATCAGTCAGTTGAGGTGAGTTCCTGGTCGGTTAAACTTTGATTTTTATACCAAAATGAAATATATATACATCTATACATATAAATAAAATTGAAGTATCTGTTTATAATATTGAAGTAACTGCTGCTACCACATTCATTTGAATTATATATATATTATGGTACAGATACCAAAATTACAATTTTTATCAGTCTGTCTGTTTGTTCCGGGTATTCTCTGTAACGGCTTGACCGATTTTGACGGGACTTTTATTGGCAAGTAGCTGGTGAAGTGTGACGAAACTTAGGCTACTTTAAAAAATAGATATTTATTGCTTCTGAAGCAACTCAAAGTTGTATGTTTTTTGAAACTGGTAACTTTATATCAAACCACGTGTAAGTCTGAAGTGTCTCATTTATATCTACTCAATCAAATCCGAATTCGTTTCTAATCCAAGGATAGGTTTTCGGACAATCGGCACATGTGATCATGTATTTATCATGTTCTAATGTTCTTGATTGTAGTTTGCATGTGTTAGGTTTTAAACATGCAATCTCTATCTCATCGAAACGACGATGTTTGCATTGCCACGGCTGGAACTTCTTCAACTGCAGAACAGGGGTGGGTCGTCTTATCCACTCTATTACTTCTTTGTATGTTACGAAGTAGACGTCTGGTAACTTGGACAGTTCGTTCATGAATTTCTGGAAAAGAAAGACAAAATGCTTTAAAATTTTCTGCACTAAAACACAGCCTTAAGTTATTTTCACGTGGCTCGATTAAGTTCTTATTTTACTATCAAACCATGAATTAAAATGCTCTTATATCAATATAAATAAAGCGATGTATTATAATTTTAATATAATCTAATATATAAAATTCACGTGTCGCAGTGTTTGTGGTGGTAGTGTCCTCCGAAACGACTTGACCGATTCTCATGAAATTTTGTGTGCGTATAGGCTAGGTCTGAGAATCGACTTCTCGGCAAATAATTTTGCAATCGATTAATTAATTTCGGAGTTCATTGATTGTAAACAATCAAACCAAACTGCGGAATTCGGGGTCTCAGTGAGTCTTAAACTCTTTACCTTAAAAGCTTGAAGATAATCGCTGTTCTTAAACCACGTGGAATTCAAGTGCACACCATAAGGTGCTCTGTTCCTCAAGTAGTGTCTTTTGAAATTGTTCATCAAAATATTGAACATGTCCTGCCCGGACAAGTTAGATGGGCAATACTCCAAGGTAGCACAGGTGTGTTGGCCGTCGAAGAGTGGGTTGATGACCATCTCCCAAAGACCTGCATAACTGCGTGTTGGACAATATTGGTTGTTACCTGTAAAATATTAAAAATGTAGGTTAACAAAAAATAAAATAAATATTCGAGTGGCGACCACGAACCGTCTTTCCGCCAGGTGGAATGACGACCTGATAAAAAACGCTGGAAACCTTGTGGCGTTCTATGGGAGAGGCCCAGCAGTGGACTTAGAAGGACTAATGATGAAAAGATATATTTACCCAAATAAATATATAAAAACCCAAATAAAATCCAGAGGTCCGGATTCGATTCGTGACACTAGCTCACACCAATGACTTTTCTAAATATCAATGACTAAAACTTTGTGCCCGGTATGGCAATAGGTTCGCCACCTATTCCATTTGGGACGTAAATATAACAGCAGCGGAAGGTGCGGAAGGTAACAAAAGGCGTGAAGTTATGTTATGTTAAATAAATATTAATAGAATACTACAAATAACATGTCACGCTAATTTTTTGTTAGCTTCTTATATACTTTTTTATGGGATACGACATGGGCAAACGACTAACTGGTAAGTGACTAGTGCCGCCCATGGACATCTGCAATACAGATAGGGTTACAGTTGCATTGTCATCTTGTCATCCTTTAAAATGGGGGCGGAATTGGGATGGGAAGGGTTAGAGGTAGGGTTTCTTTACTTTACGCAGATATTGTGAGAGGTAGTGGTATCTCCTCGGTCGAGCCAACCAGCCCACTTACTACTGTTAAAGGAATTTTTAATTTAGATGGAATTTGCTACCAACAACCAAGAGCAAAAGTTGCTCTTACTTAGTTGAACAGCCAAAGACACTTCATAATATCTACTAGATACGTATGTCTACCTAATACAAGCAACTTCTGCCTATTTTATTTATGGGACAGGAAGGCAACGATCAGGCGTGTCACCTGATGGTAAGCAACCAGCGCCGCCCATGGACACCAGCAACACATATACTACATTACATTACACATAAATTACTGTCGCGTTGCCGAGCTTTAAGGGATAGGGAAGGATGGGGAAGGGGGGTGGGCCTCCGGGTACCTCTCTCACCGAACGAAACGCGGCATGAGCCACTTTACGTCAGTCTTCTGAGAGGTCGTGGTATTTCACCGGCCGAACCAGCCCATTCGTGCAGTGAACTGCTTGGCTCTACGACCAATGACTGCCTAGTTTCTTCAGTACGTTATACTCATCATAGCAATCACACACATATTGGAGTTGGAGTAACCAAACAATCACAAATTGTAAGTCGTAACATCTTACTTAACTTATCACACGTTCCACTTATCACATAATAACGGTGATGAACAAAGTATTTTTTTCCCACATTTTACTGGTAATAATAATAATAACTTCATGTCTTGTTATACGTTCATATTTATCAATTTCAACTACGGAAAAGACATTGGTGTGAGCCGGGAATCGATCCTACACCCTCTAGTTTCAGAAGCGCGAGCTCAACAACAACGTGACGACATTGTGCACGGTGTATGGCAATAGGTTCTGCCACCATTTGGGCCATAAAAACTCAGCGAGTCGAGGCTTAATCTCTCTAAATTTTTGTGATAGATCTGTGCACCTTTCTTAGAAAAGAGGTTTATAGCCTCTGCCTATAGCTTCCGGAAGAAAAATGCATGAAGTTGTAAATACGAAAATAAACTGAAATACGCAAAAGATTTTATCTTGTTTAGTATAATATCTTGGAACCCTATATTTTTATGGGAGGAGGGGCAAACTAGCAAGCTGGCTGCTCATAAGTAACTACCGCCACCCAAGGATACCTGCAACTGACTGTTAGAGTTACGTTGCCAGCCTTTAAGGGGGTGGGTTGGGAGGGAATGGGGAAGAGTGATTAGCCTCTTGAGACCTCTTTCACCAAACAAAACGCAACATGAGCCACTTTACGTCAATATTCTGAGAGCTCGTGGCATTTCACTCGCCGAACCGGCCCATCTTGCAGCTAGCTGGGTGGCTCTACCACTGTTAAAACTTATTACTTTGTTACACGTACTTACCCGTGCATTTATGGGGCATCTTGTAGTCAAGTGTGTACGGCCAAAATGGTGGATCAGCTAGAGGAGCAACAACTGTAGCGTCATAGACAAAACCAAACTCCTGCATCATCAGATATTGACGATTCCACCCTACAGAGAGGAATGGAACTCGCAGACCTCTGTAACAATTAATAAAATGGATTTATAAGTACCGAGCACCTCGTTTCTGAATCAGAGGTCGCGGCTTCGAATCCTGGCTCACACCAATGACTTTCGATAGTTATGTGTGACAAATACCTATCGATGACTGAAAACTTTGTGCCCGGTATGGCAATAGGGTCGCCACTATTTTATTTGGGACGTAAATATAACGGCGAGTCGAGGCTTAACAGCCGCTGCCTACACATTGCCGCTGCCAAAAGCGTGACGTTTTGTTTTGTTATGTTTATAAGTACCTATTAAGTAATTATTGTAAAATGTATCAGATAAGCGTGAAAGCCTTCTTTTGTGAATCTTTTTCTATAGAAATCATACGTAACGACGGTAAATATCTAACTCACTAAATACATTTAATGATTACATAAAATTTTGTATAGCAAGCGTGAGATATTATTACTTATTATTGTGAGTTACGTTGCAAAATTGTACAATTCAATTTCACACTCATAGAAATTTGTATTATTGGTATATTACATATAACGGAAATTGATTAAGTTGTTTCATTGACCTGAAATCCTCCATCCGAACTCTGGCGAATCTGTTGATCACGTTCGCTTGACCGACCATCTCGTCGAACCAATCTTCAACAGTCGCGTTCTTGGACCACCAGTCTTCCGGGCCGCGGCGACTGTAATATCAAATATCTAACAATATTATTAATTAGTCTCGGTGGTCCAGTGGTCGAGCACCCCGCTTCTAAATCAAGAGGTCGCGGGTTCAAATACTGGCTCACAGTAATGACGTTTCGAAATTGTTTTCGGAAGTTATGCGTGAGAAATATCGATGACGTTGTTACGTACGTATGTTTACGTCCCAAATGGAATAGGTGGCGATCCTGTTGCCATACCGGGCACATAGTTTTTAGTCATCGATAATCTATCACACATAACTTTCGAAATTAATTTCGAAAAGTCATTGGTGTGAGCCAAGATTTCAACCCGCGACCTATGGATTCGGAAGCCGTTTGCCGTGCCAATGGAGCACCGCGACTGCTTTTTTCTTTTTATTGATCTGATTTTTTATTATTAGTTATCTAAGTAGTACTACTGTGTAAATTTATATGAACCAAACAACAAGTTAGATATAGTGAATATCATCTAGATACACTTACACAAGTCACAAATAAAATCTAGTTGTGATTCGTTTGCTTAATAGAGAACATAAATGTAACTTATTTGATGTATAATACAAATATAGTTTCTATTTAAATATATCAACTCACGTCACTGAGTTAACTGCAATCTCATGGCCGTCGTTCCATAGTTTCTGCACATGTCTGTAATTCGTGTACGGGTGTGAAACGAAGAAAGTCGCCTTGATCGGACAATCGTTTGGATTCTTACGTTCTGACGTGAACAGATGTTTCGAATAGACGTCCCAATTTTCATGGTTTACAGGACCGTCGAATGTGAGCACTATCATTTGTGGTGTCTGTAATACAATAAAAAATAAATAAACGAAGAAATATAAAAATTAAACATTGCATTTGTATCCTGTAGTGTCCGACCAAAAATCCATCTTCAACGAGACCTTCGGCGGGACCCCCGAATTCTGGGCCGCCGAAGGTCCGAGAACAGTCGGAATTAAACTAACTGTTACGAAAGAATGAGTGATTGATGGACCGGACTGACTTAGTTTAATGCGGATACATCTATCACTGAGATAAAAGCGGCATGAGCCACTTTACGCCGATCTTCTACATCAGCTGTGGATAATATTGAAGAAAATTATTTAATTTCTAATAGGTTATAAACCTTCGGCTTCGGTCGAAGATTGTGGAGATTGCCGATTAATCGGCTTCGGCCTGGGACAAAAATAGACCTTCGGTCGGATACTAGTATTCAGTTACCTTCCGTAATGCGTCGATTTACATGTCATATGACTTTTTGTAAATATTTTCGGAAAAAAATAGACCAAAGCAAAGATGTGTCTGATAAGTTCATCGATGAGACTAATATTGGATAATAGAAAATGAGCTAGCAGGTCAGCTGCAACGCGTTACACTTGCGTTGCAGGCTTTAAGGTGGGATAGGGGTAGACAGGAGAAGAGGAGAATGGGCGTGGGTATCCGGATAACTCTATCATCGAACGCAACGCAGAATAAGCCACTTTACATCGAGCCGGCCCGCTCACGCAGTGAACTGTATGGCCTTACCATTCTCTGTCTACACTTTTCAGTGTGTGTGGAAGTTGTTTTTATTTACTAAAACTTTTCGTTACTATATATGTGATATTTTATTTAGATCACCAGCCATTAGACTCACCTGACTTGGCACAAGATTTCCTGGTATTTCATTGCCACGCACGGAACAGAAGCAATCTGGCAATTGGCACAATTTTGGATCACAAGGTTCCGCTGCGTTCGGATCATAGTTTATGTCGCACCAGCCCTGAAAACAACATTGTACTGTAACTTCACGCCATTAATTTGCAAAGGTGTAGGTAGCGGCAATTATACATCGAAACACCAAAAATTTTTTTGGTTGTTGGATTTCCAAAACCTAAGCGGCAAACGGATTTGGGCTCGAGACTTCTGATTCAAAAGTGGTATGAGACTGTTAGGATTCATTAAATTAACTGGTTTTTCTTCACCAACATGGCGAAGCAGAATCATTATGGAGCCCTAAAATTTTGTATGCTTAGTTAGGGGTTGTCTACTAATCACGTGATCTTTTCTAAGCATTTTTTCCCAACTCCCCCTTGATAATACGCGGTATGATTTAAAAACCTCACGTGTTTAATGGATGACCCCTTACTCTCTTGGACTAATAATACAGATAGTCTTGTACTACCAGTCTTATAAAACAGTACTATTATTGGGTCGCAACTTTTTATATCTAAATCTTTCTTTTTAGTCTTTCTGCTTTAATATCAAATAAATCTTCTTAAGCCTTACACGTACTAGGAAGAACTAATAAAAAGAAGTTTCTAGATAAACACTGAACACGGAATTGTGGCACAAACGAATATTATTATAGTGAAAGTACAAATTAGGTTTGTTATTAGAAAACGTAACTACGATGAATCAGCTGACAATAAGCATGCAACATTAATGACGATATTTTATGAGTCATCATGAAAAAGAGGCATTTTGATGATAGAAGTATTCCATTAAAAAATTGATCGGCAATAGTCACCCAAACAACGTGAGCAAAAATGGGTTTTCAATGTGTGAGTGACTTATTAATGTGCGCGTAAAAAGTGCCTCCAAGTGTCAACTTGTACATAATTATTGTGTATGTGTTGAATTATAAACAGCCTGAGAATCGCTTACTCGCGGTCGCGCTGTCAGTGATGATTAGTAGTACATTTTTACTGACACGTGCCATCTATTACAGTCTATCCTAAAAGCCTAAATCTATGAAACATACACACATACAAAACGTCACGACAAGTCTCTTAGATTGCGAGGTATGTACAGAGAGAGCAGAACGCCATAAGTCACGATTCTTACACGCATCACTCGTTTCTTCGACTTTCATAACTCTTGTCATATACGCTTGACATTTTCTAAGATTCATGACATCACCTTCCTCAAGGACTCCTCGACATCCATCGGCTGTTCCATTTTATATCTGCTTAGTCAATCTTGCATCACACCATTTTTGGATATGTCCGAACCATCGAACACTCTCTTTCAATCCAACTTCCTTCCTTTTAACCTTGTCAGCGAGAGTTACTCCGCAAATTTGGAAAATGAATTTTGCGCAGGCCTCAGATGAGGACTGCTTTTCCTGTGTTAAATGTGTTGTATCCGTCCTCGATTTCTAAATCCTTGCACTTTTGCACTGTATATCAGCTTAGTCAACCTTGCAGTATTCATTCTTTCTGTTTAAGTTATTTATTTATTTAATTATACTCAGTATAATAATAAATATATAATATAATCACTCTTGTCTATGAGCCAACTGTTTCACATCTCTAACTGTAGAAAAAAAAAACAATTTCTTTTTTTTAAATTTAATTAAGTATTTTTGATGTTTGTGAAATACTATGCAATTTCAGTCCACGGCCATGCGACTAGGTCACTGTTTTAATTGTTTCAATTAAATGTATGTATAATATTATAATACGTAATACATACTAATTATATTTTGCTTGGTGTCTAAATGATAAAAAAAAAATGTTTGCGTAAAAATGGTAGGTAATAAAAAAATTAAAACAATAACTTTGCTGTTTGTTTTTGTTGAGAAAATTTGTTGTCAACTAAGCTGAAAGTAAAATGCAATAAAAGCATGATTCAATTTGTGGAAGAAAGTCGACCTAGTGCTACGTTTTTTATATGTAACTAACTTCACTCCTTCGTCAAATCCGAAGGTGACAGTGGCAGATAAACCTCGAGAAACCGATTTTTTGCCATTTTGGTCCCAAGAATTTGAGAGCTCTGTATCAGAATTGTTATCTCATATTAAGTTATATTAATATACTTCATCAGAGGCGTCCTGACAGTCGATGGCGCCATCACAGAAATATTCAGCAGGTATGCAAACTCCATCAGCGCAACCGATGTGCGTATCATTGGAACAGTCAGCGGCGTCTAGCATTGGCTTCGGTATACGGGTTTCTGAAAATAAAAATCATTTTAGTAATCATACAACTAGAATTAAAAGATAGTTGCAAAAAAATTTACAAAAAAAAACAAAGAGATTCCAGAGATTATGGTAAACGTGACACAGATTTTAAAGCTACTTCCTAAAAGAAGGTTAGGTACACTTAGGCCCGATTATATTTTGTTATAACAAAACCACTAGTTAATTCGAACTCATCCGCGTCCAAGGATTTTGATGCGGTTTTTTTTAATATATAGAGGGTGTTATCGGGGTGGTTTTTATCTATAATTCATGTAGTGAAGAAAAAGTGATAATTTTTCAGATCAAGCACTTTAATTGCAAACGCTATAAAAATTACTTTTGATTAGGAACAAAGTTCGCCGGGTCAGTAATAGATAACTGCGTGACAATTTCCAAAAAGCAAAATGTGCGCTCAAGAACCAGGCATTTAGTCGTTTTAATTATAAAACAAGTCTAAATCAGCTAAAGTAGATAATTTCAATAAAATGACCGTGAGCATTGTACCTGTGGTAAGATCACAGTTGTGCACGTTCTGCTGCATGTCGCAGAGCTGCCTGTTCACGTCAAATAGCAGACCCGAAGAGCAATGGAACTCGAACACTTCGCCATCCAGACAGAGATGGTACTTGGCGCACTCTTCAATTGTCCACTGGGTATCTTCTGCACGGTCTGGATTTCTGTTAATATTACCAAAGTATGATTTATTTATGTCTACAAAATTGACTAAGTTAAGGCAAATTATATTAGCTGTAGGTATGCAAATTCTGAGCTAGAAATTAAAATGGTGATATATTAAAAAATCACCAAAGTCATTATTATATGCTATTCCGTAGTTATGGGATACAGCAGAGAGATACGCAAATCATATAGGTTAATAATAATTTCGACAAAAGTCTCAGTGAACCAGTGGTCGAACACTTATCTTCTGAATCAAGAAGAGACGGGTTCGAGTCCAGGCTCACACCAATGTCTTAACGAAATTAATTTCGAAAGTTCGAGAGAAATTAAGTTCGAAAAATTTGATTTAGGGCTGAGCTCCGATCTTTTCGGAAGTTATTTTTTTATATATTAAGTGTCACCTGATAGTAAGCAACAAACGCCGCCCATGGAGACATGAACACATATAGCGATACAGTTGCGTTGGGGTAAGGGCCGGCCCTTACAATAGGATATTCCTTACCCCTATCCCACTCCCGACCCGAAAGCCTCCGGCTACCTCTCTCACCGAGCGAAACGCGGCAAACGTTTGTCACGTGGTCGTGAGATTTCACCGATCGATCCAGCCCATTTGTGCAGCGAACTGCGTGACTTTACCACTCGGTATAGTGGTAACTGACATATAGGCGTCGCGACGCACAAAAGAGCGCCGCGACGCATAACAAGGCGCCACGACGCACTCATAGACGCCGAGACGCACATTAAGCCGCCGCGACGCACATTAAGCCGCCGCGACGCATATTTAGGCGCCGCGACGCACAAAAGAGCACCGCGACGCACAACAATGCGCCACGACGCACACATAGGCGCCGCGACGCACACATAGGCGCCGCGACGCACATTAAGGCGCCGCAACGCACAAAAGAGCGCCGCGACGTACATAAAGGCGCCGAGACGCCATAAAGGTGCCGCGACGCACAACTAGACGCCGCGACGCACACATAGACGCCGCGACGCTCATATAGGCGCCGCGACGCAGAAATAGGCGCCGCGACGTACATAAAGGCGCCGCGACGCACAACTAGACGCCGCGACGCACAAAAGAGCGCCGCAACGTACATAAAGGCGCCGAGACGCCATAAAGGCGCCGCGACGCACAACTAGACGCCGCGACGCACTCATAGACGCCGCGACGCTCATATAGGCGCCGCCACGCAGAAATAGGCGCCGCGACGTACATAAATGCGCCGCGACGCCATAAAGGCGCCGCGACGCACAACTAGACGCCGCGACGCACAACAAGGCGCCGCGGCGCACATAAAGGTGCCGGGACGCGCATAAAGGCGCTGCGACGCACCTATAGGCGCAACAACGTACACGACACTAAATAAGGCGCCATGTCACGCAATATTGCGCCAATGCAGCACAGCACCGCGACGCACAACAAGGCGTCACAACGCACACAGGCGCCGCGACGCACATCGAGTCGCCGCGACGCACATATAGGCACCGCGACGCATATACAGGCGCCGCGACGCACAAAAGAGTGCTGAGACACATAAGAAGGCGCCACGACGCATACCAAGGCACCGCACAACACGGCAACATGACACAAAATAAGGCGCCATGTCACACAATATTGCGCCAATGCAGCACAGCGCCGCGACGCACAACACGGCGCCACGACGCACATCACGGCGCCACGACGCACAATATGTTCGCCGCGACGCACGCTATATGACATGATTCTGAAAGTATGTAGCCAAATGAAATAGCTTCAGATACACATACATAACTTCACGCCAAATCCCTTGCGGGGTCTACCGGGGCCTTATGGCGCGTGTGTAAGAACACACCTCACTCGCTTCGTTGACTTTCTTTTCATGCATGCACGTCGATTTTTGAGGCTCTGCAGGAGATTTCTGGAAGAACATCACTTTCTACCAGAAATGGTGCAAAGATAGGGTCATGGAATGTGTGTCCTAGCTTCAGATAAAAATTACGTAATCTTAAATAATTAATAGTTAATTAAGTGCTAATTGCTTTGGGGTAGCGCCGCGAATGCAGATTCGGTTTTTGTGCGCCAGAAACGAGCCGTTCGTGCTATCTATATGATGAGTCCCAGGGATACACTAAGAAGTAAATTTAAAGAGATAAGAATTATGTCATTTTATTCGCAATATATTTATGTAAATCTTAATTATGTTCATAAATATAAAACTAAATTAAAGAAAAACTGTGATATTCATAAACTAAATTTAAGAAATAAAAACAAACTCGCTGTGCCCACTACTAGGCTCCATAAAATCTCTAACTCATTCCCAGGTCGAGTATACGCTTCTACAATAATCTTCCAAACGACGCGATTGAACTATCGATGCGTACATTTAACGAAAAAGCTTATAAATAATACCTAATTAGGTACTGTTTTGAACTGAAACTGAAGTTTGCGTGTGTGATGTTTTGTTTTTGAGAAATGCCGGGTCCTAAAAAGAGTCTATCCATCCTTACTTAAGATGCAAGAGTGGCTGAGCAGATATATTGGGGGTTGTATCTATTGGTATTGCCTGGCGCTCTTGTGTCGCCTTTTTTAGTTGACCTTACTTGAGTGAGTTGCAACTCGATTCAACTCGATTTAGGATTTTTCCGAGTTGGCACATCACTAGGTAGAATATTATTGACATTGCGAACACGTGTCATCGAGTCTTGACAGAACTCAGAATATACGCGCGAAAGTGAATTTCTCAAGGAAACACAAGCGTCAAGGTTGCGGCGAAAGTCATTGGTAGAGGTCGTCGGCCTAATGCGTAACTCTAATGGCGGAAAATCAAATCATCCTACATTTGACGTGTTAACTGACTTAGGTATCTACCTGCATCTACGTCAGTGCTGCCAACTCTACCAACTTTTCGGTAGATCTACCAACTTTTAGTGTCGTAGTCAAACCTACCACCTTGTACCAAAAATCTACCAACTTTTAAAGTTTTCAAAAATCCCAAATCAAACCTCCATGAAAATAATATTGAAACTATAATTTTTTTTTCATTTTTCGTAATCTTTCTCTTGCTTTTTTACCCTTTGATGGATCCATCGAATTTACTCGAAAATAGAGGGCGTTACAGGTTGATGTACAGGTCATATCATGGCGGCTTAATAAAAAAAAAAAACAAAACAAACATCATGGCGGCGTTAGATGATCTAACGCCGCCATGATGTTTGTTTTGTTTTTTAGAGAGTTTTAAGATCTAACTTAGATCTTAAAACTCTTTCTACGTATCTGTGCTTACACTCTATATCTAACGCGATTCAATCAATAAATAACTGATTGTAATTTTTGATTACTGATTGTAATTGGTCTGTAATTCTGTTTTATCATTAGATTTCTAATAAAAATAGTTCAAATATGTCTCATCCAATCGAAAAGTAAATTAAGGATGCCAGATTCTTATTGGAGGGTCTCTAAAAGACTTGAAAAGTATGGGTGGTAGATCTACCAACTTTTCATAGTAGGGTTTGTTGGAAACTACCAACTTGTAGAACCCTATCTCCCACCTTGACGAATTTCGAGTTGGTAACGCTGATCTACGTACGTACTATGTGTGTGTAAAAAAAAACAATTGTTAGCACGCATATACAATGTTGTTTGAAATCAGCGATTTGCATCGATTAAAATTAAAACACATGGTTTCCGTGTTATAATAAGTTTGTTTACTACCTACTATACTTACTACCTGTTCTATTTTTACCTGGGTAGACAGGTCACGATAAAAATTTTTTTAATTATCAGATTGCTATTATAATGTCGATTGACAAAATAAAAATACGAAAAGCGCTCTAGAGACATTTTTTATAAAACAAGGTAGTGCTTGAGCCAGAGCTTTTTCTGATGTTATTTAGTGTTAAAGCGTACTGGCCCATTAACCTGATGTCTTCTATCTCTTATCTCATTAGTCTCGATGTTTTCGAATAGACCAGTGTACTGATGTCGCCAGTTCATATTGCTTTGGTTTTTGAGGAATGACGGAATAAATATATATTTTATGATTGGCTGTCTACTTTAATTTAGAATTCAAACTAAAGATCCATGAAATGATATGCCAAGGTAGAGCCACGCAGCTCGCTGCATGAATGGGCCGGTTCGACGGGTGAAATACCACGACCTCTCATGATATCGACATGAAGCATGTCGGGTTTCCTTTGCAGAGAGAGGTCTCCAAAGTGAAGTGAAGTGTGATCATTTCTACTAACATAAAATAACCGAAGGTGTAGGCAGTGGCTGTTAAGCCTCGACTCGCCGTTATGTTTACTTCCCAAATGGAACAGTTTTCGAACCTATTGCCATACCGGGCACAAAGTTTTTAGTCATCGATATTTATCACACTTAACTTTCGAAAGTACCCACAACCGTACCCACAACCTCTGGATTCAGAAGCCGTGTGAGCACTGGACCACCGAGATATCTATTACTTTTATTTAAAAGACTAGGAGTGAATAGTTTTTATCGATATCGACACAAAACTGGCAGAACTTTTTACAAACACATTGACAAGTCACACATACATAAACGAACATTTTCAATCTCATTTCCTGGTGACTTTTGTCGATCTATTACAGTCTTATTTAATAAATCTGAGTGACATCAAATTCTAACTAATTGTGGAGAGATTTTCACCAAAATGTGAAAATATTTTCTTCTTCAGTGGTATTGAGTACAGAATTCTGAACTTTAAACTCTAGACCACAGGACCATGGGAAGAAAGCTAAACTTCCTCCCAAGACCACGTAGTGTAGTTTAATGTTTAGGTATGTTATTCCGAAACACGTTGAAAATAGCTTTCATTTAAAATATTTATATTGCATTTTAAAAAATCAAACAAATTTCTGGCTCATCATGAATGACGTTTCGCCGTGGAAAACATGTGTTCATAGATATAAGAATAATAGATCGGCAATAGTCAACCAAACAACGAGACCAAAAATGGGTTGTTGATGTATGAGTGAGTTATCAATGCGTGCGTAAAAAGCGCTTCAAAGTGTCAACTTTTACATAGTTAATGTTCATGTGTTGAAATGTAAACATCCTGAAAATCAAATATACGCGGCTGCGCTGTCAGTGATAAATATTAGTACATTTTTACTGTCATGTGCCAGCTAGTCTAGCCTATGCTAAATCTATGTATGTCTGTGTTAGGCAGTTGTCAATGTTTTACTGATTTTTTGGCACGTCGTGACGCCATTGAAAGCGTGCCATTGCCTAATTTTAAAGATTGTCTTTTCTAAAAATATTAATAATCCTTACTTAAATTAATAAACTGTTTTATTTTTTCAAATCTGTTTAACAAAATCAACAGTTTGAAAATAATCCATTCGATTTATTCTTAGTGGAAACGAGCCTATTCTATTATTTTCTTTCACCCGATATTTACATGACCACCCTAAAACTAAAGTGCTTAAAACAATAGACAAAAATAGAAATAGAAAAAAAAAATGTTCATTTATAATAACTTTTTTAGTTTATATGACACCGGATAAATTAGCGTTATAACAAAACCTTCAGCGGACCTTAATAACTATATATACCTACAATTACTTTGGTAATACGTTAATCGCAAAATAAAAAAATAAATAGATACTACATGTATGTTCATGCCAAGTGCCTTGCGAAGTAGGTAGAGAGAACAGGCCCTGTACGTTTGGTCGAGAGACCTCGTGAGAGCCTGGAGCGGGTCATGACCGTCCGGGTCGTACGGAGCTACCGTACGATCTTATACGAGGCGGGAAGGACCCAGACGCGCGGGGACACGAAGTGCGGAGGCGGAAAGCCTTCCGGCGAAAGCCGTCCTGCCCCACCTCGAGGCCGAGGTAAATTGGAGCAACGGCAGGGTGGTCCAGATAAGTTAAGTTAAATATGAGTTTTCGTAAACAATTTTCGGGTCTACCTACATAATTCCATCAGAGTTTAAGTTTGCTTTTGGCAGATAGCTTTTTCTGAAAAAGCTGTGTGGTAATTTTGTACATAACATAACTACATAACGTAACTGCACGCTTTTTTCTACCTGAAGGTGTAGGCGGCAGTGGCTGTTAAGCCTCGAATCGCCGTTATGTTTACGTCCCAAATGGATTAGGTGGCGACCCTACCAGGCACAAAGTTTTTAGTCATCGATATTTATCACACATAACTTTCGAAAAGAATTTTGAATAGTCATTGATGTTAGCCTGGATTCAAATTTTTTCAACCGATTCTTTCTTTTGAAATTCATTCGAACCGGATTCTAACCTGTGACTTATTGATTCAGAATCGGTGTGCTCGACCACTGGACCACCGAGACGTTTTAAGTTACTTTTAAAATTTGGAGTTAAAAAATTTAGAGAGCGATGCTATGCGAAATGTGTCCATAGAGTATTCTAAAACAGATTAGTTTATAAATAAAAACAAAAAAACATCATCGAACATTTATTCATTTAAACAGTAGCTACTATTCAAATGAATGAATGGAGTGATTAATCGTACCGATCTATTATAACCAACTAATAAGACACTTTTGATATTTATATTTAAACTACTGAATCACGCAAATATTAATTAATTTCTTATATTAGATAATAGCTATATTAATATGTTATCATTCATTTAGAACGTCGTATTAGACATTCTACAGGAAGTAATACTACTTATGTAGTAATTACATTAATTTTTTTTTTTTGCTTGAGCTTTCTTATCAACCTCAAGTCGGCCGCACACACCGCAGCTTGCATAATATTTTCTTATGAATTTTATTTATTATCGTTATATGTATAGTAAAATTAGAAAAAATTTTACGGTTCATATTTTGATTCCTGCAGAGCAAAGATGATTGGTTGACGTTAATAAACAGTTTTTTAAAATTAAATATGACTAAAATAAATCCCGAAATCCATTTTTAAACACCTGCCTGGAATACCTCAGTAAAATGTATTTAACAGCAGGAATCATAAAAGCAATAGCGAGGTAAGTAAAATCTCAATACCTGTAAAATCTTCCATTTTCATGACACTTCACATCCAAATTTCTTTTGCGGCGGTTACTTCCTTGCACTCCTGTGAAATTATGTGAGTGAAACTTAAAAGAAAAACCACAAAATCACCATCGACACAAAATTTAAAAAAAAAAGAATTTATAAACCACAGACAGTAGAGAGAAAAAAAACGACCGCGTTTTACCTAAAACTAATATCGTAATTAAAATGGCAACGAGTGATCGTCGTGAAAGGTGACGAGCCATGTTGTGGGCCCGGCTCTTGCTGTACCACTGTTCAACTTATCTATAAATTTTAAACTGCTCGTATACGTAGTTGGTTGAATAAGCAAGCATTTACTTTCTTTTATCATGTTGTTGACTCGCGACAGTCACTGGCGCGACGGCTGTTGCAGAATACAAAATAAAGAAAGGAAAACAAATAAAACTACATAAATATTATGTATTTATTTTGGCGTGTTTACATGGATAATAATATTAATTGGAAATTTTGAGAGGTGTAATTACACGCAGATTATTTGTTTGTTATATCTATGTAAGCAATTTTATATTTAATAATATTTGTTTATGAGTACATAACTAAGATCACTATTATAGATTTATTACATTTTATTTGGATTTGTGAAATAGTGCTTAACTGCAGGAATTACGTCTATGTATTGCGCAATGTTCACTTAAAGATAATTAGTCACAGATTCTGATAAGTTTTTTAAAAGTTTTCGCTGTCGCTAGGATTAAATCCATGATGTTCTAGAGGGAAGTCTCCATATAGAACTGCTATAGTTCTGTATGAAGACTTCCGTTCAGAAGGTCATGCTATTAATAAGTAGTGATATATTATACGCTACTATTTGGTGAATAAATGTGTATGATTATTATAATTTACTATCTGACCCGGCGAACTTTGTTCTGCATCAAAAGTACCTAATAGGTAATTAAGTAAATTTTAGATATTTCACTTTTTTTATTTACTACATGATACATGAATTATAGGTGAAAACCATCCCGTTGACACCCTCTATTTATTAAATAAACTGCATCAAAATCCGTTACGTAGTTTCAATGTTTTAAGCATATAAGGGGACAAGCAGCGGAAAGCGACTTTATTAACCGACTTCGAAAAAAAGGAGGAGGTTCTCAATTCGTCTGTATGTATTTTTTTTTATGTCTGTTCATATATTCGTCAATATTTTCGTCAATTATGGACGTATTTCAAAAATTTTTATACTTTCGAGACGATATCCCATTTTCACCAGGTCAGGATCTGATGATGGAAACCAGGAGAAATCGAAGGCAACCTCCGAAAATTGTATGCGAGTATGGTGTTATTGTTACTTGATAGTGATGTCTTAGGGATATTCTGTATGGTGTCAACATCTGATGCTGCTGTGCTGATGAAGAAGCCATCAAACACCTCAACGATTAGGAGTATGAAGACAGCACTGCAATTTTTCGATAGAAACTACTTGGTAGTATGTAGGGTTAACGTGTTGCTTGTGAGGTATACTTGAATATACGTCTGATGCTGCTGTGCTGATGAAGAAGCCACAGAACTCCTTAATGGTAAGGAGTTGGAAGACAGTACCGCAGTTAGTCGATAGAAACTGTTTAGTGCTATACAGGATTAACGTGTTGCTTGGGAGATAAGCTTAAATCTATATCTGATACTGCTGTGCTGGTGATGAAGCTACGGAGCTCTTAAACGGTTAGGAGTTAGGACACAATACTGTGTTTTTTCTGCAATACTTTCAAGGCTCCGATTGATCTTCATTCGGGCTTATTGTCTACCCATGATAATAACAAAAATAACATAATAACAAGTATTATCAAACTCTTTTAGCTAAGTACTTATTAATAACAATTATAGCTCCCTAAAAATATCAACCATTTAACAAACGGACTTGTAACAAGTGATAATATATTTAATAAACTGAAAGCCATGTAAATGAACTAACTTCTATTGAAGATCACAACTCATTAAAATCACTAAAACTCGTGAAAAAAATTACTTTAAAAAAAATTAAACCGACTTCTAGAAACGTAAACCACACAATCTATAAGTATACATGAAAACAATACCTCTATAACTAAAAAGCGATAAATAACGTAATTTACTCATTTGTATACTTAATACAATATAAAAATCGTAATACTTTAATAAAGGCATCTTTAACTATTGTAATATTAACAAATGCTACTCATTATTGAAGTCGGTGCAACACGATAGAGTACGTTACCTAGACTGGCATCGACTCCAAAAGTAAGTAACATTTGTAGTAACAAGGCTGGTGGTGTGGCTATTTACCTGCGCAGTGACATAACGTACAAGATCTTGGCAGCATCAGCTGCTCAGTATAGCGGAAACCCTGAATACCTGCTACTAGAAATTGTTGTCAGCGGGGCCAAAGTAGCCTTGGGTGTCATTTATTGTCCACCAACTATCGACTATTTCTACCAGCTAGAAACGCTTCTAGAATCCATCTCCTGTGACTACAGGCACCTAATAATCATGGGCGATTTCAACACCGACCTCGCAAAAAACACTTCAAGGTCCCAACGGCTGAGATCCATCTTGGAGTCGCTAAATCTTTTTCTGGTTCCCCTTAACCCTACACATGTTAACTCTGACTCTGACGACACATGGCTCGATCTAATTTTTGTTTCAGACAAGGACCTCATTAAAAGCCAGGGCCAGATTGCAGTGGCTGAACTCTCAAGGCACGATTTAATACATCTGTCATATAAAATTAAACCACCAAAGCCCCGCCCGGTGACTATTTTCACTCGTTGTTTTGCTAGAATAGATCTCAATAAACTCAGCACCGATGCGCAGGCAATTGACTGGACAGAAGTGTATGAAGCTGGCAATGTAAACGAAAAAGTTGCAGGCTTCAATAATTTAATTTTGCACCTTTTCGACGAGCACGCACCGGTCAGAGCCGTAAAGATGAAAAGACCTCCAGTACCGTGGATTACGCGTGGTGTGCGTACGGCGATGGCGCGTCGAAACGCTTCCTTTAATAAATATAAGAGAGATCGTAGTCCGGAGAACTGGACTTTGTATAAGCAAGCGAGAAACCGCTGTAATCAAATGGTAAGAACTGCTAAACGCCGATACATTTTTGAAAATGTTCAGAATTTTTCTTCGGCCGATATATGGAAGTTCCTTAAAAGTTTCGGCATTACTGAGCCACCATCCAACACTCTCCCTTCAAATCTGTCATTAAATGACCTTAACCAGCATTTTTCTCAATTAGAGCTTTTGCCACACGCAATCAAAAGAGAAACCATTTTTGAAATTACTTCCAGGCCTTTATTAGCTCCTAACACATTCACTTTTTCTCCCGTTTCCAACGAGGACGTCCACAGAACAGTGATGGCAATTAAGTCCAAAGCTGTCGGTTGCGATGGGATTAGCCGTATGATGATAACAGCCGTGCTATCCCCTATTACCCCAGTACTCACCCACATCATAAATACGTCTTTATTGACTGGTTCCTTTCCTATCCTTTGGTGTAAAGCTTTTATTATCCCTCTCCCAAAAACAGCGAATCCCAGCCTAGTCCATCACTTTAGACCCATCTCTATTCTTCCTTTTTTGTCCAAAATACTTGAAGCCTTGGTCCATCGTCAAGTATCCTCTCACATTTATAGCAACAACCTACTATCATCACACCAGTCTGGATTTCGACCCGGCCACAGTACCTCAACGGCTTTACTTAAAGTCACCGAGGATATTAGGGCGGGCATGGAACGATCGCGGCTAACAGTATTGGTTCTAATAGACTTCTCGAACGCATTTAATGCTGTTGATCACGAGATACTTCTTGCAATGC
Organism: Euproctis similis; assembly: GCA_905147225.2. Lineage (NCBI taxonomy): Eukaryota > Metazoa > Arthropoda > Insecta > Lepidoptera > Erebidae > Euproctis > Euproctis similis. The sequence goes on from LR990122.1 coordinate 10,954,106, forward strand.
TATTACAGTGTGGACTGACTCCGTTGGCACGGGAATGGTTCTCAACATATCTTCGTGGTCGCCAGCAGGTCGTTCGGGCCAGCCAACAGTCTTCTGACTGGCGTTCTCTGGCCACTGGTGTGCCACAAGGCGGTATACTTTCTCCACTACTATTTTCATTATTTATTAATTCAATCACAAGTGTTCTCACATGTTCTTACCATTTGTACGCAGATGATCTGCAGTTATACGCTCAAGCAGATGTGGACGGCATAGCCGACTGTATTTCGAGCAACAACACCAGCCTTGCTGCAGTCGCAGACTGGTCTCGTAGATTTGGGGTGACAGTTAATGTCGAGAAGTGCCAAGCTATGTTGTTGGGCAGTACATACCAATTGGCAAATGTAGCAACTGAGCGTCTTCCCCCTATATCATTTAGTAACACAGTTATACCTCTATCAGGTCACGTAAAGGACTTAGGTCTGTACATCGATGATAAACTAAACTGGAAAAAACAAATTTGCCATATTAGCCAGAGCGTTACTTCTGTTCTGCGTTCCCTATATAGGTTTAAGAATTTTCTACCATCTACAACTAAGTTGCTATTAGTCCAGTCCCTTGTCCTCCCTATAATCGACTATGCTGACGTCTGCTACCCGGACTTATCACAGGAATCGCTGAACAAACTAGATCGGCTTCTTAATAACTGCTTGCGTTTTATTTTTAGGCTACGTAAATATGATCATATTTCATATTACCGCTCCAAGCTTAAATGGCTTCCTGTCCGACAAAGAAGATCCCTCAGACTGCTATGTCAGCTTTTTTCCGTTTTAAACGACAAGCACGCTCCGGAGTACTTAAAAACTTACTTTCATATCTTGGGAAGTTTACACACTCGAAATCTGCGTGCTTCAAAAAACTTACTGTTAGAATTTCCGTCTCATCGTACTTCTTTCATGTCCGGCTCCTTCAGTGTTTCCGTCATACGACTCTGGAACGCACTCCCCATCAGCATCAAGACCTCTCCGAGTAAGTTCTCATATAAACGTAGAGTTAAGGAACACTTCTTATCGTTGCTCTCAACTTAGAACTTTATTAGTCTCAAATGCACTATTATAAGTTTGGATTGTACAGCTACATTTGTATAAATATATAGTTATTTTTCGTGCATTATTATTGAATATGTCTATACTAATGTTCATTCTTGTATGTATAATATTTATTCTTGTATGAGTATACTTGTATATTGGTATTGATATGTATGTATTTAAGTCTTTGTATCTATTTATTATAAGTATGTAATTACGTATGTATATTTGTATTTTTATGTATGTATTTATATGTATAATATGCATATAGGAGTGTATCGCGGGTATTACCCACTTATAATTTTTTTAGTTTTGAAAATTATTATTATAATTACTTTTTTAAATCATTTTCTGTACCATTTCTTCGCAGTCTGTCTGATTAACCCAAAGGTCGACTGGCAGAGAATGCCCTATGGCATTAAGTCCACCTAATGTACCAAAATATGTTGTACATGAAGATTAAATAAATAAATAAATAAATAAATATCGATGACTGAAAAATTTTGTGCCCGGTATGGCAATAGGTTCGCCACCTATTCCATTTGGGACTTAAACATAACGGCGAGACGAGGCTTAACAGCCGCTGCCTACACCTTCGGGTAACAAAGGCGTGAAGTTATGTTATGAATGTTATGTTTATAATATTATAAAACCGCCGTACTGTGAGCCGAATTGTGAGCCGGTAGAGGACGCCTGGCAGATATGAAACATCGAAATTATTTTGTTCGAATAGGCACAACAGTACCTACAGATTATGGCAGGGGCTAAATATGTCATGATAAAAATATTACTGATATATACGGCAAAAGTAGAGTCCTTATTTTATATACATTTAACTAATATATAAAATTCTCGTGTCACGGTGTTTGTAATTATGCTCTTAAGAAATGGCTAGACCTAATTTCTTGAAATTTAGTGTACATATCCGTTAGGTCTGAGAATCGGACAACAGGTTAAATATTTTTTTTTTAATTTTTCGATATATTTCTGTTTGTTTATTTTTTTATAAAGCAGGATACAAATACATACAACCCTAAATTTTTAACTCCCTACGATCAACCCCTATTTTTAAAATTTTATTTTTTGGCAAGACAACGTTTGCTGGGTTAGCTAGTTTTCATATAAAATTATCGCTCCTTTTTATTATTATATTAGTTGATCCTGCAAACTACGTTCCGCATCAAAAAGTAATAAATACGGAAATTTTAAAATGACCCCTTTTTTTAACTACATCATACATGAATTACAGATTAAAACCCCCCCGTTGATATCCTCTATTTAATATCATCTGTTTATTAAAGAAAACCGTATCAAAATCCGTTGTCTAGTGTCAAAGATATAAGCATATAAAGGGACAAACATCGGAAAGCAACTTTGTTTTATACTGTAAAAGGACTCTTCAGTTTGTCACTGCAAATCAAATGTAGATAGTATACCCAGTAGGGATAGCATGGCGATGTGTCGCCACGGCTTGTATCGCCACGCCAACAATCAGGTTTACCCTCGCCTATAGATATTTCATATCAATGGAAAGGTCATTGTCGGTTATCCTCAAGAGATAGTTATACACCATCGTGGACACCGTCTTATGGCGCACTGTTCTATCTGCATACCCCACAAGGTACATTACAATTTTTCCGCGAATTTTTGTGTTTAAAATGTAATAGGTTGAAGAATTACATGTACCTATAGATATTAATAATGAACGACGGATAGTGAAGTACGCCCCCAACCGTAAATTAATTAACACGACCACGTAACGATCAAGATGAAGGAGCAGAATTACTTGGCAGTAAAGACTAAAAGGCTCTATGCGACTAAGGAAATATTGTTCGCTGTTTGACACTTGACAGCAGCGCCAGCGGCACCAGTGACAGTTTTTGTGTTTAGCAAACTGTCTCGGCCCGGCAACCAATTTATTTCAATTTCATTTACTGTTCTATCGTAACATAACGAATGGAATAATTTAATTGTGTTTATTATTACTGTGAAAATGAAATGTTTGACAAATATATTACAGGTTATTTTCTTTCTAAACGTCTGTTTAGCTACGTTGTCACCGCCTTCCGATAAAAAGGGCCAGAAAGGTATAAAACCACAAGAAGGTCCGCGGAAAAATAATGTGTTAGACCGTAAACTTCTTCACGAAGCACCTGTGGTTAAAGATATTATAAAATACCATGCCACGTATCACCAAGACGTATTTACACGTAACTTCAAAAATAACGTATTAGGATATGTTACACCTGTAAGTATCACTCGAATGTTATTAAATAGCTATATATTGATCGCTTTTATTATCCCCGCAATATTTTTGTTTCTAGTGGAACAATAAGGGTTACGATATAGCTAAGTCTTGGGCTCCCAAATTCAACTATATATCGCCAGTTTGGTTGCAAATCAAGCGACAATCGCCGAATATTTATATAATTTCGGGATTACATGATGTTGACCATGCCTGGATGAAGTTAGTACGCCAAAAAGGCTCCTCAAGCAGCCTGAAAAGTATGTACTTAAATATGTTTATAATTGTCAGTTCTGAAGGGCATAAAATATTTGTTTCATTCTTTGGTATTGGATTATAAAAAAATATTTTTCAACCAAACTATTAATATTAAGCAATTCCTTTATAACCTGGTAGCAGATCTTAATATATACCCTATCTATAAGAAGACTGGTATGTACCATAATTAAATTAAAAACGTTACTTTTATCAAATCAAAAGTGGCTCGACATCATTTGAAAATTATGCTAGTTATTTAAAAAAAATCTCTATGACAATTATTTTGGTGTATTGTTAGTTTCCAAGGTTAGCTTTCTCAATTCTTATTGAATTTATTTGTAGTTTTACCAAGAATCATATTTGAGAATTGGCAGCCGTCCGATCTAAAATCGTTCTTTATGGAGCCTTCGTCTCTCACTGAACAAAAGGCTCTCATTGATGAAATAAAGAAGGCTTGCAAGCAATGGAAATTTGATGGAGTGGTTCTCGAGATGCTCTCACAAATCGGCAAATATGTTGATAAATCTGTGAAGTTTATTCAACAATTTGGTAATTGTTATTGTGATTACTTTTAATGGGTATTTTAAGATACCCACTTTTTATATATGGCTTAATATTTAAATATTATATTAAAAATATCTACTAGAACTTTTAGGCCTTATTTACATTCTTTTCATTTATCAAATACATATATATTTAACAAATTTTTTGCAAATAATTTAATTCTAAAGTATATATACTATTACATAGTCATAGGTACTTACATAACTTAATAGCCATTCCCTTAGGGGATAGGTTAGGTTGGAGTGAATAGAGTGCCGTAACTCAATTCTTACACAGATTGCAGCTCATGAAAATGAATAATTATTAATTCTGGTATATGTATTATCCTCACTATCCATCTTTCACAGGTTTAGAGATGAGTGAGAATGATCTTAGTCTAATTCTAGTCTACCCCCCGTTCAGAGGATATCCCACTGATGAGTTCTTTATACAGGCATTTAATGATATCCACCCTTATGTAGAGGCTGTGTCTGTGATGACTTATGACTTCTCAAACCCCCAAAAACCAGGTGAGCTGTAATTACAACGTTTCAATTTAATGTAATTTACATTTACCATTAATTTCTCGCCCACTGTTTTCAGTATTCCATTATCGGAACAAATGAACATGAAATGGTGGTTACAGGTGTTTTTTTATGGTATTGGAAGGCAAACGAGTGGGTGTGTCCCCTGATGGTGAGCAACTAACACCACCCATGGACACCTAAACACAAACGATGGAGAAAAGGGTTGGTTCTCCGGATAACACTCTCACCGAGTGAAATGTGGCAAGAGCCACTTGACATCAATATTCAGAGAGGTTGTGGTATTTCACCCGTCGAGCTGGCTAATTTATGCAGCGAACTACTACCTTACTTATTACTTACTTTTGCTATACTTCTATATTTAAAATCTCTAGCTAAGGCAATCATAACACAGTCATGTTTCTATGATTTACAGGGCCGAATGCACCCCTGTATTGGATCAGATTGTGCATTGAAAAATTGATTGACAATGATGAAATGATGTCGAAAAGAGCAAAAATTTTACTCGGTTTAAATTTCTACGGTAACTCTTATACTGCCAACGGTGGGGGTCCGATTGTGGGCACGGAATATATAGAACTGTTGAAACATGCCAAAAACAACCAAGCACTGTCATACAACAACCATACAGCTGAGAATTATCTGGAGATTAGGTAATGTATTCTTTATTAATCTCTCCTTGTATCTTTGTTTTTATTTTAATTGAGGTTGTGGCCATAAAGCTCTACCATGCCTGATGGTAAGTGATCACCTTCACATATAGAAGCATGCAATATCACAAGTACGGCATGCTGCTAAGCCCCCTCTGTCGTATTAACATGAATTAACACTTCGAATTTGTGTGTTGGTGGTCCAGTGGTCGAGCACACGGCTTCTGAATCCATGGGTTCGAATCCTGACTCACACCAATGACTTTACGAAATTGTTATTGATAAATATTGAAGACTGGAAACTTTCTGCCTGGTATAGCAATAGGTTAGCCGCCTATTACATTTGGGACGTAGACATGACGGCGAGACGAAGAAGCTTGACAGCCTCTGCCTACACCTTTGGGTACAAAAAGGCGTAAAGTTACGTTATGTTATGTTTACGAACACATGTCATTCTGATGAAGTAGAGAATGGCAGTAAATAATAATTAAACACAAAATAAATCATAATAATATCATTGCTAGAAAATTTAATAGTGGTAGAGCCACGCAGTTCGCTGGATGAATGGGCCGGCTCGACGTGTGAAATCCCACAACCTCTCAGAATATCGACGTAAAGTGACACATGTCGCGTTTCGTTCGGTGAGAGAGGTATCCAGAAGCCTGTCCTTCTACTAATCTATGTTTTTGTTATGGAATTTTAATCATTAATATTTGTGTGTAGAAAATATTTGTCTATTACCTTTTTGCAGAACATCACAAGGTACTAAGAAAATATTCTACCCAACATTGTATTCCATACAGAAGAGATTGGATATAGCTCGTGAATATGGTACAGGTGTCGCCATCTGGGAGCTGGGACAAGGTCTCGATTACTTCTACGACTTGTTCTAATTATGTGTGATAATAATATTTAAGTTGAACATTTCGTCGTGTGATATTTATAATTCCAAGATTTTTAAATTAATTAAATAAAAAAAAACAATTAATAAATTAATTTAAATGTAACTGTATAGTACATTATTTTATTTTTAAAATTTTATTGTAGTCTCGGTGGCCCAGTGGTCGAGCATCCCGCTTCTGAATCAAAAATCGCGGGTTCGAATGATGGTTCACACCAATGAATTTTCGAATTTATATTCGAAAGTTATGTGTGATAAATATCGATGACTGACAAATTGTCCCCCGTATGGCAATAGGTTCGTCACCTATTCCATTTGGGACTTAAACATAACGGCGATTCGAGGCTTAACAGCCACTGCCTACATGTTTGGGTAGAAAAAGGCGCAAAGTTATGGTCTTTATATATGTTTACTGAAATCAATTAATTCAGTCTTACATCGATCAGCAATAACAATCAATACTTAATATTAAATTTTATTACAGGGCGTTTATTCGTAGTTTTGTTTAAAATCATTAGGATTTTCTTTCAACTGTATCCATTTAATTTTTTAAATAGTATATAGGTAACTAGCGTATTTGAGACAGTCACAATACCTCTTAAGGTAAAACATACAGTAGTTTAGACTCCTGGGTTTGCCAAAGAAATATTCACACTTGAATAGCGGAATTATTAAAAAATAACTACCAGATGAAGCTAAAAGTGCGTACTTTTTAAGAGTTTTAAGAAATTGTCAAGTCCATGTCAATCTCTTGCTTAAGACGATAAGGACTCTTCTCAAAGTCAATTCTTGAAGGTCTTGCTGTAGTCGCATGGTCTCATATTTTCAATAATTCAGTTCTAATACTTGCATTAATACAATTTACATTTAATATAAATACATATTACATCAGTTGATTTGTTTGAACATCAGTTTTGGGTTTTCCTTTGAACTGCATCATAGATTGAGGTCCTTTCATGACTCTATGCATCAGGTCCCAGCACATTTTTGCGGGGAGTAAGCTGTAATTAAAATATATTAAAAGTTATACAGATATACTAGTTGATCAGGCGAACTTTATCAATCAGCATACACATACAACACTAAATTTGTACTCCTCTACGATCAACTCCTATTTCTTATTTGTTTATCAAAATCTTTATTTTTTGGTAAGACAACATTTGTTGGGTCGGCTTGTCATATTATCATTACATAGTATAAAACAAAGTCTGTCCCCTTAAATGCTTAGAACTTTGAAACTACGCAACGGATTTTGATGCGTTTTTTATTAAAGTGGTGTCAACAGCGTAGTTTTAAGCTACAATTCATGTAAAGAAAAAGTGATAAATCCAAAATTTACCCATTTATTACTTTTGAATCGGAACAAAGTTTGTCGGGTCAGCTAGTACCTATATTACAAATAAGGCAGACTCGCATTGCTGGCCTTTCTTTTGCGTTCCGAGGTACGCAGAATGAGTCATTCTGCGTACTGTTGTTTTATAAATGTTTTATACATTTCTCGGTAAGATATAATCAATACACAACCCCAAGAAGGAATGGATACACAAAGGTAAACGGCCACGACACACCTTCCATGACCAAATAGAATGAATTCTGGAGGAAGGTGATGTGAAAGTCTAAGAAGCGAGTGATGCGTCTTACAATCGTACCTTATGGCGCTCTGTTCTCTCTGCCTACCCAGCGAAGTATTTAGCGTAAAGTGTGTGTTTAAAATAACAAAATGTAGTCACCATTTCAATGGCAGCAGGTATCTAACAGATCCAGGCATGACGCAGTTGACTTCATTTTTCCTGATGGAGTCTATCATGGTCTCAGCGACGTAGTCGGGCTCAAGCATCGGCATCAGACGTGGAGTGACGCCGTCGAACATGCCCGTGTTTATATAAGACGGGCAAACCAGGGTGGCGTAGATAGTGTTGTGTCCATGGGCCTGTCAATTGTTTAAATGTTATTAATTCTGTAATAATGTATTTGCATATCGTAGGCATATTTTAGCATTTAATTTTCATGCGTACCATTTCGCATTAAAAAGACTTTATAGTAGGTACACTGACATGCCCAAAACCATAACCCATTCATTTATCAAGAGTCTAAAGCCCGAATACTGAACGGCCACTCAAATATGTTAGCGCTACATAAGCGTTTAAGTAGCTGTCACATTAGACAGAATACGTAAAATTTGAGCAGTAAGTAGCACTTTATTGATTGCCAGATTTGAGTGGCGGTTCAGTATTCGGGGGTATATCTATTTTAGTTTTGAATTCATTCATGAACAATTAATTTGTATATGGAAAGTCTTATGTTTAGACCTTGGTACAACACTGATAACTTCTTGGGAATATTTAATATATAAGTACGTATGTATATAGGTAAAGTCAAAGTCAAGGAATCATTATTTTTGTAGATCTTCACATATACTTAAAAATAGTCAACAAGTACAAACATTAAACTTATTATTTTTAATGACATATTTAAACCAGAGCGCTCGAGGAAATCGCCTCCGTGGAACATGAACACAAAGCAACAGCCACGTGCGACCCAATTCTGATTGTATGAAACTCATGTCCCAAATACTCTTTTCAAACAAAAGGTAGATCATGTAACGACGACCCCGGGTACTAACCCAGTAATCGCAAAACACTGTTTTTTCAGGGAGAAAATGTTTTGTGATTTTTAGCTATATCATCTGTGAGTTATTATTATACCATCTTAAATGTATCAAATTCAAGTTTACTGTATATTTAATATATATCAGTCATTAAATTTAAAAAGAAACAACGTAAATATTTTTATTTTTCGTAGTATAAAACTGCAATAAAAGTTCCGCGTGATAAAACTGTCATTGCTCATATTTCTCTAATTAACCGTAGAATAGATTTAAAAAAATACTTAATATGAGTTCAACCCCACAGATGTCATACTTGAAATAAAAAAATCCAGTAAAGTGCTATTACTGGGTTATTGCTTGGAGGCGTCGAATTAGGATAACAATAAGTTGAAATTATTATCGATGGCCAAAAAATGTGTCTGATTTATGTCTATGGCTTATTCCATTGGATCAAATCTTGCCTCTGGACGCTTACCCTCAGCTCGGTGAAGAGGCTCTCGTGGAAACCCACTGTAGCGAACTTGGTGGCACTGTAGTCCGTGCACCGGTAGGTGCCCAGTAGACCGGCAACAGAGCCCACAGTCACTATGTGACCCTTGCCTGTGTCTATCATATCTGGCAAGAATGCTTTCACAGTCTGAAAGAAAGTAGAAAGTTAGACATCACCTTATCACGTGATCTTTATAAAATACTAGCTGACCCGGCAAACGTTGTCTTGCCGAAAAATATAATTAAAAAATAGGGGTTGATCGTAGGGGGTTGAAAATTTAGGGTTGTATGTATTTTTGTATCCCGTTTTATAAAAAAAATAAGAAAAAGAAATATATCGAAAAATTTAAAAAAAAATTTAGGGGTGGACTACCCTTAGCATTTAGGGGGATGAAATATATATCGAGGGGTGAAAGGCTATTTGTTTTAAGCGACATTTTTGCAACTTTACAGGAGAGCCATTTAAAGTTTGAAATTTTGAAAAAAAAATCAGAACTTAAAAACTTCTTGAGCTAATATTTGAACGGGGTAAGCTTTGTTAAAATTCAATTAAAAATATCTAAATGCTGATGCTAATATTAAATAAAACCGACCTGTAATCACAAAAATACGTGTCGCTTAATGCAAAATGCCCTAAGCCCTTATTTTTCAGGGAATGGAAAAATGATTTAAGTGACTTTAAAACTACAATTAGCTTCAGGAAAAAACAAATAAGCGACAATGCATTATGTTTTCAGAGTAAGCCTATAAGAATGAAATGACACGACCCGGAATTAATAGTAGCAAGCTATTTATGTCAACTACCACTTTAGACTAAAATGAGTAGGAGGCTAATTTATTTATTTAACATATACAATTGAAAATATAACGTTTGGTGTTCCATTTATTATCATATAAGGGTATAAATGGCTGTTAAAACAACCTGGATACAGCGCAATCTCCAAAAATCTCAGTTTCTTTTATTAAACTAATAAATAACTAACGCAACATCAGTTAAAGTGTTTGTTCAGTCTAATAATTATAACTTAGAACAGTCTCAATTAGAATTTCATCATACTTATGCCTCCTTTTCATCTAAATGATCTTTCAATTCTTTACAATCTTTTGGCTTCTGTCCTTCAAAATACATTAGTAAATAGGTGCAGCTGAAAGAACTTATGTGACGTTCCGTGTCTTATTTGGATGAAGGCTAAATGGTATATGCGACATTACACGGTATAATTGGTGGAAGTGCAAATGATTCAAATCACTTCCTAGTAAATTTTAGAAACAGGAAAAATGTTTTAAGCCTTATTGCCTTATTTACCTGGGAAAGGCTAATTGTTTTATGTCTCAGTTTTTAATATGAGTGTATGGCTCAAGTAACTAATGTAAAAAAAATGCAAATTCCATGTCGCTTAAAACACTGCTACTATGGAAACTTCCCAAAAACAGGGATGTTTTAAGCGCCAAAAAAGTGCTCCGATTTAAATGAAACTTGTATCAGTCGACGCAGAAAAATTTGCTGATTCCAAATATGTATATAACTCAATATCGCCCAAAATGTCGTTTAATGCAAATAGCCTTTCACCCCTCGATATGTTGGCCGATTCTCAGACCTATTCAATATGCTCACAAAATTTCATGAGAATCAGTCAAGGCGTTTCGGAGGAATATGGAAACGAAAACTGTGACACGAGAATTTTATATATAAAACTGTCCACCCGGCGACCTTGGTCCCGCAACAAAAGTAACAATTTAGATCCAGCGCTTTTTCTAAACTACATCATACATGAATTATAGATAAAAAATTAAAAACCACCCCGTTGATAGCCGCTGCATAATTTCAAAGATATAAGCACATAAGGGGACCGACAGCGGAAATCGATTTTATTTTATAATAATAATAATAATAATACTCTTTATTTGCACACCTTATACATTAGATCTTATAAAAAAAAACAATATGTACAGAAAAGTCTTATAGCTAGGAGCACAAACGGCGGCCTTATCGCTTACAGCAATCTCTTCCAGGCAACCTTTATGAGGAGATATATATGCAAGGAAGACGGGTAACGTTTTAAAAATTGAAATTAATAAGAAAACAAAGTATCATAAAACAGAAACATACATATTTGCAATATCAGAATATATACTACATATAAACAACAAACATATCATATAATAATAATAAATATAACATATATAACATAAATAAATAAATATATTTAATATATATATATACACATAAATACACAAATACTAATAATAGACTATTGTAATGTTAAATAATACTGCGTAAGCTGTGACTTAAACGAGGTAACAGTCTGAGCTTTTCTTATGTTTTCTGGTAGTGCATTCCACAGCAACACAGCTTGCACGGAAAAAGATAAACCATAAAAATGCGTGGAATGGTTTGGGACAGCCAATCTCAAGTTTTCCGATGACCTCAGATATTTCGAATGTGTGTCATGTAAGAACTGGAAACGTTCCTTGAGATAATTAGGTGAAGTGGGATTAAATAGAACGTTATATAACAACGTGAGAACGTGAATATTCCGGCGAAAACAAACAGGAAGCCACTTGAGCTTTTTGCGAAATTCTGAGATATGATCATATTTTCGAAGACCAAATATGAATCTTATACAAACATTTTGGAGTCGCTCAAGTTTATCAAGTTGTGCTTCAGTGAGATTCAGATAGCTGACATCGGCATAATCGAGGATAGGCAGGAGAAGAGACTGTGCAAGTGCAATTTTAGTGACAGTAGGCAAGAAATGTTGTAACCTGCGCAAGGATCCTGCGGAAGCAAACAGTTTTCTGCTTACTTCTTGCAGTTGTGGTCCCCACGATAGTGTACTATCGATGCAGAGCCCCAGATTTTTAACTTTGGTGGTTATTGGTAAGATAATGCCGTTAAAATTAACTTGGGGCAGTGTTGACCAATTTATCTTGGCGAGCATCCTGGAACTGCCGATAACAATCAGTTGTGTTTTTAAAGGATTTACGCTAAGGCCATAATTATTGCTCCAGTCGCAAATTCGCTCCAGGTCCGTATTTATAGTCATCACCGCCTGCCACAAGGTATTTAGTGGAGCCTGGGTATATATCTGCAAATCGTCAGCATAAAGATGGTAGGAAGAAGTTAGGGTTCTAGATATCGAATTTATAAAAATTGCGAATAGAAGTGGGGAGAGAACGCCACCCTGTGGTACGCCGGCAGTAGTGCAAGCCCAATCGGAATATCTGTCATCAATTCGTACCTAACGACTGGCTGACCCGCTATACGATGTCTTGCCAAAAAAAAAAATGATCGACAGATAAACTATAGAGGTTGACCGTAGAGAGGTGAAATTTTAGTGTTGTATGTATTTTTGGATACATAATCAGCTAGTATCTATACAGAAACGTATTTAGCCAATGATTTTGTTCATGGTCTATTACCGAATCATGTTGCGTGTCTCTCTGAGTAAATTTTAAGTGTCAATACTTACCCAATAGTGTGAGAGTATGTTGACTTTGTACGTAGTTTCTATGGCGTCGTCACAAAGATCCAGCAACGTTTCACCGAACACTGTGCCGGCATTATTTATTAACACGTCCACTTTGCCAACCTAAAATCAACGTACGAATTTTTAAAATACAAATGTAAAGAAACTAAAAGAATTTATATTAAAAAAAGTTATAATTAAGGTTAAAAACAGGTATAATTGCCTAGCTGTTGTCCGCAACGTCTTCTCACGTGGGAAGCAAAAATACTATGCCTGTGCTATTTATAAGGGATCATTGCTCACCCCCAATTAGTGATACCGTGATAATATATGTGTTGACCCGACCTCTTGGCTATTTTTAATGCAAAATTGGACATAACAGCTTGCAGTACTGTTAGAGTTTATCCGTAACAAACATACCTACAGACAAAAGGTTCGGTATCGATTGTAGATCATAAACCAAGTATTCTAAAAAAAAAATTCAATGTACAGTTTCAACTTTCCTTCAATTTTATTAAATTATGTATAGATAGATTATGGTTAACATATTTTGCAACGACTATGAATTGATTAGGTAATTATTAATTCATTCATTGCCAAGTTGTAGCCAATTAAAATCAATTTAATTATGTACGTAATCTTGAGAAAATAAGGAGTAATAGTAGGGTGATTTTTGATGGGTCAGGGTGGCATACGACGAACAAGCATCAAGTGAATAACGCCACTCATGGACACCTGCAACACAGTTAGTGTTACAATTGTCGCACGGAGTAGGATAGGAAATGAGGGGGATAGGCTGGGTACCTGTCTTGCCGAACGAAATACGGCATGAGCCACTTTTTAATTTATATTCTGAGAGGTCGTGGTATTTCCGGGTTAGCTCTACCATTTTTACCAAAAACAACACGCGTAAAATAAACGCGTTCATATCTTTTGGTCCTTCGATCGACAGATCAGCGTTTCTACTGTGTAATTGTTTTGTTAGATAATAAAAGTAATATTTTATCGTAAATGTGAATGGGCATATCTAAAATTACATTTGGTTTGCCTTCAAGTTCAACTTCATTCATTCATTCAATTCAATTTCATTCGTTCAACAACTTCAAACATCAAGTTCTTTGCAGATTAAGCATAAATACATATGCGTATTTGAAACTCAATATTCAGAAGAGTCATGTTAGCAATTATTTTTCTTTCATATCTACAAGATAACAATGAATAGTTTTCTTACTTCTCGCTTGACCCTTTCAGCTGTGGCGTATACTGATTTTCTATCAGCTAAATCCACTACGTAACTAGCGATTTCGTAGCCCTCGTCTTTAACAGCACTACACGTCTTTTGCAAACCTAAATGACATAAATATTAAATTTATTAATAAAATATGGATATTGAATAATATTTCAAATATTTTTCAATCTTATTAAAAAAGAAATAAATAGAAATTCACCTTCTTTACTGATATCCCACACCACAACTTTGGCTCCAAGCCTCGCCAGTTTCACCGCTAGATGGCGTCCCACTCCACCTCCACCGCCGGTGACAACTATCACATCTCCGTTGAGACTCTTCATGGGCCTTATTGCATTTGGTATTAAGGTCCAGAATAGAGATTCTAATATATAGTAACATGATAGCACAAGAAATAGGACTGTGTCCTTGGCTATATCGAATACACTCGCCATTTGTGATGGGTTGTTTATCTTTGTCCCCTCTAACATGTCACGACTGCAACCAAAAAAAAAAAGTTTAAACAAATCCTTGAAACACGAAAAAACATCGGCGGATAAAACTACAAAATTCCTTCCTGCTGAATTCGAGAAAACTTCGGCCAATATAAAACGGTTCAGTATAAAATTCATCAAGTCATATATATTAACTCAGTCATTTAATCATCATTAATTTAATTATCAGTATAAAACAAAGCCGCTGTCTGTCTCCTGATATGCTTATATCTTTAAAACTACGCAACGGATTTTGATGCGGTTTCTTATTAGTTTGAGGATGTCAACGGGGTGGTTTTGATTTATAATTCATGTATAATTTAGTAAAGAAAAAGTCATAAATCCAAAATTTACTTTTATTACTTTTGCTGCGGAACAAAGTTCACCGGGTCAACTAGTAATGTATAAGTTCACAATTTCTCGTCTCAGTCGGTTAACAAGATGCGAAGTTTATTAACAATAATTACAGTCTCTTATTAGAATAACATAACATAGCTTCACGCCTTTTCTACCCTTAGGTTATATATAGCTTAGGCTGTTAGGCATCGACTCCCCGAATCGTTATGTTACGTTTCAAATGGAATAATAGATGACAAAGTTGTCAGTCGTCAGAAAAGAATTCCGAGGAATCGATAATAATTAGTTACACTTCTTACAATATTGCTAATGATGATCGTTACAAAATTGACATTTATAATCACGCAAAGATAATTCGAAACCTATAATGCAACTGAAGGATATCCTTAGATGGAAATGGTACTTAAAAGTGCCGATAAGTACCACCTATATTGCTTAAAAGTGTCTCCCAAAGGCAAGGTACAATGAACATCAGGGGCACAAGTGTCACGTCGTTGTCAATTTCGCAATAGATTTATTATGAACATACATTACTTCACGCCGAGTCCCTTGCGGGGCACGCAGAGTGAACAGAGCTCCATAAGGCTTTCCATTATTACACGCTTAACTCACTTCTTTGACTTTCATAACTCTTGTCATACACGCTCGTCGATTTTTAAGGCTTCTGACATCACCTTCCTCAAGGACTTGTTTTATTTATGGCCATGAAGTGTGTCGACGCCGTCCTCGACTCCAATACCCATCCGCTTTTGCATTGTATATATGCTTAGTCAATTTTGCATCATCTATTTTTTTCTTCATGTCCGAACCATCGAAGAATACCTTTTCTTACTTTTACATCGACACTCTCTTTCAATCTGGCTTCCTAACAACTTTGTTTTTGACGCGGTCAGCGAGAGTCATTCCGCAACTTTTACGCAGTGCCCTCATTTCGATCGCGTTTATCCTACTTTCATGCACACTCTGCCATACCCAATTCTCGCATCCATAAGTTAGCGTTATCAGGTACCGCATTGTGAATTTAGTATAAACCGTATTTAGTATGAACTAGTGCCGTTTGGGGGTGAGACTGTGTAAATACCGGCCACAGGGCTGGTTTATTCCTCCCGCACGGGGTTAGTATTGCTATTAAGGGTGGCAATGCGGCCATTAAACTAAGATGCCGAGAAATTTGAGTTCACCTTATCTTTTAATTGTATATATTGTAAATAGTGTAATTAATATACTTTATCATAATAAGTTCATAATATATATTTTTATATTGAACTAGATTATGATTACACGTATAGATAGATAGATCATCATTACACGTATAAAACAAAGTCGCTTTTCGCTGTCTGTCCCCTTGTGTGTGTATATCTTTAAAAGTACGCATCGGATTTTGATGCGGTTTTTTTAATAGTTAGAGGGTATCAACGGGGTGGTTTTGATCTATAATTCATGTGATAAAATCAAAAAAAGTGATAAATCCAAAATAACTTATTCATCACTTTTGATGCAGAACAAAGTTCACTGGGTCTATTAGTATATTTATATAAGTAAGTGTGTTTCATTAAAGGTCTTGCAAATGATTGCATTGTGTGTGTATGTATCTGCAACCGTTTTGTATTTGTTAAAAAAAACTATTTCGGAAATATTCTTACCAAATTTTCTACATGGTTTAACAATTTTTTTTTTATTATATTTAATGCTTGCTTTCAATGTTACATGAACTGACTGCGTAATGTCCAACTAGGCGTCTTGTAACTTCAAAATGTTGTTACTGTAACCCCACACTACACACACGTCATTAATATCTGTAGGACAATATCAAAGGTCACGTAGGTGGCGACACGTAGTTCTACAAGAATGGGCCGGCTCGACCGGTGAAATACCACGACCTCTAAGAAAATCGACATAAAGCGGCTCATGCCATGTTTTGCTTGGTGAAAAAGGTCCGGAGACCCAACCCCTTATCCTCTCCCCTCCCCATCCCACCGTATTATAAAGCTGCAGAGTTTATATGCGCTAATCTCAGCAACTATTGGTTCGATTTTAAAAAAAGGTTGTTTTAGTGATTGTGTTTGTGATAGTCCATTTATCAAGGATTGCTTTAGGTTACACCTATAACATCACGCTGCGACTAATAGAAGCGGAGCACTGAGTTATTTAGTGGTAAAAGAGGTAGTGCATTATATTTTAGCTGACCCGGCGAACTTTGTTCCGCATCAATAGTAATAAGTAGTAATTTTGGATATATCACTTTTTATTTATTATATGATATATGAACTATACTTAAAACCACCCTCTATCTATTAAAAAAACCGCACCATAATCCGTTGCGTATTTTGAAATATATACTTAGTCATGCCATAAATATTGTAACAAAGAAAAAAATTGTTTTTTAATTGCAAATAACATTTATTACGTTTAAAGTGTGCTACTTTAATACCTAAATATAAAACGATATAAAATATAAAATGCTTATTCGAAGTGGTCTCCATTGGCTGCAATACAGGCCTTTAAACGTTGAGGCCAGTTATCAATAGAAACACGCACTCTTTCCATGGGAAAATTCTTCACCGCCAATCGTATGGATTGTTTTAGGGACTCTAAATTATTATGACGTTTAGAGCAAGCCGTACTCTTTAAAACTGACCACAAATCATAATCCAGTGGATTAAGATCGGGACTAGACGACGGCCAGTCTTCAGCTCTAATGAAGTCCGAAACGTTCGCTTCCAACCAAGATTGCGTGGACCGAGCTTTATGACCCGGTGCCGAGTCTTGCTAGAAGGACCATACTTCGTTATTGAACATGGTGTTATTAAGGGGCTTGACTACCTTTTCAAGAATGGTATCTTGATACACTTGTGCCTTATGTTTTGATACCTTTTTCACAAAAATATGGCTCAGTCACTCCTTCGTAGCTAATACCCCACCAAACCATCACTGAAGTCGGATAATGCCCACGTTGCACTCTGTCAACTAATTTGGAAGCTTCCTTAGAGCTTTGAGCATAAATACGGTCATTTTGTTTGTTAAAATGTTGCTCAATTGTAAAAACTTTTTCATCCGTAAACAATATTTTTCTGTGACCTCCTTTTGCGTACCGCTTCAGTAGTTGTTTAGATTTTAACACCCTATTCTTTTTTAAATTATCAGTTAATAATTCACCAGTGCGCCTCTTATAGGCTGCAAGTCCTAAGTCATGTTTTAAAATACGCGACATTGTTCTAGGTGCTATCTTCATATCCCGAGATAAAATCTTTTGCTTGCGGACAGGATTTCTTCGAATTCTTTCCCTTACTGCTTTGACCACCTTTTGTACCTATTGATAGCCCGGTACACAAATATTTGACCAATACCAAGTGTATGGAGAGTTTTAAAAATTGCATTTGGCTCCATACCTACTTTGAGTAATGCAATCACAGCGATTCGGTTCTCTTTATCACCCCACTCCATTTTAATATCGCAAAATATTGTACAATGTATTGGCGCCAAAACGAGAAAACACAATGAACAATCGTTTAAAAATGACAGATTCCAAATTCAAATGTAATATTTTTTTATTTTTAGTTGTAACAGTATTTATGGCCAGACTAAGTATAAGCATTTATGGGGAAGGATAGCTGAAAAGGACTTTATTTTATACTATACTAGCTGACCCGGTGAACTTTGTTCTGCGTCAAATTATGGATATCATGAGGTTCAATTGGTACTATTTATCGGCTTTAACTGCCGTCCCGCTATGTTAATACTGTAATATCTTAGAAAATATTCCTTTAAATTGCACGCTGTAAATGGCCAGGATCATCTATATTACATGCACAATCTATTTAAGACACTTAATTGGATGAAAATTAGTGCAGTAATGTTTAAAATCGCTTCGTAAATAAGCCATTATTTCTCGAAAATAAAAAATAAAAATCATTTTCAAAAATAAAAATGGTCGTTGTGGGTTATCCCTAAGAGATAGACATATGCCTTCGTGGACTTTCTTGTAGACCTACTGAAGGTGTTTAATAATGTAGAACATTTCTTTGATTTATCACTTAGGGTTCAGCCAGCGTTTGCAATTAAAGTGCTAAATCTCGAATTTTTTTTATTTACAACATCATATATGAATTATAGATCAAAACCATCCCGTTGACACCCTCTAAATATTAAATAAACCGCATCAAAATCCTTTGCGTAGTTTTAAAGATATAAGCATATAAGGGGACAGATAGCGGAAAGTGACTTTGTTTTATACTATGTAAATAACTTAACATAACTTCACGGCTTTTTCTATCCGAAGGTCCGTTTACGTCCCAAATGGAATAGGTGGCGAACCTATTGGCATACCGGGCACAAAGGTTTTAGTTATCAGTCATATTTCGTAGTTTAGTTTTAGTTTAGTTATTTCATATTTGTCACACATATCTTTCAAAATTAATTAATTTCGAAAATTCATTGGTGTGTGCCAGGATTTGAACCCGCGACCTCTGGATTTAGAAACCTTTTGCTCGACCACTGGACTGGACTACCAAGACTATAATACTAATCTTATATCTTTAAACGAGCAATTCTTGTATATATATATGTATATATGTATATGTATAATTGGAATCTCGGAATCGGCTCCAACGATTTTCATGAAATTTAGTATATAGGGGGTTTCGGGGGCGATAAATCGATCTAGCTAGGAATCATTTTTAGAAAATTTCATTTTATCGTGTTTTATCGATAATCAACTTAAACATCAACTTACTTTTTGGAATTCCTGACATCTATTGGCGAATGCTATAATTATTTTAAATTGTGAGCAACTAACTTGCTTTAACGACAACAACACTAAAGCTATTCCAGCAGATGGCGTTGTTTATAAAAAAAAAGAAAATACCGAGCAAAGCTCGGTCATCCAGATATTAAATCTTTAAACGAGCAATTCTTGTATATATATATGTATATATATATGTATATATGTACATATATGTATAATTGGAATCTCGGAATCGGCTCCAACGATTTTCATGAAATTTAGTATATAGGGGGTTTCGGGGGCGATAAATCGATCTAGCTAGGAATCATTTTTAGAAAATTTCATTTTATCGTGTTTTATCGATAATCAACTTAAACATCAACTTACTTTTTGGAATTCCTGACATCTATTGGCGAATGCTATAATTATTTTAAATTGTGAGCAACTAACTTGCTTTAACGACAACAACACTAAAGCTATTCCAGCAGATGGCGTTGTTTATAAAAAAAAAGAAAATACCGAGCAAAGCTCGGTCATCCAGATATTAAATCTTTAAACGAGCAATTCTTGTATATATATATGTATATATATATGTATATATGTACATATATGTATAATTGGAATCTCGGAATCGGCTCCAACGATTTTCAAAGATATAAGCATATAAGGGGACAGATAGCGGAAAGTGACTTTGTTTTATACTATGTAAATAACTTAACATAACTTCACGGCTTTTTCTATCCGAGCAAAGCTCGGTTATCCAGATATTACTAATAATTCCATATAATGATTCATATACAAAAAAAAATATAATGACCGTAAAATATTGAGTACTTGGATAGTAGTAGCCTTGTCATTTTGTTACGACAGACAGATTTTATGAGTGGTGGTAATGACATGCAATTTGGCTACCACTCATATTGAAAGGCAAGACTTCAAATCATGACGATCAAATACCAGCATGGTGTTCTTCGTGGTTTTAACCTTCGACTCCGACTCCTGAACTCGCGTATTATGTTTTTACAATTTAAAACCAAAAATAATATTTTAAACAATTTTTTTCGAATATTATATTAGAATGATTGTCATCATCATTACATAGTATAAAACAAAGTCGCTTTCCGCTGTCTGTACCCTTATATGCTTAGAACTTTGAAATTACTCAACAGATTTTGATATGGGTTTTTTTAACAGACAGAGGGTATCACCGGTTGGTTTTTATGTATAATTCATGAAAAATGTAGTAAATAAAAAGTGTCACTTTTCGTGATTTTGAACTTTAATTGCAAGCGCTGGCTGAACCGTAAGTGATAGATCAAAACAATGCTCTACATTATTATACATCTTCAAAAGGTCTACAAAAAAGTCCGCGATGGCATATGTCCATCTCTTAGGGATAACCCACAATGACTATTTTAATTGCTTTTTATTGCGAAACAAAGTTCGCTGGGTCAACTAGTTATTAATAATTATCTATAATAATAATTACATATCATACAATCCTAGGAAAGTCAAAACTGTATTTTGAATATTTATTTAGAGTAATTGGAACATGATTTACAATTTATAATTAACCCATATGTTGTTACGGATAAACTCTAAAAGTACTGCATGCTTTTATTTCCAATTTTGCATGCATATTATTATGAGGTCATGTCAACACATAGACTAACTATTATCACGCGATAGCGTGATAATAGTTAGAAGGGTTCATTGCTCACCCCCAATTAATGATAATTAATTGGGGGTGAGCAATGAACCCTTCTGCATAGTGCAGGCATACCTAGTATTTTTACTCCTTTACGACGTCCACGCAGACGAAGTCGCAGACAACAGCCAGTTATTTATAATATAACTAATGCCTTTTTTGTATTATAAAGGTTTATAATATATTGATGAAATAAATAAATGATGATGAAATAAATAGATAATTTTGGCTTATTTGGGCCATCGAAATTAAAATATTAACTCTAGAACAATATTAGATTAAGTTTTGTTTAAACTGATGTTAAATCCCCAATATTCCGATCTAAGAGTGACGACAAAGAAGAAAAGAAAGTCGTAACATGGCCCCGATCGGTATTTTTCAAACATACGATAAACAAAAAGTGGTTGAGAAAGTAAACTTTAAATTTGTTTTGCGAACATATACATGTATTTATTTAAATAGCAATATAATCATCACCACGCTAAGTCACTCGCGAGGTAGGTACAGTGAACTGGGATCCTGAAGGTCCCCTTTTTAACTTATGTACTCATGCACTTTAACTTATGTATTTATTTCTAATAAACACTTGACGGTTTTAAGGTCTTCGACGTCACTCCCTGAAGATTGAGCTAAATACTCTATAATAGTATTTTTTTAAATCACTTATATAGGAACGAAAAATATCGCTTAGTATGTATTTGAAATCCATTGAATCCATCCATTAATACCAAAAAATAAATAAATAAATTGCTATTTTAGTTTTGTTATTTATATGTATACCTATATGCCATATACTAATCGATACAAACAGAAATATTATACACATTATCAAATAATCATAAATGTGAAAAGTACACATAAATATTATCATAGTATTAATTACCCTTATTTAAATTTGCTTTCACAATAATTAATTTATTACCAAGCAAAATCACGTTCCTTGATAAATATGTAGTAGATAGATAGAGCAAAAAATATATCAGAATTGAGAGAAAATTGTATAAGAATTTTAATGAAATTGTTACATTTTGACAAAAAAAAGCCAAATAAAAAACATAAAAAATAAGCACGTTTATTTAACAGCATCGATATTAAAAATGATTTATATATTTCATTGTTAAATGGTATATTTAAATTTTGGCAGAATCGGGCTAAAGTCACGATACCATATGCACGAGAAATTAAAAGAATTTTTTTAAGTGTCAATTACGTACCTTTTTTAAATTTAGAATGCACTTCTCACCATACGAAGTTTGAAAACTTAATTTAAATAAAAAAAAAATAGTCAGCTGGCTATGGCATGCGCGGACAACGATTGGTCACATACTAACCGGGTATTTGTGGTGTAGTGCTCGCTCAGCTTTCTCCAATAACGGTATATCCACCGCTTTTCCCGGGCTCTAGTCACACTCATCTAGTTTCATTGGAGTGTTGTGACGTGTATCATAAAACAAGTGCACGAATTATAAATCCAACCAAAAAAAAAACCTTTTTTTATCATTTTATTTATTAAAGATTGTCCATGCATTTGTATAAGAATTGACCTAATTCCGGGAGTTAGATCGTAAAAACTCTTACTTAAATGCTTTTAAATAGAGATGAATTGGCTAAAGTAGCTTCCACACAGTTTCATTCGGATAACTTGGAGAGTAGTGTGTGAGCCTTTATAATTTACAGTAATGTCTAAGATATTTTTTATTTACGAGGCATACGGCTACCAGATCAACTGATGGTAAGCGACTACCGCTGCCCATGGACATCTGCAACACATCGTCATCTGCGTTGCCATCCTTTAAATAAATAATGTAATAGAACTGCAGTAAGGCGACTAATATTGTTTTTACTACCAATTTAACAGAATAAGCATCACAGATGGATGAGCTGATCTGTATTCATAGCATGTAAAATACTCATTATAAGCTAAGGTCGCACGCCTCTGATGTGCCATTGAAAATAAACAATGCCGTCTAGCAAAGAAGTCTTTAAGTAGGTATTAGGATATTGGCCGTCCATTAATCACGTGATCTTTCTTTGAGCTTATTTTAACCTCCCCTTGGTCCCCGATGGTTCCCCTAGCATACGTCACTCAACATTACGTGTTTATTAGTATCCACGAAGAATCTTATAATCTTTACATACAGGAATTAAGTATAGATAAAGTATAGAAGTAAGATAAATACACGTGATACCTTACTAGAATCCCTTCCCCCTTCTCAAGCCACGCGTGATTAATGGATGGTCCATAAAGTAGAGCAAGCTCCGATGTTTTGGTCATGTAAAAAGAATGGATGATACAAGATTGATTAAGCAAATATACATTCGAAAAATGGAAGGATTTACGACTCTACATGACCAAATTGTACCTGTCCTTGCGGATAATGATATCAGGAGCCTTAAAAACCGATGAGCGTGAATGACAAGAGTTATGAAAGTCGAAGAAGCAAGTGAGGCGCGTAAGAATCGTGCCTTATGGCGCTCCTTTCTCTCTATCTAACCCGCAAGGGGCTTCACGTGAAGTTTGGTATGATATAAGAAGTGAAGTGTTCGTATATATTAACAAAATAGTTCATTTATTTAAACCAATGTTAGCGGAACACTGACTGCTTCAATAGGCAAAGGTCGGTCAGTAAAGATAAAGCCAAAATTCGTTGCATTGCATGATCTTACTAAGCAGAATGCAATTTTGCAATACATTCAGCAATGTAACTACACAAACTCCGAATGTAATTACCTAACAAGTAAGATATGTAACAAAAACATAACTATTTTAAATAATTAGCAACACCTTATTATATGTGAACACGTATGACACAGTTTGTCTGTGACAGTAAATATGTACGTATTTTGTCATGTAAAATACACACACAAAAAATAACCTAAATACACCATATTCAGCCATTCTTTTAAGATTCCATTCCATTTGATTCCATGAAAAACCCGCCCATTTTATAGGACCTTCTTTTGTTCCTCAACCTTTTTGTCTTGTCAAAGTTTCTCCACTCGGTCCACCCCTGATATTACCTACCGTCTTATATGACAAGGTTTTCGAGGATAAATCGGAACTATCCTCGATCCAAAAAGTATAAAGATTTAGCCTGGTACTTTTTAGTTATATTTCGGCTTAGTCATCATTTTATAGTTCATATTTTAGTCGATTCGTGCTTTTAATTTAATGTAAAATTGTATTTTTATTCCTCTGAAAGATAGGTAATAGGCAAATTGAAGTGTTTGTTTCTACAATTATTCTAGAAATTTGTTGGATTCAAATCCAAAAAAATAATAAGATACATAACTTCGTCACTACACTTAGTTTCAGCAGCCAACTAACTGTCCATTATTGGCAACGGTTATTGGAATAATACATACATAACTTCACGCCAAGTTCCTTGCGTGATAGGCAGAGAAAACATGGCGCCATAAGGCACGATTTTTACACACCTCACTCGCTTTCTTTGACATTCATTACTCTTGTCGTACACGCTAGTCGATTGTTCAGGTTCCTGACATCACCTTCCTTCAGGACTTGGTCTATTAGGTCATAGATAGTGTGTCGTGGCCGTTAACGTCACTTAGATCCATCCGCTTTTGCATTTTATATCTGCTCAGTATTAGGTATTAGGTATTTTACAGATAATTTGAATATCTATCTAAATTTAAACTATTAAACTCTAAACTTACTCATAAATTTAATAATGTATTTGAAAGTAGAGCGAACCAGAGTAGACTTTCAAGGTTTCTGACTTAGGTATTGTACAGTGTAGTAAGCCTGGCTGAGACTTAGCGATTATTTGTCAGTCCAATACTATGTGATCTTATTGCCACATAAATGGATTACGCATATTATTCGCGTAAAAGAATCTAGTAATAGTAAGAAAAAAATAATTAATGAAGTTATTTACATTATATACAATTAAAAACTAGCTGCAATCAAATTTTTTTGCATCTTGGTCTACTGGCAGCGTGCCTAGAAGACTGGCCGCAGTGCCACGCTCAATGGCAATGCTAATAATGTGTGCGAAGAATAGACCAGCGCTCTGGTCCTAAGAAGCCTCGATCAATCTATTTGCAAGATCTTTATAGAGTGTAATATAGAATATAACTGTTTAACAGTGGTAGAGGCACGCATATCCTTGCATGAATGGGCCGGTTCGACTGATAAAATACCACGACCTCTTAGTATGTCGACGTGAAGTGGCGCTTGCCGTGTTTTGCTCGGTGAGAGACGTATCCGGAGGTCTAACTCCTTCCTCTCTTCCCTTCTCATTTCAATCCACTTTCATATACCTTTAAGGGCTGGCAACGTAACTGTAAAACCATCGGTGTTCAGGTGCCCATGGGCGGCGTTTGTTGCTTGTCACCGAGTGACACACCTGCTCATTTGGCCACCTATCCAATAATTAAAAAAAAGTTAAACCGACTAAAAACGTAAACCACAATATCTTTAAGTATATTATGAAAACAGTACCTCTATAACTAAAAAGCGATAAATAACGTTAATTACTAATTTGTATACTTTTTAGTAATTTTTATTTTTAGTAATTTTTTCACGAGTTTTAGTGAAATTAATGAATAAAGGCCAATCGTAGACTGGAAACAGAAAATAAAAAACATTTTTACAGAATTGTGTCCTAACTCCTAACCGTATAAGAGTTCTGTAGCTCATCATCAGCACAGCAGTATCACACGTTGATTCAAGCATACCTCCCAAACAACACGTTAGTCCTATATACTACTAAACAGTTTCCATCGACTAACTGCAACCAACTCCCAACTCCTAACCGTTAAGGAGTTCTGTGGCTTCCTCATCAGCATAGCAGCATCAGGTGTATATTCAAGCATACTTCACAAGCAACACGCTAGCCTTATATACTACCAAGTAGTTTCTATAGACCAATTGCAGTGCTGTCTTCAAACTCCTAACCTTTGAGGAGTTTTGTGGCTTCTTCATCAGACATCACTATTACGTAACAAAAACACCATACTTGCATACAACTTTTGGTGGATGCCTTCGATTTCTCCTGGTTCCCACTATCGGATCCTGACCTGGTGGGAAATGGGAGGGTAAACACTACTATACAATAAAAAAAAATTTAAATCGGTCCATAATTGACGAAAATATCGGTGAACATAGGTACATAAAAATAAATATACAGACGAATTAAGAACCTCCTCCTTTTTTCGAAATCGGTTAAAAAGAAAAAAACATTATAGAAGTTCGTTATTTTTGACGCCTTTTTACACGAAGGTATGGGCAGCTTCGACTCAGCATTTTTTTATTTGTCTTTGTCCGCTAGTGTCCGACCGAAGCTTTGGCTTCGGCCACCTTCGGCAAAAATCCATCTTCTGCGAGATCTTCGAAGGTCCCGCCGAAGGTCCGAGAACAGTCGGAATTAAACGAACTATTACGAAAGACTGAGTGACTGACGGACCGGACTGCACTTAGTTCAGCGCGGATACCCCTATCACCGAGAGAAAAGCGGCATGAGCCACTTTACGCCGATATTCTTCTTTAGCTGTGGATAATATTTAAGAAAATTATTAAATTACTAATAGTTAAAAACCTTCGGCTTCGGCTTCGGCCGAAGGTTGTGGAGATTGCCGATTAATCGGCTTCGGCTTTGGCTTCGGCCAAAAATAGACCTTCGGTCGGACACTATTGTCCGCCCACTCCTTTTTACCCTTTTTTAATTTTATAAACAAACATAAAACAAAATATTAAATAGCATTTTTACTAGCGCCATCTTGTGTATAATTTATAAAAGAAGTGAATTTGGGTCAACATCAGACAACCAACACTGTACCTATAACAGCCTGGCACAATACCGTTAGTTTAGTTCATGAGATTACTAACAGATGGTGCTACTTGTGTATTTAAATTTTGTTTTAGCAATAAATGCATACAAATTATTAGTGTTTCCTTTCACCTGAGCTCATTAACTGAAGTCTGGTCTCCTTGTCCAATTACTCCACTCTGACTTGTTCAGGGCAATGTCAAAATCCGATCAAATTCTTTATTGTTTTTCTTTACTGTCGTGAAATAATTGCAATGAATACAAATTGTTTATACAAATGTAATCTTTTAAATAATTTTTTATTCATAATTAGTAATTTTTACTTATTTTTTTGTTGTTGTTTAGCAAATCAACTAGGTATTGAAAGGATCCTAGTTCGAATTACTGTCAAATGCATATCTGAAGATAAGTGTGATAAAAATCGATTATTTGACTAAATTGTTCCATATCGATGAGATATATAGATACGACTCTTCCTGCTAAAAGAATATTTACTGATAATGGCTCAATCATTATGTAAAATAAAAATGTGAGCTGATCTTTCAATAGTAGGTATACCGTATATGTAGTAACTCAGTAACTACATTTTATTTTAGAATGTAATAACCGAATTAAGTGGGGAGCAATTTAAATTTGGAACTCATGGCCTAGCTATATAATAGGTTGGGGAAAAAGTATTTTCGTATTTTTGTATGAAAAGTCAAGACATTTTTTTCAAAGTTTATTTACATTTATTTACAATATATATGTACCGTTTTGTTGAATAACTTTCTGCCATTTTGTGGGCAGAGACATTATCCCGTTACTGTAGAAACTTTGGGACTTCTGATCAAAAAAACGGGACAAATAGTTTTGGCAGTCCTCTCTTGAGGTCAACCTTACAGAACCTAAAGAATTCTGAAGAGACCGAAACAGGTGAAAATCTGAAGGCGCAAGGTCAGGGCTATATGGTGGATGCACTAGGACCTCCCAGTCGAACTCTCTTAATTTTTGCTGAGTGGCTAAAGATGTGTGTGGTCTAGCGTTATCGTGATGAAAGACCACACCCTTCCTGTTGATCAATTCCGGCCGTTTTCTCTCGACTGCTTCCTTTAATCTCATCAGTTGCTGGCAGTAAAGATCAGAATCGATGGTTTTGCCGGACGGTAAAAGCTCATAATGAACAATGCCCTTCCAATCCCACCATACACACAGCATCACCTTATTTCGTGTTAGGCCAGGTTTGGCCACAGTCTGTGAAGCCTGGCCAACTTTCGACCACGACCTTTTTCGCACGTTCTTGTCATACGTGATCCACTTTTCATCGCCAGTTATCAATCTCTTCAAAAACGGCTCGGTTTCATTACGTCTCAATAATGAATCGCAAATGAGTACACGGTTCATTAAGTTTCTTTGAGTGAGCTCGTGTGGCACCCAAATATCGAGCTTTTTTGTATAACCAGCTTTCTTCAAATGGGTCAAAACTGTTTTGTGGTCAATTCCCAGTTCTTCAGCTACATCGTAACTACTAATATGCCGATCTTGCTCCACTCTTTCAAAAATGGCGTCCATTTTATTCGTAACAGGGCGACCAGAGCGAGGTGCATCTTTAACATCAAAATTTCCGGACTGAAAACGTTTGAACCAAATTTGTGCTACTCTTACTGACACTGCATCAGGTCCATAAACATCACAAATTTTTTTCACTGCTTGAGTTGCATTTTTGCCTTTTTTATAATAAAATTTTAAAATGTATCGAGTTTCTTCATTAGATTCACTCATTTTTACGGAGAGAAAAACAAATGAAAAATAGCGGGAAACAACTTTTTTTTATTTTTTTCTTTTCTTTATAATGTAACCTTTTTAATGTTACCAAAACCAGCCAGACACAAATAGTACAGTCAAAGAAATTTTATAATAAGTTTATACCTACGTTATGCGAAAAGACTTTTTCCCCGACCTATTATATGGCTGGCTAGCGGTGTCGGAACAATTTTAACAACATTCAAGAAAAGGCCAACCAAAGGCCAACGACCCATCATCGAGAGCACAGTTACGAAGTTTGAAATAGAAAAAAATATAGCAAAAAACATGTGGCCCGGTTACACCTAGCTTAATATGAAAAAAAAAAACAGTATGCTAATTACGCAAACTATAGTCCGATCTGGACTAAGTGTTAGACGTTCTAATTAATTGAAGGTCTTGTTTTACTTTTTCCCTTATTATTTGTCTTCTCGGTGTGAAGTCTAATTCAAAGTCGAGCTCAAAATAAGAAAGTTATGTGTGATAAGTATAGTAACAAAATATATTCTGCTAGTCTGCAATCGTTAAATAAAGAAAATTGTCTCTGGCTACAATGCTCACACTATAAAAATATGAGATTAAGAAAAAAGAAATAAAATTAAAAAAAAACCTTTTTTTTTTTCATCTGTCCTGATGTCTTATATTCTAGCTAATATCGGAAACGGTTAGACCGATTTTGACAAGACTTTCACTGCAACATAACTGTTATAACGAGGAGTAACTTAGTCTAATTTCGTATTTTACTAATTTAAACACGCTTGTCTCAGTAAATTTTGTTGATTCTATTAATATTGATAACTGTGTATTTTAAAACATTAATTTTAAACTACAACATAAAATAACACAACTGGACATCTTTTTCTACCCGAAGGTGTAGGCAGTGGATGTTAAGCCTCGTCTCGCCGTTATATTTACGTCCCGAAATGGAATAGGTGGCGAACCTATTGCCATACCGGGCACAAAGTTTTCAGTAATCGATATTTATCACAAACATATTTAAACTATAAATACATGTAAGTGGTAACCTTTTCTTCTAATAATAATAAGTTTAAGGATTATGATTTTAATTATAACATTTACTTTTAACTAAACATTCTTGCGTAATAAGCTGATATGAAGCGAATTTCAAAAATGGTTTGAAAATCGGTTAACTACTTTCAGAGATTATTTCCGAAATTCCTACGGAAATTAATGTAATATTCCTTTAGAAAAATAGCCTATTTTTAAATTAATTTTTCAATAATACCTACATAATTAAATTAAGTATAATATTAAAAACTAGCTGACCCGGAGAATTTTATTTCGTTTGGGAAGCAATAAACAAAAGATGTTGTATGTTATTTCTAAAAAAAATAGTCTTAGTTAGTCCATAATACACCAGCTACCTGCCAATAGAACAAAAATCGGTCAAGCTATTTCACAGATTAAACGAAACAAACAGACATACAGACAAAAATTGTACAAAAAATATGTTAGGTATTTTTGTGTATGTATCGTATATCTCTAATATATAAAATTCTCGAGTCTAGATGTGCGTAATTGAACTCCTCCGAAACGGCTCGACCGATTCTCATGAAATTTTGTGTGCATATCGGGTAGGTCTGAGAATAGGACAACATCTATTTTTCATCCCCCTAAATCACAAGGGTAGCCCACCCCTCAATATTTTTTTTTAATTTTTCGACATTTTTCTGTTTCTTATTTTTTTTATAAAACGGGATACAAAAATACATACAACCCTAAAATTTCAACCCCCTACGATCAACCCTTAGTTTTTAAATTTTATTTTTTGGCAAGACAACGTTTGCGGGGTCAGCTAGTATTCATATAAATGTAGTAGAAAGCAGTTATCTCATTATTACAAACAAACACTTCAATTTTATTTATTCTTCAACTGCTCATAAAAAGACCGCCAAAATTTTTTTTTTTTAAATTTATAACTTGACACTGTTACATTTACCGGTTGTACTGTTGATCTAGATTTTTTGTTTCTGTTTATACAAGTTCGATTTCAAGTCTTTTGGCGTATAGGAATTATTCCCAAGTATACTTTAAACCATGTGTGCGAAGGTCGTCTGATGTCTGGTGAGGGGTTTTTGAGAGCTCCTAGGGTCGAATGTTGCGCGCGCAATGGCTGACTGCCAGTCGATGTACAGCGTCGGGCGCCGTCACTGCCTGACGTGTGGAACTTACCATACATCAAAAACACTCGTGCTGACAGTTACCATTAACCCTTCAAACGCCCATATTTCTATATAAAAGTTAAATTAAAATCTACTGCAAATTTTTATTGTGTGTGTTATTATTATTGTTAATCATACAACGTCTCAAATTGGTAAGTTAGTTTGTTAGTAATATTAATAGATTAATTATTGGTTTTCTTATAAGTTAAACTAAAGCCTTAGTTAGTTTGTAAGATACTTCGAAAGTATTTCAAGGTATTCTACCGCTATAAACATTCTATTCCTATATTAAGTCTTTCCATAAAACACGTTCCCTATTTAAGTAGAACTTGTAATTTAATCATAGACTAATTTTTACTAGAGATTTTTTTTTATGGCGCGGAGATTTGATAAATATTCTTTTTTTTTTGTAGCAGCGATATCAATTAATTATATATTCGTCAATTATCTGTTCCAAGGTTATAAAACTAAATAACTAATTTAAATATCGATAGATTAATCGGTTCGTTTATCGATATTAATTCAAACGAGCCATCTTCAAATTGGTTTTGTCAACTGTTTGTAGATTGCGCAAGATGTTTAAACCTCGCCGTTACCATAATTGAAGGCTGCACATGAGGCTGGTAGTTATAGCTTCACGCCTTTTATATTTCAAGGTGTAGACAGTGTTATTGTTTGTATTCACGGAAGATTATATTTGATCTTACGAATTATGTCGGGCACAATTTAAATTCAGTAATCTATTTATGATTTATTCTAATTATAATTTATCGTCTCGGTGGTCGGTGGTGGTGAAGCGTTCGACCTTCAGTCGGACGCTTCTGAATGAATAAGTCTCAGGTTCGAGTCTCGGTTCACACCAATGACTTTTCGGAATTATGTTCGGAAGTTAGGTGTAATACATATCGCAGACTGTTAACCGTGTCGCAAATATGGCTACAGGCAGCAACCGATCGTATTAGGGAGTTACATATTAGGCAAGTCAGACGCAATATTTATTTACACCGCTGCGTACGTCGTCAGATAGAGAAAGGCTTGAAGCTACAATTAGAAATTAATATACAATCTAAATTATACTATTGCAATTATTAAATCACCATGTGTCATGGTCTCATCTGATGAAATTTTTAAAAATGTCACCACACAAAAGCATTTGATTACTATTTAATTCTTCATAGACAAATTATTCTTTAAGTCTAGCAATAATAAAAGTCTTTGTTCATCGTTACTCTATTGCCAAACGGATGTGAGGTTAATAAAAAAATATACGCATTAAAAAAAAAAACAAAACACATGTGTGAAGCAACGCACTTTATAATTATTAAATTAACCACTAAAAATATTTTCAAGGGCAACTTTATTTCATTTAAAGATAATTCATATTTAAGTAATTAAAATATTTTACTTTATATTATGTGCAAAGTGAGATTTTATCTACCAATCATTACACAGTATAAAGTAAAGTCGCTTTCCGCTGTCTGTCCCCTTATATGCTTAGATCTTTGAAACTACGCAACGGATTTTGATGTTTTTTTTTAATAGATAGTTTGTATCAACGGGATGGATTTTATCTATAATTCATGTATGATGTAGTGAAGAAAAAGTGATAAATCCAAAATTTACTTATTTATTACTTTCGTGGCGGAACATAGTTCGCTGGGTCAGCTAGTAAATAATAGAACTGGGAGTCTGATGTGATCATCATAGATTTATCAGATTTGCAGAATCTTCTACTCTCTCTCTCTCTCTCTTTTTGGTAAATAGGTTAAGTAAGTTTTGCAACGACACAAATTTTTAAAATAGAAATTGATGTATCCTCATAAAATTTTACTACAACGTCAATTAAATTAATAGGAGAGTGTTTTAATTGATTTTTATCGAGTTCAATATTTCAATATTAGTATATAAAAAAAAAATGAGGCTTCCGCTTGTTTGTATGTCAAAAGGTTATTCGAGTGATTAACTTTTAAAAATACTTTTCGTAAAACTGAGAAAATTGTGTCCACGGTTAGAGGCTCCGCCACTTGTTACATATATACATAACTTCACACCAAGTCCCTTGCGGCGTAAGCAGGGAAAACATAGTTATTTATTCAATGAGATCGAAAATCATTCATTTCGAATGTCTAAGTATTTATTGCTGCCCAAGTCCTAACGAATTGATAGCGTGAAGGCTTAAAAGAAATTAAAGTATAACCAATAATTGAAAACCAAGAGTGTACGATGTAGTTATGAAAGAAATCGTATAGAGAGAAAGTTTTATAAGTTGATAGATTAGTGTAGAGAGAAAATAATTCGTCATAATAATAATATTAATGGTTCTTCTCATGATACGAGCTGTACATTCGGAATCGTATACGTCCGTGTGAAATAATAGCTTACTTACTATTTTAAACATTACAGCATTCATTTTCATCCAATTAAGTGTCTTAAACAGATTGTGCGTGTAATATAGATGATTCTGGCCCTTTACAGCATGCAATTTAAACTAATATTTTCGAAGATATTGCAGTATTAACATAGCGGGACAGCAGTTAAAACCGATAAATAGCACAAATTGAACCTCATGATATCCAAAATTTACTCTAAACTCGATTTATCAACGACTAATTCTATTTAGTCACTCATGAGTAGTCACACTACACTAGCTGAAATTAGTCGTTAGTAATACGAATTTGCTAGGCAGCGATCAAGCTGGCTGGAATTAAGAGCTCAAAATATGCCCCCTGCACCCGCTTCTGAATCGAGAAGTCGTGAGTTCGAATATGAGCTCACACCAACTTTCGAAATTATTTTCGGAAGTTATGCGTGATAAATATCGTTGACTGACAACGTTATGCCAGGTGTATGGCAATAGGTTTCGCCACATATCCTATTTGAGACGTAAAATTTGGCGTGAACCTTCGGATAGTAAAAAGCGTGAAGTTATGTTATCTTATGTAGCTAGGTGATTTGGTGAAATTGGTTCTGCCATTCTGTAAGTATATTTAGAAAGGTTAAACATATTGCTTATTCTTTAAAATATAGACATCTGTCTAACGTCTAAAATAGACATGTGTCTAACTTCTAAGGTATTAACGGATTTTTCTTTTTAATTTTAAAAAATGAGAACAATCTTGTCATACACAGTTTTTTTTGCAGTACTTTCACCACGCTTGTAGACTGCGGACGCAACGATAACCCCTTTTTAATAATAATAACTTTTTTATACTGTTATTACATCTATTTTAATAATAACAAAGTATTTATCCGTTGAGAAAAATCGCATGCAAATCTGTTGAGTAGTTTCAGAGTTTATGAAATTTCGTTTCGTAAAGTTTAGTAAAACGGTGGCTACATTTTACGCTAGATCTTTAGCCATACATTAGTGAAAAATGTCTTATCATCAATATATGCAGTAGTTTAAGTGTACACACACGCAGAAGTCTCAGGTTCAACTCCAGATAACGTGCCGATGATTTTTCTTAAATCTTGTATTTCGATGACTGAGAATATTATGCCAGATATAATGGAAATAAGTTACGCTACATACTTGAATGGACAACAACAATTCCTGGTAAAAATCCAATATGTATACAAAATTCTCTTGTAACGATGTGCGTTATTAAGCTCCTCCGAAACGGCTTCACTGATTCTCATGAAATTTTGGTGGCATATTGACTAGGTCTGAGAATCGGACAACATCTATATTGTTAAGGGTATTCCTCCACTAATTTATTTCTTAGCAATCTTTCTTCTTGAATCACAGATAGAGAAAACCCAAAATTTTCATCTTTCAATCAACCTCTACCTATTAATTATTAGTTTATCAAAAACTTATTTCCTTTTTGGTAAGAGAACGTTTGCTGGGTCAGCTAGTTTTAAAAAAAAAGTACACACAGAGAAGGTGAAAAATGCACACTACAAGTTTACATCACCGTCATATCTCAAAAACGCCACAACAGCACAAAAACAATACAGTGTTATTGAACTAATTACCTACATAAATAAAACTCGTTTAATTTATAATAATTACAAACAATCTTATTAATAAATACTAGTTTTTTTCTTGCACAATCTTGCCCTTGATATATTCTACATACATACGTATGTAACTTCACGCCACGTCCCTTGCGGAGTAGACAGAGAAAACAGAGCGCGATACGGCACGATTCATACACGCTTCACTCGCTTCGTTGACTTTCATAACTCTCGGTTGGTTGACGTTAAGTAGATAAATTATTCATTTATGTAGAAAAAAAAAATGAAAATTATTGTAACTTAAGATATTGGTTGAAACCAGATTCTTATCAATTAATTTGTTGATATAACAGTGGTAGAGCCAAGCAGTTCGCTGCATGAATGGGCCGGCTCGACCGGTGAAATACCACGACCTCTCAGAAGACCGACGTAAAGTGGCTCATGCCGCGTTTCGTTCCGTGAGAGAGGTACCCGGAGGCCCAAACCCCTTCCCCGTCCTTTCCTATCCCCTATCCCTTAAAGGTTGGCAACGCAACAGTAACACTATATGTGTTGCTGGTGTCCATGGGCGGCGTTGGTTGCTTACCATCAGGTGACATGCCAGCTCGTTTGCCCACAAATCCCATAAAAAAAAAGTTATCTAACCGGATTTGACGGTTTACACAGTTAAAGTTTCAATCAACTAATTTAATATTTATCTATCTTTATTATCATCAAACATAACTACACGCCTTTTTCTACCCGAAGGTGTAGGCTGTTGCTAAGCGGCTGTTAAGCATCGTCTCGCCGTTATGTTTACGTCCCAAATAGAATAGGTGGCGAACCTATTGCCATACCGGGCACAAAGTTTTCAGTCATCGATATTTTTCATTCGTAAAGTCATTGGTGTGAGCCAGTGCGGGGATTCGAACTCGCGACCTCTAGATTCAGAAGCGAGATGCTCGACCACTGGACCACCGTGACTATATTATCATATGATATCTATCATTAATATCGCAACTAATAATAGTAATAATCTCAAGTTTCGTATAGTACCTACTTAGAATCAACGCTTACATTGACTGTTGCTATTTTTTTTGCTAAAAAGGTGCAAAAATGCAGTTCAAACAAACTGTATATTTATTTAAAGGCATCAACAGATTTCACACGCGATCTCTAAATAATATACAAGTAGACGCCTACATATATAAATGAAACGTCAAAATTAAAATTGATTTCAAATTTATAGGTATTAGGCATCTATTCAGCTAAAACAATATAAATAGCACCACAAAAACATTCGCTTTTAAAATATTATAATATTTACTAGGCTATAAAATGGATGGTTTTAATTCAAAGCGAAAATTTTCTAGCAATATAAAATTGGGCAAAATGTTCTTTTTTTTTAAATTTAAAATCAACGGTGTACATAAATTCCCTAGGAGGGTTAACGTCAGGCAGGCGGCCGGTCGCAAAACCACAGCCAAATCATTGATCAAATCAAATCTTTTGATAGTTCGAAGGAATAACACCTGGTGCCGACCACATTTAAAGTGGGATAAGGGCAGGAAAATGATGATATCAACGGTATATGTAAGTTTGCCAGTGAATTCTGCTTTTCACCGAGAACAAACGAGATTTGGACTGGAGATTGAACCTCAAAAGTCTTTAAGAGAAATCTTCAAACACTAATAGGTATTAAACGTTATTAAGATATTCGCTAGGTTTATGGCGATTTCAAAATTAAAGGTCTTTGCTGCTGAAAATGATATTCTTGATTCCCTAGGCTTGAATTACGAAGGCGGAAGGTGGAAGTCCTCAAAGGTATACACTACGAATATGTAGCAAACTAGCTGGACCCAGCGAAAATTGTTTCGCCTTGGATTGGAGGCAATAAATAAAGGATCTTTTCTAAAAGCAAAGTAGTCTAAGTTACTCCTTATAACACCAGCTACCTGTCAATAAAAGTCCCGTCGAAATTGGTCAAGCCATTTCAGGGATTACCCGGAACAAACAAACAAACAGACAGACAGACGGACAGATTGACCAAAATTGTTAAAAATGTAATTTTGGTGGAAGTATCGTATATATATATATATATATATATATATATATAATTGCAAATAACATTTATTACTTTTACAGTGCGTTACTTTAATACATAAATATAAAACGATATAAAATATAAAAAGCTTATTCGAAGTGGTGTCCATTGGCTGCAATACAGGCCTTTTAAATATATAGAAACACTCTTTCCATGGGAAAATTCTTCACTGCCAATCGTATGGATTGTTCTAGGGACTCTAAATTATTATGACGTTTAGAGCAAGCCGTACTCTCTAAAACTGACCACAAATCATAATCCAGTGGATTATCGGGACTAGACGGCCAGTCTTCAGCTCTAATGAAGTCCGAAACGTTCGCTTCCAACCAAGATTGCGTGGACCGAGCTTTATGACCCGGTGCCGAGTCTTGCTGGAAGGACCATACTACGTTATTGAACATGTTGTTGTTAAGGGGCTTGACTACCTTTTCAAGAATGGTATCTTGATACACTTGTGCCGATGTTTTGATACCTTTTTCACAAAAATATGGCTCAAACACTCCTTCGTAGCTAACACCCCACCAAACCATCACTGAAGTCGGATAATGCGCACGTTGCACTCTGTCAACTAATTAGGAAGCTTCCTTAGAGCTTTGATCATAAATACGGTCATTT
Organism: Euproctis similis; assembly: GCA_905147225.2. NCBI lineage: Eukaryota > Metazoa > Arthropoda > Insecta > Lepidoptera > Erebidae > Euproctis > Euproctis similis. Next base: position 10,991,807 of record LR990122.1, read on the forward strand.
TGTTTGTTAAAATGTTGCTCAATTGTAAACACTTTTTCATCCGTAAAAAATATTTTTCTGTGACCTCCCGTTGCGTACCGCTTCAGTAGTTGTTTAGATTTTAACACCCTATTCTTTTTTAAATTATCAGTTAATAAATGACCAGTGCGCCTCTTATAGGCTGCAAGTCCTAAGTCATCTTTTAAAATACGCGACATTGTTCTAGGTGTTATCTTCATCTCCCGAGATAAAATCTTTTGCTTGCGGACAGGATTTCTTCGAATTCTTTCCCTTACTGCTTTGACCACCTTTTTCGTACTGTTATAACCTCATACTGTACCCTAAATACCACTCTCAGCCTTATTCCTTTGAGTCAGCATTGTGATCCTTTCTTCATCATACATCCAGTCTAAGACGCTAGTCAATTCACAGCTTTCGCGTATAAAGGTTGCCTAAAGGTCTCTCTCCCTAAGTAATTAGTGAATAGTGTAATTATTAATACAATAAATCTTTCTATAATTAAAAATCCTTTTTTTAAAACCATCTCATAGAGAGACCCCATAACATTTTGGTGGCAGCGGTGGGATACGGCATTCCCCAGTGCTTTCGCGAAGCTCCGTTATTCAGTGAAAAAACAAAATACGTAAAAGTGAATTACTCCCGTATCCTGCTACCCCGCAAGCAATCCAGTTGGCATCCAGTAAAGCGAAGTGCAAGCATCCGGCGCGTCAAGCTAGCCATCCAGCGAGCACCCTAAAAAGCTTACATCCAGCCAACATCCCTGCGAGCATCCTAGAATAAATCTATCTACGTCCACGTGAGCGAGGCAAGCTCATATCCTTCAAAATCTCTGTGTGCTAGTGTATTCTTTACAAAATATAATTCATTCAGTGGTCCATGAGTGTTAGTGAATAAGTGCGTGAAACGTAATATGCAGCTGCGAGTGTTACTAATCGTCGCCGCCCACATATTCTTGTAAGTCTGAACTGATATTTTAACTACTTAAACTGTGAACATTGACATTTTAAATATTTTATTAATTTTATTTGTGACTCTATTTCATGTTATATTGTGTGTGTATTTTAACAATAGGTTTTTGTTTTAATTATTTAGGTATAGATTATGCCTAAAGGGTCTAAATACGTAGACTCTAAATTACATATAGAACTTCTTAATATTGATAATTCTGAGGAAAAATCTCCAATCCTATCACCTGTATTTACTAAGAAATCGAATTTAGAAATGGAACTAAATATATTACTTAAATTTGTTAAGCAGTATGATGGCTGCCGCGAGAAGTTGAATTCATTCATTACAAACTGTAATAATGCTTACGAATTAGCTACAGAATCACAAAAACCAATCCTTTTCAAATATATTTTATGCCAGCTAACGGGCAAAGCTGAAACAGCTTGCTCGATTAAAGACTTTACCTCATGGGACCAATTAAAAGACTTTTTGAAAACTCAATTCTCAGAACGCAAACACTACACACACCTACTCACCGATCTTCAAGAAAGTAAGCAGAACCCTTCCGAAAACGTCAGCCAGTTTGCGTTAAAAGTTGAGACCTGCCTATCTCAACTCCTTACCGAAATATCCCTCGCAAACCATAAAGCCAAAGAACTGTGTGGCCGTACAGCGGCTATGGAAGATCTTGCTCTTCACCACTTCTTAATGGGGCTACACCCGCGACTTTCCAATATAGTTCGATGCAGAAACCCTAAATCGCTTAACGAAGCTATTAACCTAGCAGTATCCGAAGAACGGATACAAGAAAATCTGTACAGACGTAATAATAATACATCCAAGGAAACCTTAAACCGTTCTAACCCCAGAACCCCGATCCAATCCTATAATAACAAGCCTAGATTCCCGATTAAGCCAATGCATCAATCCAATACTTTTAATTCCAATAGGAACAATCAGATAACGTGTAGATACTGTAAGGACGTCGGGCACGACATATCTAACTGCCTAAGACGCCAAGCAGCCAATAAACGTTTTCCTAATAATCAAAACCAAAAAGAAGGACATAACTCCTCTTCCGGGAATCAATCCTATACAAAACCTCCTCAAATAAACTTCGTTGAAGAAAACGACCCGTATTCTGAGGAACAGGATGAGGATACCCAAGAGGTATCTTTAAACCTGTAAACGTTCTGCATTTGTGCCGAGCAGAACGTAGGAGTAAAGGCACATACCCTAATAATCCTAAACCCAAATCAAAAAAGGTTACCCATAAGAACAACCACATCCTGAAAGATAAATCTTTTCCATTAGCTACTGAACCAATTTCAGTACCTCCCAAGGTTACCCGCAAAGGCAACCAAACCTTAAAAGATAAATCTTTCGAATTAGCTACTGAATCAATTTCAGTACCTCCTAAGGTCACCCATAAAGGCGACCAAACTCTGGAAGGTAAATCCTTCGAATTAGCTACTGAACCAATTTCAGTACCTCCAAAGGTCACCCGTAAAGGCGACCAAACTCCGAAAGGTAAACCTTTCAAATTAGCTACTGAACCGATTTCAGTACCTCCCGATCTCAAAGAGATCTACGAAATCAATATCGACACGTCCAAAAGACTACTACCACATGTGTTAGTAGAGTCTCAAGTGTCGAAAATCCCGTTAACTCTCTTAGTAGACTCAGGATCTGCCATTTGTTTACTAAAACAATCAGCTCTTACAAAACACCCTATTTTAACTCATAAGCCTGTCAGTATAAAAGGCATCGATCCGGGTGAAGAAACCACCCAAACTCTAGGATATTTTAATTTTAAATTCCGAATTTCCGACAAAAGAACAGTCAGCCATAAATTCCATCTGATAAAAGATATTAACTTACCATACGACGGTATCTTAGGGACAGACTTCTTAACTGCCAACAACTGTAACATCGATTACAGTCGCGATACTCTAAAAATAAATAATAACGAAATTAAAATTCATTTCTTTGACCCATGTTACATCATTCCTCCACGTACTGAAACTGTGATTGAGTGCAGCGTTGCAAACCCTGAAGTAAAAGAGGGTGCAATACTGGACCAGCACATCTCAAAAACTCTTTTAGTAGCCAATTGTCTAGTTAAGGTAAAAGATAATAACTTAATAAATGTCTCAGTTTTAAATACTTCTAATAAACCTATTAAAATTAAACGCAACCTCAAACTCGAATTAAATCCTATTGAGATATATCCAATCCAATCCACTCCTAATATCGAAAATATTAGTGAGCGCACTCAAAAGATATTATCATTTTTAAGAATTTCTCACTTAAATCAAGAAGAAGCTGATGCCCTTTTAAATCTGTGCTCACAATATTCAGATATATTCCACCTTCCTGATGAACCATTATCCTTTACTTCTAGCATTCAGCACGAAATTACCACCACTAGTGATGTACCTATTCATACCAAGTCATACCGCTTCCCAGAGTGTCACAAAAAAGAAGTTGAAGCCCAAATCGACAAAATGCTCGATCAAAATATTATCACACCCTCCACTTCTCCTTGGTCTTCCCCAATCTGGGTAGTACCCAAAAAATCAGACGCTTCCGGCCAAAAGAAATGGCGGATCGTCATAGACTACCGTAAACTCAATGATATTACAGTTGGAGAAGTCTACCCAATTCCTCAAATTTCAGAGATTCTTGACCAATTAGGAAAGAGCCAATACTTCAGCACGCTTGACCTCTCATCCGGCTTCCATCAAATTTTAATATCGCCAAAGGATGCATCTAAAACCGCATTTTCTGTGCCCCAAGGTCATTTTGAGTTCAACCGTATGCCGTTTGGACTGAAAAACGCACCATCAACATTCCAGAGACTCATGAATAGTTGTTTATCGGGCCTTCAAGGCTCCCGGTGCTTTGTTTACTTAGACGATATCGTTCTTTATGCTTTTAATCTTAAAATAGCCATCCAGAACCTTAGAGATGTATTTGACAGGTTAAGAAAGTTCAATTTAAAACTCCAACCCGAAAAATGTGAATTTCTTAGAAAAGAAGTCACATATTTAGGGCATATCATCACACAAGATGGCGTGAAGCCTAATCCAGAGAAAGTAAAAGCTGTAATCCAATATCCTGTTCCAAAATCCCCCAGAGACATCAAATCCTTTTTAGGCCTTGTCTCATACTACCGACGATTCATTCCTAACTTCTCAAAATTGGCTAAGTCTCTCACGTCACTCCTAAAGAAAGACGTCCCATTTGCCTGGACTAATGAGCAGCAGCTCAACTTCGAAACGCTTAAGAACAAATTAATCGAAGCTCCCATCCTTGCATATCCTGATTTTTCATTACCCTTCCTTTTGACCTGTGACGCCAGTAACTACGCCATATCGGCCATCCTATCACAAGGTCCCATCGGGCAAGACCGCCCAATCTCCTATGCATCACGCACCCTAAACAAAGCCGAATGTAATTATAGCACCACTGAAAAGGAGTGTTTAGCTATAGTTTTTGGCACCAAAACCTTCCGACCCTACCTTTACGGTCGCCGCTTTACCATCGTGACCGATCACAAACCCTTGCAGTGGTTGTTTAACTGCAAAGATCCAGGGTCTCGATTGGTTCGCTGGAGACTGAAACTCGAAGAGTTCGAATACAATATCCAGTACAAAAAAGGGAAAATGAACGCAAATGCTGATGCATTATCCCGATATCCTGTAAATCCGATTCAACCCGAAGGATTAGAAGAACCCCCTTCACAACCTCAAGATTTAGATTTATTTGACCTATTAGAGTCACCACCATCTTTTCCATTAGATGAAATCAATCCCGATAACTTCCTAAATAGTCCTAACCTAGATCTCCTCGATGTCGAACCTACTGTATCTCCATCACCTCCCGTAACACAACCTGCTCCTGAAACAACTCCTGAAAACACTCTAGAAAACCTCCAACCCGAAGTCCAACCTTTATACTCACCAAATCCAACCACAAATGACTATACAACTTTTCTGAAACAAATCGCCGATAAGAATAGCGTCTTTAACACGAATATCACAGAGCATAATCAAAGCTTGTTAAAAAGTACAAGTTCAATAATCATCATCCCTACTTCAATCGATTTAGACGAATCAAATCCTTACATATACGAAATCCTTGCTAATGTCAGCAATAAAGTAACAATCCTTGAGGAAGAGAAGCAACTATACAACTATTCAAAAATTCCCCTAGGAAATAAGATATATTATCTTCTATATACAAAAGTTCATCATTTCGACCAAACAACATACCAAGGTATATTCGAATCCCTTAAAATAATCCGCAATGAATTTGTCGTTGAATCCGTTGATGAAATCAGCATTTCTGATTTCAAAGATCCTTTCGAGAAACATAGCTTTATTAAAATCTATAATATTATTAACTATCTCTTCCATAATACAAATATACAAATTAATATATATCACAACAGTGTTACCTTCCCATCACCTACTGAAGTTAGTAGAATATTACACGACAACCACGATATACCTATCGCTGGTCACCTCGGTATAAGTAAAATGTATAACCGTATCAAAGACTTGTATTTTTGGAAAAATATGCGAGCAGACATTGAATCCTATGTTAAAAAATGTAAAATGTGCCAAGAGAACAAAGCTTTACGACTTGCAAACCGAGCACCCATGCAAATTACCAGTAGCTCCACTAAACCAGGTGAACGGATATCATTAGACATAGTAGGCCCTCTCCCAGAATCAGGTCCTGGGAAACTTAAATTCATTCTCACTCTACAGGATGACCTTACAAAATTTTCAACCGCATATCCGATACGTAGCACTACGGCGGAAGAAACAAGCGAGTGTCTCTTACACCATATTTCAATATTCGGTATCCCCAAAACTATACTAACAGACCAAGGCACCAATTTCACTGCTGACCTTTTTAAAAGAACATGTAATTTATTGAAGATCAAACAACTATGGTCGTCCCCATATCATCCGCAAACACAAGGTGCCTTAGAAAGAAGTCACTCAACTCTGAAAGAGTATCTTAAATCCTTTGTTAACGAAGAGCAAACGAACTGGCCCAGGTATGTATATACCGCTATGCTTACTTATAACACAACAACACACTCCACAACACACTACACACCCTACGAATTAATGTTCGGTAATAAACCGTTCATTCCCAATTCTATATGCAATGAACCCCTTGGCGCGACATACCCAGAGTATGTACGCATGCTACAAAATCGTTTTAAATACTCCCGCGACAAAGCTTTAGAAAACATAAGGAAAAGTAAACAAGCTTCAAAAGAATACTATGATTCCCGTTCCCGACCTGTACAGTATAAAGCAGGTGACTATGTATATTTAAAAAACCATCTTAGACTACGTAAGGCCTTATCACCTATCTGGAAAGGACCTTATAAAGTGATAAAAGTACATAGTAACAATACATTGACCCTATTAATAAATAGGCGCCATGTACGACACCACTTCGATCAAATTAAATTGGCCGAAGTCACTAGTTAGAGTAGTGCAAACCTGAGCTACATTATTAGATTACATTGTATTACAATGATAACATTTAATCATTGCAGTTGATGTTACTTTGTATGTGCGTATTAAATATACACTATAAGTTATACTGTTTTAATACGAAATTTGATTTAATTTAGTTTAAATAAATATATTTCGTAAAACTGTTATAATACAGAATATTATGTACTTAGATTAAGATAGTATACGTATTAATATTAAATAGATTGTTAAGTGAATATTAAATATATTTATAAAATAATTGTATTTAAAGTGTCTCGGCTGGGCTTTCGGACTCAGAAAATAAAACAAAATGAAATAAATTTATATAACGCTATCACTAAACTCTCTATAGTTGTTCAAAATTTAACAGAATTATCAAATACCATAAAATCACGACAGCAATTAGATTTTGTTTTAAATAACTTAGAAACATTCATGATCACTCTAACTTTTCAACTCGAAGATATAGTCAGTGCTATCGCGTTCTGTAGTCATAACATTCTACATCCGGTGATAATGTCTCCGGCTATGATTTACCAAGAATTAGTTGAGAATATAAGACACCTACCAGATAGTGTTAAATTACCACTGTATCTAGATTTAAGTTCTGTTCATACCATTGTACAACTGTCAAAATTAACATGTTACTATTTTAATAATAAAATTGTATTCCTTTTACATGTACCTCTTGTGTCTAATCAGGAATATATGTTATTTAATAATATAATTCTACCAACCCCGAATAATGTAACCCCTGTCCATTTAGAAAACACAGATATTAGTAATATAAATTTGTTAAACAAATTATCTACGCAATTATTGTCAAAAACTAATAAAATTGAGGAAATGCCATACATTGTCAAGTACGGGACACATTATTCAGTAGCCACTAGTATAGTTTTAATTACTTTTATTGTTTACTTAATATATAAATGTGTAATTCTATTTTGTAAACCTGGCTGCAACCTCCGTATAAATAATCTCCGTGAAACTTATGTTCCCGAACCAAACCCTATAGAAATGGAACCGCGACCACGAGAAATTCCTGCTCCTACATTAAGGACATCCCTTTAAAAAAAAAACTTAACTTTGGGTTTCATCCCCCAAAGTTCAGTCTAACCGGGGAGGTGTTATAACCTCATACTGTACCCTAAATACCACTCTCAGCCTTATTCCTTTGAGTCAGCATTGTGATCCTTTCTTCATCATACATCCAGTCTAAGACGCTAGTCAATTCACAGCTTTCGCGTATAAAGGTTGCCTAAAGGTCTCTCTCCCTAAGTAATTAGTGAATAGTGTAATTATTAATACAATAAATCTTTCTATAATTAAAAATCCTTTTTTTAAAACCATCTCATAGAGAGACCCCATAACAGTACGAACACTACGTGGACGGCCAGGTCTTTTTCTGTCACAAACAGAGGATGTCTCATTGTACCTATTAATAGCCCGGTACACAAACATTTGACTAATACCAAGTGTATGGAGAGTTTTAAAAATTGCATTTGGCTCCATACCTACTTTGTGTAATGCAATCACAGCGATTCGGTTCTCTTTATCACCCCACTCCATTTTAATATCGCAAAATATTGTACAATGTATAGGCGCCAAAACGAGAAAACACAATGAACAATCGTATAAAAATGACAGATTCCAAATTCAAATGTAATATTTTTTTCTTTTTAGTTGTAACAGTATTTATGGCCAGACTAAGTATATGTAGCTATAGATGATCTATATAATACTTTTAGTAAATTTTGGACAATTTTAAAAACAAATTTTGGACAATTAGTCTCGGTGGCGCAGTGGGCGAGCGCACGGCCTCTGATCCAGAGGTCCGGGGTTCGATTCCAGACACTGGCTCACACCAATGACTTTTCGAAATTGTTTTCGGAAGTTATGTGTGATAAATATCGATGACTGACAAACTTTGTGCCCGGTATGGCAATAGGTTCGCCACCTATTCCATTTGGGACGTAAACATAACGGCGAGACGAGGCTTAACAGCCGCTGCCTACACCTTCGGGTAACAAAAGGCGTGAAGTTATGTTTATGTTTATGGTTATGTTTATGGTTATGTATGTTTATGTTTAAAAATTATTATTTTATGAAAAATCATTTAACACGACCAGAATTAAAGAAGATGAAAGTACTTCAAAATAAAAAATCAACCATTGTAAACACGGTTGCAGGCTAAGCAGATAGCGTAAACACAAGGTCGTACGACAAGGACTAATGAAAGGAAAGGAAACGATTGACCAATTATGTATATTGTGTGAATGGCACTCAGTTTTTTCCTATCCTATACACCTTAAAAAACTTCATCGTGAAGTTATGTCGTTATAGTATATGGATTATCGACGAGGGTTTTCCATCATCATGTCATTTGGTGGTGATTGTCTAGAGCCGTCCATGGACATCTATTACTCTTTGAGAGTCACTATTCACCCAGTTCTGAAGTTGGGATTGAAAGGCGCATTGGGGAGTGGAGTGGATTTCAGATTGCTCTTTCAGCCAGCTTGGGTCACTTTAGTTCGGTATTCTGAGAGGTATAAGTATTGTGCATGAAAGTAGGATAAACGCGGAAGAAATGAGGGCACTGCGCAAAATATGCGGAGTGACTCTCGGTGTAAAAGTAAGAAAGGGCATGCTCCGATGGTTCGGACATGTAGAAAGAATGGATGATGCAAGAATGACTAAGATATACAATGCAAAAGCGGATGGATGTAGGAGTCGAGGACTGCCAAGACACACATTCCATGACCAAATAGAACATGTTCTGGAGGAAGGTGATGTTAGGAGCCTCAAAAATCGACACGCGTGCATGAAAAGATTTATGAAAGTCAAATAAGTGCCTTATGGCGCTCTGTTCTCTTTGCCTACCCCGCAAGGGATTTGGAGCGAATTTGTGTGAGTGTGTGTGGTATTGGTATTTCACTGGCCGATTCATCCCATTCATGCAGCGAACTGGCTTTACCATTGTAAGTAGTGAGGTAGGCAGTGATAACCTGTCACCAGTGTATGTGTAAGCATTTAATATCTAACGTCCTTCCGTCAGGCAAGTGTACAAGCAGGTGCTATATTAGACGTACAGCGTTTGTGGTTAGGAAATATGGCGAGAGAAGGCCGCCCGGTCTATCCACCAGCTATCGATCCGCAAGTACAAGACAATCGTCTTGCAAGGAATTGCGATATGAAGACAGCTTTTTAGTATTGAAATAGTTACAGCCGAGTTATTTGCCATTCGCTTGAGAAACGTTACGAAACGTTCATATTATATTTTTTTAGCGTAGATATATTACAATTGAGCAATTTGCGTATTTTTTTTGTGGTACATGGCGTTGTTGTAGTGCATGATGTAGCTATACGATCTTTTCGACCGGTGAAATGCCACGACCTGTTAGAATATCGACGTAAGGTTCTTCAAGTCCCCGATCCTATGTTAAAGAATGGCAAACGCAATTGTAGCTGTATTTGAGTTGCAGATGTCTCGGCGTTTGTTACTTACTACGAGATGACCCGCTTGCTAGTTTGCTCCCTATCCCACAAAAAAGCCAATTGGCAATATTGTTGATTATCTATAAGAAGTAAGAACTATGTTAATTTTGTTATCATAACCTATCTTGTAGAATAATGCTTGAATATTAGATACAGAAGACTAATGAATAACAAAATCTTCTTTGTACCTATTTTTTTTCTTTGTCAAAAAAATAAAGATGCTTTAAAAATATTTTTACATTAACAAAATGTTATTCGTGTATATATACAATTTAATAAGTAGGTTACAGAATTTTGGTCTAGAGTATAATTAATTTTTATATTTATATCGTATGATCTAAATTAATATATCATGAGAAATATAAAAAATTAAAAATAGCATGCTTTTTAATATAATATAAACCGGGTTGTATTATTAATTAATTAGGTACAGTTAGTGTAACATAACATAACTTCAAGTCTTTCTCTCGTGGAAGGTGTAGGCAGCGGTTGTTAAGCCTCGACTCGCCGAATCGATAAGTTACGTACGTACCATATAGAATAAGTGGCGAATCTATTGCCATACACCGGACACGAAGTTGTCAGTCATCGATATTTATCACACATAACTTCCGAAATGAATTCCGAGAAATCATTGGTGTGAGCCGGGAATCGATCCCACGGCTTCTTGCTTGCACGTAATGCTTAGATTGTCCCCAAATTCCGGGTCCCCAAATTGTCCCAAAATCTAACCGTGACGCAAAACTAATTTCGACAGGCGTATTGGAGTGTATTGGTAAAACAACCGACTTCTGTGTAAAGTTTGTCATGTTCGATCCCCACCAGAGTACATAAAATATATTTACAACAAGCATGGTTATTTGTATGGGTTTACATACACATGCATAACTTCACGCCAAATCCCTTGCGGGGTAGGCAGAGAGAACAGAGCGCCATTTGACACGATTCTTCAAGCCTAATTTGGTTCTTTTCTTTGTTCTTCTTTTGTATGAGGTTTTGTAAAAAAATAATTGTTCATATGTAACTATTGATATCCATTGAAAACTTGAAGACACTGTGTTTAGGTATTTTGAAGAAAAAAAAAAAATATTATTATTTTTTTTGGAAATATTTTTACACAACTCAAATATCTACTAGTGATGTCTCGACTTTCATATACATATTTATTGACAGTACTCTAAATTCGATTTAGCTTTAATTTAATTTAATAGTAGTATATTTATATCTTAGATTTTCGCGGATCACATTCATAACATTGAAACAACTTTTTATGGATTATATCGCGTTTATTTAGAATTTATTTTCTATTTATTTCCCGACGTTCTTAATGGTAGTATTTAGTAATTGTCTTCTTTATTAATGTATATAATAATTTGTCTAGTTTTAATTTAATATGTAACAATACTGTATTGTACCACGTCAGACTGGGCTGTATGGTCTAAAGACTTTTGCCTGTCCTGTGCCATAAGAAAAAATGAATTAAAAAAAATACCTACTAGCATAAAAAAAAGTGTAGAACGCCTTCTAGTTTGTGTGCGAGTCGCATAGAAGAAAAAATATTTGTAATGTTTTTATATACCATTCAAACACTAGTTAGTGGATTTAAAAAAAAAAGTCTATGTACCTAATAATATTCTTTGTCCGCCAAAACTAGAATGCCCTGTGTGCATTGAGTAAAAAAAAGTTAGTATATGTATAATGTTTTTAAATATTGCAAATACTAGTATAGTCCCTTGGTCTCGGTGGTCCCGTGGTCGAGCATCTCGCTTCTGAATCAAGAAGTTGCGGGTTCGAATCCCGACTCACACCAATGACTTTTCGAGTTTATATTCGTAAGTTATGTGTGATAAATATATATCGATGTCTGAAAATTCTGTGCGAGGTATGGCTATAAGTTCGCCACTATTTGGGACGTAAACATAACGGCGAGACGACGCTTAATAGCTGCTGCAGACCTACACTTTCGGGTAAAAAGGCGTAAAGTTATCTTATGTTGTTAAGAAAAAAAAGATCTACATAAAGGTATGCATTTAGCAGGTTTTTGTTTTACTTATTTAAGAGAACCTTCTGGGAAGAGGGGCCTAAAAGCGAAGGCTCCGCTTACATCCGTGGCAAATATTTGCCAGATAAACGACAAACACTTGGCTGATTTGATTTTACGAAGAAAAAATCTCATAAATACATTATTTTTTCATGAGAACCGTTTAAATAAATAGGTGGCTTTTTTTCTTTTATTGTTATGTAGTGAAAGTGTTAGTGAACTTAAGCTGAGCCAATTTTAATGAAATTCTCGTGTTCCGCCAGATATGTCTGGCATAATCTAAATTAACCAATACAAGATTTGAATCGTTAAGTTTCAATATACCATTCTAAATATTATAACTAATCCTAATTGTATAACTATAAACTTTTATCATCATTATAATATTAGCTAATAATAATAATAATATTTTGGCCACAAATCACACAGCGCCCTCTAGTTCCTAGCTAAGCAACTAAATGCTTGTGTTATGGATACTAGATAACGGATAATAATACATGTATACTTTTCTTTTGTAAATACATACTTAAAATACATAGAACAACACCCAGACGCCTAGCAAATATTCATGTTTGTCACAAATATTTGTGCTCGGGTGGGAATCGAACCCCCGACCTCGCTGCTGCAGCCGGTAGTTCTACCATTGCGCCATGAGGCTCGCCAATAAGTTAATTGAATTTAATAAATCTATGCCAGATATGTTTAATGGCTAACATTAAATTTAGTTTTAAAACTAATCTTACACTTGTTGCAGACACATACAAAAACATTTATGTTATTGTCTGATGAAGTTTTAAAAAAAGATTGACCTAAATTACCGCGACGGGCCTTTTGGCACGTTGGTGTAGCTGCTGAGTAAAAGTCGGCTAGTTTGATCCCCAACAGAGTACAAATATTCATTACAAGCATAAAAGTTTGCATCTTGATACGAAGAAGTATAATATATGTATTAATATCCGTTATCTAGTTTCCATTCCATAAAACAAGCATTTAGTTGCTTAACATGGATAACTAGACGGCGCTGGCTGTATGTATTGTGTCTATCAACATCATTATTACATAGTATAAAATGAAGTCGCTTTCCGCTGTCTGGCCCCTTATATGCTTAGATCTTTGCAACTACGCAACGGATTTTAATGCGTGTTTTTTTAATAGGTAGTGGGTCTTTATGTTCTAATTTATGTAGGATAAATCCAAAATTGACTTATTTATTAGGTACTTTTGATGCGGAACAAAGTTCGACGGGTCAATTAGTTACTTAAAAAAGTAGTCCAATGTAAGATCACCGATCACCTTAGCAGTAACCAAAATTCTTGTTTCAATTATTGATATATCATCAACCGGTATCTCGTCGCTGCCCGTCATACTTATCTAGACGGTGAAAGTAAGGAAAGAAAGTAACCAAAATAAACACGAATACTTACGAAGTAAATATATCGGACAGATATGCTGTCAAACTGGCTATATTTTTTAAGAGAATTTAACATTCCAGAGAAAGGTTTTTTTGCAACTTCACACGTCATTTAGTATCCAATTTTTCACGTCCCAAATGGTATAGGTCATACCTACCTACATCTTGGCACAACGTTGCCAGTCATCGATATTTATCTATAAATTCCGAAAAGTCGTTAGTATTAGTCAGGATTTGAACCAGAGATTTTTTCGATTCAGAAGAGACTTTTCTAATAATGATAAACAAGTTTAATTAATAATAAATATAGCATAACTACATTACATAACTTCACGCCTTTTGTTACCCGAAGGTGTAGGCAGCTGCTGTTAAGCCTCGTCTCGCCGTTATGATTACGTCCCAAATGGAATAGGTGGCGAACCTATTGCCATACCGGGCACAAAGTTTTTCAGTCATGGATATTTATCACACATAACTTCCGAAAACAATTTCGAAAAGTCATTGGTGGGAGTATCAGGCTCCAGTATAAATATAGCAAATAAAATAAAAGTCTCGGTGGTCCAGTGGGAGAGCATACGGCTTCTGATCCAGAGGTCCGGGTTCGAATCCTGACACTGGCTCACACAAATGACTTTTCGAAATTGTTTTCGGAAATTAAATGTGATAAATATCGATGACGGAAAACTTTGTGACCGGTATGACAATAGGTTCGCCACCTATTCCATTTGGGACGTAAACATAACGGCGAGACGAGGCTTAACAGCCGCTGCCCACACCTTCGGGTAACAAAAGGCGTGAAGTTATGTTATGTTATGTTAAAAAAAAATACTGAAACAAAATACAATTAAATAAAACGGTTTTAAAAGAATAATAGGCGTCAAATAAAAATGCGGCGCTTATAAATTTTAATGATACATATATAGAAATAAATTGTTAAGAATATATAATTATCGCTTGCTAATAAACATTTTTTTTTCTCTTATCTTTTCCGAGAGTTATTTATTTAGCTTTTAAACAATTAACAATTAATTACATGTTTATTTAAATGTTCAGAAAAGGCGTACCATAAAGGACGACTAAGTACATTGACACTGTTTTTTTTTTGTTATGTAAATGGAAACGCAAGCAAACGGCTAATTATTGAGTCACTAAGTACTTCCTGCTTAAAGTATAAATTTATCAAAATACATCCATTGTTGGACGTACTAATATCGTAGAACAGAACGTATCACAAAAGTTACACGCAGTATAGAAACACATGGGTCCGAACGGTCTAGTCTAGGCTTTTGTATAGTATTAATGTACACAATAAGAAACTGAAATCTTAGTTCTCCTTTCTGCCACTAGCTGCGCTAGAATTACTGACAGACCGATGATTACGTAAGTACGTCGCTTTTTTTATTTGTCCAGTTTTAGACAGGCTAAAGCTTTTAAGCCATACTGCCTTGTCTGACGTGTAAATTTTGTATGCCGTAACAAACATAAAACTAACCTAAACAAACTTAATTTAAGCTAACCTAATCATCCAGAAGGTCGCGGCACTTTATGCATGATTGCCCGAGGGAGTTTTGAGGACAATGTAGAGGAGCACAATACACAAGATATTTACCCCATTTCCCACATTTACACTCATATACGAACACATAATAGATAAAACGCCACGAATTTTATTCAATAATATGCACTGAAACAAAATTTTAGAAAATAATGCAAATAACGGACGTGACTCTTTTACATTCCCGCTAAAACTCATCTTCATCATCTACATCATCAGCCTGTTGCAGTCCACTGCTGGACATAGGCCTCTCCCACAACGCGCCACAACATCCGATTCTCTGTCTTTCGCATCCAGTCTTTTCCAGCAGCCTTTCTGAGGTCGTGGCTGGCGGGAGTCCTACGCTACATTTACCAAGACGCTGTCTCCACTCTATGACCTTCCTACTCCATCTACCGTCGGCCCTTCGGCAGATATGCCCAGCCCATTGCCTCTTCAGCGAGTTTATTCTACGAGCTATGTCGGTTACCCCAGTTCTCTGGCGGATATACTCGTTTCTAAGTTTATCTTTCAGAAATACCCCGAGCATACCTCTCTCCATAGCTCGCTGAGCGACTTTAAATTTGTGGACTAGCCCCACCGTGAGTGTCCACTTTTTAGCACCGTAGGTAATCACCGGTAAGACGCACTGGTCAAAGATTTTGGTCTTCAGACATTGCGGTATAGGCGAGCTGGGGCTTAGTATTAAACAGGCTGTCAACGGTGACAAAACTTCCCGCGTAAGGATTTGAACGAGTGCTTCTTGAAGGATGGCTAAAATTGTTTCCTAAATAGAGACCATTCGTTTAACATTACGTTCGGATTCCTGTGTTTCTATACTTTTACTGTTTTTTTTGAAGAATACTGCACCTAAATGTTAAATTATTGCACAACAAATGTCCGTGAATTCCACGCCAGTCTCTCGCGGCTGCGCTATACTACAACTGTCAAATCACGGTGAAATGCGCGCGCAATAAGTTTGGTAAACGACTCGTTTGTTTGAATCGTCCACAGACCAACCGCGTGCGATTAATCGATTAATCGACATTGACCTGTATTTTTTTTGCTATGCATCAAATGTTTATCTTGTCGAAAATTACTTAGATTTATTATAATTTTGCTTATAGTGAAAAAAACGATTCTAATTAAATATATTTATTCGTAATAATATGCAGGTATATTTTTGATCATGTTTAAATAAATACTTGTAGGTGTTTAAATACACATTTTCATATTTCTATTTCTAATTGAAATGTTATAACATTAATTACATTGTGAGAAACTGAAAACACGAGCGCATTATTATGATAAAATAAAAAAAAAATGTAATGTTTTTTTTACACTTTACAGATAGGAAGTTTTTGTTGCGAAATTATTATCTATCATTTTTCCGTTACCCAAAATGTGTCATTTTTTTACCATTGCGCAAAGTGACGCTCTGACGACAGAATTTTAAAACAATAACCTTGTAGGTTCAAATAATATTGACAAACCACAATCTTTTCTTAAATCGAGTTAAATAGTCTGACCAAACTTGTATATAAATAAATATTAACTATTGTGTATATTTCCTATATTGGATATGCATGACAGATTATATATTGATATTTTATTTTTGTAAATTAATGCAGGCCAAGATCGCTTCCTTTAATATTTTTAAAGATTTGCATTTCTCAGAGAAGTAAAAACTTCAAAAGAATGAGAATCAGAAACTATTAAAAACGATACTAGTTTTTTTAAAGAACAAACTCCGTGGTCCAGTAGCCGAGCTCCCTGCTTCTGATTTAGAAGTCATGTGATCGATTTCGGGCTTTTATCGAAAGTTGTGTGTGATAAATATCGATGACTTTTTGTCCAATGAATGGCAATAGGTTGGCCACCTATTTGGGACGTAATACATATTACAAAGATTCGGCGAGCCGAGCCTTAACATCCGCTGCCTACACCATAGGGTAGAAGTGCGTGTTTTTGTGGTTTTATCTCATTATTTTTTATTTTAGTTTTTATATCACTTGGTAAGCTATTTTTATAGACTACTGATAGTAAAACTCTTTTAAAGCGGTACCTACTCTCTTTCTTGCCATATTTATTGTAACCTTTCATATCCGAAGATGTAAAAGAAGATACAAAAGAGTATAAAATTATTATTGGTGTGCCAGAACTTGAATTGGAAGCTACTCCCTCTTTTATTTCGTTACGCATATGTTTGTACTGATTCGAAGTTTCGAAGTTTTTTTATGGTATAGGGGGCAAACAAGCAGGCGTGTCACCTGATGGTGAGCAACAGGTTGCGCTTCCGGATGCTTCTCTCACCGAGCGAAACGCGGCAAATGCCTTTACGTCTATATTCCGAGAGGTTGTGGTATTTCACCGGTCGAGCCGCCAAATTCGTGCAGCGAGCTGCTTGACTCTACCACTGCCAGGATCTCGATGGGCTTCGCTGATTTTGAGAATTTATCTCTCTGTCTGCACCCTTGACTCAAAACTGAATCTACAACCAAACTTATTCACGTAGACATATTCTTTTCGGCTTCGTTGATCTAGTTAACATTTATAGTTAACTTGAATTATCTGTCACGGTGGTTAGTTTGTAGTGGTGAATTAAAAACCTCGACCGTTGTATGTAGGCTTGTTCTACAACCAATAAGTTTCTATACTTTCTAATTTAACGTTATATTAAATTGCTGGCTGGATATAATTTTCAGTTATTTTAATTTTTAATCCGGTCAAACCGCGTGACGGACCCGCGCACGAAACTCTTTCGTATCATTTTTTTGTTAAAACGGCCACGGTAACATATTGTTTATGGTAACTTGGGTTGTGTAGTGAACGCGGTTCTTGACAAACATATAGAAAATTAAATGTTTATTATACTTATTAAAAGTTTGGCTTTTAACCTCTGGATAAGGAAATAAAAGTAAGGTGGTCAAATTTGTTCATATTAAAATTAATCAAGAGTGAAATACATATTAAACTTTTGTTCAGGGAAATATGGGCACTATTTTACTATAGGAATATTTATTTTAAATGTTCACGACTGCATAATTGTTCCCAAACTATGTATGGCAATAGATTTCATCACATATTTCTTAGATTTGAAACCTGGCATAGTAAAGAAAAAGTGATAAATCCAAAAAAAATACTTATTTATTACTTTTGATGCGGAACAAAGTTTGCCGAGTCAGGTAGTTACATATAAAATAAAGATTTTGGAATCTGCACAACGGATTTTGATGTGGTTTTTAAAAGGTACCTAGAGGTTGTCAACGCGGTGGTTTGTATGTATGATTCAAGTAAAATTTAGGAGAAAAGGTGTCAATTTGCGAGATGAACTCTAAGTGATAAATCAAAACAAATTATTATACATCTTCAAAAGGTCATCAATGACCATCTTTAATTTTTCTTATTACCTCTAAATCGAAACAAAGTTCGCTGGGTCAACTAATGTGTATATACATCTAAAATAAATGCCCATACAATAGCTTTGAATTTGTAAATATTCCATCGTGCTAAGGACGACAACCGTATGAACCAATCTTTGATTTTGTCAACCTTATTAACTAGTAATTGTTTGCAGATCTGTCTGCATGAATGTAACATTCGTGACCTTCAGTGTTCCTCAATTAGATCTGGTTTATTTAATGTATTCCATTGATATCTAACCTACTAAATAAACTATAAAGTATTGTCAAAATACAATGGTAAAGCAACCCGAATGCGCTAGCTTAACGCGTGTAACACCACAAATTTTCAGAAAATTTATGTTTGGAAAATTGAAATCTTCAAATAATACCTACGGTGGGCCAAGTGAAACCATTCAATCTGAACTTCCCATTCCCAAGGTAGCGTATCGTACACTCCAATCACGAAAATTAATTAAAAATATTATTATATTTATTAGTTATTTATATCTATGATTATAGCATATATAAGTCGACGTATTTCGTCAACCATAGATTAATAAACTCCAATAGATTTTTAATATTCGAACAGTGTCACTTCGACGATCTGACATGTGTCATGTCTCCTTGGAATAGGTAGTAAATATAAATGACATGACATTGAAACTATTGACAGAACGCATCGTCAAAAGTTCCGGTGCGTTCGTATTCTGATCACGAATCGGTGGCACTATACCTGCGCCATCTAATAGGTAGGTAATATAAAATCCTCCCAAATGTTACCCAAAATGTGCGATTTCTGTCATTTTTTTACCATTGCGCAAAGTGACGCTCTGACGACAGAATTTTAAAACAATAACCTTGTAGGTTCAAATAATATTGACAAACCACAATCTTTTCTTAAATCGAGTTAAATAGTCTGACCAAACTTGTATATAAATAAATATTAACTATTGTGTATATTTCCTATATTGGATATGCATGACAGATTATATATTTATATTTTATTTTTGTAAATTAATGCAGGCCAAGATCGCTTCCTTTAATATTTTTAAAGATTTGCATTTCTCAGAGAAGTAAAAACTTCAAAAGAATGAGAATCAGAAACTATTAAAAACGATACTAGTTTTTTTAAAGAACAAACTCCGTGGTCCAGTAGCCGAGCTCCCTGCTTCTGATTTAGAAGTCATGTGATCGATTTCGGGCTTTTATCGAAAGTTGTGTGTGATAAATATCGATGACTTTTTGTCCAATGAATGGCAATAGGTTGGCCACCTATTTGGGACGTAATACATATTACAAAGATTCGGCGAGCCGAGCCTTAACATCCGCTGCCTACACCATAGGGTAGAAGTGCGTGTTTTTGTGGTTTTATCTCATTATTTTTTATTTTAGTTTTTATATCACTTGGTAAGCTATTTTTATAGACTACTGATAGTAAAACTCTTTTAAAGCGGTACCTACTCTCTTTCTTGCCATATTTATTGTAACCTTTCATATCCGAAGATGTAAAAGAAGATACAAAAGAGTATAAAATTATTATTGGTGTGCCAGAACTTGAATTGGAAGCTACTCCCTCTTTTATTTCGTTACGCATATGTTTGTACTGATTCGAAGTTTCGAAGTTTTTTTATGGTATATATACCAATAGGGGGCAAACAAGCAGGCGTGTCACCTGATGGTGAGCAACAGGTTGCGCTTCCGGATGCTTCTCTCACCGAGCGAAACGCGGCAAATGCCTTTACGTCTATATTCCGAGAGGTTGTGGTATTTCACCGGTCGAGCCGCCAAATTCGTGCAGCGAGCTGCTTGACTCTACCACTGCCAGGATCTCGATGGGCTTCGCTGATTTTGAGAATTTATCTCTCTGTCTGCACCCTTGACTCAAAACTGAATCTACAACCAAACTTATTCACGTAGACATATTCTTTTCGGCTTCGTTGATCTAGTTAACATTTATAGTTAACTTGAATTATCTGTCACGGTGGTTAGTTTGTAGTGGTGAATTAAAAACCTCGACCGTTGTATGTAGGCTTGTTCTACAACCAATAAGTTTCTATACTTTCTAATTTAACGTTATATTAAATTGCTGGCTGGATATAATTTTCAGTTATTTTAATTTTTAATCCGGTCAAACCGCGTGACGGACCCGCGCACGAAACTCTTTCGTATCATTTTTTTGTTAAAACGGCCACGGTAACATATTGTTTATGGTAACTTGGGTTGTGTAGTGAACGCGGTTCTTGACAAACATATAGAAAATTAAATGTTTATTATACTTATTAAAAGTTTGGCTTTTAACCTCTGGATAAGGAAATAAAAGTAAGGTGGTCAAATTTGTTCATATTAAAATTAATCAAGAGTGAAATACATATTAAACTTTTGTTCAGGGAAATATGGGCACTATTTTACTATAGGAATATTTATTTTAAATGTTCACGACTGCATAATTGTTCCCAAACTATGTATGGCAATAGATTTCATCACATATTTCTTAGATTTGAAACCTGGCATAGTAAAGAAAAAGTGATAAATCCAAAAAAAATACTTATTTATTACTTTTGATGCGGAACAAAGTTTGCCGAGTCAGGTAGTTACATATAAAATAAAGATTTTGGAATCTGCACAACGGATTTTGATGTGGTTTTTAAAAGGTACCTAGAGGTTGTCAACGCGGTGGTTTGTATGTATGATTCAAGTAAAATTTAGGAGAAAAGGTGTCAATTTGCGAGATGAACTCTAAGTGATAAATCAAAACAAATTATTATACATCTTCAAAAGGTCATCAATGACCATCTTTAATTTTTCTTATTACCTCTAAATCGAAACAAAGTTCGCTGGGTCAACTAATGTGTATATACATCTAAAATAAATGCCCATACAATAGCTTTGAATTTGTAAATATTCCATCGTGCTAAGGACGACAACCGTATGAACCAATCTTTGATTTTGTCAACCTTATTAACTAGTAATTGTTTGCAGATCTGTCTGCATGAATGTAACATTCGTGACCTTCAGTGTTCCTCAATTAGATCTGGTTTATTTAATGTATTCCATTGATATCTAACCTACTAAATAAACTATAAAGTATTGTCAAAATACAATGGTAAAGCAACCCGAATGCGCTAGCTTAACGCGTGTAACACCACAAATTTTCAGAAAATTTATGTTTGGAAAATTGAAATCTTCAAATAATACCTACGGTGGGCCAAGTGAAACCATTCAATCTGAACTTCCCATTCCCAAGGTAGCGTATCGTACACTCCAATCACGAAAATTAATTAAAAATATTATTATATTTATTAGTTATTTATATCTATGATTATAGCATATATAAGTCGACGTATTTCGTCAACCATAGATTAATAAACTCCAATAGATTTTTAAAATTCGAACAGTGTCACTTCGACGATCTGACATGTGTCATGTCTCCTTGGAATAGGTAGTAAATATAAATGACATGACATTGAAACTATTGACAGAACGCATCGTCAAAAGTTCCGGTGCGTTCGTATTCTGATCACGAATCGGTGGCACTATACCTGCGCCATCTAATAGGTAGGTAATATAAAATCCTCGCGTTACAGTGTTAGTCACCATACTTCTCGGAAATGGCTTGATCGATTTTCATGAAATTTTGTGTGCATATTGGGTGAATCTGAGAATAGGACAACATCTATTTTTCATCACCCTAAATGTTAAGGGTAGCCCAACACTAAATTATATTTTATTATGAAACAGCATAGAAAAATACATACAACTCAAAATTTTTACCTCTCCACTATAAACGCTTATTTTTTATTTGTTGATCACGAACTCTATTTTTTTTGGCAAGACAACGTTTGATGGTAGTAATATCTATATATTTGATATACATTCTTAGTATTGCTACGTGCACAGGTATAATTGTATGATACTTGAGGGGCGGCCTCCAGATAGGTACATCATTCACCGAACGGTTCGTGAATGACATGAGTCACTTTACTTAAATTTTCTCAGAGTTCCTGGTATTTCAACGATGTAGGAGTTGAGAACGACCACTACCCACTATCCATGACCAAATAGAAAGAGTCCTGGGGGGACAGTGATATTAGAGCCTGTGTGATAAAAGTTATGGGAGTCAATGCGAGCGGCGGGTGTAAGAATCGTGCCTTATGACGCTCAGTTCTTTCTGCCTATCCCGCAAGGGACTTGACCTGAAGTTATGTATGTAGGTATATAGATATAGACGGCATTACTTAAATCAGCTTTTTTGTACATCCATTGTCAAATATCTATTTGAATTGAGACAAATGAAATCGCAATCGCGTTTTTTATATAACTAGGTGATCACAAGTACTTCGTACCGCCATTTTGGATTTCCTATCACCAACAAAGTCAGTGCTTCACTTCTATTCGCTGCAGTGTGACCCATAAAACCTTTTTATCGTTAAATGGACTATCCAAAAGAAAAAAGAAAAATTCATTCCAACCAGTAATTTCTACGCGTTAAAATAAACAAACTTTTCTGCCTTTTAATATTAGTATAGGTATATTGTTTTAGATTATATTTTTCTCACAGATTGCCGAGTGATCGTAAGTAAGTAGGTACTACTTAGTATATAAAGTTAACGAATTTGAATACAATGGTGTATTTTATTTCTTCGGCGCCTTAAAATTATGTTTTATTAAATAATAAAAATGCTATAAAATCTTTAACGAATGTCCTTATATTCTAAGTCTTTATTATTGTTTACGTATAGGTAATTAAACATACATATAATTTATTACAAACATGAACATGGTACTTGGATTATCTACGTAATTATATTACTGAGGCACATTAAATTATAATTATAGGATAGAATTCCTAGATGTCGCCATTTTGGATTTAATACGTCAGTAAGCAAAGCCTGTAGTGATATTATTAAGATATCAATGGTTATGTATTTATCGAAAGATATAAATAATTACACAATTAAAAAATTATTGTAATCAAGATAGTCAGATAAAAAATAAGCTTTTATAATTCTGTCTGTATTATTAGTCACAAGTGTTTATTTTTTCCTTGGATTATTTTTATAAAGTTGGTCAATTTTATCGCCTAGACTTTAGTACATGAAATTTTTAAATAATAGCTTCTTAGTGAAGCTTGTCTGTCTATATCTTAAATGTTATGCTATGAACCTTGATACAATCTCTCAGATTACTAACCGATTAATAGAGCAAAATGTAATTCACTATTTACGTTTAAGATTGTTTGCAAAATCTTAACTTATCTTAATATACTACATTCTGTTAAGTATTATTATTTAAAACTGAAAATAATCCAAATCATCAACAAAGTGGAACATTAATCGTGAACATCAGAAGATGGCGAAAAATTTTCGCGATCGTGAAATTATTATATTTGTGTCGGGTTTTACCCAAACGGAGCCGAGAGCAACGGCTAGTTACGATATAAAAAAAATTAGCACATTTTACAATTTCTTAATGTTGTATACAATTATTATTATCAACTCGAAAGGTTTATTTCATGTCTCAGTTTGTTTGTCGGGAGGTAGGTAGGTATGCGCTCGTATGCCCAGTTTGTGCAACGCTTACTGACATTCACCAGCCGATGTAGTTAGTGTTTGCGACATACTATGTGTGAACGTATTGCTTTAAACTCCTA
The DNA here is from genome assembly GCA_905147225.2 of Euproctis similis. Taxonomy (NCBI): domain Eukaryota; kingdom Metazoa; phylum Arthropoda; class Insecta; order Lepidoptera; family Erebidae; genus Euproctis; species Euproctis similis. The sequence goes on from LR990122.1 coordinate 11,015,821, forward strand.
TTAAACTCTAAACATGTCATGATTTAGTAAGAAATACCTATAACCTGTTTAATTAGTGTATGGATAAATCCATGATTAAACCACATTCAAATATTTTAGTGTTCGAAAATTTAGATCAAAATTTTGAAAAAAGAATGTGGTTTTTACATTAATTTTTTATTGAAATATTTAATGAGTTAGGATTTCATTACTATTTTTTTTTTTTTGAATCTATCTATTTTTTCTTGGAATCCTAAAAGTTTCTTTCTACTGCAAATATTTGCGGTGGTTTCAATGGATTTAAATATCGAATTCATATGTATGTGCCAGTTTCAAACATCGCCGATTTTGTTGGAGATTTATTTTTAGACATTTAAAAATAAATATTTATGACGATGCAGTTTTTTTCTTGAGCAAAACAAAGAAATAATTAAATAAGATATATACGAATGCATTTATATGTGTTTTTATATAATTATCTGAAGTCATTTGGACTGAGCCAAAAAAACATGTTATTGAATGAATAACTTTTAAGTCAATTTGCATAAATAAAAAACAGATTTTTGATGCGACCGCATTGCCATTAATGTAATTATAATAACATTAACTGTGTTTTTTTTTTAAATTTTGCGTCACTGTTTTCGATTATTTTCCACGTTTCAAATGTTTTATCATTTAGTAATTGTTAAAATTATAATAGCAATTTGTAAATTCGCTAATTTCCTCAAATGTCTTTATGTAATTAGTCATGTGGAAAGAAAGGAAAGAATTAGACACAGCGGAATATTTAAAACTGTCAATTGTCACCCTTTAAAATCGGAAATTAGAAATGATATTTTGGGATGTTAAGTGTGTTCCATATCTGTGACTGAAAACTTTGTGCTCGATATGGCACTAGGCTCGCTACCTACTCCATTTGGGACGTAAACATTACGGCGAGTCGAAACTAAACAGCCACTGCCTACACCTTCGTGTAGAAAAGGGCGTGAAGCTATATAGAAATGAAATTAATCTTAATTATAGTAGCTTTAGTTTCATGTATTTAATAACTAAAGGTGTAGGAGCCGAAAATTCTGCATCCACAGGCGGTATCAACTTTATCGTCAAATGTCGGGCACAATTTTATAAGTCGATTATTTCACAGCTTCTGGAAAGTGATTAATGTACCGACTAACCATGAACCGATTTCGGATCCTTGGAACTAGTCAATAACAATAAGTCTTTACTTTATACAATAACTAGCTGACACGGCGAACTTTGTTCCGTATCCAAAGTAATTTTTACAGCATTTACTAATAAAGTGCAAAATTTGGAAAATTATTTTACTACATTGTACATCTAAGAACATAAGGGGACAGACAGCGGAAAGCGACTTTGTTTTATACTATGTAGTGATTATTAAACTATGGAGTACCGTATTTTTTACAGTGGTAGCTTGCTGCTTCAATGAGCCGGCACGACCGGTGAAATACCACGACCTATGAGAATATCGAAGTAAAGTGGCTCTTGCCGCGTTTCGCTCGGTGAGAGAGGTATCCGGAGGCCCAACCCCTTTCCTCCTCCCCTTCATATCCCACTTCCAACCCCTTCGGTATCCCATTGTAAGGGCCGCCAATGTAACTGTAATACTATATGTGTTCGGGTGTCCATGGGTGGCGTTTGTTGCTTACTATCAGGTGACACAGCTGCTCGTTTGCCGCCCTATACCATAAAAAAACCTAAATTATTTATTAACGATAGCAGTAATAATTTAATACAAAAACTGGCTGTAGTTTATTGTATTTTTAAAACTATAAAAATGCAATAATTTCCACGTAAACTGAGATATTTATATATCTATTCAGTTACCGACACTATAAAAATAAATTTAATACGCTCGGGCAAAAGTTTTTTGTTTTAGAAATCAGGTATCCAGGTTAGGTTAATATTTATAGTTAACTACCGCAATATTTTTAACTGTAGAACACCTTCGTGTTAAACGAGATGAATATGTGCCTGTATTATTATGTAGTCTCGGTGGTCTAGTGATCGTGCACCCCGCTTCTGAATCAAGAAGTCGTTGTATCGAATCCGGGCTCACACCAATGACTATTCGTAAGTTATGTGTGATAAATATCGTCAGTTTCCGATATATTTGAATAGGCTCCGCCACTTATTATATTTGGGACATAAAATTCAGTTGAGTCATAACAGCTGTTGCCTACGAAAAAAAAAAAAACACAGTTTTCTATTGACTACAATTTACGACAAGGAATAAAGTTTCCATAAAGAAAAGTAAAATAAAATAATATTGATTATGTTGAAATATATAATAAAACAAATATTTGTAACATTCATGTTTCTTATTTTTTTATAACTGTAGCAGTGTGTTTTTAAAGTGATAAATTAAAAAGTAAAGCAACCTAATTAATTTATTAACAAGGACTTAATAAATTTAGTGTTTACGAAATGCGTTAATATACTGTAAACATTACAAGGCCCCAACCTTGGATGCAGTTGAAGGCCTACAGTTTTATTTATGCTAAATTATGAATACTAAATAATACATTGAAAACTCTATATTTCAACTTCAAAGAAAGAAGTTAATTTAGGACTTTGTTTTTAGCGAAAAGGCCGCCATTTGTATGTACTTTTAAATATTTTAACTTATCTACAATGTATATTTCTTTTTAGTTAATGGTGTGCAAATGCAAATAAAGAATTATCTATTTATAAATTTGCAGCAATATCTACAAGTAAAATTTAATAATTCATCAAGTTTTTGTTCAGTTTTTATTTGAAGTCGTGTATTAAATAAATCCTTCATGTTGTCCTCTGCGCCGTCTTAGTTTCAAATTATTAACCAGTTTTTTGCTTATCAAGCCGTCATACAATTTCACGCTTACCTACCCAAAAAATAAATAACCTTACCAGCAAACACAATTCGTGTTTCAGGTTATTTTACTTTTGTTTGTTTAGATTTCGTCTATAAATATATATATATTTGGTCTATCTACGGGAATCCCTCGCGTACAAATATTTGTGTTGCTGTACTGACATGCCTATCGATTTTATGCATACTCGATTTAGATGATGTGTTCTCAAATTTTAATATAATCATATTTGGTTAATGCTATATTTAAGTGGTCTTTATCAAATATTATCGCATGAAAATTACCCAACTTATTGTCCGTCCTCGGGATAGTTAAGTTTGATTTTAGTGAAAACATTTATTTATGTGACAATACGATTTGTCTCTGATGAGCAAATCCCTCTTCCGATAGATAATGTTCATCAGTTTCCCATACCATTTCCTGGTTCTTATGCTCAGATTATTTATCAATGCTAAAAATCAAATTTATAGGCATCGTAGTCAAATAATTTTGATAAATTTATATATCATGTAATGTTGTGCCCATTCTTGATGTGGTATATAAACCGCCAACAAAAATATACCCGAGCAGGGTTGAGGTCAGGTAGGCGGGCCGGTCATAAAAACACAGCCAAATCTTTTGACAACATGTACAGTTCGAATAACATGTTGTGCCTATTTCACTTAAAGTGGGATAAGGGCAGGAAAATGATAACGTAACGATTTAAGCTATTAAAGACCAAAACTATACAGCAGAACACCAGTTCTACTACTGAACTTTATGGAGGATCCTTCAGTACAGAAATAGGCAGATTATTGACATTGCTGATTTTCAAAGTAACAAATAAAATATAATTTCTCTTATTTACAGATAAGCATCAAGAGACGAAGTGTAGTGCTTTGAACTGCTAGTGAAGTGATGCTTAGTAGGTGATTTGTAAAATTAAAAAACCAGTAGCAATCACAGAACAAAGATGTCGGTGGAAACACAAGAGCACACCAACGGCATGGGACCTGGACCCATGACGAGGGAGATGCCCCAATGCGTTAAAAACAAACATACCTTCGTGCAAACTATTATAGATCTTATAATATTTGTCACAGTGGGTGTAAGTTATGTTATACAAGGGATACTCAAATCTTTTGTTGGGCAGAAGAAGAAAGATATGAACGGCACAATTGCAGTGGTAACCGGTGGTGGAGGTGGTCTGGGCAGTCTTGTATCTTTAAGACTTGCCCGACTTGGATGTACTATCGTCTTATGGGATATCAATAAACAAGGTCAGTCAGAGAACTAATTGTTATTAATAATAGGCTTGTTGTTTCTACTAAGAATGAATGGGTTTTTTTTTTTCAACAGTTTATTAATTTTAGGGATTTTTGTACACAAAGTGACGGTGACAATCTCATCGTACTTCTTGCTATTTTAATACATTTAGACTTAATACTAACTTAATAATAATTAACTAAGAAGAATGAATGGGATGGATTAAAGTTTATACTTATACTAAGAAATACACGTTTTAAAATGTAAACCTTTTTGTCTAAATAAGGAAAGATAATTAATAATTTTAGAAAAGAAAATCTTGAAAAATAGGCGTCGATTCATGTGAGAGTGAACGTGGTCTTGAATAACGTCACGTCGTGCTAAAAATCACTAAAATCATTGACAAAATCCTTACACAAACACATATTTTTGCCACGGCGTTACGTCATTCAAGACGCCATGACAGTCTAGAGCGTTTTATGTAGAAATTTAATAAGACCTTAATAAGGTCTACCTAAAAGTACGCGATCTCTTAGGGAATAGTGGGTTATTTACGAGGCGTTAATTAAGCATTAATTATTATTCAATTAAGTACGAGATAAAATTAATAAGAGCCTGTGAAGCACCTAATTTAAATAAACATTAACTTAACACAACATAACTTCACGCCTTTTTCTACCCAAAGGTGTAGGGAGTGGCTGTTAAGCCTCCCCTCGCCGTTATGTTTACGTCCCAAATGGAATAGGTGGCGAACCTATTGCCATACCGGGCACACAGTTTTCTGTCATCGATATTTATAACACTTAAATAAATGTCGAAAAGTCATTGGTGTTCTGGACCACCGAGATTTCAATTTATTCGAAGATATTACAGATTTAAAACGCGGGGACATAGCGATTGAGGGGGTCAATAAAATCCAAGATGTACTCATTGATTAACTCACTTTTGAGGTGAAACAAAGTACTCCGGGTCAACTAGTAGGTAAAGATATAAATAATAGCCAACGACCTATAATCAGAGCAACCAAATTAAACACAAAAAAAACAATAGATTGAATCGTGTTATACTTTGATAACGAATTCTAACATATATAGCTTAATTAAATAAAATAACTAAACAGATATACAATACAAAAGCGGATGGATATAGGAGTCCAGGACGGCCACGACACACATTCCATGACTCCATGAATCCTGGAGGAAGGTGATGTCAAGAGCCTTCACAATCGACGATCGTGTATGACAAGAGTTGTCAACGTCCAAAAATCGAAAGAAGCGTGTAAGATTGCAAGCCTTATAGCGCACTGTTCTCTCTGCTTATCCCGCAAGGAACTTGTCGTGAAGATATGTATTTAAATATATTTGTGAATATATCAGCAATGAAATTTTAAACATCTGAAATCTTGCATTAGGTAAGTAATTGCAATGCACTGTTGAACGTGTTGAACAAGTCATTAACGTGACCTTGCTCCCACTTCAGTACGGTACGTAATCATACCGACCAATTATTTCTCTGTGTAAATAAAGCAAAGTTTTTTAATTATATTTTTATTTTATTTTTTTAAAAAACGGCACGCATTGCATAAAGTTTACGTTTGTACTTTGTAGCACTATCTCTTTGTCCGCCATTTCTAAGGTACTTAAGCGATAGTAGCAAGTTACACAGATTGTCGTGTTATGGCTGCAGCAGCGTATTATTGGAACGAAGTTTTGGAACGAAGTTCCTTATCGCGCGTTGTGAAAGGGGGCTAGACGGAAAAAGTTCTTAAAAAGTTGTCACGACACCATACATCTTTTATTGGCTTATTTAGAACAATGTATAACTACCCAAATGGTCTAGTGGCTGGGATACCTTACTCTAATACAGGGGACACGGGTTCGAATCCCGGTATCGGAACTCTTTTTGAAGTTTTATTTTCCATGTTTTCATATTTTATATATGTTTTTTTTAGCTCTCTCTCTCTCTCTCTCTCTCTCTCTCTCTCTCTCTGATTATTGATAAAACACGATAAAATGAAATTTTCTAAAAATAATTCCTAGCTACATCGATTTATCGCCCCCGAAACCACCTATATACTAAATTTCATGAAAATCATTGGAGTCGATTCCGAGATTCCAATTATATATATATACAAGAATTGCTCGTTTAAAGATATAAGATATAATCGAAAGAAACTTCGTTCCATCCGGGTGTCCCTTGACACCTCTCAAGTTTTCTTTTATTTTGACAAAATAGCAATTTAAATTTTATATAGAGCTAGTTGAAACGGCGAACTTTGTTTCACCGCAGAACCATAAACATGGTCACTGTGTGTGGTCACCCTAAGAGATCGACGTACACCAACGCAGATTTTTTTTGTAGACCATAAGGTGTATAAAAATGTAGTACATCATTTTGATCTATCATTTAGGGTTCAGCCAGTGTTTTCAATTAAAGCGCCAAACCTTGAAAATTATCACATCTTCTCTATTAAATTAAGCATGAATTATACATATAAACCAATCCGTACAAAATCTCTATCTATTAAAAATAAATACATCAGAAATTGAGTAGTTTCTAAGGTCTAAGCACACAATGGAACAGACAGCGGAAAGTGACTTTGTTTTATACGACGCAATGATATGTCAAAATCAAATATGTCAAAGTCTATTTCAAATATGTCATGGTTATTTTTTACGTTGACATTTCGATTTCAAAAATGGAATCGATATGGAGGATTTTTAATTTTGTCAAGACCATAAATATTATATTAGATAAAGTATAAGTATAGAAATATGTTGTGCTTGAGCGGCAATCTATAAATTGGGCTATTTGTTTACTCATATAAATGTATTAGGTATACCGACAAAAATATTACTCAATAAATAACTGTAATTAATATTATGTAGTATGTACATATGTGGTAATATTTTTTTGTATCCTCTACATGAAACAAAAAAAAATAATGCACTGTAAAGTAAAGTCCGGATTATTAATATTATAAATTAATTTAATTATAACAACCTTCGATTAAATACATATTATTTTAATACATTTTCGAATTAGCAATATAAATATATAAACTTTAGATGAGCAGCTGCCAGTAATCTATGATCAATATGAACATTAATAAAACCTTATTTGTATTTATATAATCATTGCTGTGAGTGAGTATTAGAACATAAATACGAGTCACGACGTATGGCTACACAGGAGTCCGAACGTAATGTTGAAATATTTTCGCCGGTAGATGGCGCTATCCTACGAGAAGCACTCGTTTGAATCCTTACGCAAGAAGTTTTGTCGCCGTTGACAGCTCAAATAAATACTAAACTCGTCGTACGCACATAATCATCGGTGCGTCCGCAATTATAGCGTGGCAGTGGTAGAAAAGATAACTAGATTATCAGTTTATTATTGTGTACATTAATACTGTACAAAAGCCTACAGCTTTCTGACTCCTGTGTATCTATAGTTCGTGGTCCGAGTGCTGAACTGCTAAGTCATGGAAATTCATGATAAGAGAGATGCTTTGAATCCGGCCATATCCTGTAGTCGCTTCTTATGAACCCAACGAGAAAAGATAATGTACGATCTCAAACACAAAACTATTAAATATAAGATATTTTGACGATAACTATACGAAAAATCATTTCGTTGTCTGTTAATATTTGTACGGCAATATTCAGAACATAACTAACATAGCATCTAGCATATTATACCTTTAAATCATCATCATCTTCCTGCCCTGTCCTATTATTTGGATCGGCACACCTGGTTTTTCTTTTCTACACTTCTCTATCTTTCGTATCATCCACGCCAACACCTTTCTTAATCATGTAGCCTTTCAATACATCCATATTTTTTTTTAGTCTTCTTCTTCTATTATTTCCTTCCACGTTCAGGTTTATCATTATTCTAGCAAAGTGTGTATCCTTACTCCTCATTCCAAACCCATACTCTAAGTTATTGGCGCAACTTTCAAACTTCCTCTTTATATAAATCTTTTATTCTATAGTATATAAATCCTTTATGGAGCATAACCTGACGTTTTTTTACAGCCGAAAATGTAGGCAGCGTTTGCTAAGCCTCGTCTCGCCATAATGTTTACATCTCAAATGGCGAACCTACCGTTATTAAAGTATAATAATAAATAACATAACATAACTTCACGCCTTTTGTTACACGAAGGTGTAGGCAGCGGCTGTTAAGCCTCGTCACGCCGGTAAGTTTACGTCTCAAATGGAATAGGTGGCGAACTTATTGCCATACCGGGCACAAAGTTTTTAGTCATCGATATATATCAAACTTAACTTCCGAAAACAATTTCGAAAAGTCATTGGTGTGAGCCAGTGTCAGGATTCGAACCCGGACCTATGGATCAGAAGCCGTGTGCTCTCCCACTGGACCACCGAGACTACTACTAATAAATAAAGTTTTGATAGTAAATATGAGATATTAATGAATTTTTTGAAGCACATACATAAATTAATTACTGCAGATTTTTAACCTTGCACAATTTTAATTTATGGAACTATTATGATTAACATTTAATTGCTTAACTATTTGGCTTTTACGGCACCGCCTTCGTGGATTTAACGTGAATAGAACCACACAGTTGTTAAAAATCTCGTTCATAATAAGAAAATCAGCACAGGAACTAATACCAACTAAAACCGGATTAATAAATTTATTACCGGATTACTAGCAAAAATATGACTGTTGTTTGACAAGATCTGTTGAAGAAAAGAACTCCAAATAATTTAATGTGACCTTCGAATTTGGAACAGCCTCTTAATAACCGGAACCGTTAGAAAACCTGATGCAAGATTGAAGTTGAAATAGGCGAGAATAATTAAATATTTATTATAAACAGCTTAACATAGAGTCCAATTTGGGTCAGTAAAGTGAATTTATATTATTAAGATACATACATACATAACTTTACGCCAAATCTCTTGCGGGATAGGCAGAGAGAACGGAGAGCTGTTACTCTTCATAACTCTTTTCATGTACGCGCGTCGATTTTTTTTAGAGGCTCCTAACATCACCTTCCTCCAGAACACGTTCTATTTGGTCATGGAATGTGTGTCTTGGCCGTCCTCGACTCCTACATCATCCGCATTTGCTTTGTTTATTAAGATTATTGTTTATTAATATATAGTTAATCAATAATCTTTAAAATAAAACGTGAATCGCAACGACCATTTCTTTAGAATATTTATACCCCGTCTCATCCCATGGGGATAGTAAACTGGGACTGAGGGATTTCTCCTTATGTGGATCATCTCTCGCATCCTTCTACCAGTTCCTAAATAGAACGGAGTCACGGGAACACTGTCACACTCTGCCGCGGTCCTGGAATGGTGAGCTGAAACACCCCAGTGATTTTAGCCGGTAGGCCCGCACTATTATCAACTCTTAATTTCATCCAGCTAATACGATGCCTATCAATTTCGTATTTCCAACTACTAGTTCCAGCTAGTCAGTGACTATTTGTCAAAAACTTTGATTCGTCGACGCACCAATGACTCTTCTAAAGTTAAATGATCTATATAACTGGGAGAATGTAGCTCTCATAACTCACCACTCATTCAACTTCAGACCTGAAAATTTGTCTTACTTACACCTTCCGGTGTAAATGGCGTTACAAAAAAAAATACAAACGTTATTCAATAAACATGTAAGTAACACATGCAATCCTACTTACAATTAGATCAGTTCAAGGTTCATATAATTTATTCCTAGGCAAGGTTATCCACTTCGCTGCACTTATGACTAAGCTGATCGATGTTACTATCATTTTTTGCATGTATATTACATTACATGCAAGCCTATTTGTATTGTAGTATGTATTGCTATATAGGTCACAGTGGTAGAGCCAAGCAGTTCGCTGCATGGATGGGCCGGTTCGACCGGTGAAATACCACGACCTCTCAGAAGATCGACGTAAAGTGGCTCATGCCGCGTTTCGTTCGGTGAGAGAGGTACCCGGAGGCCCACCCCCTTTCCCCATCCTTTCCTTTCCCCTATCCCCTAAAGGTCGGCAACGCAACAGTAACACTATATGTGTTGCTGGTGTCCATGGGCGGCGTTGGTTGCTTACCATCAGGTGACACGCCTGCTCGTTTGCCCTCCTATCCCATAAAAAAAAAGGTCTTTATAATTATATAAGGGTTTATTCGTCATCAGCCTTTGGAGGTCCACTGCTGGACGTAGGTTTCTCCCATAGAGCGCCACAACTGACGGTATGGTGCCACTTGCATCCATTGGCTTCCTGTGGTTTTTCTCAGGTCGTCCGTTCACGTGGTGGGGTCTACCACATGTTTTAATTCTTCTCTCATAGCGACACTTAGTTGTGTGGCCATTTTCTTACTTATATAGATGTATACTTTTCGAAAGTGTTTTCGGAAGTGTTTTTTTTTTTTTTTTTTTTGTTTTTTTTTGTTTTTTTTTTGTATCTACAGATACAAATAAGAAATACGCGTCAAATCTGAGGCTTAATCAACGATGATGATGTATTTTTTTTTTAAATATAAAGAAATCATCATTGTATTGAAACCACAATCTTTTTTATGTACATTTATATCTTTTTCACGAGTATACATATGTGTTTTGTATTACAATAGAAGAAAAAACTATGTCTTATTCTTCTAAATCGATAATCGATCGAATCGATTATAAAACTTAATATAACAGAATATTTGTGAGATCAATACGGTTGTAAGTTTTTTTTTTTACACATTTTTGAGAAGAATTAGTTAGTTATATTCACAAAGGCAAGATGTTTTTCTATAACGTAAAAACTGTAAGATGTATCCGCACGCGTTTAATAACCGAAGGTGTGGGTAGCGGCGATTGTGACTCGTGTTTTAAAAAGATCATTTTGAACTATCTGTGACATAGATCACAATCAATCAGTGGTAGAGTCGCTGTAGGAATGTTCCGGCTCGACCGGTGAAATACCACGACCACTTAGAATATCGACGTAAAGTGGCTCAAGCCGCGTTTCGCTCGGCGAGATAGGTATCCGTAGACCCGACCCCTTCTCTTCGTCCCATCCCGAATCTGACCCCTTCCCTATTTTTTTTTAACGGCTGAAAACGCAACTATAACAGTATCTGTGTTGCAGGTGTCCATGAGCGGTGTTAGTTGCTTACCATCAGGTGATACGATTGCTCGTTTGCCACCCTATCAAATAAAAAAGAAACCAACAATGCATTAAATTTACTTGTCTTGATAATCACACTTATTAATACAGATTTAATAGTTTGTACCTACAGAAGGCACTTAATCCAGCCATGTCTATGGCAGACAGGGTCTGAAGGGCTACTGAAAAAAGTAGCCTGAAAAAGGTATATTAAAAGGTTTCTACCAAAAAATGTCTTCTTCTTACTTGATTCCTTGGTCAAGGTAAAAAAAAAATGTCTATGGATTGAGTAGGTGCTTATTATAATGTTACCGCAGTTGGATATGGTAATTCTTTTCGACACCTCACTATCTTCCATCTGAGTAAATAGCTTGTTCTGAAAATTTATGGATCTGTACGATTTTTTCTCAGCCATTTGTAAAACATAAATTTAAATGTCAAATGACAAACTTGTTTATGGTCTGCTTGCCATGCTCCAGTTATTTCTTCTCTGGCAATAATTAGTAAGTAATTTTAATAAAAAGCCTCATAAAACGTCAATTGTTTGGAGAGTCGCTTGAGAAAAGGCTTCTTTCCAAATCGACACTTTAGATATAGTCGGTAAAACAGAATTGTATTTGATTACTGTCTCGTTATTGTGCTGGGAGAATATTTATTAAAAAAATAAATAAATATAAATAAAATTTAAAATGACTGGAACGATCTACTGAGATATTTTTTTATTTATTTCATCACCATGGAACCAAAGTCCTTCAGTAGATTTTTGACATCATAATAGATAATAATATTTATTAGGTATTTACCATATTTCTTAGCGAGACTTGTTTTGTGGTGAGATCAGATGACAGTGTAAATAATTAACTGGCCACTTGATATCGCAAAAACGAAAATGTTTTTTTGCAAAAAGTTTATATATTGTGTGAAATTAATCGATGTTGACTTCACCGCTGCAGATGAAATTATACATATTAATATATATGCGTATACTAACTACCCTGACATACATCGATTTGTCAAAATTGACAATGAATTAAAATAAATATTTGATTCAAGGAGTGCATAGCCAAGGTGACGCGTAGTTTTTAAAACATAATAAGTTATACTTTGAAATTAAACTTGTAAATGAAGAAAGGGCAAAAAACGTTATTCAGATAATTAATCATAGTTCTTTTTTTTAGATACTGCAATTAATAGATACAATAGTTAATTATTAGCCAAATCCGGTTCGTCCAGTCGGTGGTAGATACTGCTAGCAATACACCTCGTGGCCCGTCACTAATATTACTTAAAATAGCAAATGTTTGTAGGTCTCACTAGGAAAATGTGCAAAAGTCTACTGCAGTCTACTACCCTCTTAATTGTGTAATTTTGTGAGTTGCATGGAGTCTAAATGAAACTTTGTGCCCAAGATTGATTTTAGGTAGTAATAATAACACATGACCATTTTTACCGCCAAAAATATTCGCTTCCTATTGGATAGAATTTCGTTCAAATAAACAAGTCTTGTCAACAACGAGTTCTACAATTGAAATTCCAAATTCAAAAACAATCTTCCATAGAGAGAAATTTGTTATAATAATGGCTATTAATTTCCTCATCTCATATTTAGAGACGTGAGCTTTCCCTTGCAGAAAGCTTCAATCATAGTGCCTCAAAGTAGTTTTGTAATTACTCTGCTACACCAGTTCCACCACGTTCTTACAGTATGGTACCTTTTTGAGCGACATCTTGCTACATTTATAAAACTATCAACAGCTGGGTTTGGTCCTCGGTGATGGTGTTGTATTTAAATTTTTTTCCCGCCTAAACAGCCTCAGCTGCCATTTTGACAGTTTGAGAACTGTCATTCGTTTAGTTCTCTTGACTTTTTTGTGCTTAATTCGCACAATTTTCTGAACGCGCGCGAAGATATAGGCAGAAGCAAATGTATTAAGGATATATATATATGTAGTGTAGCTTGGTGCATGTAGGATGTATCATGTATTGTGTAATGATTCGTTACATGTTAGTGTATGTATTGTTGTCATGTGAACAATTGCCTCCATTGTTAACTATTGAAGTCGATATCCGTATACTAGACGGATAATAACAATAATATTTTATCTATATTGCTGTATTACAATCTACTTGGCGGTAGACTTGAAAACTGTATTTGCAACTGCGATTGAATACAACCTACACCTCATTTGTGGCCAAAGTTATATTTTTTACGACATATCTTCACGCGTTTATCTACCTGGAGATGAAGGCAGTGGCTGTTAAGCCTCGACATGCCGATTGTTACGTTCCAAAAGGAATCAAACCAACTAAAAATCAACAGTAGTAGAACCACCCAGTTCGCTACATGAACGCCGATCGGCCACGAATACCACGGCCTCTCGGAATTGCGACGTAAAGTGGCTCATGCCATGTTTTGTTCGGTGAGAGACGAATACGGCAACCATCCCATTCCCCACCTTTCCCGGCCTACCCCTTTAAAGGCCGGGAAATTGCGCTTCCGAAATGGGTCCCATTTGTATGGAAATATGAGAAAATTATACTGCCTTACACTTTCCAATATTGAAAAGTATCAAAGTATTTATTTTATTTGTTCATTCGTACCACCTAGGGCAGAATAAAAATTATCATATTGTAATTATATATATACATAGAACAAGACAAGAATAATTAATATGGAACTTGTTAAACTAGTTGAAGATAAAGATTATTGTACAGTTTTTTTTTCTTTTTTACAAAAGCTCAGTTATTTAGCGAACGGATTCCTGTTTGGTGTACATTGACGGCAGACAATAGACATACTATGTACTTGTTGGAGTATTCATAAATATCGATATTTCTTCACGTTGCAGTCTTATATGACAAGTTATAAACCCAAATGTAAAAGTAACTATTAACATTAAACATAACCCTGTTCAATGCGTATTCAGTTAATAATAACAAACGTATAATATTATAAATAATAATTGTAAGGTAAAACGCATTTCGGGCCTGCTCGACCCCATATTTTACCGGTCGGTGTTATGCGTGGCTCCACCACGACCTCTCAGAATAACGGCGAATAATGGCTCATGCCGCGTTCCGCTTGGTGATAGAGGCGTCCGGAAGTACACACCCTTCGCCCGCCCTTCCCATCTCTCTCGCTTCAAGGTCGGCGACGCGCTACCGCAACACTATCTGTGGTGCAGGTGCCCATGGGCGGCACAGGTTGCTTACCGTCAGTTGACACACTTGCACTTTTGCCCCTTTTCCTATAAAAAAATGTCTGTCTATGTGTTCGGAATAATCTAATGAAATGACAACCCCGAGTTTGACTTAGACTTTCACATACAAAAATCAGAAGCAACAAGGAGGAACCTATGCTACTTTAACAGGCACAATAGAAAAATTAAGAAACATGTCCTTATTAATTTTTGCGCAAACAAAATTACAATTATTGGATTTACAAATGTGAGAATTTTTATCTCATTAAATAAATAAGATAATAACATAATTATAAAAGTAGGTTTACGACAAAAAAATAATTGAAAATCAGTGATTAGCAAAGAACTCTTAAGAAATTATGCAATTAAATATTAATTTGATCGTGTATGGCAATTTTTGAAAAACATGAGCATTTGGAACCAAACAAAAAATGTCTTTGACAGCTTAACTTATCGAAATTACCCAATGAATGACCGCGTCTTTGAAAATTAACCTTAAATAATTAAATTCCAATTTAAAATGATCAATCGTCTTATTTATCAGTATATAAAAACTAGTATCAGGAGTTTTTATATACCTCTATAGTCTTTGGGAGATATGACGCCATCCTGGTTCAACTTTTTTTTTGTAAGTTATGTCAATGTCACATAAATTAATGAATGGATTAAAATTTGTAACTTTTTTGACATTATCTTAATATTATTAGGTAGGTACTCAATAGCATGAGTACTTAATATTTTTTAATTATTCATTTTTTCATATGCAATGATTGTTTTTATAAAGCAGTTGCGTGAGACTTAAAACTTATCCTATAGACTATATATTATAATAAATTCCTGTATTTATCTAAGTAACTACTAGAGTTATTTTTTAGTCATTGTATGAAATAAAAGGATTAAATTTAATTCATTTTATTGTTTCGGTGTCCTAGAGCTCCAGTTCGTATTTCCTTACCTTTATATTTCAATGACGGCATTTCGCAATTCTTTTCGTAAATTATGTGTTATAAATGAATTATTAACGATGACAAAACTGACAAAACTACTTATGGCAATAGTCTCTGCCACATTGCAAACCAAAATGTTTAGTTTAGTCCGCCACCTACATGTGATTTTTTTCAAAGGCGTCTATTGTCACTGACAGGGTTGTTAGCTGTCAGATGATAGCCTATAAACCACAACAAAACGCAGAAACCTTGACAGTCATCGTCATATAATTCCATCTAATTATAGCGTAACTAATTACGACTTCTGCGAAAGAAAGTTAAGGCTGGTACTATTTTATTTTCTTAACCTGATGATAGTTTTATATTTTACCCATAGACAAATCGTAGTTAAAAAAATGTTGTTGATTTTTTTTCGTTTCTGTTTTGAAATTGGAACATGCGGTCGTAATGCATGAATCTATCTTTTTTTTAGATTGCAATTCTGATATTTTATGCGGAGCAAAAATTTAATTTACCTAATCATCACGCTCTCCGCTGTGTGTGTCCCCTGATATACTTAGATCTTTGAAACTACGCAACAGATTTTGATGAGCTTTTTAAATAGATAGAATGTGAATATGTATAGTTTGTGTATAATTTATTAAAGAAAAAGTAATAATTTTCGTGATTTAGCACTTTAATTGTAAACGCTGTAAAAATTACTTTTGATGCGGAACAAAATTCGCCGGGTCAGCTAGATATATAAAAATATAAAAAGTACATTATTTAACTTACATAAGCTGTGTGCAAGGTGCTTTTAAGTATATTTCTAAGCAAAACAACGTGTCAGGGTCTCCGCTGTGTAAGAAAAGACGACAAACACATGGCTAATATTTAAAGAGTGATGTAAAAGATTATCTACGCCTATAATTTTTTTTCTTTGGCATCAAAGTACATATTTATTTACATTTAACATTCTCGCCCATTATTGCTCAACTGCTGTATTTGCAAAATATAAAAAAAAAAAAAAAAAAAAAATTTTTTATTAAACTCATTTATCCTCACTCATTTCATATCTCTACTCATTTATACTCATTTATTACTTTTGATGAGGAACAAAGTTCGCCGGGTCAGCTAGTAAAGGTATAAATATCACCATCTACGGCCGAAGCCAATAATCAATCTGTAGTTTAAGATTGAAGTCAATCTGAGATTACTGTGTATCTGTCAAACGATCCTCAATCCTCGTGCCAATAACAAAACTTATCTATCCGTCTTACTTTCCAACCGCAGATAGCCGGTAAACCGTTCCCTCTTTACTGTTCCGTTTCACACAAAACTGTGAATAATGCTTTAAGTTTATTCCGCGTTATATTTATACGAAACTAATTTGGAGTGTTAGAAATATTACATAGTACGTTAGGGGAAACTAATTTTGCGATTTCCTATAGAATAACACATTTATTCTACAAGAAAACACCAAATTATATTCTTTATGTTTTAACAAAAGTTGTTGAACGGAACGAAATTTGACATATCACAAATAAACATAAACATTTATTTACGAAATACGCCGCATTCAAACAAGAATATAATTAGCTGTAATTTTAGTTAGTTTTTTTAATAATAATCTAAATATAGTGAACATCAAATACGTTTGACATGAATATTGAATCTGTAAGTAATTTGTTTCTTTACAAAAGTATGCTGATCCGTCGCGTTCTCACATAACTTTCATGAAATTGAATTGTTATTTACAGATTAAAGGCAAACCTCTTACAAAGGAGGAAACTAGAGCTCTGATAGATTAATAGAAAAAAGCAAAATAATTACGACAAAGGCGACAAACGCATCAAATAATAAATTGAAGATGGAGGAATGGCTTCAAATAACAAATAACGCCAGCGCCGGGAATTGTCCAAGGAACCCACAGCAGCTAAGTCTAAAAAGGGAAAAATTTTAAAAAAATGCTCGCAAACGCTGCACTAAGATAAGAATAAACCAATTTAATTGTTGGTTAGTCATCGTAGTGTCATTATTTTAAGATATTGCTTGCCTTATTTTCATTGTTTAATTTACCTTTTTATTACTATTCATTTTAGACTGGGGGTGGCCCTGCTGATTATATACCACCTGATGAAGTATTACACAGGATAACTGCATTACTTGGTAGTACTGCCACTGGCTTTACTGCTGAGTTTGCTGGTGATAGTCAAATAGTGCAAGCAGAAAATGGTGGTGGTGATGCCATTGTGTCGCCCATAGTCGAGGCAGATTGCGTTATTGGGGATGAAAATAATAATATTATAGTTGAAATATATGATTTCCGAAGAGAAAATACCCTAACACACATTTAATTTTAATCAAAATCTCAAATACTTAATATGTATGTGATAAATAGATCAACTAAATGTGATTACTTAATATGTATGTGATAAATAGAGCAAGTAAATGTGATTACATAACATGTATGTGATAAATTAGCAAATAACTTTGATTTATATATATATATATAAATATCTGTGATAAATATAGCAATGAAGTGTGATTAATACTAATTTAATAAACAGTCACATTAATAATAAACATTTGTTTTATTCCATAGTCAAAATTACAGTTTAATTGTTAGTGTTAATACTAATAAAAAACATTGAGTAGATCGATTCAAGTACAAATATTAAGTTACAAAAGTATTGTTTTATTTTCAACATTTTAATCACACAAAATAATTGTTTATTAGCTCAGTTCTTGATTGTGTATCTTGGTCCATATTTAGGTTCATATCAATAGAATCCGAGTTTGTCACTTCTAAGTTAGTTCAGTTAAACTCTGTAGGTATTCAATTATGTATTCTGCTTATATTGTGGAATACTGCTGTGGTAATTATTATTTGATGGACCTTAGGCAATAACAAGCGCATGGTAAGGCCCACAATAGGAAACTTGCGCTTCCATATACCGAAAGCTCTGAAACAATAGTAGTATACCTATAAAACTCATAACATTACTAGCTAGTCTGAAAGAGACTCAGTTTTAAAGTAAGAATGAAAAATACAAGAGTAACACAGCATATATACAGTGTAAAAGCAAAAAGATGTAGGAGTTGAGGAAGGGCACAGCATACCATAAATGACCAAATTGAATGTGTCCTAATGTGACGTCAAAGAAACAATAAGTATTTATGAAAAGAGTTATGAAAATCGAATAAGCAAGAGAGATATAAAAGAACGGTGTCTTATGCTTAGATTCTGTTCTTTCTGCCTACTTCACAAGTTATTTGGCGTGAAGTTGATTTAGGTTTACAAACTTAAGCATAACATCTGTATTTTTCAATTGTTACCTTTGTATGGTGTTCCTGGTTCTGATATGTGCTTTGTTATAGTTATGTTCTACCAGAGTAGACGGGTTTAAAATTGGTGTCAATAAATAAAATCGGTTTGGATAAGCACTATCACCAAGCATCCAGTGGTTACCAAAGTGACCTGACTCACATTTAACTACAAAGAAAATATAATGAATTAATAAATAAGTTGTTTTGATAATTGCACTAGTAAGTACTCATTAAATATTTCAATCTGCAATCTGGTAAAAACTTTCTGTATTTAAATTATGGACAATGATGTACTGATCATATAATTTGGCAATTGCATGCGATACATCATTCACTATTCTTCCTGGTGTTGATTTGGATACTCCCAGAAAGTCTGCGATAGAAATTAACATTGTGGCTAATGCAAAAAACCTCAATGATAGTAATAGTTAATGATATTCGTATTGCAGGAATCACGGTGCTTCATCAAGAAGCACCGTGATTCCTGCAATACGAATATTGATTATTAGCGTTGGTATTGATTAGTATTTATGACACTGAAAGATAAATTGCAAATACATATTTGAATAGACAAACCTTGTGGAGGTTACCTACTCTGATATGTGGCACTATTTGAGTAAGCAAAGAATTCACAGCTACTTTTGACAACCGAAATCTAAAAGTAAAATCGGCATCCTCGAGGCTCTGTATATAATTTACCCTTTTGAGTCTCGTAGGAGCAGCTCTCACTTCGGTATCGCTTTCGCTATCCCAGTCTGATAGCAAAGCAAGGACTTCCAAATATCACTATCACTGTCCATTTTTAGATTATTTCAATAAAATTTATTGTAATCCTATCTCTAAACCAAGGAATTTCTCGGATTGAAATCTAAGATTGATTACGGTGATCGATGCCAGTGTCAAAACCATCGGATCGAATATTGGCACGCGCAAACTGTCATTTTAGAACAAATTTCAATCTCTAATCTCAAAACAGTTCGAAGCGCGGGAAACCTTAAATTGGGCGGTCGTGTTTTTTGGAGATATTTAAAAAATAATAATTTATATAGGGAAAGGATTTGGTTTTTTGTAGTTTATTTAACTTTTTATTCAAAATATTAGTGTGTAGTTTATAAGTAATTAGTTTCTTCTATATTCGGTAAGTTTTTAATTCTTATTTATGTACTAAAATGGATCCCCCAATAGACCCGGGTGGGACGAATAATACGGTAGGGCATTATGTTACGATATCGGCAAACGACAGTGTAGATACAGACGGTTCTATTGTAAGCCTAACTAACACATCCAAAAGAAAACGTTTATCTGCTAAGCCTTCTATATGTAGGCATTGTAATAAAAGACGCCGTAAGCATGGCGGTAAAAAAGAATCTGATTGCGCTTGTATGCAGGAAATGGATACTTCTGTTAATGCTGCGTATTCTGATCCCCAGAATACTACTACTACTACACATACTAACACATTAAATAATCCTTCACATCGTAACATTTTACTGCCGTCTACGTCATCAGTAGCCAGATTATTATATGTTTCGTCTGATGCTGCCCCTTTTACTGTGCACGTTCAAAGAGAGCACTCAGCAAATGATGGCGCGTACGTTAATTCGATCACCTTTGGTCGCTTATTGAAAAGGAATGCTTTCAAAAACATTGTTAATGGTAGCTTAAAAAAAATTGGCCGCAACAAATTGTCATTGGAATTCGCAAACCATGAGGATGCTAACTCTTTTTTAAACAGTGAACAATTACTTAAAGAAAAATACAAAGCCTTTATACCTACATTCTCTGTCACCCGGATGGGTGTCGTAAAAGGTATCCCAACAGAATGGTCTGATGACGAAATTATTGAAAACATCACTGTTCCCACAGGTTGCGGTCCTGTATTGAAAATTAGGAGAATCAAGCGAAAGACCACACTAGACGGCAATGTAACTTATAACAATACACAAACCGTGATAATTACATTTGATGGACAAATTCTGCCTAAACGCATATTTATGTGTTACACATCTCTACCTGTAGAGCTTTATATCTACCCAACAATTATTTGTTATAATTGTTGTAGATATGGACATGTCAAAAATTTATGTAGGTCAAAGCCACGCTGTTACAAGTGTGGACAAGAGCATACTGGAGACAGCTGCAATGTTTCTGAGGAATCATTGTTTTGCTGTTTGTGCAAGGGCTCCCATGAGGCTGTGAGTAAAAAATGTCTAGAATATGATAGACAAAAATCTATCAAAGAATCTATGGCCAAAAGCTGTATTTCCTATTCAGAAGCTTGTAAAAAACATCCTCCAATTTCAAGACGTTCATATGCCCAAACTTTACTTTCATCTCCAAAATTACCCAATAATTATACTGTAGAACCCCAGTTCACTTCACCCAATATTAACAAAAGAAGTTCATATGTAAAAACTGTGTTTATTAACCCTAAAACAAAGGCTAAAACCTCTACAGGCTATGATCAACAAGCCCATAAAGATCTTATTAAGGGTTACAATATTTCTAATTTAAAAGATGGATGTGCTTTTATTGATAAAGAAGATGCGTCCACTCTGTCAGTAAAAGACTTAATTATTACATTAATTCAATATTTGTCTCAAACAAATAATATCTCACTGTCCAACGCTGCCCCTGTAACAGATACAGATAATAATATTAATAAATTAAATAATGGACAAAGCAGCCAAAATAGTTCAATGGAACTGCAGGAGTATAGCTCCTAAGAAATCTGATATTTTTTATATTGTTAATAAATATAAACCATTCATTTTTGCCTTCCAAGAGACATGGCTAAAACCAGAATCTTTGTTCAAAGTTCCTGGTTATGCCTGTCTCAGAGAAGACCGCTCAGATGGGTATGGTGGTGTTGCCTTTCTGGTACAACACCCTCATTCCTATTCCTACTTTCCTCTTCCTTCTCACAACAATGATTTTTCTATCATAGCAGTTCTTATAAATAACATTTGTTTTGTTTCTGTATATATTCCTCATCCTTCTAAAATTATTTTTAAAGAAATTGTAAATATTTTCTCCACTCTACCTAAACCATTTATAATACTAGGAGACTTTAATTCACAACATCCTTCCTGGGGTAGTTCATCTAATGTTTTTGGGTCAGCTATTCTGGATCTTGTGGACACATTTGATTTATGTATTCTTAATACCGGTCACCCAACTAGACTTACTTCTCCAAACGAAGGGGTGAGTGCGCCAGACATAACCCTATGTTCTTCAAAGTTAGCCTCATCATTGACTTGGCAAGTGATGTCTTCTACATATGGGAGTGATCACTTTCCATTGTTAATTACCTTCCCATATAATAACACAACTCTGCCCAGACGCACTCCTCGCCATAAATACAAACTAGATAAAGTTGATTGGTCATTATATAAACGCCAACTAAACCAAATTATATCCGAATTACCAGATGTGAAAATTGACAATGAGAATGCCTGTACAGATGCTTTTGTTAGGTCTATTACAGACATTGCAAGTATAAGTTTTCCTGTCAAAAAAGTTAATCACAACAGAACTTTGTCTCCACCATGGTGGGATCAAGAATGTACAGCTGCAATAAAAAAGAGAAAACAGTTAGAAACGTTATATCGTCAAAATTCTACTGTAGAAAATTTTGACCGCTTATCTATTGTTATTACTGAAACCAGGAAACTACTGAAGCGAAAAAAATTTGAAAGTTGGCGATCTTTTTGTTCGTCTGTGTCTCCTGATGTTCCACTATCAGAAGTCTGGCGCAACATTAGAAGATTTAGATCGGCATTTAGTGATACGCCAACATCTTATATTCCTCCATCGTTAAAAAACCAATTCCTGGATAAACTAGCACCAGCCTACGTTCCTGAGGATCATATTCCACGATCCCTATCCCAATCTGGTAATCTTTCTGGTCTTAATGGCCCTTTCACCCTATCTGAACTTACAGGCATCTTAAGTCATCATAAAGATTCAGCTCCTGGCGCAGATGGCATTCCCTACTCTTTTATTGCTAATTTGAGTGAGCAGTACCTTTCATACTTTCTAGATCTGATAAATTGTATTATGTTAAGTGGTAATATTCCATCTTCATGGAAATCTCAAATAGTCATTCCAATTTTAAAGCCAAATAAAGATTCTTCCGATTCTAATTCCTATCGCCCTATAGCTCTTTCCTCAGTTCTCCTAAAGACTGCGGAAAGTCTAGTGAAAAACCGTCTCGAATGGTTTTTAGAAAATAACAGATTATTAAGTGACAGTCAATTCGGTTTCAGGCGTGGTAAAAGCACTCTCGATAGTCTCAGCATATTCACAACGGATATAAGACTAGCGTTTTCGGGAAACAAATCTGTAGTTGCAGCATTTTTAGATATAACATCTGCCTACGATAATGTGGTCATACCAATTCTTAAAAACAAACTTGATCGCTTGGATGTCCCCCCAATTTTAACTAATTTTATAATTAATGTATTATCAGAACGATCTATCCATATGGACAGCGGTGAATCTAGGCTAGTTTGGAAAGGTTTACCTCAAGGTTCAGTACTCAGTCCTATATTATATAATGTTTATACATATGATCTGGAAATATTTTTAGGTACTGATATTAAAATACTCCAATATGCTGATGACTTACTTTTATACTCTTCTGATTTATCTGTTCCTACTGCCTGTTCTACCTTATCGTCTTCGCTTAATCTTTTGAAGACATGGCTTGACGATAACGGCCTCGATTTATCTCCTTCTAAAAGTAAAATTGTATTGTTTTCAAAAATGCGCTTTCCTCCACCTGTTTTCGTATATTATGATAAGAAACAAATTCCGGTTAACTCATCAGTTAAATTTTTAGGAGTAGTATTAGATTGTAAGTTAAGAGGTGATGCTCATTGTAATTATCTTGTACAGAAATGTGAAAAACGATTAAATATTTTAAGGTGTCTAGCGGGTGTATGGTGGGGTGCGCACCCCTTTTGCCTGAAACTATTATATAATGCATTGATTCGTAGCATCTTGGATTATGGAACTTTTTTATTAATACCAGGCAATAAGACTGCGTTTAAAAAATTAGATTATGTTCAATCCAAGGCTCTGAGAATTATTGCTGGAGCTATGAAGTCAAGTCCTATCAATGCGTTACAGGTAGAATGTGTCGAACCTCCGCTCACTCTGCGTAGGCAATATATTTGTGACCGTTTTTTATTCAGGGCTTTACAATATTCTAAACATCCATTACATATTAAACTTTCAGTCCTTCGTAATCAAATCAATGTTCATGGTTACTCGTCCGATTTAACAACACCTTGTCTGATCCATAGTTTTAATAAATATCATTCTTTCAAAGGTTCAACCTACCAAACAGTTTCTTTTCCTCTTTTTTGCAATAGCTATGAATCATTAACGTATACTCCAAATGTCTATTTAAATTTAAACATTAAAAATGACAGTCTTGCTAATTTTTCATTTCGCAATATTGTCGATATCCATTGGGATAATTGGCATTATATTTATGCGGATGCTTCCAAAAAGTCTCCCCTGGGGAATGTAGGTGTCGGTATATATCACCAACAGTACAATATTGTTCAGAAAGTTAAATTACCTCCAGAATCCTCAGTGTTTACTGGGGAATGTTTTGCAATTTTTAAAGCCATTGAATACATTAAATTACTAAAATTGAGGCAAACCGTAGTTTTTACAGACTCTAAAAGTTCCTTACAAGCTATTGAAGGTTTTCCTTTTCGCAGCAAACCCATTCATCCTATTATAATATTAATAAGAAAGCTTCTCTTTGAATGTGTTCAGTTCAACTTGGAAATTCATTTCGCATGGATTCCAGGGCACAGTGGCATCACTGGTAACACCAGAGCTGATGCTCTTGCTGGTGAAGCCATTGACTCTGGGGATGTATTTCCTTACCACAATTTTTCTTATGATCTTATCGGATGGGCTACGAAATCCCTCCAGGATGCCTGGTTGTTATCCTGGACGGGTAGTAGATCAGTTACAGGAACATTTTATAAAAGCATTCAACCCTTTATTCCGTCCAAACCTATCTTTTCTAAGTTTAATTTTTCCAAACGTTTCATAAGTTCATTAATCCGGATGAGACTGGGCCATGCCAGTTTTCCGGCTCACCTGGCTCGAATCAAAATTATTAACTCTAATATATGTGAATGTGGTGAAGATGTTGGGGATCTTAACCATATTTTCTTTTCCTGTCCTCGATACAATCGCAATCAATTTCTACACTCTTTAATCAATCATAGTATTCCCTTGCCTACATCTATTCCTGTTCTGTTATCTTCTGACGATTCCAATGTATATAGTTTTATCTTATTATTTATGTCTCTTAATAATATTCGTTTATAATATGTGTAAATTTATTTATTGTATATATATATACCTGTTATCTGAAGTAAACCCTATCCTTTCCGATTTATTCCAAATTTCCGTAAATCCGTGTACTCTTTTTCCTAAATAACTACTATTTCCCTACCTTAATTTGTTGTTGGCAATGCGCAAATCGCGACTAGCCATTAAAAAAAAAAAAAAAAAAAAAAAAAAAAAAATCTCTAATCTCTGATCCGCCCTCCCAAAGATAGATTGATTCTAGAGATCGCTTATTCAATCCATAGATTGATTATTGGCACGCTTATTAACATAAATGGATTGAAATATTGATCTTAGATAGCAAAATTTGGATTGGGATTGATTATTGGTTTCGGCCGCTAAAGAATAATAAAACGCATCGTATCATAATTAGATATAATGCCAAGACACAAGAATAAGTTTTTTTTTTTCGTTTTTTTTTTTTACTTAAATACAGTTATTTAGCGAACGAATATCTTATAAATTCAATATAAGAATAGTTAAATAGATATAAGTATTTTATGACATTAGATAAAAATATGAATTATTAATATAGTAACGTAAATTGGTAAAACTACCGGCTGAAGCAATGAGGTCGGGGGTTCGATTCCCACCCGAGCACAAATATTTGTGACAAACATGAATATTTGTGTGGTGTCTGGGTGTTTTTCTATGTATTATAAGTATGTATTTACAAAAAAAAAGTATATATGTATTTATATCCGTTATCTAGTATCCATAACACAAGCATTTAATTGCTTAGCTTGGAAATAGAGGGTGCTGTGTATATTGTGTCCAAGATATTATTTAAATTGTTAATTATCTTTCTAGCGAAAGTCTGCATTTTAATACAATGTAAAGACGAAAAGCATTATATATCGTTGAGTTTTACAACTAACATTTAACCACTGTCAAAGAACAGTTATGTTCTCTTGCTAGGTATACTAGGTATAACACATTGTTGTCATATATTTCACTGTCATATTTCTTCTTCATTATGCCCCGACATACTGTTTTGGTTCCTATTGCCAAAATTTTCGGGAACTAAATACGAGTGTTAAACTAATAGGTGACAAAGACAAAGAAACTATACTATATAAATAAATAAATTGTCTGTGTGTCTCTTTATAATATTGAAGTAATTGCTTTTTACTACATTCATAATAGGTAGTATATACGGTATGTAGACGCCAAAATATCGACAAAATATATAAAAATAATCGGCTAAACAAACAGAAGGACAAAAAAACGTTTTTTTTTGTCTGTCTGTCTGTTTGTTTAACCGATTTTGACGGGACTTTTAGTGGTTGGTAGCTGATGTCATAAGGAGTAACGCGAAATGTTTACGAATTTTTTTTTGTTTAATACTTAAAAGGTGAAACAAAGTTCGCCGGGTCAGCTAATAAATAATACAATCGATAATAATCTGAAGACATTTACTGACACCTAGCATTTCTATCAATGCCAGTAACAGGGGCATAAAGACTTGTATCCACTGCCGTAGGTACAATCCTGCCGGCGTATTATGAACTCTTAATTCCAGCCAGCTTACACGCTGCCTTACAAATTCGTTTTTCCAACGACTAATTCCAGCTAGTCAGTGACGAGTAAAATTAGTCACTGTCAAATTTACTCTAAACTCGATTTATCAACGACTAATTCCATTTAGTCAGTGATAAGTAGTCTAGACTAGCTGGAATTACTTGTTGCAAATATTAATTTAAAAGGCAGCGCGTAAGTTTCTCCCAGAGAAATGTTAAGTGGAATAAGGTTCTTAACAGGAAGAGAAGAAGGCATTCACTTGGAACCGGCTGCTATGAAGCAGAACGTGCTCGTTTCTATCTTTTCTTGACTTCATATCCTTTACAGTTCATAGATTCGCAAGCCGATCTAATAATACAGCCTCCGGCATGGCGAAATATCTGTTTATAAAATAAGTTTAGTATCGAGAACACGCCAAAAAACTATAAGCACATACCACGAAAAATAAAAAAAGGTCTTATTATTTTATAGGTTATGTAATGTACTGTGATATTGTATAATAAAATAATACGTAAATTTATCGCAACTTTCCTATAAACATGGAACATAAAGAAACATACATGCATACAAATCCCCGGCGAATATCGTATCCCCTAAATGGAGGCCATTCGTTCAACATTACTTGCGCACTCCTTGTACCTATTCTAATGGACTCTGCTCAACCGCTGGGTTCGAGAGAATTTTCATTAAATAAGTACATAATTCTAAAACATGTAGACGGCCAAGACACACAAAGGATTTCAATACTCTTTAAATCAAAAAGTATACCTTGTTATTTAAAGAGTATTTAAACCATAGATTTAGCATGGACTATAATAGATGGCTCATGTCAGCAAAAATGTACTAATATACATCACTGACAGCGCAACCGCGTATATTATATTTTCAGGATATTTACATTTCAACACATGAACATTAACTTTGTAAAAGTTAACACTGTGAAGCGCTTTTTACGCACACATTGATAAGTCACTTACACATCAACAACCCATTTTTAGTCTCGTTGTTTGGGTGACTAAGGCCGATCTATTATTCCGTTTTGCTTTTAATATACGTTACAGCAGTCAGTACTTAAATACCATTACAAGACTTGGATATTTTGAAAACACTACCTACCTACCTCATTGTTTTTACTCTGTAAAGAAAACGTGACAGTAAACTTGACAATTTTCGTAACACAAGTGTTATGAAAATTGCTTATTTTAAATAACAATAATAATATTATGTATTCGAGTCACATGCACATTTTCTTTCATTCATTCTTTCTTTCTTTACGTCATTCCCCGTCTTAGTATGTAATTATATGGGTATTATAACGATTTGCATAAAACATAATTTAGAAATTCTTTAGTATTATATAATTTATTACTGGGACTGTAATTTAAATAACTAGTCGTAATAATATTAAATATTATAGTGTAACTTTACGCTTTTATCTATCCAAACGAAATAGGTGGTGGGAGTTATTACCAGACACCGGGCACAAAGTTGCCAGTGTTACTTAACGCACTTCTTCTTAAAATAATTCATAAATAATTTAAAGAAAAAAACTTTTTTAAAGAAGCTTTTATTTAAACGCTCTAAAAAGAATAAAATAATTTTCACCTTAAACGTTTTAACTATCAAATTATAACCTTATTATATACAATTTATGTGATTAAAATAATTCATAAATAATTTAAAGAAAAAAACTTTTTTAAAGAAGCTTTTATTTAAACGCTCTAAAAAGAATAAAATAATTTTCACCTTAAACGTTTTAACTATCAAATTATAACCTTATTATATACAATTTATGTGATAATAAAAGCTTGTCGCTATGTTTAATTACCTATCAGTGGCTATCCATAACCATCTAGAAATATTTTTTTAGATTTAATGATTACTGTGACGAATCGCATTATCCAAATATTTTTTTTGGTTTATAACATATATATGGACACCCGAACACATATAGTGTTACAGTTGCGTTGCCTGCCCTTTCCATGGGAAATGGAAGGGGTCGGAATTGGGATGGGAAGAGGAGGGGGGGGAAGGATTGGGTTACACATAGCGACAAGCTTTTATTATCACATAAATTGTATATAATAAGGTTATAATTTGATAGTTAAAATGTTTAAGGTGAAAATTATTTTATTCTTTTTAGAGCGTTTAAATAAAAGCTTCTTAAAAAAAGTTTTTTTCTTTAAATTATTTTCAAGTTTTTAGTTATCGATGGGTAAGTTTCTCAGTCTCTTCATCTCATTCAAAGCATCATTGTTACAAGGTCGTTTGCCAGTTAATTTCGAACAGTCCAACTCTTCAATGAGGAGACCTCCTAAAGTCTTTTCCCTACTTAAGGCCACGTATGCTTGACCAGCAGCAAAGAGTTTCGAGCCTAAGTAAACAATTTTTTTTGTTACTTATTTGTTGATTTTGCAGCTTAATTTTGTTATGTGGGACTGTTGTTTAATGACAAAATATGTTTAACTACTTGTGATGTGTAACGCCATCTGTGGTTTTAATCAGTACTCTACACTTGCCGACCTGAGTGTAACATAGGAGTGAGTTGTAACAAAAGTTATAGTTCGTTCCCATCATCCACTGTGTTTAATTCTAATAATACCTATAACACCATTAAAATCCGTTAGTGTAGCAATCATGTTAAAGTTATTAAATCCTGTCCAATTTACGTCGGTATCCTGAAAGGGCATGGCATTGCACCGGTCGAACCGGCCCATTCATGCAGCAGATTGCGTGGCTGACCACAATTAAAACACTGTTAACTATTAAAACATAGGTCAACGGAAAGCCGTCGACTGTGATGGACTACCGCCTCAGCCGTAAAGTGGTCGTAAGGTTCTCAATGTTAGCACTAACTCATTTTGACTATAAATTTGGACGCGCCGCTTAACCCTGTATCTTGACATGGTGATTTGATATCAGTGACTGAATAGTAAACAACAGATTGACTGACACCGCCCAAACAAGCAGGCCACTAACATCTAGCCGCTCATATTGAAAACCCTATGATATATACAATATTTATGCACATTCTAATTTGTTTATAACATTAATTAATAACATAACATGTTATTAATTAATGCTATGTTTACGTCTTAACGATCTTTAAAGGAGTAGGATATAGGATATGGGAGTAGGAATGGATGGGGAAGGGGAGTGGGCCTCCGGGTACCTCTCTCACCCAAAGAAACATTTGTGTGTTGTGGTATTTCACCGGTCGAGCCAGCCCATTCATACAGTGAATTGCTGGGCTCTACCACTGTTGTCATACAGCGAGCACAAAGTGGTCAGTCAAAAATATTTATCACACATGACTTTCGGGAGGAATTTCGAAAGATATTGGTGTGAGGCCAAATTCGAACCCAAGACTTCCTGATTCAGAAGCGGGCTAGTTTACTGAACCACCGAGACATAGTTTATGAAGTTCTCATATAACTCTTTAATGAAAGGGCCATTTGATACCCATATAGTGAAACGCAAATATTTATTCCACCATATTGGATTTAGAATGACGTCACATTATTTTTCGAGCTACTATTAATAAGCCCTTTCATTTGATACCCATATTCTATAAATGCATTAAAAAAAACTGTTCCTCTATCTTGGATGATCCGCCATATTGGATTTAGAATGACGTCACATTATTTTTTTAGTTGCTCCCAATGAGCCCTTTCGTTTGATACCCATATTGTACGAAAGCTTAAAATATATATTCCTTCATCTTGGATATTCCACCATATTGGATTTAGAATGACGTCATATTATATTTTGAGTTACATTCAATAAACCCTTTCATTTGATACCCATATTGTAGAAATGCATTAAAAATATCCATTCCGCCATCTTGGGTCGTCCGCCATATTGGATATAGAATGATGTCATACATTTTATCATGCATTGTCATCCAAAGTAAACGTGTATACAAAATTTCAGCTCAATCGGTTGAAGGTATCTACTTCAAAATTGAGTTACAAGATTCCACCGAACATACATACTTACATACATACATACATACATACATACATACATACATACATACATACATACATACAGTGCAAGTTAAAAATAAAAGCTTATAACTTAAAATATAAAAAGAATTTCAAGTAATGATTGGTGTGACTTGTGAGTCCGGAATCGATACCACCGGTACTCGACTACTGGACCACCGTCGTACACATCTTTTTTTAAATTTTAAATTAATTAAAACCTGAGATGAACTCGTTTAAACAAGAAAACAAACTCCTTCGCTTTTCTTTAATATTCGATTCATAGATTATTATCAAAAAATCAACTAAAAATTAATTTTAATAAAAATGTCTTATAAAAGGTTAATATCATAAGTGCTTCCTTATATGCTTGCTATCATATTAATTTTAGAATTATTTACTTATTTAATGAATATTAAGGTCTCGGTGGTCCAGTGCTCGAGCATCCCGCTTCTGAATCAAGAAGTCGGGTTCAAAATTTCAAATCCTGGCTCGCTTCAATAACTTGTGTGATAAATATCGATGACTGAAAACTTTGTGCCCGGTTTGGCAATAGGTTAACATTTGGGACGTAAACATAACGTCGAGTCGAGACTTAACAGTTACTGTCTACACCGTCGGGTAGAAAAAAGTGTGATGTTATTGAAGTGTAACTTCTAATGGCTCGTGCAACCATTTAACGCTTTTAACGCCCCCTTGCGGCTGCTACATATATTAAATGTTTATACTGTAGGCGAAACTGAACCGGTCTATATATAAATCCACGAAGCAAATTGCTTAAGCCTGATTATTCGCAGTATATAGACATCTAGTAGCGCATAGTGGTACTATTAGCGCATAATTGATAGGTATAAATTATTAGTGGAATAGTACCACAATCCGCTGCTAGATGTGGCCACAGCCGCAGCTCCAACCACTAAGATGATAAAAGTTATTATATTGTGAAAATATTTATGATTACATTATAGCTAAAGTCATTAAAAAACAAAAAATCCTTTCGACTTTAAACCGGCGAATAATTTATATTCGCCGAATTAAGAACGAACATTATTTTGTTCAATAATAAAGTTTCAAATATTGACGCAGGGCGCTATCTAGCGGCAACTGTAGTTAACTATAGCCGTTTATCATTTTAGGTAATTGATTTATTATACATAATTACATGTTGATATTTATGTGAATATATTACTAAAATCTAATATGGACATCGGTGAAATACACTACATTTATAATTATGAGGCCTAAGTAATTTTCAAGTTATATAGTCACTGTTTTGATGATAATTCCACAGCACTCGGATTCTTAATAGATACTTCACTCGCTTCGTTGTAGTACCACTAGTTTCCAATAGATGTCCTTGCTATTAATACTTTTTATCTAATTTTCTTTTCTAAACATTTACTTAAAACACATAGAAAAGCACCTAGACACCAAACAAACAAATTATTGTTTGTTTATCATATTTATTATCATGATTATCATAAATATTTGTTAAGTCAGATGTTTCCAACTAAGTATGTAATTCAATTTGCAAAAAAATGTTAGTTGTTTCTTTTGACAGCAGAACATTACAAAACGAGAGGAAAAGAGAAAGAATGATAAAGGTTAGAGAAGAGGAAAGAGAGAGAAGAGGAAAGAGAGAGAAGAGGAAAGAGATAGAGTGAATCAATATCACTCAAAAATATTGTTTTTTGTGATTTTTCGCGAAGCGAAGTTAGCAGTGTGTAATTAGTTTGTTTACGTGTTTATAATATTTATATCATCGCTTATTTGTTTTTTTTTTAATTTAATTTAATACTTATAATTTAATAGTGGAGTGATTTTATTTTAGAATTTAGTGGATAAGATTTATAAATAATGAGTGATAACAATCCAAGAGATAATGCGACGGATTTATAGTTACAATGCCAAGGTACGTGTCTTGAAGATTTATTTGATTGTTTTTTAATTTGAAAATATATATTG
Organism: Euproctis similis; assembly: GCA_905147225.2. Classification (NCBI taxonomy): domain Eukaryota; kingdom Metazoa; phylum Arthropoda; class Insecta; order Lepidoptera; family Erebidae; genus Euproctis; species Euproctis similis. The sequence goes on from LR990122.1 coordinate 11,048,356, forward strand.
ACGCATTCACATACATCTACAATGTACAAATAAGCAGAGATGTGACTTATTTGAAATACTTTTATTTAAAATACAAATACAAAATACCTATTTTGTATTTAAATACCTTTTTGTTGAAAGCATTTTGTTAAAGTTATTTTATTTGAAATACCTCTCGAGAGGTATTTTGAATAGTCATTTCAAAATACAAAATACTTTCTGATTAATTTGAGCCAAATTCATGCCATTTCTTTTTGTAAGTACAATTTTAGTATAGTTTGTTATTTATCGTATGTATTAAAATTTTAAAGTTTTTATAGGTTATTATAATTTTATAGGTAAAATTTACTAGGTGGTTCAGTGGTCGAGCACACCGCTTTTGAATCAAGAAGTTGTTGTGGGTTCAAATCCTGGCTCACACTAATGACTTTTCGAAATGATTTTTGAAAGTTATACATACATACATAACCTCACGCCAAATCGATTGCGAAGTAGGCAGAGAGAACAGAGCACATAAAGCACGCCTCACTCGCATATTTGATCGTAATTGTTTTTTTTTAATGATATAAGGAGGCAAAGGAGCTTGCGGGTCACCTTATGGAAAGCGACTACCTACTAGCGACTACTACTACGCTCATGGACATCTGCAACACCAGGGTTATCACATCAGCGTTGCCGGCCTTTAAGGTGGGAATAGGCTCGTTTCTTGAAGGTGCCTAGGTCGTAGCGGTCCGGAAATACCGTTGCCGACAACTCGTTCCACAACGGAACAGTGTGTAAAATGGGGTAAGCTGGTACTCATCTTTTAGCAGAGTCACCCCCCCCCCCCCAAAGATGAGAACAGTATTCCATGTGAGGTCGGAAATGCGCTTTATATAGCTGCAAGCGATTACCTGACGTGAAATACCGTCTTTTTTCTAAGCCAATTTCGCTTTGCCCTCCAGATAACCGCGAAACTGGACAAGTCGACCCCAAAAATTCCGATATCGGTTAAGGCGGTTAACCGAGTGCCCTCAAAAAAGGGGGGCAACAAAGTGTGCATTTTCAGCGGGAAACGCGCAGACCTGTGTCTTCTTAGGGTGGAATTAGCTAAGTTGAGTCGGCCTTAGTCCGAAATCTGACTAGGCAGAGTTTCGATTGTAGACACAGTTTATTCCGGTACGAATCGACGTTTTCCCGAGAAATCCGCGGGTGGCCAGTATATATGGCATCCGCCGTACCGCATAGCCCCGTACCGTATCGTGAAATACCACGACTTCTCAGAAGACCAACGTAAAGTGGCTCATGTCGCGTTTCGTTTTTGTATTTAAATGCTTTTTTAAATCCATTTTGTACATCTCTGCAAATAAGTAACTGAATGTGTTAGTAAGTACAAAACTCGAGAAAAACTAAACCGATTTCGCAAATTTTTTTTTAATATTTCTTGAAATACGAGGTTGGTCCATAAACAGGGATGATGAATATTATTATTATTATTACTCAAACAAAAAAATGGCAAAATAGAATAAAATATAATGTTATGTGTGTTTTTTATAGTTTGATATAATAATATTAAGTCAAACAATAAAATTATTGTAGGATTGTTATTTCTTTTCTAATATGCAGTTCTCGAATTGTAGAATAAGTATTAAAAAAGAAAGAATATACTTTTAGTGGGTACGAAGATCGCAGGGTCAGCTAGTTATTAAGATAAATAAATTTTTACGGGCGAGACGATGAGGCAAGCACTTCCACTGGTTTAAGAGGTCCCAGGACTAAATGCAAATTTTTTTTACAATAATATGAAGTTACACTTCTTTCGCGCGGAGGGACTCCACGTACGGTTTTTTTTTATTGAATATTCTCTTGAACCCGAGTAGAGTCCATTAGATTCGAATCCAAATGTCGACCAACATTTTTGTTAGGAAGACGGATATTCATTTGACCTTTGGTTATGGCCTACAGATTACACCAGGTTACCAAGTGCCATAGAAATAGATCTTAAGCGTATTTAAAGGCGTAAAGATATGAAAACTATCGTAAATAAAATAGGTTTTAGTAAGGTCAATAAAAATCTCTCATTTCTGGGATTGGGACAACCCTATAGAATTGAGACACTCGACAACACTGCTAGTAGCAGTAAAAGCTGTCTTGATACTTGCGGACAAATCAATTTGAAGCTGTAAATAGTGTACAAAGTAGTGATGTAACGAATGTTAGATTATTCACATTCGCGAACACCAATATTTCTTCTAAACATCACGTTACTACCCAATATGCACACAAAATTTCATCAAAATCAGTCGGAGCCATTTCAGTAGAGATTGTTAGCGTTGTTTGGCATGATGTTAATAATTTATATATGAAGAATATTTTGAGTAAGTTTCACACTTAAATGTGAAAATACACTATAACAATCCAACGGCCTGGAATGTTATAAAAAATAATATGGACTGTCTTTAAAGTTCGATCATACATACATACATACATAACTTCACGCCAAATCCCTTGCGGGGTAGGCAGAGAGAACAGAGCGCCATAGGGCACGATTCTTACACACCTCACTCGCTTCGTTGACTTTCATAACTCTTTTCATGCACGCGCGTCGGTTTTTGAGGCTCTTAACATCCCCTTCCTCCAGAACACGTTCTATTTGGTCTTGGAATGTGTGTCTTGGCCGTCCTCGACTCCTACATCCGTCCGCTTTTGCATTGTATATCTGCTTAGTCAGTCTTGCGTCAACCATTCTTTCTACATGTCCGAACCATCGGAGCATGCCCTTTCTTACTTTTACACCGACACTCTCTTTCAAACCAACTTCCTTCCTTACAACCTTGTTTTCTACGCGGTCAGCGAGAGTCACTCCGCAGATTTTGCGTAGAGCCCTCATTTCTACCGCGTTTATTCTACTTTCATGCACACTCTGGGATCAGGTTGGACCACCAAAGTTGGATCAAATAAATAAAATATAAGTCGTCTTTGTAGTATTATCGTTATAAATACAGTTTTTTTTTGTTGCTAAAAACATTCGCAATGTTTCTTGCATATACCAATAACTAAAATATGCGAAAAATTGCGAATGCGAATATCCGTTACATGTTGGCATGAGCGCATTGTCCGTGAACGTCAATTCCAGCGCGCATCTCGGAAATATAAATATATTCATAAGCGTGTATCAAGCGTGTTAATAAGAATTATTACCCAAGAAAAAAATCTATGTAACTCATAGATTAGGTGTTTGTTTTTTTTTCCTCAAACGTACTCACAGCAACGCCCTTGACATCTTTTTTTTTTTTTTTATGGGATAGGAGGGCAAACGAGCTTGGTGGTAAGCAACCAACGCCGCCCATGGACACCAGCAACACATATAGTGTTACTGTTGCGTTGCCAACTAGGGATGTGAAAAAATAATCGATTATTGAAATAATCGATTAAAAATCGATTTTTAAAAGTAAAAAAATCGATTTTAATTAGTGATTATTGTTATATGACTAATCGATTAATAATCGATTATTTTATTAATCATTCAACTACATATTATCGATTTTTTTTTCATCTGCAACGCCCCGATATTAAGCTTGGTCTTCTGGCCCGGAACGAAAACTACTAAAGAATACTTTCTCCATAGTGTTATTTTTAACGCCATCTATGACCGCATTCCTTCTATACCTTTAAACAGTTTAGTTATTTATTTAATCAAATATTCACTATATGGAGTCAATAAATAATACAACTTTATTAGCCGATATTTGGTTGATATGTTTTCTTTTATTGTTTATTTCAAAATTACTAAATATTACATGGAGACTTTTCTAGTCACATACCACAAAAACCATCTGGTGTTTATCAGTAGTATATCATCCATCCCACCAAAAGCCAACAACAATTATGTGATGACTAGGTCGGTTGCAGACATAAGTTCCTTAAGACTATTTTACATTTTTTCTTAGTTAGTGTGTCACGAATTTCTTTAACTTTGCCAGGCAGACATTAATTATGTCTGCCTGCTGAAATTAACGATTATCAATTAACGAATAATTAATGACATTATTATATATCATCATCATCATCATTTGCCTTTTGAGGTCCACTGCTGGACAGGCCTCCCCCATAGAGCGCCACAACTGCCGGCCCGTTCACTCATGGGGGGTTTTTGCCATAATCGCCACGCTTGGCAGGCGGGTTGGTGATCGCAGTAGGCTGTATTTTGTTGAGAGAGAATGCTGCTGCCCATTCTACCAGCCTTTCCCTTAGTCGCCTTTTACGACACCCACGGGAAGAGATGGGGTGGCGGTATTCTAAGCCGGCGCCACACAGATAATGACATATACTATTATATATGTCATTATTTATTCTTTGGTAAAACTTCATTTTTCAATCGAAATTTTTCGTGACTAAAAATTTCATTAAAGTTTATTAGTCTTTTTTGGTTTTGTTTTTGAACAATGTCTACGACTAAAAGGACGACAAGTAGATGGCGTCAATATTTCCATGTTGACAATAAATCTGGCAATGCCAATTGTACATATTGCCCAAAAAATTAAAAATCGATTAATTTAAATAAATCGATTATTTTCTCAAATAAAATCGATTATTAATTAATCGATTTTTTCATAGTAATAAATTAATCGATTAATGAAAAATCGATTTTTTTATGTTAAATGTCACATCCCTATTGCCAACCTTTAAGGGGTAGGGGATAGGAAAGGATGGGGAAGGGGTGGGCCTCCGGGTACCTCTCTCACCGAACGAATCTAAGAAACCTGTCTTAGATTAGTCCTGTTAGTCTGATATTGACGGAACTTTCGCTTTAAATTTTTTGAAGTGTAACATCTAATGTCTCGTGCAACCGTTTAACGCTTTTAATGCCCCCTTGCGGCCACAAACAAAACATAATATATATTATTTAAAAGGACGAATTTGAACCACTCTATATATAAATCCAGGAAGAGAATTGCTTAAGCGTGATTTTTATCTGTACATAGACATCTAGTAGCTAGTGGTGGCACTATACCACTCATTTAATACTTATAAAGCATAATAGTTTGTTTCTTTGAACGAAACCGCTGGTTCTATTTTAAATATTCTTTCAGTGGTGGATAGTCCATTTATAGAGGAAGGATTTAGGTTATATTATACTTTCTAAACAATTAGGGATCTTTACTAAAAGTCCGATAATGTAACCCAAGGTGTAAAAAAATCACCTAAAAAAAACCGTACGTGGAGTCCCTCCGCGCGAAAGAAGTGTAACTTCATATTATTGTAAAAAAAATTTGCATTTAGTCCTGGGACCTCTTAAACCAGTGGAAGTGCTTGCCTCATCGTCTCGCCCGTAAAAATTTATTTATCTTAATAACTAGCTGACCCTGCGATCTTCGTACCCACTAAAAGTATATTTTTTCTTTTTTAATACTTATTCTACAATTCGAGAACTGCATATTAGAAAAGAAATAACAATCCTACAATAATTTTATTGTTTGACTTAATATTATTATATCAAACTATAAAAAACACACATAACATTATATTTTATTCTATTTTGCCATTTTTTTGTTTGAGTAATAATAATAATAATATTCATCATCCCTGTTTATGGACCAACCTCGTATTTCAAGAAATATTAAAAAAAAATTTGCGAAATCGGTTTAGTTTTTCTCGAGTTTTGTACTTACTAACACATTCAGTTACTTATTTGCAGAGATGTACAAAATGGATTTAAAAAAGCATTTAAATACAAAAACGAAACGCGACATGAGCCACTTTACGTTGGTCTTCTGAGAAGTCGTGGTATTTCACGATACGGTACGGGGCTATGCGGTACGGCGGATGCCATATATACTGGCCACCCGCGGATTTCTCGGGAAAACGTCGATTCGTACCGGAATAAACTGTGTCTACAATCGAAACTCTGCCTAGTCAGATTTCGGACTAAGGCCGACTCAACTTAGCTAATTCCACCCTAAGAAGACACAGGTCTGCGCGTTTCCCGCTGAAAATGCACACTTTGTTGCCTCCCTTTTTTGAGGGCACTCGGTTAACCGCCTTAACCGATATCGGAATTTTTGGGGTCGACTTGTCCAGTTTCGCGGTTATCTGGAGGGCAAAGCGAAATTGGCTTAGAAAAAAGACGGTATTTCACGTCAGGTAATCGCTTGCAGCTATATAAAGCGCATTTCCGACCTCACATGGAATACTGTTCTCATCTTTGGGGGGGGGGGGGGGGGGGGGTGACTCTGCTAAAAGATGAGTACCAGCTTACCCCATTTTACACACTGTTCCGTTGTGGAACGAGTTGTCGGCAACGGTATTTCCGGACCGCTACGACCTAGGCACCTTCAAGAAACGAGCCTATTCCCACCTTAAAGGCCGGCAACGCTGATGTGATAACCCTGGTGTTGCAGATGTCCATGAGCGTAGTAGTAGTCGCTAGTAGGTAGTCGCTTTCCATAAGGTGACCCGCAAGCTCCTTTGCCTCCTTATATCATTAAAAAAAAACAATTACGATCAAATATGCGAGTGAGGCGTGCTTTATGTGCTCTGTTCTCTCTGCCTACTTCGCAATCGATTTGGCGTGAGGTTATGTATGTATGTATAACTTTCAAAAATCATTTCGAAAAGTCATTAGTGTGAGCCAGGATTTGAACCCACAACAACTTCTTGATTCAAAAGCGGTGTGCTCGACCACTGAACCACCTAGTAAATTTTACCTATAAAATTATAATAACCTATAAAAACTTTAAAATTTTAATACATACGATAAATAACAAACTATACTAAAATTGTACTTACAAAAAGAAATGGCATGAATTTGGCTCAAATTAATCAGAAAGTATTTTGTATTTTGAAATGACTATTCAAAATACCTCTCGAGAGGTATTTCAAATAAAATAACTTTAACAAAATGCTTTCAACAAAAAGGTATTTAAATACAAAATAGGTATTTTGTATTTGTATTTTAAATAAAAGTATTTCAAATAAGTCACATCTCTGCTTATTTGTACATTGTAGATGTATGTGAATGCGTCAATATATATTTTCAAATTAAAAAACAATCAAATAAATCTTCAAGACACGTACCTTGGCATTGTAACTATAAATCCGTCGCATTATCTCTTGGATTGTTATCACTCATTATTTATAAATCTTATCCACTAAATTCTAAAATAAAATCACTCCACTATTAAATTATAAGTATTAAATTAAATTAAAAAAAAAACAAATAAGCGATGATATAAATATTATAAACACGTAAACAAACTAATTACACACTGCTAACTTCGCTTCGCGAAAAATCACAAAAAACAATATTTTTGAGTGATATTGATTCACTCTATCTCTTTCCTCTTCTCTCTCTTTCCTCTTCTCTCTCTTTCCTCTTCTCTAACCTTTATCATTCTTTCTCTTTTCCTCTCGTTTTGTAATGTTCTGCTGTCAAAAGAAACAACTAACATTTTTTTGCAAATTGAATTACATACTTAGTTGGAAACATCTGACTTAACAAATATTTATGATAATCATGATAATAAATATGATAAACAAACAATAATTTGTTTGTTTGGTGTCTAGGTGCTTTTCTATGTGTTTTAAGTAAATGTTTAGAAAAGAAAATTAGATAAAAAGTATTAATAGCAAGGACATCTATTGGAAACTAGTGGTACTACAACGAAGCGAGTGAAGTATCTATTAAGAATCCGAGTGCTGTGGAATTATCATCAAAACAGTGACTATATAACTTGAAAATTACTTAGGCCTCATAATTATAAATGTAGTGTATTTCACCGATGTCCATATTAGATTTTAGTAATATATTCACATAAATATCAACATGTAATTATGTATAATAAATCAATTACCTAAAATGATAAACGGCTATAGTTAACTACAGTTGCCGCTAGATAGCGCCCTGCGTCAATATTTGAAACTTTATTATTGAACAAAATAATGTTCGTTCTTAATTCGGCGAATATAAATTATTCGCCGGTTTAAAGTCGAAAGGATTTTTTGTTTTTTAATGACTTTAGCTATAATGTAATCATAAATATTTTCACAATATAATAACTTTTATCATCTTAGTGGTTGGAGCTGCGGCTGTGGCCACATCTAGCAGCGGATTGTGGTACTATTCCACTAATAATTTATACCTATCAATTATGCGCTAATAGTACCACTATGCGCTACTAGATGTCTATATACTGCGAATAATCAGGCTTAAGCAATTTGCTTCGTGGATTTATATATAGACCGGTTCAGTTTCGCCTACAGTATAAACATTTAATATATGTAGCAGCCGCAAGGGGGCGTTAAAAGCGTTAAATGGTTGCACGAGCCATTAGAAGTTACACTTCAAAATGTTTACATTGCGTACGCTGCGAAAAGTATTGATTGTAGAGCAAAAAAATGTACTACAACTTTGCAGAATATATAGTTGTCTACACAAATGGTCGTGACACCATGTGTCAACTATTGTAGTTATCTCACAATAAGTATTTATTTAATTTAGAAATAATTTGAATGATGATGTTTTAAAAGCCCTTTATTTTGTACTACAATTCAAGATAGATTCAATAAATGTCCGAATTAAATAATTCAAAAAGTTCCAGAAAGCAACTTTTTGAATTATTTAATTCGGACATTTCATTCAAAAGATATCGCAATATCCACGATATAAGTATTCATTTTTTAGGCAAATATGTATTGCGCGCACATATAGTAACATAACTTCACGCCTTTTCTACCCGAAGGCCTAGGCAGTGGCTTTTAAGTCTCCACTCGCCGTTATGTTTACGTCCCAAATGGAATAGGTGGCCATACCGGGCAAACGAGGGCAAACGAGCAAGCGCGTCCCCTGATGGTAAGTCACCAGCGCCGCCCGTGGACGCCTGCAACACATATAGTGTTACAGTTGCGTTGCCGGCCTTTAAGGAAATAGGAATAGGAAAGTATGAGAAAGGGGGATGCGCCTCCGGGTACCTCTCTCCCCGAACGAAACGCGGCATGAGCCACTTTACGTCGATCTTCCGAGAGGTCGTGGTGTTTCACCGGTAGAGCCGGCCCATTCATGCAGCGAACTGCTTGGCTCCACCACTACCATTCAATTTGTTAAGCTTGAATTTCATTACTACACAGACATCAGTTTAGGTTTAGGTACTGTAATTGATTTTTAAAATCAATCATAGTACCTCCACCCGCCACTAGATGTATGGAGAAACTATAATTGACACTTGAAACGCGGCCTTTAGTGTCAACTACATTCCTTTATAACTGTATTTTGATTGAATGTATTATTTTATTTCTAAAATCTATTGAAGAAATAAATACCTAACATTTATAATTAAGTGTTGTAGAACTGATTTTTTTAATATTTTACCAAAACCTATGCATAAGTTCTTAAATACTTATATAAACTCCATGGAGTGAAACCATAGCGCGATTTAAAATTGACGAATAGTGACCTCTATGGCCGAGACGAATAAAACATTATAATATAATAAACTTCAATCAAGACATGATACACATTTATAGTGATGGTTAAGTAACCTTATAAAAAAAAAAAATTATATTATAATCTGTTTATGGTCCTCGGTTCAAATAATCTTCATCAGTATGTTGCATTCTTATACACAAATTTAAATAAACTATTAGATAGCAACTTAGTTACCATTTCTCATAATATCAGTCCCATTTTTAATAGTACCTATAATATACATATTAGTAATAAGTATTAATAGTCTCGGTGGTCCAGCTAAGTAGTCGAGCTCTCCGATTCTGGAGTCCTGGGATCGATTCCGGGCTCACATAAATGATTTCTCGGATTTTTTTGGTATCTTACTATAGTTAATTTTAGGTACTGTAACGAGCTCGTATGTAACGGGTTCGTGTTCTCAGCTTCCCAATCTATATGATATAAGTAATAAAGAGTTTATATCTAAAAATACCAAAGAGTTTACATCATCCAATATATACATAAATTATACATTGAACACATGCATTCAGATCGTAAGGGCGCCTCCACCAATGTAACGAGCTCGTATGTAACGGGTTCGTGTTCTCAGCTTCCCAATCTATATGATATAAGGAGCACCAACTTGAGAACGACTATTTAATACAACTCAGTTTAGTTGTTCATTACTAAGGGTATTTATGAGCTCAGTGCATGTGTAATAAAAAAATACTGCCAATGGATTAAATCATATTATATATTAAAGAAATAATACGTGCCAGATGTAACGTTGCACCACATCGGTTTTCTTTGCTGCTCTGTCCCTGGGCACCTCGTCCAGGTTTCTTCAATATTATCCTCCTCCTGGCACCACGTCCGGCTTCTTATATATTACAATTTTTTTGATCGAACGAATATTTTTATTATTACACCTTTGGTATTTTTTTAAGTTTCTCCTTCGGAGTCAAATTATCCAGCCTCTATTTTTATTTTATTGACATCAGAATATTTTATAAATTAAAATGTTTTTTAAAAATTCAAAATACAAATTTCGAAACACACGTAATAAAGAGTTTATATCTAAAAATACCAAAGAGTTTACAGTACCCTATGGTATTTTTTATGGGATAGAAGGCAAACCTAAGGGAGTAAGATATGAAAGGATGGGGAAGGAGGGTGGGCCTCCGGGTACCTCTCTCACCGAACGAAACGCGGCATGAGCCACTTTACGTCGATCTTCTGCGAGGTCGTGGTATTTCACCTGTCGAGACGGCCTATTCATGCAGTGATTATTTTTCTCTATTTCTGAATCAATTTCTAACCCTTTTCATTTTCCTTTCTACAACACCAAGTTACACTTCCAACGCGCGGCGGGACTCCACGCATTTTTTTTTTTGCTATCGATCACTTTCCAAAAATATTTATTTTTAGTAATGAATCTATTTAGATTGACGCATATATATTGCTATTTTAACAACTAGACGCATTGCACGCGAGGTTTATTTTTAAAAATCGTATCGCGTAACTACTTGCTGTGAAAAAAAAAAAAGTAATAAAGCCTAATAGAGCGTAGGACAGCATTATATAGCGGCAATTGATGTATGTGTGTGATGTATTGTATGTGTTGTAACTTCCACGCGAATGAACTATGAAGTCACTACCAACAAGCAAATGTATTCCGTGTCGACTTTCAATGTTTTGACAGTACAAATTGGCAAGAATTTAACAAATGGAAGGAGATAGACATTCAGGCATTCGACGATTTTATAACGTCTATATTTTAGTGGCTCGTAAACCAGTTCCTTTGGGCCAATAATCTTGTAACTTCTGTTTAATACGTTGTTACGAAACGTGTCGGTATGTTGCTCACCTTCGCGAGTCATTTATTAAATTTATTATTATTATTTGGTGCAAGGAAAATTCACATTTAATACGTCATAAAAATTACGTAGATTAGTATTTCTTGATTTCTTCAATAAAGTTCCATTAAATTCATGAACGAAATTGAAAGTTTCAATTATCTTTTTCCTAGAACTTTGAATGAACGATTTCTTTTTTGTACACGCTAGCCAATATGACAATGCACGTATTTTCAATCATTTTTATATACGACATATAAAGTAACCCAAACCAGCGCTACTTTGCTAAAGAAGCATTCACTTTCTGCTATATAGTTAAAAAGAATCTAGGCATTCCTCATCGAAATATAAATTGATCGATAAGATAAACATAATTAACAATTTTTTTTGTAACTTATAATATTTTTAAATAAAAGCCCATTAATTAATTCAATTCACAGAAACTCCGATAATACTGGCCAAAAGAGTCTATACAAAACACAAGAAAAACAAAGGAGGAGAAAAAAACTTTCGCTTCAATTTATTACTGGCAATGTGAAAATGGCGCGAAAACCCATAAAAAAAAACATTCGTTTCTTTTAAGTGCATCTGCAATCTTTAGTCCGAATGTGTCAACACATAGCTTTAGGGTCATTTCTACTTGGAAGTCGACGTTGTCAACCATTGAGGTCAAAGTCGTAAAATTGTAGCCAACTTTACAAAAAAAACACTTGACGTCTTACTACTGGTTTTCAATCGCAGTCATTATTAACGACTTTGCATTTAAAATGTACACTTGTCACAGTTCACTTAATCTATTTTGGATCTGCTTACGCCCGAATACTGAACTGCCACTCAAATCTGACAATCATTAAAGTGCTACTTACTGCTCAAATTTCACGTATTCTGTCTAATGTGACAGCCACTTAAACGCTTAAGTAGCGCTTATATATTTGAGTGAAGGTTCAGTATTCGGGCTTTAGACAGATAAGACAAACTTATAACGGAAAATTATAAGCTTCCCTTAATCTTGATGGCCTAATGGTTTGGTACTACGACTTCTGATTGAGACATAGCTTTTAATAGGTTCTTAATGAAAGTTGCTAAATTCGAAAATTTTCCTTCGTTTGTTTTCTAATCGAAATAATTAATACAATTAAAAAAAAAACAAATATGTATAATTAAATAATATTCGGTTCATATATTGTTTTACATATAAGATTTTGATATTTATAATATTACTGGCTGTCCTAGCGAACATTGTCTTTCCAAAAAAATTAAGTCTCTAAAAATAAAGGTTCGTTGTAGAGGCTTGAAAATTTAGGATTGTAGACTAATGTATGGTGTTTCATAAAAAAAAAGTATATATGAAGGACTACCTTTATCATGTAATAATAGATAGATGTTGTCCGATTCTCACACTTTAGATAGGTATTCGTACAAAATTTCATGAGAATTGGTCCAACTTTTTTAGAAGAGTTCAAATAATCCACATGAAAAATTTATTTAACATAACATAACTTCACGCCTTTTGTTACCCGAAGGTGTAGGCAGCGGCTGTTAAGCCTCGTCTCGCCGTTATGTTTACGTCCCAAATGGAATAGGTGGCGAACCTATTGCCATACCGGGCACAAAGTTTGTCAGTCATCGATATTTATCACACATACTTCCGAAAACAATTTCGAAAAGTCATTGGTGTGAGCCAGTGTCTGGAATCGAACCCCGGTCCTCTGGATCAGATGCCGTGCGCTATATATGTATATTAGTTAAATATCGATGATTTCGCGACCAAATAGTTTGTTCGTCGCACAATTGCCTCTGCTTACCTCTCACCTCGCTTAGGATGTGATGGTAGGTACGTCTGTTACCTTAATAACGTCCGACATTATGAAATAAACCATTGGTTAATAATAAAATGCGGTCAAATATTATACGAATGTTTATGTATACTCATTATAGTTTTATTATCACGGTCACATTTAGAATGTAAATATTCCTTGAGAATGTTTTATATTATGGTGTTAGCAATTTTTAGTTTGTTTTGTTTGGTTGAACGCGTTAATCTCAGGAAATACTGATCCGAATTGGATAATTCTTTCAATATGAAATAGATAATTAATGAATGAAGGTTATAGGGCGGAGCAATAATCTTTTGAAGAACCCAGCAAGAAACTCGTGTAAATTAAGCTACTAAGTTGATTATATTATCAATTGCAATTTAATTGGATACTGACAGGCAGTTAAACCTCGCGACAAGTTTTTCCCTTTCATTTGATACCCATATTGTAGAAATGCATCAAACATTACGCCATCTTGGGTTTATGGGGTATGTTTAATTGGATATTCATATCGTGCATTGTCATCCAAAGTAAACGTAAATACAACATTTCAGCTCCATCGGTCGAAAATATCTAATTCAAAATTGCGTTCAAAGATTCCACCAATACTTAGACTTACATACATATACACAGAGCAAGTTAAATAAAAGTTATAATAAGTGACTTTGTTTTTTATAACTTCACTAATTTTATTAACGTAGGTTGTTAAGTACTTTGGGCTCGTGCTAAACGAAATAATATGTTCCAAGTAGCAGCTGCATTGTTTGATAACTTAAACGTCAGTAATATTATTAAAATTTTCTTATAGTTAATTGTCGTAATTTTATTAAAATTTTCTTTCGAAAAATTAAACCATTTCATCAGTGTTTTCTTATGAGGTTGTTACGTTTAACTATCTTCAGTAAACCGACTTTACAAACAACCGATTTTTTTTATGGAATCGGAGGGCAAACGAGCAAGCTGTTCAGCTGATAGTGAGCAACTACCGCCAGCCTTTGTGGGAGTAGGATGGGAAAGGAGAAGAAAGAGTAGTGGTCCTCCGGATACCTCTCTCATCGAATGAAACACGGTATTAACGACTATACGACGATATTCTGAGAGTTCGTGGTATTTCACCAGTCGAGCCGGCCCATTTATGGAGCGAACTGTGTAGCTCTACCACTGTTAATAATACACAGTTCGCTCGAATTGATATTCGAGACTTCTCCACAGAACAGAAGTAGTAGAGTTAAAACACTAGGCCATTAAAACATTTTCAAGGTGATAAAAAGGAAATATTTGGCAAACATAGCTATTTACATAGAAGTATGGATATATGTATATATTAAAATAACTGCGAACAAAATATTTTAATGACCATAAATTTTACACACGCGATATAGTCGTTGAAGTTGTCTAAACATGTTCTCAGATACTTATTTTAATTGAGTGAGTGAAACAAATGAATAATGGCACAAATACCACAGTCGTGGCCTTCTCCACAACTGTGGCATTTGTAATAGACTACATTCTTTCTGTACTTGCCTCCGTTATAATCTTTCTCATGAAGCTAAATTTTTAGCTAGCTAACTTTTAGAACTGTAGTCTCGGTGGTCCAGTGGTCAAGCACACGGCTTCTGACCCAGAAGTCCGGGTTCGAATCCTGACGCAGGTTCACACCAATGACTTCAAGAAATAGTTTTCGGAAGTTAAGTGTGATAATCTGCGGAGTGACTCTCGCTGACCGCGTAGAAAACAAGGTTGTAAGGAAGGAAGTTGGTTTGAAAGAGAGTGTCGGTGTAAAAGTAAGAAAGGGCATGCTCCGATGGTTCGGACATGTAGAAAGAATGGTTGACGCAAGACTGACTAAGCAGATATACAATGCAAAAGCGGACGGATGTAGGAGTCGAGGACGGCCAAGACACACATTCCAAGACCAAATAGAACGTGTTCTGGAGGAAGGTGATGTTAAGAGCCTCAAAAACCGACGCGCGTGCATGAAAAGAGTTATGAAAGTCAACGAAGCGAGTGAGGCGTGTAAGAATCGTGCCCTATGGCGCTCTGTTCTCTCTGCCTACCCCGCAAGGGATTTGGCGTGAAGTTATGTATGTATGTATGTAAGTGTGATAAATATCGATGACTGAAAACTTTGTGCCTAGTATGGCTATAGGTTCGCCACCTATTCCATTTGGGACGTAAACATAACGGCGAGATGAGGCTTAACTGCCGCTGCCTACGCTTTCGGGTAACAAAGGCGTATGTTATGAAGCTAACTTTTTACACAGATATAAGTTATTTATAAACGTAACAAAGAGTTATTAATGCTACAAAATATGTTGAATCATTCTCTTAACTATGAGAGTATATAACATAACATATAAGTTCACACCCTTTTCTATCCGAAGGTGTAAGCAGCGACTCACCCAATCGTTATATCGTCTAAAATGGAATTAGTTCTACGCCTATTGCGACACACTGGGCACAAAGTTGTCAGTCATTATTGTCATTTATTACATATAACTTCAGAGTAATCTTTGGCTTCTGAATGACAAAAAGCAAATGGCTATTTTAAATTTAACAGACCCAAAAGTTTCTAATTATTAACTACATGTTTAAATTGATGGCGGTTAAAACAGTGAAGGTTTTACATTCTGAAAACGTTTTATTATTATTAAGAAAAAGAAACCATCCAATACATTTACACTTGTTTCTTTCCGAAGATGTAGGCAGTTCCTTTTAAGTCTCTAGTCACCTATTTTTTACGTCCAGTACTCATGTTTTCTGTCATCGATTTATCACGCATAACTTCAGAAAAGAAATCAGAGATGTCGTTGGTGTGATTCCGGAAACTTCTCGATTTAGAAGCGGGGAGTTCGACCTCCAAACCGTCGAGATGTTATTTATACGATATTGCACACAAAATAATGGAATACAAGATAGAACTTATACATAATATAGTAAAATGAGCGGCCTTATTGCTGTTGGCAATTTTTGCCAAGCAACCTTGGGATGGATAGATAAAAGAGAGTGGGCAGTACATGTTGTGTGCAATTATAAATTAATTATTTTAATTAGTATAAATAAATACACTTGAACTTACATGAAAACATAACTTTAGGTCTAGGCATCAGCTGTTAAGCCTCGACGCGCCGAATGTGGGTCCCAAATGAAATAGATGGCGAACCTATTGCGATACACCGGGCACAAAGTTCACAGTCATCGATATTTATCCCACATAATTTCCGAAAATAATGCCAAGAATTTATTGGTGAGAGCCCGGAAACGATCCCACGACTTTTGAATCAGAAGCGGGAAGCTCGTCCAATAGACCCTCGAATATCTATATGATGAGTCCCAGGGATACACTAAGAAATAAATTTAAAGAGATAAGAATTGTGACATTTTATTCGCAATATATTTATGAAAATCTTATTTATGTTCATAAATATAAAACTAAATTTAAGAAAAACTGCGATTTTCATAAACTAAATTTAAGAAATAAAAACAAACTCGCTGTGCCCACTACTAGGCTCCATAAAATCTCTAACTCGTTCCCAGGTCAATGTATACGCTTCTACAATAAACTTCCAAACGACGCGGTTGAATTATCTATGGGTAAATTTAAGAATTATATTAAAAGTAGATTATATCAAAGGGCTTATTATTGTATCGCAGATTATATAAACGATAAAAAAGTTTGGAATTGAACTGCTCTTTTTGTGTTGTATTGATTGTAATTATTACCATTTGTTAAACTGGAAATTGAAAAGAGTCGGCCTTGAGTTTCTTGCCAGTTCTTCTCAAGAAGCCTTGACGCCGGAACTGGCACTTAGATTGGCTTTCACATTCAAGACAGTGTGATGAAAGGGAATCTAAGCTCCGTGAATTTTAGCTAGTAGCTGTTTTATGTTACGATTCTAAGTACTTTGTAAAGTCTATGGAATAAAGATATTTTGAATTTGAATTTGAATCTGAATCTTTGTTTTATATATTTTTAGTCCTAGCCATTCAAAGTAGATGGCGCTGTATGCATTAGTTTCACAAATTAATATCCATATTAATGATATATTTTGTTTGTTCCAGGTCTAGAAGACACAGTGAAGTTAGTCAAAGGTATTGGGGGGAAATGTTACGGATACGTAGTAGACCTCACCAATAGGGAGGACATTTACAGAGTTGCCAGAAAAGTGGAAACAGAAGTTGGCAGAGTACGTATACACACATACATAACTTCATGCCAAGTCCCAAACAGAGAGAACTGAGCGCCATAAGGCACGATTCTTACACGCCACACTCGCTTCTTTGAATTTTATAACTTTTGTCATACACACACGTCGATTTTTAAGGCTCCTGACATCACCTTCCTTCAGAACTCGTTCTATTTGGTCATGGAAGAGGTGTCGTAGCCGGCCTCGACTCCTACATCCACCCGCGGTTGGATTGCATATCTGCTTAGTCAATCTTGCAATTTTTACTACAGGTCCGAAACATCAGCGCGTGCCATGTACTAACTTTAAACACAACATAACTTCACGCCTTTTTCTACTCGAAGGTGTAGGCAGCGGCTGTTAAGCCTCGTCTCGTCGTTATGTTTACATCGCAAATAAAATAAGTAGCGGAACCTATTGACCATACACCGGGCACAATGTTGTTAGTCATCGATATTTATCACACATAACCTTCGAGCAGTCATTGGTGTAAACCAGGATTCGATCTCACGACTTGCTGATTCAGAATCGAGGTGCTTGAGACCTGCAGACCAGAGAAACTGTATTTTATTGCATTTTGTTAAGGAGTCACGGGTTCGTATCCTGGCTCACACCAATGACTTTTCGAAAGTTTAGTGTGATAAAAATCGATGACTGAAAACTTTGTGCCCGGTATGGCAAAGGGTTCGTCTCACAGAAATAGATCAAGATAGAACGGCCGCGATGTCATATTTCCATACATTTCGAGCGTGTCACTTTTTTGAAAAACCACGCCCACAGCGTGACGTCATTTTCATTGTTAGCGGGGCGACTAGTTAGGAGACACACACATTAGATTATCGATGTTAATATCGGCAACGTGTGTTAATTTTATTATTTTTATATTTTACCAACTTTATTGATTTTGTGTAACGATAATCATAGAAAGTAAAACATGTTAAATACTTTAATCCGACATATTAAAACCTAAAACATATTTTTCCAACAGTATATAAAATTTAGTTATAATTATTATACTGTCCTTGAAACTATACATATTTATTAAATATTTGCCTTTTTGTAAGGGTTGGCCTCACAGTCCTGGTTAAATAACGAAGCCGAACGTCTACATATACCTCGGTTACCGCCCGTTTGAGAAGAACGAAATGATTTTCCATCCGCGATTGGTCAAATTAGTGAAAACTTATACTGTCAAATAAACTGCTGCCAATGTAATTACGAAGCACTTTGGTTGAAATTTGTGGTGTTAGAATAAAGTAGGGACAAAGCAAGACATGAGCTGATACTCAAATTATTATTGAATTAATTTATCGATAAGTGCTAAGACTCAACGATACATGGAGTGCCCATCTCTAACATTCGAAGGCCAAACACAGCGATTAACAGACACAGCGATCAACTAGCAGGTGTATTGTGTATTTCGTTCGATTCGACGTACATTACGCGTATAATTTATACGCGCAATGTTTTTGTATACGAGCGTTGAATGCGGACAGCAATGGATATTTATCATAACGAAAAAATATACAACTTGTGATCGTAATTATTGAACATAGTAAAAGTAAAACAATAATTTATAATCTCAAAAAAATACTTTCTACTGATTTTCTGTACTTACTGATCATACGAAATATTTCCTTTTTTCATATTTGATTCCCTACTTTTGTTTTTAGAATTTGCCACAGCATAGTAAGGCATATATGTGAAGTTTTATCTATTTTTTTACGTCCTGAACGCATGGCAGGAACGCTCGTTGCCTAATGAGAGCGAGTTTCGAAAAGCATGCAATATAGTGCATGGTTATGGCACGCTTGCCACGCCTATTCGCCGTTCTATCTTGATCTATTTCTGTGGTTCGTCTATTCTATTTGGGACGTAAACATAACGGCGAGTCGAGGCGTAATGTAACAGCCACTGCCTAAACCTTCGGGTAGTAAAAGGCGTGAAGTTATGTTACGTTAAATTGCAAGCGCAGACTTTTATAGATCTATATATAAAACTACAAAGTATTATGTATGCAACTTCAACGTTGCACGTCTTATTACGAAATTAATATATGGTTAAGGCGAGTATGAGTTTTATCATATTCTTTAATCAGGACGTTGGGAAACTATAAATTATATATTATGTCCATATTCTCAACACGAACCGAACACGAAATAAAATAACTTCACGCCAAATAATAAAAAACTAGTAACTGCAAGTTTAGCTTCAACTAACTACTCATAATATGCTCGTAAGACAACTAGTAAAATACGTACTTTGCATATTTAACTTTGTACCTATTATTTAAGTTCTCAAATGGTATGTACCCACTAATATACTGTATTGTAAAATCGCACCTAATCTTAGCTCTATAAAGCTGGCAGTGAAAAGTCAGCAAAAATGACTAAAATTTTCACGTGAATTTGTAGCTAAATAGTTGCTAATTAGTTGCTGCAAAACCGATTTTGTAGCTCTAACCGATTTCCTAAAAATCGAGTTACTGCTATCTTAACGATAAGCTAGCAGTAAAATCCCGAAATCAGGGTTAAATGAAACGACTAATCGGACAAAATTTGTTGCTAATTTGTAGCTGAAAAACGACGTCACAAAAAGGTCAAAAAAGTTAAAATCGGCCGAAGGTAGAGACCGGTCACTAATGATCACTGTCCCAGCAACCTCAATGCACGGTTCTTATTGACATCGGGTAGTTGTAGATTTTGTTGCTGCTCACGAATAGCACCAGACACACTCTGAGAGCCAGCAACAAAATAGAAACAAAAAATCGGCCAGGCCTAGTGGCCGCAAACTGGACACCAGTGTCCCTGCTACCTTAACGAGCGGATCTCATTGACTTCGGGTAGTTGTACATCTTGTTGCTGCTCACAAATAGCACCAGACGCACTCGAAGAGCCAGCAACAAAATAGAAACAAAAAATCGGCCAGACCTAGTCGGTTGGTTTTTATTGACTTCGAATAGTTGAAAATTTTGTTGCTGCTCACAAATAGCACGAGGAACACTGAGAGAGGCAGCAACAAAATAGAAACAAAAAATCGGCCAGACCCAGTGGCCGGAAACTGGACACCAGTGTCCCTGCTATCTTAACGAGCGGTTCTTATTGACTTCGAATAGTTGAAAATTTTGTTGCTGCTCACGAATAGCACCAGACACACTCAGAGAGCCAACAACAAAATAGAAACAAAAAATCGGCCAGGCCTAGTGGCCGCAAACTGGACACCAGTGTCCCTGCTACCTTAACGAGCGGATCTCATTGACTTCGGGTAGTTGTACATCTTGTTGCTGCTCACAAATAGCACCAGACGCACTCGAAGAGCCAGCAACAAAATAGAAACAAAAAATCGGCCAGACCTAGTGTCCAGAAACTGGACACCAGTGTCCCTGCTGCCTTAACGGTTGGTTTTTATTGACTTCGAATAGTTGAAAATTTTGTTGCTGCTCACAAATAGCACGAGGAACACTGAGAGAGGCAGCAACAAAATAGAAACAAAAAATCGGCCAGACCTAGTGACCAGAAACTGGCCACTAGTGTCCCTGCTATCTTAACGAGCGGATTTCATTGACTTCGGGTAGTTGTACATTTTGTTGCTGCTCACAAATAGCACCAGACACACTCAGAGAGCCAGCAACAAAATGGAAACAAAAAATCGGCCAGACCTAGTGGCCGGAAACTGGTCACAAGTGTCCCTGCTATCTTAACGAGCGGATTTCATTGACTTCGGGTAGTTGTACATATTGTTGCTGCTCACAAATAGCACCAGACGCACTCGAAGAGCCAGCAACAAAATAGAAACAAAAAATCGGCCAGGCCTAGTGTCCAGAAACTGGACACCAGTGTCCCTGCTGCCTTAACGGTTGGTTTTTATTGACTTCGAATAGTTGAAAATTTTGTTGCTGCTCACAAATAGCACGAGGAACACTGATAGAGGCAGCAACAAAATAGAAACAAAACATCGGCCAGACTCAGTGGCCGGAAACTGGACACCAGTGTCCCTGCTATCTTAACGAGCGGATCTCATTGACTTCGGGCAGTAGTAAATTTAGTAGCTATTCATAAATCTCTCAACTATTCGAAGTCAATAAAAACCAACCGTTAAGGCAGCAGGGACACTGGTGTCCAGTTTCTGGACACTAGGCCTGGCCGATTTTTTGTTTCTATTTTGTTGCTGGCTCTTCGAGTGCGTCTGGTGCTATTTGTGAGCAGCAACAAGATGTACAACTACCCGAAGTCAATGAGATCCGCTCGTTAAGGTAGCAGGGACACTGGTGTCCAGTTTGCGGCCACTAGGCCTGGCCGATTTTTTGTTTCTATTTTGTTGCTGGCTCTTCGAGTGCGTCTGGTGCTATTTGTGAGCAGCAACAAGATGTACAACTACCCGAAGTCAATGAGATCCGCTCGTTAAGGTAGCAGGGACACTGGTGTCCAGTTTGCGGCCACTAGGCCTGGCCGATTTTTTGATTCTATTTTGTTGCTGGCTCTCTGAGTGTGTCTGGTGCTATTCGTGAGCAGCAACAAAATCTACAACTACCCGATGTCAATAAGAACCGTGCATTGAGGTTGCTGGAACAGTGATCATTAGTGACCGGTCTCTACCTTCGGCCGATTTTAACTTTTTTGACCTTTTTGTGACGTCGTTTTTCAGCTACAAATTAGCAACAAATTTTGTCCGATTAGTCGTTTCATTTAACCCTGATTTCGAGATTTTACCCATCCTTTCCTATCCTACTCCCTTAAAGCTCGGCAACGCAACGGTAAGACTATATGTGTTGCTGGTGTCCACGGGCGGCTCAGGTTGCTTACCATCAGGTCGCACGCTTGCTCGTTTCCCCACCTATCCCATAAAAAAAGATCTACATCTGGTATTATAATATGCTCGGATAAATTTATTAAAATCTTAATATAAAGGATACGTAATGATTCGATGGAACAACCCTCTCCTGAATCCAGAAGTCTCTGGTTCAAATACTGACTCAAACCGGCGAATTATCGCAGGTTATTTATGCATATTTACCAAAACCACCGTTAAGAAATTATTTACTTATAACATAATATAACTTCACGCCTTTTTCTTCCCGAAGGTGTAGGCAGCGGCTGTTAAGCGTCGTCTCGCTGTTATGTTTACGTCCCAAATGGAATGGGTGGCGAACCTATTGCCATACCGGGCACAAAGTTTCCAGTCTTTATACTTTCCACAAAGTATTTATCGCACCATAGCTTCAAAAAATTATTGGTGTGAGCCAGGATTCGAACCCGCGACCTTTTGATTTAGAAGCGGGGTGCACGACCACTGGACCACGGAGACCTTATTATTATTTACTTATATTTATCAATTACATACATTACATATTACAATTTGGGACATAACAGTTGGGCGACTTATGGTAAAACTGCCTCTGCCTATTCCTACAGATAAAATAGCGTGTAGTTACCCAAAGAAAGTTGTAATTAAAGAAATTACTTTTATTTTTCAGGTTAACCTTCTGATAAATAACGCCGGTGTGGTATCGGGACACTATCTTCTGGATACACCTGATCATCTCATACAGAGAACATTCGACGTGAACATATTAGCACACTTCTGGGTATGTTCTTATAGTTTTTTACCCGACTCATCATCATCATCATCAGCCCAGATCTATCCACTGCTGAACGTAGGGTTCCCTCTTAGCCAGTCACTACTCCCAGTCCTGTGCCGCTAACATCCATCAATTTACCCAATAATTTTTCTACCGCAGTCGGGTAAATTGTTTATGTTGGGTCATTTGTATTGTTTATCTTTATATACCATCATAAAACATTTATTTTTAAAGGGTAGGCATATAATTAAAATAACATTTAAAAATAAAAGATATAACAATAAAATTAAAATAACGAAAAAGCTAATTTTTCGAATTATTTTCCGGTAATAAAAATCCCATGACAATTGAGTTTGGGTTTTCTTTGTGTGGCTTTTATTGTGTGGAAAGTTATTTAAATTGGTGTCGTAAAATTTATAATTAACCAAAAGAAAAATACACAAAAAAAATATATTTTATCAAAGAGGTCGACTTCATTTATACCTATGAATAACTTACCAAGTAGGTTTGGATAGAAGTATTTATATATTATACTAGCTGACCCGGCGAACTTTGTTTCGCGTATATAGCAAAGTAATAAATATTACCATTGTGGCTTATCCTTAAGAGATAGACATATACCATCACGGACTTTTTTGTAGACCTAATTCAGGTGTATAATAATGTAGTACTTTATTTTGATCTATCACTTAGACTTCCGCCAGCGTTTGCAATTATAGTCCTAAATCTCGAAATTAATCACTTTTTCTTAACTACATCATACGAGAATTACTAATAAAAACCACCTCATTGATACCCTCTATCTATTAAAAATAACGTCATCAAAATCCGTAACGTAGTTTCAAAGATATTAGCATACAAGCGGACAGACAGCGGAAAGCGACTTTGTTATATACAATGTAATGATTATCCAGTCAGCTAGCCCGGCGAACTCTCTTTCGCCTCAAAAGCAATAAATGAGTAAATTTTGGATTTCAATTAGTGCTATTTATCAGCATGCTTCGGCTGGCTAAATGAATAAATTTGGATTTTAATTGTGCGTTATCCCTAAGAGATAGACATAAACCATAGTGGACATTTTTGTAGACCTTTTTAAGGTGTATAATAAAGTAGTATATTATTTTGATCTATCACTTAGTATTTAGCCAGCGTTTGCCGTTAAAGCGCAAAACTTTAAAAATAATACTGTTGTCATCTACTATATTATTATTATGGATGGATATTACACAAAAACTACCTTGTTGAAACCTTCTATCTATTAAAAAAGCTACATCAAATCTGTTGCGTAGTTTCAAAGATCTAAGCATATAAGGGGACAGACAGCGGAAAGCGACTTTGTTTTATGCTCTGTAATGTTTTAGCACCAAATAGAACTCAAGTTATCTAAGACGCAATCGGATAAATAATTTTTAACTGTCTGACCTGACGACCTTCGTACCTCGATATTCCTCAATAAAAGTCATTAGCACAAAACTGGTTTTAGCTTGGCAACTTCAAAAGGTACAGAAGAAACATCTCGAATTTTTTATAGTTCATTTTGAAAAGGTCAAACTCAGCGTACGAAATCTAATCCTCACGTTTGGTTAACTTCCGCGACGTTACAACACTTTTTGGCATTTATGCTCCGCTCTTATTGATGATAGCGTGATGGTGTATAAATATAATGTTACTGGATAACTGTGCTATTTAATTGTGAAATATTTTTTCTAATCGTATCAGTAGTTTCTGAGATTACCGCCTTCAATAAAATAAAGAAAGAAAACTAATTTAAAATATTATTATGTATAGATAAACCACTTACAACACAAATAACTAAGTAGATAGTAACTCACAATAAACTTTTTCATAGAATATAATGTAATTCATAAAAATATATTTCCAACAGCACCGTTGGAGTGTACATAGTATAAAACGAAGTCACTTTCTCTGTCCCTATATCCCTATGTATGCATAAATCTTTAAAACTACGCAACGGATTTTGATGCGGTTTTTTTTAATAGATAGACGGTGGTTATATATATATAATTCGTGTATAATGTAGTAAAGAAAAAGTGATAAATCCAAAATTTACTTATTTATTACTTTTGATGCGGAACAAAGTTCGCCGGGTCAACTAGTAATACATAAAAGTCCTTATTGAAGTAAGCTTACAAAATCTTTTCTTACTCTTCTAATACTTCTCTTTCTCCTTCTCGTGTAGACGGTAAAAGCTTTTCTACCAGCAATGATGGAATACAACGATGGCCATATCGTCACTATTGCCTCAATGGCTGGTCATGTGGGAGTCTCTAAGCTGGTGGACTATTGCTCGTCGAAGGCAGCTGCTTGTGGCTTCGACGAAGCTCTCAGAATCGAGCTGGAAAGCAGAGGTTTCACAAATGTCCACACGTCACTCATATGCCCATACTTCATACGGTCCACTGGAATGTTTGAAGAGGTTAACTCCAAGTAAGTATTGATAATTTAAATCTAAAAAGTTGGGATCGAATTCTGGCTCATATAAAATACTTTTCTGCCTATACTCTCTGCCTATACTCTATACTATACACTCATATGCCCATACTTCATACGGTCCACTGGAATGTTTGAAGAGGTTAACTCCAAGTAAGTATTGATAATTTAAATCTAAAAAGTTGGGATCGAATTCTGGCTCATATAAAATACTTTTCTGCCTATACCTAAGCGTAGTAAAAGGCGTAAAGTTATTAAAAATTTGCTATTTTGTATGGGATAGCGTGACACCGTGAAACAAGCAGGCGTGACAGCTGAAGGTAAGTAACTAACGCCGCCCATCGACACCGATATGCAACACAGATAGTGTTTAGTTACGTTGCCGGCCTTTAAAATGGGATAGGAAAGGGGTCAGAAGTGGGATGGGAAGGGAAGATGGAAGGGGTTGGTCATGCGGATAACTCTTTCACGGAGCGATACGCGGCATAAATAAATGAGAGATCGTGGTATTTTATCGGTCGAGCCGGGCCCATTCATGCAACGTGGCTATAAAAGTGTATAAGGCTTCTTCTTAAGACTATAAAATAATGATAATAGCTTTCTCTATTATAGTAATTGTATAGAAATTTGACATTTTGTCTAGTCTTATGTTTAGGTTGCATTAAACGGCAATAAAAAATAATAAGATTTTGATTTACAACTTATACTTATATATACTAGTAGTTGACCCATCGAACTTTGTTTCGTTTGGTTATTGTGGGTTATCCTTAAGATAAAGACATATTAATATGTCATCGCCGACTTTTTGTAGAACGTTTAAAGGTGTATATTAATGTAGTACATTGTTTTGATCTATCATTTAAGGTTCAGCCAGCGTTTGCGATTAAAGTGCTAAATCTTAAAAAATAAAACTTTTACTTTATTACATTATACATGAATTATAGATCAAAACCTCCCTTGTTGATACTTATTTATTAAAACAAACCGTATCAAAATCCGTTGCGCAGTTTCAAAGATCTAAGCATGTAAGGGGACAGACAGCGGGAAGCGACTTTGTTTTATACTATGTTTTTTTATGGGATAGAAGGGCAAACGAGCAAGCGTGTCACCTGATGGTAAGCAACCTGCGCCGCCCATAGACACCGACATCACATATAGTGTTACCGTTGCGTTGCCGACCTTTAAGAGAGTGGGATAGGAAAGAATGAGGAAGGGGGATGGGCCTCCTCCAGGTACCTCTCTCGCCGAACGAAACGCGGCATAAGCCACTTTATGTCGATCTTCTGAGAGGTCGTGGTATTTCACCGGTCGAGCCGGCCCATTCATGCAGCGAACTGCTTGGCTCTAATGATAATGATACTAAGCATTATTATATGTAGGTATAAACTTCTAAACTGGTATTAAGTTCCGAGCATATAGTAAAATTTAATAATAGCAATTCCCACGTCTTTTTTTCTACCTGGTTCATATTTTTTTAAATAATTGGCATTGTATAAAAAATGTATATAAAAAATATATAAATTGTATAAAAATATGTGTTAATTAAACAATTATATAATTAATGTGTTCATACAAAAACATAACATAACTTCACGACTTTTTCTATCCGAAGGTGTAAACAGCGGCTGTTATGCCTTGACTCGCCGTTATGTTTACGTCCCAAATGGAATAGGTGGCGTACCTATTGCCTTATACCGGGCACTTTCCGAAAAGAATTTCGAAAAGTCATTGGTGTGAGTCCGAATTCGAACTCGAATTCTTGAATCAGAAGCTGGGGTGCTCGACCACTGGACCATCGAGACTTTTCTAATATGTGTTCACATTATTATTATTGTAATTTTATTATGATTGTGTGAAACATTAGTAATATATATAAGACTGGCTTTTGCCCGCGAATTCGTCTGCATGGACGCGATAAAGCAGTACAAAATACTATGCCAGCGCCATTATTACATTATTATTGTTCACCTCCAATTATTAAAAGCGTGAGCCATGTGTTAGCTCGACCTTTTGGTAATATTCTCGCAATATTGGAAATAGAAGCATTCAGTACTTTTAGAGTTTATCCGTTACAAACATACTTAAAGATAAAAAGACAAACCATCTTTTTTGAACTTAAAATAATATAATCTTATGTGACTTAATAATGTTTTTATGGGAAAATAACTTGATTTTAAATGTTAAATGGTAGAGCCAAGCAGTTTACTGCATGAATGGGCCGTTTCGACCGGTGAAATACCACGACCTCTCAGAAGACCGACGTAAAGTGACTCATGCCGCGTTTAGTTCGGCGAGAGAGATACCCGGAGGCCCACCCCCTTCCCCATCCTTTCCTATCCCCTATCTTTTAAAGGTTAGCAACGCAACAGTAACACTATATGTGTTACTGGTGTCCATGGGCGGCGTTGGTTGCTTACCATCAGGTGACACGCCTGTTCGTTTGCCCTCCTATCCCATAAAAAAAGTAATTTGGACTGATAAAATATGTACCTACTGTTGTAATGCTAATATTGTGGAACTGAGTTTCTTATTTTTTTATTGCAGAATTGTGCCGCAACTGAATTCGAACGATGTGGCTGACCGCATAGTGCTTGCGATACGCACCAATGAACCATATGCCTTCATTCCCGGATATTTCCGGCCCTTGCTCCCATTGAAATGGTAATTATATCTTGGACGCAATACAATACACACAGCGCCCTCTAGTTCCATGCTAAGCAACTAAATGCACGTGTTATGGATACTAGTTATCGGATATTAATAGATATATGCTTTTTTTGTAAATACATACTTACAATACCTGGAAAAACACCCAGACGCCATAGAAACATTTATGCTTGTTATAAATATTTGTGATGAACCCGCCAATCTTGATTCCGCAGTCAGTAGTTTTACCAATGCACCACGAGGCCAACTATAATGTTAGTTACAATAAAAATGTAAAAAAAAACTATCTGGCATATTGCACTGGCTTAGAAAATAATGCCAAGTTGCATATCTTACTGCCTTTATAGAACACTAAGGAATTTGGCCTGAGGCGGGTCTTTCATCTTTCATTTTTTTGACATAAAGTGAGAAAAGTGCAGGCGTCTGTCTCATCTGGTATAAAGACGCAGACCCTGGAGGGTCACATTTGTGTTATTATCCTTTAGGGCAAGCTAGTGAGCCTTCGGATACCTGTTTCAAGGAACGAAACACCGCATGACATACGACATGACTTCTATAAATGACCAAATTGACCCTTAAAAACAAGAGTTATAAAAGTCAAAGAAGCGAGTGAGATGTTTATGAATCCAGTATTATCCAGCTCGGAAAAGATCTCTCCGTTCTAAGATTTATTTGTACATTACCAAAAAGAGTTATAATTTTAACATAAAATAACATAACTTCACGCCTTTTGTTACCCGAAGGTGTAGGCAGCAACTATTAAGCCTCGTCTCGCCGTTATGTTTACGTCCCAAATGGTATAGGTGGCGAACCCATTGTCATACCGGGCACAAAGTTTTCAGTCATCGATATTTATCACACATAACTTCTGAAAACCAATTCGCAAAGTCATTGGTGTGAGCCAGTGTCTGGAATCGAACGCGGACCTCTGGACCAGAAGCCGTGTGCTCGACCACTGGGCCACCGAGACATTTGATCAGTTATAATTTTAATTTCAGGTTAGTACCATGGAAGACTGTCTCATTTTCGATTCGCGAATTAGTTTCTGATGCGGTGCCAGTAAATCCAGTTCACAGCGCTTCAACAACTTCTCATATCACCAAAGAACCTCTGATAGAAACCAAGATGGATTCGTCGCCTATGACCGTCACGCCACCCGCCAGACACGACCGTCATGTCTGACGGATATACGGATTGTGCAATAATTGAAAAAAAAAAACGTCATAATTGTTTTATACAAGTGAAAGTTCAAATATCGAATGTTACGAATTATTTAAAAAGAGAAAAAATAAATAAACATTTAAATTTTTATTCCGCGTTCAAAAATTTTTATGGTATTTCTTAGCTTACATATCAAACAGTAATAATATAAATAATATTATTCTTAACAATGATAAGCTTTATAAAAAATGCTTTTGAATGAAGGTAAACATAAAAAAAAATTTTAATGGACTTTTTATTGCGAATAGAAGACGCGTTCAAATTCCATGCTACCTATAAAAAAGATTCGCTCATTAATAGCAAACTAGTGTTTTTTTTTACTTTATAATGTTTTTCATACGGTTGCCTTGAACTTTGTAAAGTGCTAAAACATTAAATATATACGACGTTATTGTAAATTACAAATTATATACTGTTATTAAAATTGTTACATCTCCTTTGAAGGCGGCCTTAAAATGAAATAAATAAATTTACGTTGCATTTAAAAAAGTGGGGCCGCGGCTAATACGAAAACCGCGTTCGCCATAAATGAAAAAAAAAAGTGGGGCCAAATAATCCAAATATTTTGGCGGTTCAATATAAAATTGTATTGTAAAATGGAATGTGCCTAAAAATGTATAATGGCGTATAAATAACCCATTGAGTAATGAGTAAGAGTGAAATTACTTGGGTACTTATTTAGATATAATAAAAATAGAATTGAATATTAAAAAAGATATAAACTATCCATGTGAAAGGGATGCTGTAATGGGTATTAAATACAAGAAAGAAATAAATTTACCGCTCTTACCTTCTTCATTCCACTTTTTGGCTTCACCACCTGTGATGTGAAAACTAGGCGTGTCCTAGGCTAAGGTTACAAAAAAATTTCAATATTATTTCTCAGCTATATAATTTTTTTGATTGTCATAAAAGCAGTAATCAAGAATTAATACGATTTTAACTTAAGATATTGTCAAATCGAGATATTGATATGTGATCTTTAATTAAGAATATTAATTACCATTTACATGTAATAAAGACATTTTGTAGTAATATTATTTTTTTTATGTAATACAAATAATAATTAATTATATAATATTGGTACTTTTGTGACGTAAAATATTTTTTACGATAAATAGAATTGTTTACCAATATTTAAATGATGATGATGATTTTCAATTAATCAAACTCAAATTCAATCAATATCGATTAATCGTATGCTATATTTATACAAGATTTATAAGATATAGTCTTCGTCTCAGTGGTCTGGAGTTCGACTTCTCGCTTGTGAATAAAACCGTTGTGGTATCGATTCCGGGCTCACACCAACGATTGCTCGCTATTTTTTTTTCAGAAGTTACCTGTGATAAATATCGATAACTGACAACATTGTGTCTAGTGTATGGCAATAGGCTCCGCCAGCTATTCCATTTGGGACGTACAAATTATACGAGTCGAAATAAAAACTTTTTGTTAACTATACATAATTAATGTACTAAAATAATAATAAGAATTAATGTGTTATTGTACATCTTCGCTACTTAATAAATGTTTTTTTAATTATAACTAAGATAATTCTATCGAATGGGTTGGTATTTGTTTATAATACATTTTTTTTTGTAAATAATAACATTAAAAAATACATCAAAATGGCGTAAACGGCGCTTAGATTGGGGGCAGGAAATTAGTATTAAAATACGGACAATAGGTATTTATAATTATTGAACGAATTATATAAAATTGTTATTAAAAAAAAAGTTACTTACCTCTGATGCAGTTATTTAGGGGTGACATCTGTGTTGGGTGAAAAATACAAATGTTTTGATACTTTATAAATAATTGTGTTTTAATTATCAATTTTGGTACATTTTTTTAATGATAAACAGCAAGCGGGTCACCTGTTGGTAAGCAACTAACATTGGGCATGGACACCTTCAACACAGCTAGCCTTTCAGTTGCGTTGCCGGGTTATAAGGGAGTGGGATCGAAAAGGAGGGGTAAGTGGAGTTGACCTCCGGATACCTCTCTCCCCGAACGAAAGAAGGAATGATAATGGTATTTCACAGATAGAGCCAGCACATTCATGTAGCAAGGTGCGAGGCTATACCACTGTTAAATCATTTTTTTAATATGAGACTAATTTAGTATTAAATAAGTACAATTTAAGAACATATTAACAACTTTATCAACACAAGATTACACATACATACATAACTTCTCTGCCTACCCTGCAAGCGGAGCGCCAGCACGATTATTACACGCCTCACCCGCTTCGTTGACTTTCATAACTCTTTTTATGCACGCGCGTCGATTTTTGAGGCTCCTAACATCACCGTCCGAAAATAACACGTTCTATTTGGTCATGGAATGTGTGTCTTAGCCGTCCTCGACTCCTACGTCCACTCGCTTTTGCATTGTATATCTGGTTAGTCGATCTTGCATCATCCATTCTTTCTACATGTCCGAACCACCGGAGCATTCCCTTTCTTACTTTAACACCGACACTCTCATTCAATCCAACTTCCCGATCAACAACCATGATTACAAAAATTAAACAAAAATATATTAATTTAGTTTCATCATCTTTGAATCTTAGTGCAGCCCTAGAACAGGGGTCGCCAACCTGCGCTTTTTTGGATGTGAAGCTGATCAAATAAAAATATTTCTGAATCTATTGAACTTATTTAACTATCTATTTACTTTTTTATCATAAAACTTTATCAATATTGTATAAGCACGTTGTTACGTCATCTAAAAAAAATAAACTTAGGAATTTTTAATTTTGGTATCTTCCAAAGGTACTACGGATTCTTATCTGTGCGTGACTCAGATTTGGGTCGAGATTAATTAAGTTGTTTATGTTCCTCGTAAAAGTGTCACACAGCTCCATCTAGTTGCTGCTTCAACTAACTCCTATATCAAGGATTGAATACAATTTAGTTAATATCGAGTGTTTTTGTAATAAAGTTTGGAGTTGATCTTATAACATACATTTAAAATTGGGTAAATATAAAATAAATAGTGTAAATAGATAACAAGTAATTGTTGGTGCTCCCTGGAGCTTCGGTGGGGTAAAAATTGTTTACCCACACAATGCTTAAACAATACATATAAAAAATGGAAATTTAATGAGGGCTTGAGGGAAAATTAGAGCCCATGACTTATTTCTATAAATACTCTTAATAATATATATAAATTCAAAATAATATATTTATATATTAACAAAAATGCATCGCTATGAGACTAGCATATTTAAGTACAACAAAATTCTAAACTAATGTTATTATTAAATTTAACTAGATATCTACTTATTATTGATTAAAAAAAAAACAAACAATTTGGCTTCATATTAGCAACACAATAATAAGTATATAAATTCATTTTCATACACATACATATGTAATTTCACGACTAATACATTAAAACATAGGCAGAAGGATCCGAGCGGTTGAACCTATTTGTACTGGTATGGCATAATATTAATACTACACAACATAACTTTAACAGTAGTAGCTAGTAGTGCTGCATGAATGGTCCGGCTCGACTGGTGAAATACCACGACCTCTCAGAAGACTGACGTAAAGTGGCTGATGCCGCGTTTCGCTCTCGGAGAGAGATACCCGGAGGCCCACCCGCCTTCCCCATCCTTTCCTATACCCTAACCCTTAAAAGTCGGCAACGCAACAGTAACACTATATGTGTTGCTGGTGTCCATGGGCGGCGTTGGTTGCTTACCATCAGGTGACACACCTGCTCGTTTGCCCTCCTATACCATAAAAAAAAATCGAATAAAAAAAACATCTACCCGATTACGCAAAAAAGTTGTGATCCAAAAAGATTTCCAATCCAAATCTTTAGCCATTGGCCGTTAAAGCTAAAACAATACAAGTACATATACACATTATTAAATGGTAAAAACATGATCCCTCCTTATAGCAGGGTAGGGTAAAATAAGATACCTGAAAAGAACTCAACAACAGGAATATCTCAAACAAATTTGAAGGTAGTACAATAAGAAATAGAGAGACCAGACAAAGACGCTATCCCCTTTACAGTTTAATCTTGCTTGTCTCTAGGAAAAGAGTCAGGCAACTTGAACTCAGATATGGGAGATATATACAAAGGATTCAGTTCTTGCATGTTTTTTCTACTCTCCTGGGCTTCTTTCACGAATTTCGCGTACGCTCTCCTATCAGACACAATGTGACAGCTCTTGACAATAAGTATACAGAGTAATCCGGCAGTTATGACGCAACCCACGATCACCAGACCGCTGGTCATCAGCTTCGCGCTGGTCGGTTGGTAGCACTCTTTGGATCTGATGCTGATCTCAACACCGGTCAAGGAATCTCTTGCAGTAGTATATGTATACTTGTATTGGCATTCCAGGCCTTCAAAATCATCATTATCAAATCGCAATATGCACGAGGTTTCGTCTGCGTTTATCTCTGTAACAAAAGTTAAATTGAAACAGTGGTAGAGTCTTGCAGTTCGCTGCATGAATCGGCCGGCTCGACTGGTGAAATTCCACGACCTCTCGGACTATCGGCGTGAAATGGGTCGTGCCGGGTTTCTTTCGGTGAGAGAGGTATCCGGAGGCCCAATCCCTTTCCCCTTCCTTTCCTTTCCCCTCCTACTCCCTCAAAGGACGGCAACGCACCACAGTGGTCATGGGCAGTGAGTAGTTGCTTACCATCAAGTGACCTCCTTGCTCGTTTGCCCTTTTATCCCATAAAAAAAGGGAAGATTTGGAATTCTAGTTCTGTTTAGTATCATTTTATGATTATCATGTCGTATTTTAAGAATCTGAATATTGGCCGATGAAAGAAGTGGATGAATGACTGTGGATGGATTCAATGGTAGAGAAAGACCGTAAAATAGATGAATGGATTGTGTAAAAGTTGATATGAAGGGAGTACGTGCGGATATGACGAGTGATAGAAGAGTATGAGTATGAGTTGACATGACATGTTGTGCCGACCCCATTTAGACTTGGATATGGGGGCAAATGAGCAAGCGAGTCACATAAGTGACTACCGCCGCCCATAGACACCCGCACCACAGATAGTATTACAGTTACGTTGGCCTTTATGGGAGTGGGATGATGAGGAAGGGTGAAGGGGCGTAGGCTTCGGATATATCTCTCACTGAACGAAACCCTATTTGAGTGAATTTACGCCGTTAATCTGATAGGTCGTTAGTTTTTTGTTCCATAGTGAGTCGAAAACAAGGTTATAAGGAAGGTAGTTGGATTGAAAGAGAGTGTCGGTGTAAAAGTAACAAAGGGCATGCTTCGATGATCCGACATGTAGACAGAATGGTTGAAGCAGATATAGAATGGAAAAGCGGATGGATGTAGGAGTCGAGGATGGCCAAGGCACACATTCCATGACTAAATAGAACGTGCTCTGGAGGAAGGTGATGTTAGGAGCCTTATAAATAGACGCGCGTGCTTGAAACGAGTTATGAAAGTCAAAGAAGCGAGTGAGGATTTGTCGTGAAGTTATGTATATATGTATGTAGTGCGTTTATCCAGGCAGTATAACATTACGCTATAATCAATAAGGGTAGAGTAGTAATATTTTAAGTGATAAAAGTGTATAGTACCCTATGTCGGTACAAGGTACCTACACGCGATCATCAACTAACTGTAAACATACCTATGGCAATATAAAAATATTTCATCTCTATAAAGTGTTGGAAAGTGGTTCATTAATCTTAAATGCTGTATAATCATGTTGTGGTTTGTGGCACTCTTGAAAGTTTTGATAATGGTGATTCTGGCAGATTGTGGCCTGCGGTCTGGCAGCTACCATTAATGTTAATTAGATGCTATGATTAATACTTCATATTATCTGCACGGACATTTTTCCTAAGAAAGTGGATAATCTTGATTAATACATAATCACGTATTTTTGAGCGTGGGTCAAGTTCTTAATAGTGGTAGAGCCACGCAGTTTGATGCATGAATGGGCCTGCTCGACCGGTGATATACCGCGACCTTTCAGAAAATCGATTTAAAGAGGCTCATACATATATCCTATCATAAAAGCCAGTAACGCAACTCGTTTGTCCCCCTTACTTCTAAAAAAACATACCTAAGTCTTTGTACTTTTCCGTAACTGTATAATTCACATTGCCAATAGTGCAACTGGCTTCTGTACAGCTGGTGTTGAGGTGACAAAGGACGCAGGGTTCCGCGTGCATGCATAGTGGGTTCTCGCACGTGGCGCATGTTTCACAAAACCTTCCTGAATATTTTGAACCGTTATCATCTGCCGTGGAGCATTCACAGCGCCCTGGAAATAATCCATATTTTATTATAAAATGTAAAGCATTTCGTTACGTAACGCATAAAGGCACCAGCATATCTGCCTTCTCTTTCTTACACGCATACAGCAACAATAGACAGCAGTGTTCCCAACTCTACCAACTTTTAGGTAGATCTACCAACTTTTAAGATTTCTCTCAAATCTACTACCTTACAAAGAAAATCTACCAACTTTTTGTATAAAATATATTTTGTATATATTGTTTTATATTTATATTGTTTAATTTTCTTTTATGCACACAATAAGTTAAAAACAGCGCGCTTTTGCGTTCTTGACAGTTGAAATGTATCGATATACATCAGCCAATAAGAAACCTCGGCTTATTTATTGCGAGTTTCGACTAATGACTAACTTCAAGACTCTCATGAACTTACTATGTATTTTGATATGTAAAGCGCAGCGTTAAATGTTATTGACTGAAGTATTTTAGTACTATTCTGTACTATTGGTCTATCTAAACATTAAAAACGGACTCTCTTCAGGGACTTTTACATACGAAACGATTCATCAATGAAAGCTCTGAACAACCAGTACCTACGCAAGATCATTATAGATTATTTAATCAAAATATGTATTCTTTTAAAGAATTGAGTATTATAAAACGTATAATTTATGTTTAAACATAAGATAAAAATATTTTACTGTTATGTATAACAAAAATTAAACTATTTTGTTTTTTAATAAAAAAAAATTTTAGCAGGAAAGTGCATTTCAGTTTCCGGCCCTCATTGTGAAGTACATTATGTAACATTGATCTCTTTAATCCATAATATGCTTTGATTTTTTTATGAATATTGTCCATTTTTTAATTAATATTCATTTTTTTACTAATACAGATAAAGTAATTACTTTTTTACGAAAAAAAAAATGAATTAAAGGTCTTAGGTCTCATCTTAGGGGTGGATTTTATATAAAACTCGAAATTATAGTTGGTAGATCTACCTACTTTTCGAATTGAAGATGGTTGGAAACTACTAATTTTTGAAATTGCATCTACCTACTCGGTTAAATTCGAGTTGGTAACACTGATAGACAGACTCCCTCTTTCTCACCCTAATCAACAGCGTTAGCCGTATTTCGGACAAACGCCCTCTCCACCGTCAGTCTACTCAGTGTCGTGGCACACAGGTTACTTTTTTTCGTATGTTCAAGCTCTTAAGGTGTAGGCAGGGTTTACAGATACATACATACATAGCTTCACGCCAAATCCCTAGCGGGGTAGCCAGAGAGAACAGAGCGCCATAAGGCACGATTTTTACATATCTCACTCGCTTCGTTGACTTTCATAACTCTTTTCAAGCATGCACGTCGATTTTTGAAGCTCCTAACATCACCTTCCTGCACAACACGTTCTATTTGGTCATGGAATGTGTGTCTTGGCCGTCCTCGACTCCTACATCCATCCGCCTTTGGGTTTAGAGATATAACTATTTAAGCATTTTAGTCTATGAGTACACTATTCATACCGACCGCACACACAATCGCCATGTCCAGAGCACATATCCCCACCGTTGGGTGGGATGCAGGTATCGTTTATATTGGTACAGTCGCATGCCTCCCCACCCCATCCAGGAGCGCAGGCACAAGTACCACATATGCAATCCCCACGTCCAATACCACCGCATTCTATTCCGTTCTCACTGAAAATAAAAAAAAATACGACATCTTTATAAATAGATGTAAATATTTGTGATAAGCGCCATCTATTTCCAAACTAATTAGAGAGTTCAAAAGCCTGAGAATCTAAATAAAGTAGTTAATTTAATTAGTTAATCTAATAATGGTAGAGTCAAGCAGTTCGCTGCATGAATGGGAAGGCTTGACCGGTGAAATACCACGGTCTCTCAGAAGATCGATGTAAAGTGGCTCATGCCGCGTTTCGTACGGTGGCCCAGCTCCCTTCCCCATCCTTTCCCATACTACTACCTTAAAGGTCGGCCACGCAACTGTAACACTATATGTGATGTAGGTGTCGGTGGGCGGCGCTGATCACTTACCCATACTCATATCCCATAAAAAACGTTAAAGTTAACATTCAAGCACGATCTATTTACAAACTAACTGGGTTCAAAAGCCTGAGAATCTAAATAAACTAGTTTAATAAACCCAATATTTATTCTAGTTTACTCAAAAACTCTTTATTTTTTTTAATTCTCAATTAAAATAATCAATGATTCGAATTCATTCAATAAACACTTAGTAATACGTGAGGGAAACAGTATATATTGACAGCCATAAAGATTGTTGGAAACGAAATAAAACAGATATAAACTATATAAACTAAACAAAAATAAGGAAGCGAGTGAAGTGTGCTTTCCAAAAATTACATCTGTGATATTGAACAACTATCAGTGGTTTGTATAGCAAATAATTGTTTAAAACTTATTTAAACAAATAGAATCTACTACCTACTATTCCAAAACTTTATTTCTTATCGTGAGGAAGGCTACTATTTACTTAGTGACTAAAGCTGCGTTGCCAGATCTTTGATGGGGTGTACTTCCGGATAACTACGTCACCAAACAAAACGCTTCGTAAGCCTCTATATAAAGACGCTTTGTTGGTATTACACTGGTCGAACAGGCCCGTGCATAAATTTTTGCTTACTTACTGCTTTATATTTTTACCACTGAAACAGCGAGAGTGGTATTCATTCGGTATTTGTGTGTATCCTGTTATGGAGTTTCAAAAATAGCTCACTTAATTTTAATAAAATTTAGAAGATTGCCTGTCAGAAATGACGCTAACAGCAATGAGGCCTCAATTCCTTTATTATGTGTATAGTTGAGAGTATATAAAGAAGGGTTTTTTTAGCAAATAATAATTTTGGTAGTTTTATTTGATGATAACATAACCCATTAGGGTTCTGGCATCATTAAATAATCAGTAAACTTACTTATAGACAAAATTCTAATAGAGATTCCCACCTTTTCCCGATATTTTGAAGTCGCTAAGTAATTCAATAAATATAGAAAAACTTACATGCTAATCTCACAAGACTGGCACTGACAGAACTTGCCATTGTATCCACGATCGCACTCGCATTTACCACACAAACAGTCACCAGCCCCAGAGCATGCCAATGGTCTGGTGGCGTTGGGCTCCCTGCACTGAGCCATCAGTTCTGCTGATGCGTTCTCATCCTTCAAAGAACAATCACACAGAGGACCTGACCTGTAATAATATGTTTCGTAACTCTTAAAACTTATTATTATTTACTAGCGA
This sequence comes from Euproctis similis, assembly GCA_905147225.2. Taxonomy (NCBI): domain Eukaryota; kingdom Metazoa; phylum Arthropoda; class Insecta; order Lepidoptera; family Erebidae; genus Euproctis; species Euproctis similis. The sequence goes on from LR990122.1 coordinate 11,087,072, forward strand.
GAATTGGCAGTCTCCGTGGTCCAGTGGTCGAGCTCCCCACTTCTGATTCAGAACTAGTGGCATTGATTCTGGGTTCACACCATTGATATCTCGAAATGTTTTCGGAAGTTATGTGTAAAAAATATAGTTGACTGTGTATAGCTATAGGTTCGCCGCCTATTCCATTTAAGCCACAACGGCGAGTCGAGGCTTAACAGCCGCTGCCTACACCTTCGGGTAGAAGAAAGCGTGAAGTAATTTCATTACAAAATGATTTTATTTGTTCGATAGTTGAGCTGATTAGAGTATTTGTAATCTATAGATAGCTTTAAAATCTGTGTGGGTTTTTTTTTACATTCAATAATAATATGATATATTCGTGTCTTGATGGTTTAAAAGTCGAGAACACTGCTTCTAAATCAATCAATCGTTAGCAATCTTGGTTCACACCAATGTCTTGTCGAAATTCTTCGAAGTTATGTGTAATGAATCCCGATGAGTATTGTGCAATAGGTTCCTCCACTAGTATTTGGAACCCAAAAATTCGGCGTAAGTAGAGTATTAAAAGCTGTGAATTTATTGAAATATATGAAAATTAAAATAAATTAGAAACTTACCAGCCTTTATTACACTGGCAAACCCCACAAATAAGGTGAGAGTTGACCGGGCACACGAGGGAGGTGTCTGTATTTGGATCATTGTGGCAGGAGCACCCACACTGTATATCAACCTCCAAGGTCAGAGCATCCTGGCCGAGCTGAGTTTCGGATACCCTGATTGTTTCCCTGAACTTCAAAATTAAATAATAAGTATATCGCATTCATAAAAACACAGTCTTTAAACTGTATTTTAATACTGTTTTGTTTTAATAATCGTATACTAGATTTTGCGACTTCGCTGTGCGCATAATGTAATATTCTCACTTTCTTGCTTAACTTCACACCAAGTCCCTTGCGGGATAAGCAGAGAGAACAGAGCACTATATGGTAAGATTCTTACAAACCTTTGGTGAGCCTAAGGTGTTATTATTTGACTCTCATTACTCTTGTCATACACGCTCGTCGGTTTTTAAGACTGCATTAATTCCTATTATGACTTTCATAAATTATTATAGCCTATATTCATTTAATACTAATTTCGTAATTTAGCAATAAAAAACTATATAGACCACATATTAATTTAGTCCGGTTCAGAATAATTCATTTCATACACGTAAAACAGAATCTAAAACATTTCCCACTAACCGATCTATATTCCGCACAAGACTCAAGAGTAACATGCGCTTCATAGCGAAGAACCATTCCATATTCCACTCCAGTACATCTGGTAGCTTCTATCAACGGGTTTCCACTCACACCGCAATCAGTGAAATAGCGTATTTTCAACGGTCCCGAACTTGAGTTATCTTGAAAATTGACAACGCTGACAATGTCCTCGTAACCGGTCTTCACCAATTTCAGTATATTAGAACTGTCGCTCTCCAATCTGGCTACATATGTGTAATCTTCTAGAAGTTGATTCAGACTATCGTAATGTTCCTTTACGCTTTCAGTGACAGCAAATATTATGTTGACCTGATTAAGGAATTATATTTGTAAGCAAACATATAGAGTAGTTTACTTTTAGGTCACGTAGACATTTGGTGAGTTTATGCATTGCTGTAAAGATTATTAGCCTCAGTGGTCTGGAGATTCCCGCTTCTTAAACAAAAATACGTGGAATCGAGTCCCAGCTGACACTAATGACTTTTCGGAATTCTTTTCAAAAATTATCTTTGATAAATATTGATGACTGATAACGTGATAACATTGTGCCCGGTGTACTGCAATAGGTTCCACCGCCTATACCATTTTGGACGTGAAAATACATTGAGTTACACTATCAGACAGAAAAAGGCAAGAAAAAGACGCTGAAATATAGATTATTTAGACCTATTTTAGATAACTGTCTCGGTGGTCTAGTGGTCGAGCACACGGCTTCTGATCCAGAGGTCCGGGTTCGGATCCTGACACTGGCTAACACCAATGACTTTTCCAATTTGTTTTCGGAAGTTAAGTGTGATAAATATCGATGACTGAAAACTTTATTGCCGGTATGGCAATAGGTTCGCCACCTATTACATTTGGGACATAAACATAACGGCGAGACAAGGCTTAACAGCCGCAGTAGCAACGGCGTGAAATGACCTTCGAATATTGGTATAAATTAGTCCCACGTGCAAGTAAAGTTTGCAAGTTCTATAAATAAAATATGATCAAGAAAAAAACGTTTACTGTAACACGAAATATTTACACAACACGCTTGTTAATGGTTAAGTAAACAGCAGACACAATTTACCTTGTACTTATCTAGAAGTCTGTACATTTGCGCAACCGATGGATAATCGTATGTGGCCGCGTCTGTATAGTAACCTTTGTCGTTTAAATGACATGATTCGTCGTTCTTCTTAGTGGCACCACCTTCAAAAAGAACAAATTTGAAATTTAAAAAATAGATTTTGATATTTTCATTTTTTTTTATTTGACCACAGAGGCATGTAATCCTTAGACTGTATTATCGATGGGTTAAAAATAAGACCGGAAAAAGTGGATGGATATGAGTGGAATGAGTGGATATTAATGAAGATGTGGATATTAATGAATTTGTTTAAACGACGAATCCTTGAAAGGAATAGAAAAAGGATGACAAGTTGTGCCATCTTTGAAATGAGTGATGATCTTTTATTCACTCGAAATGTTTTCCTGACAATTTTTGGATCACTATTTGTCCATCCGAGCTATAGCTAGAAAACAGTTAATGAACATACTTCCTTAAAGGAAACGACGATGGACCCAGCACTAGTCTAGCTTGGCAAAGTTGCAAACCAGCTCTGGCTCAACCTTATTTAAACTGTGGGATGATAACTAAGGTATTGGCTTGGTTTACAACACTTGACTAAGGTTGGCAATTTACGTTAGCCCCAGCTCTGTTGCCCAGATTTGGTCCAAGCTTGGCGTGGTCGTTCAAGACTAGCAGTTCCTATATTATTTAATATTCTCGATCTCACCTAGTTTCCCATCACCAGCCATGTGCATCAGGCCATCAGACAGCAATATCACTATCTTCCTACTGGAATTTGACCATCCGATTTTGTCACCGCAAGTTATAACCTGCACCAAGGCGTCCAATTGTGCCTCGGCGTTGTCCAAGTTGGCGGTTACTGAGCTGCTGTTGACGCGCTCTATAAATTCGTTCACCTTGAAATTATATAATAATTATTTTGTTAATAATTTGTCTAATTACGATCAATCTGTCTTACTCGACTGATTTTGACAGACATTTCACTAACGTATAGCTAATATAATATGGAATAACAAACATTTTAATTATAGATGAATGATTTTACGCAACTACATAAAAAGCTGGCTACCCAAGGAGGAGGAGGGTTGAAGTGAGGCAGGCGGCAGTAATAAAACCACAGCCAAAGCGCTTAACAACATAGATTGTTCGAGAGGGTGACATATTGTGCCAACCCCACGTTTTGAGGCATAAATATATTTTTATGGGATAGGAGCTAGTGGGTCACCTAATGGTAAGCAACTACTCCCCGCCCATGAACACCATGGTGCGTTACCGTCCTTTAAGGAGTAGGAACAGAGAGGAAGGGGAAAGGGGATCGTGCCTCCGGATAGTTCTCTCACCGATCGACACGCGGCACGAGTCACCTTACACCGATATTCCGAGAGGTCGTGGTATTTCACCGGTCGCGCCAGCCTATTCATGCAGCAAACTGGAAAACTCTACCACTATCGGATATAATGATCTATATAAGTAGCTTCGCACCAACATATACGTCAAGATCCTTGGGGAGTAGGTAGAGAAGACAGAGCGCCATAAGGCACGATTTTTGCGCACCTGGCTCGCTTCTTCGACTTTCATAACTCTTATCTACACGTTCGTAATACTATTTTCTTTATTTATTTTCCCCGCGGCCTAACTCGCGAGCAATGCCAATATAAAATAACTTATTTTACACCCATAGAACATACAATTAATATTTCTAGCAGCAAATCAAACTATGTATTAAATTAATAAAAAATATGTGACCAGGAACACATAGCAGAGGAGATTCAGCATGTGAAAAAAGTCTTACATGCCAATCAGCTTAAAGTTCCCAGAAATCATCACAAAAACCGAGTGAAGCAAGCCACAGTTGAGCGCCAACCTGCCATCTTGCCGTACATAAAGGGAATCACTGACAAAATTGGCTATATTTTAAAACGTGCTTCAATCAAAACATACTTTAAGCCATCCAAGAAAGTTAGTCAATTTCTACCATCTGTCAAGTGCCACATCCCCTTGCAAGACCCAGGAGTATATAAGCTGGACTGTGATTGTGGACTCTCTTATATCGGACAAACAAAGAGGTCCATTAAAACCAGGATCAAAGAACACATAGCGGATGTGAAGCACAACCGCTATAATAAGTCTGCTGTTTGTGAACACTGTAGGAAGGGCTCAAAACTCTACATCAGGTTTGACAAACCACAAATCCTCGCCAAAGAACAACATTTTCGTCCCAGGATGATACGCGAGGCTATTGAAATCAAAAAACATCCAAAGAATTTCAATAGAGAAGATGGCTGGAAACTATCACCTAGCTGGAACCCAGTCATAAGTCTCATCAAACCTTTTTTTTAAAGTGAAACTTTTTAAAGTGAAACTTTTATTACATCGTCTCAAACTTTTTCGTCTGCGTGTTGCATGTCGCGTGACGGTCGGCCGCAGAGTAGGGATAAAGTGAAAGGCGCTCGTCAGAGCGCCTTTCACATATTTGTCACATTTTCATAATAAATCGAAATATCATATTTACTGGAGGAAAAAATATCGTTTTGTTTTGTAAAGATCCTTTGTTGTAATGTTGTTAACGTTTAATAGGTGTCGCGTTATCCCTAGTGCCGTAGCTGGAATACTTGTCGATTCGGGCGACATCTATCGATATAATACGATATTACGGCAGAATCATCAATAGTAGCAACCTAGTAGCGCCATCTAGGAATTATTGTCGTGACCACGTAAAATAAAAAACATTTATTAAACCCTATTAACAAATACAAGATGGCAAGTAAATTAAAATCGCCCTTATCGCACAATCCCCTGAAAGCCGGTGACGTCCGGTTCGATTTCAAATTAAACTAGTTTTCTCTCTCTTTGCAAAACTGCCACTGACTTGTAACTAACGAATTAGTTAGTTAAATGTCTATAATGTGAAAAAAAGTTTCACTTTTACGGTGGTTTCATAAAACCACACAATCTTTTTTTTTTACGCGAGGAAATGATTTATGCATACCCCCCGCCTGGGGACGGCAAGGGGTAGTATGGGACTCCCAAAACAGTACGCTGCAATCCGGTCCTAGGGTTACCCACTAAAACCTCGCGGCGGCCTTCCTCCGGCGTTGGGGTGGCCCAGGACAGTGCGTCAGCCCTCTGGTCCACCCCGCCGTTGCCCCCCCTCAGTCGCGAGGGGGTGCTCATCCTCAGGGAGCCTCGGGAGGCTCCCCTGGGCGGGGCGGCTCCAACCGCACGCCATAAAGAGGCGCGCGGCCGGCGGCGCCCCTGACGACCCTCCCCGGCCGCACCGGGGGGTCATCCTTCCCGGGCCGCGACCCGAGCGCACCCGCGGGGTGTGCGCCCTCGCGGCCCGTCGACGGCGGCGATCACTGAGCTCGCCGCCGCCGCCTTCGAGCGGGATTGGCTCTCTCCCGACCCCGCTCGGCGGCCTCCTTCTGGAGCATCACAGCTTCGCAGAAGGAGACCACAGCCCTCCACCCCTCCTCGCCCGCCAGCATTGCCGCGACCAACGCCGGCGGGGACAAGTCTCGCCCGATCCCATCGACCAGGACTCGGCGCTCGTCCGCCCAGGCCGGGCAGACCTCCAGCGTGTGCTGGGCCGAGTCCAGGTCGGATGCGCAATGGTGGCATCTCGCCGTCTCTTCGCGTTTTATTCGACTCACCGAAGCACCCGTGCCCGGTGAGTATCTGAGTCAACCTGTAGGTGACAGTGCCCCATTTACGGAGCACCCAGGCCTCGAGGTGGGGCAGGACGGCTCCGACGGCGCGTGAACACGCAGAGCCCTGGAGGACCAGCGCGTCGCGCCACTCCCCCAGGACCCGCCGGAAGGCCTCCCGCCACTTCGTGTGCCCGCGCATCCGGGTCCCCCCCTCCCCGGCCGAGATCGTACGCGGCTGCGTACATCCCGGCCAGGATGATGAAGGGGGGGGGAACGCGCGAGGACCGTCGCCGCCTCGTACGATATCGTACGGTAGCCCCGTACGATCCGTATGGCCATGATCCGCTCCAGGCTCCTTAGCAGAGCCCTGGAGCGGGAGGCCCCCGCGAGGTCTCGCGACCAAACGGGGGCCCCGTACAGGGCCACGGACCGCACGACGCCACCGTAGAGACGGCGAACTCCTTCCCCCGGTCCCCCGAGGTTGGGCAGCAGGCGATGAAGCGCGCCCGCCACCCGTCGCGCTCGGGGAAGTCTCATCAAACCTAGCCCACAATCAAACAGCTCAAGACAGCGAGATACTATTAGTATAGTTTGCAGGTCAGACCCACATCAGGAACCAAAATAATGTAGAATTTTGAGTAGTGCAGTATATAATCAAAACAAAATAATGTTAATTTAATTTTTATTAACCTAGAAACCAAGTCCCTTTCTTTTTCTCAAAAACTTTATAAATAATAGCAATATCAATAGCCCGTTCAAAATGAAATAATAATCAGTTTTGCAGAACAGCCGCTGAATTTTCTTGCTGGGTCTTTCTCAGGACTGGCCGCGTTTTTGACCCAGTGGTAGATTTTTAATAAACACTTTACCTTTTAATTTAAAATCAATGAATATTTAATAATAGTTATACTTTAATCTCAACCAACTTAGAAAATAAGATAATTTGTAATAATTTAATAATAACAACTTTTACTTATTAAATCATACAACAAAGGATCTTTAGAAGCAGGATATATGAATGCATCTTATAAATAAGTATTTAACTTTTGTTCTCATGGTCTGATGTGGGTTACTGATTACTGATAGTAAAAATCATATTTTTGATATCAACTTTTTGATTTTTATTTCCAAAAAGTGGGTGCTCTCTGTATCAATGAAAGTAGCTTTTGAACAACTACCATCTTTTTGTTCGTCACTCGTGAAAATGATCTCTGTAAAGAGTTCGAAACGTCGGGAAATAAATATAAATAAATAATAAATAAACGCGATATAATCCTAAAACTTGTTTTGATCAAATTAATAAAAGTTTGTTGAAAGACCTAAATTATTTGTTCAATGTAGCGTATATTGTTCCTACAAATATAGTCGCTCAGTTGAGTGGGTGGACAGACAGATATATAACATCAATAGAATTAGACGACTTTAACAAATCGCATTTGCCTTATTAGATCCATATTAAGAGCTTAAATTAAGCTTACATCAGATATAAATAATCGCTATGACATTTTTAAAGATTTTCTAAAACAATACTGGTAATGGTCTGGTGGTCGAGTACCCAGCTTCTGATTCAAAAGGACGTGATCAAATACGGACGTACATTTCTTATTCCACCGCACGAGAAGTTGTGGGGTGGGTGCTCCGTCTACTATTTCTTCTTCTTATACCTTATATTTGGTTAAATTGTACAGCCAAGAAGTCTTTATTCTAATTCGCTATTTATCTAGACACAAACATATAAAATGATAGTACATACATACATAAGCATCCCATAAAGTATCCCATGGGGGTAGGCAGAGACTTTGGCTTTCCACAAGCTACGATCGGCTTCGGCTGCTACGCATTTTGCCTTTTTTAAACAGACCATTTATTTGGTCATGGTTGCTCCATCTTGGTCTCCCAATCCCGACCCTGCCACTCTCATTCGCTTCGTATATTCTCTTAATCAGTCGGCTTTCATCCATTCTTGCAATATGACCAAACCATCTGAACATACTTCTGGAGACTTTGGTCACCACATCATCCTTTTAACTTGCATTTCTCCCTTATCATGCTATTTTTCATTCGATCCGCAAGGGTGACTCCACACATACTTCTCAGAGAACGCATTTCCACTGCATTCGCCTTACTTTCACGCCTGCCACACCCAACACTCACTCCCGTAATTATATGTTATATTATATGTTAGGTATAGGTAAACTGAATACCTGAATTGAAATTGAATACCTGATTAGTTAGTGACAGATGATGTTTATAGCTGTATGTGGCCTCGCAAGCCTCTTCTTCGACCGCACAAGGGTTTGCCAATCTTCTGGAGTCCATACTTATGAAAGGCATCAGAGGTTTTTCGGCAAAACTTCCAAAACCAAGCCTATATACAATCAAATAAATAACTATAAGAAGCCTATTTCAGAGTTGATGAACTTTGTGAGGGAACAAAAAATGGAACTTTCAATTGAAACGTTATTTTTGACAGTTTGGTGCATGAATGGGCCGGCTGACATACTACGGGCTCTCAGAATACCAACGTAAAGTGGCTCATGCCGCTTTTTATTCGGTTAATTCAGATAGGTATATATAGGAGGCCCATACTTCCTCCCAATCCCTTAAAAGCCTGCAAGGCAACTGTAACCCTATTTGTGTCCCATGTGTCCCTGGACGGCGATAGTTTCTTACAATCAGGTGATCCGCTTACCCATAAAAAAATGGGCAATATTGATAATTATCTGTATAATGGGTTTAATGGGTTATTTGTGATAAATATTAATACACGCCCTGAAAAACCATAGTATGTTTACATATACATACCTAAAATTGTCTGTAAGATTCTTCAACAATATAGGCAGGTCGTCTCTCAAGGAAACCAATGTTTCCTTATCATCCTTCATCGACCAAGTGAGATCCATTAAGTAATATAAATCTAAGGGATAATTTTTTGCAGGTCGGAAGGTGAACTGCACCTTTTTTGTTTCTCCTGAAACAAAACGAAGAGGTAAATTAAAGTTTAAAACTTGCACTGTTAATAATAAAATACATAACATATTCACGCCTTCACGCCTTTTTCTACCCGAAGGTGTAGGCAGCGGCTGTTTATTCTTCGTCTCGCCATTATGTTTACGTCCCAAATGGAATAGGTGGCGAACCTATTGCCATACCGGGCACAAAGTTTACATTTTATTTAACTTGCACTGTATGTCTGTAAGTATGTATGTTCGGTGGAATCTTGTCACTCAATTTTGAAGTAGATATCTTCAACCGATTGAGCTGAAATTTTGTATACACGTTTACTTTGGATGACAATGCATGATATGATGTGTGACATCATTCTATATCCAATATGGCGGACGACCCAAGATGGCGGAATTTATATTTTTCATGCATTTCTGCATATGTGCATTATTCATATATGCAATAAATATTATATATATCCAAATATATATATTTTTGGTTTATAACATAAATATGGACACCCGAACACATATAGTGTTACAGTTGCGTTGCCGGCCCTTTCCATGGGAAATGGAAGGGGTCGGAATTGGGATGGTAAGGGGAGGGGAGAAGGGTTGGATTAAACATAGCGCAAGCACAAGCTTTTATTATCACATAAATTGTATATAATAAGGTTATAAGTTGATAGTTAAAATGTTTAAGGTGAAAATTATTTTATTCTTTTTAGAGCGTTTAAATAAAAGCTTCTTTAAAAAAAGATTTTTCCTTTAAATTATTCACACATAACTTCCGAAAAGAACTTCGAAATGTAATTGGTGTGAGCCAGTGTGAGGATTCGAACCCGCGACCTTTGGAACAACGAGACCTTCATAAAAAAATATATAATGTAAAATTATATACCCAGTAGACGACAAATTGAGTGTACTATACTCACTAGAATTTTGCTCAATATCTAATAAAAAATATATAAACAAGTTACAGATTATAAGTACAATTCACAAGTCAAATATAAATCAAATATCAAATGAATATATTTGAATCTTTCGAAACGGGAAGCTTTAAAAATCATTGAGACGAAACATCGATATAACATTGATGCCATTCTTAAAGCTTACCAAATAGTTGGCGAGCCTATTTGCCACGTACCTATTGGGCACGCCCAAACATTCGTCCGGAAGAAACTTAGATATTACGCTTCTACTAACAGTAACCTTTATGCAAATCTTACTAATATTATAAACACGAAAGCTTCTGAAGATGTTAAGATGTCTATTTTCAATCACGCGTAAATAGTTGAATAGATTTAAATAGGAATAGGTAGAATTTTTTTTTAATAGGATAGGGCAAACGAGCAGGCGTGTCACCTGATGTTAATTGACCAGCGCCGCCCACGGACACCTGCAACACGTATAGTGTTACAGTTACGCTGCCGACCTTTAAGGGAGTAGGATAGGGAAGGTAAAAGTGGAAGGGCGGTGGGCCTCCGGGTACCTCTCAAGCCGAACGAAACGCGACATGAGCCACTTTACGTCGATATTCTGAGGGGTCGTGGTATTTCACCGGTCGAGCCGGCCCATTTATGCAGCGAACTGCTTGGCTCTACCACTTTTAAACTTTCTTTTATTATCAAATGTCATTTTCATTCCGGAAATGTATTTCCTTGGGATATTACTTAAATTTTAATATATTGTTAATAAAATTTTGGTCTGAACTTATTAGTTAGTTCTTAAACAAAAAAGATACGGTAATACCGGCGATGCTTTATTATCCAGGAATCCAATTTAATATTTTTAAGTAATTTTAATCTCACTTAATGTCTCGGTGGCCCAGTGGTCGAGCACACGGCTTCTGATCTAGAGGTCCGGGTTCGATTCCTGACACTGGCTCACACCAATGACTTTTCGAAATTGTTTTCGGAAGTTATGTGTGATAAATAGCGATGACTGAAAACTTTGTGCCCGGTATGGCAATAGGTTCGCCACCTATTCCATTTGGGACGTAAACATAACGGCGAGACTAGGCTTAACAGTCGCTGCCTACACCTTCGGGTAACAAAATGCGTGAAGTTATATTATGACATGTTCTAACGCAAATACACGTTATCCCGCGGGTTATATATACTGTAGGTGCTGAATCAATTCAAATAGCGGGATCTATTCCGGGCTCACACTAACTTTTCGCAATTCTGTCTAGAAGTTATAGATGATAAATATCGATGACTGATATCATTGTGGCAACAGGTTCCATCGCTAATCCATTGATAGAATTGCTTAACAGCCGCTGCCTACACCTTCGGCGCTAGAAGGGGCGTGAAAAATAGCCTAAACTATAAAACCGAATGATACTTACGTGGTTTCAAAGATAATCTGATCCTCTGTGGCTGTATTTGCACCACGTTGTCAGTGCTGTTGGGCATCATATCCTGAAGAGATTTGTTCTCCATCACTTCCCATACTGGTTTCTCAGGACGCTGAATGAAACTCTGACCACAGCCAGTATTTACCAAGCTAATATACAAAACAAGAATAACGTTTAAACACACAATATCGAATTAGCTCTTAGGAGTTAGACAAATTACAAACCCACCATCTCGAATATATTGACATATCACAGTCCTGGAGTTTTGGCGGGACTGTGTAAGAGTCATGTCCGTTTTTTAATTATTTTCTCAGATTTGTGTTACAATGGATATTATTGGATAAAATTCGTGGCATTTTGTTTAATAAGTGTCTGTATATGAGTGCAAATGTGGGGAATGGTGTAAATATCGTGTTTAGTGTGCTCTCCTACAGTGTCGTCAGGACTCCCTCGGAACATCATGCATAAAATGCCACGACTTTATGTATGATTAGGTTAGGTTAGGTTAGTTTTAAGTTTCATCATCATTACTTCATAATAAAAAATAACGTCAGACAAGGCAGTATGGCTTAAAAGCTTTAGCCTATCTAATAATGGACAAATTAAAAAAAATATATATCACAGTCCATTTATAATGGCAATAATAATGTGGAACAGAACGAATCCTTGCGGATGGCGATGTTGGGACTTTTAAAATTCTACGAGCGTGTATGACAAAAATTATGAAAGTCAAAGAAGCTAGTGGAATGGGTTGTATAAGAATTATGCCTTATGGCTCTCTGTTCTCTCGACTTCTGACTACTGGGCGTCAAGTTATGTATGCATTTTAATAAAAACGATACATTTTGCATTTTGTTTAAGTCAAACAAACAAAAACTACTGTTCAGTATCAATTCATGTTTTGGTAGATAGATATAAAAAAAAACCAACAATTTACCGTTTAACAGAGAAAAAAATATATTATAACATTAAAAGTTGCTCATCAGTGATCACCTGTCACCGGTTTTTGATAGTTTCAACATTCCTCGCAGTACAAAAAAAAAGAACTGTACATCGCGCCGTGGAGATTGGAGATTAAAAGAAATTAATCATTACTCTACCAGTTTGTTAGAAGCACAACTCGAATCAGTAACTGCACAACATTCAAGAACAATCGTCAACATAACTTTCTAAGGCTATAGAAAATTTTCTGGACGTTGTTGTGAGCTTCAACAATCAATAAATAATAATTTATCACAGAGCCAATCTTTTGATGAAGCATTCCGTATATCGGCCAAGTGAACGTGGGAACGAATGAGCAAAAGATATGCGGTTGCGCACTAATAACTAAATGTTTGGAAATAAAGCTTTATTTTTATGATATAGGAGGACAACTAGCATGCGTGTCACCTGATGATAAGTGACCAACGCCGCTCATAGACACCTGCAACACATATAGTGTAACAGTTGCGTTGCCGACCTTTAAGGGATAAGGGATAGGAAAGGATGAGGAGGTGGGGCTCCGGGTACCTCTCTCACCGAACGAAACGCGGCATGAGCCACTTTACGTCGGTCTTCTGAGTGGTCGTGATATTTCACCGGTCGAGCCGGCCCATTCATGCAGCGAACTGCTTGGCTCTACCACTGTTAAAAGCTTCACTTTTTTTCTTTTGACTGAGTGAGACTTTTATTAATAATAGAGCTATACAGCTCGTTGCATGAATAGGAAGTCCGACTGGTGAAACTGCTTGGCTCTACCAGGACGTAAAGTGGCACATGTCACGTTTCGTTCTGTTAGAGAGGTATCTATCTTTAAACTTTTTTTACGCGAGGAAATGTTGCCTGGGAACGGCAAGGGGTAGTGTGGGACTCCCAAAGCAGTACACTGCATGCCGATCCTAGGGCTACCCACTAAAACCTCGCGGCGGCCTTCCTCCGGCGTTAGGATGGTCCAGGACAGTGCTTCAGCCCTCTGGACCAATCTATCTTTAAGCCTAACCTATTCCCATCTCCCTCTTCATTCCACCTCCTAGTCCTTGTCTATCCTATCTAAAAGTCAGTAACACTATTTGTGTTGCATGTGTTCATGGACGGCCCAAGTCACTTACCATCATGTGACCCGATTACTCGTTAGGGAATCCCATAAAAACCAGAATACCTTGTGACAATTGGTTAAATTATTTAATCGTCACAAACAGAATGTTGAAACAAAAGTATTTATCCAATTAAGGAATTAATATCTGTAGGCGTAATTTAATAGTCTCGAGACACAAAAGTTAAGTAGATTATCGTTCTGTCTGAAGCTATAGAGTATTCTTTAAATACTTCTTTCAAATTTAACTATGAACTCATCAATTAAAACCTTCTTCTGCAAGTTAAACGCCGATTAAATACTGTTAAATTTGACAGTAATTAAAAATCTTACTCCAAAGACTTAATTATGATTGATTTTATCAATTAATCTTGTCTAATACATGGATCAGGTAGGTAAGAATCGAATATGTAAAGTGACTAAGCAGATATGCAGTTCAAATACAGAAGAATATGAGCGTAGAGGAAGGGTACGACACACTTTCCTTGACCAAATTGACCTTGTTACTGTTTAACGTCGTCATTGTTGATAGTAAGGCGATATGTAGAAAGGTCAAACTCACCTTTCGTCGTCGTTACATCGAGGTGCAGCAGTGCTGTAGTATGGGTCAGCACACCAACGGCAATGAGAAGCCGCTGATAGACACTGTCCACATTCCTCATGTTCAATACACACCAACTTATTCAGCAATTGTTGAACTAAAATGGAAAGAAAACAGTTTGAAATGAATGAAAGAAAAGCCACATTATTTAACACACATGTTCCTTGTTTTCGCGAATAAGAATAAAGAAGAATATGAATAGAAGAAGAATACGAACATCATAATTCTCTTGCCCTTATCCCACTCTAAGCGGGGTCGGCACAACATCTCATTCTTTCGAACTATCCATGTTATCTACAGATTTAGCTGTGGTTTTATGAACGGCCGCCTGCCTGATGTCAAACCTCCTTGAAATTGTTTTCGTTGACGGTTTATCCTGCACCAGGAGTATACGAACATTCAAAACAATTGTCTTACATGTAATTTTACTCCTTTAATATCCGAAGGTGGAGGCAGTGACAATTAAAACTCGACACGCTGGATAATTTCTAGTCCTTATCAGTCTTACAGTTGGCAAAACTTATGGTCACACATTTGTCACGGTTTTTTTATTCATCTATATTTATTACGCATGACCTTCAGGGTGATTATTGTGACCTAGGATTCGAATTAAGGACTTCTCAATTGGAAGTTCATGTATGCCTTAAAAAACACCAGGACAGCTACGGGTCACTATTCCCTAAAGTGATGTCATGCACTATAGAGTTGTTTTGCTTGTAATGACGAATCATTCATTACACAACGCAACTTCACGACTTTGTCTACCGGTAGTAGTAAGCCTCGCCGAATCGCTATGCTACGCCCCAAATGGAATATGTGGCGACCCTATTGCCATACACTGAGCACAAAGTAGTCAGTCATCGATATTTATCACACATAACTTACGAAAAGAATTCCGAGAAGTCATCGGTGTGAGTCTGGAATTGATCCCACGTCTTCTGAATCAGAAGCGGGGAGCTCAACCACTGGTTCACGGAGACCGCGAATATATTAGACCATTAGACCAATAATAAACAATTGTTTATTTAAGACAACTCAAAGCTACTTACAATATTAATAATTTGGTTGTACAGCATAAAATATACAATATGTGCATCGTTTGAAGTTAAGAATGAGATTATTATATAGTAATCATTGAAACATAAAACAAGATTTAAGATATTCACACGTATACGTGGAGACGGAATGAACAAAAGAGTATGATAGATTTGATTTAGGTAGATAGTCGTCTCCGAAATACTCTAAGGCCCGTAAGATCAATTACAGTTTAAACTATTTTGCCTAGTTTAAACCTCATCTGTCGTTTATTTTGTAAGATCAATGCTAGATAAACCTCCAATAACAGTTTAAACTATAGTTTAGCTTACACCAGGAGATTTTGCCGTTTAAACCGTGGTCCTGCCTAGTTTAAAAATGGCGGTCGTTTATCAGCTGACATCTGACACAACGATTGTGGGTTCATACATAGATTTAGCATAGAATACAATAGATGGCACATGTCAGGAAAAATTTACTAATAGCATCGAATCACTGACAGCGCAACCGCTTATATTAGATTTTGGGAACCGCGTATATTTACATTTCCACACATGAACATTAACTTTGTAAAAGTTAACGTTTTGAAGCGCTTTTTACGAACACATTGATAATAATAATAATATCTTGGACACAAATCACACAGGGCCAGTTCCAAACTAAGCAACTAAATGCTTGTGCTATGGTTACTAGAGAACGGATACTAATACATATATACTTTTCTTTTGTAAATACATACTTATAATACATAGAAAAACACCCAGACGCCGCACAAATATTAATGTTTGTCATAAATATTTGTACTCGGGCGAAAATCGAACCCCCGACCTCAGTGCTGCAGCCGGTTGTTTTACCAATGCGCCACGAGCCCCGTAAGTCACTCACACATTAACAACCCATTTTTGGTCACGTTGTTGGGTGACTATTGCCGATCTATTTTTCTTAAATCTATGGTCACACTATAAAACTTCATAAAAGAAAGAGAAAAAGAGTTTTTTTCACTAAATATGCCACAGACAATGTACAAAAGAGTGAATGATGAGCGAAATATGGATATTAAATAACCAAATGTTGCCATCTGTCGAAAACTAAACTTAGTTTACGTAATCTATGTCCATTTCGCTGTTGATCTTACGAGGCAGGTTTAAACTCTATATTAAAATTGACTATAGTTTAGAAAATCGACAGTTTTAACTATGATTGATCTTACGGGCCTAAGGGATACAAGAGCCTACAGAGGCCCCACTCTTGATACGGACCACTGCCTGGTGGTAAGCCGTTTCGTGGGCCTTTTCAAGAAGCGGAGACACTAGCGAGTGCGTACCCATTTCGGAGAGCTTGAAAGGATAAAATGTGAGAAATTAGAAGATGAAAGTGTACGGAGTATGTATGTACCTAGTCAGTAAAAGACTCAAAGAGACGAGTCTTTCTGACCTAGGTGTTGAAGAATGCTGGGAAAGAATGAAAGAAAGTATAGTGTATAGTGCAAAAGAAGTATGTGGTAGTGCAAAGAGGCATGAGATTCTGAGAGGTGATGCTTGGTGGGACGCGGATGTGAAATCCAGCGTCGAAAGAAAGAAAAAAGCATGGTTGGATTATGTCTCAAGTTTGAATCAGAATGATAGTATGTCAGAGAAAAAGTATGAGAGCTACCGCCGCTGCAGGAATGTTAAAAAGCCTTAGTGAAAGTGAAGCGAGAAAGACTAGTTGCGAATGAGGAAGTGAGGTTGACGGAGAACTTCGAGGGGACAAACGACAAACTCAACTCGACAAACTCTTCTGGAGGGAAGTTAGAAAGTCTCGGGGTTCTTCGTCAACATCCAAAATGGACAAAATTATGTCTAAGGCTGGTGACATTCTTGCAAACCCAAGCGACGTATTGGGCAGGTGGAGTGAGTATTTTGGGGAAATGTACGAGTATGTTCCGGATGTGGGCGCCGCGAGTGAGTCTACGACTGACGCCGCTGCGCCAACATCTGACGACGACATTACTATGGAAGAGATTGAATGGTCGATACGAAGTATGAAAAATGGTAAGGCAGCTGGAATTGATATGATGTCTGCTGAAATGATCAAACACGGTGGAACCTGTGTCCGGGACGCTTTCCTGACCTTGAGCAATCTGTGCTCGAGGTCAGGTAAGATTCCCATAGACTAGAGGCGCTCTCATCGTGCCCTTGTATAAAGGTAAGGAATCACGTATGCAGTGCGCCAGTTACAGGGCCATCAGTTTAATCAGCTTAGCAGCGAAAGTGTATGGGAAAATTATTGAAAGGAGAATGAGGGTGATATCTGATGGAGTGTTGTGGGAGGCTCAGGGTGGTTTTAGAAGCGGACGAGGGTGCATGGATCAGATTTTTTCTCTCCGTGGAACATCGTGGAGAAACAACTGGCTGTTAACCGCAAGGTTTTCGGCGGTTTTGTGGATCTGGAAAAAGCGTTTGACAGTGTGTTACGAAAGGATCTGTGGGACATACTCCCGGGCTACGGGGTGAGCGGAGCAGTGCTGCGCGCTGTGCAGTCCATTTATGAGGGCTGCACAGCGTGTGTGCGTGTTGACGGCGGCTTGTCCCCCTAGTTTGACGTCAATATCGGCGTCAGACAGGGTTGCGTGCTATCCGCTAGACTGTTCATCCTGTACCTGGACAGTTCTCTCCAGAGAGTGAGATCGATGGATGTAGGGATGCGAATGGGTGACCTAGTTGTGAGCTGCCTGCTTTACGCAGATGACCCCGTGCTTCTAGCCGAATCGCCGTCGGACCTTCAAACACTATTTCACTACTATTAAAGATGATTGCATGATTAAAGGCTTGCAGTTCAATGCGACGAAAACGAAAGTTATGGTGTTTGAAAGGGAAGAATTCAGAACGGATGCAAGGATAACGGTTGATGATGTAGTGCTGGAACAGGTGAATGAAATTGTTTATATTGGATACGCTTTTAGCAGGGATGAAAGGTACACCATGGATGTAGAAAGACGAGTGGCGATAGGAAATAGCGTAAATGGAGCGTTGGGCAGATTCCTGGGCGCAAAAAATATTAGCAGAAAGGCCCAGTTAGCAATCCACAATGCAGTCCTGATCCCAACGCTAACTTATGGAAGCGAGAGCTGGGTATGACAGAGTGTGCATGAAAATAGAATAAACGCGGTAGAAATGAGGGCACTACGCAAAATCTGCGGAGTGACTCTCGCTGACCGCGTAGAAAACAAGGTTGTAAGGAAGGAAGTTGGTTTGAAAGAGAGTGTCGGTGTAAAAGTAAGAAAGGGCATGCTCCGATGGTTCGGTCATGTAGAAAGAATGGTTGATGCAAGACTGACTAAGCAGATATACAATGCAAAAGCGGATGGATGTAGGAGTCGAGGACGGCCAAGACACACATTCGAAGACCAAATAGAATGTGTTCTGGAGGAAGGTGATGTTAGGAGCCTCAAAAACCGACGCGCGCGCATGAAAAGATTTATGAAAGTCAACGAAGCGAGTGAGGCGTGTAAGAATCGTGCCTTATGGCGCTCTGTTCTCTCTGCCTACCCCGCAAGGGATTTGGCGTGAAGTTATGTATGTATGTAATCATTAAAACTAAATTATCAAAATTTAATCTAAAAATAAGCTTAGCTACATTTATTAAAATATAATAAAACTAGCTGACCCGGCGAACTTTGTTCTGCATCAAAAGTAATAACCGCTGTCCCGCTATGTTAATACTGCAATATCTTCGAAAATATTTGTTTAAATTGCATGCTGTAAAGGGCCAGGATCATCTATATTACATGCACAGTCTATTTATGAAACTTAATTGGATGAAAATTAATACTGTAATGTTTAAAATCGCTTCGTAAATAGGCCATTATTTCTCGTAAAAAGTAAAAAAAATACAAATGGTCATTGTGGCTTATCCCTAAGAGATAGACATATGCCATCGCGGACTTTTTTGTAGACCTTTTGAAGGTGTATAATAACGTAGCACGTTGTTTTGATTTATAACTTAGGGTTCAGGCAGCGTTTGCGATTAAAGTTCTAAATCTTGAAAATTATCACTTTTTTTTACTACACTATACATGAATTATAGATCAAAACCACCCCGTTGAGACCCTCTAACTATAAAAAAAAAAACGCATCAAAATCTGTTGCGTAGTTTTAATGATATGCGCATATAAGGGGACAGACAGCGGAAAGTGACTTTGTTTTATACTATGTATGTAATGATTATACACGCACTGAAATTTTATATATTTTAATAAAATAACAATCATAAAGAGATTGAATAACGGAATGTTTTGATTTAACGGTTCTGAAAAAAAATATAATTAAAAAACAAATAAACCGGGTTTTCAACAGTACCTATTTAGATGTCATAGTTACTGCAATATTCAACCACAGAGTAGTTTATGGCGCGCATGAATTGCTTGAAAATAGATGAATCATACAAAAAGGTAGAGACATTATGTCCATAGAGATATTATCAGTATGTTTGCTCAAAATCTTGAACAAACATAGATTACAGAGTAATGTATGGTATTTAAGAAGATATCGCCAAGTAGCAGAAGGACTTATATACATGTTTATTAAATAAGTAGTAGTTGACAACAGCTCCGCTCGACGAAAGCGTTTGAAAGGAATATGTTTCATTAGTTTTTGCTCTACTCTGCTCCTGTTAGTCACAGCGAGATGTTATGCAGTACCTTTACAAATATACATGATTACTACGGCTCAACCATACAAACTCTTCAGCTTTGAAATATTAGTATAGATTTATATAGATATTACGAGTTACCGCTAATAAAATTAATTTGTAAGAAATTGTCTAATCTTTTCTTAGAGATATTCTATGTAAATAAAATTCGGCGATTGAACGCGACTACATTTACTATTTAATATACTATTTTACTTCAGATAATCTTCAGACCTATTCCTACCCGAAGGTGTAAAATTCTCGGTGGTCCAGTACTCGAGCACCCCGCTTCTGAATCAAGAGGTCGCAGGTTTGAATCTTGGCAATCTTGGAAATTGGCAAAATCTTGGAAAGTTATGTGTGATAAATATCGATGATTGAAAACTTTGTGCCCGGTATGGCAACAGGTTCGCCACCTATTCCATTTGGGACGTAAAGATAACGACGAGTCGAGGCTTAACAGCCACTGCCTACACCTTCGGGTAGAAAAAGGCGTGAAGCCATGTTAAGGTGTAGGCACCGGTCGTTAGGCCTCGACACGCCAAATAGTTACGTAACAAATGGAATAGATGGCAGAACCTATTGCCATACACCGGGCACACAGTTGTCAGTTATCAATATTTATCACTATCACTTCGAAAAAAAAGATAGAAAATTATCCGTGAGATCACGAAATTAAGCCCACTATTTTTACCTTTTTCTGCACTATACCTTTTTTAGACACGATAATAAAGAACAGCAGAAGGAATACGGTTTTTTTTTTCAATTCAAAAAACCAATTTGCCAGTAATTTCCTTGACATTTAAAATGGCGATAGAACATTAGAACAGCTAAGGGCTGTCGACGTCCAGTTTTCGTTAATACAAAAATAGAGAAAGAAAATAAAAGTTGTCAATCGACACACTAAACATTAATATATTTAGGTAAAAATAATTATTCTTCTTGCAGTTTACAAGTCTATTGAACAATAATTGCTGATGCGTTCATGTTATATTAATATAATGTTAAAATTAGAGCAAATGGGAGATAAAATTGTTTTTATTCAATTAATTACGAATTTTGTTCTAGTCAATTTATTAGTTAAGGAGTGAAAGATAAGACTCACAAAGATACGGATGAACTATAAATTAACATACGTAATTCCACTCTCAGTTCCTTGTGGGACACTGAGTTCAATATACAAGAGGAGCAAACCTCATTCAAATGCGTCACAAAATGTGTGTCCACTTTTTAGATGCAATGATGTAGCTTTGAAACCACTAGAGATTTGAAATTAAACATATATCTATCTCAGTCACACAAATCGCAAATGCATTGCCGTCACTTTGATTAGACAAAGATGGCAATATAAATTTGCAATGGCGGTGTGGGGTGGCCAGCCCATGCGAAATTTTACCCAACTTTTTCAAGCCATGTACTCGTAAAAATATTTAATAAATATAAATTCAATATTTTACTATTACTTATTAATTTCTTATCAGATAACTGAAATAATGAATGGATCAACGATCTCTGTGTACTCCGTACTAGATCGGCTGTTCCAAAAAAAATTGGATCACACTCATCTGTACCTAATTGTGTACACCTGCCTTAGAGCAGCGATTTAAAGCGCTGTAGGTAAGGTGTACACAATTAGGTACAGATACACAAAATAGTGAAAACGCTTGAGTAGTAAAATAATGTATTTACATTCATTATATTGAAAGGGAATTATTTTATTTAACGTGGACAGGGCCTAACAGCCGCACGGGTCGATCGATCATAAGGGAACATACCCATACTACGTGACCTATTTTTTAAGATTTTTCGACCCCTCCCTCCCATCGGTGACTACTCGTAGTATATGCCAAGACCCCCCCCCTCCCCCTTTAGTTTTCACGTAGTAATTCATAATTATGATTTTTAATCATTTCACAGGCAAAAATCGAAAAAAAAAATTTGGCTCATACTCGTCTTTATTGGATAAGACTGCATGCATACTTAAATGACTAGTGAATTATGTATTATGAAAAAGAACAACTTTAATTGTGAAAACATATTGCTGTACAGTATGTAACTTACAGTAACTTAATTTACGAACACAACAATTATTTTCTGTTTTTAATCACATTAATATTCATCTAGGTCGAAGAAATACGAGATTTCTCTCATTAAAATCGACTACGTGACAAAAACCTGAGCCACCCCCCCGCTCCTGTGACTAACCGTAGTATTTTAAAGACTCCGCCCCCCCCCCCCCCCCTAAACGGGTCATGTAGTATGGGTACGGTCCTTAAAGTTAAGCAACGCTTGGCGCGGTCGGTCCGTGGATGGGTGACCATCTTATCATGACGAGTTCCTCCGTGTTTCGGAAGGCACGTTAAATTGGTGGGTCCCGGCTGTCATTTGAACATCTTTGGTAGTCGTTACGGGTAGTCAGAAGCCAGAAAGCAAACCAGACTTACCAAGGGGGATTATGTTGCCCACGCAACTGGGTTGTGGAGGTCAGATGGGCAGTCGCTCCATGTAAAACACTAGTACTCGGCTGCACCCGGTTAGACTGGAAGCCGACCCCAACATAATTGGGAAAAAGCTAGGCAGATGAATTATTGATCATACACCGCTGTGTAATATAAGTTCTGTATAAAATTGCCTTTTAGTCTCTTTTTTATAAGTCTGAGTTAATAATTTGCTTTCGTGATATAATCTTATTTTTAAGTATTTATTAATTATGGCGTTTTATATATTAAAAGCGAATGATCAAGTTGAATTGACGATAAATGATCTCCCGGGTGCAGGTAGCCAGTCAGTTTCTTTTCTCAGCAATCGGATAATTTTCACCCGCTTGTCACGGCGTGCTGCATCTTTAGGCACCCTGCAGCGTTATTATTATAGCAAAAAATATTTAAAATCTCCTTTTCCATAAATTAATAACTCTCCCACAAATGTGGGAAACTAAAACTAAGTTTTTAGTGGTATCACTGAAGCTAATTATGAAAATTCAACATTTTATCTATTTTACTGTATTTTAATATTAATGTAAACATTAATCTTACGTGTGGAAAGTAATTCCGGTTAATTTCTTATGGGTTTCCAATCTTGAATCGCACTCTTTTACCCATTTTGTACCTATTGTTATTCGGTTTGCGTCTGACAGATGACTGAATTGACATAAGCTTCGCATAAGCCTGTAGGCTTATGGCCAGTGGTCACGCTTTGAGAAGGTTATTACAAGTCTAGAACATATAGGTCAATGTTGTGGGATAGGTAAAGAGAATCATCATCATCGTTAGCCTGTTGCAGTCCACTGCTGGACATAGGCCTCTCCCAATGTGCGCCACAACATCTGATTCTCTGCCTTCCGCATCCAGTTTTTTTCAGCAGCCCTTCTGAGGTCGTCTGACCATCGGGCTGGTGGGCGTCCTACACTACGCTTACCAAGTCGCGGTCTCCACTCAATGACCTTCTTGCTCCATCTACCATGGGTCCTTCGACAGATGTGACCAGCCCATTGCCACTTCAGCGAGCTTATTCTACGAGCTATGTCGGTTACTCCGGTTCTCTGTCGGATATACTCATTCCTGAGTCTATCTTTCAGAGATACTCCGAGCATAGCTCGCTCCATAGCTCGCTGAGCGACTTTAAATTTGTGGACTAGCCCCACCTTAAGTGTCCACGTTTCGGCACCGTAGGTCATTACTGGTAGGACGCACTGGTCTTCAGGCATTGCGGTATAGGCGAGCCGAAAACTCGACGCAGTTTGCCGAATGCGGCCCAATCCAGCTGTTCTCGAAGTTTCGTCTACCTAACTGGATAGTTTGGCCTAGGTAGACGTATTTGTTTACGACTTCGAGAATTGACCCATCGACATTTATCGGTCCGGGCACGACATGTTCGTTGAACATGACCTTGGTCTTGTCCAAGTTCATGCCCAGACCAACATGTCGAGAGGATTCGTCTAGGCTGCGCAGCATTCCGCTTAACTGTTCCAGGGACTCTGCCATTACAACGATGTCGTCGGCAAACCGAAGATGCGAGATGTGCTCACCATTCACGTTGATACCCTGTCCAGTCCAATCCAGTCTCTTGAAGACGTCCTCCAGAGCGTTGGTGAAGAGTGTGGGAGATATGACATCTCCCTGTCTTACACCTCGATTTAGCTCAATGTCGTCACCTGGTCCTGTATCTGGCCAATGCCATACACAGCGGCTGATTGTACTCTTCGGTCTTCTGCACAATCTGCCGAACAGTATGGATGTGGTCCACGGTACTAAAGCCTTTTTCGAAACCCGGCCTGCTCCGGAGGCTGGAATTCGTCGAGTCTTGCAGCGAGACGATTCGTGACAACCCTCGAGAACAACTTGTAGATATGGCTCAGGAGTGAGATGGGTCTGTAATTCTTCAGTAAGGTCTTATCGCCGTTTTTGAAGAACAGCACCACCGCACTCCTGCTCCAAACCTATGGTGTTATACCCTGTTGTATGACGGAATCAAAAAGACTTGCTAAGTCCTTTAGGACAGGAGTCCCGCCGGCCTTTAGAAGTTCTGTTGTGATTCCGTCATCACCGGGTGCCTTGTTGTTCCGGAGTTGCTCGAGAGCCGCACTAATCTCGCTTTCTGCAAAGTTGGGGATGTCCTCAATATAGTGACGCGTTAGCGGGGCTCTGTGGTCATCATCGCTGTGTCCCGTCGGCTTGGTCATCCGTGTGGAATAAAGGAGCCCATAAAAAGATTCGATCTCTGCTAGAATCTCGGGCTTAGAGGTGACGACAAGTCCATCCGCAGTTTTCAGCTTCGTCAGATTGGACCTTCCAAGCTGCTGAGCGAACACTTTCGACCCTTTGTTGCGGTCGATCGCGTCCTCGATTGCTCGAGTATTCGACCGACGAAGGTCGCGCCGCATCAGCTTTCTAATTCGCTGGTTTAGGCTTTTCCATTCTGACGAAGACAGCTGATCGGATGGAGTTTCTCGCCTTAGCCTCATCAGCTCGAGCGTCTCAGCAGAGAGTTTGGACTCCTTTTTCTGCGATCTCGGGAACAACCTTTGAGACACTTTCCTCAGCGTGTTGACCACAATGGCGGTCTTTTCGTCCATGTTGCCTGTGGTTTCCAGCAGGTCGAACCGATTTTAAAGTTCTATTTGGAACTTTTCGGTTTCGGCTATTTGGAGTGGCGTAGGTCGGAGAATAGACCTCATCTTCCGGGTCCTTTCAGCTTTTAGGTTAATATTTAGAGAGCCTCGAAGAAGTCGGTGATCACTTCCAGTATTGAACCTGTTGATCACAGAGACATCTCTAAATATATGCTTACTATCCGTTATGATGAAAATCTATCTCGTTCCTTGTCATAGAATCCGGGCTTCGCCAAGTCCACCTCCTGTGGAGACCCTTCTTGAAGAATGAGTTCATCAAGAAGAGCCCTTCAGACTCCAGAAAGTTGACCAGCATCTGGCCCCTGTGATTCCGGCACCCCAAGCCATATGGACCGATTTTCGTTTCGCCGCGTTCTTGTACTCCCACTTTGGCATTGAAGTCCCCCATAACAACGTTGTAGTGAGCCTTGGCGGTACCATGTATTGCTTTTGCAATATCTTGGTACATTGACTCGGCTATCTCGTCAGAGTATGTCGAGGTCGGCGCATATACCTGTATGGTAACCTTCAGGGTGTACCTGTTAGAGAGTTTCAGTACAAGGTACGCTACCCTGGTCGACACACTACTGATCTCCACAACGCTGCTAGCGAGGTCCTTGTAAACGAGGAAACCGACACCCCCCTGGGAGAGCTGGTCACCTTCCCGAAAGTAGAGTAAGTTGCCTGACTGTAGGGTTATCGTGTCCTCCCCCTCTTGCCGGACTTCAGACAGCCCTAGAATGTGCCAGTTCAAGCAACTCAGCTCTACCTCGAGTTCGGTGAGTTGTTGGTCCAGCCGAAGACTGCGTCCGTAATAAGTGGCCACGAGTAGTTGTTTTTGGCAGCCTGCCGTAACCCGGAGATTCTTTGCACCCCCTGTCCCACCGTTACCACGACCGCTGCCTTGGCCGAGAATAGTAGGACCACCGGGAACTGGGGGCCGTTGTAAGCGCGCTTTTCTCATCGGAGGTTTTTGCTCATAGTCCCCACGCTGGGCAGACGTGTTGGAGACCGCAGGGGGTGAACCTTCTCTTGAAGATAGGGAGGCTGCTGCCCGCCCCTACCAAGATCATTTAGGGTGACCCATATTTTTAAATGGTTATTTTTCCGCCATTTTTCGTGTGCTGTGCTCGGTGTGGTAAAGAGAATAGAACGTCATAAGGCATATTTACATACTTAATTATGACATTTATCGTCGCACACATCGTCGGCTTCCGAATCGGAAATCTCCAGCTTGACATGACAGTTAAATATTCGTTGGATTCGTTGGGTTTCGGACGTAATGTTAAACGGATGATCTCTATTTAAGGGGTAAGAAATTTCGTTCTCACTCACTCGTTCAAATTCTTAAGCGAAAAGTTTTGTCGCCGTTGATAGCTCTGTTTAATATTAATCGCGATGTAGAACGGTGCGTCAGAAATTCTAGCGCAGCCAGTGGCCGAAAAGAGAATTAGGATCTCAGTTTATTATTGTGTACATTGATACTATGGAAAAGCCACGGACCCCGGTGTTTTCTACTTCATGGTTTAATCGAGGCATAACTGCGGCTCTATATTAAAAGTATTAAATATCTAAATTAATGAATGACAACCCTGAGTCAAACGGTCGCGGTCGTCCGGGCGTGTATACGTGGGCGTACACAAGATTACAGTCGAACTGAAGATTATCTACGAATATGGTCCAACAACGGGGCACGTGCCCGTGGCGTTATGACATCGACACTGGCCGGGAACTGATAGCAAGTACACTGTTTCACTACATTAAATGATAACACAACACGCTGTACTGTTATTGTTATACGCTGGCTGAATAGACAATACACACATGCCAATAAAATGGAATTCCTTTTTTAAAATCATAATTGGTCTGTGTTTTATTTCACTTTGCCTCCTTTTTGGTTTGACGTCAGAACAAAGAAAGTTCCTTTTTTAAAATCATATTTGGAATGATTTATATTTTACTTTGTCATATTTTTATTTCATATCGCCAGGGAAAAAGTAAGCAAATGTATTCGAAATGTTATGTCGTTTATTTCAGTATTTCCAATAACCGTCAATGAAGTTTTAATTTACAAGTAAAAGTAAATAAAGTATTTTAATCCAAATTACGTGATTCAAATAGATAATATTCAAATAGAAATCTTCGCAATTGTATAAACTAATTTCTACGAAATATATGTGTGTAAATAAGGTGTAAGTACATCACTTTATTAATCATACAGTAAAAGTAGGACTTCACATTAGGGCGGTGGCCTTCATGCTGTGATTAACATTAAAAAATAAAAACCAATGAATTACTGAGCTGAATTACTTAGCGCAAAAAAAACTAGGAATTTCTTGGCAAATGTACATAATATGATGCGAAAAAATAGTTACTCTACCCGTAATATTAACCGCAGTATTGTCATAGTTAATATAGATTACTATTGTATAGACATATATTAAAATTGTCTGTTTTTTTAATATTGAAATAACTGCTTTCATACCACATTCATGCTAATACAGTACGGTACTTACATTTGAAAAACCTTTTTTTTTTTTTTTTTAAATAATTTGTCTATCTGTTTGTCCCGGCTAATCTGTGAAATGGCTGGAGCGATTTTGACGGGGTTTTACTGTGGGAGTAAAAGGTTACCTTTTTATTTTATTTCTTTATTTATTCATTTATGAGGCGAAATAAAGTTTACCAGATCAGTTATTTATATTTATAGCTCAAGGGGTTAGCAAAAATAGATCATATTATTAACAATTAGATCACACCACAGAGTAATTATAACAGTTACGTAATTTTAATAGTATTGTAAACATACTTCAATATAACAAATAAATATATTTAACACGTTGTGTTGACAGGAAAATGATTTAAATTATTGCTAATTAATTAAATAAATCCGTAATAGATAAATTGAGTAAAATTGACAATGAGGGCACTGTGCAAAATTTGCGGACTGACTCTAGCTGAACATGTCGAAAACAAGGTTGTTTTGCGGATGGGTGTAGGAGTCGAGGACGGCCACGACACACCTTTCATGACCAAATTGAACGTGTCAGTGGAGGAAGGTGATGTCAGAACATAACACAACATAAATTCACGCCTGTGTCTACTCAAGGGTGTAGGCAGCGGCTGTTAAGCTTCGACTCGTCGTTATATTTACGTCCCAAATGGAATAGGTCATCGATATTTATCACACATAACTTTGGAAAAGCGTTTCGAAAAGTCATTGGCATGAACCAGGCTTCGAACCAACGACGTCTTGTTACAAAAGCGGGGTGCTCGACCACTGGACCACCGAGACAAATGACGGTGATGTCAGGAGCCTTAAAAACCGACGAGCGTGCATGATAAGAGTTATGAAACTCAAAGAAGCGGGTGAAGTGAGTTGTGCGGATGATGTCTCTGCCTTATGGGGCTCTGTTCTCTTTGTTGACCCCACAAGAGACTTGGTGTGAATTTATGTATTACTATGTACTATGTATGTAAAATATTTGCAATTTGAAAATCAAAAGAGAACTGCCAATTTTATTAAAACTGCTTAATGAGAAACGACTATACTATATCATTGTTACTGAACAGATGGCGTTCGTATGAGATAGGCACTAGGCCATAGATATAAGAATAATAGATCGACAATAGTCACCCAAACAAACGAGAGCAAAATGGGTTGTTGATGTTTGAGTTACTTATCAATGTGTGCGTAAAAGCGCTTCAAAGTGTCAACTTTTACATACGCAGTTGCACTGTCAGTGATGAATTTTAGTACATTTTTGCTGACATGTGCCATCTAATATAATATATCCTAAGTCTATGGATTTGGTAGTTACGTTGAACACATAATGATATAACTGACGTTTACATTCTCCAGAACAATACTACAGACACTACAGAGTATTACAGAACGGCAACATCAAACTAATCGAATCCTCTAGAATATTCTAGATCCAATCATTTCCTAACAGTCCTCGAAGATTATCCAACCATTACCAAGTTGTAATGAGAATTATGCCACTATATTTCTCTTCAAATCATTTAACTTCGCCTATTTGTTAAATTTTAAAAATAATAATATCTTGGACACAATACGCACATCGCCATCTAGTACCAAACTAAGCAACTAAATGCTAATGCTGAAGATACTAGATTACGGATATTAATACGTTTATACTTTTCTTTTGTAAATACATACTTATAATACGTAGAGAAACACCCAGACGCCATACAAACATTCATGCTTGTCACAAATATTTGTACTCGAGTGGGGATCAAACCCGCCAACCTCGATTCTACAGTCGCTAGTATTACCAATACACCACGAGGCTCGTCAATTATGTTTTTTTAAGTTTAAGTTTTCGCGAAAGTCACTCATTTAATTGATTGAAATATCCACAAAAGTATGAAGAATTTTGAAAGTTGCGCTGCGCGTTTTGAAACTGCTTATACAAAAGGGAATCTCGTTGCGTGATATGGGCATGTAATGACAAGCGGATGATACACCTGTTGAGAGAAGAATGATAAAAATGAATGTGGAGGGAAATAAGAGCATAGAAAGACCGAAGTTAATATGGATGGATTGTGTAAAAGTCGACATGATTAAGAAAGACGTTAGTGAAGACCCGTGAATAAAGACGAGGCTTAACTGCCACCTTCGGATACAAAAAGGCGTGGAGTTATGTGTAGCTCAAGTAACATCGTTAAATAATTTAATACAATTTTTAAATAACTGTATAACAGATTTTCCTTTTCCACACTTTTCTATAATTCTCTTCATCGCCATCACCACACTGACTATAACTCCAAGTATATATTTGAACCTGACCAACACCATATATCATCAATACAAAAATATCTCTCTCCCTTTTGAATAAAATCCAGCCAGCACTCAAATAAAATTAACTTGCTTTTTATATCTTCACCATATTATGAGACACTAAATCTAAATAAGTTAAAATAATATTTAAATCAACGTCAGAAATATTTCACCACGAAGTAAAGATACACAGGAGTCTGAACGGTCCTGGCTTTTTCATATTATTAATTAGCTGACCCGGCGAACTTTGTTCCGCATCAAAAGTCTTAACTGAGTAAATTTTGGATATCATGAGGTTCAATTTGTGCTATTTATCGGTTTTAACTGCTGTCCCGCTATGTTAATACTGCAATATCGCGTAAAGGGCCTGGATCATCTATATTACATGCACAATCTATTTAAGGCACTTAATTGGATGAAAATTAATGCTATAATGTTTAGAATCGCTTCGTAACTAAGCCATTATTTCTTTGGACTTTTTTGTATACCTTCTGAAGGTGTTTTATTAAACACTTTCAGAAAACAAAACAATGTTCAACATTATTATGTTCTACATTATTATGTAGAACATTGTTTTGATCTATCCCTTAGGATTCTTATGTTAACACAACAACCCCGTTGACACCCTCTAACTATTAAAAAAACCGCATAAAATCCGTTGCGTAGTTTTAAAGTTAAACGCATATAAGAGGACAGACAGCGAAAATGTCTTTGTTTTATACTATGTAATAATGTACACACACGATAATAAACTGAGATCTTAGTTCTCTTTTCTGCCACTGGCTGCGCTAGAATTTCGGACGCACCGATAATTATGTACCTGCGTCACGTTTAGCGTTAAACAAAGCTGTTAAAGGCGACAAAACTTCCCGCGTACGGATTTGAACGAGTACTTCTCGAACGAGGGCGCCCTCCAGCGGCTAAAATTCTTTTCCCTAAAAAGAGACCATTCGGTCAGCATTATAATACGTTATTAATACGTTCGGACTATTTAAATTTCGTGCATTCCTAATTCAAATGTTGTATTTTTTTTATTTCAGTTGAATGAACTAATAATTTGCCACACGTGTTAAAATTTACAGACATGGTTTTTTAAATGGAAAAAATGCTGCCTCGCGGTATAAATAAATAAAAAGAATGTCATTCCTATTCGGGAGTTTGTCTATTTTGGACAACGTCTATGTTCGTAACAGGTGGGTTCCGGCGCCCAACGTCTGTCCGTGCTATTTCAGTTTAAATATTAGTTGTAATCCGGACTTAAAATAAATATCTCCTTTTGATGTTACTTTACATCCGCGATACGGTAACGTATTGAATTTGTGTGTGTTTTAATCTCACTTTTACTATGCATTACATTAATATTTTAGAGATAATTTTATATTCTGAATCCAGAGGTCGCGGGTTCGAATCCTAACATTGGCTCACACCAATGACTTTTCGAAATTAATTTCGTAAGTTATGTGTGATAAATATCGATGACCAAAAACTTTGGGCCCGGTATGGCAATAGGTTCGCCACATATTCCATTTGGGACGTCAACATAACGGCGAGACGAGGCTTAACAGCCGCTGCCTACACCTTCGGTTAGAAAAAAGCGTGAAGATATTAGAAATATAAACTGACGTTCTATTTCTTGTTAAATACAACCTTCTAAATTACTACAAACAGTAAATATTATAACAACAAAAGCGTGTTGAAATATGAATTCTTAAATAAGAATAAACATCAGCTAAATGAGATTAGGCAGAGGCATAAAAATGAAAATAACTAAAACTAAAACTAGTTTATTCAGAAAACTTTAGATTCGAATAATTTCAGTTGGTAAATTAATAAATTATTATAGTAGAGTCAGGTATGATATGCCAGTGGTAGAGTCTTGCAGTTGCTACATGAATGGGCCGGCTCGACCGGTGAAATACTACGACCTCTTGGAATATCGGCCTAAAGTGGCCCGTGCCGTGTTTCATTCGGTGAGAGAGGTATCCGGGGGGGCCGATACCCTTTCTCCTTCCCCCTTAAAGGTTGGCAACGCACCACGGTGTTCATGGGCTGTGAGAAGTTACTTCAGGTGATACATTTGATAGTTTGCCCTACAATCCCATTAAAAATAGTAGATTCTATTTGATCACAAGTCTTCTATCAGATTGAGATTATTAAGTTACATTAAAATAGAAAAAGATTTCAATATAATTATTATTTAATAAAACGGGAGAAATAAATCCAATTTTAGACTCATAAAGGGAACTTACTGCAGCAATAAACCTTCTTATGGGATACAGATTGATTTACTACTGCACCTCGCCTATTTGGTGGGGGGATTTTAATTTAATTATTTTTTCCTGTCTTGTGTCCATGTTGCCAACTGCTCTAGCGATATACTCGTAAGTTACGATTTAATATCTGAATTAGTTTAAAAAAAACGTAACTTCACGCCTTTTTCTACCTGAAGATGTCGGCAGCGGTTGTTAAAGCCTCGCCTCACCGTTACGCTACGTCCCAAATGGAATGAGTGGCGAACCTATTGCATTACACCTGGCGCAAATTGTCTGCTATCGATATTTATCACACATAACTTCCAAAAAAGGATTCCGAGAAATCATTGGCGTGAGCCTGTAATCGAACCCACGATTTCTTCGATTGGCTGAAAAACCGTTTAAATATTTAATTTTAGCTGTAGGTACATTGATAAAATGTCAAAGTAATGACATATATTATGTCATAAATATGACTGACAATTTTTTTCTACGAAATGGCGATAGGTTTCGCCACCTTTACATCTGGCAATTATTTTTTTATGAGATGGCAGTGGGATGGTAAGCGATTATCACAGCCCTTGGACATCTGAAATGCCGAGGTGATTATAGTTACGTTGCTGACCAATAAGACGGTATAGGGAGTGCAGTAGGAAGGAGACAAAACGCGGCATGAACCACTTTACGTCATTGATCTGAGAGGTCGTGATGGCTCTTTTCAGGCTGGCAGTCCTTTCTGTTAATAACATATTAGCTCAGCAACAACTACTAGACCTACTAAGAGAAAAAATATTGTTCGACAAATAACACCGGACTGTTTTTATGACTCTTCAAGCCTCTTGACCTAATTGACTGAGTGTTTGGTTCAATATCTACCTAAGGCAAAGTAATGATATATATGATTTTTACAGAAATCGAGCCACGCAGTTCTCTGCATGAATGGGCCAGGTCGACCGGTCAAATACCGGTGCCGCTCAAAAAATCAAAGTTAAGTGGCTCGTGGTGAATTTTATTCCACCCATCCTCTCCCTCCTATCCCATCGTACTCCCTTAAAAGCTGGTAACACAACTATCTGTTTTGCAGGTGTCAATGGGCGGCGGTAGTTGCTCACCATCAAATGACCCGCTTGCTCGTTTGCCCTCATATTCCATAACAAAATACATAACAACGTCCATGACGATTCACCAGGCGTTATTTGGGCTCAACACTTCTTTTATAATTTTCATAACCAAACTATATTTTCTTGATGCCTTTTCTTACCCGAAGGTGTAGGTAGCGGCTGTTAAGCCTCGTCTGTTTACATCCCAAATAGATTAGGTAGCCAACCTATTGACGCAAGCATACTTTAAATTTTTTATTACACAGGATACAGAAACCAATGATTATTTAAACTGTTTTTTTTTTCATATTTATTACCACAGTACAAAATCTTGAAATAATCTGAAATTTCAGATCTGGACGACACGACTAATATTATATTTCCTATCAAAAAAAAAACTATTCATACTTCACGACACAGGCTTGAATATAACTAACTGTATAATTAATAAATACTACCTAATTAATATTTAACGAAGCACATAGAGCGCACAAAATTTTAACAAAGTAACGGGCACACTTCCCTACAATACAGTTAGTCACAACACACACGTGTACATACACAAAAAAAAATACACAACAAAACAACAGTTCAAGCTATTGTTTAAACTGTTGTAACATTTGTAGATAAAAAGAAATTTACCTTGACAATTTCCATAGTGAAACACAATTATTATTGTATATAAAACACATGTATTGTACACTGATATTCCGTACATTATCGTCGAATATTAATTCACATTTGTATATAGTTCGCGTTTGTTAAAATATATGTGATCGTTTTCGCGATGAGTAACTGATAATAGTCAATTGATAAGCTGATAAATGATAAGTAGAGTCGGCGCGCTGCGAACGCGCCGACTCGCGACTCCGAACGCGTCTATACGGTGCGACATCTGATTCGACTCTACGTCTTTCTACGTCGAGAACATAGACGTAAATTGAGATGACTGATTACGTTTAATTTTGATAAATCATTACATAGTATAATACAATGTCACTTTCCGCTGTCTGTCCTCTTTTAAGATACGCAACGGATTTTGATGCGGTTTTTTTTAAAGATGGAGGGTGTCAACGTATGTAAGTGGTTTGTATGTATACTTAATGTACCATGTAGTTAAGAAAAAGTGATAATTTTCCAGATTTAGCACTTTAATTGTAAACGCTGTAAAAATTACTATTGATGCGGATTAAAGTTCGCCGGGTCGGCTGGTAGTCTAATAATTGTTGTCTACGATAATATTTGGTTGGTATTTTATGAAATCCTTTGGTGGAAATATTTTTAATAATAAAATTATTTTATTAGAATTCTAGTAATTTGGAAGTTAGTGAATTTCTAGGTATCACATTACGGGATGGAATATACAGGTTAGGCCTCTTCAAAACACACATCAAAATAACACAATTTCTGGATGGAAATGAAATTTCAAAAAATATTCGTATGAAAAAAATAATTCTCAAAATTAAATAAAACAGATACTCCGAAATTAGCTAAAAAGCGAACAAACAAATTATCTTGAATATTGTTTATCTTACTTTTATGTGACGAAATTTAACCTAATTGGGATTGCTGTGAGAGTGTAGTGGTTCAACTCTCCAACTTCAAATTCATCATTTCGAATTCTGGATACCTCTCACATCTAACGAAACGCGGTCGCGACGGTCGATCTTCTAGGAGGTCGTGGTATTTCCTTGGTCGAGCGGGCCCATTTTTACTACTTCTCAACCTCTGTTAATATTTCAACTTAATAGTAATATATCTTAGCAAACCTTAATAATTAGTATGGCATGTAATGTTTGTATATAAATATCGATGACTAAAATCTTTGTGCCCGGTATGGCAATAGGTTCACCACGTATTCCATTTGCGACATAACGGCGCCTCGAGGCTTAACAGCTAATGCCTACCACATAACCTAACTTCACGTCACCTTCGGGTAGTTTTCTACCCATGAAGTTATGTTATGTTACATAAATATATCCTTATTAAGTTTAGTGAACGATTTCTAAATATTCGTAACTTCCTCACAAGTTCCTCACATTACCGGACTGTTCACTAACATATATGTGACAACTAATCAGCTCTAATCTACTGGTTATTACCATTACGAGCAAACACGTTCGATTCATGGTTTCTAATCGATATAAATCTTAGATGAATCGTTGACAACATTGAGTGACTTTTGCTGGGTAGTCAGAGAGAACTATATATACTGCATATCTGCCACTACCTAACTCGTGAAAATGATCTCTGTAAAGAGTTCGAAACGTCGGGAAATAAATATAAATAAGTAATAAATAATCGCGATATAATCCTAAAAGTTGTTTTAATGTCACTACCTAAATATTAGATAACACTTCAACTGAGTTTAATAATTATTTTCTTTGATAGTCATCTAATAGTTATAGTAGAGTAATCAATCGTAATAAAACTGATAATAAAATGTGCTCCATTTTCTTTATATATGCGCCTTTAACACATTTCAAAACGAATAGAAGTATAAAAAGAAACTGATAAATCTGGAAACGCTACTGTCCTCAGAACATCGATTAAATAGAGTTGTAAGAACTACTTACTTTGCTCTAAAACTGATTAAAAGGTCGGAACAAAAACCACATAGTTAATATAATTGATGCTTACCAAAAACCGGGTCAAACGGGCACCACACTGAGCAAGTTTACTTAGACGAAGATTGGGCCGTTTGATGGCGCGTATAATGCAATAGGGCACACCTCTAAACATCAAAGATGGCGGATAAGTTTCCCGCGCAAATTAATGACCGTACTATTTATTAAACGGATAAAAATAACGTCCTTCACCCGGATACTCCCTTGTCCTTAATTGTTAATTAGTAATTATGTTGATTAAAATGATAATAGTCACGCTAAATTTATAACAGCATTGCGCTATTTTTGATACCTACTATGTTAGTATATAATTTTGTCACGAACATTACAAACTTATTTTCCATCTAAAATACACTATATAAATAAGTGCAATGAGAAATTAAAAGTGATAGGTGTGCTCCTTGTGATAGGTTTAAATAATAGTTGTACTCAACAATAGGCTTATTTGGATGAATCTGATGGATTAGTAGAGTTTCAAGTATTGGTTATGATAGTAGTAGCAGTTTATTAAAAAAATTAAAAAATTAGGCATTGAGTCAAGTGACAGTAAACGGCAATAAGAAAATGTCGTCTCGAATGACGTTACGCCGTGCTAAAAATCACTAAAAACGTTGACAACGTCCTTGCACAGACACATGTGTTTGCCACGGCATGACGTCATTCAAGACGCCGTGACGTGTTTCGGAATAATGTAAACTTTAAGCTACGTTATTACCCAATTTTTAAAATTTAGTAGACAATATATGTGTTATTTATCACTAATTTAAATAATAGTATACTAATTAGTGTAGCGTTATTTATGACACATAACTTCCGAAAATAATTTCGAGAAGTCATTGGTGTGAGCCAGGATTTTAACCCGTGACTTTTTAATTCAGAAGCGGGGTCATCGACCACTCGACCACTGAGACCGAATATCCAAAAAATATCATATCCAAGGAAGACACATATCACAAATAAGTACTTACTAATGTCTGTTTGAAGTTTATTTAATTACAAGTATCTATAATAAAAACAGTAATTAAATTATATATTATGTAGTCAGCGACGCATCCCGCTGGTTTCAAACTAGACATAACCCAGCTGCTGAGCTATCATATAAACTCAATGCCGCTTACTCGCCGCTTACTTACTCCTAATGGTGCTAAAACAACCAACTGCGGAGTCGAAGTCGGTAGGTTCGATTCCCACCCCGAGTACATTTTTTTATGTAAATATGGTGTTTGTGTTTATTTCTATTTGTCTTTGGTATGTATTTACAAAAGAAAAGTATAGGTTTAACTATTAATATCCGTTATGTAGTTTTCATAACACAACCATTTAGTTGCTTAGCTTGGAACTAGAGGGCACTGTGTATTTTATGGCCAAGTTCTTTATTAATATATATTAGCTGACCCGGCGTACTTTTTTCTACATCAAAAGTAATTATTTTACAGATTTTACAATTAAAGTGCTAAATTTCGAAAATTATCACTATTTATTTACGAGGTTTGTTGACGTCCTCTATATTTAAAAAAACCCCGCATCTAAATCCGTTCCGTAGTTTTAGAGATCTAAGCTTATAAGGGGACAGACAGCGGAAAGTGACTTTGTTTTCAAATTTTAAACCAACTTGACTAGAATTGTGCGTGTGTTTCGAGGTCATACCAATAATATGACTTCATGCAAAAGCTTTTGGTGTCGTGATGTAACGTGGTGAATTCGCGTAGGCCTGCAGTCTGTCCATATGAGAATGGTAATAATCATCGTCATACTGAAATATAGGTATACAGTTACCTTCTTATGGGGTAAAAGAACGTAAACAAGACATTCTCTTTATGGAGTATTGCGCAATCCACAACATCATCATGTCCTGACCATAATGAGGTACTTGTATACCTGGTACTTTTTTTACTATATTTATAATATATCTATAAATATGTACTAAGTTCTTTTATAAGTGTTAGTATATGAGTGAACATCTCTTACGGCGCATCCATAAATTACGTGAGGTGTTTTTTTCAGAATTTTCTGAACCTCCATCCCTCCTGGTGGCATGCCGTGAGATTCCCCTTACAAGCATGGGCCGATTTCAATGAACTGTTTTATGACATCAGGTGGATACGAGAATGGTTTTATATCCGGAACTGCTAAGATGTGATACAGCTTAAGTTTTGGGCGGAACAAAGTATGCCAGGTCCGTTATTAAATATAGCAGATTATTGATTAAGTATTAAAAGATAAACATTGACAAAATTGTTTAATATAATTTACTTAAAATTGATTCATAATCTGGGTTGAACCAATAACTTTCAGGACAGTTCTTTTTTGTTACATTGACGTATTTAATACTTGAAAATTCTAAGCTTAAAGCAGCGATACCTGGATCGTCGAATGAATATTTTCTCGTGTAAATCGCGTGGGTCTGTTTATAGACTGTTGGGGGTATGTACTCGTATGTACCCACTTGACGTAAGTACTGCGGACCATAAAACACTTAAACTGCTCAAAGTATTTACGTTGAATCAGTCGTCACGGAATGACTTGTGGGTCAGTACACTTAGACGTACTTAATGTTTATCACTGATTGCACTCAGTGAGCGTAATGTCGTGGGTAACTACAAAAAAATCTCATGTATTTAGGGTATAAAGGTGAATAATTTTATTTTTAAATACTTACAATTGAAGAGAAAGTAAGTAATCAAAACATCTTTGTTGGATTAATAAACATCGATGATACCTACGTCTTTTACAAATACTGCAATTAACTTTTTATGGGAATGGGGGCAAAGAATGGATGATGCAAGATTGACTAAGCAGATATAAGCCGAGCAGGCCACGACGCTGGAGGAAGGTGATATCAATAGCATAAAAAATTGACGAGGGTGTATGAACAAGAGTTATGAAATTCAAAGAAGCGAGTGAGGCGTGTATGAAACGTTCTGTTCTCTCTACTAAGCCCGCAAGGGACTTTGTATGAAGTTATGATGTATGAATGAGAAATGTGAGTTTTACAATTTTAATGAGTAAATAAATAATCGTAAAAATTCCCAATGGTCATGTGCCAATAATTGCCGTTTGATGTCATTTTATTATTTTTTTACTCCTGGGTTGAATATTATTTTGTCGATTTGGTTGGACTTGATTTTGGTGCTGACGAAGCAGGCTGTGACGGAAGAAGAACTGTCTTCTTTTTAGTGGAATTAGCAACCGGAGATGCAGCGACAGCAGACTTCGTTGCAGGCGAATTGGAATCACCAAGTTTTTGACGTCTCCTTTTTATGGGAGCTGGCACCATAGCCAACATTTCAAAATAATGATTAACAGGATAAAACCATCCATATCCTTGTTCAGCTTTCCCCAACCAGGTGTGACCGTTAGGATCGGTTAAATTTAGGTTACCCACGGGTGAGTTATCAACGAAATTGCATTGCAGCAGAGCACCATCTGGATATAAATAATTTCCTTGTCCAGTGTAGCACCAATCCTTAAACACACCTTCGTATTTGGAACCATCAACGTAGGAGATAGTGACTATGTCACTAGTTCCAAGTTTATCACTGTCCCAGACTCCTGAATAGACGTCGCCTTCAGCGGTTGTGTAGACTCCATAGCCTAAAATTATTCCATATTTATTTATGTACCCTGACTTACGGCACACGGTACAAGTATTTTTTTTTTATAACTTCATAACCCAAGGTATAGGCGATTAATTAGGTCTACCTCGACTTCAATACTTTGGTCGTGGGACAATGGACAATATACTTACGACTATATAGCGAAATAAACATAGTACATATTTTATGTAGAAGATATCGGAATCCATTTTAAGGTTATCTATTTACATACATACATAAATAACTTGTGGGCAGAGAGAACAGACGGCCATAAGGCACGATTCTTACACGCCTCATTTATTTCTTTGAATTTCATAACTCTTTTCACACACGTGAGTCGATTTTTAATTAAGGCTCCTGACATCAATTCCAGAATGGCTGTTGCTAGTCGTCCAGCTAACCGGATGAATAAATTTAATTATTCGTCCGATTGTCGGATGAATAAAATAATTTAATCGTCCGACAAAATCAAAATATTATTTTTTCATTATTATTATTTATTCTCCTCTCGATGAATTAAGAAACCTAGAAAGACAAAATCAAATTATTATTTTTTCATTATTATTATTTATTCTCCTACCGATACTAACACCGAAATCGGTGTTATTGGTACCTTTAGGTCTCCCTTTACTTTTAATCGCAGGTTGAACCACAATGTTGGACAATATCTCGATGAATTAAGAAACCTATACAAGTCAATGCAATATTTTCAATTTTTTCGTTCTTGGTGTACTTTCAGTCGTTACTGTTGTTAGTTTTTGTATGATCGTTTTTATTTATCGCTGAGATGTCGTCAAAAATTAAGAAAAAAAAAACCTAACTAACCTAACTTTTTTTTGGAAAAATTTAATACATAGGATTATTTAGTCAACCGTTATAAATTTATTTTAGGAAGTGTCTAGTCGTCCGCTAAACGGATGATTAGCATAGAGTTATTCGTCCGTAAATTTAAAAATAACACGCGTGTACGTCTACTTTTTTGTTAAAAATAATGTATGTAATGCATGTAGGTATTCATAAAAAAAATATCATTAAAAACAACTTTTTAAAAATAACATAACATAACTTCACGCCTTTGTTACCCGAAGGTGTAGGCAGCAGCTGTTATGCCTCGTCTCGCCGTTATGTTTACGTCCCAAATGAAATAGGTGGCGAACCTATTGCCATACCGGGCACAAAGTATTTCCGTCATCGATATTTATCACACATAACTTCCGAAAGCAATTTCGAAAAGTCATTTGTGTGAGCCAGTGTCAGGATTCGAACCCGGACCTTCAGATCAGAAGCCGTGTTAAATTTTACAGTATTAAATTTTTCCAAAAAAAAGTTAGGTTAGTTAGGTTTTTTTTTTTAATTTTTGACAACATCTCAGCGATAAATAAAAACGATCATACAAAAACTAACAACAGTAACGACTGAAAGTACCTACACCAAGAACGAAAAAATTGAAAATATTGCATTGACTTGTATAGGTTTCTTAATTCATCGAGATATTGTCCAACATTGCAGGTTGAACGACAGTTCAACCTGCAATTACAAGAAAAGGGAGACCTAAAGGTACCAATAACACCGATTTTGGTGATAATATCGGTAGGAGAATAAATAATAATAATGAAAAAATAATAATTTGATTTTATGTCAATGAATAAATTTGTCGGAAGATTAAATTATTTTATTCATCCGATTATCGGACGACTAGACACTTCGTTTATTCATCCGCTTAGCGGACGACTAGCAACGGCCTTTATTTTATTCGTCCGATAATCGTACGAATGATTAATTTTATTCATCCGATTACTGGACGACTAGACACTTTGTTCCAGAATACATTCTGTTTGGTCATGGAAGGTGTGTCGTGGACGTCCTCGACTATTGCTCCCCGATAAATTTACGAAATAGTAAATATTTTCTACGTAAATTGTCCCACGAATTAGTTCCAATCCACCAATTCCAACTCTACCATCGTGTGAGAATCAAGACTTACCGTGTTTTTTGACGGAACGATCTTTTTTCTTCGCCTCAAAATAACCATCATACGTATCTCCAGTATCGTGTAAAAAGAATCCTTGGTCTTGCACCACGGTTATCTCTTTCTCTTTTGGCTTTATTTGGATAGAATCTGAAGTGTCACCCATGTTAGTTTTAAGAGTAAACTTTTAGTATTTTGAATCTACAAATTGTTATATGCTTGTAGTATGTGGATTGTTATATCCAACCACTTATATCCACTTATTATGATAAAAAGGGATCACTATAGGTGGAATAAGAATCCAATATGACGTCTTTATGTCAGATTTTTTTTTTGCAGTTTGAAGTTTTCACTAAAGTCCATAAATAAAACCTACTAAGTAACCTACCTATAAAAAACAATTATAATAATTCGATTTAACATGGCTAACGCGGTACTGCTCCCCAAATTATCAAGCTACCATTACGATCACTGGCAAAGGAGTCACCAGTAGATATTTAATTAACTGACGCCCAAGGTCTTCCATACGATTTATGACATCATGCTGCAACAGAACATGTCACAAAATACCGCTCAGGACTTCAAAATACTGACCAAAGATCTTTAATTCACGAAGTCATAACCTCAAAAGAAGAAGTATAGAAATTACAAATGCTTAGTGATAAGGAGGAGTCACCAGTAGATATTTAATTATCTGACGCTCAAGGTCTTCCATACGATTTATGACATCATGCTGCAACAGAACATGTCACAAAATACCGCTCAGGACTTCAAAATACTGACCAAAGATCTTTAATTCACGAAGTCATAACCTCAAAAGAAGAAGTATAGAAATTACAAATGCTTAGTGATAAGGAGGAGTCACCAGTAGATATTTAATTATCTGACGCTCAAGGTCTTCCATACGATTTATGACATCATGCTGCAACAGAACATGTCACAAAATACCGCTCAGGACTTCAAAATACTGACCAAAGATCTTTAATTCACGAAGTCATAACCTCAAAAGAAGAAGTGGGTATAGAAATTACAAATGCTTAGTGATATTGAGTATATATTTTTTATTGTTTTTATGGGATAGTGAGCAAACAAGCAAGCTGATAGTAAGTGACTCGCGGCGTCCATGGACACAACAACGATAGTATCAGTGGAAACGCATTAGCCACTTAACTTCGATATTCTTGGAGTCCGTTGTATTTCACCTGTAGAGCCAGCCCATTCATGCAGCGAATCGCGTGGCTGTACCACAATGTCTCTTAAAATTTTTGGTCAGTACTGCTGTATACCAACTTTTATTCATACCAAGATATCATTCATATCGGTCTGTGTTGTATCTAACTATCTATATTAATAGTTAACAGGAAAATAATTATTTATTATTATTTTTATTATTTATTTATTATTATTATTTAATAAAACTTATTTAAATAGATATTTTAATATTAGATAGCCCGTTCTTTGATAAAGGTATATCATCATGTTGCTTCTCAACTGAGAACAAATAAAATATTATACAGGGTGTTGCAATCAAAACACATTATTTAATTAAAATATATTATTACTTAAAAAATAATAATATAATCTTTTGCATAAAATATAACATTTTTTTAATAAGACAACAACTTCCGTTATATTCCACATGTGGAACTAACTTATCTTCATAACATACTTCCTAACATACGCAAGATAGATCTTTGCTCCACTACGAGATAAAACTGGATAAGAAGATACACAAAAAAAGATGTGAATATTTTTCAAATTATAAATAAATGAACACTATTACAATATTCATAGTAAATAGTTATAATATATATATATATATAATTATGTACAGCTGACGTATGTACGAATATAAATTAACTAATAAATAATCTATTTAACGTAAATAAATAAAAATAAATAACACTTATTCCATGTAGAAACATTAAAAGTAGGCCAACATGAGTATCCAGACAATTAATCATTTCACTTGTCTAACCAAAACAACAAAAAAAAGTATAATCTGTCAAATGCAAAATACAAATACACTTAAATAAATTGAGGTTTTCCATTTCGAATACAGAATTGTTTTGAACATGCTGTATACAATTATTTTTCTTTTACAAATAATGTAAGATCGTGATGTTTGAGTTTTATCATAGCATTGGCTTTATTTATTAATAATTTAGATAATATCCATATACACTTATTTGCTCGAGTTATAGAATAATATTCGCTGGATCTTCAAGATTTTCTTTGAGCACTTTCATCCACTGCGCCCCTACTGCACCGTCGACGACCCTGTGGTCTGCGGACGCGGTGAATGATGCGAATTTCGCTGCACGGAATCTGCAAATGCTCATTTATTAGTCTCGAGGGCTTTCTCGGTTAAAACCGCCGTCCTCATTTTGTATGGGCCCAGGATGAATACCTGCGAACGCCTCATTATTTGCGGAAGTGACATTTGATAATTTTTAATGACTGACTAAATTACGCACTACTATGGCAAATATAGTCTCGGTGGTCCAGTGGTCGAGCACACGGCGTCAGATCCAGAGGACCGGGTTCGAATTCTGACACTGGCTGACACCAATGACTTTTCGAAAGTTAAGTGTGATAAATATAGATGACTGAAAACTTTGTGCCCGGTATGGCAATAGGTTCGCCACCTATTATTCCATTTGGGACGTAAACATAACGGCGAAACAAGGATTAACAGCCGTTGCCTACACCTTCGGGTAACAAAGTGAAGTTATCTTATTTCAGCAATATCTTATTAGGTAAAAAAATATTACCCTTGCGGCTCGTTCTTATCGGGTATGACCAGCTCCTGTATTCCACCGCAAGCTAATATTATAGACTGTGGTGGATTTATGATCGCATTGAACATGGTTATACCTGAAAGAAAGAAAGAAAGAACACCTTATAGAACAAATTTAATAGCTTATTAGCCTCACTCTTTTTTCTTTTTTTTTATGGGATAGGAGGGCAAACGAGCAGGCGTGTCACCTGATGGTAAGCAACCAACGCCGCCCATGGACACCAGCAACACATATAGTGTTACTGTTGCGTTGCCGACCTTTAAGGGATAGGGGATAGGAAAGTACGGGGAAGGGGGGTGGGCCTCCGGGTACCTCTCTCACCGAACGAAACGCGGCATAAGCCACTTTACGTCGGTCTTCTGAGAGGTCGTGGTATTTCACCGGTCGAGCCGGCCCATTCATGCAGCGAACTGCTTGGCTCTACTACTGTAATATTACAGTAGATAATATTACAGTGCAGTAATCAATGTATGACTTATGGGATCTTGACATATTTATGTTTTAAGTCATTAGGTATACCAATTTATCGCCACGTTTCGGAATTTAAATAACCGCGATATATTATTCATAATTCAAAACGAATATAAAAAAGTAGTCTCTGTGGTCCAGTAGTCAAGCACGCCGTTTCTGAATCAACAAGTCGTTGGTTCGAAACCGGGCTCACATTAATAACTTTTCGAAATTGTTTTCGGAAGATCATCATCATCATCATCATCATCAGCCTATTGTAGTCCACTGCTGGACACAGGCCTCTCCCAATGTGCGCCCGTAGGGAGGTTTATGCCCATAGTCCCCACGCTGGGCAAACGGGTTGGAGACCGCAGGGGTAAACCTCTTGTAGATAGGGACGCTGCTGCCCTCCCCTCCCAAGAACATTTAGGTTGACCCATATTTTAGAATGGTTATCCCGCCATTTTTCGGTGTTGTGCTGTGT
Organism: Euproctis similis; assembly: GCA_905147225.2. Taxonomy (NCBI): domain Eukaryota; kingdom Metazoa; phylum Arthropoda; class Insecta; order Lepidoptera; family Erebidae; genus Euproctis; species Euproctis similis. Next base: position 11,131,916 of record LR990122.1, read on the forward strand.
AAGCTTGTCAGCCATATGTTATTCTTTCGCTCCCAGCTGACTGAGAGCCGGTTTTCGGAAGTTATGTGTGATAAATATCGACGACTGACAGATATATGATGCCTGGTGTATGGCAATAGGTTCGCCACCTATTTCCATTTGGGACGTAAACATTACGGCGAACCGAGACTTAATAAACGCTGTGTAAAACATTCTGATAGAAAAATGGGTGAAATTCTGTTGTGTGATATAAAAAATCTAATTTTTAATAGACTCAAGACACACATACCATACATTCCTAGATTGGAGACGGCAACTGTACCGCCCTGGTACTCCGACGGTAAGAGTGATCCACTCTTGGCCTTCCCAATGAGCTCCTTCATGTTGGTGGACAGGTCGAGGAGTCCTCGCGAGTCAGCGTTGAACAATATGGGTGTGATCAGACCAGTTGGAGTAGCCACTGCCACGCTCACATCGACGTTACTGAATCTGAAATATTTATTACACTAAATTTACCAGCTAACCTAATTTCACGCCAAATCCTTCAGGCAGGTAGGCAGGAATGACAAAGCGATGACATTAATAATACTGTTCTTGATTTTTGATAGTAAAAGGTAAAAAGGTCTCGGTGGTCCAGTGGTCGAGCACAGGGCCTCTGATTCAGAGGTCCGGGTTCGAATCCTGACACTGGCTCACATGAATGACTTATCGAAATTGTTTTCGGAAGTTAAGAGTAATAAATATCGATGGCTGAAAACTTTGTGTCCGGTATGACAGTAGGTTCGCCACCTCTTCCATTTGGGACGTAAACATAACGGCGAGACGAGTTTTAACAGCCGCTGCCTATACCTTCGTGTAACAAAAGGCGTGAAATTATGTTCTTCGTTGTTATGTTGAAAGGGAAAAAATAACAAACTCTGATGGTAACAGTTGCAACCCTGGATGGACTTCAAGACACTCCCAGGGAGTGGAAGGGGGAGATGAGAGTTCTTATGACATCTCTCTCGCCGAACAAAACTGGGCATGAGACACTTTGCTCCGTTTTTCTCAGAGGCAGTGGCATTTCACCGGTCATTCCGACCCGTTTAACGCCAATAAATATATGAATAATACTTACTGTCTAATAAAACTGTCCATCCAGTAAGAGTTTACAGTGGGCACACGTTTGCACGCACCAGCGACCGCCTTCACGATGAAATCGTTTACTGACACCTGTACATAATAATTAATTATTATTATCGCATTTATTTTCATAAGTTATTAAAAATGAGTTATTATAGTGTCGGTGGTCCAGTGGTCAAGCACACGGTTTCTGAATCCAGAGGTCACTGGTTCGAATCCTGGCACATACCAGTGACTTTTATTAAAATTATTTTCAAAAGTTATATGTGTGTGTCGAGTCTTAACAGCCACTGCCTACACCTTCGGGTAAACAAAGGCGTGTAGTTATGTTATTTAATAGGTGAAGGGCGAAGATATAAAACAATGAATGCAACTATCTTACTAGAAAAACAGCAATTTTGGGGAGTTCAGTGTTTCAATAACTGATTGTATATACAGGATTTAAGTCTCAATATAAATTTCTCATATTGTTGAACTCCTCCGAAACGGCTTGACCCATTGTCATGAAATTTTATAGACATGTCGGTTACGTCTGAGAATCGGACAACACCTATTTTTCATACCCCCAAATGTTAAGAGTAGATATATATAGTGTATATAGTAGAACCCCAATTTTTTTTATGGAATAACACACAGAAATACAGACAACCCTAAATTTTCACGTTCCACCCCTATTCTTTATTTGTTAATCAGAACCTTTATTATTATTATACTTTTTGGGCAAGACAACGGTAAAAAATGTTACGTATTATTTATAATTGGAAGAATATCAACTAATATTAGGGATTTCATTTTGTTTACTATTTTCTAGTTTTAATTTGGTATTCCTAGCTGACCTAACAAACGCTTTGCTGTATGTTATAAATAAAACGAGGACACATAGAGACTAAGGTAGTTACTTCCATATGAGTTATGATTTTATTTACCAAATCAAAACTCGAAAATAATAATAATTGATATTCTTTTTCGAATTATACGTAATACGTATCATTTATTAATAATATCCCACAAAAATAACGTAACATACATAACTTCACGCCTTTGTTACCCGAAGGTGTAGGCAGCCACTGTTAAGCCTCGTCTCGCCGTTAGGTTTACGTCCCAAATGGAATAGGTGGCGAATCTATTGCCATACCGAGTACAAAGTTTTCAGTCGTCGATATTTATCACACTTAACTTCCGAAAACAATTTAAAAAAGTCAGGATTCGAACCCGAACCGTCTGGATCAGAAGCTCGACCACTTGACCACCGAGAGAATAAAGAATGTCCAACAAAAATGTTGCATGAAATTCAAACGATTTCCTAACTTTGTACATCACAAATGTACCAATGTCAAGCAAGGTCAAAGTCATTAAATAATATACACCAAGTCGCTACTCACAGTGATGCCTGTCTTTTCAGCTGCCAATTTCTCGTTGACCGCCTTCCTCATGGCCAGTAGTTTCTCAATATTAACCGTTACAGTCAGCTGATAGTGTGGTATATTCTGTTTGGACGCCGTCAACCTCTTGGCGATAACTTCTCTGATGCCGGAGAGCGGGATGTCGACGTAGGAGGCGCCGGGGGCCGGGGGGGCGGCGGGGGGCAGGGCGGCGCGCTCGGCCTTCGCGCTGGGTGCTCCGGCGGCCATACCTGCCAAGTCCGCACTCTTCACCGAACCGTATAAACCGGAACCCTGGCCTGCAGGTGCCATTAAACCGAAATTCAAGTACCGCTCAGTCCCTTGCCAATAAAAAACTTAAAATTCAATTCAATTCAATTCAATATTCTTTATTGTACACCAAAACAAAAGGATTACATTGCATTAGCTGGATAAACAAATAAAAAATGCACAAACGGCGGTCTTATCGCTAACGGCGATTTCTTCCAGACAACCTCTATGGACATACCAAGTAAAGCAAGGGTAGTCTTTGGTGTCTAAAATAGAATTTATATAGATAACTAAAATTGAGGTATACCAAAATACATATATATATTCCATAATATGAATACGATACAAGACAAATAATATAAACTTGTGTATTTGTTTGTATTACACAGGATATAATAATATAGCTAAAAAAAACATTTTTAAATCTTTTTGTCTGTTTGTTCAAAGCTAATCTCTAAAGCGGCAGTGACGATTTTAGCGGGACTTTCACGGGCAAATAGCTGGTGTTATAAGGAGCAATTTCAATATTAATTTAGAAACTATTGCTATTTTCACACCTAACTTGTTATTAAATTACAAGATCAACCTGAGAGTCGTATGTTTCTGAGATCAGCGAGCCTCTTGGCGAAGGGGCTTGCGTATACCCTACCAGCGGCCGGGGCTGCTGCTGGGGCAGCTGGAGTTGGCGCGGGGCTTGCCGCCACCGGGGCTGGTGCAGCTGGTGCTGTTGCAGGTGCAGCTGGAGCAGGGGAAGCTTCACCTGCACCATTTGATTTAACCAGTTACTGTCTGTTATGAGTTAGCCCAACTTTTTTATTTACAGTGAAACTTGGTTAAGTGGGGACCTGGATAAGTGAGAAACCTCCATAACTGGAACTCATGCTGAGGTCCCAACACTTTGGCACTGAATTACCTCTGTTAGTGGGACGAGGTAAACCTCTATATCTGGCATTTGTTCTTTCGATTTATCATCATAGATAACATTGTTTGTTTACTCATTCTTATTCTACCCACAAATTCCACACGTAATTCCAAGTAACGTAAGTCACGTAAGTACAAATTTTGAGCTTCAATTACCTTCAGTTTTAGTTTCGCTTTACTATCATACAGATGTTTATTAGAAAAATGTCAAAACGAAAGCTACAATCGTTATCATTACGTGAAAAACTGAAGTTAATATCCGTTTATGAAAGTGGGAAGACACGCGAAGAAGTTTGTGCCGAATTTAATGTGCCAAAATCTACTCTTTGTAGAATAATTCAGAGTAAACATAAAATTGAATCACAATGTTCTGAAGGACAAGGAAAACTAAAACGTGTACGTTTATCAGAATATCCTGAACTTGAACAGTGTACAAATGAGACCTGATGAACCTGTATAAATGAGACAGATATTTATTTATACCTGTATATCTGAGACACTGGGTAAGTGGAATACCTCTATAAGTGAAACGACATTGCAGGTCCCTTGATGTCTCACTTAACCAGGTTTCACTGTATTTATTAAGTGACTCGTAAATTTGTAGGGAAATGAAAAGATGATACAACAATAATTACATGAAATCAACTAATTAGCTGTTAAAGAATTTACACCCATTTTAATGGAGCCATAATGGTGTCACCTAACATATTTTAAAAACAACTTTTAACTTATTGTCTAGAATAAATGCATATAGGATGAACCTACCCTTAAGTTTATCTGGAACCGATGCACCTGTGAATAAAATGTAAAAACATGCAATTAACGACATGCAAAAAAAAAATCACTCATATTAAAATGTTACTATTTTTATTTCTGGATTATTTACAGCTGCCAATATCAATACACACTTCAAGTAACTAGAAAACACAATGCACATTAAATTTCTTTGATTGAATCTTACAAATTTTGATGGATGTTTTTAGGTACCTCCAAACAAAATGCTTTTGAATAGCATGAAATATAGTGCATCACATAACATAACTAAATGGCTTTTTCTACCCGAAGGTGTAGGCAGTGGCTGTTAAGAATCGACTCGCCGTTATGTTTACGTCCCAATTGGAATAGATGGTGAACCTATTGCCATACCGGGCACAAAGTTTTCAGTAATCAATATTTATCACACATAACTTTCAAAAATGATTACTAAAACCCGCGACTTCTTGATACAGAAGCGGGGTGCTCCACCACTAGACCATCAAGACATACAAAATGGCCAAAGTCATCAAATTAAATACCTCCATTCATAAATATAGATAACCTCCAGATAGGAAGACATAGATTTGATCACATCAATATAGTGCCACAACTGATAAGAGAATTTCTTGACTATATAATTACCTATTGCATGATATACATATATCCCTTTGATGATATTGATGATAAAAATCCCATGATAGTGATCTCAATAATAATAATATCTTGGACACAATACACACAGCGCCCTCTAGTTCCAAGCCAAGCAACTAAATGCTTGTATTATGGATACTAGATAACGGATATTAATACACATATACTTTTCTTTTGTAAATACATACTTATAATACATAGAATAACACCCAGACACCACACAAATATTCATGTGTGTCACAAATATTTGTGCTCGGGTGGGAATCGAATTGCTGCAGCTGGTAGTTTTACCAATGTGCCACGAGGCAGCGTTCAATAAACCTTCTCAGCATGCAATAAACCAACGCATTCTTCTATTTTTCATTGGTTACATTTAAATAAAGCAAATAAATTACCAGTATCTTTGTAATCTTTGAATGCGGCAACTGAATCTTTATCTTGAACAATGATGCACAGCAATTTGCCAACTGCCACACCTTTTGTACCAGCTGGGATTAGAATCTTGGCCAAGTAGCCTTCATCAGGTGTTTCAAAGCCCATGGTGGCTTTGTCTGTTTCAATTTCACATAACAAATCACCTAAAATTACAAGAAAGAAAAATTTAATTCAAATCTTATAACATAACTTCATGCCTTTGTTACCCGAAGGTGTAGGCAGCGGCTGCTAAGCCTCATCTTGCCTTTATGTTAGAAGCTTATAGTGCTTAGTAAATAGCAAGACATCTAAAGTAAAGCCATTATCCTGATTTCTAGGCACTAAATAAGTCAACTACTTATCAATAAAGATCACAAAGATTTGTTATATATGAGAGCATAACATGAGATGATGAATGATGATGATGATGATGAATGAGATGTTACAATTAATTATATAATATTACTAGCTGACCCGGCGAACTTTGTTCGGCATCAAAAGTAATAAATGAGTAAAATTTGGATATTAAAAGTTCAATTTGTGCTATTTATCGGCACGCGTTTTGGCGCGCAAGGCAACTATTATGTCTTGTTATGTTAATACTGCAATATCTTCGTAAATATTCGTTTAAATTACATACTGTAAGGGATTGCCCCTTACAGTATGTAATTTGATCTATATTAAAGGCACAATCTATCTATTTAATACAGTTTTCTCGATATAAATTAGCGCTGTAATGTTTAAAATCGCTTCGGAAATAAGACATTATTTTTCGTGAAAAGTAAATAAATAAAAATGGGTCAAAAATCATTGAGGGTTATCCCTAAGAGATAGAAATATGCCCTCGCAGACTTTATTGTAGACCTTCTGAAGGTGTTTATGAATGTAGAACATTGTTTTGATCTATCACGTAGGGTTCAGCCAGCGTTTGCAATTAAAGTGCTAAATCTCGAAAATTATCATTTTTTCTTTAAAACATCATTTATGAATTATAGATCAAAACTTAGGATCCGTAGAACATTTTTTTAAGTGATTAATATCAAGCTGAATCTTCGTGAATAGCTTCATTTGTATGAGACCTCCAACAATATCATATGGGAAATTTTAGATGATGGTAGCTAACAGAGGTAGCAAGGATATAATATGTCGATTTGATGATTCTCAAATATTTATTACTAACTGAATTTTCTTTTGTTATATCTCAAGATAATTATCTAAATTATTTGAAAAAATATTTGTCCTACAAAATCTATGGTTGGATTAAAGAAGTCCCCTCTTTCCAACATGTATCGATAACGAGGTCATCATAAATGATTACTAACCAGCTGTTTTTTTTTTTTTACTTAATTAATATTTATATAATTTAACAGATATATTGTCCTACAAATTTCGTGGTACGTTATCCCAGTCCTACGCCTAAAAGTAGTAGTACACATCCTTGATGTAAAAATAATTACTATCAAGCTGAATCTTCGTGAATAGCTTGGTTTCGATGAGTCGCCCAACAATTTCCTATGCGAAAATTCTCAATTGTGGTAACTAACAGAGGTAGCAGTCATAGAATATGTCGATTTGATTATTTTCAAAAATTTATTACTAACTGGGTTTTTTTTTGTTAAATCTCAAGATCTATCTCAAGATCTAAATTATTCGAAAAAATATTTGTCCGACAAAATTTATGGTTAGATTAAAGAGTCCCCTCTTTCCAACAATAACGATAACGAGGTCAACATAAATGATTACCAACCAGCTGTTTTTTTTTCTATTTCTTTAGCGTCTCAAAAAAAAATTTTGACTTTTTATTTTATTTTTTTTTTTTATTTTTTTTTATTTTTATTTGCTACTACAGCTGAGCCACACCGGTACGGCGGTACGCATGCGCAGAGCATTGCTTACTGCGTATAGGTATCAGATGTTAGTGTCGGTTAGGACTGTTGATATTTTTAAAAATATTGGATTTTCGATATATCGATATTTTTAAAAATATCAATATCGGGGTATGATATATCGAAAAAAAATATCGATATATCGTTATTTTGAAGCGAAACTTCTTAAACGACATGCAAACGTTAAACGCCCGTTTGCTGCCGTTTTAAATTAATCGTATTTACTACAATGCTTTAAAATATTGTTTGTGAACAATTTTACCCAAATAAAAACGGTTACTCATCCAAGTGTTTACCACGCCCAATGTAGCTTAACTTTGTGATCGGTGAAGACCAGCGAGTCCAATATACTATGGGCGTTGGTTATAGAGGCAGTAAATTAACCAGTCAATATATTAACCATTTATTCTAACGTATCGCCATCTATGTCCATAAGCTAAAACTACTCTAAAGATTACCGATGTAGAATTGATTTCATTTCAGATGTAGTGAAATCTATGGACGAAAGGTAGTAAATTAAGATCGTAAAAAACTATTTACTAAGATATCTTCTCTTTCATATACCATGTATTTAGTTTTCGGTATCGTTGTCAGTAAGGTCAATATTCGATTTTGGTGGTAGTAACTATACGACTGACTCATTATGATAGTTTCCTTCTGCATTTTTCGTGATTATTTTCTTAGTATTTATACTTACTCTGATGGATAGTTTTGCAAATGTATGATGGATTTCCTTTTCAAATGGGTTGCTAAATTTGTTGCATTTCCACATCTTTAATAACTTTTCACGACAAAGTGCAAAAAACACTACTTGAATATAATTTCTTAAAATACATGCATATAATAGTTTTTTTTTTTGCCGCAGCTGCGTCCAGCAAACATATAAACGTAAATATTAACGTAAATTATATCGTTGTGATAGTTAACAGTGGCATAACACATTCATTGACAATTGTTTCACTATGTATTTATGACATAACATAAGATAATTTAGGGAAATTAAAATTATAGATACTAATCAATTATGTAGGTACATATAAAAATACATACTCCTAAAAATGCATGTACAGAAAATTCATATGTTACGTCTATTAATAGAAAGAGGGTGTTGTTCAAAGAGTTTTCCATAAACCCTGCGGGCCCCTGTGAAAGTGTCTTTAAGCAAAAAAAAAACAATACGCGATACCTATAAACACTAATCAGTTATAATTTGATGCAAAATTTTTTCATTGCCAAGAATTAGCTTGAACTCGTAAAGGGGAGCTGTTTGTCATTGCTTATGGGATGACTTGACGATTGTTTATTAGTTTTTTAAATACAGTATATTAAGATTAGACTAGAATACGCTTTATTGTACGCAATTTTTATACATTACATTGAAGTAATTAGTACATAGTAAATGTCGATCAAGTACAAAAGGCGGTCTTGTCACATGTTGCGATCTCTTCCAGACAACCTTAAGTTTGCGATGACGATATAATTTAAGTTATTGTGTCCAAAAAAAAATATTTTCATAAAAATATCGAAAGTCGATATGTACATTTCAATGTCGAACTATCGATATATCGTGAAAAAAAATATTAAATATAATAATTCCCCGACGGATCCAGCTGTTGTAAAAGAGACGATGCGTAGAAGTTTGCAAATCGCTTCAGAATGTCAGAAAGATTTCTTCAGCGTTACTTACGATTTAGCTATGGCCAAGATTGCTTTACGGATACAGAGTGCGGAGGATGAATTTCAAAAACTTTTTATTAATTTTGGACCTTTCCACATAATGTTATCATTCATGAAAGCTATCGGGAAATTTATAAGTGGATCTGGATTAACAAATATTCTTATAGATAGCGAAATTTTGGCCAGTGGTTCTATCAGTTCGTTTCTAAGTGGAAAACACTTTAATCGATGCAGAAAAATTCATCCTTTACTCTCTCTCGCTTTGCAGAATTTACATTTGGAAAGGTTTTTACAACAACATGATCAGAACTTGGAAAATATTAAAGAATACTTAGAAATATTTAATGAACAACAGAAAGATGATCCACAAGTAACCAATGAGAATTTAAAAAAATTATTTAACAAATATGAAGAGTATAAAAATGAAACTTTAAATGGAAGGCATGGTAAAACACCGCAAATTTATTTAATGTACACAAGATTAGTTGAATATTATCTTCAATTGGAATATAGTATTCGTATAGGTGACTTCAGTTTGTTTGTACACACTTTACCGAAAATAACAAATGTTTTTTTTTCAATGAATCACCATAATTATGCAAGATATATGTCTATTTATTGTGATAAGTTGATAAATATTGAAACTACACATCCCGGATTGCTTGATGATTGTCAAAAGTGTTTTGTGGGCATTCGAAGAACAATGAAACCGTTTTCAAGAATACCAGTTGATTTAACACTTGAACAAACAGTCAATGCTGATGCTGCTTCTAAAGCTTCTGGAATTATAAACATTACAAACTCGTTCTCTGCAAGACAAAAATGGTCAATTACTCATTCACTCCGTACAAGTGTTATTTCTAAAGTGATGGGATTTTGTAATATGAAATCAACAGATGATATTACGAAAGATTTAAAGAAATCAATAATTAATAAATCTACTAAAAACTTACAAGTACTAATGCAACTAATAAAGCAGTACACCAACCCTTTTGGAGTAGAACTGTCAGAAGATCATCTTTACAATATATCGAAAGGTCAGTCAGTGAACGATGAAATATATAAATTTTTATCATCAGTTGAAATAGAGGGAGAAAAACAACATAAGAATTTCATTGCTGATTCTCGAGTAACACCAGACAGGTTTGATAAAGCCATTACTAAAAATAAAATAATTAATTTTGAGTACAAAAATACTCAAAAAGTCAAAATTAATGGAAAAGTAAAAGAAGTTCAAATGCAAAGAGATGTTTTTGGTCGTCTACTTTATATGTCACTAAAAAATAAAATTGATGTAGAAAAAGCATTAAGTTATCCTCTCGCTCCTATTCCATTTTCACTCTGTCATACTAATGGGACAATTTGTAAAACCCCAAAATCTGTGGTTATTAATGAATTACTAGAATATCAAACTGAAATAGTAAATCCTCCAGAAGCAGATATTCACTTAGTCGATGGATTTTATTTATTACATACGTTGAATAACCTTCCAAACAAGTATGGTAAAATTTCGATGCATATATTAAAAATACTTACATATAATAGAAAAGAAGTACATATTATATTTGATAAATACAAAAAACCCAGTATCAAAGATTTTGAACATGATCTGAGAGGTGAAGATGACACACAATATGATGTAATACATAAAGACAATAATCGTCCTTCAGATTTTTGTAAATTATTGAGAAGCAACAATTTTAAAGAAAAATTTGTAAAATTTTTAATTGAAGATTGGACAAGGGACGAATTTATTATCTTGATTACAGGAAAGACAATAAAACTTAATTATGATCAATGTTACTCTTATGAGGTGTCGAGTGAAAATAAAATAAAAAGAGTCATTGATTATAACCTCTCTTGTTATCATGAAGAAGCTGATACTAAAATTGTATACCACATTTGTCAATTTAATACTAATTATCGTGTACAGATACATTGCACAGATTCTGATATACCAATAATAATGTTGGCAAATTTTAAGCATTTAAAAGATCAAATTCAAATAATAATTAATTTAAGCACGAATAAAAAAAAATTGTACTTAAACATAAATGAAATTTATGCCAAGCTTGGAGATCAATTATCTTGTTCACTCGCCATATGCCATATTTTTACAGGGAATGATTACAATCCTGCTTTCTTTCGTAAAGGAAAAAAAAGACCTTTCAGTATTTTAAAGAAAAATGAAAATTTTCAAGAAGCTTTTATTCAACTCCTTCGAATTAAAAATACAGCATTAACAACATCGAGTGAGGTAGTTCAAACTATTGAAGAGTATGTATGTAGAATATATTCATTAAAAACAAAAAATGATCTGAACAAAGGACGGTATGAGTTATTTGAAAAAGGGTATAAATCAAAAAATGATAATGAAAAAATTTTAAAACATAAAATCGTAGGATATGATCCTTCCAGTTTGCCACCAACAAAAGAAGAATTGTTGCAACAAATTAAAAGAACTGTATTCATCTGCAATGTATGGTGTAATGCACACATGCGATGCCCCACGGAAAAATTGCCAGAAAATTTTGGATGGACAATAATTGATGGTAAATATGAATATTATTGGTTTGATGGTCCCCAAAGTCCAACATTTGAAGAATTATCTTCTGACTTACAAGGTACCTATTAATACTGTTGTTATTTATTGATTGATAATTCATTATTATATAAATTACTTAATTTTTTCATGTTATTACAGAGTTAGATATCACGAGTGAGGAAAGTGAAATAGATGAAGATGACGGCGAAGATTCTGAAGATTTATCAGATGAGTCTGATAAAGATTAACTTTTTTTTATATATATATATATATATATATATATGTATAAATACACATATTTTTGTACCTAGGTATCTAAAAAATAAAATTATTTAAATTTAAAAAACATTTTTCCATTGTATCTCAGGTTACAAATAGGAAAACTAAAAAATTACAATTTTTGTCGGACTAGTGATACATACCTGTTTTCTTGTAGGACGTTGTTTCATTTGGGTAAAGAACACACTAACCTATTATATAATATTTTTGTCCTACAGTTAGTAAAGAGAAAAATGGTCTTGTGGTATTAACAATGTCTGAGCATAGGACCGGGATAACGTACCACGAAATTTGTAGGACAATTTATCTGTTAAATTATATAAATATTAATTAAGTAAAAAAAAAAAAAAACAGCTGGTTAGTAATCATTTATGATGACCTCGTTATCGATACATGTTGGAAAGAGGGGACTTCTTTAATCCAACCATAGATTTTGTAGGACAAATATTTTTTCAAATAATTTAGATAATTATCTTGAGATATAACAAAAGAAAATTCAGTTAGTAATAAATATTTGAGAATCATCAAATCGACATATTATATCCTTGCTACCTCTGTTAGCTACCACAATCGAGAGTTTGGTATAGGAAATTTTTGGGCGTCTCATCAAAATAAAAGTACTCAAGGAAAATTAGCTTGATAGTAATCAAGTACAAACATTGACCATGGATCCTGGACTATACCCCGTTAACACCCTCTAACTATTAAAAAAAACTGCATCAAAATCCGTTGTGTAGTTTTAAAGATGTGCGCATTTAAGGGGACAGACAGCGGAAAGTGACTTTGTTTTATACTATGTACATAATGATATAATATTATTTAATAGTTTTTTCATGGTTCCAAACTATCATGTTTTCAAAGGTTTTATGTTATTTCTTTTTTATATTATTATTTTTATATCAATATTAATTTTATGTTATATTGTATTTGTTTTTAGATACTGCATCTACTACAGTGGTAAATTGTATTCAATTGATAAATTACCTTCATTCAGTTTGTCCCCCTCTTTCTTTGCCCAATTTACAATTGATCCACTCTCCATAGTAGGTGATAAAGCTGGCAGCTTGACAGGAGTGTGATCTGGTAGACTTGCATAATATCTGAATTGAATGCCCCATTCTGGTGCTGCCAAAATTTTATCACGAGGACTTAATAATCTGGAATGTTAAGTGGAAACTTTGAGAAAACAAAACCAATTGGTAAATGCAATTTTCCCATTAATAAGGTTTAGAATCTGATAAATAAACTTCATTTAAAGTTCACAAATATTTATACTGATATAATTATTATAAAATACTGTAATTGTAGTAATATAAATGCAATATATGGAGTAGAAGGGTCGATTTTTAATTCAATATTCTGTACAATCAACATTCATAAAAAATAAAACAAAATTTTTAAAAATATTCTGTAGTTGAATCACGCGAAAAGCTGTGTTCGCGTTTTATTTATATTAATTAATTAATACTATTGAATTAATTAATATATGCCGGTAGGATAGGTAGTATCTTAGATAAACATGCAAGACAACCGTGACAATTATCACGACCATCCAAGGTGAAGACCATTGACGTTTTGGTTATGCAACTTTATTTTGGTTAGACTTTATATATTTGGTTAAAAATCAATAAAGCATTAGTTAAATGCTTAAGTAGGTGAAATAAAATTTTACCACTGAACTTCAATTATTATTAGATTTATTTTGTTTGAGAACTCACTTGTTAGAAGATTTTCGCCTACATATTTCAGTACTCACGCATCTCGTGATATTTGTCACTATTGCTTTTCTCAAGCTTTCGTTCAATAACTGATTTCGTAGAAAAATTGTTCGCAACATTATGTTTATAAATTAATTTAAAGCTAGCCCGCGCCGTAAGTATTAAAAAAGTAAAAATTTGAAGAAATATCGCTCAACGACGAAACTCGACCTTTTGACAATTTGTAGGACATTGACACAGAGCACTTTAGCACTTAAGCAGTAATCACTTTTTAATGTACATTATGTATAGTTCACATTTCACTGTAGAGATCTATGGATTACGTATACATAAAAGACTGTAATGAAAACAAACTAATTATAAGTCAACTGATTGATATGAGTATTAGTTGTCTTGATGGTGGTCGAATCAGCGCTCAACAAATTACTTCTTGGAATACTCTTCGGAAATTACTACTTAGTGTAAAATAAAGTCGCTTTCCGCTATCTGTCCCTAAATATATTCGGATCTTTGAAATTACTCAGTGGATTTCATACGGTTTGCATTTATAGGTGTTAAAAAAATGATGTCATAAATAAACACAGATTTCAGGGCTTTCCTGCCAGAGTTTGCGATAGTAGAGATGTCCATTTCATAGGGATAAATAATGAATATGTACGGAGCGATTTCAATCATTTCTGCATTAAGCCTTATTCAGTTTAGTACTTACTTTTAATACATTGTGTTTTTAATATATATCCATCGTACTTCGTGATATCTTTGTTAAGCAGATCGTTTGCTACCTTCTACAATAAAATAAAAAAATAACAGATCTTTACCGCATCATGTTATGTATAAATATTTTGGAAGATATTATGTGCAGATATTTAAAAAGCAAGGACGTAGCAGGTTTGACAAAATTCACAATGTCTAGTAGAATAAAAATTTATAATTTACTCAATAACTATGAAAAGTTTCCAGGTCCATTGAAAACAAGAATATTATATATTATACTCAACTATGTATCTACAGTGCAGATAGAGGAAGACGAATGTCAATAGGAAACAGTGTGGATAATGTTTTTCAATGCTTCAAAGTAAATTAGTACATTTTCTAAGTCATTTGTGTGGATCCGATATTCCATGAATAGATTTCCTGTATAAACGTCAAAAACATAGTATAATCACTTGATCTGTCTTCTTAAACTTAACCCAGGAATGCCCGAATTATTTATTTCTTGTTTTTCTTTAGTTTGGATTCGGAATATTGTTCAATTAAGGGTTCTTAATGAGATAATTTTAGTCATTTATTTTTAAATAAATGGGAAGTTAGAAAAAAACCATGTGTCCAAATGGACACGCTAAGCTTTGACAGTAGCTAAAAAGTTGAGAGGATATTATTTATCTTGTTGGAGTTATTAGATAAAAAAACACGATTTACCCAATGAAAACATTTATTATTTTTTATGATAGCCAGCAAAACATGGTACGCAATGGCCGACGTCACACTTCATGTATTCAGTTTGAACTGACAAACTTTTCAAATTACAGTATGGACCGACATATCCTCTCTTTTTCATGCATTTTTACATGGTGTTTTACACCATTGAATCGCCCAGCATCTGCTAACTTAGAGAGTCTTCCTCCGCCTTTGGCTGCTATTCCATAGCATTTGAGATAAGTTAGCATGATTTACCTCCGGAACTGTTGTGGGATTTTATCATTTTTCCTATGTAGTTGCAAGAATAGTGTACATATGTATTTGCATCCAAGTAATAAGGGACTAATAAATTTCTTTCCTCTAATATATATTCTGTACATAATTACATTTTCGTCCATCCTGTCAACACCCCCCTTATATTTATTGTATTCACCCAAAATAAACGGTCGTGACACTTGAGTAGGTCTTTATCTTTTTGGGAGTAACGTTTCACCATTGATAATAAGCTTGGTATGACTCAGGGACTTTCGTTACCTCAGCCTGAGCTGTCAACTGATGTCATTCAAATTTTCGATTCTTCCACCACTGTATTCGTCACCTGAATCTTTGATTGTCAAAACAGCGGCATTAGGAGGGGCGACGTAAATTGACTCTGGTGTCGGCAGCTTCTTCCTCATCCTCAAATAAAATGTCTAAGATTTCGTTTAGGGTCCCAGCTCCCCAGTACTGGTCTAAATCGAAGAATCTAACAACAAACAAAATCTTATATAAAGACATGCCAAGTGCTTAGCGTGTCCATATGGACACAGCAACATTAGGCATATAAATATAGTGCTAAAATAAAACTAAACTATCGTTGACCTATCTCAACATATAAATACATTATTTTAGAATAATATTACACCTTAATAACATAAATAAATAAAATAATTTAAAAATTATGTTACTTACTCTCGTGTCGGGTCCATTTTTTCCGCCGTTTTTGACTTTGGTGAGAATTGAATGAATCTACCCGCGAATTTATATTTTTAAATGACATATCAATGACATGTAAAAAATCTTTGTTATTTGATAGCACAGAATGACCAGTTATATATTTCTAAACCAACAATGGTTTGCCACAAAAAAAATATTAGCAGACCCATATTTTTGTGTCCACATGGACACGCTAGGCATTACTGGGTTAATAAATATATTTACGTAAATACATACATGCTAATCATTTTTGATGAATAGTGGAAATTTGGATATCCGCCTCTCCAATATTCCAAAAAAAAAACGTAATGACATTGACAGCCATAGATTTTGACAGCTTTCAATTTTGTTGAATATTTTGCCTTCTCCTGGTTTTTTTTTTTGGGCGGGAAACTCAATAAGCGCGGATCTGAAATTTTTTCTTGCGAGTTTATTTAATTAAATTGGGTGTAAAAACACATAATTTTTAGCTGCAGTTGGCTGAAAAGATGGATGGAAACTAGTTCTTTAAAACGTCCTCGAACAGAGGACGTAGGCAGCGGTGTAAAGGAGGACGGATCCAGCGGCGGTGAGCATAACGATTCAGCACCATACATAAAACCAAATTACAAAAGACTATATCCAGAAAATTCACTTAAGGCTACTTCCAAAGTTTTTGTGGAATCCACAAACAAAGAAAGAATAGGGAACAAGAGTCCTATTTATTTAAACCACATATTCTCTACGGACATAAAAGGTGTGACGGCTATTCAACGAGTGAATGCCAATAAAATAGCAGTTATATTCAAATAGTTTAATACAGCCAACAATTTCATCAATAACACACATTTTCTTTCTAAACATGAAATGAAGGCATTTATACCAGCAGCACAAATAGAAAAGACAGGAATTATACGATATGTACCAGCAAATATTTCTAATGAAGAATTATACACTAGATTGTCATCAATATATGAAATAATAGCAGTACATAGGTTTACAAAGAAAATTGGACAAGAGAGAGTTCCACTACAAACTGTGAGCATTACTTTTTTGTCAAATGTTCTTCCTGATAACATACAATATGATTTATTTTCTTATAGAGTATTTGAATATGTTCCACCCTTACAACAATGCTTTAAATGTTTTAAATTCAATCACTCAGCCAAAATTTGTAATAATAAACAAAGATGTTCTATTTGCGGAGGTGAGCATTCATATAAAGATTGTGATAAGCCATCTGAAGTTTGTTGCATAAATTGTAGCGGACCACATCTGGCAATATCTAGACTATGTCCTATAAAAATGAAGAAGATTTTAGAAAAGAAAAACACCATAACTTATGCGAGTGCCACTTCCACAAAAGAAAATATTAATACAAATTTTCCTCCACTTCCATCTCCAAAAGTACAAATTGTAAATAAGTCTGTACATACACCTAGTATTAAGTCTGTAAATAATAAAAATGTAAATATTGTAAATAAATCAAAAGATGTCTCTACTAAGGAGACTTTAAAATCCCAAATTATCACCAACAGTGAAGTACTTATGGCCCTAGTACAAACACTGGTGGAATTGGGCAACAAGGGTGATGACACACCTATGACTACAAATTTCATTAAAGATGTTCTAGTTAAAAATCTTAAATACTGGATACAGTATCTACACAATCAAAATTACGAATTGCTCAGTATAATATTCAAAGTGCAAATAGGAAAAAGCCCTATTTAATACAATTTTTAAAAACTCAAAACATTGATGTCTGTTTGCATAATGAAACATGGTTTAAAGATAATAATTTTAAGATACCTGGATACAATATTTACAATAAAAATTCTAGTAACACATGTAATGGAGTAGCCATATTGATTAAACCATCCATAAAATATAATATTATCAACACTACATTCTATGAAGATATTCAAACTGTTGCTATGTCTGTATCTACAATTCAGGGTAATTTATGTATACTCTGTGTATACTGCCCACCTAGGGGGCACATACAAATTAGTAGACTACGAAACACAATTAACAACCTACCAAAACCCATATTTGTAAGTGGAGATTTTAATGCCCATCACATTTCATTTGGTTGCAGAAGTACTAAAAGTCGAGGTGAAGCATTATTTAACTTAATTGATGATTTAAATTTGTGTATCTTAAATGATGGTACTTATACAACTGTCAATAGGCCTAGTTGTAACCCTTCTGCTCTTGATATCAGTTTTATTAGTGCCAACCTAGCATCATTATGTGAATGGTCTGTACATCATGATAGTATGGGCAGCTATCATTACCCAACTATAACTGAAATATCATTAAACATAAACAAATATCAAATAAATCCACCAGTAGATAGATTTATATACAAAAGAGCTGATTGGACAAGATATAAAACCCTTTCAAAAACAATATTTAATGACTTGGTACTTAACCTACATGATCCTATCTCAACCTATAATCAATTCTGTTCTCATTTAGACACCCTTAAGACATTGACAATACCAAAACTCACTAAATCAAATAAATTTATGAGCAGGCCACCAGCTCCATGGTGGAATGATACGTGTGAACAGACTGTTATTTCAGCTTATAATGCATTAAAACTATATAGAAGAGTACCAAACATTGAAAATTATATAGACTATAAAAGAAAAGTTGCAATCAAAAAAAGAACAATATCAGAACAAAAGAAAATCGGATGGAATAACATATGCAACAGTTTTAATAGAACACCCATAAGTAAGATCTGGAATCAACTAAAAATGTTCAAAGGTATTAGAGTTAGTAATAAATCATATAGGGATGAGTTCATTAATCCATTACTAGATAAATTATCTGATAATAACAATTTAATTGATGATGATTTGAGTATATTTTTTGCTAATAACAACAGTAATCAAAATTCAAAATTTTTACTTGGATTTTTTACATGGTCCGAATTCTCAAAAAGTTTACAATCTCGACGCGATACAACACCTGGCCTAGATGATTACCCTTACATTATTTTTAAAAATTTGGATGAAACTGCTCAAAAAATCTTTTTGAATGTTTTAAATTTACTCTGGTACACACAAAAAATTCCACAGGCATGGAAGACACAATGTGTTATTCCTATACTCAAGCCAGATAAACCTCCTGAGCTAGCCAGCTCTTATAGACCAATTTCACTATCATCATGTATTGGCAAAATTTTCGAAAATATGATTAAAACTCGTCGTCTTGATTGGTATGTAGAATCAAACGGCATTATTCCACATGTACAATATGGCTTCCGTAGAGGACGCAGCTGTGCAGACAGTTTCATTTCTTTAATTTCTGACCTGAAACATGCAAAACACAAAAAATTACAATCTGTGTGTGTATTTCTTGATGTGCAAGGCGCTTTTGATAGTGTAGATCCTGATATACTAATCAAAATAATGTCCAAATTAGAGATCCCTGGACAACTTTGTAAATGGATTTATAACTTTTTAACAAATAGGACACTTTATATTAAACATAATAGCATCCTACATGGGCCAAAGACCACCTCTAAAGGCACTATGCAAGGGGCAGCTATCTCACCCCTATTGTATAATATATACACAAGTGAAACTTGTAAATATGTAAATAATTGTAATGTTAGCATTTTGCAATTTGCAGATGATTTAGTATTGTACAGTAGCAATTATAACTTACAAACAGCAATAGATAATGTTAATCAAGCCTTATTACAATTATTCCATTATTATAATGATTACTTACACTTACAAATTAATACATCCAAAAGTAGTGTACTTATGTTTGGCAATGAAACCCCTACTTCAAATGTTATTTACAATGGCGAAATTATAAACAAAATAGATTCAAAGAAATTCTTAGGGGTTGTAATTGATAAAAAGATGACTTTTGAACAACATATTAAATACATTTTGAAAAATGCCCTTAAAGGGTTTAACATCTTAAAATGTCTTGCTGGTATATCATGGGGAGCAGACCCTAAAATACTATCCATTCTGTATAAATCCATAGTAAGAAGCCATTTTGATTATAGCTCTCTTGCATATATGAATAGTCCTCATGTAAAGAAATTGGATATCCTACAGAATAGAGCTTTGAGAATAATTTCTGGTGCAATGTGCTCTACTCCCATAAGGGCCATGGAAGTAGAGACTAAAATAATGCCATTGATATTAAGACGCCTATTACTATCAGAAAGATATTGTTTAAAATTAATCTACTCTAACAACACAATAGTAAAAAACAAAATAATAGCTGATGCACTCAGAACTCCTGGTCCCTTGGCAACAGGAGAGAGTCTCTTAAATAACAAGCCTCCCAATTTATCGCAAATCTTACTTGAAATAGACAACAATTTTGTTAATGTGAGAAGGCAGTGCCCATGGCCATGTTACACCTTCTCTTATCAGTGTATCTCACATCAACTCAATATAATAGAACACACAATAAATAATAACCTAGATATGCTACAATTTATAGTTAGTTAGTTAATAATAATTCACTCAATGTGAGTAGGCAAAGGTCGTTGACCATACAGCCATTTCTTATGTTATTTTATTCCTTATCGTATAAAAATCTGGAATCACACCATTCAAAAAACTAATGAAAATTTTCAGTCACGCGCGTCCATCTTGGATCGGCGTATCAAGTACAGTGTCTACAATTTATAGAAGATAATAAAAATATTATTTTATATACACTGATGGGAGCAAGGGCCATGGCTATGTGCATGCCGCTTGGTATGATCCACAATCAAATTTTTCTCAAAGCTATATCCTACTTGAAACCTGCTCTATATTCACAGCAGAGATTTATGCAGTATATCAGGTATATTTTTTAATAGTATCTGATTCTTTATCTATGTTAAAAGCTCTATCCAACCTTACTGTTAAATTTAAGTCAAATTTCATCTTATATTTTATAAAAGAAATAATTCATCAATATTACCTTCAAAATATAGAAATCACCTTCCTCTGGGTTCCTTCACACAGAGGTATACATTCATTTCATTTCCATGTAATACTTCCATGTAATACATGGAAATGAAATGGCCGATAAAAGTGCACAAGAAGTTATCAATGCAGTTGTTGTTAAAAATACAATGGATGTTCCAATAACGGATTATCTGCAATATATCGATAAAAGTATTAATCAGTTATGGTTAGAAATGTGGAAAAAAGATCAAGACACAAAGGGAAAATGGTATGGAAGTATCCAAGAGAACTTACCGATTAAACCTTGGTACTATCAATTAAAAGATGCCAGTCGAGATTTTATTGTTACCAATAATAGACTGCGCTTTGGTCATCACTCCAGTCCGTCACTAGGGATGCCCGATCTGAATCGATCTTTTTGAAGATCGATTCACGGCAATACGATCTCCCGATTTTTTGAATCGATTCAACAAGATGCGATCTTTGCTCAGATCGAATCGTATGCTTGGAAGATCGTAAGAAAAAATCGCATCATTAACAGACCAAAGTAATGCAAACTTAACTGCATTTATTTTGTTGATGATAACGATCACACATTTTAGTAGGAACAACAAAGCAAGACAACATCTATTTGTTGAAATTAGTGTCGAGTTACGTACTTTATGTATACGCCGCCGCGCCGTGAGTATGAAATATGAAACGATATGAAGGTAGTATTGAAATTTTGTTTATGTTATACCCGCAAGAACATCACAGAATTTGTAGATTGTTCTTTGTAGATAGTAGTACGATTGAATTCATCGAATGCGCAGTGTTTTTTCTTGTTATTATTTTAATATTGATAAATATGGCCCCGCCCGTAAAATCGAATGTTTGGACGTTTTTTATCAGATGTGACTCGGGTGGACAGTGTAAATTATGTGACCAAATAGTGAAAACTAAAGGAAATACCACAAATTTAAAAAATCATCTAAAGCGACGCCATAAAAATTATGATTTAAACAAAAGCGGAGAAAGTTCTACTACAAAAGTGACCGAAATCGTAAGTAATTATCTATTTATAAAGTGATTTTTTATAAGGGTGCTATTTAACTGGTTAGCATAGTATTGGTATTTTGGCATAAGAAAACTGACACCAGGATTCGATTAGTAGGTAAACTAAGTGTTCCTCACACGGAGAGAGTTGCATGGCCACGTACGATTACGTGGTAAATTTACCTACTCCAATTGCGACCTACCTCAACATTTTATTTCTTTTACAATTTTGATTAATGTGTACATTATTTTCTTTTTTAGTCCAATGATCCCACCCCTTCGACCAGCCGAATGAGTACTAATAGTGATGCTAACTCAAACTCAAGTGAATGTGAAGAATCATTAAATATTACTACAATCAATACGTCAACGCCAAAATCAACAAGAAAACGTCAACTTCGTATTGATAATGTCATTAGTAATATTCAAGCATATCAAAAAGGTGGGTCCAAGGAACTAAAATTGACTAATGCATTGCTGTATTTTATTACGGTTGATGATTTACCTCTCAATACCACAGAAAAAAAAGGATTTCAACATTTGATGAAAACGGTGTGTCCAACTTACTCGGTACCAAGCAGAAACACAATTACAAGACTTATTGATGAAAAATATGAGAATATTTCTAATGTCATAAAAGCACAGTTGATGCAAGTTAATAGCTTTTGTTTGACTACCGATGTCTGGACGGACACAATGAACACAAGGAGCTACTTAGGTTTGACTTGTCATTTTTTGCACAAGAACTGTTTGAAATCAATTGTTATAGCCGTTAAAGAATTGAACGAGCGACACACTGCTGAATATCTCAAACAAGTGATTGAATCGCTCTGCAATGAATGGAACATTAATGTACAAAACATTTTAGCTATAGTCACAGATAATGGTGCAAATATTGTCAAAGCTATCTATGAATTACTGGGCAAAAATAAGCACTTGCCTTGTTTTGCACACACTCTTAATCTAGTTGTGCAAAAAGCTGTAGAAGAAACCAGAGGATTTGATGCATTAGTAAATAAGGTCAAAACCATTGTAACATTTTTTAAACACAACGTTTCTGCACAGGATGAATTGACCAAACTTCAAAAATCTAATAATGTATTACCAAAAAAGTTGGTACAAGACGTTATAACAAGATGGAATTCTAAGTTGTATATGTTACAGCGATTTATTGAACTTTGTGACTTCGTCAGTGCTATTCTACTCCAAAACCCAAAGGCCCCTGCTATGCTTGGTGGCAATGAAATAGCCATAATAAAGGAAATTATTAACATTTTGACTCCTATAGAAAACGTAACAAAAGAAATATCGGGTCAAGATTATGTAACGAGTAGTATAATCATACCAATTATTTTCTGCATGAGTAAATCGATCGAATCTGCCAATTCAGGGAGCATTTCTGAGGTTTCTGACTTAGGATCAGAATTCAAAGCGAAAATTCTGAGCGAATGTAACAAACGTTTTAAGAACATTGAAAAAGTGCATCTTTTGGCGATTTCAACAATTTTGGACCCGCGATTTAAAAAAATATACTTTACGGATGCTCAATCTTGTGCAAAATCACTTAATGACATCACCGATTTACTAAAAACAACGGATTATAATAAGGATACATCACCAAATGCGCAAAATGTGGTTTCACCCGATGATGACGATAACATTTGGAAATTTCATAGTCAGTTGATGACAGAAACGAATCTAAACATTCCAAAGGAAGGACTGCTGGATGACATTTTGAAACAGTATCTTAGAGAACCATTACTTGCTAGACAAGGAGACCCAATAACATATTGGACCACTAGATCTACTATCTGGCCGGACTTAAGCTGTTTAGCTTTGAAGTATTTGACTATAGTAGCAACATCTGTTCCTTCAGAACGACTGTTTTCACTGGCTGGCAACACTTTGACGGATAGTCGTAATAGGTTAGATCCAGTGCGTTTATCTAAATTATTGTTTTTGAAAAGCTTAAATGCGGAGGGTTGGAATCTGTAAACCGTCAAACCTTTACATCATTGTATGCATAGATTTGACGGAATAGCTTTTTCGTAATGTTTTTTAATATTTCCTAATAAATACAACTTGCATGTGGAAGTGTCTTTTCATTTCTCCTTACTTTTTTAAAATACGATACGATCTTCAAAGATCGAATAAGATCGATTCAATGCAATACGATACAGATCGTGGATCGATTCACGGGGTTACGATCCATTACGATTCAAAAGATCGATTCAAAGCAAAAGATCGGGCATCCCTATCCGTCACCTTAAAAGAATTGGAATTGCTGCTAACGACCACAGAGCATATAAATATGCTAACGACATTTGCCCACATTGCGAATCAATTGAAGGAAGTGAAGGAACCGTTGAACACATGATCTTCAACTGTCAAAAATTTCTCATCAACAGATTAGTGCTTGCTAGTGAATTAAGTGATTCACCATCCCGCCCTCCACTACTTCATCTGTTATTAAAAGACAAAAACTCATACAAACCATTATTCAAATACATCAAGAATACGATTGGAACCGGGCCTCCAAATGGCTAGGAAAGTTGTACGGAGTTGGGCGAACACGAGCATGTGGGAAGGCACTTCGCCCTACTTCGTGCAACTTTGCCTCGCCTCGGACTACTTTCGGAAGTTGATCCGACCGTCCACACGGCTAGGAAAAGTTGTACGGAGTGGAAGTGCTTGTCGTGTGGGAACGCACTTCGCCCTACCTCGTCCAACTTTGCCTCGCCTCGCACAACTTCCATTTGTTGTCGGTTTTTTATGGAGCGTCCAAATTATAGCGGAGTGCTCGGCAAAAGTTCCTCGTGCGACTTCGAGAAAGTTCGAAGTGGCTCTCCACATTCTCGTACAACTTCCGAAAGTTCTCAGTCGCTCTACGGTGCCCATCGCTTGCGCACGCATGTTATGGATGCTCAAGTAGCAGCTGCCGTAGTTCGCGTATTTTAATTACGTGAATATTAATCTTCTTATAAAAATTTTTGTAGTAACTGATGGTTTCTTTAGTAATCTTAAGATAAATATTTAAATTATTTGAATAAATATTTGTCCTAGAAATTAAATGGTCTGATCAAAGAGTCCCCTTTTTCCAACATGTATCGAATTAATTTAGCTCTTTATTTAATAGATTAGTATTTATATAGTCTTCTGATACAGAAGCCGTGGGTTCGATTCCAGACTCATACCAATCATTTTTCGGACTTTTTTGGAAAATTATTAATATCGAGGACTGACAACTTTGTGTCCGGTGAGTCGAGGCTTTAACAGCCACTGCGTGAAGTTATAATATGTTTTTAGTATTATTATAACTTAACTTTGATATTATCAAATCAAGCGGTGCATTATGCTCGACAGAAGTAGTACCTAAAGATATAAAATTAATAAACTGAATTTTCATGATTAGCTTCTTTCGATGAGACGCTCAAAAATTTCCTTTGCGAAAACTATCTATAGTCGTAGGTAATATGGATAGCCGGAATAAAATATTGATTGATTAATTAAAATGATAATTCTCAAAAAACCATTACTATTTTTACCAGGTACTAGCTGACCCGGAGAAATGGTAATAATAATAATTCGCCTAAGTTACTCGTTGTTACACCAGCAAATAAAAGTTTCGTCAAGATAGGTCCACCCATTTCAGAGATTACCCGGAACAAACAGGCGGACGGACAAAATTGAAAAAGACTATTCATATGAAAACATATGATATATACATACATTATGATACATAGGAATGTAGTAGAATGCAGTTATTTCAATATTACAAACACGCATTTCAATGTTATATAAATGTTTAGATTTGTGATGATAATAACTTGATAGTAATCAAGTGCAAAAATTGCCTTATATATACTTACTAATAAGTACCTACAAATAGAAGACATTAACGTCAACTGATACAAATATCTGTCAAATTTCTTCGAATGATTAATCGATTGACGACGATTCGATGACTCGGGCTAAAAAACCGACAACAAATGGAAGTTGTGCGAGGCGAGGCAAAGTTGGACGAGGTAGGGCGAAGTGCGTTCCCACACGACAAGCACTTCCACTCCGTACAACTTTTCCTAGCCGTGTGGACGGTCGGATCAACTTCCGAAAGTAGTCCGAGGCGAGGCAAAGTTGCACGAGGTAGGGCGAAGTGCCTTCCCACATGCTCGTGTTCGCCCAACTCCGTACAACTTTCCTAGCCGTTTGGAGGCCCGGTTATATCTTAAAAAAATACTTGACTTAAAGGTCTTAGTTACCAGGTCATTAAAATCCTTAAAAAAAATTTGCCTTCTCCGATCTTTCTTTTCTGTCATTCTTTGTGTAAACCGAGATAACCTCACAAAATGGTGAGATTTTTACTTTTAAAAACTTCTGTAATCAAACGATATTATTTGTTTAAAATAATACCAAATGTGTATGAGTGACAAAAACTGATGTATTACCATTATATTTTGATAACCAAAAAGTTTTTTAAGTGTTCACTATAACAGTGTATTTTCAGTTACGAGAATGTTGTCATGATTTCAGGCGAAGCACACAAAAAAAGTAGGAATAACGGGGAAATATGGCACGCGATACGGTGCCTCTTTGCGTAAAATGATCAAAAAGATGGAGGTTACTCAGCACGCTACATATACGTGCTCATTCTGCGGCAAGGTTAGTAATATAAACTGTATTTTTTCCGTTAATTCACAAGTAATAGTCAGATAAAATCTTATTACGTTTTTAAACTCGACTGCACCAGAGAGTGCTGCAAACCCATTTCTCTGCAGATTTACAGAATTTTAGTACTTATTACCTACCTTTCATTAAGTGTATAAACATTATCAAATATCATTTGATTTTAACTGCGAAAGGCAATTATAGCTTTCTTGTGGTAGTTATCATTGTTTTCTCTGTCTAGATCATTCTATAGCACCAAATTCTACAGGAAAAGTTGTATTCCAAACATAGATATTACAATCAAAATATTCACAAAAATAATCACAGATATTACAATCAAAAATATGTGTTATTATGTTACGAACATTTATAATTGTAGATATTATGTCATACATTTGCTAAGCAATCCTGAACTCAAGGGATACTGCCGTATGATAAGCAAAGCAGATGTGACACTCCCTCTGTTGCAGATGTCCATGGTCAGGGAGACATAGTTGCTTTCCATTATAATGACCCTTATTTGCCCCCATTTTCCATGTAAAACTAAGAAAACTTGAAATTTTCAACTTTATTATAATACTATATATTGTCTCGGTGGGTGGCACAGTGGCCACCACCCCGCTTCTGATTAAAGAAGAAAAATTTTAAAAGTCATTGGTGAGTGCCAGGATTTGAACCTCGTGGGTTCAAATCCTGGCACACACCAATGACTTCGCATTTTTCGGAAGTTACGTATGACAAATATTGATGACCAACAACTTTGTGCCCGGTATGGTACAATAGGTTCACCACCTATTCCATTTGAGACGTAAACATAATGGTGAGACGAGACTTAACAGCCGCTGCCTACACCTTTGGGTAGAAAAAGGCATAAGGTTATGTTGTTACTATACATACATACATAACTTCACGCCTTTTGTTACCCGAAGGTGTAGGCAGCGGCTGTTAAGCCTCGTCTCGCCGTTATGTTTACGTCCAAAATGGAATAGGTGGTGAACCTATTGCCATACCGGGCACAAAGTTTGTCAGTCATCAGTATTTATCACACATAACTTCCGAAAACAATTTCGAAAAGTCATTGGTGTGAGCCAGTGTCTGGAAATATATATATATATGTTACTCTGTTTTTGTTACAAGGAAATTATTTCCCTAAATAAATAACACATTGTCTCACCTCATTTGTATGGTGGTCAACTAAGTACCGTCGCTTAAAGATCTTTATAAATACCACATTCTGATTCAAACATTGTTGAAATTTCAGGATGCTATGAAGCGGTCTTGTGTTGGCATTTGGTCCTGCAAACGCTGTAAGAGAACTGTAGCTGGCGGTGCATGGGTCTTCTCAACCACTGCAGCCTCATCCTGCAGATCCGCAGTAAGGAGGTTACGTGAAGTAAAGTAAACATCTGCTAGCTTAAGATAATAAAACAAAAAAACTTCTCTACATTGTTTCATTTGGAAACCTGCTAGCATAATATACAGTAGAACCTCGATAAGTTAAAGTCCAAGGGAAACACAAAATGTTTTAAGTTATCAAGGTGCTATGTTAGGGATATGATAATACGCATCCGAAATTTCAATAGTATATTAGTTCATTATAAACAAATGCTTTCTTTAAAAAAATTTTTTCTTAAACTCCTTAGCTTTTTCTTACAGTTTGGGTGTTCTAATACTGATGTTTTTATTTCGACACTGTTTGAACTACGTAAACAAACACTGATCTAAATTAAGGAATTTGTTGTTCGTTACATTGATGACTTTCTCCTGTTTCTTGTTTTTAAAGTGAAACTTTTATTACATCGTCTCAAACTTTTTCGTCTGCGTGTTGCATGTCGCGTGACGGTGACGTGAAGGCGCTCGTCAGAGCGCCTTTCACGTCTATTATCGTTTATTTATATTAATTAATTACCCAAATATACACTTTATTATTGTAAATAAATACCGTAAAAACATGTAGAAAAAACATGTAGAAAAACACCCCCAGACGAGGGATCGAACCCGCCCCGACCTTGTGTTATCGGTAGTGCAGTTTACCGATGCACCACGAGGGCCGTATGTATAATCGTTTAATTACCGTCCTCTTTACCAATTTCGACACATTTTCTAGGATCGGGTTTGTTTGTTTGTTTGTTTTTTACATACATACATATACGTACGTACGTATTGCAGGCGGAGAAAAAAAAAATTATATTATTTATAAATTGTGTTTTTATAAATTGTGTTTTTTGAAAATTATATTTAAGTACGAATTACATACTATTTGAAAATTATATTTAAGTACGAATTACATACTAATAAAATAATGAAATATCAATAATATTTTTCGATCTTACCGACAGAATAATAAATATATACTAATATATACTATGTACTAACGTATTATATTAGAAACATATACTTAATTTTTTGCAGTGATAAACTGTAATAAAAGCAAAGCAAACACACATTGACTTCGTGTTAGTTAACAACGCCATCTGCTGGAATAGAAATTTCATGAAAATCGTTGGAGCCGATTCCGAGATTCCAATTTTATATATATACAAGAATTGCTCGTTTAAAGATATAAGATAAGATAGTGCTCTTTATATATGTATTTGTCACATTTTCATAATAAATCGAAATATCATATTTACTGGAGGAAAAAATATCGTTTTGTTTTGTAAAGATCCTTTGTTGTAATGTTGTTAACGTTTAATAGGTGTCGCGTTATCCCTAGTACTTGTCGATTCGGGCGACATCTATCGATATAATACGATATTACGGCAGAATCATCAATAGTAGCAACCTAGTAACGCCATCTAGGAATTCTTAATCTTCAGTCGTTAACTTCCAAAGAACTTGAAAATGATGAGATTATCGAATTAATTGATTTAAATCTTTAACTTAAAGTTAAACGAAGCCAAAGCAAACTTTTAAAAAAATTGCTGTGAAGTAACTGTTTTACACTGTTGCACTCTAAAAAAATATAAATGTTAATCATTTTATCAGAATCATCAATTTAAAAAACTTACTAAATTATTGAAAAAATATTTTGTTTATGTATATTTAAAAAGTAGATTTAAAAATCAATAACCCAAGACTCAATTTTAAAAGTTTCACTTTTACGGTGGTTTCATAAAACCACACAATTTTTTTGCAAGATTTCAGCATTTTTTTATGGGATAGTAGGGAAACGAGCAGGCGTGTCACCTGATGGTATGCAACCAACTCCGCCAATGGACACTAGCAACAGAGTTACTGTTGCGTTGCTGACCTTTAAGGGATAGGGTATGGGGAAGGGCACCCCCCTTCCCCATTCCCTATCCCTTAAAGGTCGGCCTCCGGGTACCTCTCTCACTGAACGAAACTCGGCATGACCCACTTTACGTCGATCTTCTGAGAGTGTGGTATTTCACCGGTTGAGCCGGCCCATTTATGCAGCGAACTGCTTGGCTCTACCACTGACTAGCTTCTTTTGCAATGATGATTAATGATGAACTCACTAGCCGCAACTTCTTTCTTTTACAATCCTTTTGTCACTGGTTCTATAGCTTTTTATTTATCAGCGTATGTGAGTGTTGTTAGTTTTCTTTTTAAATGTCTTTAAGCCAGTTTTAACACACAGGAGTAGGTAAAGTAGTTCCAGAACAATGATCATAAACTTATGATCCAAGATAAGTGTTGTCTTAAGGCCTAACCACCGCACCCGTTATAATTAAATTAGAAGAAGCAAAAAATAGGTGGCATATGTATTTTTACATAAACAATTCAATCAGTGAACACGTGCAAGCAATAAATTTCGAAACCTTGTTCGTTCGTGATAATTTAACGGTTTGTCGTTAGATGACACTGATATAAAAAAAAAAACAGGAATAGGTGGTTTTAATAACACTGAGATATCACTAAGTTTAGAAGGGTAATGAAGGGTTGACATAAAGTAAAATAATGGTAACGTAAGCTTTTATATACACTGACTCTCAAGGATTACGAAAAACGCGTTTTCCAGGAATTTGTTAAATTGAGGTTGTATTTTTTATTGTAAGGCGGGTCAAGGTGTAGCGCGCGATGGAGAGCGATTGTTTTATAGCTTTCTTACAATCAAGTAAATTGTATAGTTTAGTAAGTATGTATCTACATACACTATAATAAGTGTATCCATTGTCTAGTTTCCATAAGATAAAAATTTAATTACCACTTGAAAAACTAGAGGGCGGTGTGTATTGTGTTCAAAAATACTGCGGCATATTTTTGGTATCGACAGCAGTTCCAACTATTGTCATTGGTGACCTCTGATTCAGAAGCGGGATGCTGGACAACTAAGCCATCGAGACCACTGTCAAAGTAGCAAATATGGGTATGTAATAATTTTGGAACCATAAACCATAATAAAATTGGCGAATAGTTATGGTCTACGTTTGAGGATGAGAAAGAATATCCATAAATTACAATGTACCAGGGAAAATCCGCAAGAGTATCTAGTTAGCGTAGGCACTTTCAAGACTCAGTCGGGTGTAGAATGCTAACCGCGAGCCCCTGACGCCCCAGCTAAGACGGAGAAGTGCGCCGCAGAGGTTTAGTGGGTATTCCGGCACCACGCTACACGTGCCGGTGAGCCCCACATACCCCTGCCGACGCCGGCGTCGTTGCTGTCAATCCCGTCGGCGTTGGCAGGGTATGCGTAAAAGCATTCCTCTGCGTAAAAAAAAGGCACTTTCAAGACTATTGATTTTTTATTACGATCATCATTAGCCTGTTGCAGTCCACTGCTGGACATACGCCTCTCCCAATTTGCGCCACAACATCCGATTCACTGCCTTCCCGAGTCCAATCTTTGCCTTTCTGAGGTCGTCTGTCCATCGGACTGGTGGGCGACCAACACTACGCGCTCCACCTACCATCGGTCCTTCGACAGAAGTGACCAGCCCATTGCCACTTCTACGAGCTATGTCGGTTACTCCGGTGACTCGCTGTCAGATATACTCATTA
The DNA here is from genome assembly GCA_905147225.2 of Euproctis similis. Taxonomy (NCBI): domain Eukaryota; kingdom Metazoa; phylum Arthropoda; class Insecta; order Lepidoptera; family Erebidae; genus Euproctis; species Euproctis similis. The sequence goes on from LR990122.1 coordinate 11,163,491, forward strand.
ATTTTATTACGATACGGGATAAATACAAAAACATACCTATCAAGTATCTACCATTATCTGTTCATATTAGATATCTGCTTTTAGTTTTATCTTATCAACCATCTCCATACCTACATGTAATAAATATTCGCGATAATGTCGATTTTTAGATTTATATTACCCGTAGACTATCTACTCAGGTAGCTACGTACCTATCTTTACATAGGTAGTATAAAACAAAGTCACTTTCCGCTGTCTGTCCCCTTATATGATTATATCTTTAAAACTACGCAATGGATTTTGATGCGGTCTTTTTTAATAGTTAGAGGGTGTCAACGGGGTAGTTTTGATCTATAATTCATATATAATGTTCTAAAGAAAAAGTGATAATATTCGAGATTTAGTAATTTAATTGCAAACGCTGGCTAACCCCTAAGTGATAAATCAAAACAATGTTCTACATTATTAAACTCTTTTAGAAGGTCTACAAAGAAGCCCGCGAGGGCATGTCTATCTCTTAAGGATAACCCACAATGGCCATTTTTATGTTTTTACTTTTTACGAGAAATAATGGTTTATTTACTAAGCGATTTTAAACATTACAGCATTAATTTTCATCCAATTAAGTGCCAATTCCCTAAATAGATTGTGCATGAAATATAGATGATCCTGGCCCTTTACAGCATCCAATTTAAACTAATATTTACGAAGATATTACAGTATTATCATAGCGGGGCATAGAAGTCGCGTTGCGCGCCAAAACGCGTGCCGATAAATAGCGCAAATTGAACTTTTTTATATCCAAATTTTACTCATTTATTATTTTTATTGCGGAACAAAGTTTGCCGGGTCAGCTAGTTTCATTTAAACGGTGAACATACATAACATTTCACGCGTTTTTCTACCCGAAGGTGTAAGTAGCGGCTGTTAAGGCTCGTCGTATGTTTAATCCCAAATGGAATATAAATAAAATATATATTTATCATCATATATATCAATATTTATCACACATAACTTCCCAAGATTTGAGCCCACTATTTCTTGGATCAGAAGTGGGGTGCTCGCCACTGCGCCACCAAGACCAGCGAAAATAGTTAAACATGTAAAAAGTGTAAAAAATTTAATAATGCTTTTTCAATACCAAATTAGGTTCTTTACTTTTGGTCGAGCAGCGTGCTTCTGATTCAAGAAGTCGCGGGTTCGAATTCTGGCAGACAACATAGACTTTTCGAAAGTTATGTGTGATATATATCGATGATTGAAAACTTTGTGCCCAGTATGGCAATAGGTTCGCCTCGTATTCTATTTGGAACGTAAACATAACGGCGAGTCGTGGCTTAACAGCCACTTCATTCACTTTCGGGTAGAAAAGGCGTGAAGTTATGCTATGTAGGTATTATATAGTTCTGTACCCCATAATATTTCGTCAAATGTAACAAATTTTTACGTAGGTTGGTTGGTTTGAATTCCCAATTTAAAAAGTTACTATTTTAACCCTCACCTATAAAGACCAGCTCGGGCACAGTTAGGTACTACTAAATGTATACGGTTTTTTATGGGATGGCAGGGCAAACGAGCATCCTCATCACCTGATCACCTGATCTGACCTCCATCACCTGATGTTAAGTGACCAGCGCCACCCATGGACACTATTATGAAAGAAAGACGGGGAAGGGAGGAGGGCCTCAGGATACCTCTCTCACCGAACGAAACACGGCATGAGCCACTTTACGTCGATCTTTTAAGAGATCGTAGTATTTCACCGGTCGAGCCGGCCCATTCATCCAGCGAACTGCTTGGCTCTACCACACTTAAATTGTGCCAACTTTTTTATGTATCTATATATCATATAACTACTTTATACTGATTTATTAAGTAGGCTAATGTTAGTCCTAGCTAACTGAAAAAAACTAACCACTATATATTAACCAACAACTATAAAAAAAAAAAATATAAACCACAAGTCTCTTAATGGAAAATGAACATTAATGAGTACTAAGATCATAAAGCCAAGAATTCAACACTTAATTTATGGACAGAAATAAAAATAACAAAACAAAAGTCATGGGTTTATTTGAATGACAAAAATTCAAATAATATTACCATTCTATTTACCTACTATAAATATATAGTGTTTTTTTATAATTATTTAGAATACATTTCTGTACAAGAATAGCACCAAATTTGAATTATGTACATAATAGATTAAAGCTGCAAAAAGTACTAGGGTAAGTACATTTCTTTAAAAAAAATATATTACAAAGGTACATATATAAAATGACTTCTGACAGTAAACATGATGATAAGTAATGCAACCTTACTGATAAGAATGTTATACAACCAGTCTTGGCACAAAAGTTTTTAATTACTTAGAATATTTTTTATTGCATTACACTAGATGCAAAAGAAAATATAATATTAACGTTTCAGACAAAGAATTTAAAAAAAAAAATGTATACCTTATGCTAATCACCAACATCACTATCTTTGTCACCAATTGCAAACAGAATACTAAAAGCTACACCTAAAAGTGCTGTGCCAAGTAAGTCTCCAAGAGCTGTGAGATAAGGTATTGCTGAATTATCAGGGTCCATACCCATTTTCCACATCCACCGAACCATATAATGACTGATTGTTAACAGTAAGAATACTTGCAATAAGGCAGCAGACATATAAATCAAAATAAATGTGGGGGTAGTTGATGTGTGCCCAGCTCTTAAATAACCTATGGTGTAAATAAAAATTAATTGTCCAGGTATAACCATTAACAATAGAAGTTTAGTTGTGTTTCCTATAAGTGAATTTTCTTTTTGGCCAGTATGGAGCTGTGTAGAGAGTCTTGAAGCATGAACAGCTACCATATTCCCTCCAATACCATTGATAACTAATTGATACACAGCGATGCCAGAATACATAGACACTGTATGATCCAATATTAATCCTCCCGCACTGCTTATAACCATGGCAGATACAACCGGCACCCATCCTTCATCCAGTGCTTGTCGTGTGAAGTCATTTTTCCAAGCAATATATCCACAAACCGGTACCAAGCCAGCGCCAAGAATGATAATAATAGAAGGTAGTATAACACTTGTGCCAATTGATTTAAATAAAAGTGAAGCTATCCAAGATAACAGTGCCAAAGTTGTGAGATCACCAAGACTAGCTGCTATAGGTGTAGCTATATTATCTGGATTTATATTAACCTTTTTTGATACAACAATTACACCTATCATGATAATACCAAGGACAAAACTGGCTGATGATGCGGTCAACACACTAGATGCACACAACAACAATGCATGATGAATATCAAAATGTCCCTCGGGTATCCACCCCATGGCGACTGCAGCCATTGCCGCTAGAAAACCAACCAGGACAGCTTGACACTGAATGAGACACAAATTTCCCACTACCAGAGTACCCAAGCTAGTTTCCAGATGTCCTAGATGTGCATGAGTAGACAATCGTGATGCTAATGTCATTTCTAAATTACCTTTCAGCCCCAAGAGGGCTGGCACTAGAATGTATACTTCAGATACTTTATTGAAGACCTCCCAGTGCTGAACCACATCCAGTAAAAGACTTGCAGCTACCATGCCGAAACCAGCTAGTAGAAATGACACAAACATCTGGACTCCAGCAACCCACGAGTTCTCTTTTTCATATTTAACATCAGGTGGCTTATCTTCACTGGTGATAAGTTTATATGATCCATTCTTGGCTTCCAGAGGGAATTCCTCATTCCTCGCCATCCTAGAACCGTTCTTGTTTCTGTTCATAATTACAAATCAAGTTATTCTGGTATATTCAAAACGTGATTAGTAGAAAAATACACTTTTAAAAATTAAGAAAAGAACATTACTATGTACCAGAGACTTTCTAAACCGCTCAACAGCTCATCAGACTACGAACATTATTTTCTTCAAGTAATAGCATAATGTTTTACGGAGCACTTCTGACGACGAATTATTATTTGCAAATGCAATTGCAACGTCAACAAATATTATATTGCTATTAATCGAATTATGCTGACAGTTGACAATATTTAAACGCCGATTATATTTCTTGTGTTTACCTCGGCTTCAGTCATTATTAAACTATGCAGGGTAATTATACTCAGTTTATTATTAGCAGCTTGATATTAAATAGCAATAAAATTTGAGTTAGGTATCTCACAAAGTAGATACGTTACAAACTACATAAAGTTTTAACCATTCGTAAACAACACAATTGCAAGCCTATTAAAACCATAAAACAGTCAGATTGCTGTATACACAAACGTACTTCTCGGTTCCTATCCTACAAGTCGAGTGCAAGTAGGTAGGAATGCAAACGATACATCGCTTTTTCAAACATCGATGTATAGTTCACAAACATCGATGTTGAAACCTGAAACATCGGCGATACATCGCTCTTCGCGATGTTTTATGAACGATATTTTATCATAGCGCCATCTTCCGTCCCAGCTGTGATTTACAGCTACACACCTAACTGACACTTCTCTCACCCCTCGGTCCAAAATGCGCTAAAAGTGATAATATCGCGAAGCCGACCAATGTCAAACTGACAAAAATAATCGGTTATCCGTTGTATTTTGTGACCATTTAATTTAGTCGGGTTGAAGATATTATCCGCGACATCAGTCACAATCGTTGATTTTTTTATTTAGCGTTTTGTTCCCTCTGCTGTACAAATAGGTAAAGACGCTAGCAAGCGCAATACGAAACGAACACACAATTAAATCAAAAATAAAACAAAAGATAAAACTAAAGCAGAAACAGAATTTCACATGTTCATGTCATCACCTGATACTCCTATAAAAGGAGATGCCTTGGGGATGTGGGATGACATGAAGGGGTTATTTCCCGGGCTTCATAAAATAGCCATGATCTATTTGCCTATTGTGGCAACTTCGGTACCCAGTGAGCGGTTATTTTCAGAAGCTGGAGCTACAATCACCCAGGAGAGAAACCGCTTACTATAGGCACGAGGTTGTCAAAATTTTCATTTTTAAATTCTGTTTAGAGGGAATAAACATAAAAATATGTTGAAATAATAATTTTGTTTTTTTCTGTTAAAACTGTAAGTGTAAAAGCAATAACTCTCTAAAATAATATAAATATGTTGATTTATTGTACTTTCTTGTTTTATTTCTATTAAAAAATAATATTTATTCATATCAAATCAATATATATTATATATCAAATCAAAATCGAAAGAAAAAAAACGATAAAATGGTAATAAAAAACATTGAAAAAAATCGATATATCGTTCATAAACATCGATGTTTTCTACATCGATGTTTCACTTTTGAAAATATCGATGTTCTGATATCCGTGTTTCTTAAGAGCGATGTTGCATCCCTAAGTGCAAGTGCAAAACTGCAAAAAGAAATAAAAACCGTGGCACGCAGACAGATATTATTAATGACTATCTCGTGTCATTTGAATTTTGATAGATAACTTTGCTTATCTATATTGTGATCAAATCTACTGAAGACAGAAAAAGTAAGGTTTTGGTAGGCAATATAAGTTTGCGTCCTAAATCCTTACTTTTCCTAAAAACTATATCAAACTATAGTGCTAACATTTCAGTAAAGGCAGTGTAGGTTTTAATCTCTAGCCTGTTCGAAATGAACAAAAGACTATGTCGACATGATAAGTAGGTTCTAGGGATGTACAACTGCGAAAAATTCTAACTCGAGTGAAAATACAAGTTACTCGAGTGGTGTAAGTGAAAATTCACGACATTTTTCAAAAACAAAAAACATGCACGTCAAAGTTGCAAACTAAGTAGTAGTTCAGCAGTGGTAGAGCGTAGCAGTTTGCTGCATAAATGGTCCAGCTCGACTGGTGAAATACTACGACCTCTCAGAAGATTGACGTAAAGTGGCTCATACCACGCTCGTTCGGTGAGAGAGGTACTCGGAGGTCCACCCCTCTTCCTCATCCCTTCCTAGCGTACTCCCTTAAAGGTCGGCAACGCAACTGTAACCCTATATGTGTTGCAGGTGTCAATGCCTTCCTATCCCTTAAAAAAAGTATAGCTCCCAGCATGTTATTTGGCCAAATTTGACAGATGAACAGAAGTCGAGTTTTAGGTCTATTATTTGGTTGTGTAGCAGAACGTGGGGAACGAGTCAGTCGAGCCCTGCTATCCGAACCCTTTTACAGTTCACGGTCGATTACAGTTAATTGCAATAATGTTATGTTCTTTGTGTATGTTTTTTTTCATTTAAATAATGTTGAATGTGAATTACTTGTTTGGAGATAAATATAAATAAATTAATGGGAAAGTGTATTAATGGACTTTCAAATAATTTGTGAGTCGAATTGTAGCCACGTTACGTGCCAGCAGTTTAACATAAAATAAAGTTAGCGTTTTCGTTCGCCCAATTTGGACAGTGTAAAGCTTAAAATCTATACTGCCTCTACTGTAATATATATTATCTTTTCTATGGCGAAAATCTTGCCATTTGATTTGACTATTATAATATTCACATTTGCTTGTCTCACGAGGTGATCAGCACCGGCTGGCCCAGATCCCAGAAGGTCCTATTAAGTTATTGTCAGATCAGTTTTAACAGTGGTAGAGTCTTGAGGTTCACTGCATAAATGGGCCGGCTCGACTGGTAAAATTATACCTTTTTATGGTATAGGAGGGCAAACGAGCAGGCCTGTCACCTGACAGTAAGTGACCAGCGCCTTTCAGTCCGGTCTTCTTTCTAACAACCATATTTTCAATTATATATTCATATTTTCAGCGACTCGCCCTGACAAAGTTATTTTTTAGAAAAATTAACTTGCTTACATCGGGTTTAGTAAAACTGTCACTAAATTCGTTCCATGTCGTTTTAATTAAGTATTTGAAATCGATTTGGAGGCAATCAACTGGTGTTGACTCGAGTCAAGTCCTACTAGAGTTAACTTGAGTTCATCATCACTACTAATCACTAGTACGTTCCTGTCCTGTTCACATGTCAAGTAGGACTGTTGATATTTTTAAAAATATCGGATTTTCGATATATCGATATTTTTAAAAATATCAATATCGGGGTATGATATATCGAAAAAAAATATCGATATTTCGATATATCGATATTTTGAGTGAAACTTCTTAAACGACATGCAAACGTTAAACGCCCCGTTTGCTGCCGTTTTAAATCGTATTTACTACAATGCTTTAAAATATCGTTTGTGAACAATTTTACCCAAATAAAAACGGTTACTCATCCAAGTGTTTACCACGCCCAACGTAGCTTAACTTTGTGATCGGTGAAGACCAGCGAGTCCAATATACTATGGGCGTTGGTTATAGAGGCAGTAAATTAACCAGTCAATATATTAACCATTTATTCTAACGTATCGCCATCTATGTCCATAAGCTAAAACTACTCTAAAGATTACCGATGTAGAATTGATTTCATTTCAGATGTAGTGACATCTATGGACGAAAGGTAGTAAATTAAGATCGTAAAAATCTATTTATTAAGATATCTTCTCTTTCATATACCATGTATTTAGTTTTCGGTATCGTTGTCAGTAAGGTCAATATTTGATTTTGGTGGTAGTAACTATACGACTGACTCATTATGATAGTTTCCTTCTGCATTTTTCGTGATTATTTTCTTAGTATTTATACTTACTCTGATGGATAGTTTTGCAAATGCATGATGGATTTCCTTTTCAAACGGGTTGCTAAATTTGTTGCATTTCCACATCTTTGATAACTTTTCACGACAAAGTGCAAAAAATACTACTTGAATATAATTTCTTAAAATACATGCATATAATAGATTTTTTTTTGCCGCAGCTGCGTCCAGCGAACATATAAACGTAAATATTAACGTAAATTATATCATTGTGATAGTTAACAGTGGTTTAACACATTCATTGACAAATGTTTCACTATGTATTTATGACATGACATAAGATAATTTAGGGAAATTAAAATTATAGATACTAATCAATTATGTAGGTACATATAAAAATACATACTCCTAAAAATGCATGTACAGAAAATTCATATGTTACGTCTATTAATAGAAAGAGGGTGTTGTTCAAAGAGTTTTCCATAAGCCCTGCGGGCCCCTGTGAAAGTGTCTTTAAGCAAAAAAAAAAATACGCGATACCTATATACACTAATCAGTTATAATTTGATGCAAAATTTTTTCATTGCCAAGAATTAGCTTGAACTCGTAAAGGGGAGCTGTTTGTCATTGCTTATGGGATGACTTGACGATTGTTTATTAGTTTTTTAAATACAGTATATTAAGATTAGACTAGAATACGCTTTATTGTACGCAATTTTTATACATTACATTGAAGTAATTAGTACATAGTAAATGTCGATCAAGTACAAAAGGCAGTACTTATCACATGTTGCGATCTCTTCCAGACAACCTTAAGTTTGCGATGACGATATAATTTAAGTTATTGTGTCCAAAAAAAATATTTTCATAAAAATATCGAAAGTCGATATGTACATTTCAATATCGAACTATCGATATATCGTGAAAAAAAATATCGGCTATAAATATCGATATTTTTAAGGAAAAATATCGATATTTCGATATATCGATATTTTATCAACAGTCCTAATGTCAAGTGGTGTGTCGTCAAGTGTCGTGTCGTGTCGGCGACCGCTACGTGATTCTGTCGAAAGTCGTCGTTCTCGATTTATACTTTTGTTATTAATGTCATTGCCAGATCTTTTTTATTCATGGATATCATTGTTAAGTGAATTGAGTTTATTTGCAACTGAAATGTACAATTTTCAATGATAGTCATTCGGGTCGCGGCGATTCCTTTTAAAATTCATGCATTTTATGAAAGTTATCATTGTGCTGCAGTTTTTAGTAACGTCTTGTTAGAACAAATCCGAGAGTGTTTTGTGACTGAAAATAATTCAGCTCTTAGTTTGTGAATTACATCCGGAATGGATTGTGTAAAATTGTGATTGTCTTGAGGGGCAGTGTAGGTCAGCTAAAACTAACGTGACATTAGTGCGAGTGTTGTTATGAGGCAGTGAACTCAATTTAGTGCGTACGTACTTGATCGGTTAAAATGTTCCGTAGCAAAATACGAATACATACATGCCGAATAATACTGCTCACATCACTGGTATGGCTCCTGGTGGATGTGATGCTGCTTGCTATGTACTCCGATTGCTTTGGTGATGGCTGGGATTGTAGCAAAAAACCTATAGAAACTGATGTGGAGGTAAGAAGGCGCCAAGTTCTATGGCAAGCAGAGTGCAATATTAATTTGTGCCCACAGAATACACTTTGCAGTACTCATTATGCCTAAAAATTTATACATTTAAAGTCCACAATGCCGAAAAGAAATTTCTCCTACAGTCTTTGTGTTAATGGTCATCATAACTATGAAATAAATAATAAATATATACATTACATTTATCTACCTACATATTTGTAATACATATATGGGCTGGTGAATGGGAGAATTTTTTTTTGTCAGTCCCCTGATTAGGGCATATTAAAACAGTGATAAAGATTATCATCTATACACTATCTAATTTTTTAAAACAGGCTTGAATATTATTAATGTAGATATATTTATATAACTTTTTCTTTTCTTCAAATCATACCACTAATAATAATAATTTTGACTCAAAACAGTTCTGTAATTCTACCTAATATTATAGAAAACTGATAGAATTTAGAATTGAGATAACATAATATTCTTGTGTTTTGTCTGTGGTGCCCAATTTTCCATTAATAAGTTAAACTGGCAATTGTCAAAATATTATAATTCAATTGGAATAGAACAACGAAGAGTTTAGAGGGAAGAAGGCAGCAATAGCAGCGGCAGCATTACGGAAAGACCAGATTGATGATGACGACACAAACCTTGAAATTAATGAAATACAAGAGGATATTATAGGGGAAGATGGGATACAATTATCACCATATCCAGTCTCCCGGCTGAAGAGATGGGGGCCGGCACCAGTTGTGATCCCACACGGTTCTTTACCAGGAGAAATGGGTATGTTGTTTATAGCAATATTCTATTTGTTAATATGCAATCAAACAGCTTTTTATGTTGATGTTCCATATATCATTTTGTTAATCTGTTTTATGTCATATAAGTCTGCTTTTTTCGTCTAAATATTGTTACATACATATAAATGAATTGAAGACACAATTTATCATGTTAGACCCAATATCTTGTCAAGGTTGTTCATTCAACTTAAATATAAAAACAAATAGGTATTTAATTAATGATTATAGTGTACAGTTATTATTTTAATTTATTTTGAATAAAGTGAATACAATGGTTAGTGTAAAAAGAAATTAGGTCATTTTCATATTATTTTTAAAACAATGCAATGCAACAATTTGCATGCACTTCATTTTTTATTTTAATTTTCTATCCACTTATTGACTTATGAAATATGACGAGACTTAATTGCAATATGATGATAATGTGATAACACATTTGAAAATATATCTTATAATAATATCTTGGACACAATACACACAGAGCCCTCTAGTTCCAAGGTAAGCAACTAAATGCTTGTGTTATGGATACTAGATAGCGGATATTAATACATATATACTTTTCTTTTGTAAATAAATACTTATAATAAATAGAAAAACACCCAGACACCACACAAATATTCATGTTTGTCACAAATATTTGTGTTCGGGTGGGAATCGAACCCCCGACCTCATTGCTGCAGCTGGTAGTTTTACCAATGCGCCACGAGGCCCGTCAATGACTTATACCACAGTAAATAAAGTATAGATACACAGGAGCCCAAACGGTATTGGCCTTTCCATAGTATTATGTACACGATAATAAAACGAGATCTTAGTTCTCTATTCTTTGAATTATTATTATTGCACGTAAACATGTGTTGAAAAGTTAAATCTAAAAAATCTCGAAAATGTCTCTTGAATTAAACAGAGTTGTGAACAACAACAAAACTTCCCGCGTAAGGATTTAAACGAGTACATACATAACTTCACACCAAATCCCTTGCGGCGTAGGTAGAGAGAACAGAGCGCCATAAGGCACGATTCTTACACACCTCACTCGCTTCGTTGACTTTCATAACTCTTTTCATGAACGCGCGTCGATTTTATACGAGTACTTATTGAAAAATTTCAATAGACGAAAGTCCAGCGGTTTTTGAGCCATTACCATATATTTGGCACTATTTTGCCAGTTACACGTAAGTTTCGCAAAAAAGTTTCCAAATGCATTCAAATCGGAACTCATCGAGACCCCACAATTGAAATTCGGAGTGTTAAACCAATGGGTAATAAAGACGAAAATATACTAGGATATTGATCGTGAACGGAAGATGGGTAAAGAATATTTTATGAGTTATAGATAGTGATACAAAAAAAAACCAGTTTTTGCAGAAGATATGTATCAAATTAACATAAAAATAACAAAGTCTATTTTATTTTATAATCAAATAAATATTTTTCATTTTCATTTTCATTTTCAAAGGCCATAAATACAAGAAGACCCACCTTTTACAGCCGGCTAACAAATATTCTGCTTACATTATTTCCTTCCTGCTGGCGTATTATGAACTCTTAATTCCAGCTAGCTTACGCGCTGCCTTGCAAAATCGTATTTTCAACGACTAATTTCAGCCAGTCGGTGACGAGTAGCTGAAAACTCATTCTTCATTCTTCAAACAAATTCATTCTAAATTCTATTTATCAATGACTAATTCCATTTAGTCAGTCATGAGTAGTCTAGACTAGCTGAAATTAGTCGTTGGAAATACGAGTTCGCTAAGTAGCTTCGAGCTCATAGTAGGCCCCCTGGTGGGGGATAAAACACCAAGGAAAACATTCCCAAGGAGGGTTGACGATAGGCGGGCGGCCGGTCATAATAAAACCGGATCAAAATCTTTTGAAAATATGGGTAATTCAAAAGGGTGACATGTTGCGCCGACCACACTGAAAGTGCGACTAGGGCAATGATTAACATTAAAATATCTCAGCCAAACTATATTGTCGTATATTTGAGACTTTATAAAATCATTACATAGTTTATAAACAAAAAGTCGCTTTCCGCTGTCTGTCCCCTTATATGCTTAGATCTTGAAACTACGCAACGGATTTTGATGCCGTTGTTTTAATATATAGAGGGTGTCAACGAGGTGGTTTTTGTGTATAATTCGTGTGGAATACACGAATTATACACAAAAACCACCTCGTAAAGTTAGTACCCAGTAAAGAAAAAGTGATAATTTTCGAGATTTACCACTTTAATTGTAAACGCTGTAAAAATTACTTTTCACGCGGAACAAAGTTCACCGGGTCAGCTAGTGTACTCTAAATTTGTAATAGTAAATAAAAATAAAATAACCAATAAATTTCATCCTCTAAACATTGTGAGGCCCAATTCTGAAGATATTTGTCGTCTGTTCTTATCTGGACAATTCATTAGCATATATTACTGTTATGTTCTTAAAATGGGTGCCCAATGACATTTTATAAGCTTTTATTTACCTTGCACTGTATGTATGTATGTATGTATGTAAGTATGTATGTTCGGTGGAATCTTGTAACTCAATTTTGAAGTAGATAACTTCAACCGATTGAGCTGAAATTTTGTATACACGTTTACTTTGGATGACAATGCATGATATAATGTATGACATTATTCTATATCCAATATGGCGGACGACCCAAGATGGCGGAATGGATATTTTTAATGCATTTCTGCAATATGGGTATCAAATGAAAGGGTTTGTTGAGTGTAACTCAAAATATAATATGACGTCATTCTAAATCCAATATGGTGGAATATCCAAGATGAAGGAATATATATTTTAAGCTTTCGTACAATATGGGTATCAAATGAAAGGGCTCATTGGGAAAACTAATAAAATAATATGACGTCATTCTAAATCCAATATGGCGGATAATCCAAGATAGAGGAACAGTTTTTTTTAATGCATTTCTACAATATGGGTATCAAATGAAAGGGCTTGTTAATAGTAGCTCGAAAAATAATGTGACATTGTTCTAAATCCAATATGGTGGAATAAATATTTGTGTTTCTACTATATGGGTATCAAATGGCCCTTTCATTAAAGAGTTATATGAGAACTTCAAAAACTATGTCTCGGTGGTTCAGTAAACTAGTCCGCTTCTGAATCAGGAAGTCTTGGGTGCGAATTTGGCCTCAGACCAATGTCTTTCGAAATTGATAAATATTTTTGACTGACCACTTTGTGCTCGCTGTATGGCAACAGTGGTAGAGCCCAGCAATTCACTGTATGAATGGGATGGCTCGACCGGTGAAATACCACAACCAGCTCACGGCGTGTTTCTTTAGGTGAGAGAGGTACCCGGAGGCCTACTCCCCTTCCCCATCCCTTTCTACTCCCATATCCTATATCCTACTCCCTTAAAGATAAGATAATACGATAAGATAAGACGTAAACATAGCGGCGAGTCGAGGCTTAATAGATGCTGCCTACACCTTCGGGTAGAAAAAGGAGTCGAGCTATGTTATGTTATTAATTAATGTTATAAACAAATTAGATTGTGTATAAATATTATATATATCATAGGGTTTTCAATATGAGCGGCTAGATACTAGTGGCCTGCTTGTTTGGGCAGTGTCAGTCAATCTGTTGTTTACTATTCAATCACTAAACAATTTTTTTTTTTTTTTTTTTTTTTTTTTTTTTTTGTCCGGACACTGGCCCGGCCCGCGGATTTTTCCCCTAACATTATCAGGGACCTATAGGATCTATTATTTTCCGTATACATATACAATAAAGCAGTAAATTAATCATTTGCATCATAATAATAACTTAAAACTAATATAATTCTATTTATAATTAAATAATCAACAATAATATCAATTCAACTGTAACAAACGATCGTAGAAATAATATCACAACTTAATAATTTCAAAAATAAATCGCATAAACTATATAAATAATCCTATAAATAATCTCTTAATTTTATCCACAATTGTATGTTGAAAATTATTCCATAATAATCACTAATAATTTATTCAATAATAATTTAATTCACTTCAATTTATTCAGTAATAATCCATAAAATAATAATAATTTGCAACATAATCATAACTTACAACTAAATTATTGCTAGTTAAAATTTCATAATCAATATTAACAATAATCATCAATTCGATTACAATTTTCACAATAATAATTTTAAATAAAGCAATTCAATTTTATTAATTATGGTTCATGGGAGAGGGAATAAGAAAAACTAAAATTTTATAAACTTAACCTATGATTTAAAAGTACTATAACTACACACATACTAAACTACTATTACATGCTAACATGCAAACAGAAAGCAAGGCAAGAGAAATCAAGAATCACATCGGTCTTGTTCTATTTCTTTCAATAACTTTACCCGCCACCGTCACGCAGTAGGCAAGGAAGGGCGCTCTTGTTTCTGGATCCTTCACGAGGTCATTGAGATTGCTCACAGCCACCACTTTGCCCAGTCTTTTCTCAGCATCGTGCCTTAGTCCAGCGTATACTGGGCATTCCGTGAGGACATGAAGCACGCTCTCCGGTACTTCTGGGCGACAAAGACACGAAGGGCTCTCCTTACACTTGAATCTATATAGGTATTCGGAGAACCCTCCATGCCCAGTGAGCACCTGCGTCAGTACACCCTCCAGTCTGATATATTTTAGAACCTGGTGTGCCTCTCTGATATCGGGAAAGAAGGCCTTCGTTGTAGAAGCTGTGGAACCCTCTTTGTAGATCCGGTTCCATTCATCCAGAGACTCCTCACGGATCGTCTTCCTAACAAAAGATACCGGGCATTTATCGTAGTGTGGCTTAATTTCATTATTAATTGCAGCTTCTTTCGCCAGGGAATCTGCTCTCTCATTTCCCTCTAGCCCTGCGTGGGCTTTAATCCAGTAAAGTCGTATTTGCTTTCCCTTTGATATACCTGCGTTTAATCTTTCCCTTGCCTCACAGGCCAGTGGATGCTGCAATTGGTAATTCGCGACTGTTTCCAGAGCAGCTTTAGAATCACTAATAATGTTGACATTCATATATTTACTGCATGCTGCAATTCTGGCCGCGAGACACACTGCCAACAGCTCGGCCTGGTATACAGTGCAGTATGAAGACAGCGTGAGCTTTCGGAATGAGGTCTCCGCGCCGTCTTTCCAAATGGATAACGACGCGCCGACCCCACCACGAAGCGAGCTACCATCCGTGTATATATTGACCGTTCCCTCCTCCATCGCCTCCACTTCATCTCGAGTTGTAAGGGAGGCTATAGCATGGCGGATTTGGTTAGCGGGGTGCGGTCTCCTCAGGCACGATTCCGGTCGCTCCATCTCTCGATCGGCCGGCAAGTGTTCTGTCGATATGCCTTTCCGTGCCTCGTATAGAGACGCCATTTCACGCACTCTCATGTCAAGCGGGAGGATCCCCGACAGCAACAGGTTCGCATTCAGGGAGGTCGTTCGGTAGGATCTGCAAATTTTTTGCGCACAGACCCTCTGTAGAGCGCACAATTTCTTTCGGATCTGCGATTTTCTTGTGGCTGGTGCCCATACGCTGGCGGCATAGGTTACTATGGGTTCTATTGCTGCCGTGTAGATGGTCTTGACAATTTCCGGGTTGAGCCCCCAGCTAACCCTGGCAGCTCTTGAAAGACCCTTGTATATCGCCATTGCCTTCTTGCACACGTGTTTGGCGTGGGCATTGAAGGTTAAGCCGTCATCGATAACCAGTCCCAAAATTTTAATCTCTTTAGACATGGCGATCTCGACCCCGCCCATGCTTAGCCGCGGGATGTCGTACTTTCGCTTCCTCGTAACCACCATGGCACACGTCTTATGTGGGGCGAAGTTGAGTTTATTTCGGACACCCCACGCCCGAACATGTTCGAGGGCGTCGTTCCCCTGTCTCTGGATATCCGCTGCTGTGTCCCCGGTAAAAACAAGGACTATGTCATCCGCAAAGGCTTGACAGTAGTCACCCCTCCCCGTAAGACTCTTTAGCAGCGGATCCAGGAGTAAATTCCAGATGATCGGTCCTCCAATAGAGCCCTGCACGCAGCCCATCTGCGTCTCCCTCCAGCACTCCCTTCCAGCGTACCTGACGCAAACTTGTCTGTCTTCCAGGTAACTGGTCATGACTCCTCTGAGAGTCTGCGGACACTCCTCCTCGATTAGCCGGGCCTTTACAGCCGGCCACCACGCGCTGTCGAAGGCTCCCTCTATATCCAGGGACACCAGAGTGATTAGCTTCTTCTTGCGAAGTTCGCCTCTCACGTGTCCCACCAGGTCATAGAGGGAGTCTTCGGTGCTACGCTGCGGCAAAAATCCGTATTGGCGCCTGCTTAATCTCGGCAGTAAATGCCACATCAGCCGGCGAACTACTATTTTTTCGAAGATCTTACCCATAACCGGCAGCAAGCCGATGGGTCTGTAGGCCAACAATTTGTTTACTTAGGCTTACTTAGGCTTACTTAGGCTTACTTAGGTTTACTTAGGCTCGAAACTCTTTGCTGCTGGTCAAGCATACGCGGCCTTAAGTAGAGAAAAGATCTTAGGAGGTCTCCTCATTGAAGAGTTGGACTGTTCGAAATTAACTGGCAAATGACCTTTTAACAATGATGCTTTGAATGAGATGAAGAGACTGAGAAACTTACCCATCGATAACTAAAAACTTGAAAATAATTTAAAGAAAAAAACTTTTTTAAAGAAGCTTTTATTTAAACGCTCTAAAAAGAATAAAATAATTTTAACCTTATACATTTTAACTATCAACTTATAACCTTATTATATACAATTTATGTGATAATAAAAGCTTGTCGCTATGTTCAACCCAACCCTTCCCCCCCTCCTCTTCCCATCCCAATTCCGACCCCTTCCATTTCCCATGGAAAGGGCCGGCAACGGAACTGTACCACTATATGTGTTCGGGTGTCCATATATATGTTATAAACCAAAAAAGTATATTTGGATAATGCGATCCGTCACAGTAATCATTAAATCTAAAAAAATATTTCTAGATGGTTATGGATAGCCACTGATAGGTAATTAAACATAGCGACAAGCTTTTATTATCACATAAATTGTATATAATAAGGTTATAAGTTGATAGTTAAAATGTATAAGGTTAAAATTATTTTATTCTTTTTAGAGCGTTTAAATAAAAGCTTCTTTAAAAAAGTTTTTTTCTTTAAATTATTTAAATTTTAGAGCTTATTAAACATTATAAATTTGCTAAATATTATTCTAAACTTTTCATTTCAAAAAGTAAAAATAAAAATAACCGTAAGGTTTTATCGCCTGAGACTTTTTTTTATACCACAATGAAATGTCCCAAATGGAATAGGTGGCGAACCTATTGCAATACACCGGGCACAAAATTGTAAGTCATCTATATTTATCACACAAAATTTCCGAGAGGAATTTTGAAAAGTCATTGGTGTGAGCCTGGATTTGCACCCACGACCAGCTCTTCTTGATTCAGAAGCGAGGTGCTCGACCACTGGACCAGACTATAAATGTTATTATTAGAACTAGGCTTTTATCAGATACTTCATGAATGCTAGTGCATGATTCCATTTTATTTGACTAGATTAATAACTTGCTGACCCCTAATTTTTACAGCGTTTACAATTAAAGTGCTAAATTTAGAAAAATGACACTTTTGCTTTACTAAAGTATACATACAAACCACCTCGTTGACACCCTATAATGCCCTATATCTATTAAAAAAATCGCAAAAAAATCCGTTCCGTAGTTTCTATGATTTAACCATATATGGGGACAGACAGCGGTAAGGTGTCTGTCCTCTTTGGGAACTTTATTTTATACTATGCAATGAATACTAATTATATCAAAAAATTACCGTCATCGGTATGCCTAGAGTAGCCTAATTCATGACTTTCCAACTAGAAGTCCAAAGAACCGTTTAGCCATTTTGACCATGATAAAAAACGTAGCACAAACATAACTTTTTCTACTCGAAGGTGTAGGCAGTGGCTGTTAAGCCTCGACGCGCCGTTGATTACATCCCAAATGGAATAGGTGGCGAACCTGTTGCCATACCGGGCACAAAGTTCTCAATTGTCGATATTTATCACACATAACTTTCGAAATTAATCACGAAAAGTCATTGGTGTG
Organism: Euproctis similis; assembly: GCA_905147225.2. NCBI lineage: Eukaryota > Metazoa > Arthropoda > Insecta > Lepidoptera > Erebidae > Euproctis > Euproctis similis. Next base: position 11,181,619 of record LR990122.1, read on the forward strand.
AACCGGGGTTCGAAATCGCGACCGTTTAATTCAGAAGCGGGGTGATCGGCCACTGGACCATCAAGGCTTGTGTCAACAAAGTAAAAGGCACTTTTCCAACATATGTATTATATAGATGTATAATTGGAAGTTATTGTTGAAATCGATAACACCAGGTCACCAAATGTAAGCTGGGGTTCAAACTCGAGACATCGGAACAGGAATTGAGATAGGTAAAACCGATTGAGGACTCTTTATGACATCCACGGAAGATGAGGTGGCGCTATACTCTAGGATAGTGGCACACGCCAATGTCAATTAACTCTTTTCTTACTAATATTATGAGTGTCGGTGATCTAGGGGTGGAACTCCCTGCTTCTGAATAAAAAGATCGTGGCATCGGTTCCCTTCTCACACTAATGACTTCATCGAAATCTTGTCGGAAATACAACATTATGCCCGGTATATGTCAAATATGTCAATAGGTTCCGTAGTTATTCCATTTGGGACTTAACAATTTGTCTAAGGCAAAATACGCTGCCTTCGGGTAGAAAAAAGGCGTGAAGTTATATACATATTATTATTTTTATAAATGCAAAAGTTTGCAACAGAGTCGCGTGAAAATTACAAATATATGTAGAATCCTCATTTTCCTGCCCTCATGTGTGCCTACTTTAAGTGGGGTCAGCACAACACATCCTTTCGATTCATGTTGTGTCAAAACTGTTGGCTGATGTTTCGTAAACTAATAAATTATAAAATATATGTTGAATATTTTCTAGATATTTCTATAAGAGATGAAATTAGTATCCAATATTATGGGTTTATTTAATGGTATAAATACTTAACAGCAGCTGCCTACGCCTTCGGGTAGAAATAGGCTTGAAGATATAAAATGATAATGTAGGGTGGTATCTACTGCATTTCTTTGCGATAACGACAACGGAACCCCATACCTATTATGGTCCCACATGCTACTGACCGGTTCAATTTTATGCCACCCTGGTTGTTGATCCTATTAAACCACTTTGCACTATAATTAAATATTTAAAATCATGACTTTCTTTCCTGCAGTATAGCAGTTTGATTCCGGCACACACATATATTTTACATAATAAGTAGACATATTGGCGTGTATGTTATTTATTATGTAGACACGTGTTCGTTTGTCATTAAATGTTGGCTACAACGGCTGGTACAATTTTAATGAAATTCGGTAAAATTATTCGGTTGTGGTGATGTTTTTTTTTTATCCGTAATAAACATACTGACAAACAGATCAAATCAAACAACAATCAAATCTCTAAAATACATATTTTTGGGTTTGGCATCATTGTTATATCAGAGTATATAACATCTAGAGTATATTAAATAAAAATTTAATGTTGAGTTTTGATTTTGCTACGATTTTACTATAGATAAAAAGCCTTTAGATAAAAAGCTAACATAATTGTAAGTATCGGTTTGTGCAAAAATTAAAAATATAAATTATTACAGGTAAGCCGGTGAACATTCCAATTGAAGAGGAGAAATTAATGTTGGACAAGTTCCAAGAGAATCAGTTCAACTTGCTGGCCAGCGACAGGATCTCACTCAACAGGTCTCTGACTGATGTCAGATTTGAAAAGTAAGTTTTTATCTATGCAGGTAATAGATATAAGCAACGAGACCAAAAATGGGTTGTTGATATAAATGTGTGCGTAAAAAGTGCTTCCAAGTGGCAACTTTTACATAATTATTGTGCATGTGTTGAATTAAAAACATCCTGAGAATCGCTTATTCGAAGTTGCGCTGTCAGTTATGATTAGTACATAGTACATTTTTACTAATATATGCTATCAACAGTCTATGATAAATCTATGGTTATAATATAATTTGAATAAGACGGTCACAACACACTTTTCATAACCAAATTGAACGAATCCTTTAGAAAGGTGATGTCAGGATTCTTTAAAACCGACGAGCGTGTATGACAAGAGTTATCAAAGTCAAAAAAGTGAGTGAAGTGTGTAAGAATCGTGCCTTATGGCGGTCTATTCTCTCTGCCTACTTCGCAAGGTACTTGGCGTGTAGTTATGTACGTCAAAGTCATGTCATGTCAATGTCAAAAATCAAAGTTCGTTTGATGTTTGCCCCTGAAAGAAAATTCATGTTCACTACTGCATCTTTGTCTCTTTTTTCCCCGATTCTATTTGCGACGTTTTCGAATGCAGTTGCCTCAATTGCATTTTAACTGAAGCCTATGTTTTTTTTATATATATATTTTCGTCAACGAAAATCCAAAAGTTGAAATTAAAAGAAATAAAATCAACAGAGTAACTTCAATGCTCGTACTTTTTCTAGTGATGAGATCGCGTGCGTTACAGTTATCTAGCCTCCATGTTCACGGCTAATAAGACTGGTTGTAAATAATTAACCGGGATAAATTATATCTACTTGTTTTATTGAAACACTAGGCGTTCATATTTATTTCTCAGATTTTCGTGAATCACATTCATAAAATTAAAACAACACTAGGTGTTCGTTAAAACAATATCGATTATTTTGAAAGAAAACCTCTTCGAAAATAAAATTTAAATTATCCACATAATTTTATATGAGCTAAACTCGTTCCAACCATTTATTTTACTTTTGACACATGCTTTAGGACGTAACTGTTTCATTTACGCAATTATTAACTTTGAAACGAGTGAACAGAGAAATATATAAACTGCCCAATAATATTTATAAATCTTAATTATTACCCACTAAATACATTAATATGCCGTAAATAGCTCTATTTATAAAATTTATGTGAATATTCATTTCCGTTATAAAAAAAGTTACGTTCTATCGCATCTAGTGACAGGATCAAAAGTATTCGGTGCAAACTAATGAATCGCAAATAATCGATTACACTTATTTGCAGTTAAGTCAGCTGACAACTGAGTTTTGAATTGTTGTAATAGACAACACGTTAAAATTGTATCAGGAAGATATGGAAATCTTCATATCATACCTATAACATGAAATAAAACAACCAAAATAGGTATTTTAATATTATTTTATTATAACGAATCGTCGGATTCTTCATACGAACTCGAATCGTCGCTTGAATCATCTGCAGTGTTTATTATTAACTCTTGTATAGGTATGTTGTCAAATTCAATTTCCCGATCCCAATCAGAGAATATTGTATTTTTTGTCTTGTTGACGACACTCGCCCAGTTTTCAGGCGTCACATTAGCACATGCGTTTTTTAAAAGTTCTAGCATTTTATTTGCTGTGAAAGGAGGAGTTGTATTGTTTCTTGCGGCGTGTCCTTTGACTTGTGCCCAGATCATTTCAATTGGATTATATTGACAGTGGTACGGAGGAATTCTGATTACAACATGCCCATATTCTGCTGCCATTTCGTCGATGACATATCGTTTTGGCTGCTTTTTACTTTTTAAAATTTTAAGTAACTCTACTTTTAGTAGGGATTCGTCCACATCTTCCCCATTATCACGAAGCCAGTTTATAATCTCGTGTTTTTTGTTGGCCGTTGTTGGCATTTTATTAATTTGGCGAGAGTGATAGGGTGCATTATCAATAAATATTGTTGATGGCTCTTCAAGTGATGTAAACATTTCTCTGAACCACTTTTCATACACGTCCGCATTCATCTCCTCATGATAGTCTCCTGTTTTTTTTTTATTTGAACGCTAACAGAGCGTTTGGTACAAATCCCTTTGTAGTTCCCGCATGGCAAATGATGAGGCGTTCACCTTTCCCCATTGGCACTGCAGAAGTAGAAGCAGCAGTATCGTCAGTCCAACCTTTTGATATGGAATGATTGGCATTGAGCCAAGTTTCATCTGTGAAAACGATATTCGACCAGTCTTCTATTTTCTTCGCTTGCCTTAAAAATTCACAGCGAGACAAAGCTATATCACGACGTTCCATTAAAATTTTTCTTTTGTCGGATTTCTTATACAAGAACCCGATTTGGTGCAGCACCTTTGACAAAGAAGATTTTTGACCACGAAACAAGCCACAATTTCGTAGAGACGCTACTAATTTTTTCAAAGTAGGAATCTCCTTTCTTGTATAATAATTCTATATATGACGACGAATAGCATCAGTATCAAAACTGTCAATTGCTGTCACTTTACGGGGCTGACGTTTTTTCTTAGGCGTAGATAGCTTGTTCTGTTCAATACCACTACTACCATAGGCTTCTTTAGTGATTTTCGCCACCGTTGGAGCACTAATACCTAATGCTGCTGCAACACGGTCTCTAACTTGCGTTACTGGTATAAGGAATCCGCCATTGCGGCTTTCCTTTTCAAAAAATTCACGAAGCCGCAGCACTAACTCTCTGGATTGTCCTTTAAGCACCATACCTTTCGGCATTTTGCAAGTAAAAATCTTACTGGGAGGAACGATACGTTCAACTCAACCAAAGTAAGAACAATGAAATCAATACGGTGGAATATAAATACTCAACACAGCGTATGAAAAATATGAAAAAGCACTCAGCGAACAGAAATGTGACTAGCACGAGAGTCTTGTTGCGAGTGAGAGACAACACAACAAAATGGCGTCGCCAGCGCGTCGTTCAGTGTTGCCAACTCAGATTAAAAAAAAAGGGGTAGGAGTTTGGAGCAGCGGACCCCGCTTAATAGAAAAAATGCTTCATAAGGTAGTTAGTTTTTATTTTGCAAAGTTCAAAGTAAAATATTTTGGGAGGACTGAATTAGTTAGTGGGTATGCAAAAATTATTGTGCCCAAATAACAAATATATTTACAGAAGTGAAGTTTTTAAGTAATATGAAATATGTATTTAAGCAAAAACTAAAATATCCGTGTTAAATCGATTAGAAATTCTTCCTGACTAAAATCGATTATTACAAAACATTGTATCCGTAATACATTAGTACAACACTAATTGATCAGAATTCGACCTGTCAAAAGTAAAATAAATGGTTGGAACGAGTATAAGTATTTTGAGTCTTTCAAAAATAAGACATCTGCCAAAAGCTATTCGTTGACTATTTTTTTTTTAAATAAATGAATGGTGAAATAGGAATGAATGTATGAATGACATAATTAATTTTATATACGAGCGCAGAGCAGTGTCGAATACGATGTAGCGATATCTAATGAAGAATAGTTAAGTTACTATGTACCAAAAAGTATCTATACCTTTTTCTTGTACCGTTTAGAAATTATTTACTTTGTTTAAACTTGTTAGCGGCCAGTTACTGTGTACTGTTATACAAATACTTGTTAAACGTAACACGTATTTCGTGTGATTTGGTGCAGCCATTCATTATTTGCAAGTGTAATTGAACGGACGACGACGAAAATGGTCTTTGTGCTTTTAAAAAAAAATAGTCCGTCGTCTCTATAGCTTAATCGTATTGTTAAGGCGAACCCAGCTTCGAATCCTGTCATTCTCCAATGACAAATCGGAAATCTAATTTTATGTGTGACGATTATGTATGACTAAATTACCTAATTCTCTCATGATTGGCAGTAGTTTAGTTTTGCTAAACTATGGAACTTAATGTCCTGATGCTCATGTAACGGAATACTGATTACGATAAAAGTTAATTCAATAACTCTGAAATCGTAGCCGTCGTACACATGAATCTAATGAATTTATAGGCTGTTAGGTACTAAAACTAGCCTATTTAGTATATCGAGATTTACCTACAGTTTCTGCCAATAATGTATGCCGCTAACGATAAGAAACAGTTAGCAGCAGAATTTATATCTTGTAATTTTGCGAGTACGACAAGCTGAAACTTGCCGATTTCAATTTATTTCGGCCATTTTAAGAAACAAACGAATCAAGTTCACATTATTATGACGCGTAATTTGAAATTATATAGAATTTTTTTATTCACTACAGTTGAAATGTCCTAATTTTTACGTTGCTGCTGATCAGAATGTGTTCATTTAACACGACAACTGGACCACATATAGAGTTACCGTTGCGTTGCCGACCTTTAAGGGAGTAGGATAGGAAAAGATAGAGAAGGGGGTAGGCGTGATGTGTAACAGTTAGGGCTATATTATATATATAATATAGCCCTAACTGTTTATTATTAGTACAAATTATAAATACGCCATGCACCATTATGCTTCAATGCAAGCGAAGTAGCTGTTTAAAGTTATTATTAGTGATATCTTCTATTCGATTTGTTATCGATTTAATTTTGAAATCACTCCTGATATCTTTTAACAATGAAAACCGCTTAACCATTCGATTTATTTATTTGATATCTATGTAGACATCTGACTGATATTTGTAATAGACATTAAGCTAATAATATTATCCAAATTAGCGAACTCTGAAATAAGTAATAATAATTAAAGTGTATTAAACCTTTTTTAAAAGTAGTAGAGCCAGCCAGGCCATACATGAATAGGCCACTTCAAACTATACATCAAACTCCGTTGCGCATTTTTAAAGATCTAATATAGAGACAGGGAGCGGAATGCGACTCCTCGCGATTTTGTGACTCCTCGCATACGAAGTCGCCAGAACTGATGGCTTGTTAGTTAGTTATGAAATAAAAAAATATCGGGCCTGATTTGCATGAATGTTTACAATTTTAAATGGCAATATCAAACATGCAACTGCAAAACAAACAGATTGAACTATTGAACGAATGAACGATGTTAATTGTGCAACAAATGCACTCAGACACACACACACACATGTTCGGGCGATTTAATAACACGACTTAAAATTGGTATCGAGGTTATGTGTTTTACCACAGAAATAGATCAAGATAGAACGGCGAATAGGCGTGGCAAGCGTGCCAAAACCCTGCACTATATTGCATGCTTTTCGAAACTCGCTCTCATTACGCAACGAGCGTTCCTGCCATGCGTTCAGGACGTAACAAAATAGATAAAACGTCACATATATGCCTTATTATGCTGTGAAAAATTGTAAAAACAAAAGTAGTGAATCAAATATGAAAAAAGGAAATATTTCGTATGATCAGGAAGTACAGAAAATCAGTAGAAAGTATTTTTTTGAGATTATAAATTATTGTTTTACTTTTACTATGTTCAATAATTACGATCACAAGTTGTATATTTTTTCGTTATGATAAATATCCATTGCTGTCCGCATTCAACGCTCGTATACAAAAACATTGCGCGTATAAATTATACGCGTAATGTACGTCGAATCGAACGAAATACACAATACACCTGCCAGTTGATCGCTGTGTCTGTTAATCGCTGTGATTCGAATGTTAGAGATGGGCACTCCATGTATCGTTGAGTCTTAGGACTTATCGATAAATTAATTCAATAATAATTCGAGTATCAGCTCATATCTTGCTTTGTCCCTACTTTATTCTAACACCACAAATTTCAACCAAAGTGTTTCGTAATTACATTGGCAGCAGTTTATTTGACAGTATAAGTTTTCACCAATTTGACCAATCGCCGATGGAAAATCATCTCGTTCTTCTCAAATGGGCAGTAACCGAGGTATATGTAGACGTTCGGCTTCGTTATTTAACCAGGACTGTGAGGCCAACCCTTACAAAAAGGCAAATATTTAATAAATATGTATAGTTTCAAGGACAGTAAAATATTTATAATTAAATTTTATATAATGTTGGAAAAATATGTTTTATTTAGGTTTTAATATGTCGGATTGAAGTATTTAACATGTTTTACTTTCTATGATTATCGTTACAGAAAATCAATAAAGTTTTTACTAACTTTATTTTATATATAAAAATAATAAAATTATCACACGTTGCCGATATTAACATCGATAATCTAATGTGAGTGTCTCCTAACTAGTCGCCGCGCTCACAATGAAAATGACGTCACGCTGAGGGCGTGGTTTTTCAAAAAAGTGACACGCTCGAAATGTATGGAAATATGCCATCGCGGCCGTTCTATCTTGATTTATTTCTGTGTGTTTTACGTAACAATTGCCCGCAATAACATTGTTTGAATGTTGTTAATGGACAATTTTGAGGTTAATTTTCATTAATATTTATTGTTATAACTTCACGCATTTTTTCAACACTGATGGTATAGTCAGCGGTGTTTAACCTCAACTCCCCGAATTGTTACGTTCCAAATGAATGGTACCTATGTTACCTGGTAATCTAGAGGTCGCGGGTTCGAATCCTCACATTGGCTCACACCAATGACTTTTCGAAGTTCTTTTCGGAAGTTATGTGCGAAAAATATCGATGACTGAAACCTTTGTGGCCGGTATGGCAATAGATTCGCCTCCTATTCTGTTTGGGACGTAAATATAACGGCGAGAGGAGGCTTAACAGCCGCTGCCTACACCTTCGGGTATAACAAGGCGTGAAGTTATGTTATGTTAATTGGCTGCCTTGCAATCGCGTTTACACTTCAACTCGTGAGTTAATTACCTGCTAAGCCATTATGTAGGTACTAGGTACATAGTAGTACATACCATGGAATGGGTGGGCAGATATTATGCAATGAAAACGATAGTAAATGCATAGTGGCTTGAATAATTGAAGCAAACAGTAAAAATTGTGAAAATTCACTTTCTGCCCCTTCGTGCCCATTGCGTCGTTGAACTATACCCGCTTTATATGTGGATTACAATAATGACTGAACAGATTTGTATGAAATTTGCATCTCCGATTTATTTCAATCTGCATTACAAAATTTTCTTCATCAACTAGATAGTAAAGAATTTTGAATATAATTCTATTCCCTTAAATTTTTTTTTATCCGAACCTTTAGAAGAGGTTGTGATCTAGTCTTTTTTGGCAACTCGGCAGTCACTTGGCGCTAACTGTATTTTAAAACTTACGAATCGCGTGAACTGCGTACCGCTAAAAAAATTATTGCTGCTTCGCCCCGATAGATTAAAGCGTGATGTTATACAGCCCATAGCGTACTTCGATAAACAACACACCAACACATTTTTTTCCATTCGAACTCTTAATCCCTGTGAATTAGCACATTCAAACAAACTCTTCAGCTTTATATTAATTGTATAGATTTAACTTATCTCTCACACAATATTCGCTTTTGCATCATATCTGGACCTGGTGATGTGTTGCACTGACGTCTGGAACTGTCACCTTCTCTAGACCGTGGCACAAATTAACCGACCACGTAACAGCTTAGGTAACTCCAGCATCTCTTGGTAACATATTGACAAATATCTTTGCCTGACATCGCGGTTATGACCACATAACTTGAGGTCTTAATTTTTATCATTCATTGTAACTGGCAATATAGTCGGGTCATTTCCATAGCCAACATTTTACAGTTCAACCAAATTTAACAATGTAGCCTTGTAACGGCGGGCATTAAATCAGACATAACAGTGGTAGAGCTAAGCAGTTCTCTGCATGAATGGGCCGGCTCGACCGGTGAAATACCACGACCTCTCAGAAGATCGACGTAAAGTGGCTCATGCCGCGTTTCGTTCGGTGAGAGAGGTACCCGGAGGCCCACCTCCTTCCCCATCCTTCCCTATCCCCTATACCTAAAAGGTCAGTAACGCAACAGTAACACTATATGTGTTACTGGTATCCATGGGCGGCGTTGGTTGCTTACCATCAGGTGACATGCCTGCTCGTTTGCCTGTATATCCCATAAAAAATATATATATATTCGTTTAGTTAAAACTGCACAATTTGCTTTACTTGTTTTTTTTTTTTTTTCAATTACGCTATAGTATAAATTGATTGTATTAAAGCTACTACTACTATAAATAAACCTATAAACCATTCTAAATTTATCAAACAATTTCTGATTTAATAAAGTGGACGTCGTTACCATGTTGCGTCGGTTTATCCTTTTTCTTTTTAAATAGTAGGGATGTTACTCTAAGAATCGAAAAGTGTTAACTACAATCAAATGCGTTAATTACTTGTGAAGAAAAACTACTGTAAACTAATAACTAACTGGTCAGTGTAGGCATTAATCAATTAATGAGTCCTAAAAAAAAAAAAATATGAAGAAAAAATTACAAGATCAATATAAGTTTATTAGGAGAATTAGAAGATGATCCCTTAGACATTCCTTTCGGTGTTTTATATGTCGATGACTGACAAAATCGTGTCTGTTTTGTGACAATAAGATTCGCCACGTACTAATTTATTACTGCGACCAAAAAAACATGTTGTCGAGTAGTTGCGGGAACTGCCTCTTCCTACCACCTTCGGGTATGACAAGTATAACAACTTAATATTCTTAGTATAAAAACCGAAACCTCTTCTGCTGCTGTTTACTAATTCAATAAAAAACAAACAATATAATGTAATAGTAATAGACGAGCCTCGTGGTGCATTGGTAAAGCTACCGACTGCAGAATTGAGGTTGGCGGGTTCGATTCCCGCCAAATATTACAAATACAAATATTTATGACAAGCATAAATGTTTGTGTGGCGTCTGGGTGTTTTTTGTTGTTATTATAAGTATACATTTACAAAAGAAAAGTAAAGATATAATAATATGTATTAATATCCGTTATCTAGTATCCATAGCACAAGCATTTAGTTGCTTAGTTTGAAACTAGAGGGCGTTGTGTGTGTTGTGTCCAAGATATTGTTATTATTACAAGATATCAAGCTTTATATTTTTGTTTCAGATGTAAAGACAAAAAGTATCCATCACTACTGCCGACCACCAGTGTTGTGATCGTGTTCCACAACGAAGCGTGGACCACATTGATACGTACCATATGGAGTACGATCAACCGGTCGCCACGGCCGCTGCTCAAAGAGATCATTCTAGTCGATGATGCAAGTGAGAAGGGTAAGCTTTCGATTCCATTCGAATTAAAGATATCGATATTTATTTAATTTTAATGTAAATAATTATTAGAGCCACGGTGAAATACCACGGACCTCTCAGAATATCGACGTAAAGTAACTTAAACCGCGTTTCGTTCGGTGAGAGAGGTATCCGGCGGCCCACCTCCTTACTCTCTCACCTCTTTATCCTACTCTCTATCTCGTCTTAAAGGTACGCAACGCAACTGTGACCCCTCTCGGTTTTGTAGATGTCTATGGACGTCTTGTCCTGCTTACCACCAGGTGACCCGCTTCGCCCCTGTCCAATAAGAATAAAAACTTATTTTAATTTTAGGAAAACACCTAAGTTCTAATTTACATTCTCTACTTCGTTTTTTTATTTTTTTAGATATTGCTTTACAGAATTTTTTGTAAAGTCGCTTATTAGCGAGTTTTATTTCCCGGTTTAGTGGTAGGGAACCCCCCCACAATGATAAATGGGGATTTATTCGAGTGCGTTAGATGTTGATTATCAATGCCCTACGTATTTTTAATAACGTGCGTGTATGGTAATCTGATCGTGAACGGAATGGGGCGGTTGTACAAAAGGGTTAAAAATGACGTTTTCTTTTTCTACTTTGCTGCCCTCCGGTTACGTATCGGGTCTCTGAAATAGTATGAGTTCCAATAGATTATTGGAATTTACACTTACCCTATAAATTACGTGAGGAGTTTTTTTTTTTAATTTTAAGTATCCTATGTTACTTCTGATACCTCTGTTTTGAATTCCACTATCCAAGAAACATATAATATGCATATGGTTTTCAATTAACCTTTGTATGGTTTTCGGTTATCGTGTTAACTGAGTGTAATTATCTGTAATTTTAATAAGTGTCAGTCCGTGTGATAAGACATAAATATTATCTTATCATATTTTGCGTGAGTGGTTAATTAAATATGTTTGGGGTTCCCAACTTGTAAAATATTTTCATTAGTTATATATACTAACTGACAGTTTGCGACAACAATCTAATCACAGTGATAGAGCCACGCGGTCAGCAGAAATACCACGACTTCTCAGAATATCCGCGTTAAGTGGCTCATGTCGCGTTTTGTTTGGCGAAAGAGATTTCCGGACGCCTTCCACCCTTACCCCACTTTAGCCATCCCTCTCTCTATCTTATGTTAAAGAACGACAACGCAACTGTGACACTATCTGTCTTGTAGATATCCTTAGGCGGTGCTGTTTACTTACCACCATGTATCACGCTTGCCCGATTGCACTCTAAAAAATACGCAAATACGAGTCCATAATCGGTGTTTAGTAAGACATTTATACACTAGCTATTCCTATTGACAATTGGTAAAAGGTACTTACTTATGTATGACCTAGTACATATCGAAATACACACGGTTACCGTCATTTCCTTGATAATCCCGGATATTGGAAATCAAATGGTATGTTAGAATGCACAATGTCAGAAGAAAATTCTGTTTTATTTTATTACAGACACTCATAGACGAACTTAACTACCTACTATTCAGGTTCTCTATGTTCGCTTATTATTGATACTTTAAAAGTTACTAAGTCCCGCTATTATAAATGATCAGTTTCTCCTAAATGAGCCGTTTCTCCTTCGTACCGTCTACATTTTGGTCCTTCGAGCCGGATCTTAAATTAGTCTTTCTTAAATTAGATTGACTTTTGGTTCCCCTTTGTTTCCCACTATAGACATCATTTTATTCTGAAAGGTGTGTTACGATAGTCTCATTTCTAACACGATAAATATTCACTTTTCTTCACGTCCGATTTCCCGATGAGAAAACATCTCTTTATTTGCACGCGAGCACAATTTTCTCATCAACTTAACATTCGCCTATCATAATTATGATGTTTAGCGTAAATAATAGTAAATATTAATATAGCTATGTATTGAATACAGAGATGTATATAGTATATAGATGTATATTAGATTAGTTAGAAACAAACATAGTATCATTAAAATACAAAGACTATGTTGTCTTTTGTCATTGTATTACACTGTGTTCAGACAATATTTACATTATCACGTCATAGTGTTTATTGTTTAATAGATATTATTATTAATTAACTTTTTATTGCAATTTCGTAGTAATGTATATCATGTTTAAACAGATATAGTACTGGCCAACATTTCAACGCGTTAAAAAAATAAAATATCTTGCTGATAAATATTTCGGTTCGATATTCAAACAGTAATAAAAAAAAACATAAAATGTATGGTGATTAAATCTAATAAAAACTGCTTAGAGAAAAACAAATCAGGGATCCATATGCTTTTTTCTTCTATGTATCACTTAAAATACTGGCTGTTTATATTATGACCGCGATTCATGACAATGGAATGCGGGCCTTTTTGTCCGCATCGATGCCGTATTACTATTGACAACTGATCAATAGGCCTAGAACTCTTGCGCTTATAGTAATATTAGAAATTATGTATGTACGTTTTCTCTAAGAACGATGTCCGTGTATGTTAAAATTTATGTATATCCTCAAAAATAGAGTATTTCATGTATTGTTTTAACAAAATATCTTTTGCTGCAGACCACCTCGGGCAGAAGCTAGTGGACTACATAAAGACATTGCCGGTGCCTACGCATCTTTACCGAACCGAGAACAGGTCCGGTCTCATCAGAGCTCGTCTCCTGGGTGCCAAGCACGTGAAGGGAGACGTCATCACGTTCCTGGACGCCCACTGTGAATGCACAGGTGACAATTTCTTATGCGCTGTTTAATTTTTTTTGTTTATGTTTATGTTTATAATATTTTATGAAAGGCTTATTTGTTCACAATTCTGCCAATGTCTAGCTAGTGATATTTGGAGGTATCATTTTTTAGTACTTTTATATACTCTTGGATACGCTCACTTTTAATATATCCTCCTTTAACGTAATCTTAAAAATAATAGTTCTCTGATTACTTTAAACCCCGTGAAGATTACATTACCAGTACATTCTTAATTAAATTAGCGTTTATTAGCGCAAATAATATAAAATAAAAACAACATTCACTGTTATGATTTCTCTACATAAATTTATTTATCTTTTGATCGTTTTATTTAAATGTTTAGCAACATCTATGCACATTAATATTTCCGAATTTAAAATATAAAAGTTGATGATTGACTGACATTTAAATTTAGAGATGTTATGTAACATCTCTAAATTTAAATGTCAGTCAATCACAATGTATTTACACAATGCCAATAATTATGTAACTGTCTTAGCTAAAAGCTTCGTGTCGGTTCGAAATTCAAACAATTATTTTTTTTAAACAAATTTTTATTATCGTTGTGCAAAAATATTGGCGGTAATTTTTTTTATCTCAAATATGATTTACGATCATTTCAATTGTTCGCCATTGATGTTGAATGCAAAGAAATCTATGCTCGATACAATTATCAGATTCAAAAATCCATGCATGCGTGACGCAAAACCGTTATTGGCATTTTAATATACGCCATAATTCTCGATGTATTTAGGACGAAAATTATTGATGCGTTCTAAATTTAAATTTCCTGTTACTCGATTGTGATTATTATTATCATGTGTCTCTGGTCGAAATTCCATAAACTATTTACAAAAAAAAGTATTGCCAAGTGAGTTATTCTCTCGGTGAGATGGCACAACACTAGCTAATTAGAAATGTTCCATATAATAACTTGTTCGATAACGGTTGCTATTATCATTTTGATAACGGTTTTTATTTTTTTTTTTCAAGTGTTCGGCATTAAAAATGGAATTATTCAGTAAATTAGTATTTCAGTATACAATGAAAAAAATAATTTAATAGTTGAATATATTTAACCAGTCTTTTCACGGAATTAGTATTTGAAATTAAAAAAATAAAATACAAAGTTGATTAATTTTGTTATTTTAAGCACAATCACAATCAACACAAGTGTCATTAAACGATATTTATCGCACATAACATCCGAAAAGAATTCCGAGAAATCTCTGATGTCATCCAAGAATTGAACCCGAGACTTATTGAGAGGCGGGTTCCTCGACCTCAAGGCCACTGCGATGATAATTTTATTCTTGATTTCATTTAACACTATTACTATTTTTTAATTGCTCTTTTTTCAAACACTGACATACTTAGTTTTGTCGAGAGATAAGTTCTTAAAATTAACACATAATATGAGTTGGCCAAAAGTCGCCTGCCCCGAGTCATAATTATAAGGTCAAGGCGTTCAGCTCGCTCGGATAAACGAATTGCGAAATTGTCTCAGTTGCCATAACGATATGCCAACTCATTTCACTGCCCATAATGACCATAAATTATTAAGAACTGATTAAATTAATATTATTAACACGATTCTGGCTTATTTGCGAATATTAATAATATAATAATAAAGAGTTCTTTTTTATAACGTCCCGCCTTTTCCCACTCGAAGGTGGAGGTGGCGGCTACTAAGCCTTGACGCGTCGGATTTTATCCCAAATAGTGTCTATGGCAGAAACTGTTGTCAATACACCGCGCACAATGCTGTCACTCATGGATATTTATTACACATGACTTTCGAAAAATAAGGCTTTGGTGTAAGCCCGGAATCGATCCCACTACTTGATGACACCGAGACGACTAAATAAAGAGATAATACTTTGGAATACTATGATATCATGACCCTTAATGAAGGTCCTTAATCGTCACCACGATCGAGTCTTGCGTGATTAATGGACGATCCTTTATAGAGCTAGAAAAAAAAGCACCGTTCTATATGGGATTATTTTGTGATATTTAATGAGCTTTAAGCAATATTAGCAAATGTTTTGTTGTAGAGGGATGGCTGGAACCGTTGCTGGCACGCATAGTAGAAGACAGGAAGACCGTGGTGTGCCCAATTATTGACGTGATATCTGACACAACCTTCGAATACATACAGGCCTCGGACATGACCTGGGGTGGCTTTAATTGGAAACTCAACTTTAGGTGGTAAGTACTGCCGATGTATATTTATTTATTTATTTATTGTACCTTCACTCATTTTATGGTCTTGAAGGTGTAGACAGCGGCACACCAGATAATGGTCTGACTTGTTGACTTACTATTTGGTAAGAGATCGATATTTATCACACATAAGTTAGGTACAAAAAATAATAAGCGCGATTCGAAGCTACTGAGAAATTACTGAGAATAAATGTTGGGTAGGTATTGTGGTTTAGTAAACTTACTTCTCTGATAAAAATCCAATTGAAATTAGTACAAATACAAACATTTGCTGTAGTATGTTGGCGGCCTTATTGATAACGACGTTGAATAAACTCTCGCTGCCTACGTCGTAGTACTGCAGTGAAACAGTCTTTTAACGTATAATTTCTCGAGTAAAACCAGTAGATCGTTGACCATGTGCCGGCTTGACCTCTCAGAAAATCGAAGTTCAGTGGCTGATGCCGTGTTTCGTTCTGCGATAGAGATATCCGGAGGCTTAGCCCCCACCTCCTGTCACTTTTCCACTCTCGTCCCATCCTAATAAAGGATTGCTGGTCTTTAAGATGTAATAAACATCTTAAAGACCAGCAATTGTTGTAACACTATCAGTGTTGCAAATGTCCATGAGCAGCGCTAGTAGCTTACCGTCAGTTAAACTGGTGCTCGTTTGCCCCCCCCATAACATAAATAAATAAAATTCCAGTCTATAACTTCGACTGATATAAGACGTAGCAAAATGTTAACATCCATACTAATATTAAAAATGTGAAAGTAACTCTGTCTGTCTGTTACTCTTTCACGCCTAAACGGCTGAACGGATTTTGATGAAATTTGGTATGGTGATAGATGATTACCTAAAATGGTCATAGGCTATAAATAATCACGCCATCGTTCTTAGGGTGTAGGCAATAGGCAGATAACTAAATTGAGTTAGTGATTTTTAGTCGTTTTTGTTGGGAGTTTTGCTCTTTCATACGATAGTGGGACATTGTTGCAGGGGGACTTACAGCCGGGAGAAAATAAAAAAAACTTATGCGGACGAAGTCGCGGGTAAAAGCTAGTTACTATATATAAATTTTAATTCGTGCTATTATGTGACCTCATGTCAGCGATTTTCACGTACGCACGCTAGATCTATTGTTATTTTTATTGAACTAATAATTTAGTTCACAAATAATTGTCTATTATTAAATTTCAATATTAAACTTGGAAAAGAATTACTGACCTCGAACGGTTTGTTTGACTCGACTCGTTTGTACACGTTAAAAGGTACCTACGTACCTATAGGTTTAATTGATCATTATTTGTATAGGTGTACACAGCCTGTATCAGCAAGTACGGTTATAACCAATTTAGTTTATTTAAATTTTGAAACAAGTATGGGTAAAAAAAAAATGTCTCCGTGGTCCAGTGGTCGAGGCCCCGCTTCTGAGGCACAAGTCGTGGGTTCGATTATCTGCAATGACACCAATCATCGTATCATCATTTCATCATTAGCCTATTGCAGTCCACAGTTGGACATAGGCCTCTCCCAATTTGCGCCACAACATCCGATTCTCTGCCTTCCGCATCCAGTCTTTTCCAGCAGCCTTTCTGAGGTCGTCTACTCGCCGAGCTGGCATGATGACACCAATGATTTCTCGCCACTCCTGAGTTGTTCTTTTACTGTTTGTATTTTTGTATTCGCATCACGCAAAAACCATAGCATCGTACCGTTTTTGGCTACAAACTTTGCAGTAATATAAAATTTGTCTCATTAAAATCTGATGAACGAGAAAAAATGATGACATCATAAAAACAAAGACGGCGTGTGCCATCTAGAGTAAATACCATTTTCTGGTACATATTTTGATATCATTACAAATTATAAAATAAAAGTCGCTTTCCATTGTATGTCCCCTTATATGCTTAGATCTTTGAAACTACGCAACGGATTTAGATGCGGTTTTTTTTTTAATATATAGAGGGTGTCAACGGGGTGGTTTGAATATAATGTAGTAAAAAAAAATCGAGATCACTTTCATTGTAAGTACTGTAAAAATTACTTTTGATGCGGGACAAAGTTCGCCGGGTCAGCTAGTATTTATATTATCCATAGAATATTTGTTGCCTATCAACAAATAATTTATAAACGCATTTACTTCTATAAATAAAAAAAAGTTACGTAATCAAATTAATGGTGTCATTTAAATGTTTTCGTTAAAATCGGTTCATGAGTTCGGCATACCTAATTTAGCAGGATTGGATTGGATGGCAAAAACGTGTGACCGTTGTACCAGCTAATTATACCATGAAGATAGATTATCACTTCAGCCGCTAATCACGATCGCAGATCGTAAGAGGAAAGATTTCACTGGCTTACTAAATCACGATTTAAAAAAAAATCTGCACTGGCATGACGTGTGTTATTTTAAACTGAATGATCCGGCGAAATTTATGTCGCCCCGAAACGAGGAGAATGTTGTGACGAATAAAGGACAAAATAAGAGAAGAGGATGAATAAAGATTAAGAGAAGAGGAAGTGGGAGGAAATATGGATGGATTGTGTGACATGATTAAGATGAGTGATTGTGTGGAAGATGAATGATAGGGAAGTGTGGAAAATAAGAATCTGTTGTGCCAACCCCAAATAATGGAAACGGGGCAGAAAGAAGATGAAATATAATAGGTAGAAAAACCTATTGCTGTATACCAGACACAATTTTCTTTTTCGTTAACACAGTTAACTTCCGGAAAGTCATTGCTGTGAGCCAGAAGTTATATTCAGAAAGTAAGTAAAATTAAGTAGGTAATTGGAAATATACTTGCGATTGTGACTTCTTTAGGAGAGATTTTAATGTTGCTTGTTTTTGTTTTGGTCTTCAGGTACAGGGTTCCCGAACGAGAAATGGATCGCCGCGGCGGAGATAGGACAGCACCCCTGCTAACACCCACAATGGCGGGTGGTCTGTTCGCCATAGACAAGGATTATTTCTACAAAATTGGTTCATACGACCAAGGCATGGATATCTGGGGAGGGGAGAACCTCGAGATGAGTTTCAGGGTAAATTTTAAAATATATCAACAGTTATGGACATACAAGACAACGTGGAAACCAGTTTGTCAGTTTTATGAGAGAAGTCCTTCTTAATATTTTTAGCAGTATTAATAGTTGGTAAAATTTTACGACGTCGACTTTTCGAGGTTATTTCACCAGCCTCGGCTACGAGCTAGCTCAAGCAACATACGTCGTTTTCTATAAGTGAGAGTTTTATAGAACCACCCTCATCACGTGAACATGAAATGATTTAGTTTCTTTATACATTAAATTGACAGTATCCAATCATTAAATACTAAGTCTTTATTGAAAAGAAGCAAAACTACTATTTAGGTTATGCTACTGTTGGAACTAATTTTGAGGGTATCATATGTACAATGACAACGAAAACGGGCAGCAAACAGTGCTTTTGGCCCAAATAAATGTTTTACTTTTGATCAAGGTAACTTAAATTAAGATTCTAGTTGAGCAGTTATTAGCCATAATGGTAGCCAAGTATGGTTCGATGACGGTTTTATTAAATATGTGGGTTGGTGGTAAGGTATGGCAGTGCGGTGGTCGCCTTGAGATCGTGCCTTGCTCCCATGTTGGTCACGTGTTCCGCGACAAATCACCGTACTCGTTCCCCGGCGGTGTACAGAACGTGGTGCTGAAGAACGCCGCGAGGGTCGCCGAAGTGTGGATGGACGAGTGGGGAGATTTCTATTACGCCATGAATCCAGGTTCGATTCTGGAACTATTTGCCCGAGTTTCTAACATTTTGCTCTTAACACAACCACCGTAGGCTCCTTTCAGTATTCAGAGCTTTTAGTTTGGAGCTTTTAATATTATATTAACCGATCAGAACAAACAATTCATTGGTCAGTTAGTATAAGAGTATATTTGAAATGATCTCTCTTAGAAAAAAAAATATGCTTGGATAAGTTTAAAATTTAATCAAAATGTCAGAAGCGAAGGCCGCGGGTAAAGTTTTGTTGTGGCTTGGGATCAATACCGCATCCACACATGATTTTGTCAAAATTATTGCTCTAGAATTTACTTTGTAATAAAGCTTATTTACTTTGTAACAAACTTTATTTACTTTGTAACAAACTTTATTTACTTTGTAACAAACTTTATTTACTTTGTAACAAACTTTATTTACTTTGTAACAAACTTTATTTACTTTGTAACAAACTTTATTTACTTTGTAGCAAACTTTAATTATTTTTAAACAATTATTTTGACAAACACAAATATGTGGGGGGTGCGTGAAAACACTAACAGTTTTTTTTATTGTTGAACATCATTAACATATTTTGTATAACACAAGAGTACAGCTTTGAACTGTAACCTCCATTGCAGCTGCATTAGTTCATCTGCTTTTTGGCATGGTCATTTATTTCATTCGCTGACATTATTACATTTATTTTTACTGCCTTTTTTAATTATCAGTCTTCCCTTTAATTATCAATCTTACCTTTAGTAGATAAATTATTTGATTTATTTCTCGTTTCTCTTACAATTTTTGCCCTTTTTCCATTGAATTTTTGATATTATATCTCAGAATGTTTTTATGATAGCAATATCTTTTTTACTTTTCATATCTCTTGTAGTCTCTTTCCTATATCACAGCGACTTGTTTGTTATCTTTGTGACATACCTTTTTCTATTTTGTTTGTGTATTTTGTAATCTTTTTCTTGTTTTTTTTTTTTTTTATATTTTCTGCTTCTATACTATGCAGAAGCAATGTGTCGATATATTATATAATTAAAATTAACCACAGCAATACTTTTTTTAACAATTACAAGTTGCGGTAAATAATATCAAGGTAGGGTTTGCTCAGGGAGATAGACTCGGACCATCCATGTAAGTCGTGATGGTAAAATAAATACAATACTTTTGTGCAGTACTGTGCTCTAAAGACATTGGCTTTAGCATCAGTGAATTGCTTCCCCGCTGGAGTACAAATATTTGTGTGATAAATATTGATGTTTGTATAGTAACAGATACCGTGGCAATAGGTCGGTCACTAAATATTTGATGAAACTAAAGCTGCTAGCGCCATAGAGACTTACTTAAAGGCATTAGTTTTATCCGAAGTTGAAAGCATCACACATCAGTGGCAATATTGTTATCGATTTTTAAAGGGATTTCTGAAAATTTATATTGAAGAAGTAATCAGAAGACGAGTTTTGAGCCGCCGATAACTACACCGTTAAAATTTACGAAAAGATAATAAATGTTCGGACATGTAAACAAAAGTTTTGACAACATGGATAGTTCGAAAAGATGACATGTTGTCCCGACCCCACTTAGAGTGGGGATAAGGGCAGGAAAATGATGGTGTAGAAAGAGCGGATGATGCAAGATTAACTAAGAAAATATAAAGTGCAAAGCCGAGGGATGAAGGAGTCCAGGGCGGCCACGAGACACCTTTTATGTCCAAACTAAACGTGTCTTTGCGGAAGGTGATATCAGAAGCCTTAAAACCGACGAGCGTGTATGATAAGTCGAAGAAGAGAATGAGGTGTGTAAGAATCGACCCTAATGGCGCTCTTGTGTTCTCAGCCTGGGGTAGGCAGAGAACAAGGGACTCGGCGTGAAATTATGAATATTGATCGTAGGGGGTTGAAAATTTAGGATTGTATTTTTGTATCCTGTTTTATATACTATATAAAAAAAAAAACGAAAAATTAAACAAAAAATAGGGGATTAACATTTAGGGGGACGAAAAATAGGTCCTATTCCCAGACCTACCCGATACGCACACAAATCGGTCGAGCCGTTTCGGAGGAGTATAATTACAAACACCGTGACACGATAATTTTATATATAAATAGATATTACTTTTGTTATATTTAAAAGTTGTTATTACCTTTTATCATATCGTTGTGTGTTTGATGATATCATTTGCCGCAACTAGTACAATTATCATGGCTTAATAGAATGTTAACTGATTAATTGATGATGGATTTGATTAACAAATATTATATAAACATACTTTTTGATTTAAACGTTTATTTTTATTTTGTATTCTAATTTGAAACTCGATGTTATAGTTTATCTAGATTGCTGCTAGATGGTTGGTGTGCGTTACGACATTTAAATTTTAGTTTTTTTAAGTGTCCGTAAAGCCATAGATCAGTGTTATGAAATTATGAATTTCATATGGTATCCCTGTTTTGACAATTGTAAACAATAGTCTAAAACTACTCTGTGATTTTCCATTAATAACAGAATAATGGAAATTCCGTGTTTATTTGTTATTTGATTACAATGTATAGACATTACATAGCTGCTTACGAAATGGGGTATATATATAGTAACGTCATACAGCAATCTTTCGTATTTTACACCTGTAAACATAAATAGTATTGTTTCACTTACCAATTTGTCACTGTTACGCAAATCAATTGGATTATTTATATAAACTAAACAGACTAACTTCGCCATCACATGGTTTATTAATATTTTTATAACACGAGTATTTACATCTCACATCAATACTTGGTAGTGTTTTTTTTTACTTAAATTGAATTAGGATAGATTAGTGAAACCTGGGTATAAAAACCTTTTGGTCCAACTTTCGTTTGTCAAAACTGTCAAAAGAAAATTGAGTATGACAGTCTCCGCGACACGAATGAAGTGTGGCAATTAAAAGTAAAGAATGAGTAGGTTGATGTTTATGAAAGTAAAATTATTGTATTTATAGATTATTTTTGAAATTGGTTAAAAAATAATGGTGACCTTAAAAATATAGGGTGTGTTTGGTCGCGTATTGTCTCGTGGTAATACTGCTGAGCGGAAGTCTATGGGTTCCACCTCTATACGTATACAAATATAAGTCCTACCAGCTATTTCGTAGGAAGAGATTTTATTTCATTCGATGACTTCGCTTAGCCTATAGGGGCCTTAGGGGCTGTCAATAAATCACGTGATCTTTTTTAGCTTTTTTAATCCTCCCCCATTTCCTCGTGGTGATACGTGGTGGTGGTGAAATCTAAAACTATCCATCCATCTGGGACTTTGAAAAAAAAAAGAATTGAAGCTGTATTATCTTTAAAACAGGTACCTATTAAGTATCTTATTTTATATTAAAACAAAGGAAAAAATAATTATTGGTGATATTTCGTGATTTATGTCAAACCCAAATTAAACCCTCTCCCCTATCAAGCATCACATGATTAATGGACGGCCCCTAATAGGTTAATAAGGGAGTGGAGATAATAAAAAAAAACACTAAAATCTCCTAACAAACATTAGTAGAGTATTAAATAAACAATGTTAATAGTTACATTATTCATTATTTATTAATAGCATAATTATGTTTAGTTATAATAATTTTTTTTATGTTCATCTAACTGTGGTTCTGTATATTTGTTAACGTGGTTCCGTATGTTTCTCATTGCTTAGTATAACTAACTAAATATATATATATATAATTTAATTGTATTTGTTGCTTGCTATTATTGGATTTTCTTTACACACTTGTATACGTTGCTATTACGGTGGACGAGATTGTTTCAATGCCAGCTGTGTATATACAGCATGTTTTGTTTTGTATCAAACGGTTATAACATCGTACTTGTGTGCAATGAAAAACAACAACAACAACTGTGCAATCAGGAAGGTTTAAATATAGACCGAGTGAAAAAAAAGAATTGGCCAGTTTTTCTAATTATTAAGTGTTTGTATAGCTGTCGTCTACGACTTCGTTCGCTGCGTAGTATTATATGTCATTCTTAACTATTACCGTTTTAAGGTATCCAGGTTTTATGTTTATACTGCCAATAAAATTCTGTGCAGTTGTTTCGGTGATTGTACACATTGCCCAATTTTCTTAACTTCGTATTCTTTTCTTTACCTAAATTTTTGCTGTGGCGATATCCTCCTTTCATATAATTTACATTAAAAATTGTCGGTAACTTGTATTTCAACGTATCGATTGATCTAAAAGATAACATCTAATTTCGGTCAAATTTTGTCAATTACCTAAAAATCTGAGTAACCAGTAACTCGGTAGACTTTGCCAAAGCAACATGCGTATGTATACTCGTTTAGTGTTCTAGGTTCTATATTCTTTGGTGGAAAAACTGTCCAATTTGTTGCGAAACTGATTTCGTCTGTAACGTATGCGTCATAATATTTCACCCTTCCCGGTTGTGATACGCTTGGGTAATGTACGATGGTGGGTGGCGCGCCAGGTGTGGATGTGTGGCGGTCGGCTCGAGATAGCTCCGTGCTCGCACGTGGGCCACGTGTTCCGCAAGACGACGCCGTACTCGTTCCCCGGCGGCACCGGTCGCGTGGTCAACCACAACAATGCCCGGCTCGCCGAAGTGTGGCTCGATGATTGGAAGGAATTCTACTACAATATTAATCCCGGTACATTATACTAAACACTCACGCACACCGAAACACCAATGACAAATGAGTTTTTACGAGATCGAAATTTAAACTTATATTAGTGAAAAAAGAAAAACACCGTTAAAACAAATTTGATGTGCACAAAGTTTCATTTAGGTATTTATTTGTTGGAGTAAGTATTCGTTTAAATTTTAATTAAAATTATTTTTGAAATTATTGTTGTTCAAAAATAATATTAACTCCACATATCAAAAAAGAATATGCTATATAACGAGATCTGATATTCACCGAAACGGAATGAAATTTGGCTGTTTGAGTGCAGTCCCCTAAGCTTAATGAAAGAAAAATTAAATTTAAAATGGGAATCTCTATCTGATTTCATAGAGATATAATAACGCTTTCAACACGGTCGGATTTTTGGTATATACAGGTGGTTACATAATTTTATGCGCGGATACGGTGAAACAAATGTTAATTAAAATAATACATATCATTGCGTGACCGTTAAAACCGGTTGTTTCTGTTATATTGCATCAATCACGAACAAATAATAATATTAGCCCTGTTGTGGCTCGAAGAAATTACCTTCCATGTAATTGGGGTAATTAATTTTTTTTTTATCAAAATAATTAATTACAGTAAATTAATTATTTAATAATTATAATCGATAACGTAAAAAATCATTATTGGTGTATACAAGCTTAGTTCACTTGAAATATTGCTGAATAAGTACAGTTCATAAAAAATATAATAATTACTCAGATTTAATTGAAAAAAAAAAAAACAGGTGAACTAGGAAGAAAAAAATATTACAAAAATATATATTTATACTATTATTATGTATATAGGGTTATTTAATTAAATCAAAAGTCATCATCGTACATGTTTTTTAATTAAATTTAATATCTCTTTTATATATCTTATAAATGGTTCGATAACATTTTTTTTTCAAATATACGGTTCTGGAATGTGCTTTGTGTTGTTACATGTAAATTAACCCTGTCTAATGATTGAAAAAGATTTTTTTTGGCTGCCAAAAATATCTATGAATTGGATTTAAGTTAAAAATAGTTTTTCTTTATTTATCAAATTGAGAAAATGAATTAATTTTTACTAGTACCTTTATAGGTTTAAATTTTTTCAACTTGATGATATTAATCGTCGTGTAGTAAATTTCAAATTTTGACAATTTGCAAACATTCGGCTTCGGCCTAAGCTTCAGCTAATTTTGGCTGTGGCCGAAATTATGCCCTAAGCCGAAACATCGGTTGGGCGCTATTAAATTGATTGACGAAAAGATGGTCGACCGACTTGAGTAGAATTGTGGTTTAGTTGCTATGCTTGTGGTGTGGTCGTTTTGTGACCTCTTAAAAGACCAATGTTAAACATATAAATGCTGATAAAATCTTTTTTAATCTATTTTCATAGATGTTTTAGGCGGATATCTATTTTGGCATGTAAATTTTAACAATATTAACCTATAATCTCTAACATGGTGAAGCTTAGGAGGCATACACAATTTCAATCATCAGAATATCATTATTCATTCATGCTTTATAATAATAACTAACCTGTTTTTGGTAGTTGGTTTATTTGCAAAATTTTCTATATCTCTCATACGCAGATATATAGTTAGGCTGTACAGTTCATAGATTTTTTTACAAAATCATAATAATTTAATACGGTAAATTGTGACTGTCCTGAGAAATTTGGTGACTGACGAACTAACTGACGACTAGGCAGTGTCGAGTAATCTTCTTAAACATTAAAATAATGCATTTAAATATAAGTTTACCAAGTCCAGCCTAATTGAGTTAGTTAATAGGGCCATGCAGTTTAGATTTTAAGCTTCTGTTATGGGGCCGATTAAAACAAGATCACGTAATTAATGGACAGCCCCTAAGTATAGGAAACTTTAAGAGAAAATTGAAGATACACTTATCTAAGTACGTTATTAACGTTATTAGCATATCCAGGATTTAAACGTCAAACCTTTTGTAGTTGTAGGATGTGGGCAGTGTGGTTTTTAACAGTTCTTTTATGCGGAGCAGGCGCACTGAACGTTCCCGTTGGTGATGTGAGTGAACGTCGCGCTCTTAGAGACCGCCTCAAGTGTAAGAGCTTCAGATGGTATCTGGAGAATGTCTACCCGGAGAGCCAGATGCCTCTCGACTACTACTATCTAGGAGAGGTGAGACAATCATGATAATATAATAATATCTTGGGCACAATACAGGCAGCGCCCTCTAGTTCCAAGCTAAGCAACTAAATGCTTGTGCTATGGAAACTAGATAACGCATATTAATACATAATACACACATACTTATAATAGATAGAAAAACACCCAGACGCCATACAAAGATTCGTCCTTGTCATAAATATCCACAGTTGGTTGTTTGACCAACATTGGTAGTTGGTAAAAAACTCGTGGTACTTACCACGAGTTTTCCCCTTTAATCTATTTTTGTACCATCTTCTTTTTGCACACACACAAATAAATTACTTCAAGCCAAGTCCCTAGTGGGTTAGACTTAGACAACAGACTACCGTAAGGCACGCTTCTTAAATACCACACTTTGTCGAGGCTCCTGACATAACCTCCCATAATGACACGTTCAATTTCATGGAAAGTAAATCGTGGCCGTCCTCGACTCCTACATCATTCATATCCGAATCCTTTGAGCATGTACTTCCTTACTTTTGTGGTATACGTGGTGTTCAATAAAATGTAAAAATAATGTAGTGAAGTCAGTTTTATATTAATTTCCATATTTCGTATTTGTTCTCATTATTTTATCTGAAGTAACATGTGTCATTGTTACTTTACCATTTTGTGCGTTAGTTTTATTATTTTTACATTAAATTACAAACAGTTAATTTTTCGATATTCTTTTCGGAAGTTATGTGTGATAAATATAGATGACTGACAAAATTGTGCGGACGTAACATAACGATTCAGCGAGTCGAGGCTTAACAGCCGCTGCTTACGCTTTCGGTTAGAAAAAGGCGTGAAGTTATGTACAAATATATTTACCTGTATACCACATTGCAAATAGTTATTTAATATGTGCCCCCAGCATCCAAGTTTCGTAATCCACATCTTTCTCGTTGTTAACAGATACGCAATGCCGAGACGTCGAACTGCTTGGATACTCTCGGAGGGAAGGCGAATCAACCACTCGGCATGGGATATTGTCACGGGATGGGTGGAAACCAGGTGAGCCTATATTTGTTTGTAATATAACTTAACTAGCTGAACCAGCAAACGTTGTCTTGCCACAAAAAAATAACGTGTTTGATAAATCTAATATATAAAATTCTCGAGTCTAGATGTGCGTAATTGCACTCCTCCGAAACGGCTTGACCGATTCTCATGAAATTTTGTGGGCATATCGGGTAGGTCTGAGAATAGGACAACATCTATTTTTCATCCCCCTAAATCACAAGGGTAGCCCACCCCTCAATATTTTTTTTAATTTTTCGACATTTTTCTGTTTCTTATTTTTTTTATAAAACGGGATACAAAAATACATACAACCCTAAAATTTCAACCCCCTACGATCAACCCTTATTTTTTTAATTTTATTTTTTGAAGACAACGTTTGCGGGGTCAGCTAGTAATATCTATTTAAACTAGTCAAGCCGCTCAATCCTAATGAATAAACAAAAAAAGGGTTATTTAATTATTTTTTTTGTCTAGGGCTTTGAAATACGGATCGAATACCTTGTTGGTTCAGCTTGAATTAGCTTTTACCACTAGCTTTGATACTGATACTAACGATACTAAACTATGTCTTAATTTGTATAACCAATAGTTGAAAACTACAACAGTAAGATAAAACCCTCAAATATGGTGTATCAAGTAAGATATTATTGTTCTGTGTGTTATATGTAAATGACATTTTATTTATCACACGAAATACAAACATAAATGATTTGAAAATTACAATAGGGCCATATCAATCACGAAGGCAAATAGTTTTTTTTGTAAAAGGGATTATTAAGAGGGAAGTAATTTGTTTTTTTTATCTATGGGTAAACTCATGGTAAGCTACTTACGCCACCCAAGGACATATGCAATACAGATAGTGTTACAGTTGCCTTCCAGGTCTTTAAAATTGACTAGAGAACGGGTGGGATGCGGTATGGGGAAAGGAAAAGGGAAGGGGTTGGGCCTCCAAATACATCTCTCACCAAGCGAAACGCGGCTTGTCGACATTGCCGGCCCATTCATGCAGTGTCAACAGACTGAACACTCTACCAACAGTCTTTGGCGAAAAGAAAAACAGCACAGGGCGGTCTTTCTGTTTCTTATAGTCCAGTCATTTGAGGTTAAATTAGGTAAGAATCTCGGAATTTGAGATACTCGGCTGTAACTCTGTAAATATTTATATATTGACACCCTAAAAGTTGTCTCAAAACCTACATATGGTAGGGTGTACGCAACTATTAAATTTTAAGGTCAAAAGTCACAAAAGTCGGTATTTTGCGCTTTCTTCGTAAATATCTCATTTCCACTGAGATTTTTGTTATATGTATTATGTATCAATATTGTAGATTATTAAATTCTCTACGAATTTTGTAGGTTATTAGGTTATATTATGTAGGTTTTGAGACAACTTTTAGGGTGTCAATATATAGATAAGTATTTACAGAGTTACTATAATGACTGGACTATTAGTAAGATTCTTTCTAAAGATTCTGTAATGTGTTGCTTTGTAGTCGAGCAAAAAGGAGTTTATTTTCTTTCTTTTAATCTGCGCAAGTAGACTTTTATTCGTTTTGGTGTAACGGAATCCTTTTTACAAATTAATTCTGTAAAGATATTGAAAATAGAAAAAATCGAGTTTGCTAGTTGGAAATTGTACACAAATTATTATTTTGTTTAATAAGAATGTGACGAATAAATCTTAGCACTTATGTATAATAATCCTAAATATAATTGGTGTTTAGGTCTTCGCGTATACAAAACGAAAGCAGATCATGTCCGATGATAACTGTTTGGACGCGACCAATCCACGTGGACCGGTGAAGCTCATCCGTTGTCACGGGATGCGTGGCAACCAGGAGTGGACATACGATCCGAAGGTAATTATTATTTATTATGTCCAAGAGATTCATTGAAAACCAGGAAATACAGTGAAGGTGTAAAAAGTATATAACTTTTTACATAGATTACTGAGAATATGGTGCCCGATACTTGGCAATAGATTCAGGGCAAAACATCAGATTAGGTATCTAAGTTTCGTTTGTCTACTGCTGCCTACATCTTAGGGTATTTATATAAATCCGACACCCTACTTCTTGTTCAGATAACAAACAGCCTAGCATTCTGGACTAAAAAATTAATTGCTGCTGCCCACACCTTTTGGCCAGCCCTTAATGGGTTAAGATACAGGTTATATTAAATAGTTGTTATCAGGTCTCTGACTACCCTGCAAGGGACTTGGCGTGAAGTTATGTATGTGTATGAATCTATGGATACATTTAAATGATTGTGTTGTTTCAGTTCCGCACAATAAAACATACAAACACACGCATGTGCCTGGACAAGCCCGACTCGTCCGACGTGTGGAAGCCGGTGTTGCGCGCGTGCAACAAGTCGCGTAGCCAACAGTGGCTCATGCAGGTGGACTTCAAGTGGCAGGCGAGGAGGGCCGCGCGCGACCACCAGAGCTAGTGAACACTGGAGACGGCAGGTGACCTACATTACTCATCACTATGTTGGAGAAATGTAGTAAGATATGTGGTTTTTTTTTTCTTTTTTTTTGAAAAAAAAAAAGATATGTGTGTCAGAATCGTACCAAATGAAAAGGAGTAGTCTCGAGTGCCTACCCCCACAAGGAATAGACGTGATCGTATTTATGTCATAAATGTGGAAGCCTGTGAGCAGGTTTGGATCTTTACAGGTTGTTATTGAGAATACGAAACTTTTTTTATCCAAGCAATTTTACTCTTGCTTTAATTTCACTCTAACAAAGTTAGCCAATGACAGTATCGGTGGTCCAGTGGTCAAGCACTAACAAGAGGTCGCGGGTTCGAATCCTGGCTCACACCAATAACTTTTGGAAATTAATTTCGAAAGTTATGTGTGAAAAATACCTATGACTGAAATCTTTGTGCAATAGGTTCGCCAACCTATTCCATTTGGGACATAAACATTACGCCGAGTCGAGGCATAACAGCCACTGCCTACAGGTAGAAAAAGGCGTGACGTTATGGTATTTTGTGTAGTGAGGTGTTTCTCTAAGTCTTTCTGCTTACATCATAAAATACGTGGCGTGAAGATATATTGTATCATTCTTTTTTTTCTTGTTTACAGATATAACATCCAATAGACTATAACCAGTCTTCCCCCTCTTCTTAGATAACAGATTTTTATTATCTTACTACTTACTGTATATCTGATGTTTTATATTTATAAAATAAGATTTTAATGTATGGACACTTCAAGAATATCCGAAGAACTGTTGACAATATATTTATTATTAAACGTCGTAAGCCTTTGTGTGTGAACTTTGATCAACCAGACTATAGATGTACCGTCTCGTACAAAAATCACCAAACTACCCTTTCTCTTTTCATGCCTAGGTCTATCTTTCTCTTTTGACGTTTTTAATGTAAAGAATATTGTAAATAGTTCATAGTTTAAAGATTTAATCTTTAAAAAAAGAATCTATGATCCGTCCTTGATGTGTGAGATAAGTGGACTTAACCCACTTGACGGAGCGGTAAAAGTTATTTTTATGTTTGAGTAACGCTCCTTAACTGGAGTAGAAATGCATTTATTTTTTTGAAAAAATATCTTATTTAGTTGATTGTATTATGTTCTCTTATATTACTAAAATAATCGACGATTCGAGACAATCGAGTCTTTGACTCTGTATAGCATAATATCGCTTTATTAAAGTATGCCGACCGATACTTATGAAACTAATATTATTTTATAACTATATTATAGAAAAAAAATTACTACTAAAAAAATATTACTATTATGTACAACTTTTTTCATGTTGCAACACTTGGACATTCCAATTTTAAACGATTTCGAAAAAAGAATTAAGATTGACACGGTTCAGATGGAAAATACTGGACCGGCGATAGTACATCTATTGTTAATTGATCGAAGCATTTTTTAAACTTTGCTCAACATAGTATTGCGTCGAGTGTATTAAATGTATGCTTTATTTCACAATAGGCTATTTGACTCGTCAATGAAAATACATTTCTTTTCATATTTAATCATGCCTCTCAATCGTGAGTACCTACTTACTAATATTTGTGTAACGAGTATGGACATTTGTTTATTACTTGGTTGGGTATACATAATACGTAGTAAAAGGCTCGTCATCTGTTTCGTGGATTTCTGTGTATTTGGCGAATTCGAGAAAACGGTGACTGTGCATGATGATTGAAAAAAAAAGACAACAGCGTTCAGCCTTTTTGGGCGAACCTCTAATAGCCTATTGCTTTTATTTTTTTTCTAAATAGAATAATGCAATTGTGAGAGATTTTATATGTTAATTATAAATATTATAATAAATAATTAGGATTGTTTCACAAATATAATATGAAACAATTAAGCTGAAACTAACTACTAGTTTATTTGTAAATCCGAGTGCGTAAAAAACGCGATATAAGCAATACCCGTGACCACTTATAAAATAATCTGAGTAATTTTATTCAATATTAGTAAATTTGTAAAACAAATAAGTTTTTTTGGCTTTGATGGCATAAAATATTTCTGTTATATTGACTTGTTTTTTTTTTTTTAATTATTTTGATGTTGTTGGTTCGTTTTTTTTAATTTTTAAAGATTGTCTGAATAATGATATCTGTACTATCGGTGCTAATCTCTGGATATTTTGTCAGGATTTCAACATCCATAGATTCTTATTAAAACTAGAGACATAATTGAGTATCATAATTCTTAAGCATCCTTCACAATTTTCAATTTTCTCTATTATTAATCACACTACACCGTGGCCATTGGCATGTGATACGCTTATGTCAAATACAGATTAGCAACCGATAGTCGTATTTATCATTTATTTGCCAAAAGACATATTATTTTGAGCCCAAACAGCATTTTATCACGATACAATGAACAGTTAGGCTTTTATTTCAGTCATGGATGCCAATATCCTAATATTCGATATCTTTTATATTCCTTGTAGTAATCGCATGTCATGGCTAAGTTTTGACATGGATGCTGTTAGGAACAGCTTTGACAATTCTAATTTATGAAAATATTAGTTATGTTTTAAATCAATTAATAGCAATTAAATATTATATTGCGAATTATATAAGGTTATATTTAATATGTAATTGGATTACCAAGGTGAATTGATAATTGTTCTTTTTCGAGAAATAATTTTCAGGTGTGACTTTACAGCATTTGGAGTGAATGACGTTAGCGAAATTTGCCAAGGAACGAACGACTAAAAGATTGTAATTTTGAAATTTATTCTTATTTCAAACATTACTCTAATGACAAAGGTATTTTATCTATATTGACATTCCTAACAATTGTATAAGTATTTGTTATATAAAAAAAATTGACAGATCTTGTCTCTGGTTATTTCAATTTGGCGGTAAATAAAAAAAACAAATGTAATTTTCATTTGTTCTTCATATGTCGGCTCCAAACAACGAAGTAATATTTTCCTAACTATTAATGTATAGATAGACTCGAGTTGTATTTTATTTTTTCAAAAATAAAGGGCCGAGATGACGCCTCTCGATGACGAATTATTATTATTTTTTATCTCCCTATTTTGGCAGTTTCTAAATTGGTTAGTGAATTGTTTTGCGTATCACTATTTATTAAAATTAATTAATTAATTAAATATAACATAGAGTCATATCATTATGTTGGTAATGATGTATATTGTTTTTAATTGTAATAATAAAACTAGGAATATTGTTTATTTCGATATTTACACCTATAAGTCGAAATTATTATTGAGATTTTGTTTATTCAGCCATTTGTGTAATATTATTGATATTTCTTATCCAAGTATTGCTGCGGTGGGTAGTTAGGTACCCTAATTGATTTATTTTTGGAACATTTCTTGCCGCAGCTTGTAACATAGTCATAAAAAGACGATTATTGTAATTATTGTACATAAGTTGATTGCGAGATAAATCGTCCATTTATTGATGATCTTTTATTTATCTTGAGAGAAAGCATTTAAGTGTGTAAGATATGAATCTCAAAAAAAATATATGCTGATTGAGTTTACATAAGCCAGTGGTGCCAAATTTGTCATTGACTATCTATTATTAACTTTGTTACACTAGTTTCATCATTCCAATAAAAAGTCTTATATTGTGACTATGACAATTAAAATAAATTATTTGGTCTATTTAATTTGTTTTTATTTGCATTACCAGATTACCCTAAATTTTAAGTGATATTATTGTTGTATATCAAGGCGTTGCCAATACAAGCATACCTCTACAGCAGCAGTACTCAACCTTTTTTGTATACGGGCCACAAACCAGATTTAAATCGGTGTCGCTGGCCACAAGCTAAAATAATTTAAGAGTAAAGAAAATAATATTAAATTTCATAGGTAATTTATTTGTATTAATCTAAATAATCACCCAATCAATCAATGTATCTTTGCCAACGCAGTGGCGGTATATTCATGCCCTTAACGAAATAAGCTGGATGGGAGGCAATAAATTCTCCGTAGCTTTCTCCGCTGACATTGATTTTTTTCCCATAAGTTATCTAAATTTTGGAAAAAGAAGTATTCTGTAGGTCTGGTGAGTAGGGCGGATGACAGAGAGCTACCATCTCCAGCAACCCCTTGCAACTTGGAGACCATCTGCTGTGCAGTATTATGTCGCATGTTGCCGTGCAGGAGCAGCGGAGAGCAGTGATAGACCAATATTGGTTGGAGATGTACCAGCTTCTCAATCATTATATTCAGTACACATCTACAGTAATTCTCATACCGTTCGGAAAAAATTGTGATGAGTCACACTGAAGCTTGACCACTAAACAGTGACCATCACTTTTTTAGGGACAAGTTTTCGTTTAGGATACGTTAAGGAACTGAACGAGGATCGAATCAACTTGCTGAGCGCCTGCAGTTATCAAACAGAATAAATAATATTTTATTTGAAATTACCAGTACTGCAGAGCGGGAATTTCATAGGTAAAGCATATTAGCCTACTTAATAGTATGCTAATATTAATAATGATAATATTGTAATTTTTCAATCTTATACTTTAACGATACATAAAACAAGTAGGTAGCTGCTCAGCCACAACAAAATATTCAGTTTCCCACTCATCTTGTAATAATGTATGTTCACCAGATATTTTTCTTTTATACCTAGAAGTTACTCCTGACATTGTTTTGAAATTATTAAAATAACTGAACAAATTCAATATGTCAAATGCACAGCAAGTTACAACCGGCAAACAGAACGACACGCACTTACATAGAAGGGGATCCTCGGACGCCGCTTTTTGGCAAACCCTTACTGGAACACCGCGGCTATCCATTTACATACCCGTTGTTTTATTTGCCGCAGGCACTATATCGCAAATTCGTCAGATAATAGGCGCGAAATTCTAAATAGTTTACAAGTATCTCTAACTGCACGCGGGCCACCAATACAGGCTCGGCGGGCCACATGCGGCTGGCGGGCCACATACGGCTCGCGGGCCGCAGGTTGAGCTTATAGCTGCTCTACAGGGTAAGTAAACAATAGTATCAAGTTCAGAATATTTGGTCATTCTACGTTAGTGTCGTGGTGGGAGTGAAGATGTAGTGATAAGGATGAAGAAATTAATGCTTAGATGCTTTGGACATGAAGAAAGGATGGACGAAAGTAGACTGACGAAATGAATATATGAGACAAGTGTGAAAGGGCAAGCCGAATAGAATAGCAGAATATTTTTCGCTTTGCTGTGATTATTAAAATGGTATTGAAACTTGAGAGACTTAACTAAAGTTGATTATTAGTAGAGAGTCGATTTGAAATATAAAACGAACATGTGTTTCTCAAACTTTATTAAACCTTATCATATAATTCATAATTTATTTATACATCCTAACAAACTACTATCTTACATTTTTACAACTAAAGAAATATCTTAACCACATTATACACTGATATCCATATTACGTTATCCAATTTGTACAACTTTTACTTCAAAAGAACAGTGTGCCAACATTTTAATTACAATAGATACAGATACAGAAGTCAGGTAGGCAGGAAGAGTTTCGCTCGCTTCCTTGACCGATATATATTTCTTTATGTACTTACGCGCTTTTTAAAGCTTCTAACATCACCTTGTTCTATTTATAATCTAAAGACTGGACACAATGAAAACAAATTTGTTTGGTTTCATGAAGTCACATCTTGGAAAGTCTGTATCAGCTGAACAGCGTATCTCAAACATTATGAGGTCGACATACTCTTTTTAGACCATTATAGAAATATTGGCCAAGAGGCTCGTTTTTAATCTCATATTTGTCCAAATGTCATGATTTAAGAATTCAGACTGATAAATAAATAGGATAATGTAAAGTGGATTCGTAACATCAAAACGGACGAACAAAAACAATTATATATATATATATATATTAATATTACTGAATAGCACTAAAACGTGCCTCGATATACATCAAACTAATAATTCCTGTACGGTGGTAAAATTATTAGTAGTATTAAAATTAAAAAAAAAAAAACATTTTTTTTAACATATTTGTTAATTTTATCGTAAATTATAAATATTATATAATGCGGACAGTGCATGTTGAAACTGGGAATTTTCTGTCATGTTATAATTAATCATACAACTTATTTATTGTCATATAAAGACATGGTGGATTTCCACCACGGACGCATTATCATAATCCCTTTAGGAGAAGAATTAACAGCCTATTCTCTTTCAGCTATACACGGGTAATTATAAGTATCAGATTTATAATAATTTCCATAATAGTATTGAACTAAACATTATGTTCCCAGTATCAACTTCAGCTATCCAGACTCGTCTAGACACTCACTATATAACTAAAGTCTCCCCCCCTCCATAAGCAACAGGGAGACTAACGAAGGCCCATTTGGTATCTTGAGATCAATGGTATATGATACACAGTACTGAAAACGCTCCACTTACCAAGTTTAATAAACAACAACAAGTAGGACAGGGGTTCCCAAACTTTTCTAGTTCACACCTATTTGACACCGACGATTTATTGTCACAGAAATCCACAAACTTTTAAATGTGCATCAAAAAATAAACTTGTTAAAATTGCACTCATGAATAGGGAATATTACTAATGCCATTATTGTTCCAGAAGTGAATGTATCAATATGTATTGGTGTGAACAAAGCATATATTCTGTAACAGTTGTTGTGCATGAAATATGCAGTGATGCTCCTTTGGAGGGCTTCGTGGGGGGCCGGTGTACAGTTTGGGAACCCTTGCAGTACTGTGTTGGTCGTGATTCGCTAGTCGCGTGACATCACGTGGCGGGTGGTCCCTGGGTGCAAGCCCGGCTGGGCCCCGCGTCACTGGTGAGGCATCTCCTCCGCGTGGATCCAACTGTCGTTTTCAACTCGCGCCAGCTGTTTGTTCAGACTGCAGTACAATTTGATCAATGATTCCTGGAAATAAAATAGATTTTTTTATTATTCCTGTAAAGATGTGAACATTAATTTTCTTAACATCTATTTTAATGACAGCCTACTTGTCATCATCTTCCTGTTCTGTTCCCATCATTTGGGGTCGACAAACATATTTTTCTTGTCCACACTTGCCTATCATTCCATTCTTCCTTCTCAGTCATGTCGCCTTTCACCCAATCACATAACATAACATAACTTCACGCCTTTTGTTACCCGAAGGTGTAGGCAGCGGCTGTTAAGCCTCGTCTCGCCGTTATGTTTACGTCCCATATGGAATAGGTGGCGAACCTATTGCCATACCGGGCACAAAGTTTGTCAGTCATCGGTATTTATCACACATAACTTCCGAAAACAATTTCGAAAAGTCATTGGTGTGAGCCAGTGTCTGGAATCGAACCCCGGACCTCTGGATCAGAGGCCGTGCGCTCGCCCACTGCGCCACCGAGACTGTCATGTCGCCTTTCACCCAATCCATCTATATTTTTTAGGTATTTCTCTTCTCTTGTTTCCTTCTACATTCAGGTTTATCATTCATCTCACAACATGTATATCATGCCTTTTATTTATATAATATCTAAATTCGAAGAAGGGCTTTACTGTAAAACCGTTTTACACAGACACCTGAATTTAATAATAAAAAAGTTTAGGCCACCAGTCTTAAAAGAGGGAAAGAAGTCAATTATTAACGAATCCGGACAGTACGAACAAACTGTTTTCTGATAAACATTTTACAGGTAATCTCGTAAAAACAGATTTCGGTGGCGCAGTGGTCGAGCACACGTCTTCTGATCCAGAGGTCCGGGTTCGATTCCAGACACTGGCTAACACCAATGACTTTTCGAAAGTGTGATAAATAACGATGACTGAAAAACTTTGTGCCCGGTATGGCAATAGGTTCGCCACCTATTCCATTTGGGACGTAAACATAACGGCGAGACGAGGCTTAACAGCCGCTGCCTACACCTTCGGGTAACAAAAGGCGTGAAGTTATGTCTCGATGGTCTAGTGGTCGAGCACACCTCTCCTG
This sequence comes from Euproctis similis, assembly GCA_905147225.2. Lineage (NCBI taxonomy): Eukaryota > Metazoa > Arthropoda > Insecta > Lepidoptera > Erebidae > Euproctis > Euproctis similis. Next base: position 11,219,392 of record LR990122.1, read on the forward strand.
AATCAAGAAGTCGCGGGTTCCAATGACAACAATGACGACAACTTTTTGAAATTAATTTCGAAAGTTATGTGTGAGACATATGAATGACTGAAAACTTTGTGCCCGGTATGTAAATAGGTTCGTCACCTAATCCATTTGAGACGTGAACATAACGGCGAGTCGAGGCTTAACAGCCACTGCCTACACCTTCGGGTATAAAAAGGCGTGAAGTTATGTTATTTACAGGTAGGATTGACCTAAGAAAGTTTTTTACCTTCTCTTTCTCCAACTGTATAATCTCTCTCTTCTGCCGTAACTCGTCATCGTCCATTTTAGCTTCTAACTCTGCTTTGTGATTGCTCAGATATGCAAACTCTGTTTGTATCTGAAAATTAATAATATGTCGCTTATTTAACAACATTTTCTAGGCAACAACAATGTAATCGACTTTTACAGTTTCAAATATTAAGATTTATTACTGACGCGAGTCCAAAATAATTACAAATTTATGTAAACTAGTATACATGTGTATTCAAAACTGGGTTATATCTACATTCTTGCAACGGAGATTAAGCTCAGTATTAAGAATAGTGGACAAACCAGCTAGCAAATCACCTGGTGGTAAGTGATTAGTGCCGCCCTCTCAACACATGTACTGTCACAGTTCCGTAGCAACCTTTAAGATATGATAGGGAAGCGAGATTGAAACACATGACGTCGATACTCTGAGAGGTCATGGTATTTCACAGATCGAGCTGACCCATTCATGCTACCGCATGACTCTACCAATTTATAAGTGGACAATAAACAAGTAGTGTACTAACCTTAAGGTACTCCTGCGCCAATTGCTTGTGCTCCTCAAATATCCTTTTGGACTCCTCATTATTGAGATCTGGAGATATGGGCCTCAGATGTGGTTCCAACATCATGTGCATCGAATCTAGCGCGGGGTCCGGCTCCGAAGGCGGGGGCGCTGCGCCTTCACCTGCCGTGGAGGCGCTGCTGTTACCTGAACAACGAAAACAAAAGCATTTTATAGATCACTGAAGAAATTTCTTCAGAGGAAATCTACCACTTGGCCTTAAAAAGTATACGAAAATACTTCATGTTACAGAAGAGGGGAATTTAAATAAGAACGAGAAAAATGTGGATCAGGAATCAGTACATATATGGGCATAATTGTAGTGTAAATCATTACATAGTATAAAACAAAGTCGCTTTCCGCTGTCTGTCCCCTCATATGCTTAGCTCATATCTTTAAAAATACGCAACGGACTATTTACTTATTTATTACTTTTGATGAGGAACAAAGTTCGCCGGGTCGGCTAGTGTATACGAAAAGTAGTCAAACTTGATATGGTTTTGATTGAATGAGAAAATATTGCATCGACACGAATTTAAAAACGAACATAGAAACTAAAAACAATGATACAGAAGTAACACGACTACAAATAATTGCATTAAAAACTTGTAGACATATTAATGTATTGTCAAAGCAAGATTTAAAATGTGAATTTCAGAGTAGAAACACCCAAAAATATTCACGCTAAGTTTTGCTTTATTTAATAATTTGGAAGTTAGCGTTAGACAATATTTTCCTGCTCGACAAATGTACGTAAGCGCTTTGAAAGGGTAGTAGTAGTACTCAGTAGGGTAGTAAAACAACAACAAGTATCAATAATAATATGAATACCCAACAAATTTCAGTGATACAGTACACGTGATTTAGTGACGCAATTATAACAATGATCGACTAATGGGTGCTCAATGTGTGAACAATATGTTTATAAGAATCGGTAGTCGCACTCTTACAAACGTTGTATCAACGTCAAGAGTTAAATTTACTCCGCACTTGCTGATGTCAGAACGCTCCATTACAACATTGCGGTTCTTTCGCCCGCAAATAGATGGCAGCAGTGATACAACAAGGCGTCGATGCAACTCAACATTGACCCTTATTGTCAAACATAATCAAAAGACTTACATTCAGGCTCGCATTCAACAAATGATGATCTATACAATTATATGTTAAAAATTAACACTTATTTTATCTCTAGATAATTGCATAGATTTTATGGATCACACTTTTATGTAGTATGGCAATATGTTTCAATTAAAATATGGACGAGTACGATGTACACACGGCACTAGGGTTGGATATTGCCTATGAACTTGGAACACAACAATTCTTGCTTCTGTAAATTAGAATACGCGGGGACGCTGAGGTATACGTAAAAAAACACTTGGTGCTGGTTAATGGTAGAGTCGTACGCGCACGTTACGCTTTCCACGGTGACGGTGAAGGGCGGCAGAGGTTTCCGCGTGCTCAGCGAGGTCGCGCTGTGCGTGGGGGCCGGTGCGACACTCACTGTAAAATATCCAACTACAGCTGACTGTGTCCCTGATGGTGGTGACGATGCCGGAGTCGATGCGACAGGAGCGGGCGGGCGGAGCGGGCAGCGGCGGCATGTCTCGACGCTCGGCGGGCGGCGGGTGCTCTGTAGCGCGGAGCACGCAGCACTGCGCCGCCGCCCGCTCGAAATAATCGTCGGGAGAGCCACAGGCGGGCAGTGCAACAAAACAACGGCGGCTATTCGCGGCGCGGTGACTCAGCCCCATCAGGCCGAGCTAAATGCGGACACCGTGTGCTGCCGCCCTTCGTGAGGTTTTCTGCCGTTCCCGACTGGCAGGGCGCGCACTGTGCACCGGTCAGCGACCCGCGCCCACGCGCCTCTTGCACTCGACACGACCACCACCGGTCCCCCACCCTGATCACACACTCACAACTGCATAGATCTCCCCCATACACTTCCAAGTTTTTTTGTTTTCATCACTAATCTAAAGCATCTCTCTTGCTGATGATTGTAAACTGCAGTCAGCTTGTAAACATAGAGCAGTACCGCGCCGGCGTCTGCGATATGCGTGTGCGTCATGCCGCGTAATCTACAAAGTTCACGTTAGCAGCAGCAGGGCTCGACTGGAGCCCTAATTCATTTATACGACTGCGCCGTAAATTTGTGGGCCAATTGTGCAGTGCGCAAAAGGCGCGTAATGTCGAGTTCATAAATAACAGGTGGCACTAGCATGTGACAATAATGATTGTGTTCAACGGTTGTAAAACTGTCACTCGAGTATGTTGTTGGCGGGAATCGCCAAAAGTTAAGATCACATAGACAAAGGCACATACAAAGTATTTATGCCTGATAATTATGCAGCCATTGTATCGTTACAGCACTCATTATATGTATACACTTGATTTAATTAAACATTATTTAATCTAACTAGTAAATAAAGTAATAGTAAGTGAATGTATTTGTAAGTATAAGATCGATGTGGCAATGATATAAGTTTATAATAAAATAAAATGTAATTATAATCAGACGTTTTTAGCTTGACGAAATAAAAATGTTTATTAATATGCATTTGTTCTGGCATATACAATGTATATAAATAATCACAAGACACTGTTCACGTGGTGAGGCTGTGACAACAGTCCTACGACCAGAATGTCATCGTATTTACGTAAGCACATGCCCTAAAAGCATATTAATTATCGCTACAAACAGATTGCCAACTATTCATTTTAATAACCCACGACGGCGTCTAATACAGTATACTTAAATATAAAACATACACACTCCAACAGTCAAGAGTAATCCAACAGATAAATCTGACAACGGAAGTGGTAAGAGAGAGAGAGAGTTATTTGTTTTACAATTTTCACAACTAAACCTCGTGTTTAAAAAACACTCTGTGGAATTCTTTATTACTTACTATTACAACGACTTGTTTTACGACAGACTAGGGCGGTAGTCGTGTGTGTATATATATTATACCAGACATAAAGCTATTTAGATGATAACATACAAAACAAATCAATTTGCAAAAGAAAAAAAAAACGTGGGCAAAAAACAATTCATGTGAAAACGGAAGCTGTAAAGCATCTGAAAATTAACGTTGGCAGAAAATACATTAAAGTCGAAATGACCCTTAAAGAAGTTACTTTCTTAGTTCTTAATTAGTTAAATTCAAACGGTTAGCAAATATCCTTATAAGTCGATTTCGACCACCATTCCATAAACAGGCCACCTATGTCCGAAAATGTGCCATGTCGTCGTCTTCGGGCATTTAATTAGGCTGTTGACTAAGCTTCACATCTTCCGCGTGTATGTATGTACCTTATAAAACTGTTGGCAGTGTCTGTCCACAGTTCAACAACGTTAATGAACGCAAAATGGAGACTAATTGCGTTTACAAAGTGATAATTAGGGAACGAGAACCGCGGAAAGGTTCCGGGTGTGGTGGGAGGGGAGGGGACTCCTTAACGGCTTCTACTCCTCTCGGCCACCGAGCGAACATCATGACTGACTCACGCCACAGTTTACGATCAACTTACGACGAACTAATAAAACTGAAACCGGCATCACTAAACATTCTGCTGCTCTACTTGAAAGCCAACAGCACAGCCGGAAGACTGGGTGTGGATTTAGTAATTTTTGGTACTAATGTTTATTGATGTAATTCACGGAAAGATTGCCAAGATTTTGGGTCATTAAAAATTTTCCCCATACCGAAATAACGATTTGTATGACTTATCATTAAAGATTTTCATACAAATCATTATTTCTACGAGTGCGTGTTGGACACACTCAGACACTTACAGATTGATGATATCTGAACCTTATACTTGGGTAGTTAAGTAACTTTGGGACTAAGACGCGTCTGTTATATTGGAAAGTTATGATTATGAGCTTACTAGAGAATTGGCATGCCATGAAAACAAAGATACACTAGTTTTAGATTTACATTAAATTCTATTTATGGTTTCGGCATTTAAATCTTCGGAATCGTTTGTAAAATGAGTGAATACATTTGACAATTAAATGTTTACGTAACAGTGTGATATATTTTATTCAAAGCTATTCAAGCCAGTGCTACAGGAAACCACAACTGAACCCCACATGTTTTTGTGGTGTTGTGTTACTGCCCAGCAAGGTGTCAAAACACCGCGGGGATTCGTTAGTTTAACAACAGTGCCACTTCAGCAAAAAAATACTGTAGATTTTGTCTTAAATTAATAACGTAACGCTTAAATGGGGTACAGGTTTACAAAAAGTTAGCAGAGTGATGAGCATATGCTGTTTACCATCGACAAACCAAGGCTATTTGTCACTATTGCTGTTAAAAGGAATCATTACTACTAACTAAACGAACATTCTCTCGATTTGGCAATAAACAAAAACATTGAACAACTGTAAAAGTTTTGCAAAAGTTTTCCTCTTTTATTCAAGTGATAAACCAACCATAGTTGATGGATAAACATATGGATGGACATGTTGTGTTAGAACCGCGGTACAATTTCCGACTACATTCATAATTCATACAAAAATGGAAACAATTAATTATTATATTATAAAACATCCGTTCTATAGTTGCGTATTGTTACAATAAATTTATCTCATCAATCCGCCATTGGAATCCTCCATTATGAAGGAGCACTGAATAGAACCATTGTTCTAGGTGAACTAATTAAGTCAGAATCATCAAACGGTTTGACGGACTGTTGAAAACCTGGTAACCGTGCAACGGTAGTTAAACACAAATCAGAACAGCATAGTGTCTTGCGTGTACCTTTGAAAATAAATGAAATTATCTAAAAATAAAATATCTAACATACATAAATATTATCAAAATATTCCATTTCCCAAAAATATAATTGACATAGAAGCGGATAAGCCAGGAAGCATACGATGTTGCGTGGGATTGATAACTTAAACCGGCAAAAAGACATCAAATCACCATTGGAGATACATTATAATCAGTGTTTTACGCGATTACCTGATGATATACAAGCTGTCGAAGTGAATACCATAAGCCCCACGAATGTGGAAGATGTCTCTTTGATCGGTGGATTTAATGTGTTAAAATTTGGCGTCGGGACGTTGTGCAGACCGTTCCGTGCATTGCGTCACCACAGTCAGACAGATACACAGATCGCGGAAACAGCCCATGGGATGCTAGTGCGCGACAGTTCTATTAACAGTCAGATTTACGAGCGCACTCGCATGACATATGAGGCGAATGTCTCCGAACACTTCTAAACGTTGAATTATTATCGGATTATTTTTACCACCTAGCAATTAATCTAAATGAATGAATAAAAGTAAATTTCGCCAAGCGCAAAACGTCCACAACGACTTCTTTTTTAATGTTTCTTAATGCGTTCGGGAAGTTTTGAAAAATATATACATACCTACATTAGTTCTTTGAAATGTTACATGATCTTTGCATTTCTTAGAGGACGCAATTTTATTTTTGTACATGGTCATCCGGCCGCCATCTAGAAAAAGGGGTGAAAACACTTTTTTCGCGAATCTCGGAAACTATGCGTCTTACAAGAAATTTGTCAAGGCATAATTTGTAGCAAATTGTCTTGCCTACGAATATGTTATATAACTTTTGGCGCTAAATAGAAAACCAACGAAGTTATAAGCGAAAAAGTTTTTATAAAAAAAATATTTTTTGCTTTGTAACATTTTTGTTATACCAATCTTGTAGAGAATCTTTTGACGAACATTTTTCAATATTGAATAAATATTTTTATTTTGTTTAAATTTTAATTATATATAATATATGATTTATTGTAACATTTCAATTGACTATAATATTTATACGTCAGAAGAGTTTGCTTGAACGAGCTAATGTCAGTAAGTACTTACTGATTCAAGTTGAAAAAAATATTTTTGTATTGGATAGTCCACTTATCGAGGAAGATTATTATTATAACATCACGCTGCGGTCAGTATAAGCGGAGTACATACATACATACATACACAAGTTCACGCCTGTATCCCATGGGGGTAGGCAGGTACTTTGGCTTTCCACAAGCTACGATCCTGACACACATCTTTCGCCTCATCCACAGTCATACATCTCGTCATGCATTCACATCGGTTTCGGGTGCTACGATTTTGCCTTTTTTTAAACAGACAATTTATTTGGTCGTGGTAGCTCCGCCTTGGTCTCCCGATCCCGACCCTACCACTCACATTCGCTTCATATATCCTTTTAGTCAGTAGGCTTTCATTCATTCTTGCAACATGACCAAACCATCTTAACATACTTCTCCCCACCTTGGTCACCACATCATCCTTCAACTTGCATTTCTCCCTTATCACGCTATTTTTCATTCGATCCGCAATGTTGACTCCACACATACTTCTCAGAGAACGCATTTCTACTGCATTCACCTTACTTTCGTGCTTCGCCTGCCACACCCAACATTCACTCCCGTATGTTAAGAGGAGTACTGACTTTTTACTGGAATTTATAATATGGCGATACCAAGTACGCAGTACGGTGAGCTAGTCACTACATAGTATCATCATCATCATCATCACCTAGTATAAAGCCGATCTTTTAGACTAAGCAACGGATTTTGATGCGGTTGTTTTTTTTATAGATATTCACGTTTGATATACTAAAGAAAAAGTGTTAAATTCAAAATTTACTCAGTTATTACTCTGCGATGCAGAACACTGTTCGCCGGGTCAGTTAGTAAACTTTAGATCAAAGTCGCTTTCCGCAGTCTGTCCCTAGTTCCTGTGTAATGCTCAGATTTTAAAACTACGAAATGGCTTTTGATGCGGTTTTTTAATAGGTTACTAAACGCTGGCTAAACCTAGGAAGATACGTCAAAATGATGTACCACAGTATTATACACCTTAAAAAGGTCTACAAATAAGTCCACGATGGCATATGACTTTTCATAGGGATTTTTTTTAAGAGAAACAATGACTTATTTACGAAACGATTTTAACAAACCTCCAGTATCTAAATTTCTAATTTACTACCTTCAACACATTGTGCATTTAATCAATCAAAATGGGCCCAAAGAGCTTGTTATTTAAATAAATATTTTTGGAAGATATTACAGATACAAAATATAGGGACGAAATCCAAAATTTACTCATTTATTGCTTCTGAGGCGAAACAAAGTACGCCGGGTCAGCTAGTATTTATGAATCAAACACAGGGGAAAACGTCTTTTTTTTTACAAAACAGAGCAATAATAAAAGAAATACAATTTTAGTGTGCGAATTGCGAGTACATATAGCAGTTGTCTATTGAATAGACGTGGGGTCTTTAAAATAAAATTCTGTAATTTTATCTACACTTTTAAGTGTCCTATGCCAAAAAATGTACACAATGTCCAAACTTTTAATGTTCACATCATGTTGGGCGACTGACAGGGGCATTACGTTTTACATTTTAAAAAAGTCTGATTCACCAGAGACACTTTCATTTCATCCGGAAATATCTGCCGTTGCGAATTTAGGCGTCCTTGGATGTAAATTTAAAAGGACGCGACAACTTTGTAACCATCCAGTCTAATTTGTTATAAGTCTATAAATATTAAAAAATAAATGAGTTAGATATTGTTAAAAAATCGAAAAGGTTAATATATGCACACAACACAGTTTTCAAGTGTAAATTTTAAAGAAACTCACTTCAATTAGGTTTAATACATAAGGTAATCCAACATTTGGAAAGACGCAATAGAACGTCATCACGATAGTTCGGTTAATTCATTAAATAATTTTCTTCTCTGTAAACTTCACATCTTTTTCTACCCGAATGTGTGTAAGCAAAGTCTGTTATGCCTCCACCAGGCGATTTTTATGTCCCGTATATTGTACGTGACCTACTTTATCACCAATAGCTATACTGAGATTACGACTATTATAAAAGTTACGCTATTATACTTATCCAATATATAAAGTCCCATGTCACAATCATCAATTTTATTTTTATTTCCTCAAGATATCCCGTTGAAAAATACAACCCCTAATTTTAACCCATCTATCATAAAACCTTATTATAAGGGCTGGATAACATTATGAGATATTATTTATTATATAATCATACCAACTCCCACGAGAATACTAAGTCAAATTCTATTTGGACATTTGGCATATTTAGAAGATAGAAAAAAGGGGGCAGTTTACATTTCCTTGCCAACTTCCACGTTTTAACAAGAACTGTGCCGGTCACCGTCAACTCGCTAACTAGGTGATGGTATCCAGATCACATCAAAGATCTGTCTGGCCCGATGTGGACACAAACCAGGAACGCTCCATAGGACAGATACAAAGACTGCTTGAGGATTTTCTATTTCAAAGCGAGTCATAAAAATACATCAAGAAGATGGGCTTCATTGGTGATTTTATTTACGGTCGCCACCGATCTTATAAACAATTCCTCTTCGTCACGATGAATCACTGTAATTCAATTTTACTTTATTTATTTTAACATTTACAACATACATAAGCTCACGCCTGTATCCCATAGGGGGTAGGCAGAGACTTTGGCTTTCCACAAGCTACGATTCTGACACACTTCTTTCGCTTCATCCACAGTCATACAACACTTGTCACGCCGATTTCGAGTAGATACTACGCACATTGCCTTTTTGAAAGAGACCATTTAATTGCTCGTGGTAGCTTCGTCTTGGTCTCCCGATCCCGACCCTGACACTCACTTTCGCTTCGTATACTCTTTTACTCAATCGGCTTTCATTCATTCATGCAACATGACCAAACCATCTTAACATACTTCTCTCCACCTTGGTCAACACACCATCCTTCAGCTCTCATTTCTCCTTTATCATGCTATTTTTTTCATTCGATCCGCAAGGGTGACTCCACACATACTTCTCAGAGAGCACATTTCCACTGCATTCACCTTACTTTCATGCTTCGCCTGCCACGCCCAACACTCACTCCCGTATGTTAGAGTAGAGTTGAGAGTATTTCAGAGAGAGAGAGAGAGATTTATAGAGTTTAAGAGAAGAGTTATAATAATTAATATATTCTATTCTTGTAAATGTTTTACAAGAATAGAATATATTAATTATTTGGTTCATCTTAATCATCGCACATAGCCACAGTCTTTGCAAGTCAAGTTAATTGCAAGGCAGGCAGAAAGGCAAAAATTTTTTTACACGGCGTTACATTTTAATAAGAGATTTTTTTATACTATATAGTTTTTTTATTAAAATGGTTTTAGTAAAATTCGTACATGAAAAATTTGCCTCCTAAATATAAATATTTAACTAAATGAAAGCAAATAATTGTCATGTTTTTTTTAATTTATTGTTATTAGCTACGTTTTCACGCTTGATAGAATAGTTTACTACTGGCCTGACCATAAACGTAACCTTTACGAAAATTTTCACCAAATCAATAGCTAAAGAGACTTTATTTAACGTTGTCAATACGTCAATCATCCCTGAGGCCTGGCCCAGCCAGAAGCAATTAATATACATAAATAGTTGACAAATATCAATGGACTAACTGCCAAATTAATTACTGCCAATTAACTTTGTCGCCTAATACGATAACCGCGAGAAGAGATGCAGTGACTGCTGATTGCAGACTGGAGATGCATGAAGAAGAAAGAAGTGTTAAAACTAATATTAAAGCTAACACTTAAATGGTGAATGAAATGATTAAAACAGTTACATCATTTATTAATCCTGACGTGTATTATGCTCTAAGGCCTCTGTATGTTTCTAAAATTGATCAGAAATCCATTTGATTCAAAGAAATTTGCATAAATAGTCTCGGTTTAAACAGCTTGCTATCTAAACGACAGCGTAGTTATAGAAAAATATGGTGATCTAGTTGAAAATACGGCGTAACGTTTTCACGTAAACTTTCAGCAAATACGAGCGGACGCGGCCAGGGCAGGCGTGACGCAGGAGCGAGCCCCGACCTAGTTATGTCGTCGAGGAAAAAAAATTAGCAGATGTTAAAATTTCGTGGCGCGCGTGCGAGCTGCGTTATATCGGAGCGGGGGCAGAATGTGTTGTTCTGAATAGAAATAAACTTGTCACATATTTTGATTGTATCTAGAGCGAGCCTGGTTAGTCATTGCGCGATGGCGATGCCAACGTCCCGGCGACTGGCCGCCGTACAACAACTATAAAGGCAATCTTATAACGCTAGACTGAATCACTGGTAGGCGTCGTCGTCTGCAAAACGTCTCCAACCAACGCCGTATTTGATGAAAAAACAATTAAAACCATTTAAAAACGATACTAGGTCGCTACCGCATAACCCATTAAATTTATATTTGAGAAAGATTTTGCGCAGAAAATGAAAATGGAATAAATTGTTTACGTCCCAGTTCCCGAAAAAATATATCTAGTCGATGTATTCGTGGTAACAATGCATAGATTTATGGATCAAGCAAACCTTTATCTCGTAATATGTATAAGACACAAACCGTCAAAAGGATTAAAAGGTAGCTAATATAAAAAAAGCTAACAAATTTAATGTTATTCTGGAAAGATTATGTACTTTGCTTTAGCAGTGCTTTATTGGAGTATTAGACGTCTAGTACTACTAATATAAATAAGCCTTTAATAGACTAACAAAAAGAAACAAAAACAACACTAAAAGTAAAAATTTTAGAGCGAAAATCTCCAGATACGAGACAACCACTCGAGATTCAGGAAGTGTCTAAGACGAAGACGAAGATGTAAGCGTAGTTACAATCAAAAGTTATTTTTAATACTTCAAAAGAGTATGTTTGTTTATTATTATCATTATCGTCGTCATTATTGACGTTTGTAAATCTCTTACAACACAAAAGAGTTAGCATTGGGAATAAATTTAGCGCTGTTGTAAATTTGGACGGACGCCCGCCGAGAAGCAATACATTAAATGTTACCATAAAATTTGTATTAAAAGGACTAATGACTGGTTGAAATATTGAGTATTAAAGCCATCGCTTACATCGCCGTTGCTCGGTAAAATATATTTCGACTTTAAGGGGACAGATGTTTTGAGTTGATACTTTAAATTGATCCAAAAGCTATCATGCAGCTAGCACATCATCAAATTTTTTAGTAAACAACGTCCGAGGATACCAGGTATACAGCTCGCTTGATGGTAGGCGATTTTGTCCTACTCCCTTACACTCCTATCTCACCTTCAGAAATCCTCCACACAATCCTTTTTAAAGTATTATTGAGAGTCTAAATGGGGTCATTCAAATCGGTAATGATCGTCTTTATGATGTCAAGACGTTTATACGAGATTTTGATGGAAATAAATTCCGGAAAATATATTATACAGCAATAAACTTTACTTGGGGCTGCTGGCGGGACAGTGAGAGGGGAGCTTTTATTGCGATATAAGTGGCCCATCAAATTGTTTACCTCGGCTGTCGCACGCGTCTACCTGCGCACGACACATAAAATAATTAGAGTGATTCATCGCCGCGATGAGAGCGTCACTCGACGCTGCTAGAAGGTGCTCCATCCATCTATCTATTCATCTCGGACATTTTGGCAATACCATTGGGCACAGACGATTATTTCACTGTCGACGACCGTTATTAGAAAATTTACGGTGCGATAACTGTGCCAGTCCATTTTTTAGTCATTACATCAGAGGCAAATTAGCCAATAAAGATTATTTGATATTTATCTATATCAAGAGCAATATTTTAAGGGCCATTTTACATTATTATTGCAAAAATAAATATAGTTAAAAAAATCACTTCTATATTATACAAACTGTACAGTGTAAAATAATTTGAAAAAGGCGTGGGGTGCTTTGTGCCACATTTTTGTTAAGTCGCACACCCCACGCTTTTATTTTTTACTTGTAAAAAATAATTCTAGTTTAGTACATTTTATATTTAGTAAATTTTCAGAATTCGCATGAGAGTAAGAGAGATAGAACGAGTAAGAATGAAAATTTTGCATCCTGGCGAGTTTAATCAGGATAATCGGATGTTTTGATCAAATTATTGCATTGTACATCGGTCTCTGATAGGTGTGCAAAGTTGAAATAAAATCGGATCGTTCAAAGTAGGATAAAAGAAGAGCTCAAAGAGTTTAATTCCATACACTCACATAGAGCTTATAATATAGAGGTGCTTATAAAGGCATATTAAAAAGAAATGGAACAGTTCCAGTAGCATTAATAAGACCTCACTGTACTGAGACTCTTTTACAGATAAGCTGAAAGCCAAGCATATTAGTGACCCAAACCGAAAAAAAATGAGGTAAATCCTATGGGTTTGTTTAAATTAGACTTAGTAGTTTTTGATCTGTCTTAGGTTAATGAAGAAAAAACTGAAAATTGTCTATACCAGTGGAACTGAATCTTTTTTAATAGGGTCATCTTTTAGAGGTTAATAATTGCGGTGTCGTGGACAGCAATAAACATTTTATGTAAAACTATTAGTGTAAGACTATTATGTATTTATTAATCTATAGTTTCATGAACTATTGTTTATCATCAAGTGTTATTCCGTATTTAAGCTATTCTTTCTTTTAGTAACTTTTAAACAAGAAAATGACCTTAAATTTAGTACTTTAATTGAATCATTGAATATAGAATAATTAAAATATTCATGAAAATAAAAGTGAATAATTACCAAATTAAACTTAAAATTCATATTAAACTATATACACAAAAAGAACATAAAGACACAATTCTACTTTAAGCATTGTCAGTTGGATTGATAGATAGTTTTTATACCCATAATTAGGATCACATATGGAATAATGAAGATTAGAGCAATTAAACCCAATAATGATGATCATGAATAGCAGTTAAACCCAATAAGGATGAAATTTTAAAATTTTTCTGCATAGCATCAAATCTATAGAGATTCTGTTTACTTCAGGAAGATATGCTTTCCATAACCAAATTAATAAGGAGGAAAATGAGTAAGAGTTGTATTGTTGCTGTTCGATTTTTATGATTGTAAGATGGTCTTCAAACGAGTTTTATCTAATTTTCAAAAGAGCTTTACAAATCGAATAATTGAAAACATGAAAATAAACAATAATTAACAAAAAGACATAATGGATATTGCCGAAACAAAAAAAAACATTACCATCGGCTCATCTATTCCTCCACTAAGAGTACATGCTTATTTAGGTAAATAATTATAGATTAAAACAACCTTTAGGATTATATCGCATTTATTTATTACTTATTTATATTTATTTCCCGACGTTTCGAACTGTTTACAGAGATCATTTTCACGAGTGATGAACAAAAAAGCCTTTCGGGAAATAAATAAACGCGATATAATCCTAAAGGTTGTTTTAATCTATGAGTGAGATTCGCGAAAGTCTTAGAAATAAATAGGTAAATAATTGCTGCAATTACCCTTGTTTATTCTACTATCAGAGCTTCGATGTGCTCTTTAGAGACTCTTTAACCATGCATGATCTATCTTGTCTCATGCGATTTCAACTTGCCTATCATGTCGTTTTTAGCAAAATTTTAGTCTCAATACTAGTAAAAAGCATGGGCTAGAAACGGTACGGTAACCCTGATGATGCCTTCCCCTGGAATAATAGATACTTTGATGTTATTACAATCATTTCAAGTCAAGTCGATGCTACGGTATGATCAAATATGTAAGTTACCAAGTGATTTAATAATATCTTGGACACAATACACACAGCGCCCTCTAGTTCCAAGCTAAGCAACTAAATGCTTGTGTTATGGATACTAGATAACGGATATTAATACATATATACTTTTCTTTTGTAAATATATACTTATAATACATAGAAAAACACCCAGACACCACACAAATATTCATGTTTGTCACAAATATTTGTGCTGGGGTGGGAATCGAACCCCCGACCTCATTGCTGCAACCGGTAGTATTACCAATGCGCCACGAGGCCCGTCATTTCCTACTTATCCGAACACTTATTCTAGCCCTGAAAAAGTGAATCAATCGCGAGATCATAATACAATAAAACTAGCTTTGACAATACTTCTTCTACTACTCACTCATGTAAACGTCTAGGACCACTTGCAACTTATCGTAGCACTTTTGCACAGAAATCGAGAGTTGAACCGAATTGTCTTTTTGCGGCATTTCACTGCTATCACATGAGCATACTATGTACGGGTGGCACCACGTGCGCGCGTGCAGAGTGCGTATGCGTGTATGCGCCGCGCGGCGAGTTGCATCAAGTGCATCGGAGCATTCGGTCGGATGGACAGCGCGGGCGGGCGGGCGGCGTTTGTTTCACGACACAGGGCGGGCGGCTCCGCGAGACTGGGCGACGTCGCCCGGCCCGTCCCCAAACCTCCCCGATAACCCTAAATTAGATTAATTGTATCGCGATGAATCACACATATGCGGCCCGCGACGCGTTTCTTTCTGTTGACACCTAACAAATGTGGTTCGCTTAATTTAGCATTGTATTGCTATCGAATATAATTGAGACTGAATGAGATTGTTTCTTCCCAAATGCAGGCAGATTTTCATTAATATGTTTAAACAGTAGTATGTATTCAGTGTTGTAAAATCTTTAAGAAATACTGACCAAAGCCATTGGTCAAAAAACAACGTACGCACAGTATCAATAAATTTATATAGTCTATCATTTATCAATAACAACCACGATCCTAAAGACAGAATCTAAGCTAAGTAAGAATCTCCAGTAATAAACAGAGATTAATAAATAAACTGTAATTCGCAGATCAGCAAAATCAGCGACAAAACAAAAAAAATATCAATATGGAACGCAACAACATACCACAATAATGAAAATAGGTTGCAAAGCTTACATCAATACTGGCTGTAAACAAAGTAAAAAAAAAACACAACTCACGTCAACCGGGAACCACCAAATAGAGAAAATTAAAAATTAAAAAAAAGGAACAGAAGGAAAGAGTTCGTATATCATATATGTATTCCTTGTGGAGTTTGACGTGCACTACTAACAGTACGATCGCCGATGGGATAGAAGTGTGAGCTCGCGTCGGTGTGCTCGGAAATCGGTTACTGTATAAAAAATCAACACAAATGTTTATTTGTACAACGCGTAACGGGCGAGATGCCCGCCGTGGCGGCACCCATGAAAATATTACGACTTATTTACATTATAGTCTTGTGCACATTCACGAACGAACTAGTTCTGTATACAAATTAGTTCATCGATTATTTCGCCCTTCGTTCATTAGTTCGTTCGGTCTACTTAAAAATAGTATTTTGAAATCTAGCCTTTTTCTGTTAAGATTGACTAAATTATAGTTATGTGTTGTTAACTTAACATTTTGATCTTTGTTGTGACGAGAATTCTTATCTGATTACAAAAAAAATTCAACGACTTGCCCAAGTTTAGTCAAATTAGAAAATATTTATTTGTCGCATGGAGCGTTGTTTATTAAGTTATCGTTTAGCAAAGAACCAGAGACCAGCCATAGTCAACTTCGGCTTTAAGCTTTATTCAATAAACTTTATACAAGTCAAATTTCAGTCTTCCTCATAGACGGTATTTCCTAAAAGGCATACAAAGCCTGCGTTTTCTTGTCAGTGTGAAAAAATCTGCTTTTTATTGTAACTGATTATAAAAAGAAGGTTAACGAACGAAGAGTCGACCTGTGTGGCAAAAAAAAAGCCGGGCACTAAATTGGACGCACCCAACAATTACGAACGAACTATTTATTATAATATTATGTATATGCGCAAGATTACTGTACATCACTCGGCTTGTGATGACGTCTGCACTGGTGACTCAGCAAAGGCACGAGCCACGAGGCACGTCTCACTTAACACGTTTGGGGGGGCATTTGCGAATTCACTCATGATGACCACCCACTTTTACACAAAAAAAATAACTAGATTAGAGACTTTTACTCGGGATACATACCAAATCAAAACATAACTTCACGACTTTTTCTACCCGAACGTGTAGGCAGTGGCTGTCTTGTCTTGATGTCTTGATTCAGAAGCGGGGTGCTCGACCACTAGACCACCTTGACTTCAAACGACAACGAAACACTAAATCATTCATTAAAAATCCATAAGAGAGATCCAATAAGAGAGAAAAATACAATACAGGTGCTATTTGAATCCACAAAGTCGAAGAATGGAGAAGAAAGTTCCGAAAACGAACCAGAAAAGAATAATTAAAAAATAATTCGTGTCAAATGGCAAAAACATATATTGAATATACTCGAAAGCAGGCACTTTGTCTTAAAAAAATTGCGATGGTGCTCACAATTGCATTAAGATTTTTTTGCGACTTAGGCTCTACAAAAGAATCAAAACTTTCTATGTCGACCGTTAGAAACAAGAACCACACAATCTAGCCTACTCCTCTTATCATCTTATTTAAGCTTTTCATATTGGACGGTATCACATGTTCATATCATGCCAGACATTGAATAATATAGGTATGGATATTCGTAACGTGCGCAAATTTTAGGAACTTCTTTATCATACCTGTTCATTTCTAATTTTGTTCATTCAGGACTAAATTTAAATTTGTACCTACATGTAGCACCATCCATTATAATAACCTGGCTTATAGTGTCGTTAATTGCATATTTTTGAAACTGTCCAGCAGCTAGCCTATTGACGTTTAGTTTATTTCCCCGATATGGACTTCAATTCTAGTTGGCTTTCGAGATACTGGCAGAATGCGTTCGTTGTCGCGACGGACGGAAGCTTTCCATAAACAAAAGACAGTCTGTCTGGTCATCTGCTCGCGCGTCCATCAATACGCCATGACACAACACATGCTACTCATAATACTATTCTCAGCTACAAATAAAACGGTATCCATAAAGTAACAAGCTCTTCAGTTACGCACTATTTCTTGAAAACATTCAGGTATTCTATTTTTAAAAAGAAATATTTCATATTCAAACATGCGTGAATGTTAAAAACTGTTTTATCGTTTAAAATTTCACTTCCGCCGTACAAAATTGAATTTCGAACAATAGATGCAAAGATGACGCATGTCCGGCAAGCAGAAATATGCCTGAAGATAAACAAAAGAGCCAAGTGGATGTTATATTATCAGATGAGTCAAAAGGTCGTCAGGCAAATAGTTTAGATAAAATTTTCAGAATTATTTGTACCGAGATAATATATTATGTAACCATGACGTAATTATAGAAAAACATTTTTGTTGAATATATACTTAGTCAGAAATGAGAAGTAGGAAATGTCCGGTGGTTATAAGCAACCCCATTACAGATCTAACAATAAGTTTGTGATTTGCGGTCGGTCGTTGGTCTCCACACAACCCGATTCCTAGAAGGTAAGCGGACTCAGTTTAAAATAGTCTCCTCACTCACTTCCGAGAAGCGTGACTCACGTCGGGACCGTCCTGTGCCGCATCTGGACCATGTTATACAAGCGTACATATTAACGAAACTAATCAATGCTGCTTCAAACATCACCATGTTTTTAGGGCGTTACTATTAGCTTTGAAATAAATATTTTTTCTAGTTTCAATCAAGGAAAGGAATTTTAATGAAATAGACCTAACTTGCTTACTAAAGATCGACGCAAAAGAAACATCTTTAAACTGCTAAAGATATCACAACCTTACCCTGAGATGGCGGAAAAGTAAAAAACAAATACAGTTCTAGCTGTTGTGACCAAGAGGAAAAGTGTATTAATAAATAGTATTTCAGAGAAATAGTACAACGATTTGTTATTCAATTTGAAATTTATATAGTTATTTTTCTTGTTAAATTTGCAAATACTAAAACGCGGAATATTAGTCATGATAATATTACATTGGTTGATGGTGATCATTACCGAAAACAATCGCCAGGCTGGTGGAAAAGTAAACAAATTCAGTGATGTAAAGTACCTAGAATCGATTGAGCGACTTAATATTATTGACTTCAAAGAAACTATAATCAATTTCCAAAAAAAATAGAAAGCATATTAAAAATCATTTTAACGAAACTTGCTGAGGAACCGCTACTTAAAACAAATATAATACACTAGCTGACCCGGCGAACTCTGTTTCGCATCAAAAGTAATAACTGCTGCCCCGCTATGTTAATACTGCAATATCTTCGACAAATTTGAAGTCGATAGCAGCTATAGGTTAAAAATGGGAATTTTCCATTGTTAACACCCCCGCAACCCCCCTTGTGGGTGGAATTTCGTAAAATCCGTTCTTAGCTGACCTCTACTCGGCGAAAGGAATAATCCTACCAAATTTCAAGTCGCTACGCCTTATGGTTCCAGAGATATCGTGATGAGTCAATATATAGGTGGAAATCTCTTATATATATATAGATTAACAGACTTAACAGAATTCATGATTGAAAAAAGTGCGCAGTGCCTTATGTGTTGCAAAATAATTGGGTACTTGGGAAAAATTGAGGCATTATTACTGCTGTCTACGTCTTCACATATTAAGGTAGCGAACTTTTAAGCATATGCAATAATAAATTTTGATAAACGCAAAAGCGGCCTAACCTAATAAAAATCTCTATTTCGATCATCTTGAAATAAATAATTATTTTAAATTTAACTTCTGTCTGTAGTGTAATAAATTTTCATAAACTGATTAACAATAAACGACGTCTGACAGGGTAAGTAAGTCAGGCAAAGCATGTCATCCTTTCGAAAAACTCATACTGTCAAAAGATTTGGTTGTCGTTTTCTGACCAGCCGTTTGCCTGACAACAACCGTTTCTTGGAATTTTTTTGGTCGGTGGTTTATTGGATCGGTGGAGTATTCCAATTTTTGTATTTATGATATTAGTAAATTTCGATAATAAGTAATTAGTGATAAGTACTTAATTTAAATCCAAGCTTTTAACCTTTTGCAACAAGTACAATTGAAACTAACATACCTAATTGACTAGAAATTAAGCATTTTAGAGTTCCTTTATGAATCCACAGTAAAGAGCAAAAAAAAAAACACATTTTGGTTCTGTACAAATCTGAGACACACCACAAATAAAACATAATGCCGGAATAAACCATTTATTAGAGTGCTATTGCCATTTTGTAACAGTTTTTACTTTGGTCAACTACGAGTTGCATTCGCGCTGGTTTGGTGCCGTACAAGTATAATAGCAAAGTTACGATAGTTACGATATGTGTTGGCATTAAAACTATGGTTAAAAGCTTATGAGACGGACAGCAAAGTAGACCCAGTAGACCTAAATAGTTTTAGAAACGCTGATATAACTTTCTTATGTATCGGAATAAATCGGAAAACATTCAAGACTTCAAATATTTGTTCGACACAAGATTCGACATCCGATCTACGTGTAGGAGTTAAAACAACTATATTTAATAATAAACAACAGTGTTTTCAGTCATTTCAGGATTAATGGTGAATAAATATTTGTAATGAAAATGATAAATTCACTAAGCAGATATACAGTGCAAGAGTGGAAAGTGCAAGGAGCTGGAGAAGGCTAAGTCAAACTTTCCATGACTAAATTCAACATGTGCGGGAATCGGCTCTTATGCTGGTTAGTTCTTTGGTACCTCGCAAGGGACTAGGCGTGAAGTTAAGTAATATATTCCTGCGCTCTTCCATTCAATATTAGTAGCGAAATAATTATTTCTGGAACTGTTTTGTATAATAAATTTACCGATGTTTTGACATACGAACCAAAACAACAGGAGAAAGAAAGTTCATTAGAAAATAACACACATTTATATGTTATGTATTTAATTATTATGTGTTTGCTTGTATGTACACGACATTAATAGTGTAAAGTACAAGCAGAGTTGTCTCGTCTTGCATGAAATATTTAGTAGTTTTAGTAATTTAGTCTTGGTGGTCCAGTGATCGAGTACCCCGCTTCTGAATCAAGAAGTCGCGGGTTCGAAAGTCATTGGTATGAGCCAGTTAGGAAGTTATGTGTGATTGATATCGATGACTGAAATCTTTGCGCCCGGTATGGCAATAGGTTTGTCACCATTCCATTTGGGACGTAAACATAACGACGAGTCGAGGCTTAACAGCCACTGCCAACACCTTCGGGTAGAAAAAGGCGTGAAGTTATGTTATGTTTTAGTATGTTACTTAAGAAAAGGTGGGTAGTCAATTAATATTCGTTGCCCGGCTCTTCTCATGGTAACCCGTACACACATATCTAAAAACTCAATAATGCATTGCAATTTCGAACCCAGGAGCATAAGAAACACTAGCCGCACTCTAGACAACTATTTATCGGCTTATATCCGTGGCGACTGAGTCACGCAAGATTTGTTTTTAAATGCTGTTTATAATACACACAAGTATTTCGAGCCTCAAAGTACGAAAATAAGTTATGTAATATTAAAACTAGTTGTCTGTTTGTACGTCGCAATGACTAAGCCCGCTTGATATTTGAGTTGGGCGGTGTTCGTTGTCAAATGGCGACCGACAAGTCTGATGCCACCGACTGCTTCTCGGAACAACATACTGACAAACCAACTGACATTTTATAATTAACATTACGGCACTTGTTCACAACTATTGTAAATAATATCTTGAAATGTTCCTGTAATGTCGTTTTTCTGTAGTCATTAAATGCCATGTCCACAGATTGTTGTTATTTTTCGACTTTCTTCAAAAAGAGGAATAAGACTCCAAACTTTTATACACCTTTAAAAAAGGCCTACAAAAAAGGCCACGACGGCAAATGTCTAGTTATAACTCTTAGGGCCCATTCAAGTATTACGTAAGCAGATTTATTACAATTATTTACTCCCCACCCCCCTTGTCAGCAAACGTAAGCGAAGCACTTACCCCGTCCCCCATAATTACGTAAACATTTTTCAAAAAAATATTCTCAAGACACCATCTACAAGATTTGTCCAAGGACTTTTTTGGGAAATTAAATAAATACTGATGACTCAATCATCATCTGGACCCCCCTAACCCGCATTGCCTTCCAAAATAAGCAAAGCAAAGACCACCCCTGTATAATCGGGATAATCCACAATGGCCATTTTTAATTTTTCTTGTTGCTTCTTTATTTCTATAATAATCGACAACATTATTTGAAAACACAACATTTAATGTTGGTGGACCCAAATATCTATAATAGGTATTATATTATTAATAACTAGCTGACCCAGCGAACTTTGTTCCGCATCAAAAGTAATAAATAAGTAAAATTTAGATATTAAAAAGTTCAATTTGTGCTATTTATCGGCACGCGTTTTGGCGCGCAACGCAACTACTATGTCCCGCTATGTTAATACTGTAATATTTTCGTAAATATTCGTTTAAATTACAAACTGTAAAAAGCAATATTCATCTATATTAAATGCACAATCTATTACATACACTTAACTGGATGAAAATTAATGCTGTAATGTTTCAAATCGCTTCATAAATAAGCCCTTATTTCTTGTAAAAAGTAAAAAAATAAAAATGGTCATTGTGGGTAAGTGATGGACATATGCCCTCGCGGACTTTTTTGTAGATCTTTTGAAGGTGTATAACAATGTAGTACATTATTTTGTTTTATCACTTAGGGTTCAGGCAGCGTTTGCGACTAAATTTCTAAATCTTGAAAATTATCACTTTTTTTATTACACTATACATGAATTATAGATCAAAACCACCCCGTTAACACCCTCTAATTATTAAATTAAAAAAAACCGCATCAAAATCCGTTGCGTAGTTTTATAGATGTACGCATACAAGGAGACAGACAGCGGAAAGTGACTTTGTTTTATACTATGTGATGATAATTCATAATTCCAAATAAACTTTGGAACAAATTTGGAAAACAAGAAATTTAAAAACCTCATTTTAATCCCCAAAAAATTGTGAAAAAAGACCTGCTATTGAAATCTTAATTACAAGTAACAACTTATTGATTTATGAGAATGGTTATTTTCTAGGGACATAGGAAAAGTGTTTCAGAGTCCCTCCCTACAGGTTCAAGTTGCATTTAATTTAGCATAGGCATTTCACTGCACGAATGGGCCTGCTTCGACCGGTGAAATAGCACGACCTCTCGGATTATTGGCGTGAATGGCGTGAGTGGCGTTTGCATTTCATTCGGTGAGAGAGGTATCCGGAGACCCAATCCCCTTTCCCCTCCTACTCCCTTAAGGACGGCCACACACAACGGTGTTCATGGGCGGTAAGTAGTTGCTCATCATCCACTATGTGACCCACTTGCTAGTTTGCCCTCCTATCCCGTAAAAAAAGCATATCGCGCTCCATATGTTCTTATTCTTTATTACACTATTTTAAAAATGACATATAAATATAAAATAATCACTTATGGCAGGTAATGCTCATCAAATAGTAACATGTCTTTTCTTTTTCTTGAAAGTTGTTGACCAAAAACCCCCCATGTAATGTCGGTTAAAAATCCTGATCAACTGAGATCTTAAAGTAAATGGAAGACCATCGAATACGTAAAGATTTTTTTCTCCTTTCTCATTTTTTTCGCAGAGAAACAACGTTGTTGCTTCTCTGGACACAAACGATGCATTAGACCTATGATTCAGCGCGCGATCATGTCCTGGCCAGGACTCTGCTAATTTCAGATCTGTTACTCATACGCAATGATACATTGCTACACGTTCAGACAATCTCCCTCTCTCACTCTATCTCCCTCTTACACACAACACACAGATGCTATCATCTATTTCGTGGCCAATATATCACTACTCTTTCTGCTCTTCCGGTTACATTAATTTGTGTTGTACCATCGACAGCTGTTCAGCTATTACTTATCGTTATGTGTATATATTTATACGACTGTCACACACGTACGACATGATTTTGATCATATTACCCGACTACGCAAGAAGGAATGTTATATTTTTTTATACTGTCACCGTTTCTTTTATCCGAAGGTGTAGGAAAAAGTTGTCCCAAATGGAATGGGTAGCGGCACCTATTGCCAAACGTAATATTGTCAGTCATCGATATATTTTGCTGAATTTTTGAAATTACATACATAACTTCACCACCATCACTCGAAGAGAGAACAGATCGCACTATGGCACGATTCTTATACACCTCACTCGCTTCGTTGACTTTCATAACTCTTTTCATGCACACGATCGCGGGACGATTTTTGAGGCTCCTAACATCACCTTCCTCTAGAACACGTTCTATTTGGTCATGGAATGTGTGTCTTGGCCGTCCTCGATTCCTACATCCATCCGCTTTTGCATTGTATATCCATTCGTTCTACATCCAATTTTAAATTACAGCCAATGTGTTATTCTGATCAATGAGCAATATTAATGTACAGTTTAATCAAAATTAATTATATATTTTTTTGCGTCGAAAGTGTAATAAACATCCGTCTCAGAATTTTACATTTATTATTTACATCATCGGAAAACCCTCTTTACGACTCTCTATACAAACAAAGTAATAGCAGTAAACTTTAGCTGCCAAAAGGTTTCAAGGAATTCTATACACAAGCTTACAAACGAATCGGAACCATTTTATACATAAACTAGTTGACCGAGTGAACTTTGTTTCGCCTCAGAAACAATCAGAAAAAATAAAAATTGTAAGTGTGGTATCCCTAAGAGATAGACATACACCATCACGGATTTTTTTGTAGACCTTTTGAAGGTGTATAAAAATGTAGTACATTGTTTCGATTTACCACTTCGGGTTCAGCCAGCGTTTGCAATTAAAGTGCTAAATCTTGAAAATTATTATATAATCCATAAATTATTATATACAAACCACCCCGTTGACACCCTCTATCTATTAAAAATAAAACATTCAAATTCGTGGCGTAGTTTCAATGACTATGATTATATTCGCCATCAAAGTAATAAATGAGTAAATTTCGAATTTATCACTTTCTATTTATTACATCATACATGCATTATAGATAAAAACCACCCCGTTGACACCCTCTACCTATTAAAACCGCATCAGAATCCGTTGAGTAAAATTAAAGATATAAGTATTCATGGGGACAGACAGCAGAAAGCGACTTTGTTTTATACTATGTAATGATGATGACAATATGAAAGTCATGAACGAAATCTTGGTATGTACTTTGCTAAATAAAAATAATTAATGTCACTAATCAAGCAAAACCCCTCAAGCAGTTTAGGCTATGGAGCTTGTCACAGAAATACAGAAATAAAATTTATGGTGGCCCCTCGTGAAATCGGACAGAAAACATATTTAAATGTACTTTTTAATATTGGTCATTCAAAAATTTATTTAATTTACAGTGTGAAGATGATTTTATATGAAAATAATAAATTGAGCGGTATAATTTCTCAAATTACTGTCTCTCTGTCCAAACCCAAAATTTAAATTAAGTCAATATACTAAAGATTCAAATTAAAAAAGTATAAACATTTTATCTAATAACCTCATAACATTTGTCCTCTGAAATATGTGTATAATAAATTAGAAAAAAATTTAGTTACAAATAATCTAGGCACAGAAAAGATTAACGAAAAGAGAAAAAAAAATACATTTAGATTTTTTTTGCAGTCCTTACATTAACTCTATTGGATGGAATTCTTAATATCTTTTACATATTAATAAACCGCAGCTTAGTGCTTAGTATTAAATTTAATTCACTTAAAAATCTATCTCTCAAAAACTAATCATTATTCCCAGGCTAAAAGGACACAGCTGCAGATTTAATAAATAAAAAAATGGTCATGCATCACTCACCAACAGTATAAAACTTATCGAAACCGCCTCTATTCCTCACTTCTACATAGTGGTCATAGTTGAGTGGCACATCAATCACTTCCCATGAGTCCTGCAAAGTAAAAAGAAAAAAAAATTAAATACTAACCATAGACAAGCTTTTGGGTATTTGTCATACTTAGCAAATAATTTTAACATGTCTTTTTCTATTTATGTATTGTTAATACAATAAATATGTGATGATGATACTCTTGTCGTGGCATATAGTGTTTAAATGCTGTGCTTGAGTCAGTCTATTCAATCCCTGACTAAGTACTCAAGTAATTTATAACGATCATAGGAATTGTATAAAAAAACCGTGCGCAGATACAGCAATACAAATATTTTAAATAAAACAGAGGTTGTTAAAAATAAATCATGTCTTTTCAATTTCAAGTATGAATTTATAAACAACGACGAGTGAAAAGAAAGACGAGTGGCGATAGGAAATAGCGTAAACGGAACGTTGGGCAGATTCCTGGGCGCAAAAAATATTAGCAGAAAAGCCCAGTTAGCAATCCACAATGCAGTCCTGACCCCAACGCTAACTTATGGAAGCGAGAGCTGGGTATGGCAGAGTGTGCATGAAAGTAGAATAAACGCGGTAGAAATGAGGGCTCTACGCAAAATCTGCGGAGTGACTCTCGCTGACCGCGTAGAAAACAAGGTTGTAAGGAAGGAAGTTGGTTTGAAAGAGAGTGTCGGTGTAAAAGTAAGAAAGGGCATGCTCCGATGGTTCAGACATGTAGAAAGAATGGTTGACGCAAGACTGACTAAGCAGATATACAATGCAAAAGCGGACGGATGTAGGAGTCGAGGACGGCCAAGACACACATTCCAAGACCAAATAGAACGTGTTCTGGAGGAAGGTGAAGTTAAGAGCCTCAAAAACCGACGCGCGTGCATGGAAAGAGTTATGAAAGTCAACGAAGCGAGTGAGGTGTGTAAGAATCGTGCCCTATGGCGCTCTGTCCTCTCTGCCTACCCCGCAAGGGATTTGGCGTGAAGTTATGTATGTATGTAATTTATAAACAAAAAAATAATGCTTTTTATAACATGTAAACCATCAATTCAATGAAAAGACATGTCAATTTTATTTGCTTACTGGGTAAAAATAAAGAACAATAGCACTCTGGGAGTGTTAGTAAAAGTGTTAAAAAAATTTTCAAAGTTTTTGCACCACAATCGACCAATAACATCACGGATAGGGAAGAACTAGAATATTGTACTAGATACGATTTAGATTTTTTATTAAGACTTACTGGATCAACTTCTATTTGTAATGGCGTTTGAAATCTCGGGTCAATCTGTCTCTGGGATAGACTCCCGTTAAATTCCTTCATTGGTGACATAGGACTGTTTGCAGCACTCAATCTATCACAATTGTTCTGATTAAAATCCTCATTCCTCACAGAATTTGAGTTGCTCAACACCGAATGGCTCCTCGCTGGTGACAGTTTATCATTCTCTCTATTCCAATACTGCTCTATATCTCTATGCCTCGGGTTTATATTGCCTATATTGTAATTGACAATGGGTGACAACCTCCTCGGAGAAGAACTCTCGCTGAATATAACTGGACTCTTGATAACTCGGAGGGAATCATGCAGACCTCCTTCCGTTGGCGTATGCATTGTCTCAGACGGCACTGGAGAGCTTGGTGTTCTATTAATAGATACCGGTGACCTTCCAGCTTCAATAAACATATCGGGTTTTTTAAACTGTTGTGGAATTTGGACCGGTCCTATTCTGTTATGTACATCCGATTCGTCTTTGATTAGTGTCGATGTTTTTGGATGAGCCTCGGCTGCCATTAGATTCTGTAGCTTACTCACTTGAGTCTCGACGAAGTTCCGCGGTCTTGGTGACATGTTTCGCAGTAGATCTGATGCGTTGTAATCGATGTCTTCTGTTGGGTCATGCTCGGAAAGGTGTGTGTCTGTAAGGCTGTCCTGGGTGTACGGCATGTACTCGTCCTCTGAGCATTCAGTGACGTCGTCCTCACAATCGTCGTAGTTAATTGGAGTATCAGCACCAGGGAACAGCTCGCATAACGCCCTCATAATTTCTACCACCTGTAACATCACAAATCTTTAGCATATGTGCTATCCCTATACCTAAACATTTTAATATTAAATTGTATATGTTTTTTACCAGCTTTTAAATTAATTACCTGACTCGTGTTTTAAATTATTGCTAATCATCTTTATGAATATGAATTACGGCATAAGCTTTTGTTTCATAATTAAGTTTTAAGAAAAAAATTGCGGCTAAATATAATAATAGGGCAAGCAATGACTAATCTTACAATAATAGTTTAACCTTTCGATATTGGCACAGGTCATTGCTTTAGTCAGTGTCAGTTTATTGTATAATTAAACAATCAAAACTTATCATAGTTTAAATTTTCAGAAAATAAGTCTAACCTTGGCCATGCTTGGTCTATTCGCAGGAATCTTGTGCCAGCACTGTGTCATTAGCTGCTCTATTGGTTCCGGGCAACCTTCAATCAAGTTCGGCCTTTGCCCTAAATAGGTACAAAAGAAACAAATTAAATGGTACTGAATTAACAATGTAAATTTCATGTAGTTTTGATAATCACCTTATCTTTTAGTCATTGGATTTATATAAATAATGGGTGAAAAGGATACTTATCTTGCAAAATATTACATCATGAAAGGTTTGCAAGCCCAAAGTAGAATATTGGACTGCTGGTTTTTGATTGACTGGAGTTTTGTTAAACCACATTACTTAGCCCTAAACTAGATTCAAGCTTTAATAATATATTTACCTGTGTGCACTGCCCACATTATTCTAAATGCAGAGCCACCCTCCTCAAAGGGTTTTCGTCGAGACAGCACCTCCCAAAGAATTATACCCCATGAGAAGACATCACATTTCTCTGTATATGTTGAACCTTCAAATACCTGGAATATGACATAAACAATTAAGTCATAAACTATGATTTTCTTCAATTTTTGGAACTAATTCATTGTCTTCTAATTCTTATTGTTATGACTTTTACAAATCTGTGTAATATTTAGCTTTTCTCCAGAATAGTTGCTATTTTAAATTAGATTTTCCTGACTAGAAAAACTGTTTAGAACCAAAAGGTTTTTTTAAATTTTTCAAACATTTATGTTCTCACTAACCTCAGGTGCCATCCATGCTGCACTGCCCTTACTATTAGTCATATTTGTTGCTTTATCTGCAGCAGTACCAAAGTCGCAGATCTTCAGCCTCTGGCCACCCCCTACTAATAATAGATTAGGTGGCTTTAAATCTCTATGTATTAATGGTTTTGGTTTCATTGCATGAAGGTATGCCACACCCTGAAATATTACATTAAAATAATATATTAATTACCCATTATTATTAATTATAGCACATATAAAGAAAGTACATGACTTCTGTATGTTGTTAACATTTTAGAAGCTTGAAGTTTTTAATACACATTTTGAAATCCCTAAGAAGCATACATATTGACTATTCCAGGTCAAGTAAAAAACCGAGGTTTTCAGGAGAGCAAGATTAGTGTTTAACAAGCCTTAGAAATAATTCTATCACCAATAAATAAATTAAATATTTTAAAACTAATACATATTGTATTACAATTAAAATAAATATTTTAAAACGTATTGTATGTGCACATAGATTTAAAATCAAATCAATCAATCAATGTATAACATTAAAAAAAATGCCTTTTTGACATGTTTATATATAAATACCACCAATATTATTATGTTACTAACAACAATTGGGGGTGGGCTGGTCATGTAGCCAGGTTTACTGATAAAAGATGGATGGTGGTAATGTATACCACCTTAAGGAAAGTACCATAAGGAAAAAGAAAGAGAGGAAGACCCTCAACCCAGTGATATAAAAAAAGTTGCTGGCCTCAACTGGTGGCAAATAGCACGGGACAGGGAAAAATGGTTATCTCTGGAGGAGGCCTTTACGCAAAATGGGAACCTCGAAAAATAATACATATAGATAACTGCAGGAATAATTGATTTACTATCATCAGCCTTTTTGAGGTCCACTGCTGGACATAGACCTCCCCCATAGAGCGCCACAACTGCCGGTCCGCTCAATCATGGGGGTTTTTTGCCATAATCGCCACTCTTGGCAGGCGGGTTGGCGATCGCAGTAGGCTGTATTTTTTTGAGAGAGAATGCTGCTGCCCATTCTTCTAGCTTTTCCCTTAGTCGCCTTTTACGACACCCACGGGAAGAGATGGGGTGGCAGTATTCTAAGCCGGCGCCACACAGACAAAGATTTACTATAAGTAAAATAAATAGTAATAAGTTTTATAGAGTAAGTTTATAATAGTTTGTGTAAAATAAATATTTAGTTATATCATAAATAATTATTATAGTGATTAAAATTCTTTTGTAGGAACATTTTGTTTAATTTTTAACAAAATCTGTAATATCTATAAAATAGTCATTGGAGTTTATATCATGAGATTTATAACTATGGTATATTACTTATTATATAAATATAATTAAAGTATCAGATGATAAAATCGATGTAATTATCAAGCTATCCCCTTTTTATGCAACAAAGTTGAGACATATATATGATATGACAAAATAAATTATTCACACTACAAATGAATTGTGAAATTTGAGCAGTAAGTAGCACTTTATTGATTGTCAGATTTGAGTGGCGGTTCAATATTCGGGTGTTGCTAATATAAATCATGCAAAATTTTGCATGAAGGGTGTAGAAACGTAATGACATACAAAAATTCTATAACAGCTAAGGCTTCTACTCCACAATCTTACAAATATCATCCCCATTGTATATTCATTATAAGTATAAACATTTAAGTAAACAGTGTCCATTTTGGTAAATTAAATAATCTAATAAAAATATCAACAAGATAAATTTAACTTATTTATAGATGAATTGTTTGTTTCAAATATATAGTATGTATATTAATATTGATAATTATTGTATCAAATTCACTAGTAATTTTTACTACTATCTCTATAATTATTTTCTATATATTAATATCCATCATATTATTGAACACCTTGCCAAAGTTTAGGCAAAATACTAAAACCATAGTTATATTATATTGATATGCTTTTACATATATACACACCTCTGCACACTGACGAGCCCAGCTCATAGCATGAGCTGCAGTGTATTTTGGCTTGGGACGGTTGTGTAGCACATTGTACAATGATCCACCTTCAGCATATTCCATTACAAGACAGACGTGGGCGCCTTTAGTGCATGCTCCATACAGTCTTACGATATTTGGATGTGATACACGTGATAATTGTCGAACTTCTATGGAAAACTCTTGTTTTTCAGCCTCAGAATTTATGTGTTTCACGGCTACAAATGTGTTCCGCCATAGACCCTTCCACACCACACCGAAGGCACCTTTGCCAACCACCTGGAGGTTTAAACAATATGAATGAATCTAATAAGAATTTCGGTACTGTGTATGTATATATGCTTTTACAAATATTTACCGATAATTCTTGAATTTCATTGTAATTTATCTCCTCGACAAATGTCTGCTGAACGGGCAACTCTTGCACATTAGAAGCCATGAGTACACTTAATATCACATTATCAAATGACTAGTTACGTTTAAATAACGCTATTTATTTAGGTATACTTTATCTTATGTTTAAAAATAGTTGGCAATTTTCTCAGTATTGTTTGGTCACTTTGGCAGGAAAAAGCAACTGCGACAAGGTCGCCATCTTTGAAACCGTAGTTTTTTTAATATTCCTATGGGCTTTGGCAACAGAAGAGGGCATGAAAGCTATCGCAGTATCAGTCTGTTTAAAATACGAAAACAGCCTGAAATGTTTTATCAAATTAATGAAATAGGAGAATATCCCAAAGTCTAATGATGAGGGTCTAACTGTACACACACTGTACTCAAAGTTTATTATGCCCTTTCAGGTCCTGTTACAATTTTGTATTCCTTGGTACCTTAAAGACATTGAATACCAGTAAGTAAAAAAAGAACGAGGAAAGTTAATGTAAATCACGATATAATATTAATATATACGTGTTAAATTGTGGAATAAGAACAAGAAGATATAATTCAATCTGCAAATTTTTATTAGGATAAAACTTATATAAACAAAAACACCTAGCAACCGAAAATAACACCAGCCAGTACTAATATACACATACATATAAAACCTTAGACTTGTTGATTATTTACATCACCCCCACTTAATCCAACAAGGCTAGTACACAACTGATGTTTCTGTCGAGGTACTCCCTTTGTCATCATATCTGCAGGCATAAGAGCAGTCTCACAATAATTAATACAAATCACATTTTGATTAGCCAAATCCCTAACAAAATGATACTTAATATTTATATGCTTCGAGCGTTTTCCTATAGCAGGAGTATACACCAATTTGCTAGCACTTTGACTATCACTAAAAATTGTAATGGTGTCTACCCGTTTTGTTAATTCAGCATATAAACCATTCACTGAAACTACCTCTTTGGCTGCTTCACAAATTGCAATATACTCCGCTTCAGCAGTGCTTAATGCAACACATTGCTGTTTCCTAGACTGCCAAGCTACAGCAGCACCACCAAAAACAAGGATATAACCAGAGAAAGATTTCCCATCAGGCCTATTTCCCCAATCAGCATCTGAATATGCAACTAAAGGATTATTACGCTTTCTGTAACATAGTGCCAATTTCACTGTTCCCTTCAGATACCTTAGCACACGTTTCAGTGCTGCCATATGAGTAGAATCATTGCAACTATTAAATTGACTTAGCATTGTTACTGCAAAAGATATATCTGGCCTTGTGCAGCACGCCAAATACATGAGTGAACCTATAATTTCTTGATATTGCGAGTTATCATTTTTCACTCCAGGTACGAGATGAAGATTTGTTTCAACCGGTGTACTAACTGGCTTACAATCTTGCATCCCATACTTCTCTAAAATTTTCAAAATGTATGCCTCCTGTGAGACTCGGATTATTTGTCGAGCCACATCTCGCTCAATCCTCATCCCAAGACATTCTCTTGCCACTCCAAGATCTTTTATCTTGAAAGAACCACTTATCTGTTCTTTCACTTTAACTGCTTCAACTTCAATATTTGTAAAGATATAAAAATCATCTACATAAAGAGCAATAGCAACAAACAAATTATTAATAATCTTGGTATATACGCATTGATCATAGTTAGATCGCTTAAAACCCATTTTAAGTATATGGGCATGAATTTTTTCATTCCAACATCTCGCAGCCTGTTTCAAGCCATATAATGCTTTTTTCAGCTTGCAAACTTTGCGAGTTTCCCCCCTTTGAATGAAAAATTCAGGTTGCTCCATATAGATATCCTCCTGCAAATCTCCATTCAAGAACGCAGTTGTAACATCTATGTGATGGATACTTAAATTCTTTTCTACAGACAATGCTAAAAGAAGACGAATCGATGAAATCTTAACCACCGGCGCAAATGTTTCAAAATAATCTTCACCAGGTTTTTGAGAATAGCCTTTGGCAACCAGCCTTGCTTTGTAGCGCTGTATATTACCATCCATTCCACGCTTCAGTTTAAAAACCCATTTAGATTTTACAACATTTACATTCACCGGACGGTCAACTAATTCCCAGGTATTATTTACCTTTAGGGAATCATATTCATCTTTCATGGCTTGTAGCCATAATTCCTTGTCTGAGCGCTCCATCACATCATGAACTGACACAGGATCTGAAATATCGCCTACATGGAAATTATAGACCATGTCCTTTTCTCGATTTGGACGTCTATCTCGCATGGGGTAGCGCCTGTCAGTGGAATCCACCACACCATCTCTTAACAATTCAGATATATTATCATCTGAATTTTGCGGATCATTCGCCATAGTACTGCCCGAGGAGTCTACTGTGTCGAAAAATATGTCAGAATCTAAATCTCTAGAGTTAGAATCAACCTCACTTGGCTGACTACACCGAACCTTACGACTAAAACTCGTCGCCCCCACTATAACAGGTCCATCTATTAATGGTCCTTCCGGTCCAGTGGAAGAGCTTGCAGTACTTACTCCATCTTGTAGATATATATCTACATAGTCCTTTTTAGAAACCATATTTTGTTTCTTTTGGACTACAGGTAAATCTTCAAAAAATGTTGCGTCTCGAGCAATAATGATTTTCTTTGATTCCATATTCAAGAATCTATATGCCTTCTGACTAGTGGAGTAGCCAGTCATTAACAATTCTACAGTCTTTGCGTCAAACTTTTTTCGACCAACCTTTATGAGAACCTGAGCCCTGGATCCGAACACTCTAAGGTTCGACAGATCGACTCGTTCTCCACTAAACACCTCTTCAGGAATTTGATCCGTCAGAGCCATAGTCGGAGACCTGTTCTTCAGATATACTGCACATCCAATGGCTTCTCCCCAAATTCTTTTATCTAGACAAGCCTCATGGATCATACACCTAGCCTTCTCGGTTATGGTACGAATTGTACGCTCAGCAACTCCATTTTGTTGCGGAGTATGGGGTACCGTTCTTTGATGCAGTATACCATGCTCCTTTAAAAAAGATTGAAACTCACCATTAGTAAACTCAGTTCCATTATCGCTACGCAATTTCTTAATTTTCTTACCTGTCTCATTCTCAACTAGTACTTTAAACTCCTTGAATTTAGCGAATACTTCCGTTTTTGACTTCAGCAGATATACAAATACTTTCCGGCTGAAATCATCAACAAATACCAAAAAATATTTATTGCCACCATAGGATTCAACTTCCATAGGTCCCGCTAAATCAGTATGTACTAATTCAAGCAACGATTTTGCTCGCTTACCTTTATTATTCCTCTTAGGAAATTTCTTGACGCACTCTTTACCTTTGCAACAACCTTCACAAGGTTCCACACTCACCGCTCCATATGACAGACCATCTGTCATACCCTTCAACTTTTCCATCAAAGGACCACTCAAGTGTCCTAATCGCCTATGCCATAAGACGAAATTATTGGAAACCCTCGAGTCAACTGGAGGAGACGTTAAAACCAATGCTGCTTCCCTATTTAAAACATATAAACCATGTTTCAGTGGTGCTGTTAATAATACCTTACCAGCTATAGTGACGTCATTACTTTTAAAAACCTTACAACAATTATTATCAAAAACAACAATGCAACCTTTACTACACATTTTACTCACAGATAATAAATTAGTCATCAAACCTGGTACCATGAGAACATCTTCAAACTTTACTGATCGTCCCATAGAAAATACATCTCCCTGTATTTTAGACAACATCTGGTCATTATTTGCTGTTGTTACCACTTTACAGTTGATGCTTTTTAAATTTTCTAATGTGCGTTTTTCTGATGTCATGTGCGACGTGGCTCCTGAGTCTATCACCCATTCGTCTTTATTAACGGTAGCAGACATAGCACATATCAACTCAACAGTTTCTTTATTTTTCTTATTATCATGAGTAGTAGTATCCTTTTTCTGTGAAGGATTTTTATGATTTTTATATTTGCATTGCCATTTGTAATGTCCTTTCTTCTTACATAAATGACATATGACCATCTTTTTAGTCTTGTCACTCTTGGACATCAATGCAGAATCATCTTCTACATTGTTCTTCCTCATATTCTCTTTTAATAACGCTGCCATTACAGTTTCCGTAGAAATCTTTGCGTTCGAATGCTCCAACGTCATAGCCAATGAGTTGTAAGTATCACTCAAACCAGCCAGCATTATAATCGCAATAAATTCATCATCAAGACCAGCTTTAATACTTAATAATGCTTGACTCGTCATTTGTATATCGTTCAGATACTCCTCCATGGTGTTGAACGCTGTCAGTTTAACATTGAACAGCTTCCGCAGCAGATAGAGCCGCCGCAGTAATCCGCCATCAGCATAAGCTCGCTTCAGCGTCATCCAAGTGTCTCTTGCAGTTTGGACATGCATGATCATGGGATATATTTTTTCTGAACACATCAGACATATTTTACTTCGGGCTTTGGAATCCTTTGTACGAGCTTCTTTAGTTTCTGCCGTAAAATTTTCGTCAATACAATCCCAGAGATCCAAGTCCACTAAGACCATTTGCATGGTAAAAGCCCATGTAGCGTAATTAGATTGGCCATTGAGCTTTTCGAAATTTACAATAGATTGCATTTTTTAAAGATACTTTTATAATCAGAGAATCAATCTGGTCCCATAACCTAATGTAAATCACGATATAATATTAATATATACGTGTTAAATTGTGGAATAAGAACAAGAAGATATAATTCAATCTGCAAATTTTTATTAGGATAAAACTTATATAAACAAAAACACCTAGCAACCGAAAATAACACCAGCCAGTACTAATATACACATACATATAAAACCTTAGACTTGTTGATTATTTACATCAAAAGTAACTAGGGATGCAAGATACCGAAAATAACATAATATAACTTCACGCTGTTTGTTACCCGAAGATGTAGGCAGCGGCTGTTAAGCCTCGTCTCGCCGTCATGCTTACATCCCAAATGGAATAGCTGGCGAACCTATTGCCATACCGGGCACAAAGTTTATAGTCATAGATAGATATATAACACTTTATTTGTACACCGTATAGGCTAGCATTGGCTTAATTATATAAAATTATAAATAGTAAATTGAAAATTACGATATCGATTTCAAGATATGAGGTAGATATTTATCGTATCTGATATATCGTTACAACCCTAAAAGTGAGGTTAAGTTTATTCTCTTGTGTTAGTTGTGTGATGTGTCAATTGAATTGATATATTGTTTCTTTATTTTAGAGTATAGATCTAAAGAATGATATTGCAGTAAATGCTATCGCTATGGCTGTTGTAATTGAAACGACTTTAGGTGACATAACTGTCGATTTATATCTAGACCAACGTCCTGTAACATGTTTGAACTTTTTAAAGCTTTGCAAGATGAAATATTACAACTACAATTTATTTCATTCTATAAGAAGCGGCTTTATAGCTCAAACAGGTGATCCGACAGGTGAAGGATTCGGAGGGCAGTCAATTTTCGGATTAGAGGGACCAGAGAAGCGTTTCTTCTCAGGAGAAAAATTGCCTAAAATTCGTCACACTGACACAGGTTTACTTTCTATGGTTGGTACAGGAGACATGATGATTGGATCCCAATTTTTCTTCACGCTTGGTCCCGATTTAGATTCATTGGATGGTGTCCATTGTGTTATAGGAATAGTTACGGAAGGTCATGAAGTGTTACGGAAACTGAATGAAGTGATATGTGATGAAACTCATCGTCCTTATCGTGATGTGAGAATTACACATACAGTGGTGTTAGAAGATCCATTTAATGATCCTGTTGGCTTAAGACCACCATCCCGATCACCTTCCCCTAGTGCAGAACGCCTTAAGGGTGGTAGGATTGCCCCTGATGAAGATATAGATGAGACACAGGGTAAGTCTGCTGCTGAAATACAAGAAATGATAGAAGAAAAAGAAGCTAAAGCTAGAGCAACTATTTTAGAGATTGTAGGTGATTTACCTGATGCTGATATTGCTCCTCCTGAAAATGTACTTTTTGTATGTAAATTAAATCCAGTCACAACAGATGATGATTTAGAAATTATATTCAGCAGATTTGGTAAAATTGTAAGTTGTGAAGTTATAAGAGATAAGAAAACGGGAGACTCACTACAATATGCTTTCATAGAATTTGATGATAAAAAGTCATGTGAAGATGCCTATTTCAAAATGGACAATGTGTTAATAGATGATAGGAGAATTCATGTTGATTTCTCTCAATCTGTCTCTAAAATGAAGTGGCTGGGTAAAGGTAGAGGTGTGAAATATTTTAATGAAGATGGTGACAAAAGTGAGTTAGGTAGCAGTGATAGAGTAACAAAATCATCTAAAAATTATGGCCATAATAGTAATGATGGTAAAAAATATGATAGATATAGAGAAAACAACAGACATGAAAACAATAGTGAAAAATCTTCTCGTAGAAGAAGCAGAAGTCCAGTTGACAGGAACAGTAGAAGAAATCATAATAGTAACGATCGAAGTAGTTCAAGAAATAGAAACAGTAGCAATATTACAGACAACCGTCATAATGGTTCTCAGGCAGAAAAAAATTATGACAAAGACAAATCAAAGAGATATGAGAATGAAAATATAAGTAATAACCGTAATGATCGTAATTCACACTCTTCTCCCACAAGAAGCAGAAGAGAGGAATATTCAAGAAGTGAAACAGAGGACAGAGAAAGAAGAAGAAAAAGGGAAAGAAATGAATCAAGAGATATAGTCAAACCAAGTAAACATAATTCAAAAGAAAGTAGAGGTATTGATAAAGATGATGAACATACAAATAGTTCATATAAAAGATATGAAAAAACAATACACAGAGATCATATAGCTGAAAACAGAAGATCTAGAGATTCAAATGATAAATTGAAAGATAAAAGAGACAAAGTTTCTAGTTCGGGTAGAGGCTATAACAATGACTCTAGTAAGAAAAATCATAATGACAAAACACGAAATGACCGAAAGACAGAAGAACAAGTTCAAAGAAATGAGCAACTAGATTATGAAAATGATGCAAAAGTACAAGATAAATATAGAAAAGAAACAAAAGAGCATAGGCACAAGAATTATGATAAAAAATATGACAAAGAAAGTTCAAAAAGTAATAAGAGGAAACATAATGACAGAGAAATAGAACCACAAAACCGTAAAAGGTCTAGGTTAGATTCAGAGAATATAGAAGCGAGTACTCCTTCACCTAAAGATAAAATTAGTAAAAAGTCTAAAAATAAAAGGGATAAACAAAAGAAAAATAAAAAGGCAATGAAGAAGAGACGCAAACCGTCTACTTCATCTGATAGTTCATCAGATTCAAGTTCATCAAGCGAGTCTAGTACATCCAGTGATGGTAGTAGAAAGAAAAAATCTCAGAGAAGGAGAAAGAAAAAATATTCTACATCTAGTTCTAGCAGCAGCAGTAGTAGTAGTGAAAGCAGTACTTGTTCAAGCTCCTCATCAAGCACAGATTCAAGTAGTTCATCGAGTTCCAGCTCAGATTGTGATGCTAAAAAAAGTAAAAAGAATAAGACTAGGAAAAATACTAGTTCCAGGAGAAAGTAGCATTTAATACTTTCAAGTTTAACATGTAGACTGCAATGACTTCTGTTCAATTAACTAATTTTAAATTTTAATAACAAAAATTTTAAATATAAGTTTTAGTTTTGGTGTTATTATTTTAGATTAAAATGTAATAGGTTGAATTTTGTTTCATTGA
This sequence comes from Euproctis similis, assembly GCA_905147225.2. Classification (NCBI taxonomy): domain Eukaryota; kingdom Metazoa; phylum Arthropoda; class Insecta; order Lepidoptera; family Erebidae; genus Euproctis; species Euproctis similis. Next base: position 11,258,136 of record LR990122.1, read on the forward strand.
CTATTTCCTCTAAAGCCTGTTTCATTCAAGTATTGTAGCTTATAAAGGCCATTAGTAAATTATATGTTTGTTGAAGCTGTTTGAGTAAATATCTCTTTATTAAAATAACTTATGAAAATATATCAATTGATATTATGCAAGGAATATTATTTTTGTACGAGTGAAAAAACAAATGCAATGACTAAACAAAACAATTGTTTTTGATCTTGCGTTTGATTTGAGATTGAAGTGATACAGTTGAAAAACTTTATTCTTATCTATGTTAAGAAATAAATTTATTCTGTTTCATTTATTAGAAGATGATTGAAGAATATTGTTTGGTGGTATGTAGCAAGTTACTTAAACCATTTTTGTGTACTTTTTGTATTCATAGTATTGATTAGACTATTCATTTTTAAACATTGTATATTTATTTCTTAAAAATTTATACAGTAGGAATATAATGGCAACACCTGACACCTGAAATAATTATTGAGCACATAAACTTACTTATAACTATGGTGTTTATGTATGATTTTAAGTTTAATGTTAATATGTTCTATGATTGTGTTATTATTTATAACAAATCTTAACTCTTTGAGAACTGGTTAGATTGTATTAAATTAATTAGTATTTATTCTGTAAGTAGTTGAAAATAAAGAATATAAATTATAGAAGATTTTTTTCTGTTTATTTTTTCATTACTTTGATATATTACAAAGGCTTCACATATTTATTTCTGAAAATTGTTCTTTTACAATAAGTACTAGACCGAGTCTCGTCAAATAATTTGTACCCCACATACACTACTTTTGGAAAATTGTACCTGTTGAGAAATAAATTAGGTTAGTTTTAAAACTGTTTTTTTTTTCTTTTACCTTTTAACAGTTCGCTGCTTGAATGGTCTACCGGTGAAATACTCGTCGTTACACAAAACTAAACCGAGTATGAAATAAGCAGCATACGAGCAGGCGTGTCATTTGATGGCAAACAACAAACGCCGCCCATGGACACCTGAACACAGAAAATGGTACAGTTGCGTTGCCGTCCCATATAATGGGATATGGAAGGGGTCGGAAGCGTGATGGGAAGGGGAGAAGGGAAGAGGTTAAGCCTCCGGATACCAGTCTCACCGAACGAAACGTGACAAGAGCCACTTCACGCCGGTATTCCCAGAGGCGGTAGTATTTTATCTGTCGAGCCGGTCCACTCATACAGCCAACTGCGTGGCTCTACCAGTGAAGAGTAGAACTAAAGTTACAAACTACCTCTACCCACCCCGACGACACTGAAATGTTTTTGAGATAATTTTTACCGATCATGAATAAAATTGTCTTGAAAAGTACCATATAGTAAATAAGTAACCGAGGTCATGACAAAATTAAATAAAGAAGAGTCCAGAGACCAGTAGTAAAAAAGTTACAATATGTATTTCTTTTTACACGAGGAAATGCTTTATGCACACCCTCGCCTGGGTACGGCAGGGGGTAGTGTAGGACTCCCAAAGCAGTAAACTGCAATCCGATCCTAGGGCTATCCATTAAAACCTCGCGGCGGCCTTCCTTCAGCGTTAGGGTGGTCCAGGACAGTGCTTCAGCTCTCTGGACAAACCTGCCATCGCCCCCCCGTTACGAGGGGTGAGGCTCCCCAGCTCCCCGGCTCCGACTGCGTGCTGTAAAGAGGCGTGCGACCGGCGGCGCCCCGATGACCCTCCCGGCCGTACCGGAGGTCATCCTTCCCGGGCGGCCAGTCGGCGGCAGCAATCGCTGAGCTCGCCTTCGCCGCCTTCGAGCGGGATCGGCTTTCTCCCGATCCCGCTCGACGGCCCCCTTCTAGAGCATTACCGCTTCGCAGAAGGAGACTAAAGCCCTCCACTCCTCCTCGCCAGCCAGAATTACCGCGATCAATTCCGGCGGAAACAGGTCTCGTCCGATCCCATGGATGCGCAATGATGGCATCTCGCCGTCTCTTCTCTTTTAAGTTATAATTTGTACTTACATCGTCGTGTCGTTGGTTTAATCGAGTTGGGATAATACCGGATAAGGCAAATGATTTCCTAAAAAAAGAAAAGAAAAGTAGGTAGGTATCCTTCATCTATACTTTTCTTAAATTTGAATTTTTAAAGGCTGCACTTGTAAAGCAAAAGGTTAATTGTTATCCTTGCCGTATTATAAAATAATATTAACTAAAAATAACATTCAGTAAAATACATTCAAGAGAGTCAAACCATAATTCCCGCTGAAGTATTCATAGTTAAATAGATTAGATAGACAGATATATGTAATTTCAAAAGAAAACTAACAGTAAAGAACCCATTAATATTGTACCTATATATTTCATCCATACTATTAACAATTTAAAGTAGGTACGGAGACACAATCGGGGACGTACTGTTGGCGGGGCTTTGTGTTGTTAAACTGTCTGAACGAGAAGATGACTCCTGTTATAGTCGTCCATTGTGTATGTACCACTTTAGCGGACACCAGTCGCTGCATAAATATAAATTACATACCTAACCATATTTCATGTTTATATTACTAGTAGGAACTATGGGATTTACATTCTCTATTTATCCATGCGTATCCCTAAATTCATGGACCATGTCACGAGCGTGCACGTTACGAACCCTGTCGTCACAGAGGGACGCAATCTTGACCGAAACGAATACAGCCGCGCTGGCTGCTAGGGCGTGCCCCGACAGCGACGGGCACCGATTAGCCCCCGTCGCCGCGTCGGTGCGGCTGCACGTGCATGCGCATGCGACGAAGGGGGCCGCCACCCTTCACGCAGCACCAAACATGGCGGGACGAGGAGGGGGGAGTGCCGTATAGGCACGTGGAATGTTAGAGGTAGTATGACAAGAAAGATGAATGAGATGATGGAGGTAATAAATGAGAGATGCCTGGATGCCTTATGAGGGCTGCACTGCGTGTGTGCGTGTTGACGGCGGCTTGTCGCCCTGGTTTGACGTCAATATCGGCGTCAGACAGGGTTGCGTGCTGTCCGCTCGGCTGTTCATCCTGTACCTGGACAGTTGTCTCCAGAGAGTGAGCGGACAGACAGAGTGAACGGATGCAAGGATAAGTAATAGTTTACTGAACAGGGATGGAAGGTACACCGCTGATGTAGAAAGAAGAGTGGCGTTAGGAAATAAAGTAAATGGGGCGTTGGGCAGATTCATGGGCGCAAAAGATATTAGCAGAAAAGCCCAGCCAGCAATTCACAATGCAATACTGATCCCAACGCTAACTTATGGAAGCGAGAGCTGGGTATGGCAGAGCGTGCATGAAAGTAGGATAAACGCGGTCGAAATAAGGGCATTGCGCAAAATCTGCGGAGTGACCCTCGATGAGCGCGTGGAAAACAAGGTTATAAGGAAGGAAGTTGGATTGAAAGAGAGTGTCAGCGTAAAAGTAAGAAAGGGCATGCTCCGATGGTTCGTACTTGTAGAAAGGATGGATGATGCAAGATTGACTAAGCAGATATACAAAGCAAAAGCGGGTGGATGTAGGAGTCGAGGACGGCCTAGACACACATTCCATGACCAAATAGAACGTGTTCTGAGGAGGTTCTGTGATGTTAGGAGCCTCAAAAATCGACACACGTGCATGAAAAGAGTTATGAAAGTCAACGAAGCGAGTGAGGTGTGTAAGAATCGTGCCCTATGGCGCTCCGTTCTCTCTGCCTACCGATTTGGCGTGAAAATATGTGTGTGTGTATCCCTAAATTCGAAAAATAATAATAAATAATTCTGCTATTATTAATATAGATTTTATAAGCCACAATCAGGAGATATCAGGAGACGTACTTGGAACTTAATTAGTGTCTTCTACTACTAACTCTAGAAAATATTTTCTACTCTACTCTTTCTTTTCTACTCCTTCCGTGGGTAGCGCACGAGAAGAATAACAGAGTGGATCTGGTATGGATCATGTCTCCTACCATTAGTGTCTAAAATCAACAAAGCCGTGCCCGAATTATGGCAATTTAGCCACAGTATTAGTTGGCGGGGTATGGGCATTTAATGAGGAGGGATAATACACACGTTCGAAAAGAATGTAAAATCTGAATATGGAGGGAAATAAGAGACGAGGAAGACCTAAAAAATACGAAGGGGTTATGTGAAAAAAGAGATGATTAAGAAAGGCCATATACAGTGGTAGAGTCAAGCAGTTCGCTGCATGAATGGGCCGGCTCGACCGGTGAAATACCAGGACCTCCCAGAAGATCGACTTAAAGTGGCTCTTGCCGCGTTTCTTTCGGTGAGAGAGGTACCCGGAGGCCCACCCATCCCTTCCTCCCGTTGGTCTTCCTAAGGTAGGCAACGCAACTGTAACACTGTGTTGCAGGTGTCCATAGGCGGCGCTGGTCACTTACCACCAGGTGACACGCCTGCTCGTTTGCCCTCCTATCCATTATGAAAAAAAGGCGTTAGTTAGTGGATGAAGTTAATGATAGCGAAGTGTCGAAAAGAAAAAGATGTGGTGCCACCCCAAATACTGGGAACAGGGCAAGATAGTGATGATACTGGTACTGATATTACTGGTCCTTTTGAGTATTAAAAGAGTGTAAAATGATCATTAAAATGGTGTTTAATGTGATGTTATTAATGAATAGCGACGCCTCTGTTGTCGTGAGATATTCAACGTATCAGTAAATACTTAGCTTACAAGAGCTTGTTTAGGAAAGCAGACGTCACAAGGCATTACAGGGATGGACTATCATATACAGTTAAATTAGGTGACCAATTCGGCCTTACGCCGTACGACGAATAATATATTTAAAATACGACGAAATATATATCTATACTAGCTTATCCAGCAAACGTTGTCTTGCCAATGAAATACCTAAAGTTTTTGATCAACAAGTAAAAATTATGGGTTGATCGTAGCGGATTGAAAAATCAGGGTTGTATGTTTTATTTGCTTGCGGTTACATAAAAAAAACTAAAATTTATCGAACATTAAAAAGAATATTTAGGGATGGCATCCCCTTAACATTTAGGGGGATGAAAAATAGATAGCAACTTTATTTTATACTAGCTGACCCGGCAAACGTTGTCTTGCCGAAAAATAAAATTTAAAAAATAGGGGTTCGTCGTAGGGGGTTGAAAATTTAGGGTTGTATATATTTTTGTATCCCGTTTTATAAAAAAAAAGAAACAGAAAAATGTCGAAAAATTAAAAAAAAATATTGAGGGGTGGGTTACCCTTGTGATTTAGGGGGATGAAAAATAGATAAAAACCTATTCGCAGACCTAACGAATATGTATACCAAATTTCATTAAAATCGGTCTAGCCGTTTTGGAGGAGTTCGAGGACAAACACTGTGACAGAAGAATTTTGCCTTGAAAATTCGCAAAACGGACACAACCGTCAACGACGTCTGCCCGCGTTCGGGTCGCGCACTCAGCGATGAGCCACTTCTTCCCCACCGCACCTACCCCGCTCCCCCCACGCCCCGTTCGCCTGGCACCGCTGCCGGTATTTATCACCGAAACGGTATTTATCGCCGAAATTGCTATGACTCTGCATTTTAAATCTGTGATATCTTCGAAAATATTTATTTAATTTACATGCTGTAAAAAGCCATATTGATCTTTATTAAATGTACAATGTATTTAAGATACTTAATTGGATAAGGATTAATACTGTATTGCTTAAAATCGCTTCGTAAATAAGCCATTATTTCTCGTACAAAGTAAAGGATAAAAAATGGTTATTGTGGGTTATTCCTAAGAGATAAACATATACCATCACGGATTTTTTGTAGACCTTTTTAAGTTGTACAATACTGTAGTAAATTGTTTTGATCTATCTTGTAGGATTCAGTCAGCGTTTGCAATGTAAGCGCAAAAAATGTGTTTTTTTTACGACCTCACATTAGCCTCAAAAAAAACCTCAAAAATTGTAGCCTATGTGTTATTCTGATGTATAAGCTATATTGTGGTAAAGTTTCATTCAAATCCATTCAGTAGTTTTTACGTGAAAGAGTAACAAACATCCATACATACAAACTTTCGCCTTTATAATATTAATAGGATTACGTAATGCTAAATCTATGGCTCTTATGAGCGTAAATTGTATTTTGTAAAAGAATATGCAATGCCACTTGACAAACAATGAAAATTGTTATGCTCATTGTAGATACTTAATAGTTATGTTTCAAATTATATTTTAAAATACTTACTTATTTATAGTATGAATTTTTAGGTGCTGATTTTTTTGAGTAACACATATAGTGTTACTGTTGCGTTGCCGACCTTTAAGGGAAAGGGGATAGGGAAGGATGGGGAAGGGGAGTAGGCCTCCGGGTACCTCTCTCACCAAACGAAACGCGGCAAACGTTACGTCGATCTTCCGAGAGGTCGTGGTATTTCACCGGTCGAGCCGGCCCATTCATGCAGCGAACTGCTTGGCTCTACCACTGTTAAATGTAATGTAAATATAATGTAGATGTAGTATCTAACTACTCCGATTGAAGAAAAGTGTAATCGTATGTAGATAAAATAAACATTAAATTAAGAATTTCTACAAGTATTAAAGCGTGTTGAGTTCGTCCCTGTACTCGGCACTGCGCATGTCGCGAATTTATTGACAGGGGCAATGGTTTTTCTCTATAGCTGGATCTCCACTCGACACTCGCACTCCAGTCGCGACCACGTCAGTCCCCATCAGTGAATCTCTTAACATTTTTATATAATAATTCTTAATTAATTAAAACATAATTCTGAATTATTAACAACAATGTTATTAATAACTTCAACCGCATTATTTGCGGTTCTCATCATCGCCGAAGGTGTACCGACTCCATCAAACAATAAAGGTGAGTTCTATAGTCAATTGTTGTTTTATTGATAATAATGGATCAAGACGTTTGCCAATTGCAAGGAAAATTTTTGCTACTAGTATAGCAGTTTTTGTTCATGCCATTGTTAATACAGTGTAGGCAGAGGAAGATAGACATGATACTTATTGTGTCTGGTATTAGATGGCACAAACTGCTAAGTTTATAATTTTCCTAAATTACTGAAATATATTCTTTATAAATAAAAATAATTATGTAATTGAGTGATTGATTCTTCATACTACGATAATGTATTTGTCAATAGAAATCGGCATATTATATGTATAAATTAGCAGTTAGTTTGTTTTTGAAGTCGGGATTATCGATCAGGCGACGGAACTGTTCCACATAGGTATATATAGCAACAGGTCAACAGGTGTCTCCTCTGCGCCGGTGCTGTTCTGCGACGCAATTGGTACTTTTCTTAACTAACTTTGATTTGAGTACTAGTAAAAACTTAGCTAGAATAAGCTTATCAGCCGCTGTGTACACCTTCAGAAAGAAAAAACCAGTGAAGTTATTATTGTTACTACAGCGCTTGATCTATAGACTTATCTAACAATAGTGATGTGCTTATTTGTTTCGGTACCAAACATCGATAATGCAGTTTATAAGAAATAGGTAAACAATTTGCTTCGGTTTTAAAACCCATATGGCGTTATCCCACTCACATATATGAATATCTTGTAGTGCGGTTGTCGCGACTCGTCGACTTGTTTTGCTTCTATTGTGATAAACTTTTTGCGCAGGTTTTTGTGTAATCCAAATTTATCACATACTGCTGACCCGGCGAAATTTGTTCAGCATCAAAATTATTTTTTACAGCGTTTACAATTAACGTGCTAAATTTCCAAAATTATCAGTTTTTCTATTTACATTATACATAAAAACCACCCCGTGGACATCCTCTATCTATTAAAAAACGCATAAAGATCCGTTACGACAGACAACGCAAAGCAACTTATTTTTATCCTTTGTCAAGTTCTAATAAAGATATCGAATAAAGAAGTAATTGTAAAACAAAACTTACTACTACTACTAACTACTAAGTCTTCAAATAATTTGTAATGCGTTCAAATGTATTCCTTTAGTTTGTGAATATTTAAAATGTTATAAGTTTTTGCATATTATCTAGTGCTGTAAAGATTTTTTTATTTTTTTAGTTTCCACGATAATACTCTAGACTTACCCATCACTACGAACAAGGGGCCGAGTAATTTCTCATTCAAACGCATAGTTAGATTATGTTATTTATGTAGCATAGTATCCTGAGTGACATAATGTAGGTACTGTAACTTCACGCCATCTATACTCGACTATCTAGGCAGCCTAGTAATTTTGCCCGATTCATTTTATAATGCAAACAAAACTACTGCCATAGATAGAGAATATTTTTAAAGGTATCGACATTTATCACACTTAACTGTCAGAAAGTCATTAGCGTGTGCTACTGTCAGATCTCAAACTCGCGATCACTGAACTACATTGACTTGTTTAAATGGACGAGACATATTCTTCTATACGTACAATTGCTTATATAAATATTAGGCATTTCGACGGCGCATACATAAACATATATCTGTCTTGTTCTTACTCAGCGCTGTCACTCACATGAAAACAGTATAACAGTATTTCAGTGCGTACATAAAGAGAATGAATACGGAAATAGGATCACCCGATAATACCGACTGACGCCAAATTTCTCGCAAAGTATGGCGGATTTTTTGTCAGTTCAGCCAGTAAAAAACTGTTGGGAAAAATTTACCGACAAAATTTCTTTGCGGAATTTTCTTAATAAAATAAATTAGTTTTATTTCATAACGAGTAAAAACCCATTATAAATACACCAAATATGTAATAATTATCTGATCTTAGACTGAAAGTCATAAGAGATGCAGTTGTAACTAGAAATATGTTCTGAAGATATTTCGTTTTGCATATCACGCGGTCCCTTAATAAGTTTAAAATTTGAATCATTCTTAATTACTGTGGGGTGCACCTATCTAGAGGTATGTTGCAGTAGTGATTTGCTTACTTTAGAGACAGCAACTTAATTAAAATACACATACATAACTTCACGCCAAATCCCTTGCGGGGTAGGCAAAGAGAATGGAGCGCCATAAAGCACGATTCTTACACACCTCACTCGCTTCGTTGACTTTCATAACTCTTTTCATGCACGCGCGTCGATTTTTGAGGCTCCTAACATCACCTTCCTCCAGAACACGTGCTCTTTGGTCATGGAATGTTTGTCTAGGCCGTCCTCGACTCCTACATCCATCCGCTTTTGCATTGTATATCTGCTAAAAGCACATCCAAGATATACAATTTCATTCACCTGTTCCATCGTCAACCATTATCCTTGCATCCGTTCTGGATTCTCTCATCTCATCTCTTTGCACAACCACATACTTCTTTTGCACTATCCACTATACTTTCTTTCATTCTTTCCCAGCATTCTTCAACACCTAAGTCAGAAAGACACGTGTCATTGAGTCTTTTGCTGACTAGGTCTACATACATACTCCGTACACTTTCATCTTCTAATTTCTCACACTTTATCCTTTCAAGCTCTCCGAAATGAGTACGCACTCGCCAGTGGCTCCACTTCTTGAATAGACCCGCAAAGCGGCTCACCACCAGGTAGTGGTCCGTGTCCAGAATGGGGCCTCCGTAGGCTCTTGTATCCCTTAGAGTGTTTCGAAGACGACTGTCTACCAGAATCAGATCAATCATACTCTTTTTTTCATTCCGCCTCCACGTATACGTGTGAATATCTTTATGACGGAATAATGTGTTAGACACAAGGAGGTTCCGTTCCAAGCACACGTCCAAGATTGGCTTACCAGCATCATTCACTCTCTTGTCACCATTCGGACCAAGGACAGCCTCCAGGCCATCTCTCTTGGTTCCAACCCATCCATTAAGATCATCACACAGAATTATCCTTTCATTTCCTTCAACCAAATCCAGAATATCCCTAACAGTTTCCCAAAACTCTTCGAGTTCATGGGGATCGGCGGAGCTGACGGGAGCATAAACTGCTACCAGGAAGACCCGCGTGATCCCCAGTTTTATATGAACCCAAAGGTGTCTTGGGTCTACCAACTCATAGTCTTTCACTCCAGAAGCAAAGCAGGAGGAGAAAACGACCCCCAAACCCCCACTGGCACGGACGTCCAGGTCCACTCCAGACCATAGGGCAACCATGCCACCTGAGAGGTCCTCGGCCTCATTCCCCTTCCGCTTCGTTTCCGTCAAACTTAAGGCATCCGGGCATCTCTCATTTATTACATCCATTATCTCATTCATCTTTCTTGTCATACTACCTCTAACATTCCACGTGCCCATACGGCACTCCCCTATCCTCGTCCCGCCCGGTTTGGCGCTGCGTGAAAGGTGGCGGCCCCCTTCGCCGCATGCGCATTCACGTGCAGCCGCACCGACGGGAGCTAATCGGTGCCCGTCGCTGTCGGGGCACGCCCTAGCAGCCAACGCCACTGTATTCGATTCGGTCAGATTGCGTCCCTCTGGGACGGCGGGGATCGTGGCGTACATGCTCTTGACATAATCCCCTTGATCCCCATACTTAAAATAGTTTGTAAAATAGAGGTTTGACATCTAAAACAGAATATTTAGCATAACGATATACTTACTTCCTATTAAAGTATTAATTCTACAACTAATAAATTTTCAATTTTATATTTAAAATAAAATTATGAAAGTAGTTTAAGAAAACGTTTACATCATAGATTTTGATATCCAAAACCACATATTTAATTTAATTCTAAAAATAATTAATACCCGATAGCGCTTTTAATAACATTAGCCAAGAACGTTCATCGATAAATTTCTTCTGAGAATTCTTCTGCCCAACACCAAACCGCCATTTATGCGGCCAAATGACGTCACACCCTATTTCAATTTTGTGTCGACATGCCACTTCTATAGATTTCCTACTTCATTGCTGAACTAAAAGTCAGAAGTCTGAATCATCATCATTACAGTACACATTAACTCGGGTTATAATTGAAATTGGGAATAAGAAAAAATAAAATAAAAATTTGCAGAACAGCAATATATACACCATATTTACGAGCAATGTCGGTTACTCCAGTTCTCTGTGATATATACTCATTCCTGAGTTTATCCTTCAAAAATATCCCGAGCGTAGCTCGCTCCAGAGCTCGCTAAGCGACCATAACTTTGTGCATTGATAAGTAGTCACTGTCAAATTCACTGTAGGTAACTAGATTTATCGACGACTAATTCCATTTAGTCAGTGATGAGACCCAAATGGCCACAACGGCGAGTCGAGGCTTAACTGCCGCTGCTTTTATCTTTGGGTAGAAAAAGGCGTGAAGTTATATATTTTATATATCAATACAAACTACCCACGATAGTCATGACTAATGCTCTAGTTAGGGTTTGAATTCCTTGCTCGAATAGTTTTCAAGAAATTTCTGACTCATCCAAATTTCAGGTAAAAAGCTATTGGATGTAATTATGATTAGCAACACAGTTACATTTACACGAAACAATATCCATAATTCTGTGGAAATGTGATTCAGGTGCCGAATAAAATAGGTTATGCGCGGTTACAGTATAATAGTAGATATGCCTAGACCCTAGTACCTCGTATTGAAATCATTGGCCACTTTCAAGTTATTTGGATTTAATTTTGGTTTATTAAGAATAAAAGTGATACACATATATTTCAGAAGGCGGTGGAACAATCAGCGAACTACCAGAGAACTGGGATCAAACAAAAGATGATACCCAATCACTTTTTTTGAACAAGAGCGATAAAAATGACTTGGAACCTTATCCTTTGGCCCTCAGCGAAGAAGGTACCATTGAAACAGGTAGTGATTGATCGAGAATAACCTTTTTACCAAATCTTACGTAGTAATTTTATTTTTTAATGTTAGCGTAAGCTGCCGGTACTTCTGTATCGAAGGCATCGAGTTCCAATCTCGTTTCACATTTGACAATGACTTTCGGAAATTCATTATGGGAGATTTAAGGGGATTACTTCATAAAAGAGTTAGTGACAATCCTATCTGGCTTCCCTTTCTCTCACGCATACGATGACTTTTGGCAAGATCCTCCTCTCTCCCTTTAATTGTGCGCTAGCCAATAGATGTTTAATAATTGTAAAAAAGTTCAACTTAGATTAGCCAAAGTTATATGTTCAGTAATCAGCCATCATTTTTGTATGATCGAACATAACTTGTTAACATTATTCCATTGGGTGCTTCTATTGGTAAAACCCTTCTTTTTACAGATTCGTAAGATCTTAATTGATAAATTTTAAATATAATTCTAGAAAAACATATCTAAAAATTAGCCTTTAACCTAAGTCTGTCGTCTAAAAGTATATGCTCTGGGATATAGCCTTAAAACATTTTATTATTCAATATATTTTATTCTCAAGGGTATGAACAGGGCGTCGATCAGAGGTTCGATTCTCCCCAAACCAATGGGGATCTTGACAACCTTATAATGAGGCCTGAACTGTACGGTGAACCACCAGCAATGGAAGGTTTGTCTGCTGGCTACGAGTCGCGGAGACGCAAAAGAGGTAGTGGTACCAAGGTCGGTGGAGCTGGTGCTGCGACTAAAGTAGCCACTAAATCTGGTTCAGGGAAGAAAAATCTCAAGTGGGTTGAGTTAATTTTGCATATTGTTATTTATATTTTACTATATGAATTTTAATTCACAGTGAGTTATTTTCCAGGCCCATGGAGGATCATGCCTTATCACCAATAGATTCGGTTACCCACGAGCACGACACTCAGCGTCGCAAGCGTGGCAGCGGCACCAAAGTGGGTGGCGCGGCTGCTTCTGCAAAGACTGCAACAAAAAACTCCGGTGGAAATAAAAAGAATTTCAGGTCAATTTATCTCCAGCTCTCAAATTTACATGAAAATTTGTAATAGTTTTGATCTAAGATAATTTAGGTACTAGATATGCTTCCCAATGATCATATAAATTTTCAGTTAACAGACAGTTTTAAAACAAACATGTGACACACCGAGTAGTTTTGGAATCCACAACTGACATATAGAAATATGGACAAACTAAAAATAACTTCATCTTGTCTTTTGCTGTTCACTTCTAACCGTCGACATTATTTTTGGATAAATATTAGATAGATGAACTAAAATCAGGAATTACGTATATACTGGCTTGATTGCTTTTATGGGTTTTTAATAAAATTGATTAATGTTTGATTTAATATTACATTTAGGACCATCTCGGAGCGTCGCAAGCGGGATTCTGGTCTCAGCGCGGCTGATGTCAGAGCTTTACTGAACTTGTGGGAGGAGCAGGGACGAAAAAAGCAACAGGAATGGAATGCGAAGCAATGGCCTTCTGACTATTACTACTATACACACGGTGGAATGAATACTGATGATGAGCAGCCAGAAATCGATGATAACGGCGAGATATGGTACAATGAACCAGTCGTGATGGCACCACGTGAGCGAGATTATCCACATCATTCGTATTTCTCCGAGCAGAATCGTATCCCCCTGACGTATGCCGTGGGTCCTGCAGAGCTTGCGCAAAGATACGAAGAGGTGCGTCGCAAGAAGCAATACGCCAATAAGATGAAGCGATTTATGGTTGCGAGGAAACGCTCAGATAGCATGATGCATCAGAACAATTATCGGACCCGCGACGATCTTTACACTCTGGCTGAATTACTTCGCTCTGCTCCTCGGGTGCAGGAACAGGACATACCTGTTTACCGTCGATTGATACTCTAAGCGGTTTCTCTGAAGAGGGTGTCCATTCACAAAAATTAAATTATCTGTATCACCAGAATCTGCTTAAGACATTCGAAAAAATGGTTACTAAGCTTACAGATGTATGGTTGTCGATACGATTCCTGGTGGACGCCCATGTAAGCTTTGATTTGGAGTGAGTGGGGGAGGTCGTGCATTTAATTCGCAGTACGTAGCGGATACCTAACAAAAAAAAACAAATTTAGAACTAAACATATAGGAAACAGTGTCATTTATTAGGATTATGTTTTTTTTTATTAATTAATTATTTAATATTTAATTTATTTAAACTAGGCCTAAAACAAATAAATTTTATTTTTTTTATACATAAAAGAAAAACAACTATGGAGGTTCTTCATCAGATTTCATGCACTTCGCATTTTTTTGTTTAGAACTTTTTTATAGTCTATTTTTGTCCTACCTCAGTTTCTGCATATCGAACTTATTTATATATTAAACTTTATACATTATAATTATGAAATTTTAAATTATAATCAATTTTCATTAGGTGTCTAGTTTAAATAATATAAGTTGAAGTTTAACTTCGTGTTTTATTATTGGCTAGAATTATATTTACAATATAATTATTATATTATGTAAATGGAATTATTGGTGTATTAAAGTAGTATTATATTTGCTTGTGTATCATTTTTTTAATGCGCTTTTATTCGCTTCACCTGTATATATGTCAGTGTGTATGTAATCAAACTCTTTGAGCACGATTTTCTCCTACTTTGAACGATCTGATTTTCTTTAAACTTTGCACACCTGTAAGAGACCGATGTAGAATGCAATAATTTGATCAAAACATCCGATTATCCTGATTAGATTTGCCAGGATTCAACAATTTCTTTCCGACTAGCCCTATCTTTCTTACTCTCATGCGAAATGTCAGAATTCACATGCGAGTAAGAGAGATAGAGCTGGTCGGGCGCTATGAGACTCATAAAGTAATAATTACGTCTTGTTCGGTATACAGTCATCGATATACCGACAACCCAACAATTATTATCACGCACAATATTGTGTTGTAATAATAATTATGCTGTAATAACATCTTTGTTATTTTTTTCACTAAAAGGTAAAATAATGTGTATTATAAATTCATAGTCATAGATCAATTAGTGATAAAATATTAGTGGGGTATTTTGATGAGGCTGTTGCCTGAATAATAAAAGAGATTGATAAGGATTAGCTATTTAACTAAACAATATTCCAAATGGTTTTTAATTGGTCTATTATTAATATATGATATGAAATCTAATATATAAAATTCTCGTGTCAGTTCGTTCAGTGTTAGTTACCATACTACTCAGAAACAGATTGACCGATTCTCATGAAATTTTGTGTCCATATCGGGTAGGTCTAACGTGTATTTTTTATCTCCCTAAATGTTAAGGGCAGTCCACCCCTAAATATATATATTTTTTAATTTTTGTTTTATTATGAAACAACTTACAAAAACATACAAACCCTAAATTTTCACTTCTCTACAGTCAATCCCTACTTTTTTAACTTTTATTTTTGGCAAGACAACGTGTGCTGGGTCAGCTAGCAGGCATATAAAATTGATAAGGCGAAATTATTTACACAACAAACTCTTTACTTCTTCTTTTCAAGTAAGTATGATAGTTAATACTTTTTATTAAATATGACATAAATAATTAAAAAAAATAAAGGCTAGTATCAAAAAATATTAATTCTGTACGAATAGTAATTTATATAACTAAGTACATTTAAGTTGAACTTAATATGAATGGAGAAAGTTCTAAAAGCGTAAACAATAAGAATATTGAAAGTAAAAGTAAAACTCAACAAGAGGAGATAAGGATTAGTGACAGTTCGGAAAATGATGAACCAGCTCCAGCCACGTACGAACTATTTTTTAATTACATAAGTACAGTGAAAAATTATATAGTACGCTTAACAAAAGACCTATTACAATCATTGGTTCGTTATTGGTATCCCCGACAAGCACCATTACCAAGGCATGTCGTGGAACTTTACAGAATGCATCACCACTTTCAATGCGAAAGGGAATCTCATACAGTGACTTATATAAGGTACAAATATATCAATCCTCAATGTGTTCAGTTCAGGAATGAGAATTCAACTCAGACCATTTCATTCGTTCCAGAACGTTCTGTCTTCAATATAGAGGAATGATTTTAAGAAGCAACACGTCCTACTATCTATGGTAGCTAGTATACTGATGTTGAATGGTTAATTAAAGATAAAAAATGAAGAAATAATGAATACGAATGGAGATTAGCATATTTCATCAAAGATGAAGAAGATGGATGAAATACCAGATATAGACATGGACAATGAAAAATAAATTCTACAAGTTAGAGAACGAGAGAGGGATATCAAGAAGAAAAAAAGTATTTTCGATTGGAAAAAATGCCAACTTACCAACAACTTCCAGTTTCTGTAATCAAGTCCGAAAAATACTTATATCAACATTATAAATACTAATAATTGTTATAGAGCTTAGACTTTTCTGCTGTATTTCACAGATAAGATACAAACTAAACAAATAAATTGCAATTTAAAAGACAAAATAATTTATGCCCTTGTATTAATTAAAATAAACTGTATAAATAATATTATGTACACTAATAATAATTATAAATTACAAATAAAGAGTCATATATTTATTTTTATTTTTTTTTATTTTGTAGAATATTTGATACCTCCTTTTTGAACTTTCTTAACAGTTTTTTAGTAAAAATATTTTATTTTCCAGAGTTATCGATGCTTTGGCCAGTTTGTTTCCGCCATTTTTCGTACCACGGACAACTGCAGCTTCAAAGGAGTCTAAAGGATTTTATACAAAACCTTTAACCAAGGATGAACAGGAGGTTATAGAGCTGATAGAGTTCCTGCATCATGACGATGAGTTCTTGATAGCAGCAGAACTCGGCGATGAAAGTATATTGCAGCGTCTAATTGAGTATCTGATTGTTTCTTTTTTTCTAATTTTAGTTTAGAACAAGTGCGTCATCTGGTGGTAAATGACTAGCGACGCCCATGGACATCTGTACTACCGGTTAAAGTTGCGATAACGGCATTCTCGATGGGATAGGAGTGGGATGAGAAGGGGAGTCAAACGTAATTTGGCATGAGATACTTTAAAAAAAACAGAGAATTCTGAGCAACTCGTGGTATTTCAACGGTCGAGTTGGCCCATTTGTATATTGAACGGTGTGACTCTATCACTGTTGACAATTTGAATTACTCACTTTTAAGGCTCCTGACATCACCTTACTCAGAGCCTCATTCAATTTGCTCATGGAAAGGGTGTCGTGGCCGTCCTCGACTCATACATCCTTCGGCTTTTGCACTGTATATCTGCTTAGTCAAAATGGCATTAACCATTTTTTCTAAATGCACTACCATACATTTATACCGACACTTGTTAGTGTTATTTTACAGCCGCGGTACAGTTAATATACACAGCAAGGACCACATTGGAAGAACGGCACTCCATTTGGCAGTCAGCACTGGCAACAGGCATGCTGTTCAGCTGCTGTTGAGTGCTGGTCTCGATCCCAATGTGAAGGATCACGTGGGTATGACTCCGCTCTCGATTTGTTTGATGAGGAGGTTATTTTTATTTTCTTTTTTACAAAACCACCTTCATCTCTAAAAATAGTGTTAATTAGGTAAATATGGATGTAAAACTGTAAGCGTTTTCCACTAGCCACCGTGAACCGTTTGCTCGAGATACTCGTCAGTCTATTGAAGACAGGAAGTGTCACTTAATTTGTTTTATGTTCCAGACCGTCGTGGAGAATGGCAAACATGTTATTCGATTATGGCGCTGAAATTTTGCCAAGAACCAACGCGATGGATACTGGCTTGTTTTTACGTAAGCTTTGATTGCAATTATATGGGCTCTGGCGGAGTTGTGAATCTATAACATTACATAGTATAAAACAAATTAGCTTTCCGCTGTCTGTCCCCATATATGCTTATATTTTAAAATTACTAGTTTCTTTTAATAGATAAAGAATGTCGACGGGGTGGTCTTTATTTTTAATTCATGAATGATGTAATGATAAATAAAAGTGATAAAAAAAGTGATAAATCCAAAATTTACTCATTTATTACTTTTTATGCGCAGCAAAGTTCGCCAGGTAGTGGTCTTATATTTTTCGTGGTATATATACAGTAGTGAGTGATGTAACAAATGTTAGATTATTTTTGCTGTCATTTATACATAGATCACAATTTTGGGCCATGAAAGGGATGGATGAAAGAACAACATATGTTGCAGAGATGCGAATGTTGAGATGGATGAAGTGATGAAGCAATGTTGTAAGGTTGCAGTTAAGCTGATGTTTACCAATGGACTGTATCGTCTTGTGTTACCCTTCCATCCTTGAGGGATTGGACAGTAAATTATCAGTTTTAAACACAACACGTACACATACAATCTCACTTGCATTATTGGTGATTTCTCGTAAATCAACATCACTTTTAATAGCTCCCGACTTTCCGACAAAAATGTGTAGGTAACTTAGACTTGATCATGTCTTACATTCTTCCACTACTTTTGAACTGTATATCTGCTTAATCATTGATGGTGCAACTTACACCATACCACTATCAGCTTAACTTTAGTCTTACAACTTAGTTTTTTCCCCATTTGATTAGAGCATTACTACACATTGTAGATACTTCCAAACATTAAAACGATTTTTTAAAAATTTTGGATCAACAATTTTAGAATTATTGTTAGATATATAATTTTAACATAGAATTAATTAATTTTCATCATTATGTACAGAATTCGTGATGATGTCTGAGCCGACGAGAGAGGAAGTAAGAATTATCCGTCTTCTGGTTGAGAAGGGATCTCAAGTGAACGACCCCCAGGTTCCAGGTGGACGTCAAGCGATGCACTTCGCCGCCATGAGCAACAACCTTATACTAATGCATGTACTTTTAGATCTGGGAGCAGATTTAAATGCTACCAATCATAGACATGAGACTCCAAAGCAAGTGGCAGCCAGATTTAAATGCACAGCAGCGCTGAAGCTGCTTGAAGAGTGGGAAGACTTTTATACTGGCAATAGTCGTACACTAAGTGTTCAACGATTATCATAGGTAGTCAAGTATTAAATAGTAAATGTGTTGAGTGGTTTCGTCATCATGCCAATTTGTTTAAGCATAAAAAAATTTGGAAAAAAAAAATGTAATTTTTTATCCATCGAAATTTTTGGAAATAGGCTGCTTTAAGTTCCTTATCGTCAGGCAACTAAGAGAATTAAGTACACTAGAAAACCATAATATAATCGTTTTAGAAGTCGCAACGCATAAATAAAAACAATTTTTATTTTGTACCTATATTAGTTGTTTGTAGAATCCATGTGACTTTTGGGATTATTAGGAGCACAAAGTATAGATACAAGGAGTCCGAATTCAATGTTGAAGGAATGGTCTCCATGTAGGGGTTAGAACTTTCGCCGATAGAGCGCGCTATTTTACAAGAACTAATCGTCTATATCCTTACGCGGAAGTTTTGTTGCTGTTAACAGGTCTGTTTATTACTTACCACGAGTTATTGTCGTAATATATAAAATTTTCGAGATTTTTTAGATTTAACTTTTCAACACGTGTTTACGTATAATGAAAATAGCAACGGTACCTCCTAAATTCTGGGGCAGGCAGTGGCAGAAAAGAGCACTAAGATCTGGGTTTATTATGGAGTACATTATTACTATGGAAAAGCCAGGACCGTTTGAGCTCCTTATATCTCCTGTAAGATTACCGTGTACAGCGCTATCTGTTAGATTATAAAGAAACTATGAAGTATCAATTTAAAGTAAAATCTTTACGATGTGCACAATATTATTCTTTATTCTTAAATGCAAGTATCCACATGGTTCGCCAACGAATTAATATTTTCTTTTAAGCTAAATTTCTAAAATATTAAAACAGTGACTTTTAAAATGTTAAGTGGCTGAATGTCTCTTAACGCCATCTCTCAGGTCTACACGTTGTAGATTAGGAACTAAAATTGTTTCATAGCAATACTTTGATATAGTAAAGGTAGTTTTTAATAGATGGCGTAAAACTCGAATGTAGCACGAGATTATTTTCCGGTTGTGTTAACACCGGGTTTCTTTTACCCGGGAAAGGGTAATTAACTGTGAGTGAACAAAATAATCGAAATCTTCTGACGGGACTAGTTGTGCATTGGTAAAGACTGCATGAAAGAATCGAGGTCAGTGGGATCGATCCTCACTCAAGTAATATTGATGAAAAGCATGAATATTTGTATGCCGTCGGCGAGTTTCTCTCTGGGTACAAAAGAAAAATAAATATTTATTAATATCCGTTATCTAGTTTCAATAACACAACAATTTAATTGCTTAGTTTGGAAAACTAAAGGGCGCTGTGTTTTGAGAAAAAAAGCTAACAGGGCTCGGTTGATCTTCAGAGAAGACCTGGGAATCAATTCGCAATTGTCATTATGTACATTGTAGAAAAATTTCAACAAAGACTCACACTTGCCGTGTGAGTCTTTGTTGAATGTTTTCTACAATGTTCGGTTCAGTGCTTGGATCTACAATACACTCGTTATATATTTTAAGTCCGGTTTTGTGGCACGTGCTACGAAATTAGCCCATGAATGAAAACCACCGCATTATTTATCAACTCTTAAGTATTTCAGCTAAATATATAAAACTATTCGAGCCCCGCTTCTGATTCAGAAGACGCGGGTTCGATTCCGGAGTCACACCAATGTTTTCTCGGAATTCTTTTCGGAAGTTATGTGTGATATAATTATATTGATGACTGACAACTTTGTGCCCGTTGTAATAGCAATACGTTTGCCACTATTGTAATTGAGACGTAACGTAACGATTTCTTTCGACTTCGGGTAGAAAAAAGCGTGAAGTTACTTTTTAAGTTTAGGTTAGTTAGGTTATTATTGATTCTATCAAATAAAAACACTTAACATCTATTGAAAATACCATTTCGACCTAAATTTATCTGTAATTATCTAAAGCAAAGTATTTAAAGACAAGCCTTGTAGGTTGGTCGGTTGGCGGGATCCAATCCTACCCGAGTACAAATATTTGTGACAAGCATTAATGTTTGTATGGCGTCTGGGTGTTTTTATATATATTATAAGTAAACTTATCATAACTTCACGCCTTTGTTACCCGAAGGTGTAGGCAGCGGCTGTTAAGCCGCGTCTCGCCGTTATGTTTACGTCCCAAATGTAATAGGTGGGGAACCTATTGCCATACCGGGCACAACGTGTTCAGTCATCGATATTTATCACACTTAACTTCCGAAAACCATTTCGAAAAGTCATTGGTGTGAGCCAGTGTCAGGATTCGAACCCGGACCTCTGGATCAGAAGCCCTGCTCACGGCCACTGGACCACCGAGACTATATAAGTATGTATTTACAAAAGAAAACTAGATATGTATTAATATCCGTTATCTATTCTATATTACTAGCATTTAGTTGCTTAGTTTGGAACTAGAGGGCGCTGTGATTATTGTATCCAAGATATTATTATTATAAACTTTAAGCACTACCTACGTAATGAATTTCAATACCGCGGTGTCGAATACAGACTGCAATTTGCCACTTCCCGGTCTCACGTTTCTGACGACAATCTAATAAAGACAGTTTCTCAGTCGCCCCCTTCACACCCATAACAAAGTGAGTATTGAAAATTTAGCCACCCATTCTCCGTCGAATATAAGGTTAGCCGGCGTAGATGACGTCGATCTCACCTACACAATCAACTGGACACACAACAAAATACACTTTAACATCAATAAAATAAGGTTCTATATACTGTTGAAAAATATTACAAGCGGTTTAAATTTGTTTTTCCAAAAGTTATAGCATATATTTTTTGGAGATAGATTCTAACGTATGCCAAATATGGTAGAAAATTACTTTTACTCGTGTGTCTTTATAAAAATGACTAGAAACTATAAAAATATTATATTAGCTGTATATCCGAAACTCCATCTTATTTATTAGCCAGCTGACTCCGCGAACTTTGTTTCGCCTCGGAAACAATTTTTTTTTCTAAAAAAGTAATAACTAAAGCTACCTGTCAATTAATGTCCCGTCCAAAATTGCTCCAGCCATTTCAGTGATTACTCAGAATAAACAGACTGATAGACAGCCAAAAAAATTGATATTTTGGTGTATGTACCGTATTCATATAATCATATAAATGGGAATAGGAAGCAGTTATTTCAATATTAAAAACAAACACTTCAATTTTATTTATATGTATAGGTTAATAGTAAAGTTAAATTTCTTTGCTTGTTTGAATTAACCAACAAACCCATTGTCACAATTCGCCATTAAAAAGCTACCTAATTCAGAAGTAACTTAAACCGATATTTGTTTTGTAAATAATTAGGGTTACGTTAAAAAAAAAAAAACAAATTAAAATCCCCCCTGTACTCGTGTTTACTTCGACAATCCTATTATATTTCGATGAAAAGAGGCTGAGATTCTTTTCCCGCCCGGGTGAAGTTGGTGTCTAAATAAATGCATTTTTGATTCTTCAAAATGTGTACAGCAATAGTGGGGCGTCTATTGTATGGAATTGTCAATATTTATTTTAGAGAATTGTGATTGTTGTTTGTTTACGAGTACGCGAACGGAAAGGTACCTGAGTTCGAATCAGGACAGCTTGTAAAATGCAGATTGAGGTTTTAACATAACATAACTTCAAGCCTTTTCTACCCGAAAGTGTAGAGCGGCTGTTAAGCCTCGTCTCGCGGTTATGTTTACGTACCAAATGGAATAGGTGGCGAACCTATTCGTCTTCTTGATTCAGAAGCGCGGTGCTCAACCACTGAACCACCGAGACCTGTAATTTACAGACTTTAAACCTTATAGACTAATATAAATCCATATTCTTATAATTTTGTCTAGTTATTAAACATGTTAAAACATGTTTTCCATGAATAAGCAATCAAATCGCCACCGAGCTGAGAAGATAATAAAATCCAATGTATTTTTAAAGAGATGACGCGGACCTGAGGGTGACGTTTCTATTTCCATATAAATGTTGCATAATTTAAAAAAAAATAAGGCCTCCGAATGTGTCTCCCGTCTTATAAAACTCGTGTTTTATACCATTCATTACGTATACTGTCATACTGCTTATTATATGAGGCGTGAATATTATTCATGCTAACTGATGGGAGTGGAAATGGTCTGTTATTATAGAGTAAATAGGTATCTGCAATGTCAGTAATAATATTACATGCAAGCGATTTTGTTTGTTTGGTACAATTTGATGCCCAAACTAACCAGTCGATCGACATGAAATTTGGTAAATACACCGTTAGTGCTGCAAAAGGAAATACAGGTGAGTCGAGGCTTAACAGCCTACACCTTCAAGTAAAAAAAGGCGGAAAGTTATGTTATGTATTATATTATTATTATTACGAAACTTTTGTATGTGGTTAAAGATAAGAGTTCTTTTTAGACTTTGTCACAGATTTTTTGATTTTTCTCTTAGTAAGAAGTTCGACGAGGAATGTTTTAAAAAATAATTAGCAAAATAGTTATAGCCGTTCTGAAGTTATGCCTACATAAATTTCACAGCTTCATTTTTAAATATAAGTACAGATGATGACATTCACAAATTTCCTAAACTGTTTTCGAAGTCGTATTGCCTACCAATAAAAACACGCAGATTGCTCTAGAAGATGAGTTTGTAAGAGAAGAAGATCGACATTTATTAGACATTAGAAGTGGATGGAAGTGAAGTACAGCCAGCATAATCTCATAATGTCAAAATACAAGGCAATAAATGTACAATGTGTCCATGAGACGCCCCCTATTGTTAGATTTAATCTGTTTAGAGTTTGCTGTAAAAACGTAACCGATAAAAATAAAGTGAGAGGCGAGGCACGCAAAAATCTCCTTGTCTTATCGCCACCAAGCAAGATTACACATAAAAATGTTAAATGATCTTGAACGCGTATTGAAAAAATACGGGGTGAAATGGCAAGAGAAATTGGATAGAACTTACACGACCGAAGACAGTGAGAGAGAGTTTATATCATCATTCGTATATATATATATATTTTTTAAGGGATAGGAGGGCAAACGAGCAGGCGTGTCACCTGATGTCAAGTGACAAGTAAAAGTAATTATGATACTTAAAACAAAGTGCGTCTCTGGACGCCTGATACTAATAAGTAGTAATAACTTACAGTAACTTTGAATTAGCTCTTAATACGGCTTGCGTTATGAATTAGAATGAGTGATTGGCTTGTATACGACTGCCGTGTCACTGAGTGAAAGGGATGCCAGACAAGAATGACGCCGTAACGCGTTACATAACGAAGCGGTCCCATACAAAGTATAGTCTTAATGTTACACCTTATATTAGTGTACGAGTTATATTCTCTTGGTGGGGTGGTAAAGTGTTCATGACAGGGTGAACACACCCGCTGACTTGTCGCCTCTGCTGAAATCTAATCTTGGCGACTAATGGCGACTCAAACACCGACACCCGTTCTCCATGTTCAAGTCATAATCGGTGGTGATGTTATATGTGAGTTCTGGAAGGCGTCTTTTATTCTCCAGGTCGTCTGGAGGTTAAACATCATACTTCTGTATCTAGAACTCTTGGATTCCGAGTCTTGGCTCACATAAATGACTGTCCTGAGATAGTGCCCGATGTATGGCAATAGGTTTCGACACCTAATAATTTAATTCATTTGGTACTTAGAAATCCGATGACTCGGGTCGTAACTACACTTTTAGGCATAAAAACGCGTGAGATTCCACAACAATTTGCACGTGTATTAGCAATACCAAATCATTTTAACCGACTTCGAGGAGAGCAAAGTTTGCATTGTGTTTGTTTGTATAATTTTAAATATACTCGGGAATAATAGGTACATTTCAAGACGAATTTGACGAACGATGAAAACAAATTATAATTTCATTTACTTGGTTGTAAAATGATTTATCACAGTTATCAGAGAAAAAACAATTTGATTTAAGAAAAAACATGACATTATCATTAAAACCTTTACGGTCCAGTAATCAGTAAGTGTTTACAAAAAAAAAAGAAAATAAATCCATATTTGGTTTTGAATTTAGAACGCGGGAGAATTACGAAATCAAAAGTTATATTTCAATATGTGAACATAAAATATTCTTTACGATATTAACATATAATAAAGTAATGACATAAATAAGATAGGAGGGTGTAGTGTTGTACCTACACCGGATGTAGGTACAACACTACACCCGGTGGTGATGTTATATGTGAGTTCTGGAAGGCGTCTTTTATTCTCCAGGTCGTCTGGAGGTTAAACATCATACTTCTGTATCTAGAACTCTTGGATTCCGAGTCTTGGCTCACATAAATGACTGTCCTGAGATAGTGCCCGATGTATGGCAATAGGTTTCGACACCTAATAATTTAATTCATTTGGTACTTAGAAATCCGATGACTCGAGGTCGTAACTACACTTTTAGGCATAAAAACGCGTGAGATACCACAAAAATTTGCACGTGTATTAGCAATACCAAATCATTTTAACCGACTTCGAGGAGAGCAAAGTTTGCATTGTGTTTGTTTGTATAATTTTAAATATACTCGGGAATAATAGGTACATTTCAAGACGAATTTGACGAACGATGAAAACAAATTATAATTTCATTTACTTGGTTGTAAAATGATTTATCACAGTTATCAGAGAAAAAACAATTTGATTTAAGAAAAAAACATGACATTATCATTAAAACCTTTACGGTCCAGTAATCAGTAAGTGTTTACAAAAAAAAAAGAAAATAAATCCATATTTGGTTTTGAATTTAGAACGCGGGAGAATTACGAAATCAAAAGTTATATTTCAATATGTGAACATAAAATATTCTTTACGATATTAACATATAATAAAGTAATGACATAAATAAGATAGGAGGGTGTAGTGTTGTACCTACATCCGGTGGGCCGATTGGCTTCGATTATTGCCCCGCAGAGACTAATATTCCATTCTTTTCCGAATGTTCGTTTTTTTTTATTTTTAGGGGTGTATGTTATTTTTTTTCGGCGCAGTCGTCGGTCGCAGCTGGCGGCGGGCTTCGTGAAATTGCTACCGATTCGTGAGTGTCTCGGACAGGACAATTGGGATACTATAAGTAGGGTCACTTAAGTTAAGTAGGCTCTTAGTTGGGCACGTGTTGTCACGTGACAGTGTCAGCAGGTGGGTTCCGAACAACGTTGCGCAATTGTGATTGGAATTGCTCCCAACAAATTTGCGGGGGTTTGGGTTTTTATTGACTATAGGGGATTATTTACGTGTTTTATTTATTGAATTGTGTTTTTTTTTCTTTTTATTTTTAGTTTCGTTTCGGTTATTAGCTATTGAGGAAGGGCGTTGTCTGCTCACAGGGCGAAATTATCTCGAAAGATGGAATTTTAATTATGTTAGTTTTTAATTATTCATAAACATATCTGCAATATTCTGATTGAAATAAGTCTTGTCGAAGAGATTAATGCAAATTCTATTAATCGAATGTATACGTAGATGTTTAGAGTTATGAAAGTCAACGAAGCGAGTGAGGTGTGTAAGAATCGTGCCCTATGGCGCTCTGTTCTCTCTGCCTACCCCGCAAGGGATTTGGCGTGAAGTTATGTATGTATGTATGTACGTAGATGTTTTCTCGGTTGATCGAGTCAATCTTAGAAACTTCGGAAGTTTTTTTGAGATTTTCTCCATTAAACCTAATTTATTAATATGACACTTAGTATTGCATGAATTCTAAGCGATATTGGGTTTCTATTTCTTTTGTTATTGTATTTTTCTATGATTAAAAAAGTGAAAACTCGTAATACGACGACAGTATATGACAAACAAGAATTATGAAAGTTGAACAAGCGAGTGACATGTGTCGGAATCGTGCGTCGTGATGCTCTGATCTCTCTGTCTACTTCACAAGGGTCTTGGCGTGTAGTAACGTATATATAACCTTAATCTATTTTCCATACTTAAAATGTCCGAGTTTTTATTCACAATATAAATTATTAACTCAACCAATTCATTACAATTTATCCACGATTAATTATTATATCACTAAATAAACGTAACTCACAAGTCGAGGCAATCTCTAATATAAGAAGCGGGCAAAAATAAAGTACGGGCAGAGTGAGGCAGTTGCAGGCAGATATTAAAGGCATATCTCTCCATTATGAGAGCGGGAAGTTCTGTAATTTAAGGGCGTGCTCGCGCCGCGGCATATGGCGCGCAAAGAAAGGGTTGCGAACACTAAATATAAAATATTATATTTATATCGATGTTTTGATTTATATTTCACAACATAACATAACATTACGACTATTTTACCCGAAGGTGTAGGGAGCGGCTGTTAAGCCTCGTCTCGCCGTTATGTTTACGTCCCAAATGGAATAGGTGGCGAACCTATTGCCATACCGGGCACAAAGTGTTCAGTCATTGATATATATCACACATAACTTCCGAAAACTATTTCGAAAAGTCATTGGTGTGAGCTAGTGTCCCACTGGAGGTCTATTTTTGGCAGAAGGCGAAGCCGATTAATCGGCAATCTCCACGACCTACGGCCGAAGCCGAAGCCGAAGGTTTGTAAACTATTAGTAATTTAATAATTTTCTTCAATATTATCCACCGTTTTATCCTATCCGCTTTTTTCTTCCGCACTGAACTAAGTGCAGTCCGGTCCGTCAGTCACTCACTCTTTCGTAACAGTTTTTTTTAATTCCGACTGTTTTCGGACCTTCGGCGGGACCTCTCCGAAGATGGATTTTTGGCCGAAGGTGGCCGAAGCCGAAGCTTCGGTCGGACACTAGTGTGAGCCAAGATTCTTGATTCAGGAGTGGGGTGCTTGACCACTGGACCACCGAGACCTGTTCGATTCATTTTGATTATAATTTATTTGATTACAACACACTACCCGTTTGATTCCTATTTAATATAGGTGTCGTAAGAGACGACTATTACTGTAAGTTGCGTTGGTCAAGTGATTAA
Source organism: Euproctis similis (assembly GCA_905147225.2). Lineage (NCBI taxonomy): Eukaryota > Metazoa > Arthropoda > Insecta > Lepidoptera > Erebidae > Euproctis > Euproctis similis. The sequence goes on from LR990122.1 coordinate 11,285,791, forward strand.
ACCCCCAAACTTCTTGTGGACAAGGCTTCAGTTTGAATCCCGGCTTTCACCAATTAGATATCCATGATGAAATCAATTACCCACTAAGGCGTGCCTGGCAATTGGCAATAAGTTTTATCACCTGCGATATTTGGGAGTAAAGTTATGTAGACATATTGATCATCTCTTGAAACAGAGTAAATTATAAGCAATATTCGTCTACAGGTACGACTTGGAACGTTGATAGATTAAAAAGCCGAAACTGGGGGCAACATCAAGTTATGTAATAAAACTGTCCTAAGTTCTGGGATTGGTCAAGCGTCGCATTATTATTAGTGCCCTCTAGGGGTGCAGATTCTAGTGGTATAAAGTCAGAGGGCTTCTTTATGAGAGGGCTTCTTCAGTTTAGTGTATAATAAATAATCACCTCTGATACATTGATAAAACTGTGGTTTCATTTCATGTATAAGTTTATGCAAAAATGTACGTAAAGTGGCTGTTGACAACTCTTGCCTTGTTGATATTGGCTTTATTATGGGGAAAAGTCACTTGTTATGAAAAGTTAGGGAATAATTTAATTCTGAACAATTCCATCATCATCAGTTTTTATGGGAGAGGAGGCAAACGAGTAAGCGGTAACCCATGAACACCTGCAACACAGAGGCCTCCGGATACCTGTCCCACCGAGCTGTTATACGGGAACTTGGAAATGGTTTTTTAAAAAAGAAATAACATTTAGAAAAAGATCTTGTACATTACACAAACATAACATAACATAACTTCACGCCTTTTGTTACCCGAAGGCGTAGGCAGCGGCTGTTAAGCCTAGTCTCGCCGTTATGTTTACGTCCCAAATTGAATAGGTGGCGAACCTATTGCCATACCGGGCACAAAGTTTTCAGTCATCGATATTTATCACACATAACTTCCGAAAACAATTTCGAAAAGTCATTGGTGTGAGCCAGTGTCAGGAATCGAACCCGGACCTCTGGATCAGAAGCCGTGTGCTTGACCACTGGGCCACCGAGACTTAGTTCTTAGTAGACTTAGATCTTGTACATTAATTAAAATATTTTTAGGACCACCCATTTTACGTGGAGATCATAGTATTTCACGGATCGAGCGAGCCCATACATGCAGCATGGGCTCGCTCGATCCGAATTGCTGCGTGGCGCTGCCACTGTAGCATATATGAAAACTTTAAAGATTTATCATCATTACATAATATAAAATAAAATTGCTTTCCGCTGTCTGTCCACTTATATGCTTATATCTTTGAAACTAGGCAACGGATTTTGATGCGGATTTTTTTAATAGATAGAAGCCCGAATACTGAACCGCAACTCAAATATGTAAGCGCTACTTAAGCGTTTAAGTAATTTGAGCAGTAAGTAGCACTTTATTGATTGTCAGATTTGAGTGGCGGTTCAGTATTCGGGCGAGAGGGTATCAACGTGGTGGTATCTAATTACAATTCATGTATGATGTAGTAAACAAAAAGTGATCAATCCAATACTTACTTATTTATAACTTTTGTTGCGAATCAATGTTCGCCGGGTCAACTAGTTTAACAATAAATGAATGTTTCTAAAAAGTATCGATAGCCGGGCATTCGTCTCTCAGTAACATCCGTACTCGATCCTCAGACACAGCTGCAGTACATCGGACCGATACGGCTCTCGATTATAACCAGCAGTAGACGATACATAGGTACATGTTGATACCTTGTACCTATGTGCTGGATTCAAACAAAAGCCTTAATGATTACCAGAAAATTATCAAAGCTGTACTATTTGACTCCACTCCAGACTGCTGCTGATGGATGTCACCAACTATTGTTTTATATCCAGTATAGCTTGAAGTTAACATGCCTTTTTCTACCTGAAGGTGTAGACAGTGGTTGTTAAGAGCCTCGACTCGAGGTTATGTTAACGTCCCAAATGGAATAGGTCGCGAACCTATTGAACCATACCGGGAACAAAGTTTTCAGTCATTTATCACACATAACTTCCGAAAACGATTTCGAAAAGTCATTGGTGTGAGCCAGTGTCAGGATTCGAACCCGGACCTCTGGATCAGAAGCCGTGTGCTCGACCACTGGACGACCGAGACTACAATCAACAATGTTACCGACTAAAACAATTTTCAACTCGTTTTTTTGTATATTTGTTACGCCTTTTTTTTATAATTACGGTGATTGACATGTCTAATAAATTAAACGCTGTTACTTCAGAATCATCAAAATTTCACGAACGTGGCAGAAATGAAAACAAATCCAGAACAGTTTTGTCAGAAAACATTATGTCGTCGAAGCAGAAGGGTTGGGTTGCGACTTGCGTGCCCTTTTCAATTCTTGACATTTTAAATTGTTTATTTGCAAACAAGTGTCAAGTTATTTATTTAAGAGTGCCGGTGTTCGTATTGTCGATAGGTACCTACCTACCTCCTACTCGCACTTGAGAAAATCGTAATGTTGTGTAAGAGGAAAGGAAAAAATAAAGTTGTTATATTTTGTAATGGGATTTTTAATGGTATTAATACAGCGCCATCTATTTCTAGAGACGCAAATAATGCTTGAACGATGAGACTAGATGAGGTCAAAGTCAAAGTCAATGAAGCCAAAGCAGTTCGCTGCATGAATGGGCCGGCTCGACCGGTGAAATACCACCACCTCTCAGAAGATCGACGTAAAGTGGCTCATGCCGCGTTTCGTTTGGTAAGAGAGGTACCCGGAGGCACACCCTTCCCTTCCATTGAAAAGGGAAGGGTGGGCCGAGCACACGGCTTCTGATCCAGGGGTCCGGGGTCGATTCCTGACACTGGCTCACACCAATGACTTTTCGAAATTGCTTTCGGAAGTTAAGTGTGATAAATATCGATGACTGAAAACTTTATGCCCGGTATGGCAATAGGTTCGCCACCTATTTCCATTTGGGACGTAAACATAACGGCGAGACGAGGCTTAACAGCCGCTGCCTTCACCTTCGGGTAACAAAAGGCGCGAAGTTATGTTATGTTTTGCGGATGAATATAACATATTATTAGTATTTTTTGTGAAATAAATATTCAGATTCTGATATGTCAGAAATATTATTCAGACGTATAGTGAATTGTATTACCTTGATCTAGTCAGTTTGGATCTTTGTACAAAAATTAAAAAATACTCCTAAATTTTTGGTACATGTACCATTTAATAACATCTCGACGATGGAAGGCTAGGGCGTATCCCTGGCTTCTTTTCATTTTTTTTACGCGGATGAAGTTATCCGATGGTTCGGAAATGTAGAAAGAATGCTTGATGCAAGACTGACTAAGCAGATATACAATGCAAAAGCGGATGGATGTAGGAGTCGAGGACGGCCAAGACACACGTTCCGTGACCAAATAGAACGTGTTCTGGAGGAAGGTGATGTTAAGAGCCTCAAAAACCGACGCGCGTGCATGAAAAGAGTTATGAAAGTCAACGAAGCGAGTGAGGCGTGTAAGAATCGTGCCCTATGGCGCTCTGTTCTCTCTGCCTACCCCGCAAGGGATTTGGCGTGAAGTTATGTATGTATGTAACTTATCTATGGGCAGAAGAAGCATATTAAACACGTATATAGATGTCCTCAGATACTGATAACCAATATACACATTACTTTAATAGAAGTGGATGAAGTTGAACAAGTAAGTTGGTTGGTTGCGGGTGCTTCGGTCTGGCCGCACCGGCGGTCTCGCGGCTAACCTGCGAATTGTGAACGGCCCGACCACGTGATTAGGCCAGCTCGTATCAACCACCCACCTCACCCGGCCCCATTTTGTTTTGATACGCCCGAACCGACAGCGGTGGCGCTGATGTGGCCACACGCCATGTAACTTTCGGGTCAACAATAACTACCTATCCCACTACTTGTTTGCGGTTCACCAATAACTACGTTTCAAAACTACGCTATTATATGTTCATTTTTGATGACGAATGTTTTTTTTTTTACGCCAGCAGAAATACGTTTTTTTTTCTTTGTCATGCCTTAATCTTCGCGTGTGCGGTCTCAAGTTAGAATCTGGGCACTCCAATAAATTATCTGAAATCCTTCCGGAAATTATGACTGATGAAATCATACTCGATATTTTGCAATTGGCAAATATTAAATTCATTTTGTTTGCTGATTAATAATTGCAGCTGCTTACACCATTTGTACTAGGATAATTGAATAAAAAAAATCTGGTTGCCTGTAAAGTCGGTTTTACGGGCGAAGATTTTACGTGACAACGTCTTTTTCTCGGTAGAATATTTATTGATATGAATATAATTAAATTGCACAATAGGAACAAGGAATTGAATGAAAATAAGAATTGCACAAATTTTAACTATAGAAATATATTTTGTTTACTAAAACATTGTACTTCGGCGGGCCTCTCTCTCGTTCGGTGACTCATCGTAACGTTACCGAGCGTTACACTTTTTCATAAGTGACTCCCAGCCGCAACCTAATTTAAGACGTTGTCACGTCAAAAATGTTTGTGAATATGTCGAAATAGTTGCAGGATCAGTGTTAAAATTAAAAAAGATTTCAATAGTTAAACCTCATATTTTTTTTATTCGTTCAGTAACATAGGATTAATACAGTAAATATTAAAAGTAATCCCGAAAATTTTGATTTGAAAATTTGATAATGTTGTGGTGGTTGGCAAACGAGCAAGTGGGTCACCTGATGGTAAGCAACTTCTCACCGCCCATAAACACCGTGGTGCGTTGCCTTCATTTAAGGAAGTCGGAGGGGAAAGGAGATCGGGCCTCCAGATGCCTCTCTCACCAAACGAAACGCGGCATGAGCCACTTCACGTTGATATTCCGAGAGGTCATGGTACGAGTATTACATCGATCGAGCCGGAACATTCATGCAGTGAACTTTGTGGCTCTACTGTTTAAGTATTCCATAAGTGTTATTCAGAATGATGTATAATTAATAACTTTTTGCTTCCGTTCTGCAAATAAATGACAAGATTTCAAGGAGACAAATCAACTTATATTTTATCAATATAATATACATAGTCTCGGTGGTCCAGTGGTGGTGGCACACGGCTTCTGATCCAGAGGTCCGGGTTTGATTCCTGACACTGGCTCACACCAATGACTTTTCGAAATTGTTTTCGGAAGTTATGTGTGATAAATATCGATGACTGAAAACTTTGTGCCCGGTATGGCAATAGGTTCGCCACTTATTCGATTTGGGATGTAAACAATAACGGCGAGACGAGGCTTAACAGCCGCTGCCTACACCTTCGGGTAACTAAAGGCGTGAAGTTAAGTTATGTTATAATATACATCCATCTGACATATGAGCCCTAATCTATATTAGGTAAAGTTCCATACGTTAATTAGCTAAGTTAAAGTATAAAAGCTTTTTAATTGATTTTAAGACTCTATCTCTCTTACACAATCGTCGGCGTGTCTCTTCAAAGATCACCGGAGTACTGTCTGAAAGTTGGCGCGGTCGACTGGAAAATTGTTGTACGCAGGCGTGCAAGAAGAAGACGGTAATGTCATCTATCTCGGTCTAACTGAACGAGGTCTGCGGGTCGCGGCTAACCCTCGGCGCTCGGTTTGCGGCGGCAAAAATGTGTGTTTCGGTGTGCCGATAGCGGAGCGCCGCGGTTCCGCAGCCCCGCCCATATAGCCCGCGCCCGCACTCGCGTCCGCTAACGCGTCTTGAGCCACTTAGTCGATAAGACTCAGCATACACTGACGCGTTTAGCTATCAGCGATTTTCACCACCTTTACTTTCATATCACTGGATTTTCTTAGGATATTGTAGATACTATCACGTGACTAAGTGTTGAGTAAAATCAATTGTCGGCTACGTAGATTCTTGTACAGATTGTTTAGTTGCGAAATAAATCACAACCCGCGAATGATTTCATTTTGGGATTGACTTGCTGGATTTGCATGATACTTGTGGCCATCTACTACAGTATAAACATGTTTTTGTTTCTTTATAAATATACGAAAATAGAGCTAATCATATTTTTTTGATCTATCTATAATGGCGAGATGTATATATTATTTGAAGGAAAGAACAGATGTAATGACAAGAATAGGCAAACAACAATCTAGTTAATTTAATTTGGTTTTCAAAGAAAATAGCTTTGATTTTACTTTTAACGTCTCAAATGTGATGTGAACGCCGTCTTAGTATCCGGCCAGATATGGAGCCGCGAGCTGTCAAAATGGAGTGGGGAAAAAAGGCGGGAATGTGGCGTCGCTTTATGTGAAGCTCGTCATAGCGCCAGACAGAGAGGATGCTCTACCCCGCCGTGCCCGAGAGTGGGACACTGAACACAACGTGGTCTATAAGAAAACCCAAGACGTTGGGCGTGTTTGGCGGGTGGGCGTGTGGGTTCCTCTCTTGTAGTGGTGAACCTTATACGTGCGCCTGTGTTAGTACAACCATCGTCCTTGTGATATTCTTCTATGTGTTAGTAAGACGTGGCTTTATCTAAAGGCTGCTCTTAAAGTACCATCATCCTTTTGTCAACGATACCGTTATGTAGCCTTCGTACTTTGGTTATTAAAGTGTGCAGTAAACTTTTATGATCGCATAAAATTTCACTTGATGTCTGTGCCAAGGGCTGTCGATGTTACGTCAATGAGAATTATTGTTATTATAAGCAGACCTTCAGACAAAGCTTGTATCAGAATAAAAAAAAAATAGGCCAAGACGCAAGGTACCAGTCGTTAGTAAACAAGATATTTTATGATTCTAAAATCCATTCATTACAGTATAGTAGTCCATAGATAGATTTAAACAAACCACCAAACTTTATAGTTAACTAACGAATTAAAAAGAAAATTGACGTTACTTCTACAGCATTTGCTACGTGCTACGGCGTAGCTGCTACGCCGTAGGGAAACAATTTAAGCCCTGAAATACTACGGTGGAGCAAATTTGAATAAGGAGAAATTTGGAGCGTTCTAATCACTCATTACTAGAAGTACTTAAATTAAATGGTTATAAGGCTATATGTTCCCATACATTTATTTGGAGCAAATTTCGAATGAACTTTTCCATTTTCTTTGGGCGCTAACTTAAGGTTGCGGTTTTGCGTGAATATTAATCAGGGTAATTAGTAAGTTAGAGGGTATGAAGATTTACGCCTAATTTCATAACTTTCATAACTAAAACTTGTAGTCAATGTATATGATTAGTTAATTCATTATAGATTTTGACGCTTCACGAAATAAAACCGATAGTTTTTTTTTTAAATATGCGAGAAAATTTATTATATATATAAAAAAAATTGTTTCTGTTATCAAGATAAATGTAGATATGTTTCCAATTTTTTTAATGATAACCACTTTTGAAGGAAATATTGTCAGTAATAAATCTACGCATCAGTATTCATAGTTAACAAATAAAACAGCAAATATCATTTTTTTTAGGCATATGTTTTATTATTCTGTTACTCTTTCATAATCAGCCACATACACTTTTTATGAATAATTTATACTGGCTAGTTCCTGCAGTTTCGACTGCGCGACAGATAGCAACACAGAATCAAAAATTAAATTATTGAAATAAAACATATAATACGATTACAAACAAAGAAATATATATTTTTTTCTGTTTAATATTAGTTCAAATTGCACTGAAAACCTTTTTTTTTAATAACAAAAAAATACAGGCTGTTAGTAAAATAAGCATGTCTTGTGCGGACTCAAACAAAGTTGAGTGTACAATGTCTACATTTAAAGGTACCCTTTGAGGCAGACACAGAAGCGGGTGTACACCATATGGTACGTATTTCACTCTTGTCCCACTCCTAACTATCTCTTTTAATACTTATTTGTACCAAATACACACACACACAGCCATAGACGCGTGCCCCTCGTGTCACGTTGCAGTTTGTCAATGTGTGGGTGGTCTTCTTTCGCCCTGCTCCTGTGTGCGGGTGAATTTCTTTCGAGACGTAGTAATAAGGGGACCGTTTCTTTCCCGCTAAGGTTTTAATGTCGACCACGTTTTGGTAGCGAACGCCCGCGCCTTTCCGCGGTTACTTGACAAAACTTTTAATACAGCAGTGCGGACTGAAGTGAATTTGTGTTTGTTATCTGTGGATTTTTTAATTCCAAATTTGAAGGTATATCTAATCGAACTATTCATTTTTTTTTCAACAAATTTACCGCGCTTTCAATTTTTTTTTCTTTTCACAAATGTCATTCGCAAAAAAGTTTTGATGTCACATTTTGAAATTCGAATACGGACATGTTATGGATATTAGTTAGTAGAAAGTTTGTTGATGTTCAAGGGTAAAAGGCGGTGAGTTTGGCGCACACTTGTGAGTTTTGTTTTCCCAAAAACCGCAGCCTCATTAGCCCGAGCGCACACTACGCCGCGACGATTAAACTCCGAGATAACGGCATATATTGTGATAACATCGGGTGAACGCTTTGTTACCTACAATTTACGACTTTGATTAGATTTGTTTTAGTATTGTTTATGTTTGGCGCGACTATCAGACCTTTTGTTTGATATCAGATTTTGATTTCACGGAATTATTAAAATTTGTTTGTATTTAATTTAATAATAATTTATAACTGTAGTTTCGGAAGCTATGAAATATGAAGGATTACAAAGTGCTAGTATAACGATGGTTAATTTTTTTGTATAGACCTTATTTAAATATTTTAAAAAAAGTACGCTTTAATAGAATAACAAAAAATCAGGACAAAATTTGGTGGTCAAATTTGAAAATAAACGTTAAATAAGTTAGTTAAAAAATATGTATATCAAATTGTACTATTAGGTTTATAATTTTTTACTTTCCAGTTTATCATTAACAGTTTTTCAATAAATTAGTAAAATAAATGTATTGTTCGCATTGATTTAATATATTTATATCCTTACCGGGCGTGGTTTTAGGCACTAGGTTCAATAAACACAAATGTATCCAACCTTCTTAAGGTAAAACAAAAAACATTGCAATTATAAAAAAATGCATGTTCGTTTTTCAAATTTTAAAATGAGAATACATTCCCGCGCAGAACTCACATTAAAATAGCATTAATCTAACCCTTAAAACGTTAGGTACATCACTTCGCACACTGGCCACATCCTAATACAATTATATGCCATTATCAAAAGCGGAAACTTGTTAAAAAGTGCGCGCAAACTCCCATTTTGAGTGGTTGTACGGATCCCTAAACTTCAACACTTTACCTGTAATTGTGCCGCCCATTATACCAAACTCTTTAACCCTCACATGATAATTGAACTCGCACATGCGTTAAAAGGGGTTTTTTTGATCCCCCTGAACTTACTGAAATATTTGAAGAATCTCATTAGTTTGTTTTTAAACTATACATAAAAGCTAGTATAATCACAATGATTTAGAACATCCACTTCTCATTAAGAAGATCCGAGTTCAGAACCTGGATGACTGTTCTAAAATTCTATAACTATGCTTTTGTAAACATGTTTCTGTGCCTAAAGATTTAAAAAGGCTGCAGTTAATTTCGGAAATAAGTTTCATTCACCTGATAGATAAAATTTGGATTGGGTCTTATTCGCGCTGGCGGTGTCGCTAGACATCGTCAACGCCTTTGGGACCCTCCCCTGGCCGACTATCAGGGAGGCCCTCATATACCACGAGGTGCCTCCCTACCTAAGGTCGGTCATCGGGGCCTACCTGCAGGAGAGACGGGTGGACTATGTCGACCGGAACGGGACGGAGCAGAGGAAGGAAGTCTCGTGCGGCGTTCCACAGGGGTCCGTGCTAGGGCCCCTGCTGTGGAACCTCGCCTAGTCTGCCCCGTGGCGTGAGTGTTATATTACGCAGACGACACTCTGGTGGTCTCCACGCGGCCCTACTTCGAGCATACGCTCAGGTTCGCCGAGCTGGGGGTGGCAATCGTCGTCAGACGGATCCGCGGGCTGGGCCTGGAGGTGGCGCCTCACAAAAGTGAGGCACTGTGGTTCCACCACCTCACCAGAGGCAGGGAACCCCCGGCCTCGCAGATCCAGGTGGGTGACACGTCTGTCCCGGTGGCGCGGGCGCGTTGCACCGCCTGCTGCCCAACCTCGGGGGACCGGGAGAGGGAGTTCGCCGCCTCTACGGTGGCGTCATGCGGTCCGTGGCCTTGTACGGGGCCCCCGTTTGGTCGCGAGACCCCGCGGGGGCCTTCCGCTCCAGGGCTCTGCTGAGGAGCCTGGATCATGGCCATCCGGATCGTACGGGGCTACCGGGAGCTAGATGTACGCAGCTGCGTACGATCTCGGCCGGGGATGGGGGGGACCCGGACGCGCGGGGACACGCGCGAAGTGCGGAGGCGGGAGGCCTTCCGGCGGGTCCTGGGGGACTGGCGCGACGCGCTGGTCTTCCAGGGTTTTGCGCGTCAGCGCGCCGTCGGTGCCGTCCAGCCCCACCTCGAGGCCTGGGTGCTCCGTAAATGGGGCACTGTCACCTACAGGTTGACTCAGATACTCACCGAGCACGGGTGCTTCGGTGAGTATCTGAGTCGAATAAAACGTGAAGGGACGGCGAGATGCCACCATTGCGCATCCGACCTGGACTCGGCCCAGCACACGCTGGAGGTCTGCCCTGCCTGGGTGGCCGAACGCCGAGTCCTGGTCGACGGGATCTTGTCTCCGCCGGCGTTGGTCGCGGCAATGCTGGCGGGCGAGGAGGAGTGCATGGCTGTAGTCTCCTTCCGCGAAGCTGTCATGCTCCAGAAGGAGGCCGCCGAGCGGGGTCGGGAGAGAGCCGATCCCGCTCAAAGGCGGCGGCGGCGAGCTCAGTGATCGCCGCCGCCGACGGGCCGCGAGGGCGCACGCCCCGCGGGTGCGCCCGGGTCGCGGCCCGGGAAGGATAACCCCCGGATTCACCGAGGCTCCCCGAGGATGAGCAACCCCTCGTGACAGAGGGGGCGCGACGGCGAGGTGGACCAGAGGGCTGATGCACTGTCCTGGGCCACCCCAACGCCGGAGGAAGCCCACACTTTTTTGCTTCATCCACAGTCATACATCTCATCATGCATTAACGCCGGTTTCGGGTACTACGCATTTTGCCCTGTGTAAAGAGACCATTTATAGATATTTTAGATTTATAGATAGATCATTGTAATTATGAAATAATTAAAACTTTGAAAGTTTGACAGTTTTCAAAGAGCTATGAAATATAAATAGCCTTTGTTCCCCTGGATCTGCCATTACAAGAATATCATGCGGTAACATCCACCTTTCCACCAGTCAATTAGAGAGACAGATGTCATAAGATTGAAAGGGTTCTGTCATCCTTTTGTATCGAGCAACAACCCGAGAAAATTGAAAGCACTTCATCGTTACATACATGCATAATTTCAAAACAAGTCCCTTGAGGGTTAGGCAGAGAGACCAGAGAGTTATAAGGCACCATTCTTACACACCGCACTTGCTTCTTTGACTTTCATAACTCTTCTCATACACGCTCGTCGGTTTTTAAGTCTTCTGGCATCACCTTGATCAAGGAATCGCCGTGGCCATCCTCGATATCCCTTCACTTTGCACTTTTTATTTTACATATATATCAGCTCAATATCAAGATAAGCCAATGATATTATTACACAAAATAAATGGTATACTTAAATATAAAATGTACGGTGTGTATTTCAAACCTTTACTTTTGTAAGTGAAAACCAAGCAGCCGCCTGTGTCTTTGGGGGAGGGGGGTGATTTTAATAAATGACGTCACACCACCCCGACGCATACCGTACATTCTTATATAACTGCCTTGATTGTACCGCGTTGTTTATTGTCACCAATATTGTACCAAGGGTCCGGGTTCGATATTCTTTTTTTTTAGAGTCTTAAAAAAATTGTCAATTTATTCGTACGTTTTTTTTCATGTTACTCAAACTGGATGAGTATGAATCTTTCAAGATTGAGGTAAATATTTTCATGGCTTGATATGTTATTGCTCAAGTGAAGATTATTACTCTTTCTTACACTCAAGTTAATGAGGGGTCTGTCAATTATTCTGTCAAAAATAAAGCAATATAGCGCAATAACCTCCAGGCCAAAGCCAAATTGTAATTACGAACACTCTACCAAAAATGAACGGCTTAGATGTAGGAGACTGAATTATTTAATAAATATATTTCATAACATAACTTCACGCCTTTTTCTACCCGAAGGTGTAGGTTTACGTCCCAAATGGAATAGGTGGCCAGCCTATTGCTATACTGGGCACAAAGTTTTTCAGTCATCGATATTTATTACACATAGCATTCAAAAATAATCTCGAATTCGAACCCGTGCCTTATTCAGAAGCGGGGTGCTCGACCACTGGACCACCAAGACTGAAATTATAATACTTAGACTTAAGTGGCTAGCACCCCGCTTCTGATTCAAGAAGTAGTGGGTTCAAATTCTGGCACACACCAATGACTTTTCGAAATTTTCGCAAGTTACGTGTGATAAATATCGATGACTGACAGCCTTGTGCCCGGTATGGCAATAGATTCGCCACCTATTCTATTTGGGACGAGGCTTAACAGCCGCTGCCTACACCTTCGGGTAGAAACAGGCGTGAAGTTATGTTATGTTAGAGTTAAATATATCACTACACTAATACTCATCACGCATGAATCGTTAAGCTATTTCAGGCAATCATCATCATGTCATCATCAATTCTGGTACGGAGATAGATTATTTAAAACAGTTTAAATATTGAGCAAGAATAATAATAAACTTTTATTCTAATATTTTCATTTAATATAAACTATATGACTAATTTAATGTGAGATTTACAGTTCCTTTAAATTTCATCTGTTATAGTTACATTTAAATAGCTCGAAGTAACGCGTACCGACTTCAAAATCAAGGGAAGTACGTCAACGTCTTACACCCATTTGAATATCTACAGCTCGGACACGGTCGGATATTACATTTGCTAACCCATTTGTATCCGTCGCTGGTCGTCCTACGATCATTATCCATGTCCGACCCGTCTCCGGAGACCACCCTCAGGAATGCCCCTCCACCCCCCTACTGTCCCATTGATTCCCTTTACATTCGGCTCCTCTTTAAAATTGAGCCGATAATAGATGTTATTGGAACTCTGAGGGTCCTGACAATTTTTTATTACACGAACAGATGTTACGTCATTATTGGAAATTCGTACAAAATAACGTTTTCGGGAATATTGTCGCCCTTGCGATATTTAATGGTATAAAATTTCATAATATGCGCCATTGTTTTTTATATTAATAATATTTACCGTGACTTATTGGGCCAGTTATATAAGGAGATGTTGTTATGGAACGTGATTATGAAAAGGTTAAAAAGTCACCTGATTTATATCCTATCTATTAACACACAATTTAAAGATATTAGGCAAACCCATAACATAACTTCATGTCTATTTTCCACCCGAAGGTGTATTCAGTTAGCTTCGACTCGCCGTTATACTCGCCCAAACGGTACAGGTGGTGGTGAACCTATTGCCACACCGGGCACAAAGTTTTTAGTCATCGATATATACCACACATAAATTTTGAAATTACTTAATTTTGGGTGTATGCCAGGATTCGAACCTGCGACCTCTGGATTCAGAATGCGTGTGCTCGACCTTTGGTCTCACTGGATTAGGACATATTGGATAGAATTTTAATACTTATTTGTAAATCTATATCTATACTAATATTATAAAGAGGAAAGATTTGTATTTTTGTATGTAACTAATCAACTAAAAGAGTACTGGACCGATTTTAATAATCCTTTTTTGCTGCTGTAATTGGAACATCAACGTTAATCATTATGCCACTTAATGTGCTATAATGCTGTAAAAACTAACAAAACATACAAACCAGCAATTTAATTGCGTTTAACTCATAAGTCATTTCACTGATAACTATTCTCTTTGTTTTCTGTAACTGTCAAAAAGATGGCGTTGTATACAACTTTAAAAACTGTTCTACTAAACAAGACTCCTGAGCTATCATGGCAATACGATATCAGGATGTTCTTTCAACAAGTGCTGAAGCAGTATTTTATAAAAAAAAAAACAAAAAGGACCTTTGCAGTCCATCCACGCATGAAGTCTTTTATTAAAAATATTGTCCGAATGTTACTGGAGGCAGTGAAAGAGAAACGGCCGGTTGTAATGTATCTTTCCGGGGTTCTTTTGTAGTAAGGGCGTAGGGTAACGAGCGTGGCCCACTTGTACGGAACCCCCTACACGACCGTACATGCTTTATTATTTACGAGTTTTACCCTTTGTGTATATTTTGATGCTAAGATTTTATTGCTGATATATTCATGAGTTTGGATGTACGCTGCGGAATCTGTGCTGATTGTGTGTGGGTCATGTAATGGCGCTGTTAAAATTGCATCGAGTCCAGATTTGTTCTAGCTTAATTTTTAGGGTTCTGTTAATATCTCAGAATGACAAAAATAGAATCCTTATAGGATTAATCGAGTGGATTTCCGTCTGTATATAAAAAAAATTTTTGAAAGTTATGTGTGATAAATATCGATGACTTACAACTTTGTGCCCGGTATGACAATAGGTTCGCCACCTATTCCATTTGTAAACGAAACCTTCAGGTAGTAATAATAGTGAAGTTTTGTTATGTTACCCTCCAAGTTTAGCATTTACATTCAAATTTGGATTTTTAATTAATTTCTAAATTTTGTACTAATTAAAACCTATAATGGCCTGGACTTCGGAATCTCAAGCGTTAGTTAACTTTCTTTTTTTGAGGGAAGGTCGAGCTTCAGGTCATGACATAAAAATAAAAGATATGGTTTTGGTTAATTACCATACTGAACGTGTTTCTTCTCTCTTCTTTTTTCCCTGTTTCTATCTGTATGATAGCAATAATGATATGATGCAATAATGATATGAATAATGATATGATAGCAATAGCAATGTTTATTTTAAAAAAATACCTCGTAAGGAATATTAGTTTTATTGTTACTTTGGTTTAGATAGAATCTAGCAAAGGACCGGTTTCTATGCCTAGAAAAACTTTTTTTTAGAAAAACAAGAAGCATAACCTAACTAACTTAAGAATAGAACCAGTCTTTTTGTTAATATATAAAAACTCTCTCTTTTTAACAGATTTATTAAACACTAGCAGACCGTGCGAACTTCGTACCGCTATATTGTATGTAGCTTCCCGGTGTTACTCGCGTACAAACAAAATGTCAATGACGACGATGATTACACATAGCGTATGTTACTCAGTGATAATGGAGCTCTCTAAATAAAAAGAATTATCAAAATCCGTCCAGTACTTTTTGAGTTTATTCGTTACATACAAAAATACAAATCTTTCCTCTTTATAATATTAGTAGTATCTATCCTGCGATATTCGGATCCAAGTAGGTACCAAAAGTCATGTTGTTTGTCAAATCTATCAAAATTACGTATGTCAGTCTTGCGTGTAGGTATCAAAGCGAACTTTCGGAAGGGATGAACGGTGAACTGGGGTTCACCCCTTCAACGGAATTAAGTTTAACATCCCAATCGACATATCGTCTATCGCAAATGTCTAACAGCCTATTTGTATATGGGGTTGGGAACTTGGGACATAGCGTCTTAAGTGTTATTGTCAATAATACCAACCATTGATACCAATAAGGTTTTGTTATAGACGAACATGTTAGATTTAAATTTGGAGATTTTCTTTTATATTTTGCTAAGTATAGGGTTTTATGGATAACTGTTGCTGTGTTCTGGAGTAAGGTGATGTTAGTAGCCTCAAAAATCGACGCGCGTGCATGAAAAGAGTTATGAAAGTCAACGAAGCAAGTAAGGTGTGTAAGAATTGTGCCTTATGGCGCTCTGTCCTCTCTGCCTACACGGTAAGGGATTTGGCGTGAACTTATGTATGTATGTATGTTGTCAATAAAGTCCATAACTTGATTGGATATTGCTATTCAAGAAATGATACAAATGTCAAGAGAATGTGTGTCGTGTCGATGCAATGTCAAAACTGTTGAAGGTTATCAGCGTAGTTGTTTAAACGTAAACGTAACTTCACGCCTTTTTCTATTAATGATTAATGATTAATGATATTTGCCGCTTGTTTTAGGAGGTCGGTACTTAATACTAGTGAGGCTATTAAATATGTTCATTCTCTTCCAATTAATATTATTATTTTATATAATTTTACAACTGAGCCAAAAACAATCTAATCTTTTATCTAATTGCCACAACTTGTAATGTAAACAAATCCAATAATTTATTTACAATAAATAAACCTAACTAGAGAGAACGGGAAAAAAATAATAACCCAATATAAATAATACAAAAATACAAGCGAATCAAATGGACATTTTTTCAGTCATTGCTTGATCTCTGTGTGTGCGGATTACAACTCGGGACCTGAAAAAAAAGAACAGACAGATAAACATCACCACAATATATTTGTACGAACAGTAGCTAATTTTAAAATTGCTCCGAGGTATTTACTTTGTAAACAGAAAACCCGTTTTTATTAAAAACGAGAAGCCATTTTGAAATTTCCTGCTTAATATAATATCGGGGAGTAAATATTTAAAGTTACCAAATTTGTATGTTAGAAAAATACTAATATTTTATTCTGTACGGATGAATTGTCACCCCCGCTCGTGAATCCACCCCTTGGCCTCTGATTGTGCGTGCTGTCGCCAGGCGGAAGTCACTTTGAAGGTTCACACACCATTGTCAATAAGTAACCTGGGTGATGTTCAAAGAATTTTCAATAGAGCCCGTGATTTTGTCGCTTGTTAAGCTGAAGACCTAACGTATAACGCCGAGTGCATTATTAGAAATACCCGATATTGAGCAGAGCTTGGTGGGTTCGAACCCTTGCTTAGTAAAAGCATTCATTAGGACCGATATTTTTCTATGTTTACTATGTAGGAATGTGCTTACAAAAAACCAACATGTCGGAAATAGAAAAAGTGTGAGAGTCAGTTAAAACTGGCCCGAGCGATGGTAGATGACCAACATTCACTGGTATAGCTTTCAAATAATCTAATAACGTAATTAATTATGGTAAAGAATGGATAATCATGACACCGGTCACAAACCTGTTGTCGCATCTCCACGGCAATACCCCTGAACATCCAAAGAGAGGAACCTCGGTCCCCTTGGGTGACATTCCGTCCAGTTCACTAGCTGCAGTAACTTGAACATTCTTGTCAGTTTGATGAATCTCAACCTTATAGTCTTCGGCTAACCGAATAATACTAGCTGGGAGACATTCGGCTCACATGTCCACTACACGTGATCAGCACGCCTGCATACTAATTACCGCTTAGGGGGACTAGGGGATAGTATTATAATGAGTTATGAAACCAAGAGTAGTTCACGCATTTTTTTTTATGGGATAGGAGGGCAAACGAGCAGGCGTGTCACCTGATGGTAAGCAACCAACGTCGCCCATGGACACTAGCAACACATATAGTGTTACTGTTGCGTTGCCGACCTGTAAGGGATAGGGGATAGGAAAGGATGGGGAAGGGGGGTGGGCCTCCGGATACCTCTCTCACCAAACGAAACGCGGCATGAGCCACTTTACGTCGGTCTTCTGAGAGGTCGCGGTATTTCACCGGTCGAGCCGGCCCATTCATGCAGCGAACTGCTTGGCTCTACCACTGTCTACTGTCTACTACTCTAAAGATGGCGCCACTAAGTTTACGCTCCTAATATAAAGTAATATAAAATATGATTGTTTAGGGAACTAGATGGCGCTATGTAAAAGTACTAGCTGACCCGGTGAACTTTGTTCTGTATCAAAAGTAATTAATGAGTAAATTTTAGATATCATGAGGTTCAATTTATACTATTTATCAGCTTAACTGCTGTCCCGCCATGATAACACTGCAATATCTTCGAAAATATTCGTTTAAATTACATGCTGTAAAGGGCCAGGATCATTTTACATGCACAATCTATTTAAGACACTTAATCGGATGAAAATTAATGCTGAAATGTATAAAATCGCTTCGTAAAAAAGCCATTATTTCTCGTAAAAAGTAAAAAAATAAAAATGGTCATTGTGGTCTATTCATAAGAGATAGACATATGCCCTTGCGGACTTATTTGTAGACCTTCTGAAGGTGTTTATTAATGTAGAACATTGTTTTGATTTATCACTTAGGGTCCAGCCAGCGTGTGCAATTAATGAGCTAAATCTCGAAAATTATCATTTTTTCTTTACAACATTATATATATGAATTATAGATCAAAACCACCCTGTTGACACCCTCTAACTATAAAAAAAACCGCATCAAAATCCGTTGCGTAGTTTTAGAGATATAAGCATATATGAGAACAGACAGCGGAAAGTGACTTTGTTTTATACTGTGTAATGATGTGTGATCGAACATGTCGTCAGTCTAATATATTTAAAATACCGAACAACAATATAGAAATAAAATGTATTTTCAGATACATTCACGAACACGATGTCATCAACGTGGTATTCAAGAAGAGAAAGGGAATTGTACAGTAGTCAGAGTTTTTATCAATTGTTGAGTAAAATAGTTATGTGACGTCAATGAACTAAAAAAAAAATAAAAAAACGATTGTCTATGTAATGTTTAGAAGTTAGTGAAGTGGACTAAAACGATGCATTTATCGAGTGAAGTGAGTTCTACCACAAACGGACTGGGACACGAAGCGACATCGTCTGGCTACGGCGGTAATGCCCTACCAAGTCAGCCCTTGACAGCCGAGCTGTTAGCTGAAAGGACATTGGAGGGTCTTTTGGCTGATCACCCAGGAGAATTAGTCAAGACTGGAAGTCCTCATGTGGTAAGACATAACAACATAACATAACTTCACGCCATTGTTACCCGAAGGTGTCGGCAGCGGCTGTTAAGCCTCGTCTCGACGTTATGTTTACGTCCCAAAGGGAATAGTTTAAGGAACATAACATAACTTTCCGAAAACAATTTCTAAAAGTTATTGGTGTGAGCCAGTGTCAGGATTCGAACCACGACCTCTGGATTCAGAAAGCGTGTGCTCGACCACTAGACCACCGAGACTATTAATAATTAAATATATAAATAATTAATTATAACCTATTTTTAAAATCTGTATGCCCTCAAAGACACGCAGTAGCATTGCCTATGTTCATGAAGAGTTTAGGAATTGCTACGGCATGTCTTTTGCCAAATAAATTAGGAGTCCGTTGCCAAATATCTATTTGAATTTGTGTAATATTCGATAGTTAATTAATTACAGTCAATTTCCAAAAACTCATTGGCGTATATAAAGTTAACAATCAGGGACCTACCAAACAGAAACCCTATATAAGCTTACGTTATTAATTGTTGATCCTAAACCCTTTGAACCTATTAAATGAAAGAGATAAGAATTTGATTTTCACTAAGATCAGAAGGCTGGTTCATTTATTGGAGTAACTAATTGTCTCATTGGAGTACGAAATAATAATATAAATAACTAGCAGACCGCGCCAACTTCGTACCGCTATATTGTATGTAGCTTCCCGCCGCACGGTGTTACTCGCGTACAAACAAAATGTCGATGACGACGATGATTAAATATAGCCTATGTTACTCATTAATAATGTAGCTTTCTAAAGAAAAAAGAATTATTAAAATCGGTTCAGTACTTTTTGAGTTTATTCGATACATACAAAAATACAAAGCTTTCCTCTTTATAATATTAGTGTAGATTAGAAAATTCGTCTGTTTATAACTGCAGCAGCTAAAAGGAAGACGATGGAGAGATTCGGGGAAAATCTCGAGTACAAGTCCATGTATATATCTGACCATGGATAAATCGTAAATTAAAAAAAAAAGACGAATGATGATGTGTGGATTTTTTTCCACAGGTGTGCACAGTTCTACCACCACATTGGCGGTCGAACAAGACACTTCCAGTTGCTTTCAAAGTCGTAGCATTGGGTGAAGTAGGAGACGGTACCCTGGTGACAGTTAGGGCTGGCAACGACGAGAACTGTTCAGCTGAACTAAGAAACTGTACAGCGGTGATGAAGAACCAGGTCGCCAAGTTCAACGATCTTAGATTTGTCGGAAGAAGTGGTAGAGGTAAGCTAGAATTATTATTTTTATTATTTTATAGGATAGGGGCACAAACGAGCAGGCGTGTCAGTCGATGGCAAACAACAAACGCGGCCCATGGACACCTGAATACAGGCAGTGTTACAGCTGCGTTGCCGGCCCTTACAATGGGATATAGAAGGGATCGGAAGTGGGATAGGAAAGGAAGAGGGAAATGCCCCGGATGCCTCACTCACCAGCATGAACCACTTTACGTCGATTTTCTGAGAGGTCGTAATATTTCACCTGTCAAACCGATCATTTCATGCAGCAAACCGCGTGGCCATACAACTGTCAAAATTATTTACCCTGAAATCCATGTCCAACATAGTTAGTACCTTACAGACTTAAGACATTAAATCTGTATACGTAGGATATTCGATACACCTGAGAGTGGTAGAGCCAAGCAGTTCGCTGCATGAACGGGCCGGCTCGACCGATGAAATACCACGACCTCTCAGAAGATCGACGTAAACTGGGTCATGCCGCGTTTCGTTCGGTGAGAGACGTAACCGGAGGCCCTTCCCCATCCTTCCCTATCCCCTATCCTTTAAAGGTCGGCAACGCAACAGTAACACTATATGCGTTGCTGGTGTCCAATGGCGGCGTTGGTTGCTTACCATCAGGTGACACGTCTGCTCGTTTGCCCTCCTATCCCATAAAAAAAATACTTATTCTGAAATGTAGTCGCTTCCACAAATTATAATTCCCACATCTCGCTGTACACCCGTCAAGTGATTGGGCATCAAGTTATATGGCACATTAGTCGTATGAATCAGCCGTTTATTTCGTAGCAAGAAGCGGTAGGCGAAATGATAATTGATTAAATAAATGTAAGTCAAAGAATCGTATTATAGTAGCACTGTCCATTTTGCCTACCCCGAAACGGGACTAAGAATGAATTTACGTAAGGTAACCTTAAATCATTACAAAACACCCAAATTATTTTATACATGCCTATCTAGTTATTTGAGTAGCAGTATTTAATTATTAACAAAACGAACCCTGAAATCCACGTCCAACATACCTATAGACTTAACTACCTTATAGACTTAAGACATTATCTGTATACATAGGATATTCGATACATCTGACTTATTTAAAGATTTATGCCTTAGATTTTGATACAGGGTAAGGCCTTAACAGATCAATTACCCCCATTGACTTAATATTCCAACAAAGAGAAGATCTGTTGAAATATTCAGAAGGCAATGCGCCCCCTATCTTTGTTTTTGAGTGCTCACTCAGGGGAGTAGGGGATTTTTTTATGAGTACATGTCGAGATTATCCTAAACATCCATATATATTTACATATATACATATCTCTTTAAATAAAATTTAAATAATAAATAAATATGCATACTCCGATAGTTCGGACATGTAGAGAGAATGTATGATGCAAGATTGACTAAGCAGATATATAGTGCAAAAGCGGAAGGATGTAGGAATTGAGGACAGCTAAGACACATTTTCCATGACCAAATTGAACGGTTGAGGAAGAAAAATCTGACGGGCGCGTATGACAAGAGTTATGAACGTTGACGGAGAGAGTGAAGTGCCTACCCCGCAAGAGAATTAGCGTGAAGTTATGCATGTTTTTGTATATTATATAGATATAATTTTAAAGACTGAAATTAAATTCTAAATAAAAGAGAAATTTTGCGTGATGTTTGCCGTCGGTTACTTTTTTTCGTTCAATATTGTTGGTAAGCCTTGTATTAAGTTCTTTGGGATAATTGCACTTCTTAGCACTTGTAGCACTTCGCATTCCCGGATCTATTTACGGCTTAAACCGTTATCGGGTTTAACCCTTATTAAAGTACAAGGGTTAATATGTTTCTGCGTATTGATAAAAGAGGGATGAGTTATTAAAGACATCCTTTTTAAATTGTATACCAATAGGTAATATTCTTTCAATTATTGATATAAAAAAACGTAAAACACAAAAATGTTATACTAACAAATATATATATAGTTGTGTCGGTAGTCTGGAGGTTCAGCACCTCGCTTTGGAACCAAGAAGTCGAAAAACCGAATCCTGGATATCGATGAAAATATCGTGCCCGGCGTATGGTAATAGGTTCCGCCACTTATTTGGGACGTAAAAGAAAAATCAGCGAAGTTATAAAATAGATATACAGGTGAAAAAATATAAGCCGGTCCATCATTGGAGTCTCAAAACGCACAACACCCAAGTAAAGATATATACATAACTTCACGCTAAGTTCTTTGCGGGAAAGACAGAGAGAACAGAGCGTCGATTCTTACACTCCTCACTTGTTTATTTAACTTTCATAACACTTGTCATACACACGCGTCGGTTTTTAAGGCTCCTAATATTACCTTCATCACTAACTCGTTCAATATGGTAAACATTACATAGTATAAAACAAAGTCACTTTCCGCTATCTGTTCCCTTATATGCGCATATTTTTAAAACTACGCAACGGATTTTGATGCGTTTTTTTTAATAGTTAGAGGGTGTCAACGGGGTGGTTTTGATCTATAATTCATGTAAAGTGTAGTAAAAAAAAGTGATAATTTTCCAGATTTAGAAATTTAATCGCAAACGCTGCCTGAACCCTAAGTGATAAATCAAAACATTATTATACATCTTTAAAAAATCTACAAAAAAGTCGGCGAGGGCATTTGTCTATCTCTTAGGGATAACCCACAATTACCATTTTTATTTTTTTACTTTTTACGAGAAATAATGGCCTATTTACGAAGCGATTTTAAACATTACAGCATTAATTTTCATCCAATTAAGTGTCTTACATAGATTGTGCATGTAATACATATATATGATCCTGGCCCTTTACAGCATGCAATTTAAAGGAATATTTTCGAAGATATTGCAGTATTAACATAGCGGGACAGCAGTTATTACTTTTGATGGGGAACAAAGTTCGCCGGGTCAGCTAGTTGAAAATAAAGTAAAGATATCAGTCTAACTAACAGATAACGTTATCTAAACCAGAATGTATGAGAGTAAACGTTGCGGATCGATGGAAATGAACAGCGTTACGGAAATAAACTTGAAACTTTGGGATCGCAAACATCGCTAACTTGCCTCACATCTCATATTCAAATAGTGCAGGGGGGCAAGTTAACGAACTAGCGATGGGGGGAGAAAAGAGTAGGAGAGGGTACGCTTCGGTTTGTAACAAAATATCAACTTTACATGGGAAAGAGGAATATACATGTTCGATAGTAAAGGGTGGTGTTCAATATTATTTGGGTTGAAGGTATAACTAATACAGGTTATTTGTTGCGTTAATTATTAATTTTACAGAATTTTAAAGTATACTAGCTGACCCGGCGAACTTTGTTCCGCATCAAAAGTAATTTTTACAGCGATTACAATTAAAGTCGAAAATTATCACTTTTTTATACTAAAGACAAGTAGTATACATTGTTTTGATTTAAAAATGAAAATTATCACTTTTTTTATACATGAATTATACGTACAAACCACCCCGTTGACACCCTCTATCTATTAAAAAAAATCTAAATCCGTTGCATAGTTTCAAATATCTAAGCAATTATGGGGGTAGACGGGAGAAAGAGACTTTGTTTTATACTACAATTTTATACGTCGGATACAAAATTGTCAGTTATCTATATTTATCACACATAACTTTCGAAATAAATTTCAAAAAGTCATTGGTGTGAGAACAGAATCGAACCTACGACTTCTGAATCGGAAGCGGGGACCTCGACCACTGGACCGATCATCACGACTCTACCGATCTGAATCTAATATTTGTTATTTTAGTTTTTTTCTTATATAATTTAAAAATATTTGATAACCACAGATAACATTAAAACTAACATGGACTCTGTTTGTTTGTTTAAATACTTATGAAGTTGGTCAAAGAATAATACCTCTGAAATTGTTTAATATGAACGGTCTCATTATATTTCGATCAGAGAGGAAGACTACATCTCTATTTGTGCGAATGAATTTGCTGTCAGAAGCTAGCTTAATAAATGTACCAGTACTATTCCGGTACACGGAAATTCATTGTCGCTTTTTCTAACGTATGTTTTCTAGGCTTAAGTATGGATTGGTATGATTTGATATATCTGCATATTATTCTTATGACATGAAACTTCAAAGCTATATATGTTACTGTTTGCAAAAGTAACACCGTCATAGATTTATATCTCTTTGAAAATGTCAAAGCACGTGCCTGAAAAGGAACGTTCACGTCACGCATTTAATTAATAAATGAAAGCTGAAAGTCATCATTTGTGTGTTTTGAACGTGTGCTGGCAAAAATTTAAGGCGCCTACAAAAGTTCAAAATTGGTGATTTCGATGTGCAAGATAAAAAAAGACGATCTAGTAGACCGAAACTAGTCTCGGTGGCGCAGTGGGCGAGCCCACGGCCTCTGATCCAGAGGTCCACGGTTCGATTCCAGACACTGGCTCACACCAATGACTTTTCGAAATTGTTTTCGGAAGTTATGTGTGATAAATATCGATGACTGATAAACTTTGTGCCCGGTATGGCAATAGGTTCGCCACCTATTCCATTTGGGACGTAAACATAACGGCGAGACGAGGCTTAACAGCCGCTGCCTACACCTTCGGGTAACAAATGGCGTGAAGTTATGTTATGTTATGTTATGTTAGTAGACCGAAACAGTTTGAAGAAGGGAAAGTTCAGGTGTAATTAGATGAAGACCCAACCTGAACTCAAAAACAATAGGCAGAAGCTTTACATGACACTTAAGCAAATACAGCTGTTAATCAGCTGATTAAGACAGTGTGGAAAAAAAATTGTTTATTTAAAAAAATCCGTTCATTATTTATATAATTGTGTTATTATTATCAATATTGAATATTATCTTCCACACATCTTGTTTGTTATAAGGATACTTATGAAATGCTTATCGTTTAACACTTAAAAAGTTATTCCTTTTACAAACAACTCTCGTACTTTCTATGGAAATAATTTCTATAAATATTGTCTAAAATAACCTAAACATCATTTTTAAGGTACTTAAAAAGATCGACAAGGATTTTAAAGACGCGTTTTATAAAATAAAAAACCTCATTAAAATTTTCTTCAACAAACAAATGTTTTCGGCTTGCGTGTACATGAAAAAAAAAAGAAAACAACCAATATAGTCCAGGATGGCGGGAAGCTGGGAAAGAAGTTAAGAGGTGTCTATTTGTCACGTTCCTTCCTGAATAACGTTCTGCTTTCCAATTAAGGGTAAGCGCTCTCTTTGTTTATCTTAAATTGCGAGAAAATCTCACTCAAATTATCGAGTGAAAAAGACAAAGGGGGTATATAGGGGAGGGGGTGGGGATTGGTGGTGGTTTATCCCGGAACATAACTTTTGTTTCGTTCCACGATAAAAAGTTGCGTATCCCAACATCAGCGGACGGGGAGCGGGGAATTTTTAATAAGCGAGAAATTTAATGAGACTCACCCCAACCATTTTTTTTTTTTTTATTTGTTAAGATCTGCTGTGTCAGACGAGCGGTGGCTAATTTCTGTCTAGTTACTTATCGGGTAGTATTAATTAACTAAATTATGCCGGCAGCTCCACTCGTGTGGCGTTTCTAACGGCGAAAATTTTACCCGAAGAGTGAATTTTGAAACTTCAAGCTAAAGTCAAATCAGTCCCCGAAAACATGGACAAAAAACTTAAAACTGTCATAGTTCCAAATTTAAATTATAGATAAATATATTCAAAACTAAAACATTTAATTGTGGCTAATAGGCAAACCGCGTTCGCCATAATTAAAAAAAGCTTTTTAATCGTCTAGAGCGCACTGGCCGAATAGAAAACAATATGACTTTAAAAAAAATATAATCCACATAGTTACAGAAGAATTCAAATGAGATTGAAATGTGTTTAATTCATGAGATATCTAAATTTAACCTTACCTTATTATACGCTGGAGTAAAAAGCAAGTAAGAGGCCAATTTAACGCACCAGTAGTCAAGGAGGGACATCTGCTAATCGATTGATTGGCCCCACCTTAGCTAGACAGATAAAAAATACGCCCTCGGTCTCATTTGTCCGTGAACTCTACGTACTTGGATTTTAATTGCCCCTTTTATGTTTTTGAGATTGTAAGTAGAAGGAATTTGAAACCGCATTGTAGCATTAATGGAAATATGCTTTTTAATGTATGTTGTTGCAAACTTTTTGGGTACAGCACTGCAGTACTGGTTGGTTAGAATATTGAATATTTGTTTTATAATTTGAATTTAGAATGTATCAATTTGATGTCAATATTAGTCTTTTTTTAAATAATCAGAAGTTGCATGTAATTGTATTCTTTGGAATACGTGCCAATAAACTGCCAAATATGGCTTTTAACTTGAATTTCGAGTTGCACAGTTCAGCTGCAGATACTAAGTCAAAAGTCATTTTAAAATAACGAGGGTAATGAGATATTTAGTACCACTAAGTAAATTAAAGTCTCATCAGCACATACCTCCTCGCCAGGATCCGAACTTGAAACCTCCTAATAGTAATCTCTAAGCTAATTAATAAACACTCATCAGGTATTTCCAACAAAGGTCCACCGGTTGAACAGTGCGGAGAGGACAATAGGCGTTTTCTCCGATTTGCACCTTGTTATTTCTCCCCACGGAAAATAATTTCTACGTATCTATAAGGGCCACACCGAAAAGGATCTCGGCCTCAACGCTTCACCTTTCATTATTAACTCTGGAGGGTGCCTTTGATGCACTCGTTGCCTTTACAAAACTAATGATTTCAATTTTGCCGTGTTATTTTCAAATAACTCCTGTATGCTGGGATGATTGAGCATGTAAATGAACCTGCAGGGGATTTGCTATTTATTTTGAGTGCGTGTTTGTAATATATGTGTATTAATGTTTGTGAAATAAGATTGAGATATTGAGGTTTTAAGAAGTCCGTCATATAGCTTTTCCAGCTTTCTCATGACTGCGACTATGGGGTATACAGAAATAATAGGTTGTGCTAGATTTAGCTACATTTTATTACATACAATACATTTCATTTCATTACATATCTAAATTTGGTTGCGAGTTGTTTCTATATTTAGATTGTTTGTTATATTTATTTTTATATTAATTTTGTCGTTCTTTATCATCAGTTTGTTTAGAAAACCCATTACTTAGGTCATGGAAGGTACTTTCCTCGACTCTTGCTTCTTTATTATTGTCATTCTTCTTGACATAGCTGTATATAGTTTGTATATCTGCTTAGCTTCATTCATACCATTTATTTTATACTCATTGTTTTTAAAATTTCGCACATATGAAGCAAAAAATGGTAACTATCTATTAAGTAAGTCTTATTAGCTTAGAGGAGAAGTGTATCATGTAAGTGGAAATTTTAGGTCGCGGTTTTAGTAAATACAGAGGACACTGGCAACATATTATAGTACTAATATAAACAAGTACAATTTATACAATGACGGGCCTCGTGGCGCATCGGTAAAACTACCGGCTGCAGCAATGAGGTCGGGGGTTCGATTCCCACCCGAGCACAAATATTTGTGACAAACATGAATATTTGTGTGGCGTCTGGGTGTTTTTCTATGTATTATAAGTATGTATTTACAAAAGAAAAGTATATATGTTAATTATATTAATTATATCCGTTATCTAGTATCCATAACACAAGCATTTAGTTGCTTAGCTTGGACCTAGAGGGCGCTGTGTGTATTGTGTCCAAGATATTATTAATATAGGTACAACTTAGCAATAAAAAAAAATGCGTAGTCGACTTAATTGTTAAGACCGTTTCTACCTACCACCACAAGTTAAGATGAGCATCCATCTGAATTTTTATTAATTTAAACGAACACCGGAGTCCCGGAGTCAAAATTCATAAGCGAAATTGAGACGACCGAGGGAGATGGACTGTGCGAGATACTCTTGTAAGAGAAAGAGAGATGGAAATAGTTTCTTTTCATAGCGTAGTCTTTTTTGGGAGTTGTTCTCTTTCCGTTTTTAATTATTGAACCACTCATTTCTAATTATTGTTATTAGCGTTGGGGTGAGTGGTGAAAATTGAGGGTCTCGTCTAGTAATATTGACCGTCGGCAAGGGCCAAGGTATGTACCTACTACCCTCGGGGGGATGGTTTTAATTGTGCACATTTTTGACTTTTCCATCTCTCGTTCTCCGAGACGCTTCAATAAAGCCAGATTTTACCTCGACTCCGCTTGTAATATTAACTTATTTGTATTGGACAAGGAAGTTTTATATTACCCCTGTTAAAAAAAAAACCTTTATTATATGTTATACAGATTTATTGGTCTACGCCAACTAAACAAGCAAGCAGGTACCTGTACCTGGTGGTAAGCAACTTCTCACCGCCCTGGTGGCATAACCAGCTTATATTTACTAATAAGAATTCATATAGGTTCTCTGTTACTAAATGTGATAATATAATATATTAATAATATCGGTGGCTCAGTGGTCGAGCACACGGCTTATGATCCAGAGGTCCGGGTTCGATTCCTGACACTGGCTCACACCAATGACTTTTCGAAATTGTTTTCGGAAGTTATGTGTGATAAATATCGATGACTGAAAATTTTGTGCCCGGTATGGCAATAGGTTCGTCACCTATTTCATTTCGGACGTAAAAATAACGGCGAGACGAGGCTCAACAGCCGCTGCCTACACCTTCGAGTAACAAAAGGCGCCATTTCAAATGGACGCCTTTTTCTACCCGTATGCTTTAGCCATTGATTGTGTAAGCCTTGGCTTGGCATAAGCGGACGTATTACGTCCCAAATGAAACAGGTGGCAAAACCTATTGCCAAACATCGGGCACAATCTTCGATATTAATCACAAATAACTTACAAAACGTCACTGGTGTGAGCTTGGATACGATACCGGGATTTCATGATTCAGAAGCGCGGGGCTCGGCCTCCAGAACACTGAGACGACTTAAAACCATAAAGTTTATTCGAAAAAAATAATTTTGATAAATAAAAGAGCTCAAATGTTAAAATGTCTATATATTATATATGTAGAAAGTTATTTGGCTAATGTCCCTAATACGTATCGGATGGGTGTTTTACAACCAAATTGCCTCAACGTAAGTCGAAAATCCTTTTGTAAGCCATGTAACTGAGATCAAAGGAGGCTCCGCTACCATTACGATTGTGGCTCATTTTTTATTTAGCCGGAGAGCTCCGTACTGTTCTTATCTTAATGCTCCCTGCCTATTTTATGACGTTATAAAGTTGATTTTTAATCTGACATCCTCGGGGAATTACCGAATTTAAATTTTGTTCCGCAATTCGAATTTTCTTTTTTTTTTAGTAATCTTATTTGATGGACTTGAATGTTTGCGTGGCATTGGAGTATATGCGATACAAGTATGCCAATTACAATAAATGAGTATAAATATTTGAATCCGGAATTAGTTAAAAAGATGTTCAGTAAGTGCTTAAGGCAATTGCCTGAAAAATAGCGTTTGTACTCTTTTTTACGAATTTGATTGCGAATTGATTTGAGAGAATAATGTTAACATGATTCTATATACATTATATAATATGAAATAGACGAACGTAATATTGAACGAATGGTCTCTATTTAGAGGAAAGAATTTTCACCGGTAGCTGGCGCCATCCTTCGAGAAACACTCGGTCAATCATCGGTGCGTCTGAAATTCTAGCGCAGCCAGTGGCAGAAAACAGAATTAAGATCTCAGTTTAGGTATTATTGTGTACATTAATACTATGGAAAAGCCTCGACCGTTCGACTTCCAATGTTTCTATACTTCGTATTACAAGTTCTCTGCTTTTCCTGTGTAGTATGTAGTTAGGTGAATACCTTGCCGCGTAAACAGAAAAAAAAGGAAAATTGATAAAACTACCACCAAACTGACAGTGGGTTAGATAAATATATGGTTCTACCCATAGTTTTATCATAGACTGTAGTAGATGGCACATGCCAGTAAAAATTTACTACTCATCATCACTGACAGCGCGACCGCGAGTAAGCGATTCTCAGGATGTATTTAATTCATCACATGCACAATAATTATGTAAAAGTTGACACTTGGAAGCACTTTTTACGCACACATTCATAAGTTACTCACACATCAACAACTCATATTTGGTCTCGTTGTTTGGGTAACTATTGCTGATCTATTTTTTAATCTTTTATCTATGGTTCTACCATTTAACACTTTTTTTAAAGTCCTATATCGTTAGTATAGTTATTTTTTTTTTAGTATGAGCGCACATGTTTTCAACAATCACCGCGGATCCCCTCGGTGGGGATCAATATGAGCAGTTTATAAAGTGTGTCGCACGTGTACCCCGAGTGCAATATGTTATAAGTTGTTGCCAGTTGCCAGATACGGAACCAGCCAGACGAAAGCCTTTTTATGAATAACTGAATGATTTATGGTGAAGTGTGTTCTTTATTAAGCGACTTCCAAAAGAAAGGAGGAGGTTCTCAATTCGTCTGTATGTTTTTTTTTGTTATTCAAACCTTGAGGCATAGTGTGTTTGAATATTGGATCATAAAAAAAGTATTTTAAGCCCTGAATGAAAATTCGACGAAATCATAAACTTTGTTTTTTTTTTAAGATAGGTAAGCTTTGTTAATAATCTTCTTCCTGCCCTTATACCACTGTAAGTGGGGTGGGCTCAATATTTCATACTTTCGAAATTTCTATGTTGTCAAAAGATTTAGCTGTGGTTTTATGACCACAGCCTGCCTGATGTCAACCCTCATTGGGGATGATTTCGTTGGTGGGATAGAGAAGGCTTTTGAAGTAGGTTGGAGAGGTGAAGAGGTTTGGCCTCCACATACCTATAGAGAGTAGATATGAAGTTTCCAGTAGATCGCGGAGTGAGCCACTTTACATCGACATTCTGAAAAGTCGTAATATTTCACCAGTCAAGCCGTCGATGACTGTAAAGTTGAGGTCTGAGTCAACTTATAGCAATTACAATAAAGTTCCCTAAACTGTGAGATAATTGAGTACTCCGTTGATGTTTCTGATGACCATTAAAGTACCACAGGTTACTTACTACTCATAAAATATTAAATATACTACCATACAAAAGTATTACCATCAGACGTCTGTGTTTTTTGCCGCCAGCATCTAGAAGCTCGTCAATAAGAGACCTGTAGCAATAAAAAAACATAGAAATGAGACCCAGAAACTCATATGTAAATATTAATAAACATGCCTTTGACATATACTTGGGTTGTTTCATGAATATTAAGTTCTATATTACGGGAAGCTTTCAACATATCATATAAGTATATATATATACATACATAAATATATGTATCTCATTTTATGATGGTAGACAGGATGGCTGATTTGTAGATATTATGTCCCGTACAGACAATAAAATTTCTGTCTCTTTTTTTTCCCGCTTACATTTGCGCGGGAAAACAATTTTGTCGGTCTTATTCTTAAAGTTCCCGCCGAGTTTATGTGGGTTTTATGAAAATAAGCGGGTGGCCGCTCATTTTGGGTCGCGGGGGTGGCGGGGTGGGTCTCTATGTGAGAACGCGAGGGTAAAGAGGGGGGTGTTTATGCCGTTTTCATTGCTCGAAGGACCAACGCCGCGGCTTTTGGCTTCTAGCCAGAGGTTGAATGCTAGTATCTCTTTTGTTTTCCAGCCACGCCGGCCATTTACCTCGGTATACCTACCTTTATAAAAAAAAATCGAATTGAGATCTAAATATGAAATCTTATATTATTAACTTGTTTGTTGATAACAAACTGCTATCATTCGTATCATTTGCATTGTTTGTGCCCATAGAGGGAAATATGCTTTGATTTATATAACTTCACGCTTTATAGCAAGTGTAGGCAGCGGCTGAAAAGTAAAACACGGCCACGATTTAGACATTTATAAAAAAAAAGTATAAATAAATGTAATTATAATGTGAATAAGTGTTTGAGAAGTTACGCTTTTGCCTTCGAGACCGATATATCTATTAAATACCTGGATTGTGTTCAGTTATAAATTCCACTTGTACTCTAAATAATAATAACATTTTTATTCTTTAGTCTCGGCGGTCCAGTGGCCGAGCACACGGCTTCAGATCCAGAGGTCCGGGTTCGAACCCTGACACTGGCTCACACCAATGACTTTTCGAATTTTTTTTTGGAAGTTAAGTGTTACAAATATCGATGACTGAAAACTTTGTGTCCGGTATCAAAATAGGTTCGCTACCTATTCCATTTTTTTTTATTCTCAAAAAACGTTATTTTATTAAAATATTTTATGAATAATTACATTCACATAAGATATTAACTATACTACACAAATAACAATTCCCAAAATGTATGACGAATACGTCGCTGATTGTTCCGCAGCTTGGTGTCAAGTTTGTGGCCGTTCTGCGGTACTTGTGTTACTATTATGGCATTTGGACTGAAGCACACCTATTCACGATGATATTCCATAGGGACATGTACCATTGATGTTCTCCTATTACGTGTTAAAGATAACTGTCATATGTAACACGCAATCGTTAAGTGGTTGGTGAATTTTTAACGTTTTCTGATCGTTTTTAATAAATCTCAGTTCCTATTAGGTGATAGTTTGGTAGTTACAGTGGTAGAGCCAAGCAGTTCGCTGCATGAATGGGTCGGCTCGACCGGTGAAATACCACGACCTTTCAGAAGACCGACGTAAAGTGGCTCATGCCGCGTTTCGTGCGGTGAGAGAGGTACCCGGATGCCCATCCCCCTTCCCCATCCTTTCCTATCCCCTATCCCGTAAAGGTCGGCAACGCAACAGTAACACTTTATGTGTTGCTGGTGTCCATGGGCGGCTTTGGTTGCTTACATCAGGTGACACGCCTGCTCGTTTGCCCTCCTATCCCATAAAAAAAAAGTTAGTTTAGATATTTCCTAAAATATGGCGAGGGAGGCGATGGCTGAGATATGGGTCATACTCGTGAATGGGTGCTGTGTGTGGGGACTGGTCTGTTCAAGCGTCCAAAGAATATTAACGTACTGTGTCCTAAGTTTGACGTGAGGGACCTCATTTTGCTCTCTACATGATTCTAATAATTTGTGTTTTAGTGCATAGTACTGATAATTAAGTAAAAAAAAGACTCCCCTGAGTTTCTTGCCAATTCTTCTCAGCGCGTGAGTAATCGAACTGGCGGATTGTAAATATTGACCTTCATAAGTGTCTTTAAATGATCTAAATTGAATAAATAAGATTTTGATATTGATTTGAGATCTAATAAATTATAGATTTGTACGGAAATAATTAGGTATTTTTTGTATTTAACTTCATTACATTTCTATCCAAAGGTGTAGGCAGCGATTGCTACGCTTTGACTCACAGTTATTAGTATGTTCTAAATTGAATAAATAGTAGGAACTATTGCTATATAATTGAAAATAATTTCGAAAGGTTATTGGTGTGAGCCAGGATTCGAACCCGCGACCTCCTGATTCAGAAGCGGGGTTCTCGACCACTGGACTACCAAGACCAATTACGTATAGAGATATAGCTTAAAATTCTGTTAACCTTAAATTAATACTTTTCAAGTAAATATAAAAACAATACTGGGCTCTATGCCACAGCTTAATTTTATGGTCTTCCCCTATATTGGATGAATTTGTTTTCGTCTTGGAATAATTGACAAAGATCCACGCCATAGATAGAGTTATATGTATTCCACTACGTACAGTTCTCAAGTAAAGGGATCTCCAAAATGTATTAATACTTTTGAGGTGCGTGTCGGTATGCGAACCAACTGCAAACACGGAGGAAATTGTGTCCCACAAATCAACCGAAGACCGCTGTAGACTGGTTGCTCATGCGCCACAAATCTCACGCATTCCATGGTGATACTTGCTAGATGGTTTTCAGACGTGTCTGAAGTTAAGGCTCGCGAAGAAAGGGGTGTTTTAATGTGACGGAATAGTTGAACCCCGTGACGCTGCACTTTGCCTGATTTTTAAGTGAAATTGAAGCGTTTTGTTTCCTTTTCTTTTTTATGGGTTACGCACACGAGCAGATGACCTGGTGGTAGGTGACTACCGCAGCCCATGGACACCTGTCAGTTTAGGGTAGAATAGAAAAGAGAGGGATTGAGATGTGACTGCGGATTTATTCCTCATTTCCGTTGATATTCTGAGACGTTGTGTGATGTCACTGGTCGAGCCGGCCCAACCATGCAGTGAAGTGTGCATCTACCATTGTTTTCCATTTGCTTGGCTTTGCATTTTTCGGTTCCTCATATAATATGAACGTTCTTGGCCAAAATATTTCTTATCAATTTATCTAAACATACATAATAACATAACTTTACGCCTTTGTTACACGAAGGTGTAGGCAGCGGCTGTTAAGCCTCGCCTCACCGTTAAGTTACGTCCCAAATGGAATAGGTGGCGAACCTATTGCCTTACCGGGCTCAAAGTTTTCAGTCATCGATATTTATCACACATAACTTCCGAAAACAATTTCGAAAAGTCATTGGTGTGAGCCAGGGTCAGGATTCGAACCCGGACCTATGGATCAGAAGCTGTCTGTCCGACCACTGGACCACCGAGACATCAAAATGTCAATTTATTCAACCCTCCTTCGTAAAAAGTTTTCTAGAAATTATTAAATTTAATCAGATATTTATTTCTACAGGTAAATCGTTCACGCTTACCATCATGTTGGCAACATCACCCCCTCAAGTGGCGACGTATCAGAAAGCCATCAAGGTGACGGTAGACGGTCCTAGAGAGCCGAGATCGAAGACGCGTCATCACGGCTTTCATCCGTTCCACTTTGGCCCACGGTTTCCACCGGACCCTCTGATGGGGTCATTACCTTTTAAATTATCGGGTAAGCATGTAGTCATTAACGTACTTTATATGCAATATAAGTTTAGCTCCTTTTATACAGAGTTTGATCAGAGCTTTGCCTTAACTTCACGAGTTTGGTACCTGAAGCTGTAGGAATGTTTGGTCCCAGATGACGGAATAGATGACGGAACCTATTGCAATTCATACACAAATTAACACTTTTTATCACACATAACTTTCAAACAATTCCCAGAAGTCATTGGTGAGCCAGGGTTCGAGCAAAACTTCAGATTCAAAAGCGGAAACATCCCAACCACCAAGAAACTACTACAGTGAAACTTGGTTAAGTGGGACCTGGATAAGTGAGAAACCTCCATAACTGGAACTCATGCTGAGGTCCCAACACTTTGGCACTGAATTACCTCTGTTAGTGGGACGAGGTAAACCTCTATATCTGGGATTTGTTCTTTCGATTTATCATCATAGATAACATTGTTTGTTTACTCATTCTTATTCTACCCACAAATTCCACACGTAATTCCAAGTAACGTAAGTCACGTAAGTACAAATTTTGAGCTTCAATTACCTTCAGTTTTAGTTTCGCTTTACTATCATACAGATGTTTATTAGAAAAATGTCAAAACGAAAGCTACAATCGTTATCATTACGTGAAAAACTGAAGTTAATATCCGTTTATGAAAGTGGGAAGACACGCGAAGAAGTTTGTGCCGAATTTAATGTGCCAAAATCTACTCTTTGTAGATTAATTCAGAGTAAACATAAAATTGAATCACAATGTTCTGAAGGACAAGGAAAACTAAAACGTGTACGTTTATCAGAATATAATAGTATATAATAATAGAATTAACTTGAACAGTGTACAAATGAGACCTGATGAACCTGTATAAATGAGACAGATATTTATTTATACCTGTATATCTGAGACACTGGGTAAGTGGAATACCTCTATAAGTGAAACGACATTGCCGGTCCCTTGATGTCTCACTTAACCAGGTTTCACTGTATTTAACACAACACTTTAGATGTCTATAGCCCATTTTCCTCCAAAAGCATCAAAAACTAAACTAACACTAGCAATATAGTTCTACAATATATTAGGTCGGGGAAAAAGTCTTTTCGCATAACGTAGGTATAAACTTATTATAAAATTTCTTTGACTGTACTATTTGTGTCTGGCTGGTTTTGGTAACATTAAAAAGGTTACATTATAAAGAAAAGAAAAAAATAAAAAAAAGTTGTTTCCCGCTATTTTTCATTTGTTTTTCTCTCCGTAAAAATGAGTGAATCTAATGAAGAAATTCGATACATTTTAAAATTTTATTATAAAAAAGGCAAAAATGCAACTCAAGCAGTGAAAAAAATTTGTGATGTTTATGGACCTGATGCAGTGTCAGTAAGAGTAGCACAAA
Organism: Euproctis similis; assembly: GCA_905147225.2. NCBI lineage: Eukaryota > Metazoa > Arthropoda > Insecta > Lepidoptera > Erebidae > Euproctis > Euproctis similis. The sequence continues at coordinate 11,322,014 of LR990122.1, forward strand.
TTTGGTTCAAACGTTTTCAGTCCGGAAATTTTGATGTTAAAGATGCACCTCGCTCTGGTCGCCCTGTTACGAATAAAATGGACGCCATTTTTGAAAGAGTGGAGCAAGATCGGTATATTAGTAGTTACGATGTAGCTGAAGAACTGGGAATTGACCACAAAACAGTTTTGACCCATTTGAAGAAAGCTGGTTATACAAAAAAGCTCGATATTTGGGTGCCACACGAGCTCACTCAAAGAAACTTAATGAACCGTGTACTCATTTGCGATTCATTATTGAGACGTAATGAAACCGAGCCGTTTTTGAAGAGATTGATAACTGGCGATGAAAAGTGGATCACGTACGACAAGAACGTGCGAAAAAGGTCGTGGTCGAAAGTTGGCCAGGCTTCACAGACTGTGGCCAAACCTGGCCTAACACGAAATAAGGTGATGCTGTGTGTATGGTGGGATTGGAAGGGCATTGTTCATTATGAGCTTTTACCGTCCGGCAAAACCATCGATTCTGATCTTTACTGCCAGCAACTGATGAGATTAAAGGAAGCAGTCGAGAGAAAACGGCCGGAATTGATCAACAGGAAGGGTGTGGTCTTTCATCACGATAACGCTAGACCACACACATCTTTAGCCACTCAGCAAAAATTAAGAGAGTTCGACTGGGAGGTCCTAGTGCATCCACCATATAGCCCTGACCTTGCGCCTTCAGATTTTCACCTGTTTCGGTCTCTTCAGAATTCTTTAGGTTCTGTAAGGTTGACCTCAAGAGAGGACTGCCAAAACTATTTGTCCCGTTTTTTTGATCAGAAGTCCCAAAGTTTCTACAGTAACGGGATAATGTCTCTGCCCACAAAATGGCAGAAAGTTATTCAACAAAACGGTACATATATATTGTAAATAAATGTAAATAAACTTTGAAAAAAATGTCTTGACTTTTCATACAAAAATACGAAAATACTTTTTCCCCAACCTATTATATAGTTTTTAAAGTGAAACTTCTATTCTCGCTAGCAATCATTTACCGCGTTTAACGATGCTGCTATAAAAGATAATATATAATAGTAAAATATAAACCGGTCAAAATATTAACCAAGTAAGAAAATTTTTTAATCGTGATTTTTTTCTGTACATAGATATCTAGTAGCGGGTATTACAAAGATGATAAAATCAGTTATTTTTTAAATAATATCACAAGTATTTGTAATCTGGTAGGGATCGAAACCACCGACCTTTACTCCGCAGCTAGATGTTTTGCCAATTCACCGTGAAGTCTGTCTTAGATTATACATATATATATATATATATTTAATATTGTTTTATCATCATCTGTTATAACTTTGAGTTCTGACCCTCTGTTTCTCGCTACGTTTTGAGTTAACTCGACATCTCCATTCTCCATCCGAAAGATATTAAATTGTCACCCGCACCGTTGTCACTCCACGTCCAGGAGCGCCTCAAAAGGGGATTTAATTTGGTCGAGAACTTTTGCAGAAACAATTAATTATCAATTTACAGGGGTCTCGGCTTGACACCTGGCAAAGATACAATACAGTTTTAATATTATCAGTTACTGAATTTGAACGCAAGTTTTCAAATAATGTACGTTTAAAATATTATAAACTAGTTGATCTAGCGGACTTTGCTTCGCTTCAGAAGTAATGAGATGAAATAAAAATGGTTATTGTGGGTTATCCCTAGGGGATAGATATACGCCATCACGGACGTTTTTATTTATTTATTTATATACACTTTATTGCACACGTAATAAACGATTTTTATAGGCTATAGATATTATGTAGGCCTTTTTAAAGGTGTTTAATAATATAGTACATTGATATGATTTATCACTTAGGTTTCAGCCAACGTTTGCAATTACAGTGCTAGATCTCGAAAATTTTCACTTTTATTTGCTACAATACACATGAATGGTACATAAAAACCACCCTGTTGACATATAGTTAAAAACGAAGTCGCTTTCCGCTGTCTGTCCCCTTATATTTTACTAATGCACAGAGGTTTGTCCATTAGAAAAATCACATGAAAATTTGTTGAGTAGTTTCAAGGATCTACGCATATAGACAGACAGCGGAAAGCGACTTTGTTTTGCAATATGTCTTTGCGACAGGTGATATCTGGAGCCTTAAAAAACGTGTTTGACGTTGATAAGTTATGGAAGTCAAAGAAGCGACTGGTATGTATGAATCGTGCTTTATGGCGTTCTAATCTCTCTGCCTACCCCGCAAAGAGTCACTTAGCCACTTATCATCGATATTCTGAGAGGTGGTGGTGTTTCACCAGTCAAGCTGGGAAATAAGTAACAAGTAAAATATTCAATAAATGATTAAATTTTTTATTAAATATAGATTTATAAATTGACTTCACTTCGTATGGCTATTAATATTTGTTGCTGTAAAAAAGTAGTGTAGACAAGACGTATCATCACTCATAACCTCAATCTGATAAATATATTTTCTGTTTAAAGACTTCATAATCGGAAGTAGTTGGAAATAGCATTTGGAACTCCACATTTTCACGCCGGACAATTTTCTGGTCCTAAATTTAAGTCCTAAACAAATTACGTAATCGGAACCCGCAGCCAAATATATATAATCATACTTAACATTGACTCAATCTATACATTTAATAAAATTGTAGCAAAATTTGAAACTGTACATTGAATATATATTTTTTTAGAATACTTGGGTTATGATACAATCGATAACGAACCCAAAATTATGGTTATTAGATTTGTTGTTTGTTAGTCTGTATGTTTGTTACAGATAAACTCTAAAAGTATTCGATTCTTTTACGTCAAATTTTGCATAAATATAGCCAAAAGGTCGGGTCAACATATAGGCTAAATTTTATCACGCTATCACTAATTGGGCTTGAGCAATGAACACTTATAATGGCACAGGCACAGTATTTTTGCTGTTTTATGACGTCCACGCAGAGGAAGTAGTGGGCAACAGCTAGTATAGAATAATTAAGTATTACTATCTACATATACAAATTTCACTGTTTGATGGTAGATATTTTGTTGTGAAATCCAAATACATCGGGTGTACAAGATTTCTCCAATAACATCGGAGGCGCCCCACGGCGTAGGGAGCCGTCGCTAGGCGCCCGCACCCCCGCCAGTCACTTGCACCTAATAAACACCCTCCTAATTGTGTGTTGCCAATATAATATTAAAAAAATAATAATAATGCCCCATAAAATGGCAGTTTAAAATTAATTTAATATGATATATACATAACATAACATTTTTTTATTTTAGTTTACTCAATATAGATACTTACTTGTAAATTATATATAGTTTTTTTTAATTATCGGACAAAGAAAAATATTTTTGTTGTTATTACTATACTGAGATTTATTTTGAAATTAAAATTACTGCACAGTAAAAAATCGACCAATCAAAAGTAGCTAGATTATATTTTCTTATATATCTGTCCGTATATATTTGCAGCCATTAATAAAATAGGAATCGTTTACAAGCTAGATTACAGAAACAAATTTAAATTTAAAAAAATATCATGTCTTATCTTAAAATTAAATTACATAGTACTTCTCAATAGATATAAAATTATCGTAATTTGTGTAATAGAGTATGACATTTTCTCATTTGATTATCATGAAAATATCCCTGTCTTACATATAAATCCACCAAAAATTGGACATTAAAACTGCCACAATTATTAATAAACAAGTAAATTGTCAGGGTGCTTCAAAATGCTTCGTTTGGCAGTATCGCCAGAGTGTTTATCGCCAGAGTGGCGACACTGTACCAAAGTGACAGCAAACCTTCATAGGGCGGGTGTCAAAGTGCTGTAACTCAATTATGCACCTCTTGCTACAGTTGGATCACCTTGTGCTCACGTCTCGATAGATGGCGCTGGCATCTACAGAACATACGTGCCGACACAACCGAATGAGTCTTTGTGACTTATTTTATTTTTATTTTTGTATGGGCTTTTTTATATAGATTATTGGACAAAAGACTTTACTTCTAATATTAAAAAATATTCTGCTTGATTAAAAACTACTTTTATGTTCAACTGTTACCTTTTTCCTTATAAAAGTACTGTTTTTATTTAATTGGAGCAAGCGGGTGACTTGCTGGTAAGCGAGTAGCACAGTCCATGGACACCTGAAACACAAGGTTGCATTTCTATTGCCGCTGTTTTTATTTGCTGGAATAGGGAAAAAAAGTCAAGAAGTTTTATATTTATATTTTTATATAAAACGTGGGATGAGCCACTTTACGTTAATTTTATGGGAAGTCGTGGTATTTCACCGGCCGAGCTGGCCCATTCACACAGAAAACTTTGCTTCAGGCTTAAATAATGACCAGTTTCACGTGATCTAATATATCAGTTAAACATTATTAGGGCGGGTGTCAAAGTGCTTTAACTTAATCATACCCGTTTGACGGTTCACAACTTCTTCATGTCACGTTTGATAATACAATGTCTACAGTAAGCTGTGCCAAGAGATCTGAATGTACCTGGATTCGAATCCAGTGAAATGAATAAAAAAAATGTATGAAAATTCGACACTATAAAATTAGGTCCAAGATCTTTAACGATAAGTTAAGTCACGACTCCCAAATTATTAAGTCCACCCATATTTAACACGCATAAGTTCCAAAAAATATTACTAGAAGTCATTCGTGTGAAAGCAGTCAGTCAGAAGCGGGGAGCTCGACCACTGGACCACCGAGACTAAGAAAACCAGTGATAAAGTATCCTTTCCATATGCTCAAAAATATTATGAGATCACTTGAACTTCTTTCATCACTCTTGTTCTGTTCTCACTTTAGTAACAATTTGGCGAACACTCTATTATGTAAATTCCATCTCTTCTTGGCTGCGCAGTGTACAGCGCGAAGTCTCCGCTGCCCTCAAAACCGGTGAGCACCAATAACCCTTATGAAATCATGATAAATTATCCACACTCACGTTCAAACGCTTTCTCTTACGGCAGACACAAACTGTTGTACAGGATCTGTAAATATATGGATATACCTATCTGATTGAAATATAAGATTATAATAATAGTCTCTGGAAGCCCAACCACTTCCCCTCTCCGCTTTTGATTCCAGTATTCCTCTCTGTATCTCATTTTAAAGGCCGGCAACGCAACTGTAATACTACCTCTGTGGCATTTGTCCATGAGCGGCATTAGTTGTTTATTAGCTGGAGACACGCCTGCTTGTTTTCTTCACTATCCCACAAAAAATATAAGCTTTATTAAAGAACCTGAATATTATATTTTTTCCTCATATTTTTGAGCACATTTGAATTAAATATAGTCATCTTAAAAGTTTTGAAATGAGAAATTTTATACACACATAACGGATACAGAGAGCTTATTTGACTTTTATAGCCTTAAAAATCGACGCTCGTGCATGAAAAGAGTTATGAAAGTCAACGAAGCGAGTAAAGCTTGTAAGAATTGTGTCTTAAGGCGCTTTGTTCTCTCTGCCTACGCCGCAAGGGATTTGGCGTGAAGTTATGTATGTATGTAATAGTATGTATAACTCTTGTCATACACGCTCATCGGCTATTAAACCTCCTGACATTACCTTCCACAAAGACACGTTTCTTTTTGGTCAGCAAAAAATGTTTTTCAAATTGGTGTGCGTCAGGAATCGAACTCTGATCGTTTCAAACAGAAGTCTACAATTTATTTATTTAAATAAGATACAAATAAAGTGAAAAGGAAACTTTCTATTGAAAGATAAATATAAATATGATTTAATATGGCGCATCGTAAATTTTCGCACATCTGTGCATCTCGTGTCGCCGTGTGAGCGCCACTTAAAGTCGCAGCCTCCACATTATTAATGAGCGAGTCTTAGAGAAAATTAAATATAGCATTAGGCCCCGGAAGCCCGGGATTGTGGGGGTGGTGGAAGGCCGAGGGAGGGAAGAAAGAGGGCAACGAGAGGAAACATAACCCTTCCCAGCTCGGCGCGACAATGCGGGTGCATAATTACGCATTTGTTAAATTTTAAATGTTACAACCCCCCAACACCCACCTCATACAGCCTTTTGTATGACGTGATTCGCACTCAATGTTACCGTTTTGAATGTTCTCAAATGACTCTCGAGCTATTAACTTAATGTCACGTGTAAATTTTACGATTTTATAATGTGTATGTATTTGTATTTATTTTATTAATCTTTTGTAATTTATCATCTAGTTTAATGTGTCCCATGACTAAAAACGATGGCTCCTGAATAAGGAACGTCTAGAAAGCGTTCGATATTTAAAAATAAATAAATAAAATTAAAGTGAAAAAGTTCGTAAAAGATGATTCGAATTTCAAATAAAGAAAAAATGGGACAGTATTTGTTGTCAGTATTTTTGTGTGTTGTTTTTTTTTTATTTTAATGGACGTAGATTATCACAAATAATGACTAATTGAAATACTGATTAGTTTAATGATATACTTATATCAGTTGATAGAAGAAAAAGTGAGCAAAATAAACATCTCTTTATAAAGTAAATTAATTAATCCCGTCCATTAGATAGATAAAAAGTAACCTTTACTCCATTGTCAAGCTACTTTTACACGGAAAGGTTAATTAAGCATAACAAAAAGGGGTTAAGCAAAATCAATAGACGCAAATTCATTAAGAGCTAAGCAGATTGAAATCCAACATGGCGTTGTAAGATGGCGGCGGCGGGTTAAGGCGCGTTGACAAAGCGCAGTCGTTAGTTCACGAGCCCTCCTTATTAACCTTATGATGTACGGAGGGCATTCGTCTTGCCTGCCGCTGGTGATCGTACGTAACCCTAAAAGCTCGGCAATAACTATCCCGATGCCTCGTCATATCCCCAAAAACGATGTGTGGTGAAATAAGCCCAACTGTTCTGTTATTAATTACGTCGTTTTGATTTTGAACGCACCCATAGCCTCAATTCTTCAGTTATATGTTACTCAATATGTAATATATAATACCAGTATAAAAGAGAGTTCAAAAAAAATAAAAATAGTTTTTTTTTGCTGGCCAGCAATAAAAACAGTACAGATTTTTTAAAAAAATGAATTCCACAGAGTATGAACTTCAATCTCAGTAATACGATCTCATTGGTTAATGTACTTTTACCCTCCATAGTTATTGGATGTTATTGTTTTTAATACTTTATAATCCTCTTTATTATTTTAAAAATACATAATAATTTATAAGATGAAAGTTATATTTTAGCAAAACTAATTTCTAAACTTCAAAGTTGTTACGTATGAAGTGTCAACAAACAATGTTCTCAGTTTTCATTTTGTGACACACACAAACGTGGAACATTAGGAGGACACGTGATACGCGAAGTCTGAACTGAAAATTAATTTTAACGATCTAAGTTTCACACACGTTTTATGTGAATGCCGTGACTAAATACTTATTTAATTATATCTATGATGATATATAACATAACATAACTTCACGACATTTTCTACCCGAAGGCGTAGACAGCGGCTGTTAAGACCGGTCTCGTCATTATGTTTATGTCCCAAATGGAATAGGTGGCAAACCTATTGCCATACCGGGCGCAAAGTTCTCAATGATCAATATATTTATCATACATAACTTCCGAAAATAATTTCGAATAGACATTGGTGTGAGCCAGGATTCGAACCCGTGACTTTTTGATTCAGAAGCGGGGTGCTCGACCACTGGACCACCGAAACATTTTGAAGATATACATTTTAGATATTATTCATTTTCTATACAAGTCAGATAATGTGTGTCATATCATTATTTTTAAACGCTGTTCCATTTTATCTTATTTACGTAATATATTTTTCTCTACCTAATTATTATTATTTTTTTATGGGATAAGAGGGCAAACGAGCAGGCGTGTCACCTGATGGTAAGCAACCAACGCCGCCCATGGACACCAGCAACACATATAGTGTTACTGTTGTCGTTGCCGACCTTTAAGGGATAGGGGATAGGAAAGGATGGAGAAGCGGGGGGGTGGTCCTCCGGGTACCTCTCTCACCGAACGAAACGCGGCATGAGCCACTTTACGTCGGTCTTCTAAGAGGTCGTGGTATTTCACCGGTCGAGCCGGCCCATTCATGCTGCGAACTGCTTGGCTCTACTAAAAAAAAAACCTTATGAATAATTAATCTTTTAGTGGTAAATGTGTTATTTTTAATCAGTTTATTAATTTTACAGATTTTGTCGATCGGAAACCAACAAAATGGTATTCCTCTCACAGTAGTGACTTAGTCAGATAATCTATTAAATGTATTGTGAGTATTAGCTTAATAACTATAAAACAAATGTAAAATAATCATTGCAAAGTGCCTCCAACCCTTTCGCTTCTAATCACCGAGGGTCTTTAAGACAAAAAAAAATCCACCCTAATCTTGGTACATTGGTATCACACTAAAAAACGTAAAGACGTTTTATCCTCGTAATCCCGGTCGTCTTCGCGGATTAGCGCTGTAGTATCGGGATGAGGAAAAAAAATGCAAGACGCAATCTAGCAAATGGCATTAAAATGTTTTCGGCTTCAACCCTCTCCCACTCTCTTTCTCTTACTCTTTTGGTGCGGTGCGATTTTTCAAAGTCTAAGAGAAAAAAAACCCCTTCGTCCGAAGCAATGTAGCGGACTGGCACGTCTTCGGATGCGGCCAATCCAACAGTCTGGAGTGGCTCGGACGATTTTGATACTTGCTGATATCAAATGCCTGGATGAACTGTATATGTATATTTCAAATCTCACTTTTTTATACGATTGCTATTTTTGCTAAAGTATAATTTTGTTATGATATAACATTTAATAGATATTTCCAAAAGGCGTTACTTATTTCCAAAATCAAAATGATACATATGGCCAACTCCTCTAGCTGGTGACTTCAAGAAAACACGAAATACTTATCATTTTCCTGTCCTTATACCACTCGAACTATCCGTGTGTCCCAAAGATTTGGCTGTTGTTTTATTACTGGCCTGCCTGACGTGGAATGGAGATTGGAAGTGGGATAGAGAGGAAAGAGAGATACCTCTATCACTGCGCGAAACCCCGGAACCACTTAACGCCAATATTCTGAGAGGTTATGGTATTTCACCAGTTGAACCGGACCATTCATACAGCAAGCTGCGTGGATCTACCACGGAAAAACACGAAATAGTAAACTATCAAAACATCTTAGTCCAAGTATAAAGCGATTACGGCTCTTGCTCCACAATAAAGAATTCTGTAACATTTTTTAACGAATGCAAATCGTCTGGCGCAGCCCTTTTCTTCTAAATCTTTGAATAGTGAATGCATAATGAAACAAGCCCGCCATTTTTCACGTCATAGATAATAGAAGATCATAGATAGTAGCGACTTTCAATACAGAGTACTTAATAATACCATAGATAATTATGATTTTGTAGCAAACTATAAATATACTTTTATATACATACATAACTTCACGCCAAATCCCTTGCGGTGTAGGCACGATTCTTACACACCTCGTCTGCTTCGTTGAGTTTCATAACTCTTTGCATGCACGCGCGTCGATTTTTGAGGCTCCTAACATCACTAAATCATCAAATAATAATCATAATCATTAAATATTAAGTAGGACTAGTATTTTGTAAAAGTAAAAATTTGGGCACACACAAAAGCGTGTAGTTTTCTATGAAAATCGTTTAAAATTATAAAATAATTGGATGGTGAAATCAAAAGATTTTATTTATGGAATCGGAGAGTAAACGAGCAGGCGTGTCACCCGATGGAAAGCAACAAATGCCGCCCATTGTCACCTGAACACAGATAGTGTTACCGTTGCGTTACCAGCACTTAAAATGGGATAGGGAAGGGGTCGGAAGTGAGTGGGAAGAGGAAAAAGGAAGAGGTTGGGACTCTGGACACCTCACTCACCGAGCGAAACGCGGCATAGCTTAACGTGTATATTCTGAGAGGTGGTATTTCACCGGCATATTCATGCAGCAAACCGCTTGGCCGGCTCTACCACTGTTAAAGTTATTTTAAGACCCACTATATATCAACTTAACTTCAAAAGGAATGTTATTGTTTTTATAATTCATTGTAAGCATTGTAAGTAAATTAAATAGGTACTCTTGCTCTAAGAATTATTCTTTGCTTTTCCCGGCTAAGAATAATCCCGGCTTGCCAGCTGGCTAATCTTGAGTTCCGCTGTTATCGTTCTTTTGTGTCTGCTAGGTAGAAATTCCAATACTGTCTAAGCTGCGATACTTTTATTGAAAAACATTTGAGGAAAGTGAATATTTAAATGATTATTTGTTTTCATTAGTAGAATTTATATTATCACTTGGGATTTATTTCTTCTATTTTTCCAATACACACAACACTCTCTAATACCAAACCTAAGCAGTTAAATGCTTGTGTTATGGAAACTAGATAATGGATATTAACATAAACATTACATAACTGCACGCCTTTTTCTACCCGAAGGTGTAGGCAGCGGCTGTTAAGCCTCGACTCGCCGTTTTGTTTACGTCCCAAATGGAATAGGTGGCGAACCTACCATACCCCGGGCACTAAGTTGTAAGTCATCGATATTCTTCACACGTAATGGATATTAATACATAATATTATTAGTGTCCGACCGAAGCTTCGGCTTCGGCTTCGGCTTCGGCCACCTTCGGCCAAAAATCCAGCTTCGGCGAGGTCCCGCCGAAGGTCCGAAAACAGTCAAAATTAAACAAACTGTTACGAGAGAGTGAGTGGCTGACGGACCGGACTGCTGGACGAGTTCAGTGCGGATACCTCTATCACCGAGGGAAAATTGGCATGACCCACTTTACGCCGATATTCTTTTTTATCTGTGGGTAATATTGAAGAAAATTATTAAACCACTAAGAGTTAATAAACCTTCGGCTTCGGCTTCGGCTTCGGCCGAAGACAATCAGAAGTCATAAAAATATTCATGTCATGTCATGTTTGTCTTAAATATGTGTACTCGCGTGAGGTTCGAACCCATCGACGTCGATTCCGCTCGGTTGTTTAACCAATGCACTCGACTCGCTAAATTATTACTTTACAGGTGGCCATGGACGGCGTTAGTTGCTTACCATCAAGTGCACCCCTATTTATTCGTCTCGTATATATCTCGTATATACCATAAAAAATAATTATACACCAATTAAAATAACATACAGTTAAGCATAAAAAATACATTAAATCACTTTTCAATGAATAAATTTATAAAAGAGATAATATCTACTTAGCTGATAAGGCTCTTTGGGGTGGGTGGAGGTGTTTCGATTTCTCAAATCATTATCGTAAAAGCCGAGTGAGCCAACTCCGAGGCAATATTAAGCCCGGGATTATCCTAAAAAGCGGCTCTTGTCTAATTGCAACTCCTCTCATAAAGCACTACACACCTATAAAGGCTAAGCGGTTGGATTCCAAAATAACGTGTTTCAACATTTTCGTATACAGCAACGATATTTGCGACATAAAACGGCCCGTAATTTATTCTATTGCTGAAAGGGTTGAGTCGGGTGGGAATTACCCCGTAGTATGTACCCTAGGTGGGTGCTAAAGGGTTAAGCCTTATATAGGTACAGGGTAGCGGGACGCCGGCGAAGTTTGTTTTAATTTATGCGCTTAAAAATGTCAACGGTTAAAATTATGACACCGAAATACATAATTTCCTATTTGTTATGATATTTGTTTACTGGTTATAAGCCTTATGGTTTGATCATGATGACTTTTTTATTGACTTGATACTTATTATAAGCCATTTTAATGTAAAAGCGGTACTTATGCCAACGATAACTTATGGAAATGAATGTTTTGGTATGGCGGAGTATGCATGAAAGTAGAATAAACGCGGTCGAAATTAGGCCACTGCAAGAAATCTGCGGAGTGAATCTCGTTGACCGCGTCGAAAACAAGGTTGTAAGGAAGGATTAGATTGGATTAAAAGAGAGTAAACTGAATTAATTAGCTTTATATTGATCAAATAATAATTAAAATCTGTAAAACATAGAGACTATCAATTATGTTAGATAGTTAGTATACAGTTAAAATAGTTGTATTGTTTCAAAAACAAATCTTAAATTCCACGGTTGCTCTTTCCAAAGTTTAAAGTCCGTTCTTTCAAATGAAAACGCAACAGGATAACAAGCGTGGTGTGCCACGGCAGTGATAAGACTCCTACAATACGCGGGGAGAACTCACTCTCCCATCATTTAAATATTCTGATGAGCGCGTTAAGCACCTCGGTGAGAGTCAGCGAAGCATCTCACCCAATGAACTCTTGATCCTTTTGTTTTGTTGATTGAATTCTGAGCAGAGTGGGCGATATTCTATACAATTTACTTATTGTTTATGTATATTTTATAATGTGTATAAATTTGAATGCTGGTGTTTAGAAATGACTTTTGGGAAGATATGTGTGATGAATACCGATGATTGACCGTGTCCGTTGTATGGCAATAAGTTCCGCCATCTATTCCATTAGGGATGTTAAACTTTGGTGAGTCGATCCGCAGCAGCCACTGCCTAAACCTTAGTTCAGATATTTGGGTGAAAAAGTTCGCTTTTAACCCGCTTCTGAATAAACACATCTTCGGGTTTCAATCCTGGAGCAGGGAAATGACTTTTTGGAATTATTTTTTGGTAGTTTAGCGTGGTAATCCATGACTGACAATATTGTGCTCGGTGTATTGCAATAGGTTACGCCAACTATTCCAGTGCCGTAATAAGATAAAGCGATAACGTAGCAGTGCAATCAAAAAACGTATTCGGTGTTGCTATATTTTTGGAGAGAAATAGATAGGTATCAAGAATTGAAAATCTTAAATTTCAAAACTCATACGTTTTCTTTAACTCGTCGACTTTTATTGAAAACAATGATAGTATATATGATGAATTAATTTAGTATTTATTACACAGGTATAGCTCACCAGCTAGCCGGTCTACCAGGGGGAGAGTGGGGTGCGTTAGCCCGTCACTATCCACCACCGCTGCTACCAACACCAGCGCACTTCACTCCTCATGTACTACCCGCAGCTCATACTCAGCCGCAGCATATACCCCAACCTACACACGAAACTGGTATGTGCACCAAATATCAAAAAACCTTGTCCTCTCGTTAATTGCTTGGTGGTTACTATTCAAGGTTCTGATTGTGTGGTTTCTTATTTAAAATCGAGCGAATGACGCTAGGGAAATATCTCAGAAAATTATAAATGGATAACGATATATCTCAGCTATATATATCAATGATAGGCTAGCCTCGTCTACACGGATTTGTAAATATATGAAGAATAAAAGAATCCATGTCAGTTTTTATCCATGCATTCGAAAGATTAGCCAGAGGGACAGTAATTGTAAAAAATGTTGTATCAATAAATTTAGTAAAATGAGGATATTTTAGTATTACAAAAAGATATTAAACCAGGAATATCAACTAATATATTTGTTACAGATGTATCATCAGAGAATCCTATAACTATGCACGCCCACAGCACGACAAGTCCAGCAAACTCGCGTCCCAGCTCACCGCATGACGACGACGATATATCAGTGACAGCATCAGGCAGTCCACCTCCTGACGAACGACCTGGCGCATTTACATCAGTCACGAGGTCAAGGAAACCACTGCAACCTCTACCGGCACCTTCAAGTTTATTCCATAGTGCTTTAGCAGCTCAGCTATTCCTCAATTCCCCATTACTGCCAACACCACCTGCGTGGTTGTATTCACAAATATACGGCGGTTATGATTGGTGGATACGTCCACAGCAACCTCAAGAGGACTCGAATGTTTCAAGTCCAGAAAGAGAAGAAGAGTCAAGTACACAAGGAGCGGGCAAAAAACGTCCTCCATCGCCGGAGTGGCCTGATCAAGGGATCAAAACCCGCAGTAAGTCTCTCATAACGTCAGAACGAAGACCTGTCGACGTGTGGAGACCATACTAGACGAATCTTGAACTCTTGTCCAAAAAGTGTGTGCAATTAGAGTTTATATTTGGATAAAAATTGTTTTAAGTTGTAAATAAATGTTGTTACGGAGGATTTAAGTAGTATAAAAAAGCATCTTTTTTCTATTTTGGTGCAGCTGTTTTGTAGATCTGTGTTAAAGAGTTTAAATACAGAACAAGAATTTTTGGTAGATTTTACTACATTTAATTGGTCGTTTTCCAGAGCTGCTTTTTCTTGCCACTGACCTGCCTGGTCAAGCATGACCTATGGACTGGTCGTCGTTTGAAAAGAGTTCTATGGGTATTGATATGATTCGCTAAAATGCCAGCTAAAAGATTACTGGACCGCATCTGCTATAGTGAATCCTCGTAGAGCATTTTAACTTTAAAGCAGGAAGAAAATTGTATCCAAAAGTACTTTGAGCCAATTAGCTGTGGTGTGCTGTAAGACTTGATTAGGTCCAGGGGACCAGGGCAGGCTGTTTAACTACTACTTATATCCCACTTTTCAATATATTTTTCTCTAAATTAAACTAAGGAGAAGGAACCTTTTATGGTACATAACCATAAAAGACGATGTTATCAGTAAAAGCACATTGGTTGTTAACATTGGAGAAATTGAAATTGAGACATGTAAAAATATATAACAAAGCACATAAAATAGTTATTGTATATAATTTACTACAGTATTGTACAGCGCCACCATATTATCTGTTCGCGTGGACGAATGAAGAACTAAGAACGCCATTTTAAATTATGGCTACGATTGAATATTACTTTGAAACGTAAAAAACGTGTATTTTTATAGTACTTTTGCTACGTTTTCGGAAGTGTTTGCTACTAGGATACCTGTCTCACCGAATGAAACACGTCATGAGCCGCTTTACGTCGGTTGGATGTGCTATGTCACCAGTCGAGCCCATTCATTTACCACTTTGACATTTTAGTAGTGTTAGACAAGCAGTGCTACATGACAGTGTACACCAATTTAGATTACATATAAATAAATGTGTAAAATATACTTATCTCGATGAAAAATCTTGATCCAATTCGACTATCAATTATCGCCACCTGAACAGATAGTTTGATAGTATAATATACAGTTGAATCCGTTTATAGTGACATCGAAGGGAACAGACAAACACGTCATAATAAGCGGACGTTATACAAAGCGTTTACTATTGAACATCTTTTAGCAGTATGTACAATGCAAATCAAAAAACAATGCGTAACCTTCAAGCGTCGATTACTCACTGATATTCAAAATATTGAAAAAATATATACATATTTGAAAAAAAAATAGGGGCCGCAAGTGCGTGCTGAATGTCGCCGGGAACCAACAAATATTACCGGAGGCGCAAAGAATCATGTCGGTCATTTTAAACGGTAATAACTTAGTAAATATAAGTAATAATAAGCAACATGACACTGTAAGGGGATTCATTATATCCCCGAAGGTTTTTAAAGATTTCTATATGAAAACCAAACTTCGTAGTGTAAGTAAGTCATAATAAACGGATGGTCAAAATAGGCGGAGTCATAATAAACGGATTCTACTGTATGTATATTATTGGTATAATTTCTATGTTAAATGTATTAGTATGTTTTGCGTCAGTTCGTCCGATAAATGTTTTCCACTTTAAGAAATAAATTAATTGAATGTAAATTGTAAATCGTGATGTTCTACGAATTGTTAATTGTGTTATCAGATAATGCAAATCTGTAAATAAAGTTATTCAAGTTTTTTTTTAATATATCTTTTTATTCGCTTTTTTATGGAACAGGAGGGTGTGTGATCAAGCGGATCAGCACCCAGTGGTAAGTAAGTAACCCCGCCTATAGACACCTACAACCTAGGTAGTGTTAGGTACAGTTCTGTAGCCATATTTTAAAGGAGTAGATTATGAAAGGAACCCACCTACCACCCGAAACTGTAGGCTATCACGCCTCGACTCGCCGAATCTTTACGAATGCTATGAATGAGCCACAATTTTTGTTATTTATCATACTATAAATTCGGAAATAAACTCCGAAAAGTCATTGCAGTGAGACAGAATTCAAAGCCGAGACATCTTCATTCAGAAGAGCGCGACCTGCAAACTACTAAGACGTTATCATAAGAGACAAAGTAATAGTGATTACTAGTTTAGATTAGAATAGTTAGTCTCGGTGGCGCAGTGGTCGAGCACACGGCTTCTGCTCCAGAGGTCCAGCTTGGTTTCCAGACACTGGCTCACACCAATGACTTTACGAAATTGTTTTCGGAAGTTATGTGTGATAAATATCGATGACTGAAAAACTTCCATTTGGGACGTAAATATAACGGCGAGACGAGGCTTAATAGCCGCTGCCTACACCTTCGGGTAACAAAAGGCGTGAAGTTATGTTATGTTATGCTACAAAGTAATAGTGCTTATACCATCGCATGCTGGATATAAAAAATATCAGTCGAGAAAAGCTTACATTTTGTCTGGATTCAAATAGGCTATGCCCAATATTTAGTTAAAAGTGAATTCGGTATAGATCTAAGATATATACCACGATTATTTTAATATATAATAATATCTTGGACACACTACACACAGCGCCCTCTAGTTCCAAATTAAGCAACTAAATGCTTGTGTTATGAATACTAGATAACAGAAATTAATAAAAGTATACTTTTATTTTGTAAATACATACTACATAAAAAAACATCCAGTCGCCATACAAACATTCATGCTTGTCATAAATATTTGTACTAGGGTGGGGATCGAACCCACCAACAACGATTCAGCAGTCGGTAGTTTTGCCAATGTATCACGAGGCTCGTATAGAACAATATATTTTGTATAATAAAGGCAATAAAATGTGTTGGATTGTTTCCATTATAGACGAAACCACATCGCGGGGGCTATTTGGCACAGCGCATTGAATACAAGCCATTATAAATAAATATCCAGTATGCACCCTGTTAAATTGTGATCGTGTATTTCGGGATTTTTATATAAAAAAAAAACATTTCTATACAAATTTTGAGCAATTGTTTAAGCTGATCGAAAAGATTCTATACTTATACCACTAAAAGGATCAGTGCTCTGCTCCTATTGATCATAGTGTGATGGTACGTTGCTATAATCTTTCCTCGATAAACGGAATATACAATAGTTTTTTTCATTTCGTAGTGTACATTGAAAGAGTGTTTGTTTTATTAGCGCAGAGGGCTGACGTGTCACCTGATGGTAATAGAGAAGCGCCGCCCATGGACACCGTTAAGAGAGTAGGGATAGGAAAGGATGGGGAAGGGGGTTGGGCCTCCGGGCACCTCTCACCGAACGAAACGCGGCATGGGCCACTTTACGTCGATCTTCTGAAAGTGTCATGGTATTTCACCTGTCGAGCTGGCTCTTTCATGCAGCGAACTGCTTGACTCTACCACTGTTAAGGTCTACACCTTACCAATCTTGAACTGTAGAACTGAACAATAGTGCGAGAAAAACTCTTGTAGAAATGGTTCCGTTAAAAAAAACAAGGACACGAATGTACCGCAAGATGTAATGATCGCTTCCAAAATAGTACGATTTACATCAAAAATTTAATAATATTCTTACTGTTTAATAGTCGTATCGCTCTTAAGTTCAATGTTCTTAAATTTCTCATCAATAAAATCAAGTAACTTCACTACGCCACTGTGCACTTCCTTCGCGGTGGAGAGGATCTCTACTTTCGGTAGAAGAAACCTGTGCTGTTTCGCTCTGAGCTCCAACATGTAGGAGAACGGTATGTTTGCGACGGCGTAACTCCAGTCAATGCTGTTGCCGCAAGCGTAGTACATCAAATCTCTTGTGCTTCCTACTTTATATGTGTGCCCGCTTGACTGGTGTATAGCCTGAAATCATTATCATTACTTAATATAAAATAAAGTCGCTTTCCGCTGTCTGTCCCCTTATATGCGTATATCTTTAAATCTACTAAACGGATTTTGATGTGTTTTTTTTAACAGATAGAGGATATCAACGGGGTGGTGTTTGTAATTAATGTATGATATAGTAAATAAAAAGTGATTCGTCCGAAATTTACTCATTTATTACTTTTGATGCGGAACAAAGTTCACTGGGTCAGCTAGAATATAATATTAATGTCTGGGTGGTCTGCAGGTCAAACAACCCGCTTCTGAATCGACGAGTCGCTGGATCGAGCCCTGGCTCAAACCAATGACTTTTTTGAATCCATTACGGAGTAGTGTGTAAAACTG
Source organism: Euproctis similis (assembly GCA_905147225.2). NCBI lineage: Eukaryota > Metazoa > Arthropoda > Insecta > Lepidoptera > Erebidae > Euproctis > Euproctis similis. The sequence continues at coordinate 11,340,175 of LR990122.1, forward strand.
ATAAGAATTTGCGCCACCTGTTCCATTTGCGATTTAAAAACGAGGCTTGAAATCCGTTGCCTACACCATCCGATAGAAAAAAGCTCGAAGTTATAAAAAAAGATTTTACTTCATGGCAAGTGTGAAATTTAACTTTAAAATTGACTGTAAGATGTTGGCAAACTTACTTTTGCAATGACTGTTCCACCTTCAAGCAACATTACGTAATCTGGGCAGGGTTCACTGGAGCACCCCCACGGAAATATGATCGCCTCACCATAACTATGAAGTGACAAGAAGACCTTGAATTTCGTGGTGGACTCCATTATTGTGTGCTGTAAAGTGGAGACAATTGAACTAATCACCAAAAGTAGGCAGTACATTTTGACAGATTGATAAAAAGAAGCTTGAGCTTGAAGCTTGAGCTTGAAGCTTAAGCTTGAAGCTTGAGTATCCTTTATTATAGCCACGTAATTATTTCATAATAGAAGATAAAAATAAGGACTGATAAACTACTATTTATTTAGAATTTAATTATTTTGAATATTATTGGATATGATATGTGTTCTCATTTTGGTACACCAATTGTTCGGCTCGTGTTCTTGCATTGAAGACTTTAAGGAATTTTTTTCAGAATCTATGTATATTAATTGTATACGGAGGGTGTAACTATGGAGATTACTGACCAAAAAAAGATCACTGAAACCGCAAGCGAATGACTGAACAGATTATGTCTGTCAGTAGCCTCCAGCTCCACTGTTGGAAAAACATATAAATACCTTAACTGCAGCCGTTTCACGTTCGGAAAAAGGTTTCGGCCCTCTGTAAAATATGCTTCCGGGATCTTCAGAGGAACCTTCCTCCCCTTTCTCCCCCCAGCCGTGACTGAAAGGAATAATTTTATATAAATCAATATAATTGATCAAAGAAAAGTTCCAAAGCATGGAAGAAATACAGTAGCAATTTGATAAAACGCGTATGATCACTTTTATGGTTTTGCTTTTTCTGTTTCTCTTACAAGGATACTCTTTGAAGCTAGACGTGAAAATTACGACTTGGATTCCATCCATCATGTAATTATTTGTTCCAAACAACATAGAGACAAGAGAGACATACTTAGGTCTCTTTCCAGACAATAGGTTGAACACGTTGAATTAGTGTGAAAGTGCGTACTAATCAAGATGAAATTAGAATTTGTAATAATAGTAAAATCGCCACACAATCCAATGATCGCCATTTTATCCAAGAGCAGTGCGTGAAGCGATTGAAAATAAAAAGCCCAAGAATTTCAATCGGGAAGATGAATTTAAACTCTCCGCAACATGGAATCCCAATCGGTTAGCTATAACAATAAGTACACGTCGTTGGGCGTGCAGAAATTGGACGAGACAAATGTAGTGTGTGAAGCTTTGAGGTACAAGCAACATCAAGAGATGAGGGTAGATGCACAAACATTTGTCCTATCGACGGAGTCGAGCGTGACCACGGCCAATGCAATCTGGCCGAAACGTCAAGCTACTCAAGCTAAATAATGTCTACGCGTTATTTACCGTTTATTATATCTATGTAATAGTTAAATCTGCATAATATACCTCCAGTTTCTATTGAGATCGACACCAATGCATTCCCCTTGAAGCGATCTGTTCTTCCGCCACATTCTGTCAGTGGTGTGACTGTACTCGTAACCGTCTGGATTCAAAACGGGAAGTATGAACCTGAGTACAAAAGTGAAAATATAAATTTAAAAACTTCAATGTAAAAAAATGCATTTCAGTGCCATTCATTGATGTGTACTGATTCGAATCCAGGACCAGTCGAACATTACACCAAGTGCTAAGCTACTAAAGATTTACGACGGCAAATTTTACGTGCATTTCATGTAAAAATAAATAATATAATATTAATTCACGTACATAAATAAGGCGCTACCATGGCAAGATATGAACAATGTATAAACTTCAAAACAAAATACATAGAGCCACGCAGCTCGCTGCATGAATGGGTGGGCTCGACCGGTGAAATACCACAATGTCTCAGAATATTGACGTAAAGTGGCTCTTGCCACATTTCGCTCTGTGAGAGAGGTATCCGGTGTCCCAACTCCTTTTCCCATCCCATTTCCGACTCCTTCCATGCTCCTTTGTAAAGGCCCGCCACGCAACTATAACTTACTATAACTTTAAATGTTTAGGTGTCCATGGGCGGCGTTTGTTGCTCACCATCAGGTGACACGCCTGCTCGTTTGCCGCCCCGATACCATAAAAAAAAACTACAAGCGCACAAAATATTTCTGTTAATAAGTACAAAAAAAGTATTTCGAAAAGTCATTGTCGAGAGTAATCGTCGTTAACTAATTTTATCTAATAATAATTAATCAATAACTTTTCGGAAATTCTGACTAAATAGATAGAATAGGTTTCACCGCTTATTTCCTTTGAGAACTGAAAATTCTGCGATTTGCGACGAAGATACTACTGCCATTGCGTCCTTTCGGGTATAAAACAGCAAAACTGATGCCAGTGTATACAGTGTATTACTATACTGAATCTTTTCTGCTTACACAGCAAATGTGTCAAGTTATTTAAATCATTTTTATGGGATATGAGGGCAAACAAGCAGGCGTGTCACCTGATGATAAGTGACCAACGCCGCCCATGGACACTAGTGTACATAGACAATAGTGTACATAGACATAGACAATAGTGTTACAGTTGCGTTGCCGACCCTTAAGGGAGTAGGATCGGAAAGGATGGGGAAACGAGGTGGGCCTCCGGATGCCTCTCGCACCGTACGAAACGCCGCATGAGCCACTTTACGTCGAGCCTATGAGAGGTCGTGGTATTTCACCGATCGGGCCGGCCTATTCATGCAGCGAACTCTACCACTATTAAGAAGTAAATGAAAATAAGTGTGGTGGCATATCTGTAGGGTTCTATCAGCAGAAGCAAAAGAGAAAGGAATCTTACCAGTCCTTATCGGTAACGCTATCCGGGTGAGCGTCAAAGTTTCTGACTATCTGGTCAGCGATGTACGTGACCACAGCTGGACTGATCCACTCGCGGGCATGGATACCTCCGTCTATCCAAACGCCCTCGTTGGCAGGATTGCCGTTCGATATCTTCAACAGCTGCAATATTCATAAATCACGCTTAAGTAATCTTGATTGAAATTCATCCGTTTTTGCATTGTATATCTGTCTGGTCAATCATCCGTTCTTTGTTTCATGTCCAATCTATCACAGGATATGTACCCTTTCTTACTTTTATACCGACACTCTCTTTCAATTCAAGTTTTCAATCTCTTTCTTTCTTTTTCTCTTTCGACGCGGTCAGCGAGAGTCACTCGTAAATATTGCGCAGAGCCCCCATTTCGACCACGTTTATCCTACTCTCCGGACCAGTGGTCGAGCTCCCCGCTTCTGATGCAAAAGGTTCGATTCCGGACTCACACCAATGATTTCTCGGAATTCTTTTCGGAAGTTATGTGTGACAAATATCGATGACTGACAACTTTGTGATCGGTGCATAGCGATAGGTTCACCACCTATTCCGTTTGGGACGTAACGTAGCGATTCGATGATTGGAGGATTTAACAGCCGCTGCCTGTGATGATCTTAGAGTAGAAGAAGGGGTGAAGTTATGTTCATCTAATTTCACTCACCTTAATATCTCTGCCCTCTGCTGTTCTTCCAATAACACTCACATTACACAAATAAGGATACTCGGCCACCAAGTTGTCCATAAACTCATAAATCTTGTCCAGTCTATAATAATTGTTCCAATCCATTTTGTCGTCTGCAACAAACAGCTTACCACGAATTGTACAACGAAAATGATTCCTCGATTGCCAATAGACATTTATATATATAAGTCTTTTTCATTAAAATAATGATATCGACTGTTAATTTTGATGTGTACTTATTATGAGGCTTTTTAGGTTATAAAATAGTTGATAATTTGTAAGTTAACGAGCTCATTATTGATGACTAACGCCCGAATACTGAACCGCCACTCAAATCTGACAATAAATTAAGTGCTACTTACTGCTCAAATTTTACGTATTCTGTCTAATGTGACAGCTACGTAAACGCATAAGCGTTAAGTAGCGCTTATATATTTGAGTGGCGGTTCAGTATTCGGGCTTAAGTACAGCAAAAGACGCGCGCTTATCTGCTTTTTTATGTCGAATCGTGATTTGAGGAATCCTTTTTATAATAAGAGTGGAGATAAAAAAAAATGTATAAAATATAAACTACCGCCAAATCTTTAGGCAACATGAATCGTTCGAAAGGATGACATGTTGTGCCGATCTCACTTGAGAATGGGATAAATAAAGTATATAGATAAAGATAATATATTTATAACAATCTAACAGTGGTAGATCCAAGCAGTTCGCTGCATGAATGGGTCGATGGGCACGACCTCTCAGAAGACCGACGTAAAGTGGCTCATGCCGCGTTTCGTTCGGTGAGAGAGGTACCCGGAGGCCCACCCCCCTTCCCCATCCTTTCCTATCCCCTATCCCTTAAGGTCGGCAACGCAACAGTAACACTATATGTGTTGCTGGTGTCCATGGGCGGCGTTGGTTGCTTACCATCATGTGACACGCCTGCTCGTTTGCCCTCCTATCCCATAAAAAAAAATCGCGGTAACAGTAGGACCAATTAAGACCTATTAAGATCGGACTTCATAACAGTTAGCTGATGTAGCTAATGAGGAGAATATTGAGCTACTAATGTACTGTAATAAATTTATTAGAATAAGTGACTAATCACTATGTGACTCATAGTATAAAAGGTGACGACAGAAGCCTTAAAAATCGACGAACATGTATGACAAGAGATAAGAAAGTCAAAGAAGCGCGAGTGTGGTGTGTAATAATCGTGCCTTATGGCGCTCTGTTCACGCTGTCTATCCCGAAAGAAACTTGCCGTAAATTTATTAATGTATCAGTGTAAAATACCTGGTAACTGAGACGATGAATTCCATGTTTTTATAGAGATTTTTTGCTTGTTAAGTTGTCTTTCCCAGAGTGCGTTTATATCTGGTACCGCTATGGAATATGTTATATCTCTTTCATGCAACATGGCAGCCACTTGAGAAGCACGTGCACCTTCCACCATCACATCCATCGTGCTTCTCTCTTCAAGCCATATGTTCATTGCTATAAGATGAAAATATATTGCCGCATGAGTCCTCGAGGAAAATTATGTCAGGAAACTTATAAATTGACGAACGCGTATACAAAAGTTAAGAAAGCCAAAGAAGCGTGAAAGTTATGGATTAATCGTTTCTTATGGCGGTCAGTCCTCTCTATCTACCCCCCACGGGACTCTGCGTGAAATTATCTATGTATGCACGACTTGACTCAGTAATAACTTGAGATGCAGTAACTTTTTGCTATTTTTTTTTTAATATTCTTCTCGGTGGTAATAATAAGTATCTGAATCAAGAAGTCATGTTTTCAAAATCCATGTCACGCCAACCCAAAGTTTTTTGTGATGAATATCTATGAGTACAAACATTGTGCTCGATGTCTGACAATAGGTTCCGATGTCTATTCCATTTTAACGTAAAAATTTGGTTGGGGTTTTTACCGCCAGACCTTTGATATTTACTTATTAAAATATGTTTTGATCTAACCAAATTTCACTAACTCCATCTAACCTATACCCACCTCCAAGAGTGTTCAAAGATTTCAAAAAGTTTCTTTGTCCTTCTCTAGTTAATTTCACTTCCCATACTTGGGTTTTCGCTTTTATGTCGGCCACTTTGACGGACTATTTCCAATTATAAAGATACTTATTATATTATTGTATAATTAATTCATAATATTATTGTATTTATTATTGTAAAATTTTATATAAAATTGTTTAATAATTTTTGCTGAGAATTTTGACGTACAAACTGAGTATAAAGTAAATGTCAAATTTTTCACAAGTTGGGTTTTTTTACGTCAAAGACAATTTCTGCATCTATTTCTAATATCTATTGTAAATGACAGCATCAAGTTTAAATATGTTTATATCACTAGTTTTGGAAATTTTGGCTCCGATAATATCCGATAATATTAAATTTTACTGTAACATTATTAGGAATCAGTCTTGCAGTTCGCTGCATGAACGGCCGGCTTGACCGATAAATATCACGACCTCTTGGAATACCGGCGTATCTAGAGGCCCGATCCCCTTTCCCCCTTTCTTTCTCTTCCTACTCCCTACTCATGGACGGCAACGCTGAAAGTGTTTATGGGCGGTGAGAAGTTGCTTACCAACAGGTGACCCATTTGCTCGTTTGCCCTCCCATCCCATTACAAAATGTTTAATATAACTATGAAAATCGAGCCTGTCGAGTAATTTTGAAAATTTCAGTACCTTAAGGGAGTAAATAGCATTCCTACTGTAAAATAGTATCTATATTTGAAGCTAAATCTCTATTTATCTATTGGTGAAAACCTTAAGGCCTACATAATCACACAAACAACTTCACGCCTTTTTCTACCCAAAGCTAAAAGTAGGCAGCGGCTGTTAAGCCTCATTTCGCCGTTAGGTTTATGTCCCAAATGGAACCCAAATGGTGGCGAACCTATTGCCATACCGGGCACAAAGTTGTCAGTCATCGATATTTATCACACGTAACTTCCGAAAATTTCGAAAAGTCATTGATGTGTGCTAGGATTTGAACCGACTTCTTCTTGAATCAGAAGCGGGGTGCTAGCCACTGCACCATCGAGACAATCGAAATAGAGACGAAGAAATACGTAGAGACACACAGAAATAAAAATTTGTATTGACTTCTGTTACTCTCATAGCGAGCCTTAAATTTAGTAAATTTTCAATATCAATACTATGAGTTTATACTTTTAAAAATTTTAAGTATCGATTCATTTTTCGTTTACCTTCGTGACGCGAAAACTCTCTATACCAGATGATTAATGATAATATAAGTATACTGCTTTTTAAGGATTCATGCTGCCTGAACTCTTCGTATTTGAATTTCATTAACGTGTATGCCACGATAGGTATGTAGATAAGTCAAAGTAGCTAGAAACCTGAAATGCTGTCTCGTAAAGCAATTGAATCAAGTGCTTTTGGGTTTGTCTAAAAAAGTGCTAGTGACGTTACCTTATAAAACTTCACTTTCCTCAGAATCCTCTTCAAACTGCGTAACTGTAGTAGGAAATTTTAAATGTACTATATCTTCACAACTATTGAAGTTATAAACAGGATCAGATGTTAGTTCCGATTTTAAAAGTTTGCTAAGAGTTATTGCATTGTCTTCTTCGATTGCTGCCGCTGGTTTGTCAGACAGTGTTTCTTTTTGATCTATATTTGTATAAAATGGACTCTTTTTAACATCAGGCTTAATCGTAGTGAGACTTTTTTCTATATCCGGAACATCATAGTTATCAATGAATTCCATCAAAGCTACAACACAATTCAGTATTTCTGCGCCAGTTTCTGCAATTTCCTCTTTCGGCAGTTTAAATTTGTGTTTTCTACTTCTGAGTTCAATGAGATAGCAGTATGGTATGCCGACAACACCGTGTGACCAATCGTTACTGGTTCCAGATGCGTGATACATGACATCTTTTGAAATACCTACTTTATATGTATTGCCATTAGTGTCGTAGATCGCCTGTTTACAAAAAAATATAAATAAGCTATTAAATATTAAGGTTTTTAGTAAATTTGGTAAACTGTCTTTGAATCCTATAAATGAAGCAACTGACTATATTGTTTTTCATCGCATCATAATTATTCTATGTTCCATTTTTCACATTTCTGAATGAACATTGATATTTGAGACTTACCACATGATACCCAAATTTAATCCCAACTGCTGAACGCAGTTGAAACCTAAGGTATACTCAGTATTTTTATAATCGCAAAACATTCAAGTATAGACGAGTTTTAGAAGCATCTGCCTATGACTATTTTCATTTCAAAAATGAATATAAGACATTAAAATAACTTACTCATGGGACATGAAATTTTACTTTACCTTTGACATGACAGTAGCTCCTTCAAGAAGCCGTATATAATCATCAGCCAGGTTATTGCTGTGAGCGAATGGCATTATAATAACTTGTCCGAAACTATGCAAAGTCAAGTAAACTTTGAAATTAATACCTGAATGCAGAAAAGTGTCCTGAAAAAGCAAGCATATAAATATAAAGTCTATGGTTTTGATTTAGCTGCTCTATACTCTTTTGGGCATTCGTCAACCCGGTGGTATGGAGGTTGACCACCACGCTTTTGTCATCATAACTCTTGTTTGAATCCTGGACCCATATCAATGACTATTTGTAAGTTCCACAACCTATTTAATTTGGTGCAGTCGCTGGCTGAACGGCTAGGTGACAAAAAATTACTCTGTTTATTTGAAAGAGGGTTATTTTGAAATGCTTGATATAGATTTTGGTATTATTGATATTAGTTATACAACTTTGGGTAACCCTATAAGCCTGTCGGCCTTTAAGGTAAAAAATTATTGTCGTATACGGCTGTATATGATAATCATTTTGAAACTCGAGAAAGTGAGTGAGGTGTGTGAGAAATTAGAAATCGTGCCTCATGGGAGTTGTATTCCGTTTGTCTACCCCGCAAGGGACTTGGCGAAAAATTATGTATCTATGTATTTGGATCAGAGACAATCTAAGAGATTCACAGTCATTATTTTACCTACTTCTGTAGTTGTGAATATTGTAGTTCGCTTTTTATTCTAAAATCAGAAATCATGGATGATTTGTTTATTAGTAAGTATTGATAGCTACTTAAAACGAATTAGACTGCTACAATAATTTTATTTGGCGCATTCAAAATAGTGAATATCGAATTGGTGAATGTTTGAAATAAATTTAAATGTATACCATGTTAAGCGATATAAAATTACATTTAGACTGATTTACAAACTAAAACCTATTTCCAATTTAATCTCCACGCGCAGTGGCTTTGACACGATTTTGGAATCAACGTACATTATTGATAAATGATCATGTTCAATCATTTATTATATAAATAAATATTTAGAATTGTTATTTGATTATAGATATTAAATAAATTCACAAACACGTTCATAAACAGCGGCAGAGACATACAGTTTAGTGCATGAATGGGTCGGTTCAATCAAATACCACGAACTCTTTAATTATTGATTTAAAGTGGCTCAAGCCGCGTTTTGTTCGCTGAAAGAGGTATTCGGAGGCCCACGCTACTCTCCTATCAATCCCCATTCAACTCCTAACCTGAGGAGGTTATTCCATCTTAAAGACCAGCAACGCCAGTACAACACTTTTATTATGATATTGGGAGGCAAGCGAGCAGGCGTGTCATCTGATGGTGAGCAACAAACGCCACTCATGGACACCTGAACACAAACAGTGTTACAGTTACTGTTTCGTGGCTTTCAGAATGGGATATGGTAGGGGTCGGAAGTGGGATGGCAAGGGGATGGGGAAAGGGGTTGGGCCTCCAGATACTTCTCTCACCGAGCAAAACGTGGTAAGAGCCACTTTGCGTCTTTATTTTGAGAGGTCTTGGTCGAGCCGGCCCATTCGTGCAGCGAACTGCGTGGCTCTACCACTATTATAATAACACGCTATCAGTGCTATAGGTGTACATGAATATCCCCAGTATTTGACCAGTAGGGGACCTTCTTACTTGTTTGCCCATAATCCCAAACCAAACCTTGATGAAATTGAATGGATTATTGTGTATACTTACTCTCATAGCTGAAGATTCTGGTTCAGAGAACGGTTGAGGGCCACGGTAGAATGCGTGAGTTGGTTGGTCCGACGATCCTAGGCCACCCCAAGCTAGGCTAAAAAGGAGTGTTGTAAAAATAAATTATCGGATCTATATCCGGATTTTTTTACTATTTTCAATTATATTATCATATTAATTCTCGTCCAAGGTTAAAAGGCAACACATATTAACTTAACCATGCCTGTGAATTTAAAGCTTCTAAGTAGCTGCATGGAGATTGATGATTCGCAACTGAGTATAATCATTCAAAAGAAGCATCATATAACTCTTTAAGGCGTCTGGGTGTCTGGTATATGACACCAAGTGTGCCATGCTTATCCCACGAAACTAATTACTTTTCAGGGAATTCCAGAAAACCTTGCCCATATCTTCTGATAATAAAAGACGTGAACATGTTAAAAAAATGCAAGTTACCTGAAATTTCTATTAAGATCCACTCCGTACAGCTGCCTTTTAACCAGGGCTTTATTTTTGCGCCACATCCGGTTAGTGGTGTGTGAATACTCATATCCGTCCGGATTTAATACGGGAACGAAATACCTGAAAAATTTAATAAGTCTCCAAAAATGTTGATACTTTATTAAGGGAGTTTTTATTGTCTCAAAAACAAATGCTGCATCTTGAAACAGCCAGATTTTGTCAATCAACACATAGATAAAGACCTTAGTTCAGTTACTAAACAGAGCATAACATAACGCATTCACGCCATTTTCTACCCGAAGGTGTAGGCAGCAGCTGTTAAGCCTCGATTTGCCGATTTATGTTTATGTGCCAAATGGAACAGGTGGCAAACCTATTGCCACATACCGGGCGCAAAGTTTTCAGTAATCAATATTAATCACACATAACTTTTAGAAAATAATCTCTAAAATTCATTGGTGTGAGCTGGGATTCGAACCCACGACTAGCGACGAAGCAGTGCTACATGCAAATATTGGCGAATATATAAGAAACAAGTTTTCATAGAGAGGTTTTAGTGAATTTGATTTATGATTTAGATTTCCTGTTTAAAATAGAATCAGTCTAAGTTAAAATAGAATGCATTGTTACCAATCTTTATTCCGTACGCTTTTCGGCATGTTGTCAAAGTTCCTCGCTATGTGATTGGCGATGTAAGTATTGACTGCTGGAGCTATCCATTCGCGTGCATGTATACCAGCGTCGATCCAAACAGATGCATTACTCGCGTTACTGTTAGATATCTTCAAAAACTACGAGTATGCAAATAAAAACCAGTTTTTGAAGCTGTTTTAATGATTGGATCATTAAAGTTATTAGGAGACTCATCATCATTTTCCTGCCCTTATCCCATTTTAAATGTAACCTATGCTTTGTAAACTAACACCTTGTATTCTTACAAGAAATAAAAAGGCTTTTTTTATTTTTTTTATCATCCCTCTTTAAGTGAGATTTAAACTATCGATGTTGTCAAAAGATATGGCTGTGGTTTTATGGCCGGTCGCCTGCCTGACTTAAAACCATCTTTGTGAATGTTTTCGTTGGTGAGTTGGAAAAGGTTGGCAGTGGGTTGGGGATGGGAGAGGGAAATGGTATGGGCTTCGGGATGCTTCTCTCACCGAGTAAAACGGTGGCATAAGCGTCTTTACGCCGCTATTCTGAAATTTTGAGGTATTTCGGCGATCAAGCTGGACCATTCATACAGTGGACTCTACAACTACAGCTCTTCAGACTCGAGAAGGAATATTGTTTTTAAATGTGAATAAGTCAGATCTGTATTACTAATGGCTACTTGCCTTGAGATCACGGTTCTCCAAAGATTTGCCAATAGATCCAGAAGTACACAAGGATGGATAATCCAATTCTAAGTCGTCCATAAATTTGTGTATCACAGCCAAACGGTGGTAATTGTCCCAGTCCATACATACATTGGTTGGATCAATTCTGACATAATCTTCTTGTTTGTTACCTGAAAATTTTACCATATATATGCAAAATAATAAAATTTTACTATCTGACTTAAAAATAGTTGATAAAAAGTTGGAGCATCTGCAGTATTGCTGAAACCTTTGTTTTGTATTGAAAATTGGTGTTTATTCATAGATTTTCAATAGCTCACTTGTTAGAATATTGGACTCGTAGTATATAAATGGCTAGTACCAATTCGTAGGTAAACAAGTAACCAAATAAATTTTATCTAAAATCTTACCCTCTATTTCAATATCAATATCTTTCATGGGCTTTGCAGATTTTCTTTGTTCCGATAAACTGGAATAATATCGATTTATATAACATTCTACTGGTCTTCCAGTCAAATAACACATTGGTGTATTATTCTTCTTAATTATTTTCGTTGCTGGCTGACTCTGCAATCTGTTTCTAAATAAATAATCGTCTACCATGAATTGTTCTTTTCTTGTTGCGTAATCTTCTGAAGAGTTAACTCCGTAATAATTCTCATTATCATCAAACTCGCGAGAGACAGACGTTTTTATTCTAAATTGCTTCTGATATGATGTTATTCGACTATCTGTGCGTATGGCTTTTGGTGATGATGGAGTGTCTTTCCTCAATTCTTCATATTTGTGAACAATAGTCTCATTTTTATAATACATTTTCCTCAGCAGATTTCAGATTATGTCAACTGTTGTAGGACTGGTACATTAATGGCACTATGTCGTTTAGCTTATTTTTAACCCCATTTTATGGGTATTGATTTATATGGAATTGTTTTGTGGACATTTTATTTGGAATTTTGGAATATATGAATTAATTATTATTATTGTTATTGATCACACGGTACTATTTCCATTAAAAAAATATTTTATTGTCTAAATGTATAACCTGACATTGCTGTATGTCATTCTGACTCAATGTTTGTATTTACAAAGTGGCTTTTCTAAGTTCATCAAAAAGTTTGATAAATAATTAATATCGTCCTCGCGTTCGCTCGTGTTTTTACCGTTTTACTTAGTACCTTTTATTACCTTAGGGGTGGAATTAATCAAAATCCTTTCTTAGAGGATACCTACATCATAGTAGCTTTATGCTTTTAAAGCCTCAGCCCGATCGGTTTAAAATTGATAAAGTTTCATACAAACTTTCATCCCATATTTTATCCCCTTAGGGGTAAAGTTGAACAAAATCCTTTCTTAGTGGACGCCAACGTCATAACATCTACCTGCATGTTAAATTTCAGCCCGAACTGTCCAGTCAGTCACCTTTGGTCTATGGACACATTAGACCAAAGGATACATTAGTGTTCTGGAGGGAGGTGATGTCAGGAGCCTCAAAAATAGATGCGCCTGCATGAAAAGATTAATGAAAGTCAAGTCGCGTAGGAATCGTGCATTATGGCGCTCTGTCCTCTCTGCCTACCCTGCAATGGATTTGGCGTGAAGTTTCGTATGCAAGTACGTATAATTTCAGTAAATTTTAGGTGATATGTCCTCTTATTTTTCATCTAGAACGTTCTGTAAACAAAACAACAATCCGATTGCAAGGAGATCGTTAAAACGTTTTTCACATTGAATACTAAGTCTGGGTTAACAGTTAAGTACTTAACAAGCGTCGCGACGGTGCCCCATAAGCAGCGTCTAATGAAAAACAAAGTAAAGACAACCTGCAGTTTCAGGCAGAAGTACAGTTTTTATTAATAAGAATTTAATTGAGCAATACATATGTGTCAATGTCAAAAAACGAAATCTCTTTAAAAAGACCACCCTAGAAGGACTCGGGTGCCCACCATGACGATAACCATGACCATCCAAAGAAAATCCCCTACTAATATTATAGAGAGTAATTCAGCAGGTTATCACGACCCTCACTAATAAAGGGCACGACGTGAGGAGGATATATGTGTCAGTTTGCTTTGAAATTGGTGATTGGTTTTTAAATGTACTTGTATAAAAAAAAACCGTACGTGGAGTCCCTCCGCGCGAAAGAAGTGTAACTTCATATTATTGTAAAAAAATTTGCATTTACTCCTGGGACCTCTTAAACCAGTGGAAGTGCTTGCCTCATCATCTCGCCCGTAAAAATGTATTTATCTTAATAACTAGCTGACCCTGCGATCTTCGTACCCACTAAAAGTATATTCTTTCTTTTTTAATACTTATTCTACAATTCGAGAACTGCATATTAGAAAAGAAATAACAATCCTACAATAATTTTATTGTTTGACTTAATATTATTATATCAAACTATAAAAAACACACATAACATTATATTTTATTCTATTTTGCCATTTTTTTGTTTGAGTAATAATAATAATAATAATATTCATCATCCCTGTTTATGGACCAACCTCGTATTTCAAGAAATATTAAAAAAAAATTAGCGAAATCGGTTCAGTTTTTCTCGAGTTTTGTACTTACTAACACATTCAGTTACTTATTTGCAGAGATGTACAAAATGGATTTAAAAAAGCATTTAAATACAAAATACTTTTCAGATTTACTATTTCAAGTGCAAAATACTAACCCAAACGCAAACGAGCAGGGATGTCACCTGATGGTAAGAAACCAACGCCGCCCATGGACACAAGCAACACATATAGTGTTACTGTTGCGTTGCCGACCTTAAGGGATAGGGGAAAGGAAAGGATGGGGAAAGGGGGGTGGGCCTCCGGGTACCTCTCTCACCGAACGAAACGCAACATGAGCCACTTTAAGTTGGTCTTCTGAGAGGTATTTCACGATATGGTACGGGGCTATGCGGTACGGCGGATGCCATATATACTGGCCACCCGCGGATTTCTCGGGAAAACGTCGATTCGTACCGGAATAAACTGTGTCTACAATCGAAACTCTTCTCCAGTTTCGCGGTTATCTGGAGGGCAAAGCGAAATTGGCTTAGAAAAAAGACGGTATTTCACGTCAGGTAATCGCTTGCAGCTATATAAAGCGCATTTCCGACCTCACATGGAATACTGTTCTCATCTTTGGGGGGGGGGTGACTCTGCTAAAAGATGAGTACCAGCTTACCCCATTTTACACACTGTTCCGTTGTGGAACGAGTTGTCGGCAACGGTATTTCCGGACCGCTACGACCTAGGCACCTTCAAGAAACGAGCCTATTTCCACCTTAAAGGCCGGCAACGCTGATGTGATAACCCAGGTGTTGCAGATGTCCATGAGCGTAGTAGTAGTCGCTAGTAGGTAGTCGCTTTCCATAAGGTGACCCGCAAGCTCCTTTGCCTCCTTATATCATTAAAAAAAACAATTACGATCAAATAAGCGAGTGAGGCGTGCAAGAGTCGTGCTTTATGTGCTCTGTTCTCTCTGCCTACTTCGCAATCGATTTGGCGTGAGGTTATGTATGTATGTATAACTTTCAAAAATCATTTCGAAAAGTCATTAGTGTGAGCCAGGATTTGAACCCACAACAACTTCTTGATTCAAAAGCGGTGTGCTCGACCACTGGACCACCTAGTAAATTTTACCTATAAAATTATAATAACCTATAAAAACTTTAAAATTTTAATACATACGATAAATAACAAACTATACTAAAATTGTACTTACAAAAAGAAATGGCATGAATTTGGGTCAAATTAATTGAAGAAAAAGTACTTTGTATTTTGAAATGACTATTCAAAAGAGGTATTTTGAGGTATTTCAAATAAAATAACTTTAACAAAATGCTTTCAACAAAAAGGTATTTAAATACAAAATAGGTATTTTGTATTTGTATTTTAAATTGAAGTATTTCAAATAAGTCACATCTCTGCTTATTTGTACATTGTAGATGTATGTGAATGCGTCAATATATATTTTCAAATTAAAAAACAATCAAATAAATATTCAACCTTGTACCTTGGCATTGTAACTATATATCCGTCGCATTATCTCTTGGATTGTTATCACTCATTATTTATAAATCTTATCCACTAAATTCGAAAATAAAATCACTCCACTATTAAATTATAAGTATTAAATTAAATTTAAAAAAAACAATTAAACGATGATATAAATATTATAAACACGTAAACAAAATAATTACACACTGCTAACTTCGCTTCGCGAAAAATCACAAAAAACAATATTTTTGAGTGATATTGACTCACTCTATCTCTTTCCTCTTCTCTCTCTTTCCTCTTCTCTAACCTTTATCATTCTTTCTCTTTTCCTCTCGTTTTGTAATGTTCTGCTGTCAAAAGAAACAACTAACATTTTTTTGCAAATTGAATTACATACATATTTGGAAACATCTGACTTAACAAATATTTATGATAATCATTATTGTTGGTTTGGTGTCTAGGTGCTTTTCTATGTGTTTTAAGTAAATCTTTAGAAAATAAAATTAGATAAAAAGTATTAATAGCAAGGACATCTATTGGAAACTAGTGGTACTACAACGAAGCGAATGAAGTATCTATTAAAAATCCGAGTGCTGTGGAATTATCATCAAAACAGTGACTATATAACTTGAAAATCTGCTTAACCTCATAATCATAAATGTAGTGTATTTCACCGATGTCCATATTAGATTTTAGTGATATATTCACATAAATATCAACATGTAATTATGTATAATAAATCAATTACCTAAAATGATAAACGGCTATAGTTAACTACAGTTGCCGCTAGATAGCGCCCTGCGTCAATATTTGAAACTTTATTATTGAACAAAATAATGTTCGTTCTTAATTCGGCGAATATAAATTATTCGCCGGTTTAAAGTCGAAAGGATTTTTTGTTTTTTAATGACTTTAGCTCTAATCATAAATATTTTCACAATATAATAACTTTTATTATCTTAGTGGTTGGAGCTGTGGCAGCATCTAGCAGCGGATGGTGGTACTATTCCACTAATAATTTATACCTATCAATTATGCGCTAATAGTACCACTATGCGCTACTAGATGTCTATATACTGCGAATAATCAGGCTTAAGCAATTTGCTTCGTGGATTTATATAT
This sequence comes from Euproctis similis, assembly GCA_905147225.2. Taxonomy (NCBI): domain Eukaryota; kingdom Metazoa; phylum Arthropoda; class Insecta; order Lepidoptera; family Erebidae; genus Euproctis; species Euproctis similis. The sequence continues at coordinate 11,356,800 of LR990122.1, forward strand.
AGACCGGTTCAGTTTCGCCTTTAGTATAAATATATAATATATATAGCGGCCGCAAGGGGGCGTTAAAAGCGTTAAATGGTTGCACGAGCCATTAGAAGTTACACTTCAAAAAATGTTTACACCTTCATGCCTCTAATAACCGATAGCGTAGACTAAAGCTTGCCTGGCCTGGTTTTGATCGATTTGGTCTCATGAAATAGGCGGCGTAACTTATTGCCATATACAGCTGTTTCAATCGTCAATGAATTATAAGATATTTTTTTAAATATATTCAAGAGCTATATGTACATGAATATATTTTTGAATATTCATTGCTGATATGTTTCAGCTTTCTTAGCTAAAAAAGTTATAATTAAAGTGATAAAATACCAGTTGTATATAAAAGAACGAGTTATATATTTAAATTAGACAAGATAATTAATATAAAGATTTTTCCAATTAATCTACAACTGACATATTTGTACTTCTGCTATTGCTTACTTTGTGGCAATGTTCGTATGTGTACTATCCCTAAACACCCTGCCGGTGATTACAATTTGCGACTAATTGTAAATCCCGGTTTATTTCTTATAAATCAAAGTAAAACCAACCTTATTAATACGTAAAAAAAGTTATGTACAATAAATGTTCAAGATTGTGACACCGTAAATCCACCTACTTGAAATGATTTTTTTAAAAGGATTATATTTTAGTTCGATAAGAACAATATGGAGATGAGGCGCGTAAGTAAATACATATACGTACTTATATAACTTGACGCCAAGTCAAGGGGTAGGCAGAGAGAACAGAGAGGCATAAGGTACTATTCATAAACACTTCATTCGCCTCTGACTTTCATAACTCGTGTCATGAACGCTCTTCTGTTTTTAAGTCTCACGATATCACTGTTCGCTTGGTAAAACTACTAGGTTGGCGGGTTCGAATCCCGCCCGAGTACAAATATTAATAACAAGCATGATTGTATGTATTGTATCTGGATGTTTTTCTGTGTATTTTATATATATATTTACAAAAAACGTATATATGTATTAAAATCCGCTTTCTAATTCATAGCATAAGCATTTAGTTGCTTAGTTTGGAACTAGAGGGCGCTGTGTGTATAGTGTTCAAGATATTATTTTTATTATTAATTTACTCATGGAAAGGAAGAAGTTTCATTAAATAAATATACTAAGTATAAAAAAAACATGTAGCAGAAAATTACGTCTCTGGGACAAAATCTCGTCCGAAATCAAAAATAAGGAAGCATACCATGAGTGATTAGGATAAATGTAACTAGATTAACAAGCGTCTCCGAGGGGTGCGATAGTCTAGGGGGGCTAAAAGGAAGAATGGGGACAGGGGGGCACAATTAAAAAGATAAACGCACGTAACAACGAGTCGAGGTGACAGTCGGGCGGAGCACAGTTCGGGGTACACCGTCTGCTTAGCGGGCAACCGACAGAACTAACTCCTACTATTGTCATATTGTTTAATTCTATTTATTAATATTTACTTGTGTGTAATATTTACTTACATTTTCTCCTATTGTCTTTTATAGCTAAATTATAATTGATTTTTTATTGAGTACGTGTAACATAAAAGATAAAAGACCAAAACTTCACGCCTTTTCCTACCCAAAGGTAGGCAGGTAGGCAGCGGCTATCAAGCCTCAACTCGCCATTATATTTACGTCACAAATGAAATAGATGGCGGCTATTGCTATACCGGACAGAAAGTTTTCCGTCATCGATATCACACATAAGTTCCGAAAAGAATTTCGAAAAGTCATTGGTTTGAGTCAGTATTGAAATCCGCAACTTCTTGATTCAGAAGCGGGTTGTTTGACCACTGGACTACCGAGACTATTAAAAAGAACCCAAAAGCAATAGGTATAAGCCTGGATTTGAAAACGGTACTTTTCAAACGTAAGTAAAATAGCATATAATAATATATAAACTTTGTGTATACCAATTTCACGTAAGGTTCTAAACAAAAGTCGATAATTTCACTATCGCAAAATATTTGAGAATATATTTTATATCGAAATAAAAGTAATCGTAAGACGTGTTATTGTATCGTGTTTGATGTCTTTTAATTCTAATTGAAAATTTTAAAAATAAATATTTCAAAATACATGACAACTATAAACTTAAAATTAAATTAAAGCGAACAACTTTCGAGAAATCGTAGTAGGGGATTTCACTTTCATTAGTGAAGCTGAAGTGCAGAGATGCGACTATAGTTCTGCAAGTTATACGTTAGGACAAAGTATTAGATTAAAAAATTAACGGTTTAGTCTGAATCAGATGTTTTAGGTTCGAATCAATATGGACCAATTACTTTTCTTAAGTTAGGTGTGAATTACTAGGGATAAGTTGTTATTTTTTACCCCTAGGCCCCAAAAATGGCAAATGGTGTTAAATGGCTAGCGAGGGTGGGCCTAATAATACCTCCTGAGCCACTTTACGTCGATATTCTGAGAGATCGTGGTATTTTATTGGTGGACCCGGTCCATTCATGCAATGAACTGCGTTACAAGCTAAAGTCCGAGCTGAGAGATCCAAGTCTGTCAAAATATGTACCTAGTTTACGCCTTTTTTCTGTTGCTAAATTACTCAATTTGGACAATATTATTTTTTTGAGTGCTATATTTTAAACGTTTTTCGAATTGAATTCACACCTAATTTCAATTGAATTTCGACTTGCCGTTATGTTTACGTTCTAAATAGAATAGGTGGAGCACCTATTGTCATACCGGGCACAAAGTTTTCAGTCATCGATATTTATCACACATAACTTTCGAAAATAATTTCAAAAAGTCGTTGGTGTGTCAAAGAGTCAAGGTTATTGTGATACATGCGCCAAACATTCACGCCAAATCCTTTGCCGTGTAGGCAGAGAGAACGGAGCGCCATAAGGTAAGATTCTTACACACCTCACTCGCTTCGTTGACTTTTATAAATCTTTTCATGCACGCGATTTTTGAGCCTCCTAACATCACCTTCCTCCAGAACACGTTCTATTTGGTCATGGAATGTGTCCTCGACTCCTCGACCCTCCTCGACTCATACATCTATCCGCGTTTTTGTGATAGTTTGTAAATAAATCATGAGTGACTATCACAAACGTCATAATTAAAAATAATAACTTAGTTGTCAGTTGCGTCACAATACGACATTGTTTTCCAAATGTAGTATTCCAATAGTTTACTCCAAAATTCCAGTGCAAACACGTAATATGTGTACAAATGTCCATTTTGGACACAACAGTATTGGCAAAAGCGACACGAAAAGATACAAGATACCAAATATGGAACGTGAAATGCTCAAAGGAGGGGCAAAAGATATTTTTGAAAAATTTGGATAGCAAGGGATGTTAGTAAACAACACAATCTGCCTATATTACCCCATTTTTATTATTATTACTATTATTATATTTGGCCCTAACATTTATATATAACCAAGTTTCTTAATCATGATGTCTCACGTTTGAAACTTCAACTAAAATTAAACTTTTTATCCAAAGTTATGTGAGAATTGTAAGGAGTATATTAAGTCTGACGCCTTTTTCATGTTTCAATAGAAAATCTGCACATATAAACGAAATTGAAGGATTTAAAAGAATATTTATACGGTACATACACCAAAAATACATTTCCCCACAATTTTTGTCTGTCTGTTGTGGGTTATCCCTAAAATGGCTGGACTGGTAATAAGCAGTAACTTGGGCTCCTTTTTTATAAGAAAAACATATTTTATTTATCTCTTCCGAAGCGAAACCAAGTTCGCCGGGTCAGCTAGTATGAAATACAGTGATGAGTTTTTCAGCTATCGTCATCACGAAAGACAACAGCGACTCCATAGAAGTCATGGTGGACGGCAATAGGGCTTTGCAGTTGGACAAATTCCTAAAAGAGAGGGATATAATATATGAAGTGTTAGCCAGCGACGCCTTTGGACATACGGCCACGGTAATGCCACGTCGACCAAGAAGCCCAGAATCCATGTACCGTACACGATCACCGCTTAGTATGTTTGATGTAACACTATTATATATCTTTTTAAGACCCTGGACTTATCCTGTGACTCACTTGTTTGAGCTAGTGTCATACTGTAACTTAGAACCTAAATCAATCCAATCAATCTTCAGTTGTGAACAGCGGCAATTGCAATTCGATAGGCTGGATTAATATTCTAGTCGTGAACCAAATAGGTGGCGTAACCTATAGCCATACATCGATCACCAATTCTGGAAAGTCATTGGTAAAAGTCAGCGTCCGATATGGAAAAAATGTGTTAATCTCGACGATCTACTTATATGTTGAAGAAGCAAGGGACATTTATTAACCTTTTGCCAGGGTTATACTTGTCTACATAAGCTATCATCGTATAGTATAAAACAAAGTTCCACTGTCTGTCCTCTTATATGCTTAGATCTTTGAAACTACGCATTGGATTTTGAAGCGGTTTCTTTAAATAGATATAGGGTGTCAACGGGGTATTTTTTATGTATAATTCATGTATAATGTAGAAAGAAAAAGTGATGAGTTCAGCACTTTAATTTTAAACGCTGTAAAACATACTTTTGATGCGGAACAATGTTCGCCGAGTCAATCACTATTAGTATAATCACTAAACCAGAAATTGCATTGACAATTATAGTAAAATTTCGTCATATAAATGTTGATATTCTTGTGAATATGTAATTTCAGGTTATGTTATATATTAATTACAGAGAGTACTTTGGACTGGAAAGACTTTTATCCCCTCGATATAATCTATCAGTTCATGGACGACTTAGAGAAAACTTTTCCGTCGACTTGCACGGTCTCCGTTATAGGGAAGTCGGTTGAAGGGAGGGATATAAAGGTTTGTATTTAAGTGTTGTTGTAGTGTTATATTTATATTTTAACTCCATCACAAGTTTTTCAGATCATAACATAACATAACATAACTTCACGCCTTTTGTTACCCGAAGGTGTAGGCAGCGGCTGTTAAGCCTCGTCTCGCCGTTATGTTTACGTCCCAAATGGAATAGGTGGCGAACCTATTGCCATACCGGGCACAAAGTTTGTCAGTCATCGATATTTATCACACATAACTTCCGAAAACAATTTCGAAAAGTCATTGGTGTGAGATCAGAAACCAAAACAACAGTGCTTAGAATTTTTTTTTTCATAATTATTCGTTCATGTCAACGGTTATGAAAGTGATAGAGTCACGCAGTTAGCTGCACGGATGGGTCGGCTCGATCGGTAAAATGCCACGACCTCTCAGAATCGACGTAAAGTAACTTTTGCCGCGTTTCGCTCGGTGAGAGAGGTATCCGGAGGCCCAACCCTTTTACCCTTTCCTCCTCACCTTCACATCCAACTTCCGACTCCTTCCGTATTGTAAGTGCTGGCAACGCAACTGTAACACTGTATGAGTTCAGTTGTCTATTGGCGGCGTTTGTTACTCACCATCAGGTGACACGGCTGCTCCCCCGACCTATGGTATAAAAAATGAGTACCTCTGAAATTACTTATTATGTGGTCTAGTGGTCGAGTACACGGTTTCTGAATCCAAAGGTCGTGGTTCGAATCCTGACACTGGCTTACACCAATGACTTTTCGAAATTGTTTTAGGAAAGTTATGTGTGATTAATACCGATGACTGAAAACTTTGTGCCCGGTATGACAATAGGTTCGCCACCTATTCCATTTGTGACGTAAACATAACGGCGAGACGAGGCTTAACAGCCTCTGCCTACACCTTCGGTTAACAACGGCGTGAAGTTATGTTATGTTATGTTTATTTTCATAATTATTATTTCATTTTTCTGTACGAGTACTCCTCTCAACGGCTGGACCGATTCGAATAATTTTCTTTGTGTCTTAAAATGGATTCGAGGATGTTTTGGATTTATTATTTCGGACTTCAAAATAAAGAATAACAAAATTATAATCGTTATTTGTTTAATATATATTGTTTGTCATGTTTGAATATTTTCAGTTACTCAAAATATCAAACAGCAACGCCAACAACACAGGCATATGGCTCGATGCAACAACACACGCCAGGGAGTGGATCACAACGTCAGTTGTGACATTTGTTGCTGATTTTATTGCAAGGAATTTCAACAATTTACCAGAGTGCGTCACCAACAAAGATTGGTAAATTATTGTATATGTATACATACATACATAACTTTACGCCTTTGTTACCCGAAGGTGTAGGCAGTGGCTATGAAGCCTCGTCTCGCCGTTATGTATAAGTCCCAAATGGAATAGGTGGTGAACCTATTGCGATACCGGCCTCAAAGTTTTCAGTCATCGATATTTAGCACACTTAACTTCCGAAAACTATTTCGAAAAGTCATTGGGGTGAGCCAAGTGTCAGGATTTGAACCCGGACCTCTGAATCAGAAGCCGTGTGTTCGACCACTAGACCGCCGAGACTAGACGTATATGTATAATATATACATATTATTACACACACGGCTAAAAGTATACATACACACGAACTTATACACACACAAACATAAAATACACGCACACAACTTCAAAACAACTCTTAAACCTCTGCCAAACTACTCGTGAAGCTGAAAGATGTACGAAAGAATACGATTGTTGAGAGAGGTACTTCAACTTGCCACGGGCGACTTCCATTTGTTGTCGGCTTTTGTACCCAGTCTATGGGCCCAAGGTTACACAGGAACGAGAATGTGGAGTTACACTTTGAAGTTTGCTTGGGAACTTCGCCGAGGTACTTCGCGAGTGTGTGGAGGAGGCAATACACATTAAACTCGCTTCTTCAACTTCGTTAGAAATTATTTTCGATTACAGTAAATTCACTAAACTCTAAATTTACTAACTATTTATTTAATTTTAATTCACAAAAGTGGTCTACTGGAATGTCAATCTTGTCTTTTTTCAGGTATTTCCTGCCCGTAGTCAATCCGGACGGCTATCATTATTCACATCTGCACGACAGGATGTGGCGTAAGAATAGGAGCAAAATTGGTCATGTGATTATGGGTGTTGATCTGAACAGAAATTTTGGGTGAATACTATTCATGTCTATCTCTCGTGTGATAGGGCTTCTTCTTATACAGGCTCTTTTGTGGCTACAATTGGTATCAGTCCGAGAGTCCAAAAATATTAAAAATATACAAAAGCCTTGACCAAATACAACATACCCTGAGATGAAGATGATGTTAGGAGCCTTAAAAATCGACGCGCGAGTATGAAAAGAGTTATGAACTCAACGAAGCGAGTGAGGCGTGTAAGAATCGTGCCTTGTGGCGCTCTGTTCTCTGCCTACCTTGCAAGGCATTTGGCGTGAATGTATGTTATTAAGATTAATTGTCTTTTTGCAGATATTATTGGGGTCAAAATCCTGATAGTACAACTAATGACCCGCACAGTATTAACTACAAGGGTCCAGAGGCATTTTCTGAACCGGAAACAATAGCAATTAAGGTTTTACATATCATATTCTTTACAGAATTCAAAATCCTAACATCTGTTTTGTTAGAAATGTATTCAGGCTGCGCATGAATAGATTGTAACAGGGCTGGCTTGACCAGTGAATTACCTAGACTTTTTTTTATGTGAGGGCAAACGAGCAGGCTTGTCACCTGATGGTAAGTGATCAGCGCCACCCATGGACACCTGCAACACATATAGTGTTACAGTTGCGTTGCTGACCTTTAAGGGAGTAGGATAGGAAAGGATGGGATGGGCCGGGGCCTCCGGGTACCTCTCACCGAACGAAACGCGACATGAGCCACTAAACGTCAATCTTCTGAGAGTTCGTAGAATTTCACCGGTAGATCTGGCTCATTCATGCAGCGAACTGCTTGGCTCTATCACTCTCAATCCCAGATCTCAGAATATTGACGTAAGGTGGCTTGTGCCAGGGTTCGTTGGGAGAGAGAAGTATCCGGAGGCCTCTACCCTCATCTCTCATTCTACTCTCTTCAAGGCCGACATTTTATTCAGTCAATATTTCGATACGAGAGCACACTGTTGCATCCACTATTTGGGTAATAATAGGTACATCTGTAAATATTTCAACTAATTTTAATATTTGAATGTTACAGGACATTATTTTATATTCGGGGACACCGTTCAAAATATACATGACATTTCATGCGTGTAGTGAGCTGATATCCTTTCCGTGGTGTCACACAAACGACCCCTGTCCTGACTACGTAACATTACTAGAGGGAGCCACTTGTATGGCGAAGGTAACTTAAGATAACTTCACGCCTTTTTCTATTCGAAGGTGTAGGCAACGAAGCGTGAAGTCGCGAGTAAGTCGCGAGCCACCGAATCGTTATGTTACGTGTTATAAATGGAATAGGTGGTGGACCTATTGCCATACACCGGGCACAAAGTTGTAAGTCATCGATATTTATCACGCATAACTTCTGAAAAAAAATCCGCACAATCATTGGTGTCAGCCCGGAATCGAACCCACGACCTCGGAATCAGAAGCGGGGTGCTCGACCACAGGACCACAGAAACCTATCACATCCTATTTATCTTCATCAAGAGAACATAAGTTGTTAAGTTTTTATAAATGTTTACGGACAGACAGCGGAAGTGACTTTATTGTACTCCAGCGACGGCAGCGACTAAAAGACAAAACTTTCAAAATCGGTCCAGCCATTTTAGAGACGAGTTTTATTGAATGTTGTAGAAAAATCATTTTTTTTTAATGTAAAATATAGAGAATTATTTATTTTTTACAGGCAATCTATGAAACGAATGGACGCATGTACAAAGTGGGGAACTTCAAGGACATCATGTACCACGCTTGCGGCACCAGTATTGACTGGAGCTACGGAACCGCGCACATACCCTTCTCGTATCTGGTCGAGTTGAGGAGTAAGCGTGACCGTTTTCTACTTCCTCGCGAGGAAATTATAGATTGCTGTAAGGAATCCCTCAACGGCGTGTTGGCTCTGGTGAAGTTTGTCGATCAGAAAAAGTGTCTGAACTGTTCTGTTATTACTAAATCGCTGCGTTACTGATGTTACCTCTTATTCTCTATATAAATGATTACGAATGAATTTATTTGTATATATTGTTGTTTTTTTTATAAGTAAGTAAGTTTTTTATAAGTTGTTAAGCCTCAACTCGAATTCCAACGTCCGAATGAATTAGTTAAGCAATCTATGAGTACAGCAAACGGACCAAACTCGATCGATCCATTTAATTATAAGGATTTCATTCCATCGGACAGCAGTTAGTGTATTCACAATAAATAACAAAACATAACTTCACGCATTTTATTAGCCGAAGGTGTAAGCAGCGGCTGTGAAATCTCGACTCGCCGAATCATTATGTTTCGTCCAAAATGGAAAACATGGGGTACATATTGCTATACACCGAGCATAAGTTGTCAGTCATAGATATTTATGACACAAAACTTCAAAAAAAAATTCCGTGACATTATTAGAGTGAGACCCGAATCGATCCTACGACTTCTGAATCAGAAGCGGCGAGCTCAACCATTGGACTAATAAAATGTAGAAATGTTTCTGGGCAGTTCGTTGTATGAATGAGCCACATGGAGTGGGCCATGTGGCGTATCGTGCGATGGCCGAAAACCCACCCCCTTGCCTTTCATCTACCCATCTCATCCTAAAGGCCGGCAAAGCAACAGTGACCATTTCGTTGTCCCAGCTGTTCATGAGCGGCGGATGTCCAAGTGACCTGGTTGGTCGGGAAACTGGAGCTTTGTCATAAATAAAATTATAGCTTACACAAATTCGAAACATTTTAATCCAAATCACCACAACAAACAATTTTTATATACTTAATGATTTTCTACATAACTCATCAAACTTTTAACACCGTTCCATATTTCGGAGCATGTTTCGATTATTTGATTTTTCGGCAACCTGAATCTGTGTTTCCTGCTTCTCAACTCCACCATATACGAGTACGGTATCTTCGCTATTGAGTAACTCCAGTCTGTGCTGGTGCCACATGCGATGTACGTGAGATCTCTGGTGCTGCCAACCTTGTAACACTTGCCGCTGGTTTCGTAAATTGCCTGAAAACATGTTTTAGGTCATGTGGTGGTAAACAACTGGCGCGGACCATGGATATAGCAACACTGACAGTATTACAGTTTTCTACCCGGTCTATAAGATAGACAAAGGAGTGGGATGGTGAGGGAAACTGTGGCTTTACACTATTGAACTTATCTGGACGTTATGGATGATAAATTAATAATGATGACTGATAGAATTGGTCCCCATATATGGAAAGACTTTGTCATCTATTTGCTGGGACGAAAGATGCTTCGTCAGTCATGTCAATGGATTAAATGTCGCTGGCTGGTGGCTTAAAGACGTGTGCGAATAAACAAATTAAGACAGTGCATTAGCCTACTAGGATTCATATTAATTAGTCACAGTACCCTGGCCATTCTAGCACCTCCTTCTAGAAGATTCAGATAGCTTGGAGGATTGTCCGTTTTGCAGCCCCAAGGAAATATTATTAATTCATAATAGCTATGGAAAGATAAAAACACTTTGAATGGTGTCGAAGATCCCAAAATGGCGTCCTGAGAAAAAAAAAAACAAACCGTTAAATTTTAATTGTTCAATAATAAGTAGGCTTCCTGCTACTTCTGTCACCGAATAAAATGTGGTATGAGCCACTTTACATCGATTTTTTAAGCGGTCGTTATATTGTATCGATTGAGCCGGTTCATTCATGCAGCGAACTGTGACGTAAATTACTAGAATATTAAAAGGCAAATTACCCTGACTGCCACAGCTTCAGGTTCTGAAAATGGTTCTGGGCCACGATAGAACACGTTGCTGGGTTCATCAGATGAACCCTCCTCACCGCTAGCTCCCCAACCATAACTAAAATATAAAAAACATTTAAGCAAACTACGCAAATTAACTTCACAACCGTAATGATGAATAATATAGGCAGTGGCAGTTTTACGCCGAAAGTGATATTTTGGTATTATTGTGTAGATTGCTTCACTCCTTCCATCTTGGGTTCCGTAACTAAAATATCTGGCGTACTTACTTAAACAATCTTATTTTAAATAGGTACACCATAAGAACACCAAAAGTCATGCAGATTGTTCATCACAAAATGTAGCAGGGATTGAATCCCAGCCAAAGCCCACCTACACCTCTGACAATTTTCAGCATGACAATCTATATATATAATAAAATCGTAGGAAAGTCAAAACTGTACATTTAATATTATTTTTTAGAGTACTTGGGTGAATCTACAATAGATACCGAAACTAAAAACATGATTTTCAGAATTTATGTCTGTGTATTTGTTTATTGCGGATAAACTCCAAAAGTATTGTATGTTTTTATATCCAATTTTGCATGAATATAGCCAGGAAGTCGGATCAACACATAGGCTAAATATCATCACGCCATCACTAATTGGGGTTGAGCAATGAACCCTTATAAAAGCACAGGCATAGTATTTTTGCTGCTTTATGGCGTCCGCGCAGACGAAATCGCTAGTTTATTATACGTATGTAATGTACGTCTTTTATTAAATAAAGGATTGTATATTTTTGGGTAATATAAATAAACCCTTACCTGAAATTTCTGTTCAGGTCCACCCCGACACATTCACCGTTATAACAGGCCCTGTTCTTCCTCCACATCCTGTCATGGGTGTGAGTATATTCGTAACCATCTGGATTCAGCACTGGTACTATATGCCTGATATATTTATAAGACAAATTTAAATAGATTTATACATACACGGTGTAGGCAGCGTTAAGCGTCTCGACATGTTGGATTAACTTTTTAGTCAAGTTTAAGAAATCTACTGCCAAAATGTAGCGGAGAAAACTTGCTTATTAAATATAACTTCACGCCTTTTTCTACCCGAAGGTTTAGGCAGCGGCTATTAAACCTCGTCTCGCGGTTATATTTATGTCCCAAATGGAACGGGTGGTGATCCTATTGCCATACCGGGCACAAAGTTTTAAGTCATTGATATTTATCACACGTAACTTACGAAATTAATTTCGAAAAGTCATTGGTGTGAGCCAATGTGAGGATTCGAACCCGCGATCTCTGGCTTCAGAAGCCGTGTGCTTGATGACTGGACCACCTAGACATTCAAATAATTAATTCTGCCAAATGTATTTGGGCAAAATTTGGTTAGTCATCGATAGTTATCAGACGTAACTCCCGAAAAGTAATGAGAGTTAGGATTCGATGTCAGGATTTCTTAACTAAAGGTCAAATTAAATCATGTAGGAAAATGGAATAAGACGGTAATTTTTTCCCGACATCGCCAGAGGGACGATATGTTTTTCGTTTATGAGAACGCCAAGTAGGACGTAGCAATCATTGTGACAAGCCTAAATAATCTACATTACCGGATCGCTCTATCATAGCAGATTTAGCACTTTACGTCGGGTTTTAGAGATGTCGTAGCATTTCACAGGTCGAACTGGCCCATTCATGCAGCAAACAACATAGCTCTAACACTAATAAGCATATTTCTAGCATTGATAGTGTAGTTCTGTTAGAAATATACCTCGTAGACTAGTTTTTCTAATCTATACATATAATAAAATCGTAGGAGATTTAAGACTACATTCAATATAATTTTTTTACAATACTTGGGACATGATCTACGATCGATACCGAACCTAATAAAATGGTTTTTAGAATTTTTGTCTGTTCACGTGTGTTGTTTGTACGCTTGTTACGGATTAACTCTAAAAGTATTTCATGATTTTATGTCCAATTTTACATAAATATTGCAGGTAATTAAGGTCGGTTCAACTTATAGGCTAAATATTATCACGCTTCTATCTTTATTTGGGGTGAGCAATGAACCCGTATAATGTAGCACAGGCAAGTATTATAGCTGCTTTTTGGCGTCCACGCAAAGTCGCGGGCAACAGCGTTTTTTAAAGTTAAATAGAAAAATTACCAGTCTTTATTAGTAATCGATTGTGGTAGAGTTTTAAACTTCTTGACTAGAACATCAGCTATGTACGTGACAGTTGCAGTAGTGATCCATTCACGTGAATGTATTGCCCCATCTAACCATACAGCCTTATTACTTGCATTGCTGTTTGATATTTTTATCATCTGTAAATACCAGACCAATATTTTTATCAGGATTTCTTGAATTGATGATAGAAGGACGAACATTTGAAACTAGAGTGACCAACTAATAACTTCGTAATTGCTTATCGAGACAATAAAAGATTAAAGAATGACTAAGCAGATATACAGTACAAAAGTGAAAAAAAAAACTGAATTGAGACACTTTCCGAGGCCGAGAACCTTTAAAACGTAAAGTTAACTATACGTGTTTAAGGTGAGATATTTAAGAATCGTATCTTATGGAACTCAGCTCTATCTGCCTACCCTGCAAAGTGCGTGGATTGATTCAAATAATGTTTTAGCTAGTATTAGATTTATATGCTATTTCGATTGAGCAGAATTGCAGCACCATGTTGTAATTTACCTCCAGTAAACTAAATATTCCATAAACGAATTTGACCGAAAATAATTAGTTACCTTTCAATGAAAAATGAAAAATTAAATGTTCATGACTTTTTATTAAGCTTTGTTCATGTTTAAGCACTTATTCATAAAATCGTCTGATCCGAAGACCATGTCAATGCTATCTTACCCGTCAAACATTGTATCACCAAAAAATTGAAGTTTTTAATTAAATAAATAAAATATGAGATTGTATGTATTTTTGTATGCTCTTTCATAAAAAATAATAATAATAAAAGAAAATTATTATCCATAAATAAAAAGAAAAACAGTAATACCACCCTCAACATTTAAGTGGATAGAAAATAGATGCTGCCCAGTTCTCAGACCTAAATGATATGCATAAAATTTTTCATGAGAATCAATCAAGCCGTTCCATAGGAGTTCAGTAACGCATGTGTCACGTGTCATGAGAATTTTGTATATTAGATTTGAAACTGACCTTGATATCTCTGCCTTCCACAGATTTTCCGATAACGGAGACAGTACATAGTGCGGGATACTCTCGTTCCAAATCATCCAAGAATGTATATATAACACCTAGCCTGTGGAACTTTTTCCAATCCATAACTCTTACTGGAAAAAAAAATCATTATTTTAAACCAGATCAGTTATTGTAAGCTAATGTTGGGAGAAGTGATAGAAGATTATGTTCAGAAATCCTAACATCTTTCTGTCTGCTTGTGACCACGGCCAGTGTAACCTGGCAAAAACGTCAAACTAATCAAGGTAAATAATTTTTACCTAAACGTGTCGCGTTAATTCCCGTTTATTCATCATTAGCCTTTTAAGTTCCACTACTGGACGTAGGCCTCCCCCATAGAGCACCACAACTGCCGGTCCTGTGCAATCATGGGGGGTTTTTGCCATAATCGCCACGCTTGGCAGGCGGGTTGGCGATCGCAGTAGGCTGTATTTTGTTGGGAGAGAATGCTGCTGCCCATTCTTCCAGCTTTTTTCAGCTTTTCCCTTAGTTGCCTTTTACGACACCCACGGGAAGAGATGGGGTGGCGGTATTCTAAGCCGGAACCACACGACACACAGCCCGTTTATTATATTTGTGTAATATTTATTTCCTAAAAGAAATCGTTGCCAAGTTCCATAGTACAAACGTTAGTTGCTTAGCTGGAAAACTAGATGGCAATATATATATATATAAATACATACATAACTTCACACGCCAAATCCCTTGCGGGGTAGGCAGAGAGAACGGAGCGCCACAAGGCACGATTCTTACATACCTCTTTCGCTTCGTTGACTTTCATAACTCTTTTCATGCACGATCGATTCGCGTCGATTTTTGAGGCTCCTAACATCACCTTCCTCCAGAACACGTTCTATTTGGTCATGGAATGTGTGTCTTGGCTGTCCTCGACTCCTACATCCATCCGCTTTTGCATTGTATATCTGCTTAGTCAATCTTGCATCATCCATCCTTTCTACATGTCCGACCATCGGAGCATGCCCTTCCTTACCTTTACACCGATACTCTCTTTCAAACCGACTTCCTTCCTTATAGCTTTGTTTTCGACGCGGTCAGCGAGGGTCACTTGTGTATATATATATATATATATATATATATATATATATATAGAGTCCAAAAAATGATTTTAACTTATCGTTGTTTTTGGAGTCTAGTAAAATAATAAAGAGATACTAACACTTCATTTTTTTCGCTTTTCGCCGCGGTGATATGTTCGGATATTTATACAGTGGAGTGTGACCATCTGGAAAAGTTGGATAATATAAAAATGTCCATATATCACCAGAAATTTGTTATCTACTTCCACTACAGAGTTTACTACTACACTACGCTTGCCGGTTTTTGAGGCTTTTGACATCACCTTCCCCAAGAACTCGTTGGATTTGGTCATAGAAAGTGTATCGTGGCACTCCTCGATTCCTAAATCCTTACGCGTTTGCACTGTAAGTGTATATCTGCTTAGTAAATCTGGTATCATCCATTGCGTCAACAAAATGTTTTTACGTTAATTCCTAATTATGATTATGCAAAATATTAATAAACAGTGGTATACCTATGACTTCGGGCTTAGTTTGTGTACAGCATTCTGAGTAACCTGTGGTACCATCACTCCTGTTGCAACGTACCATATCTACATCATTGTAAACATGGAAAACTCCCTCGTTTGTTTTTTGAGAGCCAGCTGAGCTCAAAAGTCTACCAGTCATTGTGATCTGTTGCATTTCTATCAAAGACATATTTAACACTTTTATTAACTAAAAGAGGGTTTATTGAAGCGTTACCGATTCATTAATTGAAGTCAGCCGACGTCAGCTGATGTCAGCCGCACAGTTAGCTGGATGAATGAGGAAGTGATTTATGCCGTGTTTCGTTCGGTGGACAGGTTACCTGGAAGCCTCTTTATATTTCTCTCCCCATTACTGGCTTTATACCATTTTAAAGGCCGGCAACGCAACTGTGACCCGGTGGGTATTGCAGATATCCCTTATTCATCCAGGCCGACATTTGATGATTAACGCCTGGAGAGAAGTGCTTTTATGCCCCGCTTTCTTTAAAAAATCACCCATCTGTGTATTTTTACAACTTTATAAACACAGTATTATTGAGTTATTTTTGATCCCATGGAATCGCGCGTGCTACTTGCTAGAAGTATCATATACTAGGCACAATTGTGTCAGTATTCAGATAAATTTTCCTGAATAATTTCAGATATGGACTCAATCTCGATATTTCTCAAGAAGAAATCTGAGTGAAGGATTCGTATTTTTCTTATAAAATGTTTTAATGATTTGTCTTTATTTAAGTAAGAAGAAATAAATAAATTACACTATTTACAATGTAAACAATTAAATGACTAGCTGAAATCGAATTTCTCCACATCCATTTCTCGGTCTACTGGCAGCGTGCCCAGAAGACTGGCCGCATTGCTACGCTGAATGGCAATGCTAATTCTGTGCGAAGAATAGATCAGTGGCGAGAGGGCTCGATCAGTCACTTTGCAAGATCTCAAAAGATTGCACAATAAATAATTTATCCAATGAAAATAACTAACTTAATTATGATTTTCTTTTAACTCACTTGTAATTTGTTTTACGGTTTTCTAAATTATATGATCTATTTATTACAAGCGAACCTCAATTTTTTTAGACCATATATAATTGTATAAATAAAATATTTTACCAAATTAATATTTTCAAATTAACCAATAATTTATCGATACAAACAAAAATACGTCATGACTAATGCACTATGTTTTTTTCATTCGCCCATTTTGCACAGGCTAAAGCTTAGAAGCCACACTGCCTTCTCTGTAGTATAAATTATTCAGAAGTAGAAAACAAGGTTGTAAGGAAGGAAGTTGGTTTGAAAGAGAGTGTCGGTGTAAAAGTAAGAAAGGGCATGCTCCGATGGTTAGGACATGTAGAAAGGATGGATGATGCAAGATTGACTAAGCAGATATACAATGCAAAAGCGGATGGATGTAGGAGTCGAGGACGGCCAAGACACACATTCCATGACCAAATAGAACGTGTTCTGGAGGAAGGTGATGTTAGGACCCTCAAAAACCGACGCGCGTGCATGAAAAGAGTTATGAAAGTCAGTGAGGGGTGTAAGAATCGTGCCTTATGGCGCTCTGTTCTCTCTGCCTACCCCGCAAGGGATTTGGCGTAAAGTTATGTATGTATTAAACTATAGGAACCTAACCTAATCATCCATAAAGCCGTGGCACTTTATCATGATGTTCCAAGGGAGTTTTGACGACGATGCAGAAGAGCACGCTACACACGATATTTACACCATTTTCCACATTTTCACACATATACGAACACTTATTTAATAAAACGCCACGAATTTTATTCAACAATATTCATTGAATAACCAATTTTAGACAATAATTCATAGGACGGATAAGACTCTTTTACAGTCCCGCCAAAATTCCCAATGAGACTATAAATTTGATTTTATTAATGGCGCTGCGTCATATTATAATACTACTCTGCCAGTGACTGGAGACAAAAAGTACGTTTTTCTATTTGTTAACGCTATTAACAGCCACAGTCAACTATTTCCTAGGTGGCAAACGTTATTCCTACATGTCGGACAGAAATTTAGCAGTCGTTACATATATCACAACTTATGTTAATAAATAGTGTTTTGGACAAAACATAAATATCATCTTCAAGTTTACTACTCTAATCAACTAAAGCTTCTGCTATTTACAATTATACTCTATTTTTGTAAATGAATAATTAAAATATATAAAAATTCCCAAACATGTCCATTATAAATATTTTTAATAGGGTGAGAATCGAACCGACCGACCTCTAACTCAACAATAGGTTACATAATGAGGCCGAAATGATAAAATAACAAAAGTTACACGTTAGTAAAATTTTCAAATCAAAAGTGCACGATAGAGAAAAAGTGTTCAAACAATTGGACCGTAGAAAACGCGAATGAATTTTGTACTCAAATTAGAAAACCGCCGGTAGAACTCAGTGACGGAGGCCGCGCTGCGGTCTGCAGCCAATCACACGAGCGGCATGTTACACTAATGTACTGCTTCGAGAGTTAGATAGTTAGGATTTAGGATTTAGTAACGATACTGAGTTGAGTTAGAAAAAAGTATCATTGGTTAAGATAATTTCACGTCAAATTGTTTGTCACGTTACTTCTTCATATTCACTTAAAAATAGTCAATATAAAGAGATTAAATTTATTATTATTTATAACATAACTTCACGCTTTTTTCTAGGCAGTGGCTGTTAAGCCTCAAATCGCCGCTATGTTTACGTCCAAAATGGAATAGATGGAGGACCTATTGCCATATCAGGCACAAAGTTTTCAGTCATCGATATTTATTACACATAACGGTAACCCGCAATTACCGAATAACACAAAAAATCGGAAAATAATTTCTGTAAAGTCAGATTGATGTGTGCCCAAATTTAGAATCGAATCCTGAAATGAGAGTGATAAACCTCTAGACCACTGTGATTACACTTTAAACTATATATTGCATATAGACGAATTCTGAAAACAAAACATATCTTTTTATAGCAGTTGTAGCAAAAATAGCATCCAAACGAAATAGCTTATACGTGTAAAATGTTCCACCTAGAAGTTTCCAGATAAAGTTTGTTCCACCGCTGGTACCGTATGCCGTCGAGCTGGTCTCACTAATTGCTGACGAATAATGAGATTGATTGTAACGGACATCGAAGACAGCTGTCCTGTTTTTTTTGTACCATAGACGATAATTACTGTTTTTAATTTGACAAGAAAACAGTCTAATTGTGATGGACTTTTTTTTTTGGAGGAATTCGAATTTTAAATAAACATCGTAAATTTTTTATTTAAATTGTGAAGGCGGGAAAATGTTGCTACGGTTTTGGACTGAGCCTGTAAATTGATGCTACAATTGATCATAATGATTGATGGACAAAATGGTTAAGAGTTCAGTCCATTTGTAGATTATATATTTCTTTTAGTAATTTAATAAATTGTAAACAATATAATTGATGCGGACGACACTACTGTCTTTGCATAAAATGATAAGGAAATATCCATTTTGCTATATAGCTTGGAGTGAACCAAGTGAACTGGGCTTTCTTATAAACAGCGCAAACTCAAAAGACAAAATAGTCGGCCCGATCTCTGATCTAAATCTTGAAGTAGTTGATGACTTTGTATATCTAGGTGCTGGCATTACGAGAACTCATACGAGAAGAACATCAAACGATGCAAAGAGTTGACGTAAAGAGACTTTTCCAAAATAAATTTATTATAAGTCGCACTCGCTGGACAAATCAAATCCGTGCTGCCATAAACACCTTGTTGTTCACGCTACCGAAGATAGAGAATGATGGTGAAACCTAGCCCAAACTCTAGACCACGAAACTGATCAAAGACGCCATAACCCTTAGCATTGAGGATAAACGACGGAAGGAGGATGAAGAGGATGGAAATTCGGAAAAGTTGCCTACACCTTCGGGCAATAAAAGTGTAAATATCAATTCTTAATCTTTAACATAAAGTAAAAAAGAAATGCTTCAAAGCGATATGGGGCTTGTGATTTTAATGTTAACTCAAATCGTGTAAACAAAGATTATGTTGGCTTCCGTCCGCCCGCAGCGATATCTTCAAACTTTCATCTATATCAATAAACTGTCGAAGAAAATATTCGAACTCGATTTATTTATAATACAACGCTGTATTCCAAAGGCAATTATGAAATGACTGTGATGAAAAACTTCAATGGATTCAAACACTACAGTGTCGCAAAGTAGTCGCTGGTCTTGTATTGTATTTGGTGAGGGTAACGAAGTAAGAAAAAAATTGGTGTCTCCAATAAAGGACATCATTAATTCCCGGTCGAAGCTGTGTCAGGGGATTCGCTGTATTAAAGTAATACCGTTTGAGAAAAATAACGGATCAATATCTTTGTGACTTTTGTTGTTTTATTTGTATACTGATTGTATTTTTTTTTGGTAAGTATTTTGTGACCTCGAGGTCACAAATTATTAACACATAGTAAACTAATAAAATTTGAAGTAGCAGTTTTTTAATTATCATTACATAGTATAAAACAAAGTCGCTTACCGCTGTCTGTCCCCTTATATGCTTAGACCTTTGAAACTACGCAACGGAATTTCACGCGGTTTTCTTTAATAGATAGATGGTGTCAACAGGGTGGTTTTGTATGTGTATAATTCATTTATGATTTAGTACAAAGTCCGCGTTGATGTATATTTATCTCTTAAGGATAACCCACAATAACAATTTTTATTTGTTTTGAAGCGAGACAAAGTTCGCTGGGTCAACTAGTCTACACTAATAATAATAATATTATAAAGAGGAAAGATTTATATTTTTGTATGTAACGAATAAACTCAAAAAGTACTGGACCGATTTTAATCATTCTTTTTCTTTTGAAAGCTACATTATCACTGAGTAACATAGGCTATGTGTAATCATCGTCGTCATCGACATTTTGTTTGTACGCGAGTAACACCGTGAGGCGGGTAGCTACATACAATATAGCGGTACGAAGCTCGCGCGGTCTGCTAGTTTATTATAAGATACTATATTTTCTATTTAGTAGTAGATGCGTGAAACCCATATGGTATCTATGATGCATATTTCTATGAGAACTGGTTGATCCCCATACTTTTGAATATCCTAGTTGGTTTTTCTAGAAGATTGAACTATTTGTTTAGTAAATTTGAGGAAATGGTGTCTAGAAGGGAACTATAAAAGAGAGTGAGAGAGTGTTACGTACATACATAACTTCAAGCCTGTTGCGAGGTGGGCTGAGAGAACAGAGCGCCATATGGCACAACTCTTACACAGCTGACTCGCTTCTCTGACTTTTATAACTCTTGTCATACCTTGTTCGAGGACTATATTTGGCCATAAAAGTGTGTATTGGCCATTTTCGACTCCGTCCGACATCCATAAGCTTTTGCATTGTATATCTGCTTAGTCAATATTGCATCATCCATTCTTTCTTCATGTCCAAAACATACTTATATCGAATGATACTTTACAGCATGTTAGTTTTGATTTTTATAGACTACTAGCTGACCCGGCGAACTCTGTTTCGCATCAAAAGTAATAACTGCTGCCCCGCTATGTTAATACTGCAATATCTTCGACAAATTTGAAGTCGATAGCAGCTATAGGTTAAAAATGGGAATTTTCCATTGTTAACACCCCCGCAACCCCCCTTGTGGGTGGAATTTCGTAAAATCCGTTCTTAGCTGACCTCTACTCGGCGAAAGGAATAATAATAAATAAATAATAATCCTACCAAATTTCAAGTCGCTACGCCTTATGGTTCCAGAGATATCGTGATGAGTCAATATATAGGTGGAAATCTCTTATATATATATAGATAGATGGTAACTATAAGCTCTTGCAAATAAGGTCATAAATCACATCCAATATTAATTTTCCAATGTAAAACTCTCCTATTTTTAAAACTCCTCGGTATGGGTTCGAATCCAACCAAGTACTTTTAGATTTTTTTTTCGGAAGTTATGTCGGTGACTGACGAGTTTGTGCTAGATATATGGCAATAGGTTTGCCTCCTGCCACTGCCTACACCTTCGGTTAGAATAAGGCTTGGAGCTATGTTATGTTCTAAATTCCATTATCGATACTTTGTTTGTTATTTTAGACAAAAACATATTTCAAATAATCAATACGATCACGAAATATTAATAAGACCTTATTTTTTGCTAGTTGTTTTTAAAAGCAATTTCCCAAGTGGACTACACGCGGTACGTCCAAGTATTTCTTTCAAATAATTATCCGACAAAAACATGCCGAGATTCTTGCGGAGTTCGTTAGGATGTTACCAGGGTGGCGGGCCCTCGCTAAGAAGAATTAATGATTCCCTTTATTGAAAGTTCAATTTTTTGATTAGGAGGCCGGGAGGGCGACGCCCTCTTCGTACACTGTTTAAACACCGGATAAACAGGATATTTATTTATACATTCGGCCAATATTGATTTGATTTATTTATAAAAAATAAATGTTCATTTATAGGTTTTCGTATGATATTGTTTTGTATGTATTTTTTCGAGATCTTTAATCCTTTTATAATTATTATCATTGAAATTGAATGATGGCTTTCTTTAAGTCATATATTTGTTATAATAGAAAAGAGAAAAAAAAAGTGGTAACCTAAGAAAGATGAGACTGTTTTTATCATTCATACTAGCAGACCGCGCGAACTTCGTACCGCCATATTTTATACTTTTTTCACTAAAAACATTATTGCCGTGATCATATTAATACCCCAAAGCTTTCCTCATAAATGGACTATCTAACACTTTTTTTTTCAATTCAAGTTCCTGATACATACATACATAACTTCACACCAGATCCCTTGCGGGGTAGGTAGAGAGTACAAAGCGTCATAAGGCACGATTATTACACACCTTACTTGCTTAGCTGTTAATATTAGCGACCTTGATATGATGAAAATAATAGCAGGTAAAATAATAAGCAGTTAACTGCATGAATGGGCCGGCTCAACCGGTGAAATACCATCACCTCTCAGAAGCTCGACGTAAAGTGGCTCATGCCGCGTTTCGTTCGGTGAGAGAGGTACGGGGGTAAGGGAGGTCCACCTCCCTTCCCCATCCTTCTCCCTTAAAGGTCGGTAACGCAACGGTAATACTATAAATGTTGCCGGTGTCCATGGGCGGCGCAGGTTGCTTACCATCAGGTGACACGCTTGCTCCTTTGCCCTCCTATCCCATAAAAAAAAATATTATCAACTTCAATCAATAGCAATACCAGGGACTTTAGTTTTTTTTTAATACTACTTGAATCTTTTTTTTTACTTGGTCATTGTCGCCGAATTAAAACAAAAACCTGGTCACCACATGTTCTTACCAGTATGGCTAACTCCCAGTGAGTGATTTTTTTATAATTAAAATGATGTCGATTTGGCACCTTGGTATTACTCTTATCAAAATAAATTCACTAAATTTTAAAAGAGATCACGATATTAAAAATGTTA
This sequence comes from Euproctis similis, assembly GCA_905147225.2. Classification (NCBI taxonomy): domain Eukaryota; kingdom Metazoa; phylum Arthropoda; class Insecta; order Lepidoptera; family Erebidae; genus Euproctis; species Euproctis similis. Next base: position 11,379,821 of record LR990122.1, read on the forward strand.
ATATAGATGGGCAACATAATGTGGTATGCAGACGTGTAGCAAACCAGCAAAGTCTTTATATTTAAGCAAAAGACGCCAAGATCGAGCGTATCGAGGCGTATGCATATCTTGCGCTTTGTCCATTTATATGAAGTTGCAATATTGTAAAGAATTATAGATAATATTATAATATCTGCGTGAAGAACTAACTGAAAACTAACTCTAGCTTTGACGCATGACTTTGGTTACTTAAGTATGAAAATATATTTAAATATTTTAATATTCGCGTTGCATATTACATAAATAATAATAATGAACGGAAAATAACGCGACACATTTAGGCAAACAAATTATGTCAAAATTACGTCTGCTTGTGACTACGGCCAGTGCAACCAGGCCGAAACGTCAAGCCAATAATACAAGTAAGTATTTGTTTACTTACATGTGCCGTGTTATTTCCCATTTATTATACTCTTAAATAGATCAAATTCTAATCTAATGTGTCTAAATAGACACGGGGTCACAGATGTTACAGGTTACAGGTACACATTACCTATTAATTATTACAAAATAAATATACATATACCCCAAAAGACGATTAAATACTACAAACTCATTTGGACAAAAGGAAAAAAAAGTCTAAGTAAATTTAAAAAAAATTTACCTACCAGCTATGAGCGGCGCTCATGACCGAGTCAGGCGGGACTCCCGATCATATATATGTGCGCGGAATATTTGCCTAAGAAACGAATACTTACATTTTGTATTTTGCGATATCTTTTGAATTAAATGTCCGAATTGAATCATTCAAAAAGTTCTAGAAAGGTATTGAATCTATCTTTATATTGAAGTAATTTATTTTGAGAAGAGTTAATACCAAGGTACAAAATAAAGAACTTTTAAAACGACCACATTATAATTATTTTTAAAAATTCAAAAAACACTTTTTGTGCGATAACTACAATAGTTAGATATATGGCGTCGCGGACTTTTCTGTCGACAATTATATGTTCTGTGAAAGTGTAGTACATTGTTTTGTTCTATAATCAATAGTTTTTGCAGCGTTCGCGATGTAAGATTTTTTTTCGGGTCTTTTTCTTACACCTTGGGTTACATTATTGAATTTATAGTAAGGATCCCTAATTTATTTGAAAATATAATATAGCCTAAAGCCTTCCTCGATAAATGGACTATACACCAATGAAATAATTTTTGAAATCGGACCGGTGGTTTCTGAGATTAGCGCGTTCAAACAAACAAACAAACAAACAAACTTTATAATATAAGTATAGATATAGATAAATACAGTTGGGAGTCTATTACCAGCCATCGTTGGATTGGACATTTTCACCTCGGACATAAACTCGAATCCTCTGTATTAGAAGCAGGACTAATTAACCATTAGGCCACTGAGATATTTAGATATCACTATATTAGCCTCAAAGGGGATACTTGTTATCGTCATATTACGAATCGTTACTACAATGCCGTAAAGACCTTAGTTAAGAAAAATTACAAAATTTAAAAAAAACAAGGTTTTACAAAGCACAGACAATAAATATGAATTTTTAAAATTGTAAAAAACGAACACTAAAAAAAGCATAGAACGTCGTGGAAATAAAGTCGATATAAATAGGCCAAGTGGCGTAATCTGTTGGCGGGTGAACGGTCTAGTGCCGGTCCGGTCCAGCGGTCACCGACGATCGGCGAGAATCTAATTTGGTTCGGTAGCCGTCGCTCATTTGTTCAAATTACACCCTCTGCCACCCTTCTCCATCCTCCACCACCCACTGAGACGTGCCGAGACCGTCTGCTGAGATGTTGCCAAAATTTATATATTATACACACACATACTCGTAGTACGGTTACGGTGAAATTAAGGTTTTCAGAAGTAAAACGTGAAGTGAACGGTGGTCATGAAAGTCATTATCCATGTGCACATGGATAATGACTTTCATGACCACCATTGACTCACTTTTCATAAATGTAGAATAGTTACTGAATTATTATATTTACATATTTGAAAGTGACTTTTTGCATTAGCAGTTCTTCTCATGATAGATGCTATGCTAACCCCCCCACAAAAGATTTTTTCTTAAACATGACTGGTGTACTTATAAATACATATTATTATATAGATATTTAGGAATATTATTAAGTAGGTGTTGCCTTCAGTTGTACCCTCGTAGCTTGTTTGACAACGGCATTTTTTGGACAGCCATCATACTTTGTGGCTATATTAATCGGATCAAGATTCTAGCGACTTGCGACTACATTTTTTTTTGTTAGAATTTTTTTTATTCATTTTATCATTAATTTTCAAGTGATTTAATATAACTATGCTTTAATTTATTCTCTCATCATTTCACTAATAGCTGTACATTAAAATATAAAATAATGCAAAAAGTTGAATAATTTATATTATTCATCATTTTAAACAATTTCATAGCAAATTTTATTTAAAAGAACTTTTAGGATTATATCGCGTTTATTTCTTACTTATTTATATTTATTTCCCGACGTTTCGAACTCTTTACAGATATAATTTTCACGAGTCTCTGTAAAGAGTTTGAAACGTCGAGAAATAAATATAAATAAGTAAGAAATAAACGCGATATAATCCTAAAAGTTGTTTTAATCAATGGGTGAGATTCGCGAAAGTCTTAGAAATAAATTTTATTTAATGTCATTAATATGTGTCTGTATTGTAATATTATCACACTCCTACTATCTGAAGGTAGGCAGCGGTAGTTAAGCCTGGACTCGCCGAATTTTTATGTCCCAAATGGTAGCGGAACTTAATTTGTAACTCATTGAAATTAATCACACAATATCGGAAAAGTCATTGGTTTGATCCCGGAACCGATCCCACGAATTCTTAATTCTAAAGCGTGGAGCTCCACTCCCGACCCGTCATGACTTACCTTAATGTTGTTGTCTATTTTTTAAGTTAAAATATAAGAGAAGTTTGTTATTTTAAGAAAAATGGCGGCTAGTGAAGTGATTGTATCCCCGAAGTCGACGAGTTCGATTCTCACCAAATATTTGTGTGATATTTATGAATGTTTGCTTCTTTATTTATGAAATAAGACAGCAAATGAGCAAACAAGCGCGTCACCTGGTGAACTACCGCCGCCTATGGACACCTGCAACACATATGGTGTCGCAGTTACGTTGTCGGCTTCTAAGGGAGTAGATGATGATAGTAGTTGAAAAGTGTGGACATCTGGATACCTCTCTCACTGAAAAAAACACGGCATGGGCGATTTTACGTCGATATTGTGTGGGGCCGTGGTATTTCACTGGTCGCGCCGCCCATTCATGTAGCTAACTATAAATGTGTCGAATTAATCATTCCCCTTATTAATCAATATATTACAACAAACTGACAAACGGAAGTACGAACAGAATCTCTTTGCCCTACAAAGGTTATTGTATTATACGCCTGTTTGGTTAGGGTTCTGTTCCTATTTTGTTCTAATAAGGACCCCTTAAATTAATTTTACTCTGATCTCTCCTGCGACAAAGCTCTTCTAGTTAAAACTAAATATAGATAATAGATTGGCTTATAACTTCACGCCTTTTTATGCCCGAATGAATAGACAGCTGTTAAATTTTTACGTCCTAAATGGAATAGGTTGCGGACCTTAATGTTATACACTGGGTACAATGTTCATATATATCAGTCAATAATATTTATCTTACATAACTTCTGAGAAGTATTCCATGACGTCATTAATATGAGCCCGGATCTGGTCCCACGACCTCTTGATCCAGAATAGAGGAACCACTGAGACATTTTAACATAATATATCTTCACGCCTTTGTTACCCGAAGGTGTAGATAACGGCTGTTAAGCCATGTCTCGCCGTTATATTTACGTCCCAAATGGAATAGGTGGTGAACCTATTGCCATATCGGGCACAAAGTTTTCAGTCATCGATATTTACCAGACTTAACTTCCGAAAACAATTTCGAAAAGTCATTGGTGAAGCCGTGTGCCCGACCACTGGACCACCGAGACTATCAAGACATTTTAAATATATATATTAAACATATGTGTGAATAAATGTAATCTCTTTTTTTTTCTTTTTGTGAAATATATTATCACTAAATCCTCCGTTTGTTACTGTCCCTTCGATCCTTCGAAAACTCAAACTATTCAGCCCTCAGGCCCCAGCCCTCAGCCCCCAGGCCCCTGGCATTTCCGAACCTCTCTCTGTCATCTTTTGTTCTTCCGGCTCGCATTTACCAATTGAGATATTCTCTGTGACAAATTCTTAATGTTAATCAATATCTAATAAGTTATTTGAAAGCTCTTAAAAATTACGTTAACACAGAGTAATGCTATGACATACACAGTAATAGTCATAGATCGGCAATAGTCAAGCAAACAGTTGCATAGCCGACCTTTAAAATGGGATAGAGGAGGGGCTGGAAGTGGGATGGAGTTGAGAGAGGGAAAATGGTTGAGCCTCCGTATATCTCTCTCACGGAAAAAAACGCGTTATTAGCCCAACTGCCTCATGCCGCCGATATTCTGAGAGGTCGTGGTATTTTGGTAGACTACAAATTCCAATTATTATTTATATCAAATAAGGTTTACGGTGATGCTAGCGGACAGGCACTACTCAGGTGACGTTCCCGCTTCGTGGTCCATCACCCACGTTGCTAGGCAACAGTTATGAGAAGTACATTTGTAGTTTACTATGAATATATTTCATTCACATTAATAACATAACATAGCATCACTCCTTTTCTACCAGAAGGTGTAGGCAGCGGCTGTTAAGCCTCGTCTCGCTGTTATGTTTACGTCCCAAATGCAATAGGTGTCGAACCTATTACCATACCGGACACAAAGTTGTTCAGTTATCGATATTTATCACACATACATATCAAAAAGTCATTGGTGTGAGCCAGGATTCGAACCCGCGACTTCTTGGTTCACAAGTTGGGTGCTCAACCACTAGACTACAGAGACATATTAATCACTAATCGAACGCTGTGCTGTTGTAACATTTTTAATGATGATAGTAATTTTAGACTCAGACTTAATATTTTCAGTCATCAATATTTATCACACATAATTTCCAAAAAGAATTGCGTAAAATCATTGGTCTGTACCAGGATTCGAATTCTTGATACAGAAGCTAGATGCTAGACCTGGACACTATCGGGACAATTAACTTTTCCATTATATTAAACATTTAATAATAGTGAATATGAAAGCCATTTAATATTTATATCTAATAAAATATTACAGACGCAATGAAGGACGGATGGAACCAATCAATATAATACAAATTCAACATCAATATTTGACGCAACTTCGACTTATTACAGACTAACGAGGGCAAACGTTAATATTCTAACAAATTCATTCAGAAACTGTCCAGTCTTGATACTTTGAAGCATATAATATTTTGTTACCATTTTAGACAGTCAATGTGGCGTAGTGGCTAGCACCCCGTTTCTGATTCAAGATGTAGTGGGTTGAAATCCTGGCACACACCAATGACTTTTCGAAATTTTTCGAAAGTTACGTGTGATTAATAACGATGACTGACAACTTTGTGCCCTGTTGCCTGTCGCTTTCTGCCCTGTGTGCCATTTGGGACGTAAACATAACGTCGCCACCAGGCTTAACCCTCGGGCCTACACCTTCGGGTAGAAAAAGGCGTGAAGTTATGTTATGTGTTACCAATTTTTGTGAGTAATTACACATTTTTTTTACCAGAAGTTGTAGCAGATATCACAACCTCAACTCACTGAATAATTACGCCCCAAATGGAATAGGTGGCGGAGCCTATTCACATTCATTGGGCATAATGTTGTTGTTAGTCATATATATTCTGAAAAGTCATTGGTGATGAGCGATAATTTGTTTCCTTAGCTTCTTGAACACTAAGCCTACCTCCAGAGTCCAGACCAGCCAGACGGCTAGTTGCCTGGCAAAAATTTACCGCTCCACAATCAAGTGAACTTTCGTCTAATTTCTTAACATTTATTACTATTTAAATTTATTCTTTTTAAATTTTAACAGTGGTAGAGCCAAGCAGTTCACTGCATGAATGGGCCGGCTCGACCGGTGAAATAACACGACCTCTCAGAAGACCGACGTAAAGTGGCTCATGCCGCGTTTCGTTCGGTGAGAGAGGTACCCGGAGGCCCACCCGCTTCCCCGTCCTTTCCTATCCCCTATCCCTTAAAGGTCGGCAATGCAACAGTAACACTATATGTGTTGCTGGTGTCCATGGGCGGCGTTGGTTGCTTACCATCAGGTGACATCCTATCCCATAAAAAAACGAATAATAGTTTATACCCTTATTAGCTCTTACTAGTATGAAGATATTTTATACGGCGTTTCAAGGCTTAGGTCATCCAAACATCAAACTAACTGTGTTTTATTGTATTAATACTCGTATATTATCTTAATGTAGTTATTAAAACAGTTATTTGAACAATGACGGTGGTCCAGTGGGAAAGCACACGGCTTCTGATCCAGTGGTCCGGGTTCGAGTCCTGGCATTTGGGAAGTAAATATAACAGCGAAACGACGCTTTACAGCCGCTGCCTACTCCTTCGGGTAACAGAAGGCGTGAAGTTATGTTATGTTATGTAGTTATTAAAAGAGAGAGAATTAAAAAATCCTGGTATTTATTGCGGCAACACACCAATGACATTTTGGGAATATTTTTGGAAGTGACAATACAATCATACACCAAACTCTTTTGGATAAAAGGCATAAAAGATAGGAAGAGCATATCACCTTAAGACACTCCGCCGACTTACATATCTACTGTCATGAACATCATCTTCCCGCCCTTCTCCCATCATTTGGGGTCGGCACAACAGGTTTTCCTTTTCCACGCTTCCCTATCATTCGCTTCTTCTACAGCCACACCTTTCCTATTCATTCATTCATCTTCCATGTTTTCTTCGTTAGTCGATATATAAAAGTGTGTCTAAGATTAGTGTCAATTTAAAATAACAGATGGCGCTAGTATAAAAATTGACTCGCGCTATCATTGTGTAATGGCATCTTAGTATAGTTTAAGGAACATTGGAACAGAGATCAGAAACCACTTCGGACGTTTCAATTCAAACAACCCTCAGGATAGTAAGCAAGAGTAAGTTGTACAACTTGATTACTTGATTTTAAAATAATAAAAAAATGTAAATATCAAGACTGCTTCTTCCAAGTTAAACGTTGGATTGGAGTCGAAAGCTATTTAGGTAGGTATATTGATTTTTTTTACTGAATTATAAATATAATATTTAGCTTATATATTAAAAGGCTATATTTATAATATGTTTACCGGGAGATTGCTCAAACAAAAAAAAAACGAAATCCCAAATTACAATTTGTTTAATGGTATAGAAGTATGGTATATTTATATTAAAAATTGCTAATTGAGTGTATATTGCATTTTTTGGAATGGAATAGAATGGTCCGGCTCGACCGGTGATGTACAATAATGCAGTATATCAACGTAAAGTGGCTCATACTGCATTTTGTTTGGTTCAACTTAAATTGTTATCGTTTATCTAAGTTAATTTTAGTAACTATGGTCTCGGGTGTGGAATAGGATTCAAAATCATCATTAGCCTGTTTAAGTCCACTGCTGGACATAGGCCTAATATGCGCCACTGAGCCCCTAATCCAGTCGCTGCCCACCGCTCTGCGTTTGTCAGCGCTTCACATAGTCCACAGGTTGCCCCACGCTACGTTTTTGAATCGTGGTCTCCACTCTAAAACAGTTCCTATCCCAACGGTTATCTAGCAAGCCCACTGCCACTTCATCTGGAATAGGATTGGAAGTTTCTCAAAAGTTGGAAATTCTGGAAAATTAGGTTAAAAGTTGCAAGTCGCGACTTCCACCTTCAAGTAGAATTACCTAAAAAAATACAAGATTGATTTTTGGCAAGACCTGAAAATGTTAAGCTGAGGCCCTGAGCTTAACCAGTTGACAGTAATGATGATAACAGCATCAGTTGTCGCGACTGGAATCAGGGACCTTTTCGAGTATATCTCCCCCAGGGTTGCCGTCAATAAATAATAAACTAAGAAATACGGCAGAATTTTCCCAGTCACTCAGATTCATTATACCAACAATGAGATCTAATTTAACCGACAACGCGAACCCGTGGCGTCATGTATTTACGGATGGTGATCGAGTGTCCCCAGAGTTTCAACAAAAACCCGGCGAAAATGTGTCAAGTAATGTAACTGATGATATTTCGCTGGAAACATTCCGTTTGTTATTCCCCTTTTTTATACCTTCACGCATTTAACGTGTGAAACGTATAGACAGCGGAAATTAAGCGTCAGAAATGGCGAAAAAATCTTTAAGTAATGTCGTAATAGATGGGCATGTTGCCATACGTCAAGCACAATTTTCTAATTCATCGATCACACTTGCCCATTGTATTCTCTCTGCCTACCTTATAAGGGACTTAGCATGAGGTTTTGTATTAAAAAAAAATCGATTCATCTATGACTGACAATAGTGTAGGTAATTTATGGCAATAGGTTATGTCACCTATGACATCGGCACAAATAACTCATTCGGAGTACCAATATACAGGTAGCGTTGTCTCCACCTACTGCTATAGAATGCTTGAAGATACAAAAATAATGTCAGAATTATAAATGCGCTATCCTTTAGGTATCCCTAAGGTTCCTCTTGTTTGACTACCGTCGTTTCCACTGTTTACTTTGGACCACTCTCCTTTAACAAGTTAGACGTCCGGTAAAAGCCTTAACTTCCGACTTATTTGAATAACACTAAGCAAACACGTGGATTTGCATGCATTACGAGCTTCGGACCATTTTCAAACCGTGTTAAAAATTCATGAATAAGAAGACCACCCTACTCCCATAACCCCACCTTATCTTTTCTGGTTATGTATTCCTATCTACCTATTTTGTTTTGAATCCAAACGAGACGTATTATAATCCCTTTAGTTTTTAGAGGCTATTAGCAGTCCTCTGCTATGGTTTTATGGGTTTTATATTCAAGCGTTGTCTGGATATTCTGACGCTCGAAGCTGGGCTGGGTATGACAATAAAATTTCACGCAACATAAAGCAAAAACACACCCCAATGCATTACCACTGTTATGGCTGAAGTCCAGGTTACTTTGAGCTACCAATACTCCACAAACATCCCCTCAAAGTGCACCTATAAGCGTATGATAGAGGGGTGAAGCAGTTCATGTTGTCGTGGTGAATAAAACACATCTTGTTATGTTAGCGAGGAAATTGACAAACTTTAGTTAGGATATTGAGATGACAACTATAAAAAAGTGAAAATATAAATTGTACGTTTATTTTTGTAACTTTCACGCCTCATTCTATCTGAACGTGTAGGTAGGCAGCAGCTGTTAAACCTCGACTTGTCGAATTATTACCCAATTCTACCCCAAATAGAACAGGTGGCAGAACCTCAGGGTGGTCCAGAGTGGATAGCTCTTGAAAGGGATTGCAGAACAGCGCATTAAGGGAGTTCCGCACTACCTTTAGCGTGTGCAAAAAGTATTACATAACGTACACAAAAAAATTGTGTGGTTTTATGAAACCACCGTAAAAGTGAAACTTTTAAAATTGAGTCTTGGGTTATTGATTTTTAAATCTACTTTTTAAATATACATAAACAAAATATTTTTTCAATAATTATTTTTCAATAATTTAGTTAGTAAGTTTTTTAAATTGATGATTCTGATAAAATGATTAACATTTATATTTTTTTAGAGTGCAACAGTGTAAAACAGTTACTTTACAGCAATTTTTTTAAAAGTTTGCTTTGGCTTCGTTTTCGAACCGGACGTCACCGGCTTTCAGGGGATTGTGCGATAAGGGCTATTTTAATTTACTTGCCATCTAGTATTTGTTAATAGGGTTTCATAAATGTTTTTTATTTTACGTGGTCACGACAATAATTCCTAGATGGCGCTACTAGGTTGCTACTATTGATGATTCTGCCGTAATATTGTATTATATCGATAGATGTCGCCCGAATCGACAAGTATTCCAGCTACGGCACTAGGGATAACGCGACACCTATTAAACGTTAACAACATTACAACAAAGGATCTTTACAAAACAAAACGATATTTTTTCCTCCAGTAAATATGATATTTCGATTTATTATGAAAATGTGACAAATACATATATAAAGAGCACTATCTTATCTTATATCTTTAAACGAGCAATTCTTGTATATATATATATATATAAAATTGGAATCTCGGAATCGGCTCCAACGATTTTCATGAAATTTCTATTCCAGCAGATGGCGTTGTTAACTAACACGAAGTCAATGTGTGTTTGCTTTGCTTTTATTACAGTTTATCACTGCAAAAAATTAAGTATATGTTTCTAATATAATATGTTAGTACATAGTATATATTAGTATATATTTATTATTCTGTCGGTAAGATCGAAAAATATTATTGATATTTCATTATTTTGTTAGTATGTAATTCGTACTTAAATATAATTTTCAAATAGTATGTAATTCGTACTTAAATATAATTTTCAAAAAACACAATTTATAAAAACACAATTTATAAATAATATTTTTTTTTTTTTTCTCCGCCTGCAATACGTACGTACGTATATGTATGTATGTAAAAAACAAACAAACAAACAAACCCGATCCTAGAAAATGTGTCGAAATTGGTAAAGAGGACGGTAATTAGACGATTATACATACGGCCCTCGTGGTGCATCGGTAAACCGCACTACCGATAACACAAGGTCGGGGCGGGTTCGATCCCTCGTCTGGGGGTGTTTTTCTACATGTTTTTTCTACATGTTTTTACGGTATTTATTTACAAAAATAAAGTGTATATTTGGGTAATTAATTAATATAAATAAACGATAATAGACGTGAAAGGCGCTCTGACGAGCGCCTTCACGTCACCGTCACGCGACATGCAACACGCAGACGAAAAAGTTTGAGACGATGTAATAAAAGTTTCACTTTAAAAGGTGGCGGAACCTGTTGCTATATACATCGGGCAAAATATTGTCAGTCATCGATATATATAACACATAATTAACATTCGAATAGACTTTCGAGAGTTAATTGATGTGAGACTAGAATCGAATCCACGATATCGTGATTCAGAAGCAGTGAACTTGACTACAGGATTACCGAGACTGCTTGTTATCATAATATATAATGTTTTGTGTTATAATCATTCTCTACGGAGGTCTCACCATTTAGCCACTGGAGTATTGAGAGGATCAGACAATATTCTTAATAATTTTATTCATTAATTAAACCATAGAGCCAATTAAGTACAATAGTTAGTTATTTCACGCGATTTCTGTTTCTTCTTCTCTTTCTATCTCTTATGGGGAAAAACTTGTTCAATCAGCTTAAGTAGTGATTTTCCATCGGAGTGACTAATAAAGATCCAGTAGAAAAACATTTGGATGCGGCATTTTAAACGTTATAACTGAAAGCTGTACTTTAATTATATCATAACATAACATAACTTCACGCCTTTTTCTCTTCGTCCCAAATGGCTATGGCGAACCTATTGCCATACTGGGCACATAGTTTTCAGTCATCGATATTTATCACACATAACTTTCGAAATTATTTTATAAAAGTCATTGGTGTGTGCCATAATACGAACCCGCCACCTCTGGATTCAGAAGTCATGTGCTGGACCACTGGACCACCGAGATTATTTTATAAATAAAAAATCATTAAATCGAATTACATTAAATCATACAGTTTTTTTAGTTTGATTTGATACACACATATACAGATAACCAAAAAAAATAATTTTAAAATTATAAAATTATTACATTTTGTACATTAGACTAGTTTTTTTAAAGTTTCACTTCATCCGTGCGGAGGGACTACTCTACCCACTATTTATTTTGTATACGAACTATATTCATAGTTTTATGAACCCATTAAAATAGTTTCGTAGCTCTGACAAAGGTTATTGAATTAAACGCCTCTCTGGTTTCGGAAATAAATATCTTTCGGAACGGAATGTCTCCCCCCAATAATTTAGCCAATCGGGTAAACAAGACTTGACGTGTGATTGTATTGTTAGTGTCGTATTAATTACAAACTATTCATGGAAAAGGGGGGGGGGGGGGGGAATGAGTTAACTTGTCACCTGGTGGTAAGCGACTAGCGCCACCCATTAACATCTGCAACACCGACACGGATGAGATATTGAAGTGAGTAAGATATATTTCATTGGATACCTCTCTCGCCGTAATTAAAGCAACATGAGCGACTTTACGTCTTTACTCTGAGATGTCGTGGCATTATACCAGTCCAGCTGGCCCATCATGAAGCAAACTGCGTGGCTCTGCCTCGTTGAAAAACAATTACATAGTTCTAAAGACCTAATTAGGCTTGGAGACCTGGAACCATAGAACCGAGAAGATCCGTGGTTATTTGTTTTTTTTTAGCGAATATGAGGGCAAATGAGCAAGCGGGTCATCGGATGGTAAGCAACTACCGCGTTATCTAACATAAATTGCAAATTTAAACATTGCAAATAATATTGGGCTATGCCATGATTCTAAACTAAGGGTTATCTATAGATAATTAATGTAACGTAACTTCATCCCTTTTTTACCTGGAGGTGTAGACAACGACTGTTAAAACCTTGACTCGTCAAATCATTTCGTAACGTCCCCAATGGCGAACCTATTGTCATACACCGGGCACAAAGTTCTCAGTCATTAATATTTATCACAAATTATTTCCGATAACAATTGCGAAAAAAAATCATATGAATCGAACCCACGGCTTCTGAATCTGAAGCTGACTTTAGTTATATTAGTTATAAGTAATATCCATATAAGATTTATCGATCAGACAGATAATCCTCCCATGCTAAAGGGGCATTTGAAGTAAATAGAAGAGGTATAGTGTACCCATAGATAAAGTTTTGAAACTGTGCACTGGTTCCCACGCGTATGAATGTTACCCAAAATACATGTTCTTAAGTCGTAAGGGTCCACAGCGGATATCTTAAGTGCCACTAAAGGGCTACGTCAAGATATCTATATTCTGAATACATCCGAGAGTTTGATCTTTGGGAAGTTTGTAGTGGATAATAATATATATTGTTATTGTTATTTATTTCAAATGGTTTGGAAAGAGTATTTGGCACATGAGTTTCTTACCCGATTCTTCTCATGATAGCCCCTACACTCGTAATCGGGCCGACGTGGCGATTGCGTCCGTGTCCTTTTTTGTTCCACGTAGGCACTTTCCACAAGCGTGTTTGTATTTAATTTAAAATAATATGATAACTGTACTTGTTCAAATATCAACAAGTGATAAAGTTATTTTGACTTTGACTATAGTTTTCGTGAGTGACGTCTGAAGATATTCGAGTTTAATGTGTATGAAGTGTCGTTAAGTTATTATATTATATATAAGTTATAAGTATTAAGTTTTCAAATCATTACTGAAAGTTGACTAAGCAGATATTCTAATACAATGCAAAAGCGAATGGTCGAGTCGAGGACGGCTAATACATACATTTCATGACCAAATAGAACGTGTTTTGGAGGAAAGTGATGTTAGAGGTTATGAAAGTCAAAAAAGTGAGGGAGGCGTGTAAGAATCGTGCCTTATCGCGCTCTGTTCTCTCTGCCTACCACTGGATTTGGCGCGAAGTTATGTATGTGTACTGTAAGTTTTATTACCAATACGTTTTTATAATGGAAAGTGTACTTAGTGGAAAAATTAAGCATTGAGGCCTGACGAACTTGTTTTGGTCTTATTAGTTGAGGAATTTATTTTGACTGATCACATTTTTTTTTATTTCAAATTTTAAAGTCCAAACTACCGGTCCAAACTGAGATTTTTCATACAAACAAGATAAAAAATTGTGTGGTTTTATGAAACCACCGTAAAAGTGAAACTTTTAAAATTGAGTCTTGGGTTATTGATTTTTAAATCTACTTTTTAAATATACATAAACAAAATATTTTTTCAATAATTATTTTTCAATAATTTAGTTAGTAGATAAGTTTTTTAAATTGATGATTCTGATAAAATGATTAACATTTATATTTTTTTAGAGTGCAACAGTGTAAAACAGTTACTTCACAGCAATTTTTTTAAAAGTTTGCTTTGGCTTCGTTTAACTTTAAGTTAAAGATTTAAATCAATTAATTCGATAATCTCATCATTTTCAAGTTCTTTGGAAGTTAACGACTGAAGATTAAGAATTCCTAGATGGCGCTACTAGGTTGCTACTATTGATGATTCTGCCGTAATATCGTATTATATCGATAGATGTCGTCCGAATCGACAAGTATTCCAGCTTCGGCACTAGGGATAACGCGACACCTATTAAACGTTAACAACATTACAACAAAGGATCTTTACAAAACAAAACGATATTTTTTCCTCCAGTAAATATGATATTTTGATTTATTATGAAAATGTGACAAATACATATAAAGAGCACTATCTTATCGCTAATAAATTGACGAACATAACTGTGTCACATATATGTAGTTCCGGTGGTCCAGTGGTCGAGCACACGGCTTCCGAATCGCATAGGTCGCGTGTTCGAATCCTGGCACACTTTTTGGAATTGGAAACTTAAGTAAAGTAAGAAAGGCGTCAGTCTGCTTCCTCCACTAATTCGTTAGTTACAAGTCAGTGGCAGTTTTGCAAAGAGAGAGAAAACTAGTTTAATTTGAAATCGAACCGGACGTCACCGGCTTTCAGGGGATTGTGCGATAAGGGCTATTTTAATTTACTTGCCATCTTGTATTTGTTAATAGGGTTTAATAAATGTTTTTTATTTTACGTGGCCACGACAATAATTCCTAGATGGCGCTACTAGGTTGCTACTATTGATGATTCTGCCATAATATCGTATTATATCGATAGATGTCGCCCGAATCGACAAGTATTCCAGCTACGGCACTAGGGATAACGCGACACCTATTAAACGTTAACAACATTACAACAAAGGATCTTTACAAAACAAAACGATATTTTTTCCTCCAGTAAATATGATATTTCGATTTATTATGAAAATGTGACAAATACATATATAAAGAGCACTATCTTATCTTATATCTTTAAACGAGCAATTCTTGTATATATATAAAATTGGAATCTCGGAATCGGCTCCAACGATTTTCATGAAATTTCTATTCCAGCAGATGGCGTTGTTAACTAACACGAAGTCAATGTGTGTTTGCTTTGCTTTTATTACAGTTTATCACTGCAAAAAATTAAGTATATGTTTCTAATATAATATGTTAGTACATAGTATATATTAGTATATATTTATTATTCTGTCGGTAAGATCGAAAAATATTATTGATATTTCATTATTTTATTAGTATGTAATTCGTACTTAAATATAATTTTCAAAAAACACAATTTATAAAAAAAAAGAAAATACCGAGCAAAGCTCGGTCATCCAGATATTCACTACTAAATTGACGAACATAACTGTGTCACATATATGTAGTTCACTTTTTGGAATTGGAAACTTAAAAGCCGCCGCCTACGCCTCCGTCGTTTACAATACATACGAATTTATTATATTCCCTTTTATCGTGTCATTTGTTATATTAATAATATTTTTTTTTTTTCTCCGCCTGCAATACGTACGTACGTATATGTATGTATGTAAAAAACAAACAAACAAACAAACAAACCCGATCCTAGAAAATGTGTCGAAAGTGGTAAAGAGGACGGTAATTAGACGATTATACATACGGCCCTCGTGGTGCATCGGTAAACCGCACTACCGATAACACAAGGTCGGGGCGGGTTCGATCCCTCGTCTGGGGGTGTTTTTCTACATGTTTTTACGGTATTTATTTACAAAAATAAAGTGTATATTTGGGTAATTAATTAATAATAAATAAACGATAATAGACGTGAAAGGCGCTCTGACGAGCGCCTTTCACTTTATCCCTACTCCGCGGCCGACCGTCACGCGACATGCAACACGCAGACGAAAAAGTTTGAGACGATGTAATAAAAGTTTCACTTTAATAATAATATAAAAACACCACGACTTACTTTCAATGATCTAATAGAACGAGTCCTTGCAGAATATCATATCCTAAGCCTTGTAATCGAGTTAGAAAAGTCATAGAAGCGAGTGTAGTGTAAGAATCGTGCCCTATGACGCTCTGCAAACTCTGCCCTTACCGCAAGTGACTTGGCCTGAAGTTACGAGTATGCTTGTATGTATCAATTGTAAACAATTGTATTTTACATCAAAGTACCAAAATAACATAATTAAATGGCGGCATGCCAACCAGAATGGAATGCAGCAGGTGTACCGACGTATTGACACCTGATGGTAGTTCAGTACCTGATTCGTGCATGCATGAGGGTGCAAGGGGTATGTCAGACATGTCGGGCGTGACATATTTGCACATCACCTGTCTAAAGGGTTGCTACTTTGCGTTTGGTCGTATAGTATATTTATTGACTTACACGTAAAAGTTAAATTTGAATGACTTCCGTGTTTTTTTTAAATATTAGAGCAACGGTTACCTTCAAATTTGTTTGCCGGGTGACTAACTCTTAGGCAAGTAAATGATAGATAGGAATCTTTTGGTTTCCTGGTGGTATTATTGATATCAAATACTTGACTAACTTTACGATTTTCGTTCGTTTTCACAATATATTATGCAAAAAAAAAACGAACTAAACCAACAACTAACCCATTTCGAAATTGCTAGGAACAAATCTGTTAAGCCTCGTCTCGCCGTTATGTTTACGTCCCAAATGGAATAGGTGGCGAACCTATTGCCATACCGGGCACAAAGTTTTCATTCATCGATATTTATCATGCATAACTTTCCGAAAACGATTTCGAAAGGTCATTGGTGTGAGTCCGTGTCAGGTTTCGAACTACGACCTCTGGATTCGAACCACAACCTCTGGATTCAGAAACCGTGTGCTCGACCACTAGACCACCGAGACTGAAATGTATGCAAATGTATTCCAAATGTATGCCCGGCGATCTAACGCATCCGGGATCGAATCCAGTACGCATTAATTACTTGTCTTAGTTTTTCTTTCTCTCCTAATTAAATTACAGTATTAACTGATCATAATATTGGTAACTAAAAAACTCCTTGCAATGTATGACATGGGCTCTCGTCTTATTCCCTACTAGCAGACCGCGCGAACTTCGTACCGCTATATTTTATACATTTTTCACTAAAAAGCTTATTGCCGCGATCATATTAATACCCCAAAGCTTTCCTCATAAATGGACTGATACATACATACATAACTTCACGCCAGATCCCTTGCGGGGTAGGTAGAGAGTACAAAGCGCCATAAGATACGATTATTACACACCTTACTTGCTTGGCTGTTGATATTAGCGACTAACAACCTAGATATGATGAAAATAATAGCAGTTAAAATAATAAGCAGTTAGCTGCATGAATGGGCCGGCTCAACCGGTGAAATACCACCACCCCTCAGAAGATCGACGTAAAGTGGCTCATGCCGCGTTTCGTTCGGTGAGAGAGGTACCCAGAGGTCCACCTCCCTTCCCCATCCTTTTCCCTTAAAGGTCGACATCGCAACGGTAACAATATAGGTGTTGCCGGTGTCCATGGGCAGCGCAGGTTGCTTACCATCAGGTGACACGCTTGCTCCTTTGCCCTCCTATTCCATAAAAAAAAATATTATTAACTTCAATCAATAGCAATACCAGGGACTTTGTCAGAAGTTTTTTTTGTCAATCTTTAGTTTTTTTTTTATACTACTTGAACCTTTTTTTTTTAATTGGTCATTGTCGTCGATTTAAATAAAAACCTGGTCACCACATGTTCTTACCAGTATGCCTAACTCACAGTGAGTGTTTTTTTTTATAATTTAAATGATGTCGATTTGGCACCTTGGTATTAATTACCCTTATCAAAATAAATTCACTAAATTTTAAAAGAGATCACGATATTAAAAACGTAAATATAGATGGGCAACTCTATGTGGTATGTAGTCGTGCAACAAACCAGCAAAGTCTTTATATTTTAGTATAAGACGCCAAGATCGAGGTGCGTAGGCATATCTTGCGCTTCGTCCATTTATATGAAGTTGCAATATTGTAAAGAATTATAGATAATATTATAATATCTGCGTGAAGACCTAACTGTAAACTAACTCTAGCTTTGACCCATGAGTTTGGTTACTTATGTATGAAAATATTTTTAAATATTCTAATCTATGTGTCTAAATAGACACGGCATAGATATTACATGTTCACATCACCTATTAATTATTACAAAATAAAAATATATATACCCCAAAAGACGATTAAATACTACAAACTCATTAGGACAAAAAGAAACAAAAATGTCTAAGAAAATTAAAAAAATATTACCTGTGAGCTATGAGCGGCGCTCATGACCGAGTCGGGCCGGACTCCCGATCATATAAATATGCGCGGAATATTTGCCTGAGAAACGAATACTTACATTTTGTATTTTGCGATATCTTTTGAATTAAATGTCCGAATTGAATCATTCAAAAAGTTCTAGAAATATATTGAATCTATCTTTATATTGAAGTAATTTATTTTGAGTAGATTTAATACCAAGGTACAAAATAAAGAGCTTTAAAACGACCTCATTATAATTATTTAAAAAAAATCAAAAATCACTTATTGTGCGATAACTACAATAGTTAGACATATAGCGTCGCGGACTTTTCTGTCGACAATTACATTTTCTGTGAAAGTGTAGTACATTGTTTTTTTCTATAATCAATAGTTTTTGTAGCGTTCGCGATGTAAGACTTTTTTTCGGGTCTTTTTGTAACCTTGGGTTACATTATTGGACTTATAGTAAGGATCCCTAATGTAATTGAAAATTTAACATAGCCTAAAGCCTTCCTTGATAAATGGACTATACACCAGTGAAAGAATTTTTGAAATCGGACCGGTTGTTTTTGAGATTAGCGCGTTCAAACAAACAAACAAACTCTTCCGCTTTATAATATAAGTATAGATTCGTAAAAATAGCTGCTGATACCTTCAGAGACATTTAGACAATATTTTCCATTGAAGAAATATAATCAGAATTGAATTCTGTCAGACAAACCAAGAAAACAACGCTTGTATTGTACTGTACAAATCCCAATCGGGAATAATCTTACTTATTTGCAATACGTTCAACTTATACGAATATCTTGCGAGCTGGAACTGCCGTCGCGTCGGTGAAGTTTGCCGGGCCTGGTTCACGTGTCAACTGGCTGATCACGCCAATCAACTGCTCTCCGTTATATTTAACTGCCGTGATGATATTACAATATGAACTTTAACACAACGTAGTAAGGTGTTAAATAGTTATACATAATTTCAATATTTAGGTAGCATATTTTCCTGAACGTCTCAGCAGGCATGGACAATGGCTAGAGAATTAAAAGTTTATTGTAAAGATTGTGCAGGATGTTGTTTATTTTTTTGTTTGAAATGTAATCGTGACAAAAAAAGTGGAAAGTGAATCATCATCCAATTATTGATAATTTTAAAATTGATTATGTAATCATGAACAACCTCTTCATGTTTTGAGTCTCGGTGGTCCAGCACCCCGTTTCTGAATCAAGAGGTTGCGGGTTCGAATCCTAGCTCACACCAATGACTTTTCGAAATTTATTTCGAAAGCTAAGTGTGATACATATCGATGACTGAAAACTATGTGCTGAAAACGGTATGGCAATTACGAGTAGTTCGCCACCTATTTCATTTGGGTCTCAAACATAACGACAAGACGAGGCTTAACAGCCGCTGCCTACACCTACATGTTTTTTAATACCAAAATTGTTGACAGCAGTGATAAGAAATACTATTAAAACTAACCACGTGATATTTTCATAATTAACAGCGGTAGAGCCTCTCAGCTCGCTGCATGAATAGACCGGCTCGACCGAAGAAAAACCACGACCTCTCACATTATCGCTGCAAAGTGGTGGCATGCTGCGTTTCGCTCGGTGACAGATGTATTCAGAGGGCCAACTCCTTCTCCTCTCCCTGTTCCAACCTCTTCCCTATCCCATTTTGAATGCCAGCAATGCAACTGTTATACTATATGTGTGCAGGTGTCCATCGGCGGCGTACATTTTTACCGTCAGGTGAGACGTCTGCTCGTTTGCCCCCCCATTCCGTAAAAAATAATCCTAAATGCCGAAATCTCCTGTCAGAAGTGGGGTGCTCTACCACTGGACCACTGAGACTTGACTGTCACATTTGTTAAGATATCTTTTACTGAACTAGCTGATAATAAATATAATATTGGTATATATAGTACTAGCTGACCCGGCGAACTCTGTTTCGCATCAAAAGTAATAACTGCTGCCCCGCTATGTTAATACTGCAATATCTTCGACAAATTTGAAGTCGATAGCAGCTATAGGTTAAAAATGGGAATTTTCCATTGTTAACACCCCCGCAACCCCCCTTGTGGGTGGAATTTCGTAAAATCCGTTCTTAGCTGACCTCTACTCGGCGAAAGGAATAATCCTACCAAATTTCAAGTCGCTACGCCTTATGGTTCCAGAGATATCGTGATGAGTCAATATATAGGTGGAAATTTCTTATATATATATATAGATAGATAAAAGAAAGAAGAGAAAGAAAAAGAGTGACAAGGATAGAGAAAGGAATGCTTAGATGGTTCGGACAAGTAGAAAGGATGGACGAAAGTAGACTGACTAAACAAATTTATAAGACAAGTGTGAAAGGGCGAACCGGTAAAGGACGACCTAGGCGGACCTACCACCAACAAATCTACGATGTGTTTGTGAGGGGCCAGGTCAGGAGTGGCCACAACCGACGAGCATGTATGAACGCGATAATGAGAGTGGAGGAAGCAAGAAACGTATGTCAGGATCGTAGCAAGTGGAAAGAATTAGTCTCTGCCTACCCCCATGGGAAAAAGGCGTGATTGTATGTATGTATGTATATGTATAGTATTCAACAGCATCATTTTAATTTTGACTCTGACTAATATGTGTGACAAGAGTGTGTGTGACAGTCGAAGAAGCCAGTGAGATGTGTGAGAATGGTGCCTTATTGCGAACTATTCTCTCTGCCTACCCCCTAAGATTAATAATATTATTGGTATGTGTTAATAATATTAGGCACTGTCATCAGGGCCGCGTGCCTCAAATGCCGTCATCAATGAAGCGCCGTTAAATCCATCTAGCTTAGTTATGCATTGAATTCAGGAATGTTTGCAGTAATTTCACCCCTTTAATATACGACGGTATAGACAGCGGCAATTATCGTCTGCTTTATTTATGCAATAGTAATCTAGATAAATGCCTTTCCGCTCTTTGTTTAATACTTTAAGCTTTCACTAAGAGAATAAAAAATGCTAAGCCTTAATCTATGTAAATGTGCAAAGTTCTTGGAGCTGTTAGTCGGAGACGACGCCGGGTGTGTGTAAGAGAACGGGGTAGTAATGGGATAGATGGACAAGGCGCAACATAGTATTACTTTTTAACAGAAAGCACGCTGATAAAAAGATAGATAATTATTAAAACAGAGTCAGTATAGAGAAAATTTTTCCATAGATCATTATCACTAAAGTTTGATGGTTCGACATAAAGAAAGAATGTATATTGCAATATTGGCTAAGCAGATATAAGTGTAAAAGTGGAAGGATATAAAGGACTGCGACAATACAATTTCCATGACCAAATTGACCTCGTCCTTGTCGGTCACCTTAAAAACCGACCAGAGTGTATGCCGTGTTGATGAGTTATAAAAGTTGAAGAAACGAATTAGGTGTGAGTAGAATCGTGGTTGTATAATGGGATATTATAGGAATAAGCGGAATGAGAAGGTTAGGAGAAGGAATATGAGATCATGGTAACTACATATTACGTTACAAAAGAGACACACCGGAACTATATGGAGATGGCTTTTTTGATAAAACGAAGTGGAAAGCCTTGGAGGAGAACAAGCTGTTATGAGGAGAGACCAACTGAATGCCGAGTTTTAGTTACGTAATCAAACTTAGTTTATTTAAATTTTTACCTTACCTTTTATATATTAACTGAAAAATTATTGTTAATACCTAACAGCAAATAAAGGGTCATTTATTTATTTATTTTAGAATCGTGGTTTATGCCACTCCGAAAAATAAAAATAAAAGCTAGGGACTTGGCGTGAACTGTATTATTAAGGTTACTTTAAAATTTCCTATGGTATGGTGATTAAAAAAAATGCCTATGCCATAAGGAGTTAATATCCTTCCGTTCGTCTTTGGAACAATCAGTGCAGGACATTCTATAAATATATATAGATATTAGGGCCAGTGTACACCCATGTATAGGGGTGGCCGCGCACTAAATCATACGTGTAACATAACTCATACACACGCGTGTGTTTATCATTTCTTTGTCGACCCTAGAGATTTATGGGAGAGTCTGACGCGACCCTGAGGCCCTCGAGGACCTACAAATGCGATAACTCATCTGTATTGTTATTTATTACTCTATGTATCTCTATTCGAAGAGATAAGAAGTATGAGATGACAACAATGAAATGACCAATGGAATCGGATTTGAGAAGAGAAATTGTTTTTATAATTCCACCGATTTTATCTACCCAAAGGCGTAGGCGTCGTCTTGCTTGATTTTACTTTCCGAATGGATTAGGCGGTGGAACCTATTGCCATACACCGAACACAATGTTGTCGGTCATCGATAATTATCATACATAACTTACGAAAATAATTCCGAGATTTATCATACCCCACATTTGATTCCATGTCTTTTTTAATCCGGAGCGTGGTGTTTGAACTTAGACTTCAGACCACAGAGACGAAATCATCGATTCGATATTCGTTACAAAAATCGATTACTAATCACAAAGAGTAGAAATGATTATTTAATATTAATTCATTTTACTGCCCTTGTGCCATTCTAAGCGCAGTCGGCACAACATGTCATCCATTCGAACTGTCCATGTCGTCAAAAGATTTAGCTGTGGTTTTATGAGCTGGATGAATCCCTCTTTGGGAATGTTTTTGTTGGTGGTTTATCCTCCACCAGGATATGCAGCAAAGATGATATTGGCTTCCAGTTTTTCTTAACCTCTTTCTGTTTAATGTCTTAATTTGCCCTAGTAGCTGGTGGTCTTTGGGATGCTCTTCCAGTATCCTGTCGATATTCGACGCCAGCACATACTACTTCTAAAGGAGTAAAAAATAATGTTTATAATAACGTAACATAAAGTCACGCCTTTTCCTACCCGAAGGTGTAGGCAGTGGCTGTTAAGCCTCGACTCGCCGTTATTTTTACGTCCCAAAAGAAATTGGTGGCGAACCTATTGCCATACCGGGCACAAAGTATTTAGTCATCGATATTTATCACACATAACTTACGAAATTAATTTCGAAAAGTCATTGGTGTGAGCCAATGTCAGGATTCGAACTCGCGACCCATGGATTCAGAACCGGAATGCTCGACCGAGACTATCTAATTAAACTTATTAAGAAGAACATTTTCGAGTTTCGGTTGTAATTTAATACTTACTTTTGTTGTTGTTTAAGGATTGCTGATTAATTAGCGATGCCGATATGAAAAGTAGCTCAAGTTCTGGGAGACTTGTTTGACTTAATAAGGAGAGGAGTTCTTACAAAACGTCTTTTTGAATGAAAACTTTTCAACGCTTTGATGAGACGAGGGGTTGACGTTTTGGATGTGATTACTGACATCTTTATGCTGTGACTTTGAGTTGGTATTACTTGTGG
Organism: Euproctis similis; assembly: GCA_905147225.2. NCBI lineage: Eukaryota > Metazoa > Arthropoda > Insecta > Lepidoptera > Erebidae > Euproctis > Euproctis similis. The sequence continues at coordinate 11,403,560 of LR990122.1, forward strand.
AACATAAATTGTAGCTTCACGCCTTTTTATATCATGAAGGTGAAGACAGTGGTCATTATAAATTGTTATTGTGGGTAATTAGTCTTCGATATTTATATCTATGTTCGAATATTAAAAATTCAGCTTCACTCGCTTCGGGCACTGCTCAATCAAAATATAAGAACCGCATGATAAAATTTTAGGAATTGAATATTTTAAGAAATTGCTGAGGTTTTAGCAAAATTTAAATTATATTCCTGGAAAGAAGGTTTTTGATTACTTTTACTTTTACTTTTAAAAATATCTTTATTCAATAAATGTTACACAGTTTAATACAAACTATATCTTAAAAGCTAATACATTTTTACCAGGCCAACAATAAAGCGCCTCTAAAAAATTTACTGCACGAGTTAAAATTATAATAATATATTAAATTACCTTCAAGTTGAAAAAACACAGAATCCAAGGATCATTTTATGCACTATTGTTAGTAGTTACATTTGTTACTCAGTACAATTTAAATTATTTAATAGTTTGAGGTACCTGCCTACCTCACGAATACATAATTTTAATAAATATAATCTATCATAAATATCAATAAGCGGCGGTAGACAAAAAATAAATAAATATCGAAAGTTACAAGTACATATCCTTTCATCACTGGCGTAAACTACCTAATGACGTCGCAATGTAATACGTGGTGATGGGGCAATCTGTAAGTCTTATATTTATCGATATATGGCAAGTATTTAAGACGTGTTCTACCTATTGACGAAACTAATGTGTTAGTATTATTTGGTGTTTTTAAGAGATAAAATTTACGTGTTTGTTTTAAAATAAAATTCTTAATCAGGGGAAACTTAACTTTATCATGTAATTTTTTGAGATTTGTTTTAAATGATGTATTAAAAGAGATTTTTAAGGCTTTATTTTGTATGACCTGCAGACTTTTATAGTTGGAGTTACATGTGCTGCTCCATACAGGCGCGGCGTATGTGAGACAGGGCCGTATTAGGATCGCATATATGCTTAATTTAATGTATGGACTTAACTTGCTACGGCGATTAAAAACTGGATATAACGCATTCATCGCTTTTACACCTTTTACTTTTAAATCGTTGACATGCTTGGACCAATTAACCTTACTGTCAAGCCAAACCCCGAGGTACTTTACATTTTTGGACCAAGGGATGCGGTGATCATTGATGATTAAGCACCTCTTTGGCAGAGAACGCTGACGCGTAAACATTATGGCTTCAGTTTTGCCCTCATTAAGCTTGAGTTTCCATTTAGTAAAATATGTGAGTAATGTATCTAAAGAAATCTGGAGTCGCCCTATTATGATGTTTAAATCGTCATCAGAAGTGAAAGATGCTGTATCATCAGCAAAACAAGCCAAATGTGTTCGTGTTTGAATAGGTATATCATTGAGATATAACAAAAAGAAATATGGCCCTAGCAGAGAACCATGAGGTACACCTGCGCATATACAACGGGATGAAGAAGTATTTTCACTGATATGCACAGCGAAACTACGGTTAGAAAGATATGACCATATTAGTCTAATTAAGGATCGAGGTATACTGTAATTTTGTAATAGTTTGTGTATAAGGCCCTTATGCCAAACAGTATCAAAAGCCTTCTCAATATCAAGGAGAAACATGCCAGTAGAGCGGTTGAGATTTAAGTTGTGAGCAACATATTCCGTTACTCTTCCAAGCTGCTGCGTAGTCGAAAGTGAGGGCTGAAAACCAAATTGCTCCTGCTTGAGGCATTCTCTGGTATAGGACGCTAATCTAGAATATAATAATGCCTCAAATAACTTGCCCAAGGCAGGCAAAAGACTTATCGGTCTATAGCTTGTCGGCAGGTTCTTGTCTTTACCTGGCTTATGCAGTGCAATCACTTTGGCTATTTTCCAAATTTTAGGAAAATGTGATAAATGTAAGCAAGCATTGTAAATTTTTGTTAGCAGAACCAAACATTTGTGAGGCAAATTCTTCAAGAGCCAGTTGTGCACACCGTCAGCTGCCGGACTTTTGCGTGCTTTAAATGTACGTAAATGCTTACGAATTTCTTTTGGACGTATAGGTGCTAAGGGTAGGTCGACGGTGGGACAAGAGAGCAATTCTAAAGACGATTCGACTTCCCTTTCGACCTCATCATGTGACCAATCAATAGTAAGGGACATATTGCTGGCAAAAGTATCAGCTAATACTTCGCATTGCTCATGAATATTTAAGGTGTTTGAGTTGTCTGATTTTATGAGTGGTGGAATCGACAAAGATTTATTCTTTAACTGCTTAGTAATACGCCACAAGTCTGGACCAGGATTATTAATTTTAGATAATTAGGCTTGCCACACAGAATCGTTATATTTTTTTAAAACAAAACTTATTTGCCTTTGCAATTTATTTATTTCAGCTCGAAGTTCACTTTTTGTATTCATATTTAGTTCACGCTGAGATTTTTTACGTAACTTATTTTTATATCTTATGAGATTTTTAATGTCATGTGGAAGTTTGCTATATGAACAAGTAGTTGACACAGTGGGCACACACTTGTCTCTTATTTTTAACAGAGTTTCCGTGAAGTCAGATATGGCTTCGTCAATCTCATTTGCAGTTCTATATACATGAGAAGATAATGCAATATTATGATTTAGTAAAGAACGATATAAAGGCCAATTAGTCTTATGAAATAAATGCAGCTTAAATGTTTTACGCTTGATGTGTCCTCCTATACTAAAATAAATTGGTAGGTGATTAGAAGATAGTGCCGTTATTGTACTAATATCACTAACTGAATTAATGTTAGATGTAATAACTAAATCAGGGGTTGACGGTTTGAGGTTAGTGCGATAATGAACAAGTGTTGGAGAGTCCGGTGCGTGAATAATAAAATCGTGATTAATCATATGCTGGAACAATGTTCTACCGCGGCTATTGGTATCATTTACATCACAGTGCCAATATGGGTGTTTGGCATTGAAATCGCCCATGATGATAACATTTGAACCTAAGTTTAGTAAAATGTCTAGATCATAAGTTAAAAGCTTTAAATTAGGAGATTGGTACATGGAGATAATCAGATATTGCTGGCCCGATATAATCATCTGCACTCCAACAGCTTCCATATGCTTAGTATTAGGTATACAAATACGGGAATGATCTAGATCTTCTTTCACCAGTAAAGCAACTCCTTGGCCACGTCCGCTGGGATGTTTATCTTGGCGATGACAAATGAAACCAGGAACCTCTAGGAGAATATTGTTATTCACTCTGGTTTCACACAATGCTATAATATCGACAGGAAACTCATCATGAATGAGGTCTGATAGTTCATGAAGTTTTTTATGGATACCATCTGAATTCCAAGACAGGAAATGAAGGCTATTATTATCATTAAGCATATTTACCAAGATGAGTCAGAACCAGAATGGCTTTGTCCACCATATTATTACATGCGTGAAGTTCCTCCTTGAGCGATTTGATCGTGAAAAGAATCTTTAGTACTTCTTGAGTGGTGTTGTCCTGAATAGTAAAGTCTGGAGCTAGGAAATCAGGTTCATTACAATTCGGTATATTGTCCGTGTTTTTAACAATATTTGCAGGCTCTGGTTTGTATTTAGATTTTACGATAGAAGCCCATGAAAGAGCTTTAGGTTTATTTTCAAAAAGAGTGGGTACTTCATTAGATTTAGACTTAAGTAACTGTCCCTCTCTTTTTATTTTTATATTCTCCAAGTATTTTAGCCTCACAGGGCACTTGCTATAGTTAGCCGTATGCATATCGTTGCAGTTACAACAGCTTGCAGGTTCAGTTGCATCTTTTTTGAGACATTCGGATGTAGGGTGTGCTTCAGTGCATTTGACACAACGAGGAGGCATGTTACAATTTCTCGAAGAATGACCAAATCTCTGACATCTATAGCACTGCGTGCCAAAAAATGTTTTTGGGTTATATTTGTGAATTTCAATCACACAATGACAGAGGTATTTGATTTTCCGAAACTTAGCTATATTCGTGCCTGCTGGTAATTGGATCAGAAAAACTGGATTATTGATATCATCTCTAGACTTCAATTTTATTACACTGTGGCACTCAAAGCCTAGCTTAGCGAGTTCAACTTGAATTAGGGGTTCAACAGACGAGGGTAATCCTCGTATAACAACTTTAGGCTTTATTTCATCTTTTCGGGAATAAGTTACAAATGGAGCATCATCATTAACGAGTCCTTCTTTTATAAGTCGGTGAGCTTCAAGAGTATGGCATAAAATAGTAACTTTATTTCGTCCTTTATAAGACAGATGAAAACATTTATGGTATTTACTTATAAGATTGGTAATGGTGGCATGCGTCCAATCTTTCATTATATCAAGTATAATTGGCGGTATGTTTCCAGTTTTCTTTTTAGAACTAGCTTCACGAAGAGATGCTATCTTGGGATCATCAGGCTGGTCAACAGGTAGATCAGCAAATTTATTTGAAGTTAATAAAGAATTTGTACCTGGCTGTCTGCGCTGGGCAATTCGCTTTGGCTGGCGCCACTCATCAGCTTGTACGTCTGCAGGTCGCTTGGTACTGAGATTAGAGTCAGATGAAGCTCGTGGTAAAAACTTGTCGATTGTTTGCTGGAAGGCCATAGTATCGATAGTTGTCAACACTAAGGCCCCCCTACCTAGTTTGCACGTGTCGTAGGTATCGGATAAAAAGTGCACGCGTCTGACCACTATGAGACTACTAGTGCGAGTGAGATAAAATTTTAGGAATTGAATATTTTAAGAAATTGCTGAGGTTTTAGCAAAATTTAAATTATATTCCTGGAAAGAAGGTTTTTGATTAGATCTCGAGATAAAACTCTGAAAATATCAACACATTAACTTCGTAGCTCTACCACGGTCTAAGGCCCGTAAGATCAATCACAGTTTAAACTATTTTACCTAGTTTAAACCTCATCTATCGTTTATTTCGTAAGATCAATGCTAGATAAACCTCCAATAACAGTTTAAACTATAGTTTAGCTTACACCAGGAGATTTTGCCGTTTAAACCGTGGTCCTGCCTAGTTTAAAAATGGCGGTCGTTTATCAGCTGACATCTGACACAACGATTGTGGGTTCATACATAGATTTAGCATAGACTACAATAGATGGCACATGTCAGGAAAATTTTACTAATAGCATCGAATCACTGACAGCGCTACCGCGTATATTAGATTTTGGGAACCGCGTATATTTTATTTACATTTCCACACATGAACATTAACTTTGTAAAAGTTAACGTTTTGAAGCGCTTTTTACGCACATATTGATAACAATTTTAATAATATCTTGGACACAAATCACACAGCTCCCTCTACTTCTAAACTAAGCAACTAAATGCTTGTGCTATGGATACTACATAACGGATATTAATACATATATACTTTTCATTTGTAAATACATACTTATAATACATAGAAAAACACCCAGACGCCGCACAAATATTCATGTTTGTCACAAATATTTGTGCTCGGGTGGGAATCGAACCCCCGACCTCCGTGCTGCAGCCGGTAGTTTTACCAATTCGCCACGAGGCCCGTAAGTCACTCACACATTAACAAACCATTTTTGGTCACCTTGTTTGGGTGACTATTGCCGATCTATTATTCTTAAATCTATGGTCACACTATATAAAACTTCATAAAAGAAAGAGGAAAAGATTTTTTACAAGAAATATGCCACAGACAATGTACAAAAGAGTGAATGATGAACGAAATATGGACATTATATAACCAAATGTTGCCATCTGTCGAAAACTAAACCTAGTTTACGTAATCTATGTCCATTTCGCTGTTGATCTTACGAGGCAGGTTTAAACTCTAGATTAAAATTGACTATAGTTTAGAAAATCGACAGTTTTAACTATGATTGATCTTACGGGCCTTAATAAATCAACGTTTGTTTTATTTTGTATTTTTATTTGATAGTTATCGAACTCAAAACTAATCGTACCGATTGATGCATGGCAACTGATTGACTCGTATTTCCTACCTAAGCTTGGGTGTTTTTCTATGTATTATAAGTATGTATTTACAAAAGGCAAGTATATATGTATTAATATCCGTTATCTAGTATCCATAGCACAAGCATTTAGTTACTTAGTTTGGAACTGGAGGGCGCTGTGTGATTTGTGTCCAAGATATTATTATTATATTTAGTAGGTAATTAATTAATTACAAATATTAATGGCGCAATGTTGTAACAAAAGTTATGCTAACCTGAAACTAGTACTAATTCCAGTAGGTATAGGCAGCGATTGTTAGGAAAGCCTCGACTCGCCAAATCGTTACGTTCCAAATGAAATGAGTGGCGGAACCTACTACCAAACAACTGCCACAAAATTGTCAGGCATAGACATTTATCACATATAAAAAATATCCAAATATTTGATACAGAATTGTTTTATTTATTATATAAGCTTGAAGATGTTAAGATTTACCAAATAGCCGGACTTTGGGTGTGCCAAAAAGTTGCACGTGGTAGCCCTAAGGGTGGGTTAATACAGCATAAATCATCGCCCTACCGTCGGGAACCCATCTTAATATAGTAGGAGAAAAAGTAACCCGACCGACTGGGCCGGACACAGGAATACACTTAACACGTTATACTTTGCAAAGTTCGTCCGGTATCCCTATTGAAAAGGTACATACGTGAATTTTTGTCGGGGAAAATCTTGGGTATCGTATTACTGTAGGTAGAGTAGGGTAGATATGTAAAAAAGGATTTTGAAACGACTATTGCGATGTCCGAATAAGAATTTACATATTATTTTTTATTTATTTTTTGTGAAATTAATTAATAAGAAATAAGGTATTGTGAAAGTGTTAGTTTTTAATTTTAGACAAATAATTTCAGGAATCTACAGATAGCTTTTACTAGTAGACAATAGTTATTAACCGTAGCAAATTCTGACCGATTTATTACTTATACGTATGTTTAGATTAAATTAAATCATTATAGTTAAAATATATGTTAAAAAAAAATAAACGGGATTCTACTCATCATTACATAGTTTAAAACAAAGTCGTTTCACGCTGTCTGTCCTCTTATATGATGATGTCCCCTTTGAAACTACGCAACGGATTTTGATGCGGTTCGTTTTAATAGATAGAGGATATCAAGGGGTGGTTTTTATATATAATTCATGTATGATATAGTAAATAAAAAATATAAATCCAAAATGTACTTATTTATTATTTTTGCGGAGCAAAGTTCGCTGGTTGCTTACCCCCTAGTATATCATAAAGTATTAAGTAATATTGATATAGGAATATCTGTTGGGAAGGTTACGGATTCGAACCCAGAACTATACCTATCGTTATAATTCTTTAATCTCACCTTTGTTTCCACTTATTTTTAAATAAGTGGATAGATATTCCACAGAAATACCTAAAAATAATCAAGGCCATAATTCATGTGTAGGTACACTTATGCGCTGAACAGTGAACAGCTTCCGCACAACACAGATGTATCGTTCAATCCTTTACGCAGGCTGGCGGCACCTCGCGGCCATAGGCGACAATAAATCAACCCTCGAGGAAATTGCCGACGACTCCGGGGTAGAGGACGGGGGGTGGGGTGGAACAGGGAGGGAGGACCTTCCAGGGTGGAGAGCGATTTAATTAAATCTTGCATCGAACTCCTGAGGCCTGCCGCTACAGCCCGGCCACCTAACGAACGCCCATTGTATTTAAATAATGTGTACGTCAGACTTTTTGTGTGATCGTGATCGAAGAATCACAGTTGAACGCTCCCCGGAGGTTTCTCCGCGAATTGGATGGATTGCATTTTCGATCAGAAATATGGAAATTTAGCAAATTTTGAGCCGGAATTAGGTACAGTCGCTGCTTATGGGCTGTTTTGATAACTATTTTAAATACTTGAAACATAATATCCGTCCCCACACCTCCATATCAGATATTTTGATCGCGCAAACTAATATTTGGATTAAGTTGAAACAATCTGACGTTTTTTTTTTGGAATAGAAGGGGAAACGAGCAAGCGAATCGCCTGATGGTAAATGAACCTGCGCCGGTCAAGGACAACAGCAACACATATAGTATTACTGTTGCGTTGCCGACCTTTAAGGAAGTAGGATAGGAAAGGATGGGGAAGGGGGGTGGGCCTACGGGTACCTCTCTCACCGAACGAAACGCGGCATGACCTACTTTACGTCGATCTTCTGAGAGGTCGTGGTATTTCACCGGTCGAGCCGGCCCATTCATGCAGCGAACTATATAGTAAATTGTGTAAGTCAGTGCCAAGTATCATTCGAATCTGTTCAGCAGTTCACACACGCATTCGCTCTTAACTCTATCCTACTACATAAAAACGTGAGCACATTGAGACACATCTACACTTTTCCATTCCATCCCATTTCTTGCATAGACACTTAATCAAAGCGGTAGAGCCATGCAGTTTGGTGCATGAATAGGCCGGCTCGACCGGTCAAGTATCACAACCTTTTAGAATTGCAGCGTAAAATGGCTCAGGCCGCGTTTCGTTCGGTGAGAGAAGAATCCAGAGGGGTAAAATTCTTTCCCTGCCCATTTCACTTCCGACCCCTTGCCCATTTCCTTTTAACGGCCGACAGCGCAACTGTAAAACTATCTACTTTGGAGGTGACCATGGGCGGCGTTATTTGCTTACCATCAGGTGACACGCTTGATCGTTTACCCACCTATCCCTTAAAATAAATTCAAACCATTTCAAATCATTTTAAACCTCAACTGTTGACAGAGGTTTCTCAATTTATTCTTGGATTTCATGATGATCTCTGTGTAAAAAGTAGGATTAGTTTATATAGACTTAACATAACATAACTTCACGCCTTTGTTACCCGAAGGTGTAGTAGACAGCAGCTGTTAAGCCTCATCTCGTCGCACAAAGTTTTCAATCGTCGATATTTATCACACTTAACTTCTGAAAACAATTTCGAAATGTCATTGATGTGAGCCAGTATCAGGATTTGATCCCAGACCTCTGGATCAGAAGCCGTGTGCTCGACCACTGGACCACCGAGACTAAAAAATACATATAGGCTTTTATTTTTTACAGTTAGACCGACATAAGAAAACTATAAAATATTTATATTATATTTTTACTTGTGTTGCTCTAAAATAATAGATAATATCACTTTTACTGCAATATCTCCAAAGCGAATGGATGTAGAAGTTGAGGACGGCTAAGACACACATTCCATGACCAAATAGAACGTGTTCTGGAGGAAGGTGATGTTAGGAGACCCAGAAATCTACGCGCGTTCATGAAAACAGTCGTGAAAGTCAACGAAGCGAGTGAGGTGTGTAAGAATCGTTCTCTGTTTTCTCTGCCTACCATGCAAGGGATTTGGCGTGAAGTCTTCTTAAAGTTAATAATGGCTGCAGTTTGATCGATAAATTGCAGGAAAGAGTTTATCTTTTGACTTATTCTTTATCCTCGAACAAAGGCGATGGTTTTTTTTTTATTTTAGCACCGATACCTACTTTTTTTCCACAAACTCTATGTTTGAGAATGCGATCTCTGCGCTGCTCGCGAACTGCGCGCCAATAGATGCAGGGAAATTTGCTTCAAAAATATAACTGTTTTTAGATTTCGAATTTAGCCCTATCCAAACAGATACATCTGTACAACCACTAGCCTACAGAGTATCTAAACATAAGTAAGAAAGGGTACGGACACGTAGAATAATGGACGATGCAAGATTGACTAAGCAGATATACAATGCAAAAGCGGATGGATGTAGAAGTTGAGAACGGCGAAGACACTTTCCATAATCAAGTCTTGGAAGTGGATGATGTTAGGAGACTTAAAAATCGTAGTCAAAGAATCAAGTGAGGCGTATAATAATATCGTGCGTTTTCCTCTCTGTTCTCTTCGCCTACCCCGCAAAGTGCTTGGCGTGAAGATATGTATGTAGAAAAATAATATAGACAGTAATAATAAATTTCCAAAAATTTACAACAATTCCCAGTAATAACCAAAATAAGTGGCTACGTTTAACACTGATGAATATTAACGCCACTTATAAGTACTTATTCTCCACCAATGACTCCATATTTCATTTTGGGGTGCACTAAATATGGCTTTATTACGTAAATAATATAACCCCCAAAATATTCGCGCTAATTAATATAAGGGCACGCCGTTTGTACTGTGGGGGGGTTGGTTATCAGTAATTTACGCCGAATTCAAGGTAACCTTCTGTTCTATTATTGGTAATGTTAATGTTTATTTTGGTTTCTCCTTTTTTTCTATATTCATACCCGTTCTAGAAGGAGATTTATTTATTTATATACTCTTTATTGCACACTTATTAAAGGAATACAAAATGGAACTGAAATATAGTACAACGGGCGGGCTAATTGCTTTTAGCAATTTCTGCCAGGCAACCTTGGGATGGACATAGGAAAAAAGAAAGTGGGCAGGTGTTGCGGGCAAAGTATGAACAATGTATCAATGCATTGCACATACGATTTGTATTATCAATATATATGTATACACATACATGAAACTACATATATATAATTATATTATACATACTAAACCAATACACATACAAATACTAGCATACAAATATATACACATACATACGAACACATAAAAATACATTCAAAGTCGATCCATGATATCTTTTGTAACTTGCATATCTATGATAATAATATCTTGGACACAATATACACAGCGCCCTCTAGTTCCAAGCTAAACAATTAAATGCTTGTGTTATGGATACTAGATAACGGATATAAATACATATATACTTTTTTTTTTGTAAATACATACTTATAATACATAGAAAAACACCCAGACACGACACAAATATTCATGTTTGTCACAAATATTTGTGCTCGGGTGGGAATCGAACCCCCGACCTCATTGCTTTAGCCGGTAGTTTTACCAATGCGCCACGTGGCCCGTCAATAATAGATCAAGATAATGCTGTTTCACCATTTTTTTTAAATCTTGCCTGACCATAAACCAGACCTTAAATTCTGACAATGGGTGTCATGTAGATACTGAAAACGTTCTTTGAGATAGGAAGGGGTCGAAGGGTTGAACAGTATTTTATACAACACTGAAGAAAGGATATGAGATGTAGGTAGACTTTTCAAGTGATTCATTTTTGTGATATTATTGTTCACATTTATAACTACAAAAATTTTAACAGTGGTGTTGAACTACCACTAGCTCTCAGAATATTGAGGTAAAGTGGCTTATGTCACGTTTCGTTAGGTAATTGAGGTATCCAGAGACTCAAACCCTTTCCCTTGCCCCCTTCACATGCTACCACGGTGGTCCAGTGGTCCAGCACCCCGCTTCTGAATCAAGAAGTCGCGGGTTCGTGTCCTGGCTCACACCAATGACTTTTTGAAATTGTTTTCGATATATCGATGCCCGAAAACTTTGTGCGCGGTATGGCAATAGGTTCGCTACCTATTCCATTTGGGACGTAAATATAACGGCGAGACGTAGCTGACCACAGCTTCGGGAAGAAAAATGCGTTATGATAAATAATTATATTACAATTTTAAGATAGCAACATTAAATAAATTACTAGGAATTTATTTATAAGACTGCGGATCAATGTGCATTTATCTTTGTCAGAGCAAGGTAACGCCGCATCAAAGTAACGGCGCATGAGACATGTTTTTTCGTGCGTGCAGATGGCTCCATCGAATTATAAGACTTTGTCGCACTAGTCACGTAAAAAAATAAATATAATAATATGTGGAGAACGGCTGTGAAGACTCAACATGCCCATTGTCACAACTTGTCAACGATATTTATCGCACATAAATTTCGAAAAGTAATTAGTGAGAGCCGGATTCGAATCTACGACTTCGTGATTCAGCAGCGGGGTGCTCTACCTCCAGACAAAAAGGTACCTATAGGTATATAATTTGGGTATTGTTGTGTACATGGATATTTGAAGATATTAGGAGCAGGCAGAAATATATTCATTTAATGTACATTGAGCTATTCTCAAACTCTTCGCCAGACTGTCCTTCCATTAATATTTAATGGCCACTCAAATCAGAATAAAGAATTCTACATGCAAAGGAATATTCTAGTAGCTGGTCTTCATTTAAATGTATGTATGCTTAACCTGTATATGTGTGTCTACATTTATATTTTAATCTCTACGGTGCAGTAGTTTAGAACTCCGACTTCTGATCTAAAAGTCCAGGCGTGCATGAATGACCAGTGAAATACCACGGCCTCTCAGAATATTGACGTACTGAGGTATCCGTTGGCCCACACCGCTTCTCTTTCCTTTCTTATCCCACTTATTGAGGCAATGCAATTGTAACATTATGTGTGCATTATGCGTGTACTTGCTTAGTTTGCCCTTATATTTCATTAAAAAAAATGCCAAGGATTTTTCTGACAGCATAAATATAGATAACTGTTAAAATTGTATCCCTGTACTTAAAAGGCGTGGGACCAAAAATGTTGTAGGACAAGATAGACAAAAAAATCGAAAGAAATTTAAGAAGATGTTCAAACTGTCCAAATCTTCTAATAATTAGCTCTTAAAATTAGAAGCCTGTAATACCAAGCATGAGATTTATTCGTAGTATGATTTTTCTGACACAACAAAGGATACATTTTTTCAGGTGGACCCACCACGTTCCATCGATCCGCTGCGGTTTCAGGCGCGCCACTTAATGAAATAGAAATTGGCGACCTCTCGAAGACTAACTCCTAACCCCCACCCGTCCATCTCCTGCGTTGGGGGGTAGCGTTCGCTCAAGTTGCGCGCGAAAGAGACAAAATATACTTACACAAAGTCAAAGACGGTTGGCGAGTGGGATAGCTGTATTCATTATGAATATAATGCGGTCGAAGTTGTGTCTGTGCGTCTCAACGTGAGGCAAGCGTGTGTGCGGCCTGCCTTTTACCATGCGGTCGAATCAATATTTCATCTTTGTAAGCATGAACCCCGTCCCAAATCTCTCTTAGTATACAATTATCCAAAAATCATTAAGTATAACGGCTATTTCTGTCACCTAACTGTCGTTCTATTTTAGAATTTTGAAAAGAGAAGTTCTTTATTTAAGCGCACAAATTCGAAACCGTTCGGCCGTAACTAACCAACCGCAAGTGGTAATTCGAAAAAAGAACATAACCGTTACGAGAATCGATGGCGTGACGTGAACGTCTCGCGTTGTGGTTGGTTTGCGGTTAAATGGGCGTGGTTTGTGGTTTTATTTACCACTTGTGATTGGTCGATAAATTGACCTTTGCGGTTAACCGTGTGGCTTCTAAGATTTTCACCCCACTTGGAAAAATATGTAGAGGAAAATATATATGTTTTGGGAACGGCGGTGATTGGTGGATCAGTGTAATTTTGCGGTTAACCGCGATACGCTATTCGTTAAGATTATAATAGGCTGTGATTGTGGACATAGTAGGTAGGATTTGTCATTGAGTTCCGTGACGCTCACTGGCCACTGCGGTTACAGGACAATTATCTACCAACCCTATATCTATGTTACCTAGGTATATCTAAGTATTAACTTCGACGAATCAGTATTGGTATCTGTATAAGCAAAAACAAACTGTGATATCTTATTGTTCATTACAGGCTAAGCAGATCCAATTTATTATTTTACATTAAATTAATTCCAATATTTACTTACACAACTTCACTCACTATATCTAAATCTATACTAAGAAATTTTAAAGACACCAATCCATATCTATATACGTATTCTCTCTTACTTAGATATACGTATATCTATATTTTATGCTTGTATAATACTTACATACTTGTATATATGCTCAAAAAACTAAAAGACGCCCTCTAACGGTACAGTTACGAACCAGCTGCATTGAATTTTTAACAAATTTTCAACGAGTGCGAACCTTTTCGCTTTCTTCGCGCGTTCATAAGAAAGCCAACTCCTTCTAAGAAAGTTCCCGAAGAGGCGTCATAACGCACACAGCAACGATAGCGTTCACCCCAAGAAACCGGAACATTCATACCGCGAGTCAAAACATCACAACCGTAACACTTTTGTAGGCGACTGTACGACATTTCGTCACTGAACAATTTCATTTTATGATTCCAATTTCCATAAGGTCGTAAGTGTACAAGGATGGTGTATATGTATCGTCGTTTTAATTCTGTTAACGAGTTGTTCTACAAGCAAAAATGACTACTATTTTTTATTGCTTTCATTTGAAACTAAACTCTAATAGAATGTAATAAAGTTCGTTTTTGATTGTGTTGCTCTTTAAAGTTTCCAACAAAAGTCGCGTAGACAATTTTTGCCCAATTTTCTTCTTTATTGTGTGCGTGAGTGTGTGTATAGGGGGAATAAAAATGTGTGTTGTCAATGGCGCTAGTGTGTTATTAGTACGGAAAATCCCCGTGAGATGGCAGTGCCTGGCACTGTGGTTAGCGAGGAAATAAATGGCGTACAGAAATAGGATATTCGTTTGAAAGATGAGGAAACGCTTTTAGTAAATTAGTTGTGAGTATGTGAGGTTTAGTTAGAAAATGTAATCAGCAGAATATCCACTTTAATTTGTAACTTACATTACATTTCAAACACAACTGAAGTATTACTAATTTATTAATCTCGGTACAGTTTCAGTGGCCTAGTGGTGCTATATATCGCTTCTTAATCGGAAGTCTCGAGTTTCTATCCGACCTTACACTAATAACTTTCCGCTTGTTACGTAGGGTCCATGATTAAAGATTTTTTTTTTTAAATTACCTAATTTAATAAACAAATAATATTTTTAATTAATGGTAGCTAACAGAGACAGCCACTACCAAATATGTTTATTTAATGACTCTCAAAAACTTATTACTAACAGAGGGCTAATGGTCTCTTCTAATTTTCAAAATAATTACCTATGTAAGCTATCGGAAATAATATTTGTCCTACAAACGCATGGTTTGATCAAAGAGGTCGAAACCCGTTTTTTTTTCTAATCACTAATTAATTTTGTAGTCTCGGTGGTCCAATGTTTTCGGATCCATCTAAAATTTCGGGTTTGCTTAACTAGACAACTTAATATGTAGAGCTATTAATAAGTAAATATTTATTGATTATGAGAGATATTAATGATTTTCTATATATCAGTCTCGGTGGTCCAGTGGTCGAGCAACCCGATTCTGCAACAACAGGTCGCGGATTCGAATCCTAGCTCACAACAATGACTTTTCGAAATTAATTTCGAAAGTTATGTGTGATACATATCGATGACTGCAAACATTGTGCCTGGTATGGTAATAGGTTCGTCGCCTATTCTATTTGGGACATAAAGATAACGGCGAGTCGAGGCTTAACAGCCACTGCCTACACCTTCGGGTAGGAAAATGCGTAAAGTTATGTTATGTATGTTATATTAAATTATTGATTTTCTATCAAACTTCTATCCACCTTCTATCCTAGAAGACAAGAAGAAGACAGGATTCTATACTATTCTGTTTAAAGGTCTTGTAACCGGTTAAAATAACATTATTTAAAGCATTCCGCCAAACATTCTATACATGCAGTCTGTGGACCAGTTTTGGTCGGCGCGTATACCTATACAGCGACCTGCGGGTCCAGTACAATAATGCGCTCAAGGTATTGTTGGGGCTGCCGTGGCGCTGCAGTGCGTCAGGAATGTTTGCTCAGCGGTATATTGACGGCTTTTCGGAAATAATTCGTAAAAGATGTACCTCTTTTCTCGCACGTGTAAGAGGTTGTACGAACGGTGTCCTGTAGACAAATGGGAGTCTCCGATGATGCAACGTTGGATGGAGGTTATTATTATTATTCCAACTATATCGACGGGCCTCGTGGCGCATTGGTAAAACTACCGGCTGCAGCAATGAGAACGGGGGTTCGATTCCCACCCGAGCACAAATATTTGTGACAAACATGAATATTTGTGTGGCGTCTGGGGTTTTTCTTTATGTATTATAAGTATGTATTTACAAAAGAAAAGTTTATATGTATTAATATCCGTTATCTAGTATCCATAACACAAGCATTTAGTTGCTTAGCTTGGAACTAGAGGGCGCTGTGTGTATTGTGTCCAAGATATTAGATATCAATATAAAATTTCATACAAATGGATTCAACCTTTTCAGCCGGAGAAGGCAAAAGCAAGATTAGTTAACAAGTTATAAGTATGTAGTTAGTAGTAGTTTATATTACAGAATACCCTTACAGAAATTGAAAATGGCGGGGTGGATTTTAACTGGCGCTATTAAATGTTGGGTTATTATTGTTTAATAACCCCTGAATAAGGTTTAAGTCTCCTCTCTTGGTATAACTAGCCAATTACAGGTAAATACTTGGGTAACTTTGAATATTACGTGTGTACGAAGGAGGAGAAAGAGAAGTATAAAGGGAGATATCGGAGATTGTTCCTTCCAAATGTCAATTAGGGGAAAACTAAAGATGAGGTCATTATGAACACAACCCCCAATGTAACGGTCCAGTAATTTAATTATAAAAGTAGATTTTTAACAGGTATTTCAGAGTCTGTTAATAATAATAATAGTTCAGTGGCTTAGCATTCCAACTTCTAATTAAGAGGTAGCGAGTTCGATAGTTTATTTACGAATATTTTCGTCTGGATTAGTTTAGAAACACGATCCATTTCGAAGTTATTGTCCCTGTTTGACATTAGATGTCTGACAAATATGTTTCAATTTTAAACTCTATATCTGCTTAGTCATTTATCAATCTTACTAAATACCCATGTAGAGCATTTTGAAAAAAAGACAGTGTCGTATTGAAATAAGAGAACTTTAGAACCATCCCTCTATTTTAGTCTTACGTTTTGCCCTATAGCTTTGTATATAGTTATTAGCGAGCATCATTCCGCAAATATTGATCACAAGCATTACCTAATAGACAATATTTAACTACTCTATACAAAATAGCTTATATAGAACGAAACTATTAAGTAATATTGCCACTATCCTCACTTTCCACCCTTAAAATCAGTATAAAGCAACACTTTCTATAATGGCCACATCCAGATAATACGTGTGACTGGGACGCGAGGGGGTGAGGCACGGGGCAAGGGGTTGAAGGGGAGGGGGGTACGCGTCGGTAATTTTCAGGACTATTTATTTCTCCCTGGTCACATTACCCTGGCTATGCTATATGTGACATATATACGTGTGTAATCAACCCTCATTAAAGTATTCTGTATTGAAGTACAGTGGGTAGGCAGGTGATTTTAAAATGAAAATAGTTTGATTTATATTTATACTATCTATACCCGATTTTGTGTGAAATTATTGCCCGACAGTAAAGAAGAGTAATTGTTTGTTGTACTATCTATGTCTGTTTGTAAATTATATGATCTCTAATATAGCCTAATAAGGAGGGACTTTTTTTTATGGGACAGGAGGCCAAACGAGCAGGCGTGTCACCTGATGGTAAGCAACGCCGCCCATGGACACCAGCAACACATATAGTGTTACTGTTGCGTTGCTGATCTTTAAGGGATAGGGGAAAGGAAAGGAAAGGATGGGGAAAGGGGGGTGGGCCTCCGGGTACCTCTCTTACGTCGATTTACGTCGATCTTCTGAGAGCTCGTGGTATTTCACCGGTCGAGCCGGCCCATTCAGCGAACTGCTTGGCTCTACTACTATTAGAGTAAGTTTTGGGTTTGTGTTTGTTTTGGGGAAAACTCAATAACTACGCAAACAAACATATACATAACTTCACGCCTTTTTCTACTCGCAGGTCTAGGCAGCGTTTTTTAAGCCTCATCTCGCCGCTATTTTTACGTCCCAAATGGAATAGGTGGCGAACCTATTGCCACATTGGCACACAATTTTTAGTCATCGATATAATTTATCACACATAACTTCCGAAAACAATTTCGAAAAGTCATTGGTTTACACCAATGACTTAGAACCCGCAACTTCTGGATTCAGAAGCGGGGTGCTCGACCACTAGACTACCAAGATCTTAATACATATTATTGTGAAGTAAAATATTCAAGGCAGGTATATTTAAAATTACATAATTAGAAATACCTTTTTTTTACGCGAGGAAATGCTTTATGCACACCCCCCGCCTGGGTACGGCAGGGGGTAGTGTGGGACTACCAAAATAGTAAACTGCAATCCGATCCTAGGGTTTTCCACTAAAACCTCGCGGCGGCCTTCCTCTGGCGTTGGGGTGGCCCAGGACAGTGAGTCAGCCCTCTGGTCCACCCTGCCGTCGCCCCCCGTCTGTCACAAGGGGGTGCTCATCCTCGGGGAGCCTCAGCAGGGCTCCCCCGGGCGGGCCGGCTCTAACCGCGCGCTGTTAAGAGGCGCGCGGCCGGCGGCGCCCCCGACGACCCTCCCTTACCGCACCGGGGGGTCATCCTTCCCGGGTCGCGACCCGGGCGCACCCGCGGGTTGTGCGCCCTCGCGGCCCGTCGGTGGCCGCCTTCTGGAGCATGACAGAAGGAGGCCACGACCCATAATTAGAAATACCTACATACTAAAACTCACCCAAGGTGTAATCAACTTAGCCGTAACATGTCCATGCGAAAAGCTTAGACATCAAAAGAAAAGAAAAAATGTTCTACGATAGTAAAGAACACATTATTTTACTCGACTCTCCTCAGAGAACTTTTACAATGTTATTTGAAGTATTTTTTTATGGGATAGGAGGGAAAACGAGCAGGCGTGTCACCTGATGTTAAGTGACCAGCATCGCTCATGGACGCCTGCAAACACACCTAGTGTTACAGTTGCGTTGCCGTCCTCAACCAAAACGGGAGCTCGTAGGAGTAGAGGACAGCCACGACACACTTGCCATGACCAAACTGAAACAATGACAGTGGCAAACCAACGATTTATGAAAGTTAGGAAAGTCCACGAAGTGATTGAGGTGTGTAAAAATCGTGCCTTATGGCGCTCTGTATTATCTGCCTACCCCGCAAGGGACATGACTATGATAAGTTATAAGTTTTATCTAAGCCAAATAATAATTATTAGTACATTAAGGCCCGTAAGATCAATCACAGTTTAAACTATTTTATCTAGTTTAAACCTCATCTGTCGTTTATTTGGTAAGATCAATGCTAGATAAACCTCCAATAACAGTTTAAACTATAGTTTAGCTTATACCAGAAGATTTTGCCGTTTAAACCGTGGTCCTGCCTAGTTTAAAAATGGCGGTCGTTTATCAGCTGACATCTGACACAACGATTGTGGGTTCATACATAGATTTAGCATAGACTACAATAGATGGCACATGGAAAAATTTACTAATAGCATCGAATAACTGACAGCGTAACCGCGTATATTAGATTTTGGGGATATTTACATTTCCACCCATGAACATTAACTATGTAAAAGTTAACGCTTTGAAGCGCTTTTTACGAACACATCATATCATAAGCCCTTTTGACGTCCACTGCTGGACATAGGCCTCCCTCATAAAGCGCCACAACTGCCGGTCCGCGCAATCATGGGGGGTTTTTGCCATAATCGCCACGCTTGGCAGGCGGGTTGGCGATCGCAGTAGGCTGTAGTGTCTTGAGAAAGAATGCTGCTGCCCATTCTTCTAGCTTTTCCATTTTCCCTTAGAACACATTGATAATAATAATAATATCTTGGACACAAATCACACAGCGCCAGTTCCAAACTAAGCAACTAAATGTTTGTGCTATAGTTACTAGAGAACGGATACTAATACATATATACTTTTCATTTGTAAATACATACTTATAATACATAGAAAAACACCCAGACGCCGCACAAATATTCATGTTTGTCACAAATATTTGTGCTCAGGTGGGAATCGAACCCCCGACCTCCGTGCTGCAGCCGATAGTTTTACCAATGCGCCACGAGGCCCGTAAGTCACTCACACATTAACAACCCATTTTTGGTCACGGTGTTTGGGTGACTATTGCCAATCTATTATTCTTAAATCTATGGTCACACGATAAAACTTCATAAAAGAAAGAGAAAAAGATTTTTTTTCACGAAATATGCCACAGACAATGTACAAAAGAGTGAATGATGAGCGAAATATGGTCATTAAATAACCAAATGTTGCCATCTGTCGAAAACTAAACTTAGTTTACCTAATCTATCTCCATTTCGCTGTTGATCTTACGGGGAGGGTTTAAACTCTAGATTAAAATTGACTATAGTTTAGAAAATCGACAGTTTTAACTATGATTGATCTTACGGGCCTAAGTAGATGTATTTAACACTCAACACTCTACATATATTTGAATAATGTTCCGGTTTTTGTTACTGAAAATGGTCTTTTCGAGTCATATAAAGTACCCAAATAGCGCCAAGATTCTCGTAAGTAGGTGGGTTCTGTATAAAGAAGGGTTGAAATCAAGACGGGGCGGTAATCAGCCGGTGACCGCGTAATGGCCCCGCCGGGAGAGACTCGACGACTTGAGCCATTGCCACAATAGGGTTGTCACTTATAACTATATATCCAACCAAATCTGCACTAAACTATAATAATACTATAAAAGTTATGATGATGTCTATTTTTGGTTGCTCGAAAATCAAAAGCATGGAGTTCGCTGCGTGTTTCGTGAAATACCACGACTTCTCAGAAAATCGTCGTAAAGTGACTTACGTCGCGTTTTTCGGTCAGTATTATCCAATAGCCCACCTCCTTCCCTTTCTTCTCTTCATTTCTCTCCCAATTCCACATCAAAGGCTTTAAAGTTCTATAGCCAGCGCTAGTTGCTTAAAACTCTTGCTGATTTACCCACATGTCCCATAAAAATAACACAAGTCATATTTTATTAAACCTGGAGCTACCTGAATCAATATTATTACATACATACAATCATGCCCTTTTCCCATGGGGGTAGGCATAGACTAATTCTTTCCATTTTCTACGATCCGGACATACATTTCTTGCTTCCTCCACTCTCATTATCGCTTTCATACATGCTCGCTCGCTTGTGGCCACTTTTGACCTGGCCTCACACCAACACATTATTGATTTGATGGTGGTAGGTTTGACTTGGTCTAACTTTAGCGGTTCGCCCTTTGACACTTGTCTTATACATTCGTTTAGAAGGTCTTCTTTCGTCCATCCTTTCTACATAGCTAGTTTTAAGCTAATCTGTATGAAACTTTTGGTAATCTACACCAATAATATTGTTTATATTTTTTTAAAGTGAAACTTTTATTACATCGTCTCAAACTTTTTCGTCTGCGTGTTGCATGTCGCGTGACGGTGACGTGAAGGCGCTCGTCAGAGCGCCTTTCACGTCTATTATCGTTTATTTATATTAATTAATTACCCAAATATACACTTTATTTTTGTAAATAAATACCGTAAAAACATGTAGAAAAAACATGTAGAAAAACACCCCCAGACGAGGGATCGAACCCGCCCCGACCTTGTGTTATCGGTAGTGCGGTTTACCGATGCACCACGAGGGCCGTATGTATAAACGTCTAATTACCGTCCTCTTTACCAATTTCGACACATTTTCTAGGATCGGGTTTGTTTGTTTGTTTGTTTTTTACATACATACATATACGTACGTACGTATTGCAGGCGGAGAAAAAAAAAATTATATTATTTATAAATTGTGTTTTTATAAATTGTGTTTTTTGAAAATTATATTTAAGTACGAATTACATGCTATTTGAAAATTATATTTAAGTACGAATTACATACTAATAAAATAATGAAATATCAATAATATTTTTCGATCTTACCGACAGAATAATAAATATATACTAATATATACTATGTACTAACATATTATATTAGAAACATATACTTAATTTTTTGCAGTGATAAACTGTAATAAAAGCAAAGCAAACACACATTGACTTCGTGTTAGTTAACAACGCCATCTGCTGGAATAGAAATTTCATGAAAATCGTTGGAGCCGATTCCGAGATTCCAATTTTATATATATACAAGAATTGCTCGTTTAAAGATATAAGATAAGATAGTGCTCTTTATATATGTATTTGTCACATTTTCATAATAACTCGAAATATCATATTTACTGGAGGAAAAAATATCGTTTTGTTTTGTAAAGATCCTTTGTTGTAATGTTGTTAACGTTTAATAGGTGTCGCGTTATCCCTAGTACTTGTCGATTCGGGCGACATCTATCGATATAATACGATATTACGGCAGAATCATCAATAGTAGCAACCTAGTAACGCCATCTAGGAATTCTTAATCTTCAGTCGTTAACTTCCAAAGAACTTGAAAATGATGAGATTATCGAATTAATTGATTTAAATCTTTAACTTAAAGTTAAACGAAGCCAAAGCAAACTTTTAAAAAAATTGCTGTGAAGTAACTGTTTTACACTGTTGCACTCTAAAAAAATATAAATGTTAGATAATCATTCTATCAGAATCATCAATTTAAAAAACTTACTAACTAAATTATTGAAAAATAATTATTGAAAAAATATTTTGTTTATGTATATTTAAAAAGTAGATTTAAAAATCAATAACCCAAGACTCAATTTTAAAAGTTTCACTTTTACGGTGGTTTCATAAAACCACACAATATTTTTCTTTTATTGAGGGACGTGTGCCAACCCTGCATATACATGAAGAAATTCTTGACGGGGGCTTAAGACAATATCCATGTTTATTCTTTATCGTAGTCGTGGGAAATTTACGCGCAGGGTTGGCGATAATTAAAATCATTCCCATTCACGATGCTCTCGTTCAAAATTATCCAGTTTCTTGTTTAATTAAAATGTACGACTCCCTATTTCCATCAGCACACTTTAAATCTATGCGAAAATCAGTATTCATTGCTATGAGTATTTCCATTCCGTAGTTGGGATAGTAATAATTTTACAGATTTATTTTTATAATTTACTATTAAAATTACAATTTTACATCTATAGACATAAGATACATTATTATTTGGAATACTTTAATCTTTCTCACAATTCAATGTTTTCTTCGGTCTTCATCTTCTCTTGTTTCCTTCCACAAAAAGTCATAATCATCATCATTTTCCTGTCGTTATCTCACTCTAAGTGGACTTGCCACAACATTTCATATCCATACTATCCATGTTGTCAAAAGTTTTGGCTGTGATTTTATGATAAGCCGCCTGTATGAAGTCAACTCTCCTTATGAATATTTTCGTTGGATATTTATCCTTCACCAGGCATCAGTATAACATGTTATCCTTTCGAACTATCCAAAACATTTGTAAAAACCATCAGACAGTTATCTCAAATTGTATAACTCATGCCAAATAAGACTTATCCCTCTATCAGCTTTGTCTGACAAATTACATGCGAAGACAGAACCTCTCATTGTTTGAAGCAGACCGAGCAGAGATGCATGTAGAATGTATGTAATTATTGCCCCTTTCACAACCTTTCTACCTACCCCCACTAATTATGCTCCTTTGTGTTTTGTTCGAACGACAATTACTCCAATAAGTGAGTGTGTATTTGTCTCGAAGAAGGCTTTGTTATTTGTACTGTACTATATTATGTTTACGTTTAATGTAAAGCTTTTTATATAAAGTTATTCTTTAGATAATTTTACGATCCTAAATTCTGCCACGTATTCCAATAGCGACAGAAAAATTCAGCGAGTGGGAGTTTAACAGCCCCTGCCTACACCTTCAAGTAGAAAAAGCTGTGAAGTTATAAATTATACTGTTAGTATGTTTTGATAAAATTAAAAAAAAACAGTGAAACTAATTTTACAAGAATATTTATTTAAGGTTCAAGTTCACAATATACAAACGATTATAATAAAAATATACAAAATGATATGATATGTCTTTTTATGATGGTTTTTGAGGTGAGAATCGAACCCTGTAAAGGTCTGTATATATTTATGTCTATATGTAATTTATTTATGAAATTTAAACAAAATAAACAGCACTGTCAAGCCTTGACTTGCAAATTATTTTCTTCCAAAATGGAATCAAATAGTGGCGGAATCAATTTCCATACAGCGGGCATATATTCGAAGTCCCGGTGGTCCAGTGGTCGAGAATACAGCATTTGAATCCAGAGGTCGCAGTTTCTAGTCCTGGCTCACACCAATGACTTTTCGAAATTAATTTCGAAAGTTATGTGTGATAAATATCGATGACTAAAAACTTTGTAACGGCGAGTCAAGGCTTAACAGCAGAAAAGCAACTTCTTACTATTTTTTTCTTACTCTGTATCAAGTGTAAAACTAATCTGTTTAAATATTTGTCAGTGTCAAAGATTCTCACATGGTGATTGAACCGGAATGTAAACGTTAGAAGCCTGACACTATACAAATGAGGCTTTACAATTAAGGTAGTAGAGTATAGGAGTATAGGCACGTCGCATTTGCCGGTGTCACGTGCCCGTTGCTTCGCACTTAATTTCGCTAGGGTGGGACGTTGAGGGGGTTGCTGTGCGGTTTTAAATTACGCCCCCTCCCCCTACCTCTACTAACTCCCATCACTAGTCCCACGATTGCAATTCGACAAGTTGTCTAGTGGACAACTGATCATTTCGTGTGGTTTCAAAGCTAACTGGTAGTTCGTTGGGAATCAATCAATAGCATGATTACTCAGCTGTGAGATAGTCTATGTATATATATTTATATAATGATTTATTCACTTTATCATCATCAACCTTTTGAGGTCCACTGCTGGACGTAGGCCTCCCCCATAGAGCGCCACAACTGCCTGTGCAACCTGCATTCATCGGCCTCCCGCGGATTTCATAAGGTCGTCGGTCCACCTGGTGGGGGGACGGCCTACTGCGCGTCGACCAGTTCGTGGTCACCACTCGAGAACCTTTTTACCCCAGCGGGGTAAATCGGTTCGTCGAGCGATGTGGCCAGCCCATCTCCACTTCAGCGTGCTAACCAAACGGGCTATGTCGGTCAGGCCAGATCTCTTGCGTATCTCCGTATTGCGGATTTGATCTCGCAGAGAGATTTCGAGCATTGCCCGTTCCATAGCACGCTGAGCCACATTGAGCTTCGTCATGAGGCCTTCGTATGTCATCACTGGTAACACACATTGGTCATAGACCTTAGACTTAAGGCACTGTGGGATTTTGGACGAGAAGATTTCCCTTAGTTTCCCGAACGCTGCCCAACCGAGTTAAATATTCACTTAATTCTGGGTATTTACAGTATGGTGGTCAACTACGAGGTATTTAATTTGGTCCGGTTGTAAGAAAAGGCATGCTCTGATGATTCGAATATGTGAAAAGAATTGACTAAGGAGATGAAGTCATTGTCTCTTATCCACTCAGTTATTAGCACAACTTTCAAACTACCTACTGTTAAGTAATTGGTATACAAATGAAATCAAACTTGAGATTTATGATGAATAAAAAGCAGTAAACTCATTAAAAACGATCTAATCAGCCTTTATAAAGTCTTTATAAAGCATTATTCTTGTATTCTTTCTTAAACCTTCACGCTCTTAAAATCGATGGTGCAGACTACAGATTTTGTTCAACATATCAAATCAATTAATATCAGTATTAAAACCACTATCACCCAAATATTATGTCCACTAAAAACCACCTACTGCAACCAATAAAAACTACATATCGCCGTATATATATGAAGCAATATTTTCTTTTAATTTCCATCTGATAATTATCTACATAGACCAGGCGCTGTCCGGGCAGACCGGGGCCGGCCTTAATGCTAAAAATCAATAATTAAACTCTGTATGTATGTAATTAATATGTTGCATCAGTGTGGAAGCGCGGCTTGCATTATATACGAATGATAAGGGTGTTGTCGTATTTGTCTAATGACTTGCCCAATTCAGTTAAAATCCACTGGTAAAATATCACTACCGCCGTTTTTCTCGGTGAGACACATGTCTGTAGGCTCACCCCTTTTCCCCTCCTTTACCCTTCACTACTCCATGTCAACGTCTATAACGTCATCGCTTCTGTGACCCTCTCAGTGTAGAAGATGTCCATGGGTAGCGCTAGTCATTTGCCATCAAGTGACATGCTTGCTTTTTGGTTGACAGGTAAAACAAATTGCTTAAACATATAAGTTGTTAGACTTAGTAATAATCATTTTCATAACTAGCAGTGCCTCAAAATGCAAAGTCAATGTCGCTTTATTTTAATAGGTCTTTAAGCACAAGTGCTTGAGCAAAGTACCTACGTGGAACAAGAAAACGCGGACGCAAACTTTCACAAACATTTGAGTGAGTCAAAATTAAATTTTGGGTTCACTTAATCAAAAGTTGTGATGTTTAATCGTTAGTCCCTCGAGACTTATGGGATACGATATAAGTTAATATTATTAATTTTATAAATTTAATACCTAATATAATATAACAAACAGTTATCACAGTGCGTGTCCGCCCTTAGTCGCGTACGCTAAATGCACGGGCCTGCATTATGAAAATGACGCCCGTGATAAGCCCGACGTCATTTCGAAAGTTTTGTTTCACCCCGAATACCGAGTTTCATATAGAATTATTATCCGGATATTATATATATCCAGTTTTATACTCAGTAAACATTATGATAATAATATTTTTGACATAATAGTTATAAGTACACCGGCTGGTTAGACTTAAGAAATACCACGAGAGAGAAGTATCCGAAGACAGCGGTAGAGCCAAGCAGTTCGCTGCATGAATAGGCCGGCTTGACCGGTGAAATACCACTACCTCTCAGAAGACCGACGTAAAGTGGCTCATTTAGGCGCGTTATGAAAAAATGATGAGAGTGAAATTTTAAGATGCGCGCGCATCTGTGACACAAAATTAACAGTATGAAGTTTTAGTTTCATACAAGTGCGAATTATATATGTGCTAATAAATTATATTCAGTAATGATTTAAATTGAATATTTTGATTGATATTACTTACTATTTGTGAATATTAGTGAAAAAAAATGTGCTTATATACTTTTTCAAGTGCTCCAATATAATTGAGGTTAACTATCCGTATGTAATATTTATTGATATAAATTAAAATACTTTTATTTAATATAATTAACACTAAATATTATTAAATTATTAATGTTAAATACTTATTATTGGTTATTTAATATTTACAAAATAATGTCTTATATATTTATTATTCTCTAAATTTTGTTTTTAATAATTATATATATATATATGTGGGAAGTTTCTGAACGTGTGAATGAAAGGTGAATGCAGGTATGAGTGAAAGATATGAGGATGCATGGAGTGAATGAAAGGATCGGAGTCGCACGGAGAATCTGAGAGTGGAAGGACGTTATATGTAGTACGAGCCACAAGAAAATAAAGAATACGAGAGTACAAGAACTTTTATTTCTACGACGAATCATCAAAAAAAAAAACCCCCACAAATTCTCGTCCGGGATCTACGTAATATATACGGGATTTACGCGGATACAAAGGTGAAAAAATTTTTACGAGGTACACGAAGATAGCAAATTTAAGATGGCTGAAAGCAAAATCGACGAAGGCAGGTACAACCCGTTTTACATTATTGATGGCCTACCGAAGTTCACGGGAGATGACACAACATATTCTTCTGCTAAGTGGACGCAAGATTTAGAAGACAATGCGGAAATTTTCGGATGGAGTCAACAACAAAAATTAATAATCGCACGGCGTTGCTTGTCTGGAACGGCGGAACTATGGCTGAAGACTGAGAAAACTTTTAAAACGTACGACGAACTCAAGACGGCTTTAACGAAGGAATTCCCGGAGACAATTAACAGTAAGCAGATGCATGAAATTATGAGTAGAAGAAAGAAGCAATCAAATGAATCGTATTACCAGTATATGCTCGTTATGAAAGAACTCGGAAAAAGAGCGAAATTTCCAGATTATGTGGCGATTCAATACATCATTGATGGTATTTCAGATTATGAACCTAACAAGCTGATACTCTACGGCGTCACAACGTATTCAGCATTTAAGGAAAAGCTTTTTCAATATGAAACATTTAAAAATAAATCGAAACGCGCAGATCCGCCGAAACGACTACCCACATTAAAAATAAAAGAAACGGACAATCGTGATTGTCGTGAGGCCAGTTTTCGAGATGTTCGCTGTTTTAAATGTGGTGATAAAGGGCATTTATCCAATTCTTGCTCTAAAGGAGTGAAATGTTTTAAATGTAACGAGTTTGGGCATATCGGCAGAAATTGTGAGAAACCGTTCATATTAAAAGAAAGTACCAACTCTAACGCTAATCATCGGGGAAGATCGGCTATGTTCGTTAAACATTCAAAGGAGGCGGAAGCTTGCGAGATCAACTCGAGTGAAGTAAGCAACAATTTGAAGATGCGCGCGAGTGAAGGACTGAATTACCGACAATGCGGCCTAATGCGGGCCAATCACGTCGCTCTCTGTGGATGAAGACAGCAATGGCGGCACTAAAGACATTAACGATGTTGTATTGAGTGTAAGCGAAGTAAACTTTAAATTTAATAAAAGTGTGAAACAAGTAAAGATGAATGATTGTGTAGTAGAAGCTTTAATAGATACTGGCAGTGATTTGAATCTGATTACTTATGAGTTATTTTGTAAGTTGAATTGTATTTACAAACCCGAAAGAATGTTGTTAACGGGTTTAGGATCTTGCAAAGTATATTCGATTGGTAAGTTCGACATTGAAATAATTGTTGATGGTCATAGTTACATAATAGCCTTGCATGTAGTAAATTCAAACGTCATACCATATCATGTGATATTGGGTCAACCATTTTTATATAATACTATCACTATTATAGAGGGAGGCAAAGTTGAAGTAAGGCCACAGTGTTATGATAGTTCATATTTACGATGCATTAATTGTATTGATTACAGTAAGGAGAGCAACCAATTACTACAAGCCATAATAGACGACTACAAACCATTAAAGACCAAAGAAGCACCTATAAAGTTGAAGATTGTTCTAAGAGATGACATTCCAGTTTCACAACGACCTCGCAGATTGGCATTAACCGAAGAGCAAGTAGTGAAGTTGCAAGTAGATGAGTGGTTATCAAAGGGTATTATCCGACCGAGTAACTCTGAGTATGCTAGCCCCTTAGTACTAGTTAAGAAGAAAGATGGAACTACAAGAGTGTGTGTAGACTATAGAAAGATAAACCAAAAGATGGTTAAAGATGAATACCCACTACCAATAATTGAGGACCACATTGATAAACTATGTAAAGCACAAGTGTTTAGCACAATTGATTTGAAGAATGGATTTTTTCATTTACCTATTGATGAAGGGTCAATAAAATACACAGCATTTGTTACCAGTAACCCAGAAGGCCAATATGAATTTCTAAGGGCACCTTTTGGACTCTCTATCTGTCCAAAGTATTTTATCCGATATATTAACATAATATTTTCAGATTTTATAAGGAGTGGAGTTATGTTAATATTCATCGACGACATAATTATACTTGCTAAGGATGAAAATGAAGCCATATGTAGACTTCAAGAGGTCTTAAGAGTCGCGGCTGAATATGGACTCGAAATTAATTGGAAAAAGTGTCAGTTATTGCAAAGATCAGTTGAATATTTGGGATATAATGTTTCTAATGGGACAGTGAAACCTTCTGTAGAAAAGACTAAAGCTGTTATGAATTTTCCTGTACCTAGAAGTTTACAACAAGTTCATAGTTTTATAGGACTAACCTCCTACTTTAGAAAATTTATAGAAAATTATGCACTGATTGCAAAACCTTTAACAGACTTAATAAGAAGTGGTGAATTTTGTTTTGAAGAAATACATAGAAAGGCTTTCCAAACTTTAAAGTCTAAATTGTGTAGTGAACCTGTGTTAAGAATATTTGATATACAACTGCAGACAGAATTACATACTGATGCCTCCAAGCATGGTTATGCAGCTATATTGTTACAAAAAGACTCCCAAGATGGTTTACTGCATCCAGTTTACTATTTGAGTAGAAAAACCACTGAAGTCCAGCAGAAGTATAGTAGTTATGAGTTGGAAGCACTGGCAGTTATTGAAGCGGTGAAAAAAATTCAGAAGATACCTGATTGGGATTAATTTCAAGATAGTCACAGATTGTGAAGCCTTCCAGAAGACATTGAACAAAAAAGATGTCTCTGCAAAAGTAGCCAGATGGATATTATTTTTACAGGACTTTGATTATGTCATTGAACATAGAACTGGTGACAAGATGAAGCACGTTGATACCCTGAGTAGATATTTCTGTTTTGTAGACCTAGAGTTACATGCCAGAGTAAAGAAAGCACAAGAGGAAGATGACCAGTTAAAAGCTATAAAAGAAATCCTTAGTGAAAAAACTTATGATGATTATTTGCTAGAGAATGGAGTTATCTATAGAGGCTTATTGAAAAAGTTGGTGATTCCTCAGGTGATGGATATGGAAATAATTAAAAGAGCACATGGCATAGGACATTTCGGGAGAAAGAAAATAAAAGATATCATAGAAAAAGACTATTATATTTCAAATTTGGATAGCAAAATTGATAAGGTTGTCTCTACATGTGTACCATGTATATTATCCAGTAGGAAGTTAGGAAAAAGAGAAGGCTTTTTACACCCACTCGACAAAGGAGAAGTACCTTTAGATACATTGCATTGTGATCATCTAGGACCTTTAGATGCTACCAAGAAAATGTACAATTACATCCTCACGGTTATTGACGGATATACAAAGTTTGTATGGATCTATCCAGTCAAGACTCTTACATCTAAGGAGACTATTGAGAAGCTTAAATTACACCAGAAGGACTTTGGCAACCCAAGGAGGATAGTTACAGACCGTGGAACAGCTTTCACAAGTGGAGAGTTTAAACTATATTGCCAAGATGAAGGGATTGAACATGTTACCATTACAGCTGGAATTCCACGTGGAAATGGTCAGGTAGAAAGGATGAACTCTATAATAATTTCTACTTTGACTA
Organism: Euproctis similis; assembly: GCA_905147225.2. Lineage (NCBI taxonomy): Eukaryota > Metazoa > Arthropoda > Insecta > Lepidoptera > Erebidae > Euproctis > Euproctis similis. Next base: position 11,434,408 of record LR990122.1, read on the forward strand.
AGATGTGTTTAGAAGAACCTGGTCATTGGTATAAGTTTGTCAGCAAACTACAAAGAGTCTTAAACAGCACCTATCAGCGCTCGATTAACACCACCCCTTTTGAATTATTAACTGGAGTTAGATTAAAACTTAAAGAAGATATGGAAATATTAGAATATTTAGATGATGAAAACAGGTTACAATTTATGAAGCAAAGAGATGAAGCAAGGCAAGCAGCTAAAGCACACATTTTAAAGATTCAAGAGGAAAATAGGAAAACTTATAATAGAAAGAGGAAAGAAGGAGAGGTATATAAAGAAGGCGACCTAGTGGCGGTTCAGAGGACACAATTTGGGAATGCTTTGAAATTGAAACAGAAATTTTATGGACCATACAAGATTACTAAGGTGCTAGGAAACAACCGTTATGAAGTGGAGAAGATAGATAGAGGTAAGGAAGGACCTATAAGAACTACTTCTGGTGTGGATTATATGAAAAGATGGCTTTGATTCAACTTTAAATGGTTTAACTCCTTTGAATTTATTTGTATGACATTTGAGTTTTTTTTTTTTTGTTTAAGTCATGATTATAATCATGCTAACTATACTTACTGTTAACCCTTTTGTTTAGTTTATAACAGTTTTCATTAATGAAATAAGGGAAACAAAATTTATTTTTGCTGTATTGTAAGATTAGTTCAGAAATGACAAATTAGAATATTTAAGATAAAATATCATTTATTGTAATATCTGTATGATTCAGTCTGAGGTCAGACTGATACCAGGATGGCCGAGTTGTGGGAAGTTTCTGAACGTGTGAATGAAAGGTGAATGCAGGTATGAGTGAAAGATATGAGGATGCATGGAGTGAATGAAAGGATCGGAGTCGCACGGAGAATCTGAGAGTGGAAGGACGTTATATGTAGTACGAGCCACAAGAAAATAAAGAATACGAGAGTACAAGAACTTTTATTTCTACGACGAATCATCAAAAAAAAAAACCCCCACATATATATATATATATATATATATATATATATATATATTAATGATGCCAAAGAAGTATAACTTCTCACGCGCGTACATAAGTACACGCACCCATTTTTTTTTATGAAGATATGTGTTACCATGATTATGTATGAATTATCTAATTGTTGCGAATGTTGACGCTAGCTGTCAAATGGAAACAAATTTATTATTATTTTTTTTCATATCTTTACTGTCATTCCAACAGTGGTAGAGCCAAGCAGTTCGCTGCATGAATGGGCTGGCTCGACCGGTGAAATACCACGACCTCTCAGAAGACCGACGTATAGTGGCTCATGCCGCGGTTTCGTTCGGTGAGAGGGACCCGGAGGCCTATCCCTTAAAGGTTGGCTATGCAACAGTAACACTATATGTGTTGCTGGTGTCGATGGGCGGCGTTGGTTGCTTACCATCAAGTGGTACGCCTGCTCGTTTGCCCTCCTATCCCATATAAAATAAATAAAAAAAATTTTAAGGGATACGGCCTATTAGGCATTTAACTGAAATGATTTTTTTGCTAATAAAGTAAGTTATTAAATAAAAACATCAGTGTTGAATTGTAGATTTTATTTATTTGTAAAATTAATATTTCCGCTACTTTTTTTTATTCAACAAAAATAATGAGTAACGATAAGCGGAACAATCGGATAATAATAATTATTGCTGTGCAAGTTAAAAAATTATTTTATTGCACAAGATATTAATAACAGAATATGAAAACATTTGAACTTATGTTTAATTTATAATAATTACGCGGGAAGAGCTGGTTTTGAAACTTAACCACTAACAAATACGATCTGTATTAAAAAAGAGGAAAAATATTAAACTTTCAACATAATAATATATATATTAAAAACAATGTACTGGTAAAAATCCAAGTTGTGATAAAATTTTGTTCAAACTCATCTTCAAAAACCCATGAATACTTTCTCAATAAAAAGATAAAACGAATTTATCAAATCAGGTTAGTAGTTCACGAGATGAATACGATAAAACAATTTATCATTGTCACTTTATAACAAATACGATTGTTTCAAATAACCGCTCAAATTTTACATTTAAATAATACATTTAAATTTTACAATAACATCGTGAATTTCATTTATAAACAAAACTCTAAATATATTTGCAAAATTTCATTCAAACATATCTTTAATACTATAATTAAGCGGGAAATTTGCAAAATATTTTTTTACTAACAAATAAAAAATTATAGAACAAATAATAACTACAACTGGACAAAGATCGTTTAGTCATCAGATACAGCCTTAATATCTACAGTATACATCTACTCAACTTTATTATTTTGTATAACTATTGCACTTTAAAAGATGCATATTACAACAAAAAAATATAATATTCACAGTTTTATTTTTAATTAGTTTTTATTTACAACATTTAAATTTACTTTAAAAGTGACTTTCTCTATAAGTCGCTTCTTCCATCACATCAAATCGTTCTTCTACTTAATTTTTTTACTGACAATTTTCATCGAATAATCTAACTTTTGCGTCATGTTCATTCTTATTTTTCTTTTGTGTAAGATTGCAATTATTTCTATCTCTCTGGTCTATTTCAAATTATTATGGTAGAAACACTATATATATATATATATATATATTTTATACAATTTAATAATAATCGTATAAATTCAGGACGGGCGCTAATATCTGAAATGAAAAGATATCTTTTTTTAAAACATTTAAATCAATTAAAAACTTTTTCATCTTGTACTATATTCAAATTGTTTTTTTTTTAATTCTTGCTTTACTATTCGAATACATTCTTTTTTACGTATATTTGAATTTAGAATCAGTGTAAAATTTATGAAAACATACAAAACGGACTATTTATACTTTTTATTTAGTAAGGTCTCCATACAGTATTGCTGTCAGGTTGCGGATTACCCCTTTGCCCTAAATTATTAACTCTGCCATCTTCACCTCTCGCTGCTGCCGCTGCACATGAATTACCAGCTCCAAGCAATAAATCTTGTCCATGACTGCCATGTTGTCTATGGTTACTTGTCGTTGATGAGATCTGATCCATCATTGTCTGCAGTTCATTGTGATGGTTTTGCGTCGAATGTATTGAATTCGAATGTAATGGATGAAAATTGTGTGTTTGATTCGCTGCCGTATACAATTGGCTGTATAACAGACTCGCCGGTAGTACGGGATACAATGAATTGTTACAATTGCTGGTTCCGTACGATGAATTTTGGGTTCCCATTAGTGATGGAAAATTCGAACTGTTCGTATGATTGTGCCCTAGATTTGTGGTAGTGTTTGATGTTAGCAGATCGTCTTGCACAGGAGATTCTGGTTGTGAGCTATTGTCGCTTAAAGATCTAGGGCCTGTTGATAGATTATAGTCAGTGTTGTTATTATATCTTGGCAGGAGTGTGCTGTGATGCGACGGTGATGTACCAACAAGTCCAGATAGCTGCTGGTCTAGATCCACGCCCGTTGTGTCTGGTAGAACTGTGTGAAGAAGTTTAGTGGATTAATTAGATAATCCATTTAGTAATGTTATTAAGACTAAATTAAAATTATATATGCTTAATTTTTAAATATAGTGTCAAAATTGTCGTTACAATAGTGTTTGGTGTTCGTTATATAATACAGATTTAGTTAAAAATGCATCAGTTGCACGTATATAAAAATCTACATTAGTCCTTTCAAGCACTTTTTTCCTTTCAAATAATCTTTCACAGATATTAGGAAGAATAAATTTACATTACGTAACACAGTACTCTCTTTTTTAAATTCAGTCTAATTATGAATTCAGATTATGTAATATTTATTGTATCAACTATATAACATAACATAACTTCACACCTTTTGTTACCCGAAGATGTAGGCAGCGGCTGTTAAGCCTTGTCTCGCCGTTATGTTTACGTCCCAAATGGAATAGGTGGCGAAACTATTGCCATACCGGGCACAAAGTTTTCAGTTATCGATATTTATCACACATAACTTTCGAAAACAATTTCGAAAAGTCATTGATGTGTGCCAGTGTCAGGAATCGAACCCGGACCTCTGGATCAAAAGCCACTGCTGGAAAAGACTGGATGCGGAAGGCAGAGAATCGGATGTTGTGGCGCACATTGGGAGAGGCCTATGTCCAGCAGTGGACTGCAATAGGCTAATGATGATGATGATCATGAGACTGCCAGTTCATCATTGAACACCAATAGACTAAGACTAAAATTTTATATTTTTATTTTAATCTAAAATACCTGTATTATTTGCAGTATAATCCTGTGTTGAAGTTTGATCAGGAACAGTACTGGCAAATCCAAGTGCCGGCGGGTTGAATTGTGTGGCAGCTGGTGCAGCACAAGATGGTAAGTAGGCTGGATATCCACCTGCACTGCCATAGCCCCAATGCGAGTTGCTCGAACTCAAACCAAATTGAGTCATATCTGGGGAAGAAGACATTCTATCATTTAAACGAAAAAAAATTCTAATCTGTAACATAGCAACAGATTGAGTGAGATTTATCACGTACAAAACGGAAAGATGTAGGAGTTGAGGGTGCCATGACCAAATATAAAACCTTAAAAACTGACGATATGACAACAGTTATGATGTGAACTTTAAAAACCGACGAGTATGTAAGAGTGATGTTAATCGACGTAGCGAATGAGGTGTGTAAGAATTGTGCCTTGTGGCGTTCCATTCTCTACTTACCCCGCAAGGAATTTGAGGAGAAGATAAGTTAGGCGTAAGTACATACATACATAACTTCACGCCAAATCCCTTGCGGGGTAGGCAGAGAGAACGGAGCCATATGGCACGATTCTTACACACCTCACTCGCTTCGTTGACTTTCATAACTATTTTCATGCACGCGCGTCGATTTTTGAGGCTCCTAACATCACCTTCCTCCAGAACACGTTCTATTTGGTCAGGCGTAAGTAAGTAATGAAAATGGAGATCTTACAGAAAAAAATAGCCCAAAGCTTCCTTATGGTTTGGTTTTGCTATTGCATGCTATTGCAGTGAGTAAGCCAGTTCAGAACTTTAATAAAAGAGGAAAAGAGGTAGGTTAAGCACCTACAACATCACAATCATCATCAGTTTAACAGTGGTAGAGCCAAGCAGTTTACTGCATAAATGGGCCGCCTCGACCGGTGAAATACCACGACCTCAGAAGACCGACGTAAAGTGGCTCATGCCGCGTTTCGTTCGGTGAGAGAGGTACCCGGAGGCCCACCCCTTTCCCCATCCTTTCCTATCCCCTTCCCTTAAAGGTCGGCAACGCAACAGTAACACTATATGTGCTGCTGGTGTCCATGGGCGGCGTTAGTTGCTTACCATCAGGTGACACGCCTGCTCGTTTGCCCTCCTATCCCATAAAAAAAAATCTCCCCCGGAAGAAATGGTATTTTGATATCATTAGTCAAACAACATCCAGATCCCATAAATCAACTGAAAGCTGATCAGTCTTAAATCAAATAAAATGTATATAACTTTAATAAATTATAATTTATTACTATTAGTGTTGTAACATTAAAAAAGGCAATTAATTATTGAAACTATCAAACTTGAAAGATTTTAATTACATTACGTTTATATTCATTTATTTATTTGTAGAATCGTAAATTATAGACACATTTCCTGTTAAAATCAGGAACCGATTAATTTACCAGTTAATAACAGTTGCTGTTTTAGTGGATTATATTGTGGTGTAAATTTTATTTGTTTGATTATTTTTTGTGGGATAGGAGGGCAAACGAGCAGGCGTGTCACCTGATGTTAAGTGACCAGCACCGCCGATGGACACCTGCAACACATATACTGTTACAGTTGCGTTGCCGACCTTTAAGGGAGTAGGATAGGAAGGGATGGGGAATCAGGGTGGGCGTCCGGGTACCTCTCTCACCGAACGAAACGCGGCATGAGCCACTTTACGTCGGTCTTCTGAGAGGTGGTGGTATTTCACCGATCGAGCCGGCCCATTCATGCAGCGAACTGCTTGGCTCTACCACTCTAAAATGAAATGTATCATTGTTATTTCAGTAGTTGAATGTGCATTTGTCAGAAAAATTTTGTAATAGATATGTAATATGAGTTCTATTCATATAAAATACTTTAAAAAGTACGTCAACATTTAATTTGAAACGGATATGGCGTAATAAATTTGATTGGCCAATAAGAAAAGGCGGATGTTGGTATTGGAAGATGGCGAGACCGCCGCCATATTTTCGCGCGGGCGATTTTTGTTTCGAAATTTGAAATGGAGAAAATTAAATGTAAAAAATTATATGATAGAATAGTATATTATTTATAAGTAATATACAAACACGTCGTCATCTTTTAATATGATATATACAAAATAAAATCTAATAAAATATTGTGTATACAACGCATTCGATACCATAAAAAAAGTCGATTGGTTGCATTCACTGTATTTTTTTCATAGTATCATCACCTTTTATTTTTCGGTGAAACGGTATCGAATTCGGCCAACGATCGCGCGTGACTCGATTTTTTCTATACAGCTCGAATACCGCGCGTCGATTTGGCAAGTTTTTTTTTTATTTTGAGTCGCACGAGTTGTTTTGGTGCCGTGGATTTTAGCGGGGCTCGTGTACGGTTGTTCGATTGCGTCCGCAGTCAGTTTTCAGTTAGGTTTTCTTTTTTTTTTTTGTGTGCGGCCTGATTGAATCCGCGCTTTAGTGAACGTAGTTTACCGGTATCGCCCGGTCCGGTGACTCTTTCGCTTGAGCCGCGATACTGATAAGGTTTGCTGCGGTTTTCTGAATTGATTTTGGCTTTTTGAATTACTTTCTAATAAGCTACATGGTTTTCTATTTAGCAATTATCTTATGTATGCCCGTAGTTTACTATAGTTGATTTGAAAATTAATTATTACCGATTAACTACAATTCTTTTTTAATTAAGCACTGATATTTTATACTGTATCGTAACAAAATGTTATTATGTATGTTAAATATATAATAACATTTTTTCATTTAACACAATTAACACACAATCATTTCTGTGCTTCTAAAGTTAAACACGTCTCTTCTGAATCAAAAAGTCGTGGGATCGAAACCAGGGTACCAATGAATTCTCTGAATGCTTTTCGGAAGTTATGTGTGATAAATATCATTATCTAACAACCAACAGCGAGTAGAGGCTTAACAGCCGCTGTCTACACATTCGGGTAGAAAAACGCGTGATATTATTAATATTAATGGAACTTACTTTGACACGTAGTGATAGGTGGCATTCGGAAACCGCCGAGTGGATCTGGCGGAAACGGGAAAGGCCGTTGTCCAAACGCGAAGTGGAACTGCTGCTGCTGCCCTAGGAGAGAGAGCACTACATCAGTACGATACAGACTGCTCTTTGAGAGTAGCAATGATGGTATGGACAACAATATCTTGATTAGTACAAACAGTAAATATTCTTGTTTAAAACATAATTATTAGTTAATTAAAAAAAAAGCAGAAACAAGTTCATACAAGGCAGACTTATTGCAGTAGCAAGAAGTAAAAACTTTTAACAGTGGTAGAGCCAAGGAGTTCGCTGCATGAATGGGCCGGCTCCATCAGAAGATCGACGTAAAGTGGCTCATGCCGCGTTTCGTTTGGTGAGAGAGGTACCCTGAGGCCCTACCCATCCTTTCCTATCCCACTCCCTTAAAGGTCGGCAACGCAACAGTAACACCATATGTGTTGCTGGTGTCCATGGGCGGCGCAGGTTGCTTACCAACAGGTGACACGCTTGCTCGTTTGCCCTCCTATCCCATAAATAAATAAATAAAAAGAAAGTTTGCGAAATCTTACTAAGAAATTTATATTGTATGTATAGGTCTCTTACTCATATTTTAAATCTCCTATTTACCAACTGGTAGACATTATTATTACATACTCATATTAAAATATTCTGAAATCCTTCTAAAACTTTCGAGTTACAAACAGTTCTTACACTAATTCATATTATAAGCTATAAATTTCTGTCTTACTAGTGTCTGAGGTCACAATGATTTATCAGGTGAGCTGACATCAATTATAGATAAAAATATATGGTGAGTTTTATCAAAGATCCAGTCCAAATTCCTCACCGTGAAACTTGAGATTTATGAATTTGTTTGTACCTATTCCAGTTACTCTTCTTCATTGGTAGGAACGATAGTCAGCCAACACCTTCTAAATCTGCGTTTGACTCTTGTTGGACGATAAACTACCAATGAAAACAAACTCAAGGAGGATTGACGACAGGACGGTGGCCGGTCATAAAAACACTGCCAAATCTTTCGACCACGTGGGTAGTTCGAAAGGATGACACTTTGTGCCGACACGACTTGGAATGGGATACGGACAGGATTATGATAATGATAGACTTTTATTATTAAAAAATAAATAGTAGATACACAGTCCACTGCCTAAATGGGCAAGCTCAACTTTTTTTTATGCGATAGGAGGGCAAACGAGCAGGCGTGTCACCTGATGGTAAGCAACCAACGCCGCCCATGGACACCAGCAACACATATAGTGTTACTGTTGCGTTGCCGACCATTAAGGGATAGGGGATAGGAAAGGACGGGGAATGGGGACGTGCCTCCGGGTACCTCTCTCACCGAACGAAACGCGGCATGAGCCACTTTACGTCGGTCTTCTGAGAGGTCGTGGTATTTCACCGGTCGAGCCGGCCTATTCATGCAGCGAACTGCTTGCCTCTACCACTGTTAAAACTAAACTGACGACTCAAAAAAATTGTTATATCTTATAGGACATCAATGCAAATGTGACCCTATCGGTGTTACAGGTGTAGTCGCGTACCAGCAAGTGACATGGTTGCTGGTTTCTTTTTTGAACAAAAAAGTATTGTAATTATTAACTTCGGTAGATGTAACTATGTGTTGTCCAAGTACTAGGAACAACACGAAACAGCAAATAAGACAAATGAACACATCTCCCACACTCTATTCAAACATGCGATTCAACACATACGAATTGCATTGGAAACCAATCGAGAGCAATCAAGGTTTACAGTATGAAGTCTAGGAGCTCGCAGTGTACATTTATTGATAGTACCTACTAGACGAGAATAATGGTCTAAGATCACAGAGATCGCAAACAGTGATAATTTTTGAGGCTTCGAACTTTGATTGCAACGCTGGCTGAACTCTAATTGATAGATCAAAACATTATGCTACATACGCCTTAAGCAGGTCTACAAAATAGTGCAATGGAGTTATTTCTATCTATTTTAAACTATTTTAAACATTACAGCATTATTTCATATACAATTTTTTTTTCTGGGCATGCGTGTCTCCTGATGGTAAGTGACCAGCGCGGCCTGTGGATACCAGCAACGCATATAGTGTTACAGTTACGTTGCCGACCTTTAAGGGAGTAGGATGGGGAAGGGAGTTGGATCCAAGTACCTCTCTCACTGAACGAGACTCGATATGAGCCACTAAGTCAATCTTCTGAGACGTCGTAGTATTTTACCGGTCGAGCCGTCCGCTTAATTCTACCACTGTTAAAGTGCCTTAAAAATCGACTAGCACTTAACTCACACCAAAAAAACTGAAATACTCAGATGTCACTGCCTACGGCAAGAAGATTTTATCATGAAGATATTAATTATTAAACTATATTAGTTTATCTTATGTCAATGGCAGCTCGGCGCGCGGTGTAACATTCCAATATGGCGAATTATTCAAGCGACAAAGCCACAGTGTCTCGCAACGACAGTCTTCAAGCGCGACATAATACTATTTCAACGCTTTTGGCTGCTATTCATTGCTATTCAATATTTCACAGATTCTATGTTTGCCTTTAACTGAACAACGTATTTTGAATTATTTGTTTATTTATCGTCAATATTGAGTAGTCTCGGTGGTCCTGGCACACACCGATGACTTTTCGAAATTAATTTCGAAAGTTATGTGTGATAAATATCGATGACTAGAAACATTGCGCGCGGTATGGCAATAGGTTCGCCACCTATTCCATTTGGGACGTAAACATAACGGCGAGTTGAGTCTTAACAGCCACTGCCCCCGGTGACACACTGGTGAGGCTCCCCCGGGCGGGGCGGCTCCGACCGCGCGCTGTAAAGAGGCGCGCGGCCGGCGGCGCCCCCGGCGACCCTCCCCAGCCGCACCGGGGGGTCATCCTTCCCGGAGCCACTGCCTACACCTTCGGGTGGAATAAGGCGTGAAGTTAAGTTATGTTAGAAGAAACTACATACATAACTCAGCTTTTTGTGGTATAGTGCCGATATAGTGTATCAAATTTGAGTTGCCAGCCTTTAAGGCAATGTATGGGAAGAGAGACGAGAGTGGTTAAAGTGATTACGCTCAAACACCAAACGAAACTTGGCATGAGCCATTTTACGTTAATATACTGGAAGGACCTATATTACAACTTCACTGGTCGAACCGGCACCAAATTGAAAAAATTTCAAAGTTTTACAAAATAAAAAATTCATGCTTTATTATAAAAAGAAAGTAAAATAAACTATATGAGGTTAATGCACAAAATCAGCGGAGGGAAGTTCATCATCCGCGTCAAAAGCAATATTGTAAACCGGGAAAGTCGGATTGAAAGAGAGTGTCGATGTTAAAGTAAGAAAGGACGTGCTCCGATGGTTCGGACATGTAGAAAGAATGGATTATGCAAGATTGACTAAGCAGATATAGGTACCTACAGTGTAAAGTGAAAGAATGTAGGACCAAATTGAATGTTTCATTATGTTATTAAAAACCGTCGACCGTGTATGACAAGGGTTATGAAAGGCAACGAAGCGAGTGATACGTGTAAGAATCGTGCCTCATGGCTTTCCGTTCTGTCTTCCTACCCCGCAAGGGACTTAATCTAAAGTTAATTAATTAAGCGATACTTTTTTATAAATAAGATATATACAGTGCACTTTTGGAGAGATTGGTTATTATATTGACATATAGAATTACACATAATATAGCAAAAACAATTTGAAGTTCACAACGGACGGCGTACGGTATCAGCGTGACAACATTTTAGGGTTGTCAAGTTAATTTTGAAATTAAAAATATCGTAATTCATTAGACTTTTTAAAGCACTTAGATTCGTCATACAACTAAAGTACTTATTTCCATCTAAAATACTCGGAGGTCGGTTTGAATCCTGGCTCACACCAATGCCATTTCGAAATAAATTTCGAAAGTTGAACTGAAAGACTGAAAACATTGTGACCAGTATGGCAATAGGTTTGCCACCTATTCCATTTAGGGCGTAAACATAACAGCGAGATCGAGGCTTAATAGCCACTGCCTACACTTTCGAGTAGAAAATGGCCCGAAGTTATGTTATATACGGAGCTTAGGTTTTTAAAAAATTATTTATTTAGATGTTACTTTAAACTAGCCTCTAAATAATTAATTTTGTTGTAAGTTAAGTTAGTTGTAAGCTATGATTATGTTACACATGATTATTTTTTTATGGATTTTTATTAAATTAACATAAGATACACATAACATAACATAACTTCACGCCTTTTTTTACCCGAAGGTGTAGGCAGCGGCTGTTAAGCCTCGTCTCGCCATTATGTTGACGTCCCAAATGGAATAGGTGGCGAACCTATTGCCATACCGGGCACAAAGTTTTCAGTCATCTATATTTATCACACATAACTGCCGAAAATTTCGAAAAGTCATTGGTGTGTGCCAGGATTTGAACCCACTACTTCTTGAATCAGATGCGAGGTCCTAGCCACTGTGCCACGAGACTTGTTTTTAAGTTAATTATTGTATTGTGGAATAATTTTCAACATACTATTGTGGATAAAATTAAGAGATTATTTATAGGATTATTTATATATTATAAGAGATTTTATTTTCGAAATTATTATGTTGTGATGATATTTGTACGCTTGTTTGTTACAGTTGAATTGTTATTATTATTGATTATTTAATGATAACTAGAATTAAGTTAATTGTAAGTTATTATTATGATACGAATGATTATTGTACTGCTTTATTATATTATATATCGAAAGAACGAAGACGAAGACCATGAGATTATTTGATACTATCATTCGGTATTGTTATTGTTCACAGAATCACCATTAAAATTGTTGAAGTTATAATTATTGAGATTAGAAATGCAGAAATAATAAACTGTATAGAATAATTATTGTATACTTGATATTGTATAAATTCTGGAAATAATTTAAAATGCAGCTTAATAATAATAATGTATTAAAATAAAAACAATCATACGAGTACGGAATGAATGTTAGGGGAAAATTCGCGGGCCGGGCCATAGCGTCAGGACAAAAAAAACTAGCCTCTAAGGTCATTTTAATTTAAATATAAAATAATTAAAAAAAAAGAATACAGAAAGTTCCCTGTTTCGTAAACTGGTTTAAAAAAATGAAAATTAAGTATTGTAGGTTATTTTGTATTTTTTAAAATTATTTGATTAGTCGTGTTTTTATTAGTCAGTTTGTATTAAATAATTAATTAAATGAATTAAATAAAAACAATATTATAATATTGTTTTACAATGTTATAATATTATAATAATAATAAATTATTTAATAATATTAAAATAATAAAACAATATTATAATATTGTTTTTATTTAATTTATTATTTAATGCTAGTAGCGAAAATCAGGATACGTATATTTACGTTTATCGGGAAAATTAATGTCAGTTCTTATTTCTTCGAAATTGCACAAATTTCCTGCCCTCCATCAGCTCTAAGTGGGGTCTGCACAACACGCCATCCTTCCGAACTATCCATGTTGACAAAAGATTTGGCTGTGGTTTTATGACCGGCCGCCTGTCCCACCTGGCCCTCCACGGGAATTCAGCTTCGTCGAATTTACTTTACTTTATTTTGATACATATGAGATTTTACGGTTTATATCAATTATTGCCTTTTAATATAAGCTAATGGTAAATAAACGAATATATTACGTATAGATAAAAAAACATTGTTAAAGTTAAAATGCTTCAACAACAAATTCAAATTTTGCTTTTTTATGGGATAGGTGTAAACTAACAAATGACGGTAAGCAACTAACGCCGCCCATGGACATCTGCCATATAGAGAGCGTTGCCCGCCTATAAAATGGGGTAGGAAAGTGGTCGGAATTCCGTTCACTCTCTTACCGAGCCAAACGCGACTTCAACCACTTTACTTGGTATTACACCGGTCCAATGCTTGGTTAAAATGAAAACCTATTTTACAATATTGTTGCTATATAAAAAAATAAAATTCACGATTTGACAACCCTATTGAAGCGCGCGCACACATGCTCGATTCCCGCGCAAAAGGTTCGAGTGTATAAATCAACAGCGCAACAATTACACACTTTCATGGCAAGTTGGAATTAGAAACTGTCATTTGCACCGTTCGGGGGGTGGGTGGGAGGAGTGAAATGGTGGTGGGTGGCGTAAAAGTGATGGGGCTGGTGGTAGTACAGATGGGGAAAAATAGGGTGCGGCCAAGGGCTACTGTGGACCTGATTAAAGGATTACACCCGGGGTTGCCGTCCGGTCTAGCTAAATTTATTATGCCAAGTATTTCTGCTAGTTAGCCTTCGTTTTACAGCAGCGGTAGGTATATAAAGTAGTTCTCAATACAAAAGATTGTATGCGATTTGTAACAGAACTAGAGGTATTAAATATTTATATGAATTACATATATTAAAAGTGAATTATATCAAAGCGCATACTATTGTATCGCAGATTATATAAACGATAAAAAAGTTTGGGATTGAACTGCTCCTTTTGTGTTGATTGTAAACCATTTGTTAAACTGGAAATTGAAGAGTCGGCCTAAGTTTCTTGCCAGTTCTTCTCAAAATGCCTTCACGCCGGAACTGGCACTTAGATTCGCTTTCACATTCAAGACAGTGTGATGAAAGAGAATCTATGCTCCGCGAATTTTAGCTTATAGTTTTTTATGACGATTCTAAGTAGGTTGTAAAGTCTAAGGAATAAAGATATTTTGAATTTGATTTATAAAAACAAATGGTCCTTTCAGTGGTCTGGAGATTGAGGTAACTCGCTTCTGAATCAAAGGGTCTCTGGTTAGAATTGTGACTCACATTATATGTCTTAACGCAATTTACGTAAATTTATATGTGATGAAAATTGATAACTGATAGAATTTTTCCTAATGTAGGGTATTTCGGAATATTTTTCTTGACTTAGCCAAGTATAGTTGTTTAAAGAATAAGCCGGAGGAACTATTATATTTTTTTAGGGTCCCGTACCCAAAACAGGATACTATTATTGAAACGTCGCTGTCCATTCGTCCGTCCGTCTGTCCTGTCCATCTGTGACAGCTAGATAGTTGAAATTTTCATAATGAATTTTCTCTTCTAATTGAATCTCATAGAAGAAACTTGATTTTTTTACCGTTTCTTACTCGAATCTATATTTGGTTTTAAATATAATTCTATAAATGCAATTAATTAATATAAAATAAACAATAGGTGACCAACTTGCAAGATTGGGTAACACGCAACACATAATGTTACGGAACCCTTCGTGCGTGAGTCTCTCTCACACTTGGCCCATTTTTTAGTGTACCTATTTATAGATCTTATATTATGGCAGATTCTATAAAGCTTGTCCTATAAAGCATAACGAATTTCACCCAATTACAGTACTGTGACACCAAAAACTTCAAAACCTCATCAGCATTAAAGGTGTGTACAGTACAGTATAATAAAACTATACAAAAAAGTACCTTTAAAATTATATATTGACGGGCCTCGTGGCGCATTGGTAAAACTACCGGCTGCAGCAAAGAGGTTGGGGGTTCGATTCCCACCCGAGCTCAAATATTTGTGACAAACATGAATATTTGTGTGGCGTCTGGTTGTTTTTCTATGTATTATAAGTATGTATTGTACAAAAGAAAAGTATAATATCCGTTATCTAGTATCCATAACACAAGCATTTAGTTGCTTAGCTTGGAACTAGAGGGCGCTGTGTGTATTGTGTCCAAGATATTATTATATTATTATTATATAAAACAAGAAAATTCATATTTCTTAAACGGCCACATTTTTATAATTTAGTTATAATATACCGTAAGCCTATAGTTTTCGTGTGTATAATAAAAAAAAAATAGAAACAAAGAGATATAAAAAAATGCATTATTATCGTCGTAGATATTGGTGAAGTAAACATATTTTTTACGGCGTAAACAATGATCGGAGGAGAACGCAGCAGACTTGGACGCTGGTAGCGCTGAACGCGGGTGGTCTTTACACCCAAAAATAGACCAAATCTTCCTCTGAACGCATCCTAAGCTGCATAAAGAAAAACATCGTTAAAACAGATTATTATATAGCTAGCTACTGTCTGGCTATAAAACATGCCCACCCACCCATTCGGACAATACGTAAATAGGGGTAGGGCAGTGTACAATGTTGTTAATATCCGTTTAGTCTTTTTATATATTTATATCGCCGAGTTATTGTTGCTTAATATCTCGATGGCTTACCGATTTAACAGTTCGACTTTTGATTGAAAAGTCAAGAGTTTAAATCCGCAAACGCACTGATCACTTTTTTCAACTTTAGGTACCACCTAATCCGTAAGGTTGTTATATAATTGCCACAGCCTACGCCTTCGGATAACAAAAGCGTGAAGGTAATATCAGTATATTAAAAAGTATGGTGAGAGAAAATCTGTCAGATATTACTGGATATGAATTTATTTACTTATTATTTGACCCTGTGAACTTTTTTCCGCATCAAAAGTAATAAAGAAGAAAGTTTTCGTGACTACATCATACATAAATTATAGATAAAAACCACACTGTTGACACCCTCTATCTATTAAAAAAACCCATCAAAATCCGTTGCGTAGTTTTAAAGATTTAAGCATATACAGCGAAAGGCGATTGAGTTTTATACTATGTAATGATTGTTAATATTAAACCGATTTAGTTGAAGAAAAAAGAATATGTTTACCTAATATTTCACTATGAAAATCATTCCTAGTATTGTTCATTGTACCCAGAAGACGAAATGGTAACATCTCTAAATTTATTGATCACACTGTGAACACGCGTCTCAACTTACTAGAATTAAATAATTTATCGCCTTCGTATAGATGCTGGAGGCATAATAAATCAATATGCAGGGCATGCATATACGCGGTGAGGGTGTCCGCCTCATCAACCACCCCCTCCACAACTTACAACACCCCACCCCCAACCCTTTCTTGACTAATTAATTAAACAACCGATTCATTACAGCCAGCCTCTTTTGTACCCTCACATCCGTCTAGTAAGCTTTCAGGTACGGACAGCATACGTTTAAAATATATTATCTAACTTTAAACAAATTTAAATAAGTATTTAAAAAAATATATGGTAGTAAATGAAACCAGAGTTCGCGGTTTCGAATCCTGGCTCACACCAATGACTATTCGTATTTTTTTTCGAAAGTTATGTGTGATAGATATCTATGACTGAAAACTTTGTGCCCGGTATGCCAATAGGTTTGCCACTTATTCCATTTGGGACGTAAACATAACGGCGAGACGAGGGTTAACAGCCACTGCCTACACCTTCGGGTAAGAAAAGGCGTGAAGTTATGTTATGATATGGTAGTAGAGCAACTTTCAAAGCGTCTAAGTGCAAGATGCATCTGTCATAAATGGACTGAGAAATGTCAACCAAATTAAAAACCCGAAATAAATTGTTCAATTATTATTAAACTAGCGGCCCATACACACACACACATACACCCTTTTTTGCATCGGGTTTCAAAAAAAAAGTAAAATTATAAAGGAAATTTGAATTTTTTTTTATGATTTTTTTTTATTCATATTTTTTATTAATGTTTTTTTGTATTTTTTTATTTTTAAATTTTATACATATATTATATTATTTACAAAACAAAAGCCATTAGTTTTAGTGAGTCAGAGCTTTCCTGTAAACGATATTTGAAGTAGTTTTATTTTGTGGCAGCAAAATAAATTGATTTTCAGGAGCTCCGATACGTGATAGGCCAACATACAGGCCATGAGTGAAACATTCTTTTCGTAGGTCGATCCCTAATAATTCGAAGGTTTGGCCCTGGGACTTGTTAATAGTTAACGCGAAAGATGATTTCACCGGAAACTGAAGTCGTTTAAAAGGGATTGGCAGATCAGTTGGGATCATCGCTATCCTCGGTATATGAGCTAGTTGACCAGCTGCTGGGCCAGTGATAATGGTCGCTACAATTAAATTGTCCTTCAATTCCTTAATAAGCAGTCTCGTCCCATTACACATGCTCGGAGGGCTTAAATTTCTTAAAAGCATTATTGGCATTCCAATTTTTAACGTCAATTCATGTGGTGGCAGTCCAAAAGGATTTAGTGAATTTAAAAATTCCTGTGGATAATGGACTGCGTCTTCAATATTAGTCACGGTATCGATCGATTTGTAATTTTTTATTTGGCCGGAGACTTTTTGAATAATGAGATTGTTTATTTCGTTGACAGTATCATCCCTGGGTGACACTATTGCCCTTGATTACAACCAATAAAGTCCTTTTCGTGCAAATTCTCAATGTCAGGGTATACAGCATCTATTAAATTTTCTAAATTATGGACTATTTAGCCTGCAGACTCATCCAGCAGGATGTCACAACTGCTTCAATTTGGAGTGGGAAAAATTCCTTCTCCAAGTTTTAGCAGTTGTTGTGGGAAATTACTATTTGTGATTCCATGAAGATCAGCTCTCATATTCGTCCGTAATTTTAAATTTTCTATCGAAGTCCATAAGGGAGACGATATCAAGCATGATTTGATGATATCTGCTCGCGTACCTCTGTTAATGACAGGAAGAGTCTGTCGGAAATCTCCAGCAAATACAAAAGTAATCCCGCCCATGAGGGCAGAGGAGTTTCTAAGGTCTTTTAATGTTCTGTCCACGGCCTCTATAGGCGCTCTGTGACTCATAGTGCATTCATCCCACATAATTAATGAGGCGTCTTGTAATAATTTACCATGAGGGCCGTTTTTACGGATTGAACATAACGATTGTGGCTCAAGATTTACGGATAGTGGAAGTTTAAAAGTAGAATGAGCCGTTTCATCCTTTAAGAGAGTTGCGGCAATTCCTGACGAAGCAACTGCAATCGCTATCTTCCCTGATTCTCTTATCTTAGCTAGTATCAAATTTGCAAGAAAAGTCTTGCCAGTGCCACCTGGCAATTTTTTTTTTTTGGGATAGGAAGGCAAACGGGCAGGCGTGTCACCTGATGGTAAGCAACTAAAGCCGCCCATGGACACCAGCAACACATATAGTGTTACTGTTGCGTTGCCGACCTTTAAGGGATAGGGGATAGGAAAGGATGGTGAAGGAGGGTGGGCCTCCGGGTACCTCTCTCACCGAACGAAACGCGGCATGAGCCACTTTACGTCGGTCTTCTGAGAGGTCGTGGTATTTCACCGGTCGAGACGGCCCATTCATGCAGCAAGAAAAATATTTTTCCTTTGTTATTATTCACGCTATCGACTATAGTGTCAAAAGCATATTTTTCCGAATGAAATGTCTGAATTGAATAATTCAAAAAGTTATAAAAAGGTATTAAAGCCGTCTTGAATATAAAGTAATTTATTTTGATGAGGATTAATATCAAGGTACAAATGAAGAGCCTTTTCAAGAGGCGGCATATAGAAATTAATATTTTAGAATAAAAAACTGCTTACTGTAACTATAATATTTAGACAAATGCTGTCGCGACACTTTTTGTAGATAATGATGAGTCCTGCAAAGTCGCAGTAAATGATTTTGTTCTATCATCAATAGTTTTCGCAGCGCACGTGACGTAAGGAATTTTTCAGGTCATTTTTTACACCTTATGTTACATTATTGGAGTTTTAGTAAGGATCCCTAATTTTTAAAAAAATATAATATAGCCTATGTTACTCGGGGATATTGTAGCTTTCCAAAGGTGAAAGAATTTTTGAAATCGGTCCAGTAGCTTCGGAGCCTATTCATTACAAACAAACAAACAAACAAATCTTTCCTCTTTATAATATTAGTATAGATTATCATTACATAGTATAAAACAAAGTCGCTTTCCGCTATCTATCTCCCTTATATCCTAAGATCTTTGAAACTACGCAACGGATTTTGCGGACTCGGATGTAATAAATAAAAGATTTTTTTTAAATGAAAGTAGCCCGAATTACTTCTTATGACACAAGGCAATAAAAGTCCCGTAAAAATATGTTCAGCAATTTCAGAGATTACACGGATTAAGCCGACAGACGGATAAAAATTAATAAAAAATGCTATTTTGTTGTATACCGTTTATATATTCACATGAATGTAGCAGTTAATTCAATATTACAAACTGACACTTCCAATTTTATTTATAGGTGTATAAACGATAAATATTTGACTGACAGTACTCAACCCTTTGTCAAGCTTTTAGTTTCTGCCCGGCACTTACTCGCGATGCTTGCAATTATTTTAATTTTAAACGCGTTAAGGATTGATTGAAAAACGCAAGAAATTGACAGCTAAAAGAGATACAAACTGTGAAAGTAATTAATAATTGTTAATAACATAACAACTTCACGCCTTTGTTACCCGGAGGTGTAGGCAGCGGCTGTTAAGCCTAGTCTCGCCGTTATATTTACGTCCCAAATGGTGGCAAATTCTATTGCCACACCGGCCAAGTTTTCAGTCATCGATATTTCTCACACATAACTTCCGAAAACAATTACGAAAAGTCATTGGTGTGGATCAATATGAGGATTCGAACCCACGAACTCTGGATTCAGAAGCAGGGTGCTCGACCACTGGATCACCGAGACATTATTCTCCTTCAAAACATTCAAATATAATCTTATGTCTTCTATCGGTTTAAAAAAATGATTTTTAAATTACCAACAAAATATTACGGTCTCGTGTGGTCGTTGGTTCGAATTTGGGCTTCACACCAATGAGTTTTCGGTTATTATGACAGACAATCTATTCCATTTGGGACGTAAAAAACTGCTGAGTTGAGGCTTAACAGCCACAGCCCAAACTTTCGGAATGTTACAGGAGTGAAGTGATTTTTTTTAAAATAAATTCTTTAATTGTTACTTATTTGTGTACTCGGTGGCCTAGTGGTCGAGCACACGGCTTCTGATCCAGAGATCCGGTTTCGATTCCTGACACTGGCTCACACCAATGACTTTTCGAAATAGTTTTCGGAAGTTATGTGTGATAATATCGATGATTGAAAACTTTGTGCCCGGCATAGCAATAGGTTCGCCATCTATTTCATTTGGGACGTAAACATAACGGCGAGACGAGGCTTAACAGCCGCTACACCTTCGGGTAACAAAAGGCGTGAAGTTATGTTACTTATTTGATTGTTATATCAAACTTGTTTCTAAATTCTAGTTGGGAAATATGAGACTGAACTCTGCTGAAGAAATTTTGAAAAGTTATTTGTTTATTTTTATTTAAAATGAGATCAGAAATGGTATAAAAATATGTCAAATGCGTATTTTTATTTGATACAACGGTTTTTTAACAGTGGTAGAGCCAAGCAGTTCGCTGCATGAATGGGCCGGCTCGACCGGTGAAATACCACGACCTCTCAGAAGACAGACGTAAAGTGGCTCATGCCGCGTTTCGTTCGGTGAGAGCGGTACCCGGATGCTCACCCCCATTCCCAATCCTTTCCTATCCCCTATCCCTTAATGGTCGGCAACGCAACAGTAACACTATATGTGTTGCTGGTGTCCATGGGCGGCGTTGGTTGCTTACCATCAGGTGACACGCCTGCTCGTTTGCCCACCTATCCCATAAAAAAAACATCTTGTGTAGAGGTACATGCCCCGTAGTATTACAGGTTAATAAGATAGGGCTGTTAAGGTTGTATTTATATTTTGGTTGTAAGTGATATGTGGTCATCACTCATAGAGCGAACTAAACTATTTTCTATAACTATTTCCTTATATGTACTTAGGGACATAGACAGGTCGAGTGTCTACTAAACTGAATAAGTATTATATACTATACTAGCTGACTCGGCGAACTTTGTTCCGCATCATAAGTAATTGTTACAATTCAAGTTCTAAATCTCGAAAATTACCACTTTTCCTTGACAAAATTATACATGAATTATACCTACAAACCACCCCGTTGACATCCTCTATCTATTAAAAAAAACATAGCATCCATTGCTGTAGTTTCTCAGATCTAAGCATATATAGGAACAGACAGCGGCAAGCGCCTTTGTTTTAGGCCACGAACTAGTAAGTAAGTGGTAATAAGTAGTATTTCCAACATTGAAAAAAAAACTTGATTTCATTAACTCTTCATCTATAATCATGAATAACTACAGACATCTTTTAAATTCCCGATAAAACAAATCAAATGTAAATTTTCATTAATCACATTTAATATAACAATAGGAACACTCGAAATGCCCTGTTGTTTCACGGTATACGAACTCGCAAAAGGTAGATAGTATAGTAAAGAACAAATTATTAATAAATTACCTTCATTAAGGACGGCTGTTTTGCAATGTTTTGTGGTCGAGCTACCCCCCCTCTACCTTTCTCCCTAACAGGCCGTTTGTTCTCGAGTTTTCGGTTATTCCAACGCTTTGATGTTTTTCGCCGTTCAGTACGGTGTTGTTCAAATTAATTGGGATGTGTAAATACTCACGGAGTATCCCAAATTTTTGTTTCGATTATTTTGTATTATAAAACAATTTCGGTTATAAATGTAAGTTACTTCTCCCCACAGCCGAATTTCAGAATTTAAATATTGAACTTAATTACTTGATTTGTTTATGTTTGAGATTTTGGTTTTGAATTTGTAGAAAGGATTTTTTTATTTGAAAATTGTACAGGATTTTTGTTGAACGATATTATTAGTAGTAGTAGCTTTTATTTAACTTGCAATATATATAAGTATGTATGTTTGGGTGGAATCGTTGAAATCAATTTTGAAGTAGCTACCTTCAAACGATTGATCTTAAATTTTGTATACACCCTTAGTTTGAAACAACGTGTGACACCATTCTAAATCCAATATGGAGGACCATCCAAGATGGCGGAATACATATTTTTTTCTTTTTCTACAATGTGGGTATCAAATTGAAGGGCCGGTTGAGATTAACTCGAGAAATAATATGACATATTATGGTAGTTATTTTTAATCCAATATGGCGGAGCATCCAAATGCGGAAGAATTTTTTTTTTCGCTTAGAAAGACACTGAAAACAATAACAAAATTAAGAGCTCAAGTTTCTATGAGGTACCCAATCGGCGCAATGCCGGCCCATTCATGCAGCGTACTGCTTGACTCTACAAAAACCTTCCCTACCCACTTTCCATTCTATCAACGAATGTTGTTACCAATTCTTATACTATCAGAAGGAAATATACTAACTGGTCTTCGAGCGAGGCTCCCGAGGTCCGTCGACGGTCACTTTGATGGCCTTATTGTAAGTCGTCACTTGTGGAGGCGTTGTTGATACTGTTATTGTCAATGTGAACGATTTACCTGTAACAATATTAAACTATTATATATTTTAATAATTAATTACTAAATTATTAATAAACAGTTCAAAAGTTAAAAGATGTAAGAGTCCAGGACCAGGACACAATTTCCATCACCAAATGAACGAGTCTTTGCGGATCATAGATTTATCATAGTTTGTGATAGATGGCACATGTCAGTAAAAATTTACTAATCATCACTGACAGCGCGACCGCGAGCAAGAGATTCTCAGGATGTATAAAATTAAACACATGATCAATAATTGTGTAAAAGTTGACACTTGGAAGCACTTTTTACGCATACATTTATAAGTCACTCACACATCAACAACCCATTTCTGGTCTCGTTGTTTGGGTGACTATTGCCGATCTATTATTCTTAAATCTATGTTGCGGAAGGTGTTGTCGGGAGACTTAAAAATAGACAAGCGTTAATGACGCGAGTTATGAAAGTCGAAGAAACGAGTGAGGTATGTAAGTATCGTGCCTTTTGGGGCTAAATTTATTCTTTTATAACGTTACTTATCATAACGCAACATAACTTCACGCCTTTTTCTACCCGAAGGTGTAGGCAGTAGCTGTTAATCCTCGTCTCGCCGTTATGTTTACGTCCCAAGTGGAATAGGTGGCGAACCTATTGCCATATCGGGCGCAAAGTTTTTAGACATCGATATTTATCACACATAACTTTCGAATTGAATTTCGAAAAGTCAGTGAGCCGAGTTTCTTTCATAGTACATTTATTATTAACTAGTTGACCCAACGAACTTTGTTTCGCCTCAGAAGCAATAAGAAGAAATATGAAAAGTTTAAAAATACCATTTTTATTTCTTCTTATACCTAAGAGATAGACATACCTAAGAGACATAAGATACATAGGCAATTGGGGATTTTTTAGTATTTTTTAGTTGAAGGTGTATAATAATTACATTGTTTTAATTTATAACTCAGGGTTCAGCCAGCATTTGCAATTAAGGTGCTAAATCTTCAAAATTATCACTTTTTTATTACTACATTATACATGAATTATGCATATTTATAAACAATGAATTATACATATTTAAAAAAAAAACACATAAAAACCCGCTGCGTAGTTTTAAAGATGTGCACATAAGGAGAGAGACAGCGGAAGGTAACTTTGTTTTATAACTATCTTAATTCTACTTCTAAGAAAATAAAAATTGAGCCAAAGTTATCTATATAAGGAATACTGATTACATGCTCCAATAGTGTTAATTTTAATTTAAATGACTTAAGCTATTTTCAATATTCGTATTTTCAATAAGACGTTACGGAGTTCGCATTTAATAACGATTTAATATGACAATATGTAGGTTGATGTTAGCCTTCAATGAAATTAATAACCTGGGAACCAAACTCAAAACCACTTTGAATATTTCAATCGTAAAAAACTAATAATTGCCTGCCTATCAAAAATATTTAAAATATTATTCGTTCAAACTTTCCATTCAATGTGAGGGTAAGCCATAAATCAAGTTTGTGGTCACCACTATTTTCGATGGAAACCCCCGTTTGTTTTTTTTTCCTTTTTTGATCAGTTGCTCGAAAAGTTGAAATTTATTATTACCTATATGAACACGAGAACAATATATTCAGGATAATTAAAAACTCGATTTATTAAATAACAATCGATTCATAATCGGTACTGTATCATCGAATCAATTAATTTCGATGCAATCGTTATCAAAACAATTCCAATTGTATCATGGGGGTTGTGTAAAAGACCAACCTATTCACAATATACCAGCAACATCAGACGGAACAACAAAGCGACCACTTCATCACGGAGTAACATCGAAATAAAAAAAAAAACACATTCCCATCTGCGGAAAAACCACAGTTAATATTAAATGAACGTCCGTCAAAATTGTATTGTTGAGCGCTTTCGTGGCTACTCGCGCTACGGGATACAGCCAATACCGATTCTGCGATTTTTTTTCACACACAACGACTCCTCACAACCTCCTCCCTATTTGTGGGGGGATCGGTGGTGGTGGCGGGAGAGTGACATGTAAGCTTTAATGGACCTCGGAGCGGCATGCCGCCGAGTAAACGCGGAAAAACTGACGAAAAAAAAAGTGAGCGGTTCATTCATACGTGATTTCATGTGTAGGCAGGCTACTTTCTGTGGGCCAAGCGGTGAGGCTCGTTAAAAATGGACGCCGTACACGCAGTCAGCTTGTTGTGGCCTATCAGAGTTTATTAACGGGCTTCGAGGAACGGTTACACTGTACGCAAAACAAGTGTTTGCGATACATACATAACAATGTATGCTTTTGACTTTAATTTTGGACTTGAATGTGAGGTTTCAGTTTTTATATAGAAATGTTATTTTATGGATCGTAACGCTGGACTGGAGATCGATCACTGCGTTTCTGTACCAAGAACGGGACTTCTTTCTTGGGATTTTTTTCGTATGTTTTTAAATAACATTATGCCTGATGTACGGCAATAGGTTCCACTAGCAATTACATTCTGGGCTGAAAACTGCTTTAGATAGAAAAAGTCATCATCATACATTATTGAAGTGGAACTTCTAATGTCTCTTGCAAATGTTTAACGCTTTTAACTCCCCCACGCGGCCATAAAAAGTATTATATAATAGTAGGATATAAAACGGTCAATAAGCCAAGTACAAAAATTAGTAAAACGTGCTTTTTTACTATACATAGACATCTATTAGCGCGCGCTAGAACTATGCTACTCATCTAATACTTATATTAAAGAGCGAAAGAGTTTGTTTGTTTGTTTCTTTAAAGGAGCTAATCTCAGAAACCGCTGGTCGGATTTCAAAAATTCTTTCAGTGATGGATAGTGCATTTATCGAGGAAGTTTTTAAGTTACATTATATTTTTTTTAAATAGAGATCTTTACTAATAGTCCGATAATGTAACCCAAGGAGCAAGAAAAGGACCTAAAAAAGGTTTACATCGCATACGCTTTAAAAACTGTTGAATAAAGAACAAAAAAATGTATCACGACTGCAGAATATATAATTGTGTATAAAAACTACCGAGACCCAGATAAAGATTTATACTCGATTCAACAGTCGGTAATTTTACCAATGACACTTTTCATTTAGTGTGGTATAAATGTACATTTGTTACAAAGTTACAGTTCTTTGGCGCGGAGGAACTTCACGCACTACTTTTCTTTTTAACCATTAGCGTAGATTTTTTTTACTATTTGAACTTAAGTTTGTTGTAACTTACGTATACGTTACATAAGGCATTACAATAAGACACGCTATAATACATAGGATGACAGATAATTTCCTGAATAAAATACTAATTATGATATTTTTAAAATGACATACAAAATGTGCAGGGAGCAAAATGAATGAATGAACGAAATGAACGCGAAAGCGTAATTCTAACAGAATCCAGGACTAGTCGACGCGCGCCAAACTGATACGTACAACTTATTAGTCAATTATTAACGCATTCAAGAAAGTTTAACGCAAGCTAAAACAGTCTGTTAAAATATAACTTTTTTTAATAATGACTTAAAAGTAAATAAAAATAAATATAAAAGCGGTAGAGCCACGCAGTTCGCTGCATAATTGGACCGGCTCGACCGGTGAAATACCACGACCTCTCAGAATAAAAGTAAAGTGGCTCATGCCGCGTTTCGCTCTCCGCTCGCATATAAAATCTCTCGAATCTGTTGCACAAAAATTAAAACCTTCCAGAATTTAGTAACTGATTAAAACATAAAGATTCCCGCGTTTCTACGCCTATTTGAAATAGATCTTACATGATAATTTTGTAATAGCTGACCTGGCGAACTTTGTTCCGCCTCGGAAGCATCAAGTAAAAAAAAAACTAAAAAATAGCCTAAGTGACTCGTTATTACATCAGCCTACTACCAATAAAATTCCCGTCAAAATCAGTCCATCCATTTCAGAGCTTATCCAGAACCAGACAAACAGACCGACTAAAAAGCGTAAAAAATATATTTTGGTGTATAGTATAGCAGTTATTTCTATAATACAAACAGACACTACAATTTTAATTGTGTGTATAGATTTCATTTATAATTTTGTAAATCTAGAATATAAAATCTATCCTCCATAAAAATATGCATCAAGGCAAATACAATTGAGTGATGGCAATACGGTGCCAGTTACGGCCTCCCACTGTCTAAGGGAGTACCTAAATAAATAACTCCATACTTAATGCTGGCTTCACACGAAGACCGAGCACGCCGCGTTTTACGAGTTCATGATTTGCCATCGCCCGCCTTTTTTTGATAGACGACAAGTTGCGATTGACAGTTTAAGTTTCCTTTTTGACACGTAATTGAGGCTAAGGGTGAGTGCACATTCGGGCTTTGTGTCTGAACAAATTATGATAACTTTTGTTGACTTATTGATTATTGCTCTTATCGATTATAATTAAGAGTTGGTTGTCAATAGATTAATGTGTATTCACTGAATTATTGTCTACTATATTGTGTATCATTATTACATAGTTTAAAATAAAGACGCTTTTCGCTGTCTGTCCCCTTATATGATATGATTTTTTACGACTACGAACTACGAAATGGAATTTTGGTTTCTTTTAATAGATAGAGTTTGGTTTTTTGGTTTTTTAATAGATGAGGTTGTGGTTTATATTTATAATTCATGTATAATGTAGTAAATAAAAGTGATAAATCAAAAATTTATTTATTTATTACTTTTGTTGCGGAACAAAGTTCACCGGGTCAACTAGTACTAAATAATTTTGAGTTCAGTTACTTTTTAATTAAGCTGTTTAAAAATAGCGTATTATAATTAACAATTAAGAAAATTTATAAAAGATGTTTAATTTCATTCTATGTTCACTAAAAATATACTATTTTATCTGCAGTATATTATCTACAACGAATATTATTTGAATTGCGTGACATCTAAGTCGAATTTTGGTATTTGGTACTTTCAAGACAGTCAATACTTTCGCCTTGTTTAAAAGAACGAATAATTAAATGGAACTAAAGTAATTGAATAAAAATAATTTCATTAAAAGAAATAAAATTCGAGTATCATAGGTTTTATAATTACTTTTTTACTAAATGAATTTTGATGTATGAGTGAATATGTATTTGATCTGTTTGTTACTATTAATATCTGAAACGAATAGACCAATTTATCTTTATAACATGCCATAACTTCACTCCTTTTTCTACCCGAACGTGTAGGCAGTGACTGTTAAGCTTCGATTCGCTGTTATATAATATATACATACCGGGTACCGTATCGGGTAGAAAAAGGCGGGAAGTTAGTGATATATCATGATTTAAGAAAACAAAAAGGAAATGTGCATTTTAATTGTTGAAAAATAAAGTTTACAATTGGTTTTATTATAAAGATGACTGCGAACATAATGAGTCAATCTGTTGAATTTATATTTTGCTTGATAAATTAAAAAAAAATCAACACTGCACTGCACTTACAATATTATCAGTGTGTGTTATAGTAAATTTAATATGAACAATTTGATAATATTAAACTTGTCTTAAGTAGAGATTGGTAGGTATTGTAACAGTAATTTAATTGTATCTGTCGTAAAATAGCTCGGGTGTAGTCGAACGACACTTGCACGGGTTGAACTTCTGTTAAGAACAACTCAATATGTAATGTTATATTAGTGTAGACAAGACATCGAGATAATATATTATTTTATTTAGTAACCTAAAATTGGTAGTGACTCGCGGTTCGGTGCGTGAATGAGTTGGCTCGACTGGTGAAATATTACTATCCCCTCAGAACATCGACGAATAGTAACTCATGCTGCGTTTAATAAGAGAGGCATCCGGAAGTACTTCCGTTTGTAAAATCAACTCAGGTGTCCAGAAGTTGAAATAAGTAGGTAGTAGTGTATCTCTGCGATACAAATTATCGCAAGATCTTGGTGATTTTATCCAACTTGACATTAAGACAACTTTTAGGATTATATCGCGGTTATTTAATAATAATATATAATCTTATTATTATTGCTTATTGCTTATTTATTACTAATTTAAAATTAGTAATAAATAAGCGCGATATAATCCTAAAAGTTGTTATAATGTCATGAACGTGATTCGCGAAAGTCTTAGAGATAAATATTTATCCAACTTGTTTATAACAATATTCAATACAGAAAATAATTGGCGTCCCTTTAGTTAAATAAAAATTTAAGAATTTGGTCATGGTAATTTATCTATATTGATGTCTCTCGTGACCAAAATGTTGATTTTCTTGTGCATTTAGAAATCGCATCCTTATTCAGCGTGACAGTACTGTCATATTTCTGGACATGTTATCAGTAGACTGTGATAAGAAAAAATACTATCATTGAATCTAATGTTTAAGTCTGAAGATAAAATTATTATTAGTTATTATTATTGATCAAACGAATTAAAATTTAATTAAAATATTTACACTTCTTCCTTCTTCCAAATGTCATGTTTAATGATTCAAGATAGATCAAGTATTCATATTTAAGTATTATAGTTTATCTGGCGATAAAATCGTTTGCAGTACTTGTCTAACATTTACAACTAATACTTACTGTGACGTGTTATTTAAATGGTTTACAATAAAATGTATATCGTTCTATTATCTATTTAAATTTTCACGTCTTATCTACTCTATTACTTTCCTATTCCCTAATAGCTAGATGCAATCCAATTTGACAGCTGTCAAATACACTCGTCGGTTGTCGCAGTCGTGCGATTACTAAGCGTTTCCACGTCGGCCGGTAACGGCGTGCTAATTGACTGAATTAATATGTCCGTGTTAGCTAAGGTGATAGGAATGGCATGTATGTGGTAGAATGTATTTCAAACGTCATGAATACTGTAGTGTCAGATAATTACGTTAAAGGAATTTGAATTTAGAATCGAAAGAATGTCATGTACAATGTAGTGTAACGTTAATATGTTTTTGAATTTGAATGAATGACAGGTATAGTGTATTATATTTTTTTTAATTTTTTTCTTTTTCTTTTTTTTCTTTTTTAATTAATAAATGTGTAATCAATCAATGAGCTATTTTTGGAAAGATACGATTACTACTTATCAATATATTTCTATAGAATAAATAGATTCCAATGTATTTCAAATGTCGATTGATAGTAGATTTAAGTAAGGAGATCTAAGACAGAAGATCTTTTCACTATTTTATGATGAAGTTACTATACAACTATACTATGAGGAGTTAAACCCAGCCACTTCACAAGACTTCACGAAATCCATATTAAAATACATAATAATACATCAAAACTATTCGCACTCAAAACTCTATAATCGAAACGAAAAAACATTAACCAAAATGGATGTTTATAATAACAAAACCATATCGATATATCATCGACTCATTCAACTCATATCCAAAATTAATAACGGGAATGTACGTAATAGAGTGCGTGAGCCGGCGAGGCCACAAAGCAATAGTTACGCAAGTAGTGAGGTTATGCTGTTAGCAACTATACCGCCAACCAAAGGGTGTGACCGGGTAAATGAAATGGTAGTTTCCCAACCGGCGGCTAACCGAACTTACTACCACCAACCTACCAACGAACCGGTCGAGACCCGGTTAACCGTGTGCGGCCGCGTTATGGTTGACGAGGGCTGTTACCCGGTTGACGGGTGGGTTGCGTGTGAAGCCTCCAAAACCTACACGATGTTCGTGTTCCCTTATTTATGCGACATTTTTCTTTTTGCCTGTTTTACGACACCGGTTTTGTGTGTGACGCCGAAAATGGTTTGTCATCATTTTTTGAAGTGTAAAACTTTATTGCAGCTATATGGAATGATATTTCAAACTCGTAATTTGTACTTGATTTATGACTATGAAATTTAGTATTTATATTTACACGCCTGTTTCTACGCGAAGGTCTAGGCAGCGGCTGTAATTTTCCGACTCGCCGCATATTTTAGGCATACGTCGAATAGATAAATGATATTTATTTCCGAAAAGGGTTCTGAGTAATATTTAGTATGAGTCCATTGGAGTGATTCCGAAAGTAGGTGCGCGTACTTCAGACCGCCGTAACAAACATTTAAAAGTGAAGTGATTGAAAAGTCAAATAAAACTTTTATATTTATAAATTCGAGAGCATATATAATTCTAGCATATCATCAAAGCTTTGAGGAAAAGTGTCCGTGTAATAAAGATACGTCTGTGTCGGCCGCAATATATTCAAATAAACTCTTCAAAGGAAAGAATTTTATTCAAATGGCGATGCGACCACAAGCGCGCGCCCCGCCTCTATACGGAAGAAGTCGTTTTCCCGAACCTTCTCCATTGGCTGGCGAGCGAGAAGGCGGGCCTTCTTTAAGTCTTTCTCCGAGACTAACTTTTCATTTGCAAAAGCACTGAAATATTGCCTTAGATTAAAACGCTACGAGAGGAACTTGCTCTGCGGTTTTCTTCGTAGACGTACTCGTACCTACTTGGTGTTTTATTTATTTTTCTGTTCGTTCATCCGGAGTATTTAATATGCAGTACATCTTTTTAGATTTAAAATTTTGTTCTTTATTCGCTCTGTCGTGTAATATCCGTTTATGATATTTAAGTTTTTGATATTGCAAGACTACTTAAATCTAATACTGACTAATTTGATCTAATATAAATACTCGTCTTTTATAGTATTGTGAGAATATGATTGTATGATTGGATTTTTTATTGGATAGCGAGACAAACGAGCGGGCGTGTCACCTGATGGTAAGCAACTAATGCCGCCCATAGACACCAGCAATACTGATAGTAGATACAGTTGCGTTTTAAGCCTTTAATATGGGTGTAGGGAAGGGATTACAAAAGAAAAATTTAAAAATATTTGATTAATTTTAACTTCATTGGATATGCTAAATTACCACACTATTACCTGCAAGGTCGTAGTAGTAGGTATACGAAGGTATAAGCAGTCGTCACTATGACATAAATGGCTGTTAGCAGCTGGCTGTTAGTTCTGGTTTATTTTCGAAAAGATTTTTGAACTGTCTTTGGTTTGGACTGAGGTTTGAATTCAAACCCTCTCACGGAGTCACTAGGCCATTGGAACTGATTTTAAATAAGTGCACGCCTTTAATACTCCCAGTGTGTCCCAGCTAGACACCTCTCTATATCTTAACAATATAGACATTGTTTACAGGTATAGCTGACAAAAAATATATTTGATCAAATCGAACTATTGCACCCTAAGCTTCAGAAAAGATCCTGGGGCCAGAAGTACAGTTATAGAATAGAATCAACCAATGAAGCACCTCAAGCTCTCAGGAAATCGTCATAAAGTGGCTCATGTCACGTTGTTAAGAGAATTCTCCCCTCTAACTTATCTTAAAGACTATAATTGTGACACTATCTGTATTGAAGGTGTTCACTGGCGACATTAGTCAGCTGACTCGCTTGCTCTTTTGGCTGCTATCCACTATCTTCAATCTCTATCTCCAAAATACCTCACAAACCCCTCCCGCAAACACTAGATTCTCGGAAAGACTATTCAATACTAATCCACATTCTATATTTCAAAGCTAACGTGAAACAGTCTCGGTGGCGCAGTGGTCGAGCACACGGCTTCTGATCCAGAGGTCCGGGTTCGATTCCAGACACTGGCTCACACCCAATGACTTTTCGAAATTGTTTTCGGAAGTTATGTGTGATAAATATCGATGACTGAAAAACTTTGTGCCCGGTATGGCAATAGGTTCGCCGCCTATTACATTTGGGACGTAAACATAACGGCGAGATGTGGCTTAACAGCCGCTGCCTACACCTTTGGGTAAAAAAAGGCGTGAAGTTATGTTATGTTATGTAACGTGAAAAAAGCATTATTTTCATAGATCTTCACAGACAGTTAAAAGTTGTAAAAACATACAAAGCTTAGCATAATATGTTTAAAGATATATTAAAATACGAGCTCTTAAGGTGAGTGCCTCAGTAGAAGAAGAAAACGCGAACGCAATCGCCACAAATGGCCCAATTCCGAGAGTAGGGGCTATCATGAGCTGAACCGGGGCTATCATGTGCCAAACACTCTTTTCACTTCACTTCACATCTCTAATCACGCAGAGGTTATTGGGTGAGCCTCGGATGAACACGTGAACTAAATTACAATCTCAGGATGCTACCGACAACTGAGTATATACGAGGTCAGTGAGTTTGATTCCCAGCCAAGTAAAAATGTTTATTATTAGCGTAGACGTTCTTTATGAGCTTTTGGGATTTCATTGTTAATGTATAAATAAAAATGGATGTATCAGCCTGCTTAGTTTAGTAACTAGATGGAGTTATCCAAAAAAAGTATGATTATCAACTTTTTCTTTAGTCACAATGTTTAATACAATTAGTATTTCAATATGATTAAATTTAAATATTGATTAGTCGCGGTGGTTCAGTGGTCGAGCACACGTGATTCTGATCCAGACGTCCGGGTTCGAATCCTGACACTGGCTCATACCAATGACTTTTCGAAATTGTTTTCGGAAGTAAAGTGTGAAAAATATCGATGACTAAAA
This sequence comes from Euproctis similis, assembly GCA_905147225.2. Classification (NCBI taxonomy): domain Eukaryota; kingdom Metazoa; phylum Arthropoda; class Insecta; order Lepidoptera; family Erebidae; genus Euproctis; species Euproctis similis. Next base: position 11,467,405 of record LR990122.1, read on the forward strand.
AACCTTGTACCCGGTATGGCAATACGTTCAGCATTTGGGACGACATTTGGGACGTAAACATAACGGCGAGACGAGGCTTAACAGCCTCTGCCTACACCTTCGGGTAACAAAAGGCGTGAAGTTATGTTATGTATGTTATGAATTGGGATTAATGCTATGTTTAACTATATTTTTAGCTAAATTCAATTAGCGTCTATTGGGAATACCAAACCAGTCATAGATATAAGATTATTAGATCGGCAATAGACACCCAAACGAGACCAAAAATGGGTTGTTGATATGTGAGTGACTTATCAATGTGTGAGTGACTTATCAATGTATGCGTAAAAAGTGCTTCCAAGTGTCAACTTTTACATAGTAATGTTCATGTGTTAAATTAAATACATCCTGAGAATCGCTTACTCGCGGTCGCGCTGTCAGTGATGATGAGTAGTACATTTTTACTGACATGTGCCATCCACTACAGTCTATGACAAATCTATGAAACCAGTATAATTTTCAATCGGAAAGGTCACAAGTTCGTAGGAAAGTAATATTAACCTGGACACATTATTGGATATTGGAATGAAAACGGGATGAAAATATATTATATATAATATTTTTAATGTTAACGAGTGTATGCCTGTTAGCTCAAATCCATCCGTGTTGACAAGTAAAAGGGTATTGCGGTGACATCTGTCAAAATTCGCAATTTATAACTTTTTCAACATTTTTTTTTTTTAATAGAGTCGGTGGTCTAGTGGTCGAGCACACGGTTTCTGAATCCATAGGTCGTGGTTCGAATCCTGCCACTGGCTCACACCAATGACTTTTCGAAATTGTTTTCGGAAAGTTATGTGTGATAAACACTGATGACTGAAAACTTTGTGCCCGGTATGGCAATAGGTTCGCCACCTATTCCATTTGGGACGTAAACATAACGGCGAGACGAGGCTTAACAGCCGCTGCCTACACCTTCGGGTAACAATGGCGTGAAGTTATGTTATGTGTTATGTTATTTTTTTTTATTTTGGTTGTTATAACCGCAGGAGCATGCCGTTCCTTACTTTTTTACCTCTCTCTTTCAATACAACTTTTATGTTTACAACCTGGTTTTCGACATGGTCAGCTAGCGTCATGCGCATATGGTCATTTTCTATAGCCAATAATTACCACAAGCACACATACAGCTGCGCCAAGGAACTCTATGCCAATATATAGTTAATAGAAAGGTTACGCAGGCAGAAACAAAAAATCTATAATCTATACATATAAATAAAATTAGAGTATCTGTTTGTAATATTGAAATAAGCGCTTTTAATTAAATGTGTATTGACACAATACACTTTTTTTTTTTACAATTCTTGTCTGTCTGTTTTTTCCGACTAATCTCTCAAATGGCTGCACCGATTTTGACGGGAAACCTGAGTCCCGTCAAAAACTTTAATTTAAGGAAAATCTTATATTTATTCATTTATTGCTTCAGAGGGCAAATAAAGTTCGTCGGGTTAGCCAGTAAGTAATAAAATAAAACTATCTACCTGAGAGACAAATATTAGATAAAATAAAATCTCCCTCTTTATCCTAGAAATTCATTGAAACTACTTTTTTAATCTCTTACTTGAAATTCACTTACCTTTATTCACGTACATTAGGAAATCTTTATACTATGGTTATTATCTTGATGGTCTAGCCTACCGACTTCTGATTTAGAGTGTCCGTGTTTGAACACACGCGTGATTATCTTTTTAGATTTAGGGTTCAAACTCTAGGGGGTTGGAGGTCCGAATTTTCGTTCTCTTTACAACGACACTGACCGAAGCCTATCATGACCAGGAGGTTATACTTGGCACAGAGGATTGCCATACTTAATGGCAAAACTACAAGTGAGTTATATCTTTGAAATTACGCAACAAATTTTGATACGTTTTTTTTATCTATAATTCATGTATGATGTAGCAAAGAAAAAGTGATAAATCCAAATTTTACTTCTTTATTACTTTTGATGCGGAACAAAGTTCACCGGGTCAACTAGTATTTTATAAATATCAGTCATAAATTGACGCTTCTGACATAAGATGATGCATGTTCCAGAGGTCTGGGTTCACCAACGACTTTTCGTAGTTGTTTTCGGAAGTTATGTGTGAAAAATATCGATGACTGAAAAACTTTGTGCCCTGTATGGCGATAGGTTCGCCACCTATTCCATTTGGGACGTAACTCGCTGTTATATTTACTTCCGAAGTGGAATAGGTGGCGAACTTATTGCCATACCAGGCACCAAGTTCATCGATATTTATCACTCATAACTTTCGAAAAGTCATTGGTGTGAGCCAGGATTTGAACCCGCGAATATGATATATGTGATAAGTAATAATGTATAATATGTTGATGTGTATTTTTGTCTTTTGATTTCACCATAGCTCATATCAAAATATAATTAAAAGTACAACAACGCACTACACTACTAAACAATAATTTACGCTATTTGAGGGTAGATAAAAAAAAACATAACTTCATTTGATTGTGATATATCTAACTTGCCTTTTTCGACTTTCATAACACATGTTATCCACGCTAGTAGTATTTTAAGAATGATTTTAATATCGAAAGAAAAAATTTTGAACACAGATAAGACCATAGATTTAGCATAGACTGTAGTAGACGACAACATCACTGACAGCGCGATCACGATTATGCGATTCTCAGGATGTTTTTAATTCAACACATGCACAAAACTATGTAAAAGTGAGGCACTTTTCAAGCACACGATATAAGTCACGAGGTAAGTCACTAACACATCAACAACCCATTTAAGGTCTCGTTGTTTGGGTGACTATTGCCGATCTATTATTCTTATATCTATGGATAAGACATTTACTTTTTTTTGTGAATAACTTAACAACTTTATTTACAAAACAATACTAAATGTCTGTTATTGCCGCAGCCTACACCTGCGTGTATTAAAGGCGTAAATTAACAAAAAATAACTATATAATTAGATCTGATTTAAAAAAATGATGGGGGCAGTATATTATTATTATTAAGGGCCCGGGAGAAGACCGATATCGGGAATATTTTTTTAAAGGATTTTCTACTGTAAGTCAGTAATATATTAAAAGTTACGTCAACTATCCTTAAAGCAAAACAAATGAGATTTAAAGAAAAAAACAATGATTCATAGATTCATGCATCAGCCAAAAGAATTGTCACGCGAGCAGAGCCACACTCAACACATAGCCATTTGGTTTTTTTTTATTATAAAGATATCTTGTCCGGCTTTCTAAGTTAATTTAGCCTTTTAGGCTTAATTATTAATGTACTGTTTAAACTTATATGTTAATTAAATGCCTACATAATTTAATGAATAGTAAATTTTAAAACGAATTAATTCTTATACAGTTCCGTCGCTTAAAAGTTTCAAACGTACTTGTAACTTTTCTTAAAACCTTTTGCCCTTCGCAAAAAGTTAACTTTCTTAGAAAGGGCGGGCGAGACAATCATTGGGCGGAAGTGGCCGCCCTAATCTTCCGCCCTACCTTATTTGACATTCACAATTCCTAAGTTGTTCGGAAAAAGTTTTTGTATACTTTGCCAATGTCATTTGACTTCTTGCTCCCCTACTTGTGGAGTTTGAATGAATAATTGAATATTATTATCTTGTAAATGCATTCTAAAAGAACAGCTGACAATGTAGCTACTACGTTTTGAACTTATCCAAACTGCACTTTGGAAACTTTTGTTATTTAATCTGTTTATTTTTAAAACTAATATCATTTACACGTGTTATTATATTTTGGTTTATTGTAAGCGTATAATTTCTTAAATTATGGATATTTTGGTGATGGTGAATAAATTAAATGCCCTTAGATAGTCGGGCCTTTGTATTGGGATTTTAAAAATATCTATCAAGTATACAGTACAGACTAAGATAATTACAGGAACTTTGAAAATATATATACTTCTTATAAAGAGTATGATGTCATGGAATCATTCGCAATAAATCATTTTGTCACATAACTGCACCTTAAGCACTCACCGCGACCGCTGCGCCCGACGAACCTCAAGTCGTTAAACTTGGCGACTTGGTTCTTCATCACCGCCGAGCTGTTTCTCAATTCAGCGCAGCAGTTCTCGTCGTTGCCAGCTCTGACGGTCACCAATGTACCATCACCGACATCACCTAGCGCTACCACCTTAAAAGCCACCGGTAATGTTTTATTAGACCGCCAGTGTGGAGGTAGCACAGTGCACACAAAGTGTGGACTTCCAGTCCGCACTAACTCTCCTGGATGCTCTGATAGAAAGTCACCAAGTGTCCGTTCCGCGAGTATGTCCGATGTCATCTTCGTATATGTCTCGTGTAGAAGTGTGGAGCTGGTGTCAGGTGACACGGCCCCGCTGGACGCCCCCGTCAGGTGCATCCTGGACACCCGGGCGCGCTGCGTGCTACACATAGAGTCTCTTGTACAACTGCTTCACAACTGTAACTACATCACACTATACCATCAATGTTCCCCCGGGCTCATCGTACCCGACCACCATTCTCACTCACTACTTCCATCATGATACGCGACTGTCACTTTTCAGACGGTACGTGCGAGGGATCTCTTTTATAGGGAAGTGTCAACACGTTGCTAGGGAACGCGCGCGTGGCCACTTGACGCGATGACGTCACGGCGGCCTTGCCACACTTTTTTTCCCCGGCTTGAATGAAAAGTTCGGCGACGGACGGGCGAGAGAGGCGCGCGAGGGGTTGATTTTTTCCGGCGCCGAGGGGTGGTGTTCCCCCCTCGAAAGCGGCAAAAAACTTTTCACTAGTTTTTTCACTGACGGCCGGCACTTTTTTTTTCGCGGCGCGTATTTATTTACGTACGTTCACGTTTCACTTTCAACGTTGGATCTTTATGATTTTTTTTTTATTTTGTTTCGATGTTTTCAGTTTCGTTGTTCCCTGTGCGTATATTGACTGTGTGGGGGATGCAGGCGCGGGATGCGTGAGTGCGTGCGTCGTGGCTGGCGGTCGTGACACGACTCGTGCCAGTACCGGGACGCTCGTTCCCAACGCACGGTTGCGGTGACCGTTGGCGGTGGCTATTAATACCGTGGGTACGTCCGCGCCCGTCGACTTCGGACAAAGTTTCGCGGGTGAGTCGGTGTGGATCCGCAGCAGCGGTGGCGGCGTACGAGAGGCGGCGACTGAGGGGGGCGCGCGGGCGGCGGAGCGCACTTTGCGGTCAGGGTGGGTTGGGTTTAAAGCCGCCGAAGGATAAAACATACAAATAAACACGTGTTCGCGCCGGCGCGAGCGAGACGTCCCGCCGATCGCGTCGGTGCAAGCGGGACGGTGCTCGCCACTTGCGGCATTTAGCAGCCGATAACTTCAGAGACGACCGGCACCAGCGCTCCCGCGATCTCAGTCAGTACACTACTGCTAGCACGCTCTCTGATTTAAGCACGACTATTCACTTAAATATATGAAGACAGTACTTAGTGAAGTGATAACACAAAAAATCAAGTTAAAAACAATGTCACAGTGGTCGATAATTAATAATAATATTGCAAATATAACAACTAGATGGGCCTCGTGGCGCATTGGTAAAAACTACCGGCTGGAGCAATGAGGTCGGGGGTTCGATTCCCGCCCGAGCATAAATATTTGTGACAAACATGAATATTGGTGTGGCGTCTGGGTGTTTTTTTATGTATTATAAGTATGTATTAACAAAAGAAAAGTATATATGTATTTATATCCGTTATCTAGTATCCATAACACAAGCATTTAGTTGCTTAGCTTGGAACTAGAGGGCGCTGTGTGTATTGTGTCCAAGATATTATTATTATTACTTATTTGAATAGTATAATAGTTTTATTCCTGAATATTTTTAGGGATAAAACTTATGATTTTGAAAAAAATACTAGAAATTATTATAAGATCTCATAAAATATTCGTCAATACAAATTTAAACTTATATTATGTAGTGATAATTGGAACCGAGTTTAAAAGAAAAACACAGATACAAACCTCGAATACCTCCATAATTATAAATTACTTCAATAACAAGATTAAATAAGAAAAATATCAGAATATCAAACTAATTTATAAAGTATCTAAACTTAATAATATCTTAGTGATTTCATCTAAAATACTTCGACTAACAGGACGGGTCTAGAGGCTGCATGGATCGTGTTAATGAAGCCTCTTATCTTCCGTCAGCATCCCGCGTCTCAAATCTGCTTACGGGATCACCAATATGCATACATATACACCCATAAATATATCCAACTAACTACCCTTTCTCACCCTAGATCAAGTTTGAAGATAAATGTAATACTTTAAGCTTCTTGTTTAATACTAGCTATTGTTTAGGTGCTTATTTTGTAAATTTTATCAATACTTTTTAACAATTAACTCGAGTTTTGGATTATTTATTTTCGGCTGTTAAAAGTTGAGTCAAAAAGTTTATGCAAACACTTAGTGAAGAATATGAAGTATGATTCGAAGCTGACCAAGGAAAATGAGTCCGACATTTGACATTTGCTTATTTTAATATTCAACAATATACTCGGATACCCGAAAGGTATCCGAGTATATCGTTGAATAAATCGTGTGAATTTTATTTTTGTAGAAATTTCAGCATAACACTCCAGAAATAGTCGCCAACATTTTAACTCTCATACGGTCAATACATTAATAAATCTAATAAGGTCATATTTCTTACAAAAGACTTTACTTTTAGATATTAAAAGCATGATGCTTTTAATATCTAAAAGTAAAGTCTTTTTCTATTGGCATTACACATAACTTCCGAAAAGGTTTCGTCGTTTTTACCTGCATTTAAAGGGCTTCTCTCAATCCTATATCTGAGTATCAAGCCACTAAGACCATCGAAGTGATAAGGAGTACTTTCATAATTCTGAAATATCAATTGAAAAAAATAACATATGTCAAAAATATAACAAGTACCCGTAAAATCCTGAAAACCCGAACAAACATCGTTTGGTAACTCAAAGCGTCTGACCATAATAAAGGTATGCAGATCGGTCGGTTCGCTCAGCAAATATTGATTGTAGCCCTTACAACACAAAATCAAACCTTTTATTTAAGCCCCGCACACAAAGGGTCCCATTTGCAAGGGCAAGGGCCGAGGGAGATAGTTCAACAACCCTTTCCTGTCCAGTTCTGCGGACGATTAAAAGTACGTTCCAATTTGGAAAGACCTATTAGGACTTCTATTTTCGCTTAATCTATTATAACAAAATCTTTTGCGTTGTCCCTATAGCATAGTGATGTAGATCTCTAACTTCTGTTGCAGGAGTATAAAGCGCTGGAGATCCCAGTTGAGTTTTCTTTTGGGATATTATGTGTCATAAAATCCGATTACTAACAAACTTATAAGCAAATTTCCGCCAATTATTTAATTATTGGATATTTGTCGGTTAATAGTCTCGGTAGTCCAGTGGTAGAGCACACGGTTACTGAATACAGAGGTCGCGGGTATAAAACCTGGCACACAACAATGACTTTTAGAAATTAATTAATTTCGCCACCTATTCCTTATGGGCCGTAAAAACAACGGCGAGTCGAGGCTTAAACTGCCTACACCTTCGGGTAAAAAAAGGCGTGAGATTATGTTTAGTTATGTTGTCAGATAGAAGCATAATTACAGGTGTGTCTGAGCCTCCATTTATTGAAGGAGTAAAGGTTTAGGAAAAAATCTTCTAAAGGCTAAAATAATCGTAAATCTGCCCTGTATTCGGGGTTTTGTCTGTTTAGATAGAAATAATATAAATTTTAAGGGGTATGCAATCTGGTGTAACAAAAGGTCGGTGTAAGCAGGGTAAGCAGACGGGAATTTAACCACCAGATTGCAATAAACATAGCCTGCCCGACACGTAGCATACTGCTACGCCGGACACAGCTTGCCTACGAGGAACGTAGACCGCTGTAGAGAGCTGACTGGCATACTTTTCTCAATAACTATAATGTTTGTTTTGAGACAATATTTATGGGCTTAGCCAATTGGAGGTATTTTGTTCAAAATATTCAATATTAATAAGAGGCTAAAGCAATTGAAAGCAGATTTAGTAAAGTTATAGTTTTACGCCTATTAAAGCAGCAGATTTAGTAACACAGCCGTGTTTAGAAGTTTTTGTACGGGAAAATTTATAACTAAAATTATATTAATTGGTGCAATTATCTTTAATTAATCAAGTAATTAGTCAGGGGTCATTAGGAAGTGCCGATAAAATTTCGTTGAATACAAATATACTAGAGAATTCTAGATTCGGCTACTCAGTAAACATTAACACTTTTGGGTATTCAAGATGAAGAGGATTTACGAGGTATTAACGACTAATTTTTTCGTCGCGGTATTCTGGAGATAGAGCACCATGCATCTGAGGGATCCCACGACTTCTCAAGAGAAGTCCCGCGACTTCACACCACCACCAACTGCGCACCACTACTTCTCGGAATTATTTTCGAAACTTATATGTGTTAAATATCGTTGACTAGCAACGTTAGGGCCAGCAATAGATACATACATACATAACTTCACGCCAAATCCCTTGCGGGGTAGGCATAGAGAACGGAGCGCCATACGGCACGATTCTAATACACCTCACTGGCTTCGTTGCCTTTCATAACTCTTTTCATGCAATTGCGTCAATTTTTAAGGCTCTTAACATGAACTTCCTCCAGTACACTTCTATTTGGTCATGGAATGTTTGTCTTGGCTGTCCTCGACTCCTACGTCTATCCGCTTTTGCGTGGTAAATCTGTTTAGTCAATCTTTCATCAAACTTTCTTTCTACAAGTCCGAACCATCGGAGCACCAACTTTCCATATAGATAAAATGCTTGACAATAGGTTCTTTCCCTATTCCATTTGGGACATGAATACAACGGCAAGTCGTGGCTTAACAGTCGATGCCTACACTTTCAGGTTGAATAATGCGTGTTATGTTATATTATGTAAATAAAGTCAAATAATAAAATTAAAATAAATAGAAATATTCAATATGTAATAGCGACTCCTATGCACGTGTAGTCTAAGTCTGTAGACCAGTCTGTAGTGTCCGTCGCCCTCGTTAGAGAAGCTCAAATTAATGCAGGCCATTCTCCCGCTGACGCCGCCCAGTTGTTCTTAAATCTAATTACCGTGCCTGCTGCCAGAGAGCCTACACGCACATGCTGATTAATCTCCCTTCATCTACCTACCACACTTTGATAATAATAGAGTATTCACATTGTGAACTGTAGGTTTACCTACTCTGTGGAACAGCTACTTTGCGAAATATGAAATACCAGAATCTGTCAGAATATAGACGTAAACTAGTTCACGTCGCGTTTTCTTCACTGATAGAGGTGTTAGAATGCCTTCTCCCTTTTCTACTTCTTTAGTATCGCATTATTTTAAAGGCAGGGAACGCAGCCGTAACATTTTCCGTGTTGGAAATGTCTATAGGCGACCCTAGTCACCAGATGTCTAGCTAACCCTTAAAAAACATGTCATACTTCACGTTCACATACCTTTTTCTATCCGAAGGTGTAGGCAGCTGTTGTTAAGACTCGATTCGCTTTATGTTTACGTCCCAAATGGAATAGGTGGCGAACCTATTGCCACGCACCGGGCATAAAGTTTTCAGTAAGACAAATGTAATTAACTTGTTCTGGAGGAAGGTGATGTTAGGAGCCTCAAAAATCGACGCGCGTGCATGAAAAGAGTTTTGAAAGTGAACGAAGCGAGTGAGATGTGCAAGAATCGGGCCTTATGGCACTCCGTTCTCTCTGTCTATCCCGCGAGGGATTTGACGTGAAGTTATGTATGTAAGTAAATGTAATGGCTATCATAGAAAAAAAGACAGAAAATGTATGCTCGAATACCTCTCAGTCGCTTCTAGGTTAATTTATATAAAAAACACACCCTCTGTCTATCTCCATTCATCCTTTCGATATCTTCTAGCCCGATTACTCTTTTCGTCACGCATTCATCAGTTCTCCAAATCAAGTATGAGTAAATGTGTTGTACTTCCAAAATTGCAGCTCCCTGTACCTTCAGGTATTAGAGGAATGGAAATAAAAATATCATTAAGAAATTATGTTTAAGTGATAGAAATCTTGTCCAAACAAAAGCAGTCTGTCGTGGTAACTCATAGCCAAATAACATTACTTTTTAGCACTTTTGTAAGTAAGATGAAGTTTCAGGCCTCTGTCAGGGTACTCTATATTTGATAAGTGTCTCTTTACGTGTTAACAAATATAGGAAATCCTTTAAAAACTATGCATACATACATAAATTCACGCCAAATCCCTAGCGGGGTAGGCAAAGACAAGAGAACGCCATAAGGTACGTTTCTAACACGCCTCACTCGCTTCGTTGACTTTCATAAATCTTTTCAAGCACGCGCGCCGATTTTGAAGGCTCCTAACATCACCTTCGTCCAGAACACGTTCTATTTGGTCATAGAATGTGTGTCTTGGCCGTCCTCGACTCCTACATCCATTCGCTTTTGCATTGTCAATCTGTTTAGTCAATCTTGCAACATCCATTCTTTCTACCTGTCCGAACCATCGGAGCATACCTTTTCTTAGTTTTACACCGACACTCTCTTTTAATCCAACTTCCTTCCTTACGACGATAAATAATTATGATTAAAATAAATTTAAATATTGGTTGAATATAAGTATTTTATTTTTAATAGAGTCCAGATGCAACCCAGCAAGTAATTTGGTAACGTCAAAGTTAAAAACAATAGCCTGCAGAAATAAATTTAGTAGGAATTTATGGCTTCCTAGAATCAACGCATCAAAAAGTTTTTAACGTTAAAATCATAATATTATATTTGTTTAGTATCTACTTTACGAGCTGCGAAACAGTTTAGGTATGTTGTCTGGTGGACCAATTAAAATATTTAACTGTGTGTAGGGGGGCAAAGAGGAGGGGATGAATAGCCGTTTTAAAGTCCGGTGGTGTTTGTAACTTTTTTAAAAACTTCCACAGACATACTGCGAGGGGTGTGGGCTCTCGCTAAAACACAAGTTGTTGCCGAGTTTCAGAAAATGTTCTGTCCTCGCACATAAAAAAAAGAAGCTTTAATTTAAGTACATTTTAAAATATAAGTCGGACTTGTTTCGGGATAATGGCTTAGTCTTGTTCGCAGTTCGCGTATATAGTTAATTTTATTTACAGAAGTAGTATTCTATCTATACCGGCTATGGACTTCCCGAGTTCGAATTTTATGTGATAATTATTAATTTTAAATCGTTGGACTTGGAGCTTTGGGTTGATTCCTAGGCGCAAAAAACATTAATAGCAGAAAAGTCCAGCTAGCAATCCACAATGCGGTACTGATCCCAACGCTAACTTATGGAAGCGAGAGTAGGGTATGGCAGAGTGTGCATTAAAGTAGGATAAACGCGGTAGAAATGAGGGCATTGCGCAAAATTTGCGGAGTGACTTTCGCTGACCGCGTCTAAAACCAGGTTGTAAGGAAGAAAGTTGGATTGAAAGAGAGTATAGCTTAAAAGCAATAAAAGGCATGCACCGATGGTTCGGATAAGTAGAAAGAATGGATGTTGCAAGATTGACTAAGCAGATATACAATGCAAAAGCGGATGAATGTAGGAGTCGAGACCGCCCAGATACACTTTCCATGACCAAATAGAATATGTGGAAGGTGATGTTAGGCGCCTTAAAAACGCGCATGCATGACAAGAGTTATGAAAGTCAACGAAGCCAGTGAGGCGTGTAAGAATCGTGCCTTATGGCGCTCTATTCTCTTTGCCTACCCCGCAAGGGATTTGGCGTGAAGTTATGTGTATGTGTGTTTTTTAAATCGTATATATTAAGCTAGTTCTATGAAACCAAATAGTTCTTACTGAACGAGAAAATACTACCCATTGAATAGGTATAGGTGTTTGTTGTATTAACAAATAATGTTATAACTATCTAGAGTTAATTTAGTCAATAAAGTATTGCATTGATGCTTCAGTTTTGATTATTAAAGTAAATTGATTTATAGGAGAAACTTAACTTCTTGTTTCATAATATCCGAGGTTCGAATCTCGGTTTATATAAAATTATAGTTAAGAATTACGTGTAATAATATATCTATATATAATTATATCCTTAATTGATATTGGAAACAGTTGTTTCCAATATTTCGCTTTAAATCGATAAATTCTGCAAACTGCAGTTAATTGTGGCGTAGGCCGGCAAAGCAGATGTGACAGGTGTTTTTATTTAATAGGATGTCCATGGGTGCCGGTAGTTACTATCCATCGGGTGATCCTCACCCCGTTTTTCGACTTTTAATTGTTTATTTTTAATCGACTTCGAAAAATGGGAAGATCCTGTATTATTTTCGTATTTTAATATGTACTAGCTGACACGACGCCTTTTGTTAAGCACACCCGTTGTGACTCTTTATCTGGTAAAAAAAACCGCATCAACATCTGTTTCGTAATTCAAACATCAAAGCATATATGACGGGCCTCGTGGCGCATTGGTAAAACTACCGGCTGCAGCAATGAGGTCGGGGGTTCGATTCCCACCCGAGCACAAATATTTGTGACAAACATGAATATTTGTGTGGCGTCTGGGTGTTATTCTATGTATTATAAGTATGTATTTACAAAAGAAAAGTATATGTGTATTAATATCCGTTATCTAGTATCCATAACACAAGCATTTAGTTGCTTAGCTTGGAACTAGAGGGCGCTGTGTGTATTGTGTCCAAGATATTATTATTATTTATTATTTATATATAGGGGGACAGACAGCGGAAAGCGATTTTGTTTTATACTATGTAATGATATTTACCAAGTTTCAGTTTCGAATAATCTTTTAATTATCTAATATATCTATTATAATATTTTTTAATCGAGAGCAAATGTCATCCGATGGCAAGCAACATACGATGCCCATATACACCGCCCATAAAGAAAGTGATAATTTTCGAGATTTAGCACTGGAATCGTAAACACTGTAAAAATTACTTTAGATGCGGTACAAAGTTCGCCGGATCAGCTAGTTATGAATAAAATATTAAAATTGGCGGACGTAGAAAATTCTCATACTCAAATAACGATTCATGTAACGGAAGGTTGTGCAGGAGTAAGAGCTCCACATAGTTCAGACGTCGCCTTTGCAGCATGCCAGGCGTGCTCCTTACTTGGGAATGTAGGTGCGCACAAAAAGTGCTCTCAGCATCAAACGGAAGGGTCAGACACTGCCCGCTCGTTAGCGGCAGATGTGCTCAACATTTTTTAATAAATTAATAATTTAATTTTATATATTTTAGGGTATGATTTATACTTTGTACACGGTGTATGGCACCATCACGCCACCTATTCCATTTGGGACGTAAACATAATGGCATGTCGAGGCGTAACAGCTGCTGCTTACACTTTCGGGTAGAAAAGGCGTGTAGAGCCAAGTGGTAGAGCCAAGCAGTTCGCTGCATGAATGGGCCGGCTCGACCGGTGAAATACGACGACCTCTCAGAAGATCGAGGTAAAGTAGCTCATGCCACGTTTCGTTCAGTGAGAGAGGTACCCAGAGGCCCACCCCCCTTCCTCATCCTTTCTTATCCTACTCCCTTAAAGGTCGGCAACGCAACGGTAACACTATATGTGTTGCTGGTGTCCATGGGTGGCGCAGGTCACTTACCTTCAAATGAGATGCTTGCTCGTTTGCCTGCCTGTCCAATAAAAAAAGTTATATTTAGGTATGATTATTAATAATAATAATAATATCTTGGACACAATACACACAGCGCCCTCCAGTTCCAAACTAAGCAACTAAATGCTTGTGCTATGGATACTAGATAACGGATATTTATACATATATACTTTTTTTTGTAAATACATACTTAAAATACTATGTTTTTTAAACTATTATTATAATAAATTGAAGTTGGTTTTTATTATTTTAAAGCAAACCGGAAATATAAAAAAAAACAAATAGGAAAAATGAATCAAAGCAGATATAAATAGAATTCACTTATCTATCTATAAATGTTTCCCGATTTATCACAATATCTATTTTAGCAATTTTAAACCATTTATTCAGTAAACAACAAAATAAAAAAGCATTAAAATATAATTTGAAACTTTGAGAAACACATTAATTTGCATTCTATATAAATCTACGTACAATAAGCTGACGCTTAGTTGCCTAATGAAAATGAGCCCTTTCTTCTACGGAACCCGCACGGTCAGGCGGTCCTTTCGACATACCTAAGAACCCCTAACGTTAGCGGTGTGTTTCAAATGGTAATGGCACTTGCAATTTATGTGAAAGGGTCAGGAATTGTTCTCTCTTGTTTATTCGTGTTCCGCCGCTAATTTACGGATCCCTAAAGGTGTTCCGATTCTTTTGGTAACATTAAAATTAAAGGATTTTCCTTAGGGTTTCATATCATCACTCTCGGTGGATTTAGTATTCATCAGCCGACTGCTGATACCAAGGTTCTGGGCAATTCCAGTACAATTACTGTTTAAATATCTCCTCAAAATAAGTCCTTAAAAATATTGGATATAATTATTGATATTGTTTTTTTCACCAATTCGAACACAGGACGTCTCTAAAAAGTCAGATTGATAAACCAGTATACAGTATTTTATACGGTGGTAGAGTCTTGCAGTTCGTTGCATGAATGGGCCGCCTCGACCAGAGAAATACCACGACCTCTCGGAATATGGGCGTGAAGTGGCTTGTGCCGCGTTTCTGAGAGGTATCCGGAGGCACGATCCCCTTTCCTCTTCCCTTTTTTCTCCTACTCCTTTAAAGGACGACAACGTAGCATGGTGTACATGGTCGGTGAGAAGTTACTTACCACCAGGTGACCCACTAGCTCGTCTGTCGCCGTATCCCATAAACAAAAAAACACTAAATCATCGTTGATCTTGATAGATTAGTCTTATTAGATTTATTTGAGAAATCTTGTTAGATGTATGTATGTATGTATGATATGATATATGTATGTCTGGGTGGTCCAGCGGTCGAGCACACGGCTTCTGATCCAGAGGTCCGAGTTTGAATCCTGACACTTGCTCACACCAATGACTTTTTGAAATTGTTTTCGTAAGTTAAGTGTGATAAATATCGATGACTGAAAACTTTGTGCCCGGTATGGCAATAGGTTTGCCACCTATTCCATTTGGGACGTAAACATAAGGGCGAGACGAGGCTTAACAGTCGCTGCCTACACCTTCGGATAACAAAAGGCGTGAAGTTATGTTATGTATTATAAAGACCGATTGGACTTGTAACAAAAAGAGTGTTCAGATCTTTTTGATCACCGTCTACTCACCCCCCAATTGGAAACTAATTAGTCCACGTTTAACAAACTCTGCGTAATTAGAAATTCCAATTTGGGAATATTTTATCGGCATTTTGCTCAGTGAATTCTCTGAGGTCCTAACAATTATTGATATCCGTTGGCCACCAGAGCGGCCCTTTGATTTGGGACTATTTTACCAACTTGTTGGGCCTCTCTTTCCCGGCGAAGACGGGCCGTAATATCTTTTTGATGTGACCACATCCCGTTGAATATACATATTATTTTTTATACGACGTGAGTTTAAAATACTGCCTACAAATAAAAATCGATTACTTATATAGTAATTTCAATGGCATAAATTTCCAACAAGATTTTATTTCAGTCTTTAGCAACGCATACAGATAAAAAGTAGGTAGGTACGTAGGTAAGTCTCGGTGGCGCAGTGGGCGAGCGCACGGCCTCTGATCCAGAGGTCCGGTGTTCGATTCCAGACACTGGCTCACACCAATGACTTTTCGAAATTGTTTTCGGAAGATGTGTGATAAATATCGATGACTGACAAACTTTGTGCCCGGTATGGCAATAGGTTCGCCACCTATTCCATTTGGGACGTAAACATAACGGCGAGACGAGGCTTAACAGCCGCTGCCTACACCTTCGGGTAACAAAAGGCGTGAAGTTATGTTATGTTATGTTATGTTAGGTACCTACCTATTTCTAAAAGATACATTTTATAATAAAGTCTCGGTGGTCCAGTGGTCGAGCACTCCGCTTCTGAATCAAGAAGTCGCAGATTCAAATCCTGGGTCACACAAATGACTTTTCGAAAGTTAAGTGTGAGAAATATCGATGACTGAAAACTTTGTACCCGGTATGGCAATGGGTTTTAATTTTTTTCTAAAAATCTATCAACTCCATTACTTTATTATTGTTTAATCTATATATATATATATATATATATATATATATATATATAAGAGATTTCCACCTATATATTGACTCATCACGATATCTCTGGAACCTTAAGGCGTAGCAACTTGAAATTTGGTAGGATTATTCCTTTCGCCGAGTAGAGGTCAGCTAAGAACGGATTTTACGAAATTCCACCCACAAGGGGGGTTGCGGGGGTGTTAACAATGGAAAATTCCCATTTTTAACCTATAGCTGCTATCGACTTCAAATTTGTCGAAGATATTGCAGTATTAACATAGCGGGGCAGCAGTTATTACTTTTGATGCGAAACAGAGTTCGCCGGGTCAGCTAGTTATTAATAATTAATTTCAATTTATATACAATTTAATATTTAAATGTTTCAAAACTGAAGTATTATAGACGTTCTTGGCAGAAGCTATTATCACTTCAAGAATACAAACAGTGCAAGAAACTTAGTGTAATACAGAAGAAGAACCAATTGACGAGCTATTATCATCGTAACATAGCATATGGTCTTAAAACAACAACCTTATTATACAAAATACAACTTTAATAGTTACGCATTAAGATTGATTTTGAAATGGAATTTAAATGATAATTTATCTTATTATAGGTGAATATGGACAAGTTTGTGAATTTGCATAAGACTTGTCGGGACTTGTCTGCAAGAAGGGGTTGAGATTCTCGAGGGCTTTCCCCTGATCCTGTAGGCTTATCCTGATAATTATTTCAATTGTTTATGCCTTGTCTTAGTTGCATTTATATAGAGTATTATAGTTTGTAGAGTTTGTCTTCGTTACAGAAGGCTTCTTCGGCTGTCGGCAAGTGATCTATGTTTTAGGAATGAAATGGTTTCGAATCATTGGACGGATCTCGCGAGAGATATTTATGTGATTTATTTTGTGCGATGTTAATTTTATGTTATTTGGATATACGTTTGTTTGTATTGAATGGTTAGCTGTAAGCTTAAGCTCTTGTGCGAGTAAGGTAGACAGACAGAATTTAATTTTTATTTGCTGTTTAAGGTAATTTTAAGTTTTAATAGTTGAAAGTAATTATACAATTATACCTTGATACACTGGATTAGTTTTCTAACCCCGTACACAACTAGCTACGATTCAAATATTTATAAAAAATAAATAAAAAAAATAACAAATATTAAACATGTGTATATATTTTTTTTGTGTCGGTGTAAAAGTAAGAAAGGGCATGCTCCGATGGTTTGGACAGGTAGAAAGAATGGTCGACGACACACATTCCATGACCAAATAGAACGAGTTCTGGAGGAAGGTGATGTTAAGAGCCTCAAAAACCGACGCGCGTGCATGAAAAGAGTTATGAAAGTCAACGAAGCGAGTGAGGCGTGTAAGAATCGTGCCCTATGGCGCTCTGTTCTCTCTGCCTACCCCGCAAGGGATTTGGCGTGAAGTTATGTATGCATGTATTTTTTTAAATCCTGATAAAATATAAATAATGGTGCTATATCAGTATCTGTCTATACTAATAATATGTTCTTATTGGAATCGTAAAATATTATATTTATAACATAATTTCAAGCCTTTTCTACCCGAAACCATAGGCAGCGGGTGCTAAGGCTCTACTCGCCGTTTTGTTTACGTCACAAATGGAATAGGTGGCGAGGCTATTGCCATACCGTGCGCAAAGTTTTTAGACATCTATATCTATCACACATAACTTTCAAAATTAATTTCGAAAAGTCAAGTCATCGGCGACCTCTGGATTAAACCATGTACTCAACCACTAGACCACCGAGACTATAAAATTATATAATTTAATATGTATTTTAAATATGTATATACATGATGTCTCGGTGGCGCAGTGGTCGAGCACACGGATTCTGATCCAGAGTTCCGGGTTCGATTCCAGACACTGGCTCACACCAATGACTTTTAGAAATTCTTTTCAGAAGTTATATGTGATAAATATCGATGAAAAATTTTGTGCCCGGTATGGCAATAGGTTCGCCACCTATTCCATTTGGGACGTAAACATAACGGCGAGACGAGGCTTAACAGCCGCTGCCTACACCTTCGGGTAACAAAAGGCGTGAAGTCATGTTATGTTTATGTTATGTATATTTACTTTTTTTGGGCAATCTTTAAAAATACAACAGTAGTATATAGTGTCTATACTAATAAGATTTTCTTATTGGAATTGTAAAGCACTTTATTTATATGTTTAGTCCATATTAACTGACCATGGAAACATCGTTTAGCGTAAAAAATATGGTTTTTGTGGCTTAAGAAATAGTAATACACCCTAGCAGTTTTTTTTGTATACCTTCTTCAGGTGTTTAGTGTCTCGGTGTTTAGTGTCTAGGCGTTTAGTGTCTCGGTGGCGCAGTGGGCGAGCGCACGGCCTCTGATCCACAGGTCCGGGGTTCGATTCCAGGCACTGGCTCACACCAATGACTTTTCGAAATTGTTTTCGGAAGTTATGTGTGATAAATACCGATGACTGACAAACTTTGTGCCCGGTATGGCAATAGGTTCGCCACCTATTCCATTTGGGACGTAAACATAACGGCGAGACGAGGCTTAACAGCCGCTGCCTACACCTTCGGGTAACAAAAGGCGTGAAGTTATGTTCTTCAGGTGTATAATAATGTAGTACATTGTTTTGATTTATCACTTAGGGCTCAGCCAGTGTTGGGAAATTAAAATGCGAAATCCCTAAAATTATAACTATATCTTTAATACATTATATATGAATTATTGATACAAACCATCCCATTGACACCTTTTATCTATTGAAAAAGACCGGATCAAAATCCGTTGCGTAGTTTTAGAGATATAAGATGACAGACAATGGAAAGCTAAATTGTGTTTTAAACTATGTAATGATGATTATGTAACAGTTTCATGTAACAATTAACAATTTCTAAGAAGAAAAAATAACCTTTTACATAACACAGCATAACATAGGTACCCGAAGGTGTAGGCAGTGGCTGTTAAGACTCGACTCGCCGAATCGTTATGTTACAATCCAATTGGAATAGGTGGTGAACCTATTGCCATTACACCGGGCCCAAAATTGACAGTCAGCGATATTTATCGCACGAATTGGTGTGACCCTGGAGAATAGATCCCGTGACTTCTGAATCAGAAGCGTCTCCTCTTTAAAATATTACTCTTTAAAATATAAGCTAATAATGAAATCAGATATTGAAAGAAGTCGAAGTCGGATTGAAAGAGTGGATGATGCAAGGTTGACTAAGCATATATACAATGCAGAAGCGGATGGTTGTAGAAGTCGAGGACGGCCAAGACACACATTCTATGACCAAATAGATCGTGTTCTGGAGGAAAGTGACGTTAGGAGCCTCAAAATCGACGCCCGTACATGAAAAAGAGTTATGAAATTTGACAACAAGTGAGGCGTGTAAGAATCTTGCCTTATGGCGCTCTGTTTTCTCTGCCCACTCCGCAAGTGATTTGGCGTGAAGTTATGTATGTATGTAACATCAAATATTGTATATTTATCAGTAGATCCTCTTAATAATATATGAAGTATTAATTTTAATAACACAAGCAATAATGAGACATTATTAGATAAGCTTATTCATATTTAACTTTTGAAGAATGGATTCTGTTTAATTATAAGGAGGGGAGTACCTACGCTTCATTTGGTACGTTATGTTACTCAATCTATGGATATTTTGTAACATCATGCCTTCGTCTATATGAAGGTATAAGCAGCGGCTCTTCGCCTCGATTGTGACGCCCGAATTTGATTTTGTTTTGTTGGTTTCGAGTAGTATCCGAGAAATATTTATGACAAGCATGAATTTTCGTAAGTCTTCTGGGTGTTTTTGCATACATTACAAGTACGTATTTACAATAACACTAACAATATATATTTATATAGTGTTGCTATCCGTTATCTATTTTCCAAGATACAAGTATTTAGTTGCTTGGTTTAGAACTAGATGGCGCTGTAAGTATTGTGCCCAAAATACTGTTATTGTATATGTTTTACATCCTTAATAGTATTATAGGTGGCCAAAACCTATTGCCTTACATCCGAATCAATGTAATTAATTTGTTGATATTTATCAGACGTAACTTCCGAAAAGTAGTTGGTGTGAGCTTGGATTTGATGATTGATCCCACTAAGTCTTGATTCAGAAGTGGGAATTTTTCACTGGTACATAATAACAAATTTGTCTATGTCCATTTTGGGAAGGCAGAATTATCCTAATGCATCATTATTATTGTATTAGACACTTCGTCGTCAATAAACATGATTGTGTATAATTTCAAAGGCATTATAACTCGATTTTTTTATGGGATAGGAGGGCAAACGAGCGGGAGTGTCACCTGATGGTAAGCAACCAATGCCGCCCATAGACACACACACATATAGTGTTACTGTTGCGTTGCCGACCTTTAAGGGATAGGGAATAGGAACGGATGGGGAAGGGGGTGGGTGGGCCTCCGGGTACCTCTCTCACCGAACGAAACGCGCCATGAGCCACTTTACGTCGGTCTTCTGAGAGTTCGTGGTATTTCACCGGTCGAGCCAGCCCATTCATGCAACGAATGATATAACTTAACAAAAAAAAATCAGTTTTCATCAATTTTTCAGAAAGCTTCAAAACATGTCATCATGTATATAATATTATACATTATCAGTAAATTTCCCATATGGAAATACCTTATCTAATCTAAACAAAGAAAATCTTTTGAAGCGAAGATATGTCGGGGATGCCTCCCCTATCCCCGGTCGCCCCGGTTGCCCCGGTCGCCCCCTGGGCCTGCTTCAAGAACGGTCTAATTAACTTAATAAATACACACTCCGCTTCATTACGCGCATACGTCAAATGTTATGAGCGTCTCAAGATCACTCTTGTCTTCAAAACGCCTATTTGTAATATCTCATACTCTCCTGCCTATACCTATAGATACGTTTATTATTGTTTTTGTTATTAATTATAATATATCCAATTAGAAAGGGGTGTTGTGACGAGAATGCTCAGAGATGATTACTTTATTTCTACAAATATTTTTTGAGTTCAGCAACTTTAATGGAAGATTGTTGACAGTTAAAGATTGAAAATGGTGTCCAGAGGTGATTGTTTTCCTTCATATTTAGAAGGCAATTTGATGTGTTTTTATTGGAAACGAGGGTAAAAAAACTCGAGGGTCACATCAGCCTTTCAATAAAACATAGACAGCAAAAGACTTCCAAATTCATACACTTTATAGGTTTGTATACTTTACTAGTAGTCAAATTTTCCGCAGACAAAGTTAATGAAACAAAAAATGTTCAATTGAAACTAGGTTGGTCTTTATTATAACGGCGAACTACCGCTCTCATCAAACGAAATGCAGCATGAGTGACGTTTCGTTGATTTTTTGACACGTCGTCTTATTTCTTCTGTCCGACCAGCATTCTTGCAACGATTAATAAAATAATTGAGAAATAAGAAATAAAAATCAATATGTAGACAAAACAGTTTTAACAGTGGTAGAGCCAAGCAGTTCGCTGCATGAATGGGCCGGCTCGACCGGTGAAATACCACGACCTCTCAGAAGATCGACGTAAAGTGGCTCAGGCCGCGTTTCGTTCGGTGAGAGAGGTACCCGGAGGCCCACCCCCTTTCCCCATCCTTTCCTTTCCCCTATCCCCTAAAGGGCGGCAACGCAACAGTAACACTATATGTGTTGCTGATGTCCATGGGCGGCGCTGGTTGCTTACCATCAGGTGACACGCCTGCTCGTTTGCCCTCCTAACGCATAAAAAAAAAACAATAACGTAAAATTAGTATTGCAGGTAGACCGTGTACATTGCATCATCTTAGAGGTTCATTAAAAAATATTCATTAGTACTGATAAGCATTCTTTAACGTCAATTTTGAAATATATTTAACTAAAAACTAAGTTGATATAAGAATAAAATCAAACTAAACATAACATAACTTCACGCCTTTTGTTACCCGAAGGTGTAGGCAGCGGCTGTTAAGCCTCGTCTCGCTGTTATGTTTGCGTCCCAAATGGAATAGGTGGCGAACCTATTGCCATACCGGGCACAAAGTTTTCAGTCATGGATATTCATTACACATAACTTCCGAAAACAATTTCGAAAAGTCATTGGTGTGAGCCCGTGTCAAGAATCGAACCCGGACCTCTGGATCAGAAGTCGTGTGCTCGACCACTGGGCTACCGAGGCTATATATATGAAACTATTTTCATTATAATTGAAATAAAATACAAAAACACTAACACACATACTATTTAATTTGTCACACGTGAAACCAAAACATAAAACCAGAAACCGAGGATTATTTATATATAAAAAAAAAAACAAAAAAAAAACAAAATAAAAAAACACACATTTCAGGAGTTCCGCAGACAGCTTGGCACCGAGTTTTTGCGCAGTTACTTAACACTGACTGGAACCCACAGATGAATGATCGAATGGAATGGCATGGCCTATAAATTTCAAGTCGGATATGGTCACGCGACAGTCATCTGAGTAAACAACGGATACCAGGGGTCGCGAGCAAAAACTTGAGGGCAAGGAGTATATAAAAAAAGTCACACTTCCTCATCGTGGCAACTTTCAAACCTACACTTTATAGGTTTGTAAATTTTACTAGCAGTGAAATTCTACGCAGACGAAATAAATAAAATAAGAAATACTTAAATAAAAGTATTTTAGTCTTTATTACATTAGCTATATGTCTTTGAAAGTCCCTTCAATTATGTAGAGCCGTCAAAGAGACATTTAAAGAAATTGAAGTACATAAAACAAACGGTAGTTGCTTGGCTAAAAAACTAAATATGACTAATTATTAAAAAATGTAAGTCAATCTAAGCAACTTCACGCCTTTTTGTAACCCTTTTAGTAGAAGGCGTAGGCAGCGGCTATTGAACCTCGGCACGCCAAATCGTTACGTCTTAAATAGTTGGCGGAACCTATTACCTATACACCGGGCACCAAGTTGTCAGTCATCGATATTTATCACACATAACTTGCATCGTCCAGAAATTATTTATGCGAGCCCGGCATCGATCTCACGACTTCAGAATCAGAAACGCGGAGCTCGATCACTGGGCCACCGAGACTTCTTATATAACCATTAAATGTGTATTGTTTTCTAAAATAAACGTTATTGTTTACCACGACTCAAACATGAGACACAAAGAGACAGCAGCTGCCAAACTGCCATAGATATATCATGAACAATACATACATAACTTCACGCCATTGTTACCCAAAGGTGTAGGCAGCGGCTGTTAAGCCTCGTCTCGCCGTTATGTTTACGTCCCAAATGGAATAGGTAGCGAACCTATTGCCATACTGGGCACAAAGTTTTCAGTCATCGATATTTATCACATATAACTTTCCGAAAACAATTTCGAAAAGTCATTGGTGTGAGACAGTGTCAGGATTCGAACCACGACCTTTGGATTCAGAAACCGTGTGCTCGACCACTGCGCCCCCGAGACTTAAATCATGAACAATCCTATCCAAAAATTATACAGACATCCATAGACATAAGAAATAACGCGCTTCATATATCTTCAAACATACAAATCACAATATCACTTCAAACATTGTAAACAGAATCATCATTGTTTCTCGTATAATTTAATGTTCACAAGTCATTTACTTTCCACCACCCACGGGTGGACACTGGCCGGCTCATAATTGAGTGGCACGTCAGATGTATGTACTTATGAAAATATGAAATGTTATCCTGCCTGAAAATTGGGGACAATTCGGACCCCGACTGTGATTTCAGGTGTTGTTGACAAACGACCCGGCGGACATGTGAAGGGTTGGTTAAACGTATATTTGTCATTACGTTTTTTTTTTCATTTAATATTTTAAAATTTTATACCTTTTTTTCAAATACTTAATTATGTGTTCATTTATATTCTATAGGCTTGTGTAGTTCGCGAACGACCTAGTTCAAAAGATCGCTCCCATAGACGAACTGCGCGAACTATTTCGCTCATTTCCAGCTCCTTAGTTCTTTAGTTCGTAACCGAATTCATCATTTCTATTTCAAAAAAAACTTTTTCGCGGCAAAACCATATTAATAATTATTGATATGAAGAACTATTTTAAAGAAAATAATATATAACTATATAGAAAAATCAACGCGCGTGCATAAAAAGAGTTATGAAACTCAACGAAGCGAGTGAGGCGTGCCTTATGGCGCTCCGTTCTCTCTGCTTACCCCGCAAGCGATTTGGCGTGAAGTATGTATGAAGAACTATTACTAAATGTTAATTGTTAAACCTAAGGAACCGTATAATTTGTCTTATTTGTGTAACATAATATAACTTCACGCTTTTTTCTGCCCGAAGGTATAGGCAGTGGGTATTAAGCCTCGTTACGTTTACGTCCCAAATGGAATAGGTGGCGAACCTATTGCCATACCGGGCACAAAGTTTTTAGTCATCGATATTTAACACACATAACTTTCGAACATAAACACGATTCGAACCCGCGACCTCTGGATTCAAAAGCCGTTTGCTCGAACACTGGACTACCAAGACTAAATTATACTTACTTGTGTAATTTTTTATTTGGTCCAAAAATTTATTTAAACCTACTTACTCGAATAAGTAAGTTACTCTTAATTATTAAAAACAAGAACAAGTGAAAAAAAATAAATACCATTATTTTGTCTAAGAACTGTTTATTTTATTTTCTTACATACTATTACATACAAGATTTTGTCTCGTGCGCGAACGAACTAAGAAACGATTTGTCTGCATTCCTTTACATTTTGAACTAGGAGCTGAGTGAGCTGACGAACTAAAAAAGCGAACTAGGTCGTTGAGGAGCGGCGACCTAAACTGAGCGATCTTAGTCGCGAACTACTATGCGCAAGATTGATATTCTACTAGCTTTTACCCGCGGCTTCGCCCGCATTGAAGTCATTAAATAAGTATCAAAGATCATTACCATACAAATGAATCAACATGATAACTCTATTTTATCGCTTAGCTGGGATTATCAATTTTTAAAATTACAACATACAATGGCGTTTAAAAAACTTACAATATACTTTATTGAAATGGAACAACAAACGGTAAAATATATTTCTCTATAACAAAAATAAATAATTTTGGATTTTAACAATTTTATAAGAAATAAATGCAGAGTAATTAATGTTGGATATTTTTGTACACTATATTATAAGTTTTCCCTTCGGGTGCAAATATATGTAAATTATAGAAAGAAAGAAGAAATTCCGAAGACAATCCTATGTTACTTCTAATACCTCCAAGAATATGTGTAAAAAGTTTCATGATGATCGGTTGAATAGTTATCACGTGAAAGCATAACAAACAAACTTACATTCACATTTATATATTAAATAGGGATAGGGATAGAGATTGCTGACACATGCAACAGTGTCAAGAAATAAATATTTATTTTTAATGCCAAATTATAAATCAGTATAAATATTTATTAAATAATAATATAAATTAATACACACATAACTTCACGCCAAATCCCTTGCGGGGTAGGCAGAGAGAACAGAGCGCCATAGGGCACGATTCTTAAACGCCTCACTCGCTTCGTTGACTTTTATAACTCTTTTCATGCACGCCCGTCGGTTTTTGAGGCTCTTAACATCACCTTCCTCCAGAACACGTTCTATTTGGTCATAGAATGTGTGTCTTGGCCGTCCTCGACTCCTACATCCATAAATTAATATATGTCTTTTATTATAGAAAAGTACCTATTTAATATCTTCGTGCCTCAAAATGTTTATAGCGTGAATATAGATAGAGACTTAATCATTACACAGAATACAAGAAAGTCGCTTTCCGCTGTTTGTCCCCTTGTATGCTTATATCTTTGAAACTACTCAACGGATTTTGATGCGATATATTTTTAATAGACAGAGGGTGTCAACGGGGTGGTTTTTATTCATAATTCATGTATAATTTAGTAGAGAAAAGTGATATTTCCAAACTTTACTTGTTTATTACTTTACAAAGTTCACCGGCTCAACAAGTAAACTAATTTTTTTCTATTAATTTCGTGTCTATGCTGATAGATCTCAAGAAAAAGGTCAATTAAAGAATAAGGAGATTTCTGACGACACGCTATATTATTTAACTTTCGATTCTTCACTAACCAAAGACAACAAGACGCACGTGAACATCAAAAAAATAACGCAACACCTATAAAAACAAGCTTAAATCTATGCACACACGTCGAGTGTCCGAACCGGGAAGTGAATCCGACACCTCGACCGCGGCCCACCAACGATTCTTCCTCCAACAGATTTGGTGGGCCGCAGTAAATTTATAGTTCCGGCCACCTTTGGTGCATGTGGCTAAATATAGCCGCTCAGTTAAGAATTATGATTTGTATTTGGTAATATTTGAAGGTATCACTACATGGTATAAAACAAAGTCGATTTATCTGGCCCGATGTATGCTTAAATCTTTAAAACTGCGCAACGGATTATGATGCATTTTTAAAAAAAAATAGATAGAGGGTGTCAACAGGGTGGTTTGTGTATATAATTTATGTATAATGTAGCAAAGAAAAAGTGATAAATCCAAAATAATACTTATTTATTACTTTTGATGCGGAACAAAGGTCGCCTATAATATAATAATGTAGGACTTAAAAAAACAAACAATATATTAATTTTTTGCTACCCACTGTCTACTTCGTCACAATTTTTGTATTTGGAAGATATTTTTTGAAGGTTGATAACATTCATATTCGTCTGGTCATAAAACGGATATAACTAACATTTATATGATACAGTCGTAGAGCCAAGCAGTTTGCTGCATAAATAGGCCGGCTCGACCGGTGAAATACCACGACCTCTCAGAAGATCGACGTAAAGTGGCTCATGCCGCGTTTCGTTCGGTGAGAGAGGTACCCGGTCGCTCACATCCCTTCTCAATCTTTACCCATCCTACTCCCTTAAAGGTCGGCAACGCAACTGTAAAACTATATATGTCGCAGGTGTCTATGGGCGGCGCTGGTCACTTACCATCAGGTGACACGCATGGTCGTTTGCCGGCTATCTTATAAAAAAAAACTAGTTGACTCGGTCAACTTTGTTCCGTTTTTAAGTAAGTAATTAAGTAAATTAGGATTAAACACTTTTTCTTTGCTATATTATGCATGAATTATAGATACAAGCCACTCCGTTGACACCATCTACCATCTTAAACCATGTTTTAGGTATACTGTCGCAGACTTCCATTTTTTTTTTATATTGGCGAACAATCCTGTCTTACATAATGATTGCGAAACTTTAACCGCACGCAAAAGAAGCCCTAAACCAATAATTATCGCAAATTTTTGCAACAGTTTTCACCATTGCTAAAACCAAATCCCT
The DNA here is from genome assembly GCA_905147225.2 of Euproctis similis. Lineage (NCBI taxonomy): Eukaryota > Metazoa > Arthropoda > Insecta > Lepidoptera > Erebidae > Euproctis > Euproctis similis. Next base: position 11,494,966 of record LR990122.1, read on the forward strand.
CCTTCTAAAAATACAGAGCGAATAATGGTTTCAATCTACCAAACGAACTTAGTACCGTTAAATATTTCTTTCACTACCACTTTCCTTTATTACTTCATCATCTTCTTGTTCTGTTTCCTTCATTTGGGATCATTTCCCTATCATTCATTTTCATCATTCATTCATCCGTATTTTCATAGGTCTTCCTCTTCTCCTGTTTTATTCCGTATTCAGGTTTATCAATCTTCTCGCATCATAAACATCTACAAAACTTATGATTATATTTCTTACTTATAAGCGTATATTCTCCAGAATGACGTTTCCTAACTCTAGCTGGTCAAAATTAAGACGTTCCATAGTAAAAGAACCCAGCGCCCTCGGTACACAGCGGAAATACTTTGAAGCTTTACAAGCTTACAAAAAAGCTCTGTAGTTCCTATATTACTGTATAGATGGCGCTGTTATTTTTTTCGTTCATATTTTTTGTTTGCTATTCTGACTTAGAAATCTGCACATCGCATTGATTTCGTCGATAGGAAGGAATGGAACGTATTCAGGTTCCACCTTCCTATCATTGCAATAAAATACTTTGACGTATCTGAAGATATTCTTTAAAAAATATACTTATTTTAAGATTTGTATGATTTTCTTTTAATGTACATAATATTTTTTTTAATATCAGCATCTGTTAATCTTACATAATAGTTGTTAAAATTTCAATAAATATTGGCAATTAACAAACGGACATTGAAGCGATACCTACCGCCAGTTCACGATTTTTTCTAAAGCCTCTGTTGTAAAATAGAAACAGTTCATAAAGTATTAAACAAAAACGTAAATTTACGAAAGAATACTTTTGTGCCTCTTTACAGCCTCAATACAAGAAGGCGTAGGCAGTCGAAATTGAATATTTTCGCCCTCATCGAATGGTCAGTTATTGCTATAAATTACTTTACTTACATATATTTTTGTCAGTTTAACTTTCCGTACCTGGATTCGAACTAGGAACATCAGTAGCAAAAGCTGGATTGAATAAACTGGCAATTCTACATATTAGGTACTTCACATAAGGAAGAAGCTAATTAAAAAATGGTTAAGGTAAATTAATTAATAATGATTAAATAGCATAACGAAACGTAGCATAACTTCACCCCTTTTTCCACCAGCAGGTGTAGGCAGCGTCTGTTAACCCTTGACTCGCCGTTATGCTTACGTCCTAAATGGGACGAGTCGGTTCCAGGCGGTGGACCTATTACGATACCGGGCACACAGTCGTCATCGAAATTTATCACATATAACTTCCGAAATAATGTCGAAAATTCATTGGCATGAGCTCGGATTCGAACACACTACTCCTATTTCAGAAGCGGGGTCCTCGACCACTGGACCACCAAGACTTAAAATAATGTTAATGTATGCAGGGCTTTTTATTATTTGCAGAAGCGGATGAATGTACCTATGAGTCGAGGACGGCCACGACACACATTCCATGACCAAATAGAACATGTTCTGGAGGAAGGTGATATGAGGAGCCTTAAAAATCGACGCGCGTGTATGACAAGAGTCATGAAAGTCAAAGAAGCGAGTGGGGCGTGTAAGAATCGTGCCTTATGACGCGCTGTTTTCTCTGCCAATTTTGCAAGCGTGAATTGGCGTGAAGTTTTTTTTTAATATTGATAAATAAACAGTACGTATGCAAAATCATTAGCTGTAGTCGCCGTCTGTCTGTAATATATTTTATTCAATGGTGAACGCGCTAAAAAGCAACCATGCATAATTACCTCCAACGGGCGTGTACCGACGCGGCCAGCCGACAGAGATGGACACCGAGTCGAATTGAATTAATAAATATGTTTAAAAAAAAAATAAGATAGCTTCACGCCTATTGTTACCCGAAGGTGTAGGCAGCCTCCATTAAGCCTCGTATAGCCGTTTTGTTTACGTCCCAAATGGAATAGATGGCGAACCTAATGCCATATCGGGCACAAAGTTTTCAGTCAACGATATTTATCACACATAACTTCCGAAAACAATTTCGAAAAGTAATTGGTGTGAGCCAGTGTCAGGATTCGAATCCGCGACTTCCGGATTCAGAAGTGAGGTGCTCGACCACTGGACCACCGAGATCTTTAACCTTTCGTAGCCATGTAATAACTAATAAGTAAGTTTTTGGTGGTCATAAGCAGACTGCGATAAGTCTGCTTGTGACCACGGCCAGTGCAACCTGGCCGAAACGTCAAGCTAATCAAGGTAAATATTTGTTTACCTAAAAAGTGTCGCGTTAATTCCCGTTCATTATTATCACATCACAGACTCATCGCAGTCTGCTTGTGACCACGGCCAGTGCAACCTGGCCGAAACGTCAAGTTAATCAAGGTAAATATTTGTTTACCTAAAAAAGTGTCGCGTTAATTCTCGTTCATCATTATCACTGAGTTATTTGTTTTAATTTAAAAACATGATCTAATTTAAATTAAATTAAATTCTAAATTAATATATGTACAATTAATTGAAAAAACTTACTTATTAGTTATTACATGGCTACGAAAGGTTAAAGGTCTCGGTGGTCCAGTGGTCGAGCACCTCGCTTCTGAATCCGGTAGTCGCGGGTTCGGATCCTGACACTGGCTCACACCAATGACTTTTCAAAATTGTTTTCGGAAGTTATGTGTGATAAATATCGATGACTAAAAACTTTGTGCCCGGTATGGCAATAGGTTCGCCACCTATTTCATTTGGGACGTAAGCATAACGGCGAGACGAGGCATAACAGCCGCTGCCTACATCTTCGGGTAACAAAGGCGTGAAGTTATGTTATGTTACTTAGCTACGAAATACCATCAGTTTACATATTCCGATATTGATTTATAATAAAATTAGTTTACCCGCGCGAACTTTATTCCGCATCAAAAGTAATAAATTAGTACACATGAATTACAAATAAAAACTACCCCGTTGACACCCTGTATTTAAATTTATATTTAATTTAACATAACATAACTTCACGCCTTTTGTTACCCGAAGGTGTAGGCAGCGGCTGTTAAGTCTCGTCTCGCTGTTATGTTTACGTCCCAAATGGAATAGGTGGCGAACCTATTGCCATACCGGGCACAAAGTTTTCAGTCATCAATATTTATCACTCATAACTTCCGAAAAACAATTTCGAAAAGTCATTGGTGTGAGCCACTGTCAGGAATCGAACCTGGACCTTTGGATCAGAAGCCGTGTGCTCGACCACTGCGCCACCGAGACTAATTTCTATTTTTAATTTATTTATTACCTATTAAAAAACCGCATCAAAATCTTTTGCGTAGTTTCAAAGATATAAGCATATAAGGGGACAGACAGCAACTTTATTTTATAATATATGTATAATCATAATGATATCTATAATTCCAGATAACTCCAGAAACACAGGTAGAAAACTTATAAAAAATTGTGGTCTATAGCTTTTGTTAATCACCCACTTAATATAAATTGCGGAGAAATTAGATTTCAGGTAGTTTTTTAATTGTATATGTATATTGTAATTGTAAATAATGTAATTAATTTATTTCTTCTTCATATAATAAAGACATAAAATTACGATTTATAAATATTTTTAAAATAAAGTAAGTCTCTAAATATTTGTTTGTTCTGTTACCGAACTCTTTTATATGCGTTTGTCAGTGAATTACAACGACAGCGAGTGTTTAAGTACATACCTAGTATATGTACTGGGTATTTATATACGTAGTACTTATATATGTACTAAGTACTGTTTATTTGTTTCAAATTTATTCATTTAACATTTTATTGATCTGTTTAATAGTACATTTTCCTTGTAAATTTACGCCTTTAACATAACCTCACATAGCTTCACGCCTATTGTTACCCGAAGGTGTAGGCAGCCTCCGCTAAGCCTCGTATCGCCGTTTTGTTTACGTCCCAAATGGAATAGGTGGCGAACCTATTGCTATACCGGGCACAAAGTTTTCAGTCATCGATATTTATCACACTTAACTTCCGAAAACAATTTCGAAAAGTCATTGGTGTGAGCCAGTGTCAGGATTCGAACCCGGACCTCTGGATCAGAAGCCGTGTGCTCTCCCACTGGACCACCGAGACTCTATTTACGCCTTTAATACTTGAAAATGTGGATAGTAGCGTTCAAGTTAAGTTTTAATTCGCGTACGGTATGTTAATAGGTTAGCCACCTATTTCATTTAGGACGTGACAACGATTTGTCTAGCGATTAGGCTTAACAGCCGCTGCCTACACCTTCCAGTGGATATAGGCATGAGGTTATGTTTATGTTATAAATCTTTAATATTTATTTTTTGACAGAAAACCATGTCTATGAAAACCATGACCATGTCTATGTTGATTAATTTTGCGTAATTCTTTTTAACTTCTACACTTCAATTACGTTAATAGTAGAAGCTACGTGGGTAAGAAGTGTAGGATTGTATGTGCTACCATGTACCATACATACATTAGGCATAAACTTATCAACAATCGATATTTCTTATACAAAAATGACGAAACTATTTTCGAAAAGACATTGTTTTTAACAGTCAACTTCTAAATATAGCATCTGTGATTTCAAAATAAGATATTTCACAAGTTAACAGACAAATTTCAACAGGCACGCCGCAAATAGTAAATACACATATATAGGTGTTCAACTATTTGCTAAAAATTACCAAACAGAATCGAATAAAGTTCATATAAATCGATACTCCACCAACGAGCGGCTGATGTGTCGTCGAACTTTTCCAATTTGGCCACACCGTATCTGTAACAAAAACACACAAATTTAATAATACATACATATATACATACACGTAACAAAATATCTCTCAACTAATACCCCCCAATACCGACAAAAGAAAATATAAGTAGTATTGAAAACCAAAAAAGCGTGATATGTATCTACAAAAAAGGAAGAAAAAAAAATGCAACTTTTTTTTCTCCGCGCCGTCAAAATATCGCCAAAAGTAGGTTAGTAATTCGGGTTTTAACAATAGCCGCCGAAACATACAATTGCTACCCTACAAAGTATTACATGGTTCGATATATAATTAGTTATGGTGTATGGATTTAGATTTTGTTGTTGAGATAATTTTTAGTTTTGAATACTCTGAACAAACATCTGCTAGAGATTTGCGAATTGACAGCCAAAAGATCCTCATTGAAATGTCGTACAGAAAACTGATACGCCACTGAACAATGTTCAAATAAAAAAAAAATGGTCAGTCAAGTATGTTTTTGACGTTGATATTGCGTAGTTTAATAATACAGTTAGCGTATCATAATAAATAGTTATTGAAATATTGGATGCCAATGGATTATTAACGGTCCGGAAACATATAATTTAAAAAGAAAATGTATCTGTTCGGTAACTAGGTTATATTACTTTATGTACATGTATACTTTTTACCTACTAGCTGACCCGACGAACTTCGTTTCGCACAACAATGTTCCGCTGATAATAAATTAATGGATAGATGATATAGAGTGATATATTACAAAAAATATAAAAAATCTGAAAAACAAATCAAAAAATCAAAACCGATTTTTGCATTTATAATATTAAAGAATGATCTGTAACGAAAATATTCATTTTTTAAATCTTTTTGTGTTGTTTTTTTTTGTGCGTAGTAGGTAGTAGCACACATTGGCAGTGGTTCCCGCCTAAATGGTTGTCATTGTCACTAAGATTAACTGTCAAAAAGTTTTCAAGAAATAATTAAATAATGAAATGATTTTTAGCAATCAAATAATACTAATAAGGCTTTTAGTAAATTTAAAAATTAGTATATTAGGCTTATTTTGAACGTGTATGATTTGCGCCAAGACTTGGGTGATAATATTAGAAACATAAAATTATACTGGATAAGTGGATACCAAAGGATCAACTTAAAAAATAATGCCATCTAGTAGTTAATAAGAGTAAACATTAAACAATGTAACTGGTACTGCGATATTGATCCATGTTATATTCAGATTCCTCATTTCATCACAAAATATACAAATTTTTGACAGACAGCAAGAGATCCATTTACGTCAGTACCCTCGTCATAGTTACAAAATACGTTGACATATCACAAATTATACAAATGCGATACAAAAAAGTATTTTTATTACTCTTTTATCTTGATGATCGTATAAAAAAAACGCAATAACGTTGAGACCGCGTGCAGGCACGTGGATCCATCGCAGTGACCTTCGTCAAATGGACTTGTTGTGCTCATATCAGCGTTGTGCAAGGTATTGAGCAAAAAAAAATGTCAAAAAATTAAAACGAAAATTTACTTAGTTAATATACCTATTAATAAATTTGCAGACACGCTTTGAGAATATTTTATTATCAAATCGTAGTTTTATACATATATTAAAGCGGTTTAGTTGTTTCAAAATCCGCTTCTAAATGGGAAGTCTCAACACACACTGATTTGGTCGAAGAATGACAAAAATATGTCCGATGTGACAAAAAATATGGTGGACGATCGAAAAAAATCAGAAAAGTTATAACGTTTATTTTTGTACGTGCCAGGATTTGAAAACGAGATCTCTGTTGCTGAAACGAAGCTCCGAAATCCAAACGAGCAATCGGGTCACCTTTTGGTAAGCAACCACCGCCGCCCATGGACTCCTGCAATATAGATTGTGTTACAGTTGCGTTGCCGGCCTTTAAAATGAGATAGGAAACGGGTCAGAAGTGGGATGGCGAGGGGTGGTATCAGTCTTTTAGGGTATGAATGGTAGTAGGGTGGGAATAAGAAGAAGGTGAGGACCTCTCTCAACAAAAAAAACGCGGCATGAGCCAATTAACGTCGATATTCTGAGGCCATGGTATTTCACCGGTAGAGCCGGCCCATTCGTGCAGCGAACTACGTGGCTCTACTACTGTCTGAAATAATTACGATATGTATATGTATTTATTGAAATAGTATATTTTTTGTTAATTAAGTTTTACTTATACATATAACATAACTTTACGTTGTTTTCCGTCATTGTTACCCGAAGGTGTAGGCAGCGGCTATTAAGCCTCGTCTCGCCTTTATGTTTACGTCCCAAATGGAATAGGTGGCGAACCTATTGCCATACCGGGCACAAAGTTTTCAGTCATCGATATTTATCACATATAACTTCCTGAAAACAATTTCGAAAAGTCATTGGTGCGAGCCAGTGTCAGGATTCGATTCCGGACCTCTGGATCAGAAGCCGTATGCTCTCCTACTAGACCACCGTGACGTTAAATTAAGATATATAGGAACGAAATATTTTTATTATTCTTCCAAATCATGTCATTCATCTAGTTGTCTATCAAACTCTATGGCTGCAGTATGTTTCAACTGGCTCGTATTCGTTTTCGGGACTATAAAGCCTCTCGCAGTGTACACACGATAGTTTTTCCCGCCTTTTTTTCAACTGACCACATGAAAAATCCAGTTTAAATTCTTTTTTTTCTCTTTTTATTCCGGTGCTTTTATTTTTTTACCGAGGATATTCTTTATGCAGCTTAGTTTTGCTGGCATTTTCAATTGTTTCTTTTTCAGATTTAGAGTTTTTTTTCATTGGATATGGCGCAAATGAGTGAGCCAGTCATCTGATGTTAAGCATGTTCAGGGCCTAGTTCAGACTCCAGATTCTTGCAAGGAAAAAAAAAATTATGTAATGGCAAGTGTGATCTTTAATGTTTGTAATGTAACTATGTATCTTCCTTGTGAGATGTAAATAAATCATTCATTCATTCATTCATTCATTCATTCATTCATGTAAGACAGACAGTGTTACAGTTACGTTGTAGGCCTTTCTTTCAAGTTTGCGTCGGAAGTGGGATAAGAAGGGGATTTAAGAAGGGGTTGTGCCCCCAGATACCTCTTTTACTGAAACCCGGTATTACCTAGATAAATAAACGTCAATTTCATTAAGAGGTGCTTTTTCATCGGTCAAGCTGGTCCATTCATGCAGCGAATTGCGTGGCTCTACGACTGTTTTAATTAATATTTTATTTTCAGATATTGAGAATTAATTTCAAATAAATTATTACTAAACATAATTATGAGAAGCAACATAAGATATGAGCGAACAAATTTTGCCTGAAAAAAATATTTAGGTATTAAGTCAAGGGATCAAATATTACATTGGACCTTACTATGTAATCTGATGAATTCCATACGGAAAAACTGATGTTAACCATCAGACACAAGATTGAATATATCAATATATCAGGCAGGTTCTTTGGAACGATAGATATTTGCTGCATCAGCTAATTATGATGGGCAAAGTACAAGGAAGGAAGACTATGTCGCGCTGGACAACGGAAGGAATCCTGGCTAAGGAATATTCGTCAGGGAACCAGCAGACCCTCTATAGTACAACTCTTCCACTTAATTCAATACAGAGACAACTATGGGAAGCTACAGCGGTAGAGTCACGCAGTTCGCTGCACGAATGGGCCGGCTCGACCGGTCAAATACCACGACCTCTCAGAATATCGACGTAAAGTGACTTTTGCCGCCTGTAGCTCGGTGAGCGAAGTATCCGAAGGCCCAACCCCTTTGCCCCTCTCCTTCCCATCCCACTCCCAATCTCTTTTCCCCTCCCCTTCCCATCCTACACCCGACCCGTCTATATCTTATAGTAAGGGCCTGCAAAGCAGCTGTAATACTATGTGGTCAGGTATTCATATCCATGGCTGGTCACTTACCATTATGGGACACGCCAGCTCGTTTGCCCTCCTATCCCATAAAGAAAAGCTGACCGTCAACCGTCAGCAATAAAAAACAAGGATTTCAGAATCTGACAATTCTCATTTTAGAAGCAGAGCGGACGGCTTCTAGACCATTAAAACTTTAATTTTTAGTTCAATACCTTTCAATATACAATATATCGGGACACATATATATCTTCCATGTAATTTAGCACATTTTCCAAATACCTAGGAGGTTTTTTATGTGTCAATTTCCCTGGGAGAGCCATAAAAGAATGTGGGCGGCGCGGTCGCGTCGCGGGCGGCATCTGTGGGGCTCTAAGGCTTTATACCGATAGCTTTCCAATGCTCCTTAACCCCTACTTATGGTCTACAATATTCCAACTACTGTAGTAAAAGTTGAAAATCTACAGATATTGTTTTCTAGGAATGGTGATCAATAATAAACAAACCTAAAAGTTATTAATGTTGACCAACAGAACCCGAGACTACGGGTTCTGTTGGTCAACATTAATAACTTTTAGGTTTTAGAAAGTTACGTGGGATAAATATCAATGACTAATATCGCTGTGTCAGATGTGGCAATAGGTTTGGGCACCAATTCCATTTGGGAAATTAGACAATGTTTCGAACGATAACAGGTTCCATGTTTTTCTGTAAAAATAAAACGGTAACTTTCCAAAAGTCAGACAAATGAAGTCTTTATTACGATTCCCATTTTGCGTGCTTTTATTACTATTATTTTTATTACATACATACACGTCCCTTGCGGGGTAGGCAGAGAGAACAGAGCGCCATAAGGCGTTATTCTAACACGCCTCACTCGCCTTTGACTTTCATAACTTTTTTCGTGCACGTGCGTCGAAGTTTAAGGCTCCTAATGATATAACAATGCAAAAGTTGCTAACTTAATCTTGTATCATCCATTCTTTCTACATGTCCAAAACCATCGCATTTATATCCTGTCCCTATTATTCTATTATATCCTATCCTATTATATCCTAATTTTATTAAATTTAATCATTATGCCCTTTTATTTTTTTATCTTCACGCCAACACCCAAAGTTGTAGATAGAAGAATCTTTGCTTTAAAGCATTACTTTTACTACGCTTCCTATCGTATTACTACAGACCAGTGGTAGTGGTCTCCCATAAATGGGATTCAGTGTTATCGCCGCAGATAAAACAACTTTGTCACGCGACTGCCTCCTCCAATATACGGATACGCTGTTCGATGCCCCATTTGCTCCGACATTATTTTAACGCGTCGGATTTTTATATTACATTCCATTGCTTTATTGAATTTACACAAAGTAAAGTGTAATAATATGATCTCTAAGAAATTACTTTTTAACTGTATTACAGTCATTTAAATCTTTAAGAGATAGACAGAGTTATAGTTACGAAGTTAACGATCTTATTTTATTGTAATTTTTTTACTATTTTTATGGGATAGGCGTGAAAACGAGCTAGCGTGTCACCTGATGGTAAGCAACTACCACCACCCATAGACACCTGTAACACACATAATGTTACAGTTGCGTTGCCGGCCCTTAAAATGAGATAGGGAAGGGGTTGGATATCGGATAGGGAGGAGAGAGGAGAAGTGCTTTCGGTGATTCCTCGTGATACCTCTCGCTGCACGAATGGACCGGCTCGACCGGTGAAATACCACGACCTCTCAGAATATCGACGTAAAGTGGCTTTTGCCGCGTTTTGCTCGGTGAGAGAGGTATCCGGAGGCTCAATTCCTTTCCCCCTTTCCTTCCTATTCCACTGCCGACCATACTCATATCCAATTATTTCGCACTTTATGTGTTCAGGTGTCCATGGGCGGCGTTTTTTGCTCACTATCTGGTCACACGCCTGCTCGTTTGGCCCCTATACTATAAAAAAAATGTTTTTTAAATTCTTGCTCAGTAGTTAACACTTGTACTAACACATCACGAATCCCTTCGAAAAATAAATGAAAAATATATCCCACACTTGCACCACGAAAAACCAACAAAGAGTTTATAATCAATAACAAAAAACACATCATCATCATCATCAGCCCTTCGAGGTCCACTGCTGGACGTAGGCCTCCCCCATAGAGCGCCACAACTGCCGGTCCTGTGCAACCTGCATCCATGGGCCTCCCGCGGATTTCACCAGGTCGTCGGTCCACCTAGTAGGGGGACGGCCTACTCCGCGTTGACCAATACGTGGTCGCCACTCGAGCACCTTTCTACCCCAGCGGTAATCGGTTCGTCGAGCGATGTGGCCAGCCCATCTCCACTTCAACGTGCTAACTTTCCGGGCTATGTCGGTCACGCCAGATCTCTTGCGTATCTCCGTATTGCGGATTTTGTCGCGCAGAGAGATTCCAAGCATAGCCCGTTCCATAGCACGCTGAGCCACCTTGAGCTTCGTCATGAGGCCAACATTCAGAGACCACGTCTCAGCTCCGTATGTCATCACTGGTAACACACATTGGTCATAGACCTTAGACTTCAGGCACTGTTGGATTTTGGACGAGAAGATTTCCCTTAGTTTCCCGAACGCTGCCCAACCGAGTTGAATCCGTCGGTTTATCTCTTTCTCGAAGTTGGCTCTACCTAGCTGGACTGTTTGTCCTAGGTAAACATAGTGGTCGACAACTTCGAGGATCGCATCGCCAACAGTAACCGGTGCTTGAATGACATGGGCATTGAACATTATTTTGGTTTTGTCCATGTTCATTCTGAGACCTACTTGTTGGGAAAATCTGCTGAGATCCTTGAGCATTGTACCAAGGTCCTCCAGTGACTCTGCCATGACCACGATATCGTCGGCAAATCGAAGGTGAGTGATGTATTCGCCGTTGATGTTGATGCCTAGTCCAGACCAATCCAGGAGCTTGAATACGTCCTCCAATGCAGCGGTGAACAGCTTCGGGGAAATTACATCCCCTTGTCTGACACCTTTCTGCAATGGAATGGGATTCGTACTCCCAGACCCAATCCGGACTGACATAGTGGCGTTTCTATACAAACACTTCCACACTTCGATATATTGATAGTCAATTTGGCATCTCTAGAGGGACTGCAGCACTGCCCAAGTTTGGACGGAATCAAAGGCTTTCTCATAGTCCACAAACGCCAGGCACAAAGGCTGATTATACTCCTCGGTCTTTTGTATAATTTGGCGTAGTGTGTGTATGTGGTCTATGGTACTATAGCCTTTCCGGAAACCGGCTTGTTCGGGAGGCTGGAAGTCGTCGAGCCTGCGCGAGAGTCGATTTGTAATGACCCTCGAGAACAGCTTATAGACATGGCTCAAAAGCGAGATGGGTCTATAATTTTTCAAGCGAGTTGTATCACCCTTTTTGAAAAACAACACCACCACGCTCCTGGTCCATGCCCCTGGAACGTCGCCCCCGAGCACGACAGAATTAAAAAGTTTCTGAAGGGCCTTAAGGATCGGTGTACCACCCGCCTTTTCTACCCGAAGGTGTAGGCAGTGGCTGTTAAGCCTCGACTCGTCGTTATGTTTACGTCTCAAATCGATTAGGTGGCGAACCTATTGCCATACCGAGCACTAAGTTTTTAGTCATCGATATTTATCACACATAACTTTCAAAATTAATTAATTTCGAAAAGTCATTGGTGTCCGGCCAGGATTCGAACCCGCGACCTCTGGATTCAGAAACCGTGTGCTCGTCCACTGGACCACCGAGACTACAGATAACAAAAAAAGTTTATAAATTCACTAATAAAACTTAAAGTAGAACGGAACCAAGTTTCGTGTCATTCAAAATGAAACTCATGTCAGCTCGTATCGGGTCTGTGTCTGCAAGAAAGGCACTATAGCATTCGTTCCGCTGGGCTAATTGCGATGCGTTTAACAAAAAAAAAAAACAAAAAGTCTGTCGGGCCTGTATGTGCCCACCTAATGACGCTATAAAGTTCAAATTACACGCACCGTTAATTCAAACCGTTTGTGTATAACCATACGAGTAGTAGATATATTAACCTTACCCTAAACTTTGGTTCATTGAGTTTTATCTATATTTATTTATATACATTAATAAGTTTTATTTTTTTGGAAATTTACGGTTCATTTTATCCCATGGGTAGACAGCAGATATTACGCTTCGACTCGTCAACGTTATTGCTGCAAGCCCGAAAACGAACCAAAGATATCGTGGATAGATAGATAGAAAAACAACGACAATTATTGCTGATTTAATTTATGCTGAATTATTGCTGTACATAACTTCACGCCTTTTTCTACCCGAAGGTGTAGCCAGGGGCTTTTATTAAGCCTCCACTAGCTGAATCGTTACGTTACCTACATCTCAAAATGTAATAATAGGTGGCGAACATATTACCATACCGGGCACAAAGTTTTCAGTCATCGATAGTTATCACACACAACTTCCTAAAAGAATTCCGAGATACAATGGCGTGATTCCGGAATCGATCTCGCGACTTTTGAATCAGAAGCGTGGAGCTCGACCAATGGACCACCAGATATGTACGTATAATAAAAGAAAATTAACCATTTCTCTTTAAATTAATTGCGTATACAAAATTCTAAAACAATATCCGAACCCAATGACATCTATCGGAATCCCAATATAATATCTTAGTATAGACTTTCCACGCAAAGATTATAATCTGCTTCATAAAATCAGCGGAAACATTCAATCACGCTTGCTTTTTCTTCTCGCAGATAAGATCCTCGGAAGACGACACAAGGGATATAAGGGGGGTGGATAAAATGGGGGTAAAGGGAAGTGGCATTTGGCACGGGCAATTGACGCCATTGATAGGATCTCTAGCTGAGTTTGCAAACGTACGGAATAGATGAGAAGGTGCTTCTGAAAAATTGTAAGTGATTAATGTTTGATATGTTATTTGTCCATAAAAATGTAAAAAATAAACATGACGCTATTAATACAGGAAGGTGTCAGCAGTAACAGTATTTGTGGTAGAACTTACTTATTGCCATAGATTGGGCATGATTCTGTCAATACAATGATTCATAATTTCGAACTTTGACGGGGCTCGTGGCGCATTGGTAAAACTACCGGCTGAAGCAATGAGGTCGGGGGCTCGATTCCCACCCGAGCACAAATATTTGTGACAAACACGAATATTTTTGTGGTGTCTGGATGTTTTTCTATGTATTATAAGTATGTGTTTACAAAAAAAGTATCTATGTATTTATATTCGCTATCTAGTATCCATAACACAAGCATTTAATTGCTTAGCTTGGAACTAGAGGGCGCTGTGTATATTGTGTCTAAGATATTATTATTATAATTTCACGCTAAGTCCCTTGCGCGGTAGACAGATAGAATTAGTTAGGTATGTCACTTATCATATTATATATCATACATTAAATATTACGTTAATTTATATAACTCTCACAATTATATGTTATATATTAGATACAATTTAATCAATCATCAATAATAAACAAATTAAAATATCTTTAGAAAAGTCATTACCGTGTATCCAGACACAAACCCGTGACATCTCATTCAAAAGTCGACATGCTAAACCACTTAAGACATCAAGACGGTCGTCGATTAAAAACGAAAATTAAGAAAACAAATTAACCCTTTTACAAAAACGAAACACAAAACTCGCCAAAAAAAAAAACAAAACTAATGTTCTTAAATATTATTAACACGTAACAGCAGGTTGGATGATAATCGCTGTTAATTACAAGCCTTCAACCAACTGCTACGAAAGGAAACGATAATGCACCTGTTACAATTTGTAAATATATATACATATACAAATTGGAACCTACACCTACCTGTTGTGGTCTCGGTAGTCTAGTAGTCGAGCAACCCACTTCTGAATCCCGAGGCCGCGGATTCGTATCCTCACATTGGCTCACACCAATAGCTTTTCGAAATTAATTATGTAGGTTATGTGTGACGATGAGTAGAAACTTTGTGCCCAGTATGCCAATAAGTTCGCCGCCTGTTTCATTTGGGACGAGACGAGGCATAACAGCTGCTGCCTACGCCTTCGGGTAGAAAAAGCCGTGAAGCTATGTTATGTTATGTTACATTACAGTACACTTTGGTTTTCTTTACTTTTTACAAGATATAATAGTTCCCTAATATAAAAGTAATAATTCCCTTTTATTATACATATTTGTGTAAGATATCTAAATAACTAATCGAATTAAATACCGTAGATGCATTGTGCATTTAATATACAACAATGAAGTCCCTTAGGGCATGCAATTTCAATGAATATTTTCGATGATATTACAGATTTAAAATGTAGGGATATTGCGGTTGCATAGCGCAGCCTTACCGGTCGATGGATACCGATAAAAATCCCAAATTGAACTTGTAAAATCCAATAATTACTTATTGCGAAAAAAGTTCGCTAGGGTCTATTAATAGAATAATATACGCCCGAATACTGAACCGCCAATCAAATCTGACAATCAATAAAGTGCTACTTACTGCTCAAATTTCACGTATTCTCTCTAATGTGACAGCTTCTTAAACGCTTAAGTAGCGCTTATATATTTGAGTGGCGGTTCAGTATTCGGGCGATAGTCTGTCTCATATCACAAGTCTCGATGGCCTAATATTTCAGCCCACCGACATTCTAGTTCATTCATTTGGGACTAGAAAAAATCTTCAGACATATCATAGTATTATTGCAGCTGCCTGCCAGCGTCCAATATTAAGGGTGTTAAGTTACAGTTCAGTTCATTAATGATAAGTTTTTTTATATTATTTGCATATTTTATAAATGAGTTCCGAAATAGCTTTATTTGTTTTGGATAGAAGAAAAACTGTTAAAGTAAACTCAGCTATTAGGCAAGCCGCAGGAGGTGCGGCGGTTTATGTTTTTATTGTTTTATTGAGTTTTTATTATTATGATGATGATGACTGCTAAATTGATGTGATAGGACTCTTAATGTTCCGCAGCTGACGTCTCCAACTTCGATTGTAAACGTCTCGAATACGATAAACGGAACTACGGGACGCTAAAAAAATAGACCAGTCAAGAACGTGTCAGATTGCTCATTTTTAGGTTCCGTACACTTTACTATAAATTAATAAAATCCGAATACATTCATTGAGAGCAGATTCAGAGCATTTAATTGGTAAAAAAAATGACTTTAATATTTCTGAGGATTCTTTAAAGAACAGTGAAAATATATATTTTCATCCCCCCACCTCGGAAATGTTATTTTTGCTATTCGATAGCTGAGCGCAAAAGCCGTTTTTACCCGCTTGAGGTTAAAGTAAATTTGAATTTAGAACATCGCATGCACGGTATGTGATTTCAAAACGTCATTAAACCTATTTACTTCCATCTCCATGGTGCCGTTTTTATCGTACAACTTTATTTTAAATTTGTTTAAAACTCAAGACCCTTCAAAACTTCCTTGGTGTACTTTTGATTTTAATTTTCCTAACAAAAATATTACATTCAACATAAGTAACTGTAGCAACGTTACTTTCAATTTTTCTTATGCTAAGTATTATTTGTTGTACATAGGTAATATAAATATTTTTCTGTAATATTTACATTTTTTTTTATGGGATATGGCAAACGAGCAGGCGAGTCACCTGATGGTAAGCAACCAACGCCGCCCATGGACACCAGCAACACATATAGTGTTACTGTTGCGTTGCCGACCTTAATACCTTAATACCGGATAGGGGAAACGAAAGGATGGGAAAAGAGGGGTGGGCCTCCGGGTACCTCTCTCACCAAACGAAACGCGGCATGAGCCACTTTACGTCGGTTTTCTGAGAGGTCGTGGTATTTCACCGGTCGAGCCGGCCCATTCATGCAGAGAACTGCTTGGCTCTACCACTGTTACATGTGTGTACATATCATAATGTTGTTGTAAATATGCACCTACACTGAAATAAAAGTATCTTGTGATTGTAAATATTTTATTTTGCATTTAGTCATTTCTTCGCTGAGGGGGGATGAAAAGTTAGGTGTTGCATTTGAGTGCAAAGATTTTTACCTTGTGCTCTTTTGATTCCCTCGCTAACGCTCGGGATTCAAATTTTAGAATCTATCTATTTTATCTATCTATCTAATCTATTTTTAGAATCCTTCGCTTGCTCGGTTATCAAAATTGAGCACGCGGTTAAAAAGCAACTTTGCACTCTTGTATAACAAATAACTATTTTAACATACCTGTGGTTAATTAATATCTGCTGAAAAGCGAAATTATCTCTGTCTCTCTGATCAAGGTATGAATATTTGTTATTTTATTAGAATTGACGTCTGTCAGTTTTATCTTCATAGTGCGGTGATCTGCATTGAATATTGATTAAAATGAACGAAGCGGTACAGACTTGAAACTTGTATTATTATATAAGAATTATTTCATAGTAAAAAACAAATTTGCTTTCCGCTTCCTGTCCCCTATAAAACTACGGAACGGATTTTGATGCGTTTTTTTTAATAACTAGAGGGTGTCAACGGGGTGGTTTTTATCTAAAGAAAAAGTTATAAATCCAAAATTTACTTCTTTATTAATTTTAATGCGTAACAAAGTTCGCCGGGTCAACTAGTAATTGATATTAATATATATTTAGTAGTGTAGTGATATTTTCACACAAGTAATCAATGTATTCGATTCTACTAATCAGGTTTATTTTCTTAAAGTAACATTCCTAGTGTTTAAAAAGAAGAAAGGGATACGACGACACAACATTGTAACGACGTTCGGTTCTTTAGATCAGAAATGGTTTATTACGTTTAAAATGGTTTCTATGTGACTCTTACGTTACCAGGTTTTTTTTATTGAATTTTGATGAAGTGGTAAATTTAAACTACGGAACCCTAAAGATGAGTCAAAATTTAATCTGTGACTATAGTTATTTAAATTGTTTAATTCTAATATTGCCATTCACGTGGAAATCTAGGATTAATTTCCATTCAAAAAAAGTACAATAAAATGGCGTTAATGGCTGATGAGTAAAAATCTCTGGGCTTGATTGAGTCAAGATAATATTGCCAAAATCTTAAGATACTAAAATATTACTAAAGATAATCTATCCATACATATAAGTGTGTTAAATCATAAACATACCACACCAAGTCATTTGCTGGAGTAAGGCACCATAAGGCACGATTCTTACACACCTCACTAGCATCTTTGACTTTCATAACTCTTGCCATAACCGCTCGTTAGTTCAAGACTCCTGACATCACCTTCCGCTGCGACGTACGTAAAACTATCTGCTATTATAAAGAAGAACTCTTACTCCACTTTATCTATATACCACATAGCAACCTATATTTATATATTTATAAATAAATTGTTCGTATTCAGTAGTGCGTATCGAAATGGTCACGTGTCATTAAATATCGCCATGAACCATTCAGTGTCGGTTAAAAACATAATTACAAGTATGCCAATTGAGGGCTGTTCATTTTTATTTTACTACCCACCTCCCCTTCTCTTACTCCCATAGACCAAAGTTTGCGATTTAATAGATAAGTCCTTACTGTAAGCCGTCTGACAATTACTATTATGATGTATAATAAATAATAGTTTAAAAAAACTAAAAAACACGCTTTTTATAGAAAACCGAACTAAAAAATAGAAAAATAAAAATATATATATTTTATTTTAAAAAAAGCGTGGGGTACTTTTTAAGATATTATCGAAATGATAATCACTCTACTCATATCTGTCAATAAAATATTTATAACTATTGACACCATGCACCCCACGCTTCTTTTAAAATAAAATATATATATTTTTATTTTTCTATTTTTTAGTTCGGTTTTCTATAAAAAGCGGGTTTTTTATTTTTTTTAACTATTATTTATTTTATATTTTTTAGTTCGGTTTTCTATAACAAGCGCGTTAATAGCGCCATCTGTGACTTATACATGGAACTCGTTTAAAGTTGCTAACGTAGACTTTCCGCTGATTGCCACTAGATGGAAAGTCTACGTTATCAACTTGAAACGAGTCGGTTACAAACAAACATACAAACATACAGGTGAAGCTAATAAAAATCTAATAAAAACACATTGATTTGTTGAAGGAATAGTCTCTATTTAGGAAAAGTATTTTCGCTGTAACCAAAATGCGCAGAAATTTGATTTCAGCTAGTTTTTTAACTGTATATATTCTAAATAATGTAATTAATTTATTTCTTCTTATTATTATAAATAAATATTAGTTTCTCGGTTGCTAACGATTGTGACTTTAACAGATAATACATACCCTTTTGCCACTTTGTTTTCCTTCATTCTTTCGACATCTGCGTTAAATGGATTTAAAAAAATAACTCCCTTGCCCAACGAAATGCGGCATAAGATACTTTACGTCGATTTTCTGAAGGGTCTGGCACTACTACTTACATATTTAACATAAAATAACTTCACGCCAAATCCCTCGCGGGGTAAGCAGAGCACCATGAAGCACGATTCTTACACGCCTCACTCTCTTCGTTGACTATCATAAGTCTTTCCATGCACGCACGTCGATTTTTGAGGCTCCTAAAACCACCTTCCTCCAGAACATGGTTAATTTGGTAATGGAATGTGTATCTTGGCCATCCTCGACTCCTAGATCCATCTGATTTTGCATTGTATATATGCTAATCAATTTTGATTTATCTATTCTTTATTTCACACTCTCTTTCAATCCAACTTCTTTCCTTGCAACCTTGTTTTCGACGCAGTCAGTGAGGGTCACTGCGCAGAATTTGCGCAGTGCCCTTTTGACGGGCCTCGTGGTGCATTGGTAAAACTACCGTTTGCAGCAATGAGATCCCACCCGAGCACAAATATTTGTGACAAACATGAATATTTGTGTGGTGTCTGGGTGTTTTTCTATGTATTATAAGTATGTATTTACAAAAGAAAAGTATATATGTATTAATATCCGTTATCTAGTATCCATAACACAAGCATTTAGTTGCTTAGCTTGGAACTAGAAGGCGCTGTGTGTGTATTGTGTCCAAGATATTATATTATTATTGTCCAAGATATTATTTCGACCGCGTTTATCCTACTTTCGTGCACACTCTGCCATACCCAAATGTCGCTTCCTTATGTTAGCGTTGGGATCAGTACTGCATTGTGGATTGCTAGCTGGGCTTTTCTGCAAACGGTCTTGGCGCCCAGGAATACCATTTAATTAATTTTAAAAAATTTAGCAGTCTCGGTGGCGCAGTGGCTAGCAGTGGCTAGCAGGGTTCAAATCCTGGCACACCCAATGACTTTTCGAAATTTTCGGACGTTACGTGTGATAAATATCGATGACTGACAACTTTGTGCTCGGTATCGCAATAGGTTCGCCACCTATTATATTTGGGACGTAAACATAACGGCGAGACGAGGCTTAACAGCCGCTGCCTGCACCTTCGGGTAGAAAAAGTCGTGAAGTTATGTTATGTATGTTAAAAAATTACAATCTGAAAATATGTGATCCATCTAATCAAGATTAATTATAGCCCTGTACAAAACAAAAGTCAACAAAAGTCGTGACGTGGTATTGAAAGGCGTGACGTCATACGGCTAGAAATCACAACGACTCCACGGGGCGTCGCGGCGCGCTTGTCCACATAACGATAGGGTTACCACCAAATAGTATTTACATATTTAATACGTACATATTTATATAACTTCAAATCACGCCAAGTCCCTGGGTGGTAAACAAAGAGAACTGTCTGCCATAAGGCGCGATTCTCACACACCTCACTCGCTTCTTTGACTTGCATTCTCGTCGGTTTTTCATCATCATCATCAGCCTATTGCAGTCCACTGTTGGACATAGGCCTCACCCAATGTGCGCCACAACATCCGATTATCTGCCTTCCGCATCCAGTCTTTTCCAGCAGCCTTTCTGAGGTCGTCTGACCATCGGGCTTGTGTCGTTTACCAAGACGCGGTCTCCACTCTATGACCTTCTTACTCCATCTACCGTCGGTCCTTCGGCAGATATGACCAGCCCATTGCCACTTCAGCGAGCTTATTCTATGAGCTATGTCGATTACCCCAGTTCTCTGGCGGCTATACTCATTCCTGAGTTTATCTTTCAGAGATACCATAGCTCCATAGCTCGCTGAGGGACTTTAAATTTGTGGACTAGCCCCACCGTAAGTGTCCACGTTTCAGCACCGTAGGTCATCACCGGTAAGACGCACTGGTCAAAGACTTGGATCTTCAGTCATTGCGGTATACTATTAGACGTATTTGTTTACGACTTTGAGACTTTCTGACCCTTCGACGCTTATCGGTCCGGGCATGACATGTTCATTGAACATGTCCTTGGTCTTGTCTAAGTGCATGCCCAAACCGACACGCCGGGAGTATTCGTCTAGGCTGCGCAGCATTCCGCTTAACTGTTCCAGCGACTACCATTACAACGATGTCGTCGGTAAACCGAAGATGCGAGATGTACTCACCATTCACACATTGATACCCTGTCCAGTCCAATTCAGTGTCTTGAAAACGTCCTTCAGAGTATTGGTGAAGAGTTTGGGAGATATGACATCTCCCTGTCATACACCTCGATTCAGCTCGATGGAGTTCGTCGCCTGGTCCTGTATCTGGACAGCCATCGTGGCGGTGTCATACAAGCATCTCAACACCTCGATATAACGCCAGTCAATCAGACATCGCTGCAGTGCATCCAGAACTGCCCAAGTTTCGATGGAGTCGGAGGCCTTTTCGTAATCCACGAATGCCATACACAGCGGCTGATTGTACTCTTCGGTCTTCTGTACAATCTGCCGAACAGTATGGATGTGGTCCACGGTACTAAAGCTTTTTCGAAACCCGGCCTGCTCCGGAGGCTGGAAATCGTCGAGTCTTGCAGCGAGACGATTCGTGACGACCCTCGAGAACAACTTGTAGATATGGCTCAGGAGTGAAATGGGTCTGTAATTCTTCAGTAAGGTCTTATCACCTTATTGAAGAACAGCACCACCGCACTCCTGCTCCAAACCTGCGGTGTTATACCCTGGAATTAAAAAGACCTGCTAATTCCTATAGGATAGGAGTCCCGCCGGATTTTAAGAGCTCAGTAGTAATTCCGTCATCACCAGGTGCCCTGTTGTGCTAGAGATGCCCGAGAGCCGCACTAATCTCGCTTTCTGTGTAATATCGGGAATGTCCTTACTATAGTGACGCGTTAGCGGGGCTCTGTGGTCATCATCGCTGTATCCCGTCGGGCTTGGTCATGCGTGTGGAATAAAGGAGCCCTTAAAAAGATTCGATCTCTGCGAGAATCTCGGGCTTAGAGGTGAGGACATGTCCATCCGCAGTTTTTAGCTTCGTCAGATGGGACCTTCCAACCGTCGGTTTTTAGTGCTCCTGAAATAACTTTCAGCGATGCGATTTGGTTATGGAAAATGTGTCGTGGTGTATATCTGCTTAGTCAATCTCGAATCCCTTTACATGTCCAAACCATCAGAACATTTTTTTAGTGCTACTCCCGTCTTTACAATCTTGTCTTAGGTGCGGTCAGCAAAATTTACGCAATGCCCTCATTACGCAAGTACATAATACATAACTACAACACATACATAATACATAACTACACGACTTTTTCTACAAGAAGGTGTTGGCAGTGGCTGTTAAACCTCGACTTGCCGTTATTTTTACGTCCCAAATGGAATAGGTGGCGAACCTATTGCCATACCGGGCACAAAGTTTTCAGTCCTCACATCACAAATTCCTTTCGAAAATAATTTTGAAAAAACCATTGGTGTGAGTTAAGATTCGAACCCGCGTTTTCTTCTTCTTCTTCAGACGGGGGACGCTGAACCACTGGGCCACCGAGGCTGCGAGCATTTTATTAAAGTTAAATTAGTTTTATATAAAGTAGAAAAATAATTTTATGAGCAGGTAGAGATTAAAATACATATTATGAAGTACCTATTATGAAGATATAGAGTGGGCCTTGAGTTTCTTGCCAGTTCTTGAAGCCTTGCCGCTGAAACTGGCACTTAGATTCGCTTTCACATTCAAGAGTGTGATGAAAGGGAATCTAAGCTCCGCGAATTTTAGCTAGTAGTTTTGTATGACGATTCTAAGTACTTTGTAAAGTCTAAGGAAGAGAGATATTTTGAATTTGAATTGAATTTGAATATTGATAAAGAGTTTTTAGGTTATTTCTAACTCAACCAAGGAAAACAAAAATCTTTAGATAGTTTTTATAGCACAGGTAAGGTACATTTATTATAATAAAACCCATTTTCATATTATAAATAGACATTTTATTTATTTAAATAGTATAAAGATATAAAATATATCAACAGTTTTATGTTTATGTTTACAAATTTTATAAGTTAAATGTGACAGCCCTAATTTATGGCTAGCTATGGCACCTCAGAATACCGAACACCACACATACGGAACCATTGACATTAGGGGTGTCAGTGCGTCAGAGCTCCGACTGCAAGTTTTGTTGGAGACCAGCGGCGCGGAAACAACGCGGACGTATTGTGTCAACCCTGGGGGTGCCACGCCTGTTAGCCGACTGCAGTTTTATATTTGCAAAAGTGAACACTTTTATTAATAATTTCATATACTCTCGAGAGCAATGAATCCGGGTCACTTAAAGAATGTTAAAAATCTCGGAAACTAAAAATGATAGGTTAATGCAATAAATTGTATTTAATAGACAATGTAATACTCCTTAAATGAAAGTAAAAAAAATATGAGTCACCATACATTTTATTAACACAAAATTACATAAAGAAAAAATCTGCTGATCTCTCCTTAAAACAAAAATAGGAAACATGAAATTTTTGAACTTTATTACGATTTTCTTGAATTTTAATACTTCGTATTGCCTCCTCGTGCTTCCATTACTGCGTTTACGCGGTTTGGCATGCTGTACACCAAGTTCCTTATACGATTTTGGGGAATATTCTCCCATTCCTCTGTGAGAGCAATTTTGAGCTCACGAAGCGTGATTGGGGGAGGGTTTCGTTGTTTTACGCATCTGCCTAGCTCGTCCCAAGCATGCTCGATCGGGTTGATATCCGGGCTGCGCGCTGGCCACTCCATACGAGTAATGTTCATCTCTTGAAGGTAGTCATTCACAATCCTACCTGTATGAGGTCGGGCATTGTCATGCATAAATATAGCATCCTCACCTAAATTGACCATAAATGGACCAACGTGATCATTGAGGATTTCTTCCACATATCTTACGCTAGTTAAAGAGCCGTTTTCTATGATCACCAGCTCTGTGCGACTTTCAGAAGAAATTCCGGCCCACACAAGTACAGACCCACCACCGTAGGCTACTTTTTCCTCGATGCATGCTTGCTTGAATCTTTCCCCTGGTCTTCGATACACTCTGTGTCTTCCATCGTGCTTGTAGAGCATAAATTTTGATTCGTCGGAGAACATAACTTTTGACCAATCTTCAATACTCCAATTTACGTGGCTCTGGGCATATCTTAGTCTTGAAATACGATGCCCACGCTCCAGTTTAGGGCCGTTTGCAGGTCTAAGGGGTTTTAAGTTAGATTCAGCAAGCCGACGTCTTACTGTCCATGCACTTGGGTTACTTCCTCCGAGGCGTCGAAACTGATTGGTGAGTTCAGTTCCTGTGAGAAAGCGATTTCGAAGCATGGTGTTCACCAAGTATCGGTCTTCTCGTGCTGTGGTATACCTGGTTCTGCCCGTTCCTGGTCTGCGTAGGTTAGAACCAGTTTCTTCGTAACGTCGGAGAACTCTTTGTACTGTTGACAGCGACACACCAACAGTCCTGGCTGTATCGCGCTGACTCCGGCCGGTTTCCAGCATTGTAAGTATTCTGGTGCATTCTTCAGGCGTAAGCGACATAATTTCAGCTTGAATAATGAATATAGAGCACTATCAACATGGTTTATGTACCCACATAAATGACAGATTACAAACAAAAGCAAAACCAAATGCTGTAATTTCGTAGTTCCATCTTCGAAAGTGGCCCTTTTTCAAATTTGATTTTTTTATGATATAACTTTACAATAACTAAGAAGTTTTAATACCTTTATTTAAGGAGTATTACATTGTCTATTAAATACAATTTATTGCATTAACCTAGCATTTTTAGTTTCCGAGATTTTTAGGATTCTTTAAGTGACCCGGATTCATTGCTCTCGAGTGTATTTCTTGATGTTAAATATTTTATTGGGAAAATAGTTCCCAAGCATAGACATCACTTCACAACTTTTTCTACCCGAAGGTGTAGGCAGTAGAAGTTATGCCTCGTCTCGTCGTTATGTTTACGTCCCAAATGGAATATGTGGCGGAACTTTTTGCCAAATACCTGGCACGATGTAGTTAGTCATCGATATTTTATTATTTAGTCAGTAAATTTAAGTGTTTTTTTTTATGCATGCGATAAGATGGCAAACGAGCATGCGTGTCACCTGATGGTAAGCAACCAACGCCGCCCATGGACACCAGCAACACATATAATGTTACTGTTGCGTTGCCGACCTTTAAGGAATAGGGGTAAGGAAAGGATGGGGAAAGGGGGGTGGGCCTCCGGGTACCTCTCTCACTGAACGAAACGCGGCATGAGCCACTTTACGTCAATCTTCTGAGAGGTCGTGGTATTTCACCGGTCGAGCCGGCCCATTCATGTAGCGAACTGCTTGGCTCTACCACTAACAAAAGTGTGTGTCCCTTTCTACGTTATCAACTTAAATATTTTATAGTGGCTTTTCTTTTGCTTTACTTTTTACAACGAAATCATCTGATTTTAATAGTACCTATCTAAAGGACATAAATCTAGTCAACAGTTTTGGAGTCCAGTGAGGAAATACGAACTAATACTGACAGAGAGACACTTCTTCTCATTTTATAGTTCTCATTGTCTATTTTATATTAATATAAAAAAATCTACTTATAAGTAGATATATTTTTTATAGTAAATACACGAATACGAATAAAAATTTGTGGCGAATTAAAAAACTTACATATAAAAGAATCTAAAATAAATCTAATATTTATTAATCTAAAAGATTAAGTATTAAAAGGTGTGAATATGTAAAAATAAAATACAGTCCACATTTCAAAGTATATGGTTCATTTCAGCCATGGCCTATTTACACGTGGAACATTCATCATACCCAAAGTGCCCCACACTCTCATCCAAAGCTCATCTAGCTAAGAGTCATGACATTTCCACCTGGCGAGCACATTGTCCACCTTCGTATTGTTCAGCACCAGGAGAGGATGTCGGATTATATTTTTAGGAAATATTTCTAGATTTATAGAAAGCATTTTTTTATATTTTTCAACCTGAAGGTGTAGATAGTGGCTGATAGCTACGACACGTCAAATTTGTACGTGGATGGAAATTGACTCTTTATTGTTCTGGTCTAATATGCTTGCTATTATTGCTATTCAAATTTACTTTATTTTTTCACGGAGAAGACTTTGTTTAAATAATGCTTAAGTAATGTTCTATGACAAGGCATCTGTAAAAGGCGGGTAGTAATCCGTCCATCCGTCCAATAGTTTTGGTGTCAAAATGGATATACAAAGATACAGACATACAAAAAGAAATTAGTGCTTGATATGGATAATAAAGCATCCAAAAAAAAAAAAGAAAAAAAAACGATTATTCACTCCAATAAAAATAGGCAGAACGTTAAGGGTGGCGTAAAATTTGAACAGTTAAAAAGCGCGTACGTGAACATTTGCTGCAATAATTTGGCCCGCAAGCCCATGGGGTGAGCCGCGGCTGTTGTTGAAAGAATGATACATCATCAGACCAATAATAAATCACACATGATTCAATTAGAAAAATACTGGCTGGCGTTTGGGGAAACGGGAGTCGTTCGGATTGTGTCGTTGGTACTCCGGCGTCACATTTTGGAGGGTAATTTGACATTACGTATTTCTATCATCAATCATATTAAATACTTAAATAGGAGTTCACAATGAAGTTCGTTCAAGTGACGTTTTGTGTAACAGTAAAATGAAAAAAATACAAATTATCAAAGTAATCGCTGTTGAAAAATATTAAACACACTTATTTTTGAAAAATTTTGCAATACAAAATATATAGATTTTTATGCGGTTTTCAAATCAAAAACTAAGGGCATAGTTTACTGCAATAGCCAAATCAGTGGAAGGAATCTTTATTGGACAAAATTTATCAAAAGTTATAACTTCTGAACATTAAGTGAAAGGACTAGAACATTGGAGAGTCAATTTAAAAATAATCCCTGTTAATAAAATAGATTGTTTTAAACAAAAACAAGTAGAAAAAAGTACTACTAATTTGCATGACATATCAAAAACAAAGAAATTGAGCGCTCTGAATCGTGTCCTTTCGTTTTTTCTGTCTATCTCGAAGTGAACAGCAAAAGTTTTTTAAATTATAGTTGATTAAAATTTTGCATGATATTAAGTATCATAAGAATTTGAATAAAAAAACTAGATCTGTTTTTTAAAATTCAACAGAAAAGGAAGAAAATCTAACATAGTATTAAAGACCATTCAAAGCTAAATATCTACTTTTAATATCTGATTATTGTTTTTTTTTTTTTTACATTTCCATCAAAGCCAAACGAGCAAAGGTATACAGCCGTATACAGCCGTTTAACACATGAGCTTTTCGTGCACTCAATAACTCATTGGGCGAAATATAACTGGTGTCGGGTTGAGCGGCACTCCGGCCGGGAGAGCGGTGAGGTCGTGTCACGTGCTCGTAATGAGTTCCAAACGCCCTCAGCCTCCCCCCTCCCTTCTACCACCCCACCACACCGCGTCACTATGGAATTTCGCACATACAATGCATACTTCTGATTATTCGAATTTATGACATCGCATTTTTCGCTGTGCTACTGTTTTGTTTTTAAATAAATATTTAGTAGATGTTATTGGACCTGTATCAGCGTTTTATATACTGGATGAGTTATCAGTTAAGCCTATTTATAGTAATTCGATTTACACTGTTGGACTTGGGCTCCCCCAAGGAACGCCACTAGTTGCTGTCCCGTGCCTTCCGGTTCTAGTATCCTCCAGCGATCTTGACTAGGTCGTCAGTCCATCTAGTAGAAAGACATCCTACTCTACATCTATCTGTTCCTGATCGCCACTCTTTCTTTCTCCCCAACGATTATGTGGCAAGCGAGGTGGCCTATGTGGCTATGTTGGCCACGCGAGATCTTCTGCTTATTTCAGTATTTCTGATTAAATCTAGCAAAGAGATTGCAAACATAGCCCGCTCCATAGTACGCTGCGCGGCATTGAGAATTGTATTGAGGCTAATATTTAGAGACTACATCTCAGTTCCCTAATTCATCACTGATGACACATATTGGTCATAGACCTTACACTAAAGATATTGAGAGATTTTGGACGAGAAGATTTCCCTTAGTTCCCGAACGTGTTAGGTCCTAAGTTGACTGTACCTAATTCAATACCTTGTCGTAGGTAAAATAGCTTGTAGACGTGGCTCAATGCGTTATAGTTTTCCAAGAGGGTTCTGTCACCCTTCTAGTCCATACCTCTGCAACGTCGCCCCCAAGTAAGTACGACAGAACTAAATAGCCTCTGAACTGAAGGGCCTTAAGGATCGGTTTACCACACGCCTTTGGAGGTTCAGTAGCAATTTCATCGTCACCCGGTTCCTTCACGGTCTTTAGCTGCTTGACACCCATTCTGATCTCGTCTAGACTGACGGGATGTCTTCACTATAGTGCTGAATTAGCCTGGATCTGGTATCCTGAACCAAGTCACTCACCGACCGCAGTCTGTAAAGAGTGGTATAGTTTTCAATAGAGCTTCTAAACCTGTGATTGCTTAGAAAAGAGGAGGGATAGGGGAATTGGGTGGACCTCCAAATAGCTTTCTCACCATATGAAATACGGCATAGCATTTAACCGATCAAGCCAGTCCATTATTACAGCGAACTAGCTGCTTCTACCATTTTAAAAATTATCTCGCCTCACAGCACCATAACAAATCCAACGTCGTTTTTTTCCTTGCAGACGGAGTATTTAATTATCATTCACAATGCAAACACAAGTAACTTCCTATGCAACACATATCCGGCAATTACCGTTCTTGTAACAACTTACTTGAACACTATTTCAAACTGATATTAATTCTTATTCAACAAGAACTGCAATTATATCGACTAATCACTATTAATAGGTTATGTAATTGTGTTGCTTTTGTTGCAACTATGTTCACAGCCGGGCCCATCACCTGCATTTAGTAAGCGTGAGGGTTCTGAACACACGCCGCCGCGGGCGATTACCGGATTTACTCTATTTGCACAATACTCACAGCGAGGACCAACAGGTAGACATATAATTCTATTAGAGTTGACATGATATTATATAACAATATAGTTCAATTCAAATATTCTTCAACGTAACGTTAACAGTCTCGGTGGCCCAGTGGTAGAGCACACGGCTTCTGATCCAGAGATCCGGGTTCGAATCCTACCACTGGCTCACGCTAATGTCTTTTCGAAATTGTTTTCGGAAGTTAAGTGTGATAAATATCGATGACTGAAAACTATGTGCCCGGTATGGTAATTGGTTCGCCACCTATTCCATTTGGGACGTAAACATAACGGCGAGACGAGGCTTAACAGCCGCTGCCTACACCTTTGGGTAACAAAAGGCGTGAAGTTATGTGTGTTACTAAAAAGTTTAGGTAAAGCTCAATAAATGTTCAAAGGAACAGAAAATCCCATGAAATAATCATATCATAAAAATAAATTCAATAAAAAATAGACACAACGACAGATTCAAAATTAACGTAACTATCTTTTAATCAAACCCATATTATTGTAGGGAAAATAATTTTCTCTGAATTTACTTAAAGATTTAAATGTATAGATTATGATAGCGTCGTCTATTCATTCATATCACTACATTACAAAACGGAAAGGTTTCCCTTAAAATTCAAGTGGCCAATTATGGAGCAGTAACGTTTTGCCCACGTATGTGAAGCACTTAAGGTCTAAGGACTCTCAACTCTTTATATTCGTACGTACCGTTTAACAACACTGCGGAACAAATGTACAACAGAACTGCACGATATCGATCAAGTGTTATAATAATTTCTCGATATTATATTATATGAGTGTAACGGAACGTAATTTAATCTAACTTCAGAATAGGTCTTCAATGGACGAAGATTCAGCCTGTCCGGATTGATCGAATGAAAAAAAAAATCATAATTCGAATTTCAAATTTTATTTATGTTTGAATATAGTATACCACGATTTTTTTTAAACCTGTATTTGAATTCCGAACGATCTAATATGAGCCTTCAGAAATTATTTTCTTTTTAAATTAATTTTATGATCAACAAAGACCTTTAGTCGCAATAATAATGCCTATTACTTTCTATAAGTATTGTTTTTAAGTTTAATTCATGATATATTAAATGAAATTGAAAAAAACATTTGTTTGGTTACTGGTGTCCAATAATTTCACGGCTTTTTCTACGCGAAGATGTAGGCAATGGCTGTTAAGCTTCGACTCACTTCTATGTTTACATCCCAAATGGAATAGGTGGCGAACCTATTGCCATATCAGGCACAAAGTTTTTAGTCATCGATATTTATCACACATAACTTTTGTTATTACTAATGATATGATAAACAAACCCTGTTAGTAGTATTTTAATTTTTATGAGCGTAAATAAACTGTAACCATGTGACACAATATATGGTATCCTATGCGTTAAATGGTTAATTGTTTTCTAATAACTCTTTAAGTTATTTTAATTTCGATTGTTTTTTTTTTGTATAAATATATGGCTTGTAGCAAATACGCAAACCGCGTTCGCCATACTGAAAAAAAAAGACTTTCATAAGTAGATACAAAACATTCGTTAACAATTAAGAAATCATTCGGAAGTTAAGTCAAGCCTTAACGGGTCAATTTAACTATTTCCTTCCAACGATTATGTTGTAACTTAAACTTTGAATATATGCCATATGTTATTTAATGATAATTTGTTATATGAGCCAAAGGGGGCTGTTTCTAGGTTAAAAAGCGTTAGCTTACCTTCTATTCACTGTTGACTACAAACATATATATTATGTATACTCATAATAACTAGCAGACGTGATAAATGAAGTGATAAATATATACATCTAATATATAAAATTCTCTTGTCACAATGTTCGTTCCCATACTCCTCCGAAACGGCTTGACCGATTCTCATGAAATTTTGTGTGCATATTGGGTAAGTCTGAGAATAGGACAACATCTTTTTTTCATCCCCCTAAATGTCGTAGTAGCTCGTAGTCGTGTAGCCCTAATTTTTTTTTTTAATTTTTCGATATATTTCTGTTTTTTTTTTGTTTTTTTTTTATAAAACGTTTAATTTTTAACCTCCAACGATGAACCCCTATTTTTAAAATATAATTGTTTGGCAAGACCGCTTTTGCCAGGTCAGCTAGTTGGTATAATAAAATCGTAAGAAAGTTGAAACTGTACATTGAATATTTTTCTTTTAGAATACTTGGGATATGATCTACAATCAATACCGAACTCAAAAATATGGTTTTTAAATTTTCTGTCTCTTTGTCTGTATGTTTGTTACGGATAAACTCTAAAAGTACTGCATCCTTGTCCTGCATGTCCAATTTTGCATAAATATAACCAAGAGGTCGGGTCAACACATAGGCTAAATATTATCACGCTATCACTAATTGGGTGTGAGCAATGAACCCTTATTAAGCAAAAATACCATGCATAGGTATGGTATTTTTGCTTTTCACGCAGACGAAGTTGCGTGGTAACAGCTAGTGCTAAGCTAAGTTTTTTTTTCTAAGATTAGCCTTTGTTACTCCTTATTACATAAGCTAACTCCTAATAAAGGTCCCGTCATAATAGGCGCAGCCATTTCAGAGATTAGGTGGAACATACAGAAAGGCAGACAAAAATTATATAAAATGATATTTTGGTGTATGGACCGTATATATTTAAATATTCAGGTATATGTATGGACTGGTTTATTGTATGTATGTATATTATTATACTTTACAGAAGTGATAAATATCGTTAATTGTCAATGACTGAAATTATTCGGATGCAATCGCCACGAGTGGCCCGATTCAGAGTCTTCCGATCATGAGAAGAATTGGCCAAGAAACTCATGTATAGTAACTCAATCAATATGAAGAGGCGTAATTGTCGCTGCCATTAGCAGGCTAGTAGGAGTTAGGGAAGAAGATATAAAAACACTTGGGAAGACTAGGACTTCGAACGTCACCACAACTTCGAAAACGCACCTCTCGCTGTAGAATATGTTCATAGGTGACAGAAGTCACTTCCTATCAGGTCACCGACATTGCAGTTTGCCCCCTTCTTCGTAAAAAAATCTGGTTCTTATAGGGGTTTGTATCCCACTATTATTTATTACTTATTAAATTCGCATGGGGGGCGTTAAATGCGTTAAACGATTGCAGTCGCATTCGAAGTTCCACTTTGAAAAAAACGTAAATTACACGTCCGATATTGCATTTAACACTTACATTTAAATAATAATACAGTTTCAATGATACCGATTCTGTAACTATCTAAGTAAAATGGCCAACGCGATTATCTTATTACTGAACCCGTCGATGAATCTATTTAACAATATAGCATTTGAATTGAGAGCATATTTTTTGCTTTCTTTAATTTTTTCACCTAGGCAAACGGCTTCACCAGCATACATCCCCTCGAGAACTACCCAAAAGTCGGTAAATAGTTAACAAAAGCGTACACAAAAGACAGAATACCAATGTTTGGGTCCGCATAAAATGGAAGTCTTAGAAGACGGGTTCCTTATTGTGTCTGAAGCTATTGTTTGTAAGGTATTGGTGTACTTGCACAAAACCGCCCGGTAGCAGAAGTCGCATACATCAAAGCTTACGATGTTTACTTACAATATAATATTTATTGCGAGTAATTGAGTCTTTTGGCCGTGTGAGAATTTTTCATACGACAATTTATATTATTTGAACTTTCTATTTTTATGATCTAGCTAGGTGCCTACCTGCTTTTTATATTTAAAAAAAAATCTGTCACAACAATTACTGTGTTGAGAATTGTTTTTGAAAGGTTGCATTATAACCTCTTTTTTATACCTTCACACCTTTTATAGTAGAATATTTGGGCAGTCTCGTTCAATAAGTCGGTAAGTCAGTTTGAGATCTGGAAATGACATATTCATTACCATATCTCTATCATATTATTGAGTAATTCATACCAATATCTCTACAAAAAAGAGCGTCTAAACCATTAAGTCAAAGGGAAACTTAGGTTTTTTTAATATAATAAGTATTTATTAGTGTTTGTTCATAAGTAAAAAGTATTAGCAATCCATGAAAATACGCTTAGATGATATGTAGTAGGAATCCAGGATTTGTTTATTTTTTAGGTTTATTAGGTTTATTGTTTATTTTTTAGGTTTATTAAAGGTACTAAAACTATTTCGTCATAAAAATTATAGTTATCTCTTTAAAACTAAATTGAACTATCTTCACGGGCCACATTTTGTCTTATTATTATTGCACGCAAAGAAAATTTAGAGAAAAAAGAACCGACACAGATTGCGAACCAACTTGTGTGTAAAATGGTTCTGTACAATAATTCTGTATCGGGTTATTTTAATTTACACGCTCCCTGAATATTAGTAGAAACATCACAACTATACATTTATATATATATATATATATATATATATATATATATTCTCTCTGCCTACCCCGCAAGGGATTTGGCGTGAAGTTATGTACGTATGTGTACATATAAGAAATTTTTCTTATCTAAGTATGTATGACCTATGCCGCAGCGTGAATATAGTGGCGCCGTCTTTAGAGTATTTGTGAACTACTATGGCTGCATAACTCATTATAATACTTGTAGTATTGTTAGCGCAGTAACTTCTGATGACTGCGGCGAGGTGGACGGTCAGCCATCCAAGCAGATCGAAGCTTCTCTCTTTGGGCATGTAGGTATAGGTAGTAGAGTGTTGTCGTTGAGACGCGCCAGTAACTACCGGTGTTGCAATAATGTACACTGCCATATTTCACATTAATAATTCTTCTGATAGTTACAGATTTGTTATATTCTTTTAGGAGCTACTGGTACTAGAGCACGGTGCTCATCCACCACAGCTCGGGCCAGTTTTTGACACACTCACTAGCTCTATTTCCGACATTATAAGTATAAAAAGATTTTAACCTATTTGTTCACAGTAAACTTTGTGCCCGGTATGGCAATAGGTTTGTCACCTATTCATTTGGGACGTAAATATAATGGCGAGTGGAGGCTTAACAGCCACTGCTTACACCTTTGGGTAGAAAAAGGCGTGAAGTTATGTGTAACCTATTTGTCTTGAAAAGTAAACTTTTTGAGAATATCAATCAATAAGTGTATTTAGGAACGTCGCATTTTCTCATACATTTGATAACTTAAATGAAAACAAAATTTTACTACTTTACAAGTAGCATTTTTAAGTTCATTTTTAAACCTCAAGCTGCCATCTTTGTGTCTTTGACTCAATCGGTAAATGATTTCTCTAAAAAAGTATCATTATTGGATTTTGATGTACAGAACTCTAAAAACGCTTTATTTCAATAACATTATTCGCAAACTCCAAGAAGGCAAAAATGGCAAATTTAAAAAACTTTAAACGTTGAAAATTAAAAAAAAATTACAATCACTAATAAAACACTGTTACCTACCATCAAAGACACCGCCTCGGGCGGGCAGTAATAAAAACTATAGATAACTATGAAATAAAACAATAGCGTTGTGTGGTTTTCTACCCCATTTATAAGGGTTGTAAATGCCAACCTATACCTGCCTATACCACCCGAGTAATATCTATTATGTCAAAAGGCATGTCAATACTTTTTGATTTTGAAACTACTGGCCAGAATTAGCGTTCGAAATTCAAACTATCTTGTTTTTAAATTTTCTAGACTAGTTATGGTTGCCTAAGTAAAATTTCACAATTCCTACAGCCTAAAAGGATTAAAAGCCTAAAATATATTAAAAAAGGAGCTTTTGTCGTTTAGAGTTTATTCATGGACTTTGGACTTGTAAGTTCTTGATAACATTTGTTAGGAACATTAGTAGAAATTTATCGATATCTATTTCGAAAATATTTAATAAGTATCTATGGAAATTAGTATCTTTTATATGTGAATTAATACATTACAATTTTAAAATCGATTGATTCTCGAGGTTTACAATAGGAGACTTCTCAATTGAAAGATTACAAACAGCAGAAAGACTGAGCATGACTCTTTGAGTGTGGAGTCCTGAAATCATTCACGGTTATAAGAAAAATACCTAGACGTTTTTTCTCCGACTACGCCAGAAATAGGGTTATGCTTGTACATGTGTGCGAGGTAAAGGTAATGTAAGTACAATTCTGTATATTCCTATAGTCTATGGTGATAGATTTGATGTACGTTTGTCACATGGAAAGCGCGGGAAATCGCCAAAAGTTTGACACAAGTTTTCCGGAACGCCTGCAGCCCCGCCCCTGTTTCCATCTCGTTCACACGCGCGTATGTCTGTCTCACTCACCCCGCAACACAGTGGCTAACCGCACGCGGACACGATCCGTGTCAACTCTACTCTACCAATTTTGTGAGTTGTTTTAACTCTAGATTTACTTCTTAATAAGTATTTACTATTAAGCTAAGATTTACAAGATATATTTACTTGATGTAAAGATTATTTAATAAATATGAACTATATTTTCACTTATTTCGTTACTGATACAAAATTTTACATATTTTTGGTCCGTGCTATGACAAAACATCATCACCTATATAAATTGGAAGTATTCGATTGGAATGTTCCAGATAAACTGCTATAAATAACTTCTATAATTACGTGTGTCAATCGAAACCCCTATTGAAATACTTGGCGTGCTTTGACGAGAATGAAGTGCCACCCCACGAGAGCGGCGTCGACACCAAACATGAAAAATCATAATTTTTCATGAGCCCGTTGATAGGTTTCCGCGCCGGCCGCGGTTTCCCGCCGCCCCACGGCCTAATTACTGCCGCCTCGCGATACGTCACCGCGGTGATTCAAAAAAATCCACCCATCCCTCTCCCGCAAGTCGACGGTGTGATGTTGCGTCTCGCTCTAACGCGAATTTTTATAAAAACGCAGACACCGACCGCGGCCGTCCCGCTCGTTCCCGCCACGACACCGCATCACCCGCACCCTTCGTCTCCTTCACGCTTTTTACGAGACGTAGGGGCCACCACCAGGGTGGGGGCGGCCACACCGAACGCAAAATATTGACCATCGGTAAAAAGTCGCGTCGTATCACAGTCATCAGTCGGTACTGAGTTCTCGTGAGTACGCGTCACCATCGCGACCACACTTCGGCGTCAGTCGTGCGTCTTCGGCGTCTGCGGTGTCTACTTCGGCGGGACGTTTATTTTTCCGTGTGCCGAGTCGTCCCCCGCCCGGCGTCTTGCCGTTCGCGCCCAACAAGTGGTGTAGACGTTTCACTCGACTCACAACGAGTCTCGCGGCCGAACTTTACACAACTTTGCCGGTGTCTCCGCGCGCTGTACCAAAACATTCGCGATCTTAGTGTTTGCTAAACTTTCAACCAAGTGTTCAAAGACCTGAGTGGCAGTGGCTATAGGACTTCAGTGACGTGCGACGTTCGTTAAGGATTGATTAAAGTCCATGCACCTTCCGAACGCGACCCCACCAGCCCCGAGCATGGCGGACGTATACTCTCACATTCACGACTACTATCGCCAGTGTCATGGGGAACTGGTGCAGACCGGTTCCCCGGCGGTGTTGTGTTCAGTATTACCAGGACATTGGAGGTCCAACAAGTCGTTGCCGGTCGCCTTCAAAGTGGTAGCTTTGGATGATGTACAGGACGGTACACTGGTTACCATCAGGGCTGGGAATGATGAGAACGTGATGGCTGAATTGAGGAATTGCACTGCGGTTATGAAGAATCAAGTCGCGAAGTTTAATGACTTGAGGTTCGTGGGTCGCAGTGGCCGCGGGAAGTCATTCTCGCTTACCATCACAATCAGCACGTTTCCCAGCCAAGTGGCAACTTATACCAAAGCTATCAAAGTTACCGTCGACGGTCCAAGAGAACCTAGAACTAAACAAAGTAAGTTGTAGGATACTGCAAACTTTTTTTGTATTTCTCCTGATAAAATTTGTTACGTATTTTTTAAGTATTTATTATTGTTATATTTATCTATAAAAATATATATTTATGTTTTATTAATATATAGATTAAGTTGTAACGTAAATATTATTGTTTGTGATATTGTCGTTTAGTAAAAATATTTATTTTAACTAACTTTTTATGGATTTCTTGTCCCAGAGTAATTAATGAATTACTTATTTTCTTAGCACACCATACTTATACATTTTATAAGTTTATATATATCTTACAGATACTTAGAATTTATAGTTAACTTTAATACTTAAACTCTTGTCAATTGCACTTAATTATGCCGGTACAATATTTCTGAGTCGTCCATTTATAAATATTATTTGTTAATTCTTATACTTGTTATTAATGATGAAATATTCGGATACCTATATAATTACTGATTCCGTAATATTTATGATTACTGCCCTGCTCCTTTCAAAAGCATCATGATGATATACAATCTTTAGCATGGATTTTCTCATCAATCTAAATCAACTATATTTTATTATAATATTTGTAAATATTATCTTTAGCTCTTTCGACTTCATTGTCGAAAATATCGTTATTTTTGTATAAGTACTTTTATTTTGACATGTGATAAGTTTTTTTTTAAATATTTCTTAATAATAGTGGGGATATCAAGTTAATTTTATTAATTGTTAGTATTATTATAGAAATAAAATGACGCTCAGAATGTTCCGTAATGAATATGTGGAAACATTTCCGGAATATAGATATTTAATATGACATTATAGGTATGTATTTGTCAATTACTTTCTCAGCCCAGTAATGATAAATACGACAGCTGTAGATCAAAATGGCACTTAATTAAAAGCAGTAAATTTCTCAACAAAAAAAAAACTTTTTTCAAACGTCAGAAATCGTTTTGACATCAGCCCGTGAATATGGTTCGTTCGAATTTTGTCCTACATAATAATATTTAGTTCTTTAAAAATAAAACTACAAATATATCCGACCATTTGTTAAATATCTTCAGATATAAATGAATTTATATGCGAAATTAAAATTGTTTTAAGTAATTTATATTTGATGCGCGCGCGCAAGACGCCTAAAATTGGCGCGACGCCAGAACGCGGGAACCGTAGAACACGATTCTGCGGCGTTACACTGTTCAACCACATTCACACAACAGAAATGAGTTTTTTTTTTTCTTTTAATTCTAACATATTTACAAATCACTGGTTTTGTTTCGATAGCCAAATGATTTAATACATGGACTTCTGTTATAAATATTTATCAAATATTATAATTATAGACAAATAAAAGAAAGCAATCCCTTAATGGGCTTACTAGTTTATTTACTCGAAAATCTAGAAAACGTAGCTGTTATTTATCTTTCAATTGTTTTATCGAGGGTTGAGTTTTTTTCAAACCTTTTAAAGACATAAATAAATATACATACATAACTTCACCGCCAAATCCCTTGCGGTGTAGGCAGAGAAAATATGTGCCTGTATAATATTCAATTACGTACCAAAAAAAATAATATTAAATACAATTATATTTGGTATGTACGAGGAAGTACAACCTATAATCATTTGGTCTTAAAAGCGTGAAGATTCAGAAATAGAGAGAGAAATTTATTATAATAAACCCACGCAAAATTGCCACAATCAAAATCTGTTGTGGCCAACAGGCCAGACGAATCCAAACCCGTACGTGATGGTTCCCACTCCGCTGAGACTGTTAATCAAAGAGACATTTATTGTCTACTCAATTTAATCTCCACACTGCGCTGAGGAATTACAATTCTCTCTCTTTTAACTCTTCTTCTTAAAATAGAATGTGAATTGTGCGCTTTTACAGAAATTTCGGGCGAGGAGTTTGACGTTAAGTGAACGTCATTGTTTTGACAGACGTCGGAATTTATCGATGTTTGAATAGTTCGGGAGCTTAAAGCGTATGTTTTAAAGTTAAATAGTTTATAAGTAGATCTAGTTTATGTATTTATTATAATATATTACAGATATACTCAATAAATCAGTAGAAATATCGTAACTACATTTTAGTAAAATTAGCAGAATTAGAGAAAAGCACATGGGCTACATAAAGGAATGTCAAACTATATTGGCTAGAAATACTAACTGCTACGTATGATAAAGGTTCTGCGTTTGAATTCGAGACAGTTTTA
This sequence comes from Euproctis similis, assembly GCA_905147225.2. Classification (NCBI taxonomy): domain Eukaryota; kingdom Metazoa; phylum Arthropoda; class Insecta; order Lepidoptera; family Erebidae; genus Euproctis; species Euproctis similis. The sequence continues at coordinate 11,533,940 of LR990122.1, forward strand.
TTCAGAAAATACCATCAATCAAACCAAATTCTATATGATTTACGTCGCCCAAGTCAACAGTTATTGAGCCAGAGTAAATATTTAAAACCACGCAACCTATTCTCTAGTAAATTAAACGCTTGAACATACTGACACAATTTCACAAGCAACATTCCTCCCAACTAATCTCGAACGAGATCAACCAAACAAAACAAATTAAAACACGAATCATTTAATATAATAAATGTTTTGACACCGCAACATCTATTTTCGTATGCGCATGGAAACCGAGTCTTTATAAACACGCAGTTGTGCCCAAACTTCGACCGATAATAAAGAAAAATAAATAAATAAAAAGAGTGAAAAAAAAAATACGACAGTCTGTGGAAAAACTAACATCCTCGCGTCATAAACTTCAAAGGCGTGTTAATAAAGCAATCAATGATGCTGTCTTAATGGTCGTAACTACTCTGTAATTATTCGTAAAACTAGAACACATTTAGACACATTAGATGAATGTGTAAATAAATAGTTTTTGACGGACGTCCCTATACTATATCTATAATATCTATTATTTAATAGTTTAGACGTCTATCAATCCGCAAGAAGAAGATTCTAATCCGAAGTACTAATGATATCTCGGAATGCTTTTTGGAATTTATGGAAGCGAAGTAGGATAAACGCTGTCGAAATGAGGGCAAAATCTGCAGAGTGACCCTCGTTGACGGCGTCGAAAACAACGTTGTAAGGAAGTCGAATTGAAAGAGAGTGTCGGTGTAAAAGTAAGAAAGGTCATGCTCCGATGGATCGGACATGTAGAAAGAATGGATGATGCAAGATTGACTAAGCAGGTATACAATGCAAAAGCGGACGGTTGTAGGAGTCGGTTTAGGATTCAGATTACGTTTGTTATAGTAAAATTAACAATAACATCGAAAACTTCCGTTTATTAATAATAATTCATAAAACATCAAGAGTTGACTACATTATTTAAGACAAGAATATACAGACATTTTGTAAATTGAAACATCTGCCGGTTTAATTAAATGCGCTCATGTCCAAATGCGCAAACAATCTTATTGTTGACTCAATCCCCAAATATAAATTTGAATACTGGTTTCTTATTCTTTATTTACATATTGTTCAAAACTTATTTATATTTTTATATATTATTATTCCATGACCAAATAGAACGTGTTCTGGAGGAAGGTGATGTTAGGAGCCTCAAAAATCAAACCAACCAACCAAGCTTCGACTGGCGGAACCTATTGCCATAAACTGCCCACAATATTGTCAGTCATCGATATTTATCTCACTAAACTTTCAAAAATAATTCAGAAAATCCATTGGTATCCATTGGTCCGCATTCGATCCAACGATATTTTCATTCAGAACCGCTGTGAGCGACCTTCAGAGCACAGAGATGAACAATAGTAATACATACATATCTTCACGCCAAATCCATTGCGCAGTAGGCAGAGTGAACGGAGCGCCATAAGGCACGATTCTTACACACCTCACTCGCTTCTTTGACTTTCATAACTCTTGTCTTACACGCTCGTCGGTTTATAAGTCTCCTGACATCTTCCTCATGGACTCGTTTAATTTGTTCACGAGAAGAAAAATCTCAAATATTTATATAGATCGTATTGAGGGTAGATCAGTGCAGAACCCTAATCACCAGTAGGTAATTTGTATTCAGCGGTTTCCAAGTTGAATTTTGGTACGGCCTGAGTAGCAGATGTAAACAATCTGCGCTTGGGTCGTAAACTGTCGTTTGATCTCCAAGCCGCCAGCACCCCGACGCCCGGTTGACTCTAAAATATGATTTTATGTCTCTGTTAGCTCCTGAAATACCGCATATCCACAGCCAGCGACCCTCATAACCAAGGCCTAAAGGACTTTGCCAAGACATTATGATGCTTATGGAAATTTTGGGAATTTAAAGTTCTGATGAAACTAGTTCCAAGTCTCTATGGGTTTAACTTGATGTGAATATAATAATACGTATTTTATTAGCCTTAATATCCCAAGGGGTAGGCAGAGGTAATCATACTTTGGCAGGCCAGAATAATTATATAAATCTATTACCGTACATGGGACAGAATTTTGACAGATACAGGACGAAATCAATCGTGATATCTTGCGGGCCTCGTGGCGCATTGGTAAAAATACCGGCTGCAGCAATGAGGTAGGGGGTTCGATTCCCACCCGAACACAAATATTTGTGACAAACATGAATATTTGTGTGGTGTCTGGGTGTTTTTCTATGTATTATAAGTATGTATTTACAAAAAGAAAAGTATATATGTATTAATATCCGTTAACTAGTATCCAAAACACAAGCATTTAATTGCTTAGCTTGGAACTAGAGGTCGCTGTGTGTATTGTGTCCAAGATATTATTATTATTATTTTACACGAGTATCGGAAAGTCCATGGTGTGTGTGTGTGTAAAACAGATTCGAATCCAAGACAATAGCTAAAGTAACTCCAAGTCTGTATCACCTATAAAGACTGAGTTGATTCAGCGTTCTTCTGGTGTTTAAAAAAATGTCTGATTATGTTTAATTTAATATTCGTATTTGAATTACAATAAATATATACATAAAATGATACATCAGCATTATTTAAAATCAGTCCAAAATAAATAATTTAACATTAATTCAAATTTATATATTGTCCAGTCATTATAGTAAGTTCACCTCGGAATTTGAGATACCCGGCTGTAACTCTGTAAATACTTATATATTGACACCCTAAAAGTTGTCTCAAAACCTACATATGGAGGGTGAGCAACTATTAAATTTTAAGGTCCAAAGTCACGAAAATCGGTATTTTGCGCTTTCTTCGTTAATATTTCATATCCAATGGGATTTTTGCGATTTGTATTCAGTATTAATATTGTAGATTATTAAATTCTCTACGAATTTTGTATAAAATTATTTTATATGGTGAACCGTTTTAGAAATAAAAGGCGGAGAGCGCGCGGTCACTGGACCGGTACCTGCGGTTAAAAATGCGCCATTATAGTTGATGAATTGTCCATTTTTACATAACTTCACGCCTTTTTATACCCGAAGGTTTAGGCAGTAGCTGTTAATCCGAAATCTGTGAAAAGTCTCGATCATCTTCGTTGTGTCAAGTCTTCAAAACCTAATAAACCTGGATAGTTTTCAAATATTCCACCAGTATATTATCAGTTCAAACTTCCTAACTTTCTAACCACCGTATTGCCCATTGACAATTTACCACCTGCCGATTTGCTAAATACAATTTCCTGGGATAATTCCACGTTAAGGTATAATTTCAAGTTATGTAAAAATTGACAAATATTTATAGTCATTGATTTAACGATAGTTCAACAACTATATATGGCGCGTTTTCGAACGCAGGCACTGGTTGATCTGAAGTGGTCCTGTGACTGCGCGCTCTCCGCGCAGTATCTCTAAAACGGTTCACCGTAAAAAAATATTTTTTCATCAAAATTTGTAGAGAATTTAATAATCTACAATATTGATAAATAATACATATAGCAAAAATCTCATTGGAAATGAGATATTTACGAAGAAAGCGCAAAATACCGATTTTTGTGACTTTTGACCTTAAAATTTAATAGTTGCTTACACCCTACCATATGTAGGTTTTGAGACAACTTTTAGGGTGTCAATATATAAATATTTACAGAGTTACAGCCGGGTATCTCACATTCCGAGATTCTTACCTAATTTAACCTTAAATGACTGGACTAATACGAATATAAGTTTTCAGTTAAATGTAAGTTAGTTTTCAATTTATCAATTAAATCTCTTAACACTGTACGTACATACACGTTTTATTTTAAAGCAATAAATCAACAATAAAACAGACAATTAAACTTAGACGTTATAAATGCGGTGTTAGTTTGGGGAACATCACATCGTCTTGCCCCCCTTGCCCCCCATCCACCCATCCAAATTATGAGCCATAACTCTGATTCCATTTATTAAAAGACAACGACTTCATAACAACAAAATTTACGAGTGACAATTGCTTGCATCTCATCAACGAGCGGGTGACATTTATTGTCCATTTTGACACTTATGTTTTCTGAAACCAGCCGTTTTATTGTCCAAAATGGTAGTACTTGGATAACCAGTATTTTTGTCAGGGAGACATTGCACATTGGGAGAGGCCTTTGTCCAGCTGTGGACTGCAATAGGCTGATGATGACGATGATGATGATGATTTTTGTCAGGACACGAACTAGTAACTGAAGAGTAATGTCTTCACCAGAGCTGTACAGATTACGTAGACAAGGATAAGATATTAACTAACCTCGTTTAGCTCAGCTCTATCTCTTTATTCAACAATGGTAGAGCCACGCCCCTCGCCGCATGGATGGGCCGAATCGACCGCTGAATACTACCTCTCAAAGTATCAACGTAAAGTGGCTCATGTTGCGTTTCGCTCGATGAGAGAGGTATGCGAAGGCCCCGCTCCCCGTCCCATCCTACTTGCAATCCCTTTTTTATCCCATTGTAAGTGCCGGCAACGAAACTGTAACACTGTTTGTGTTCAGGCGTCCATGGTCCATGCGTTTGTTGCTTGCCATCGAATGAACCGCCTCCCCGGTTAACTTTATCAATAACTATATATATAAACCATAAATTCTGATATCATTGATAATTAGATAAATTGGTGCACCCAAAACCTCGAATAAAATTTTCTTAAAAATCTGTGCAAAGCTCGGTCGCGCGTTTAATATTATAAGCCAAACAATCTGTCTCCATTCTTTGCATTTCTCAGTACATGTATCTGAAAACAATTCAGTATATTCTAACGAGTTCCTTATATATTAATGATAAAAGTTAATTCCCCATTTACCCGGATTAATATTAATTCCAGAGCACTCAGTAATCATATAGCACTTCACAACATTAGAAGTGCTCTCTCTCTTTGTCGCGTTATATATTCAGTGGCCCCCGCATATGAGCAAAGGGTCGGAAAACTGAATCTAATTGAATACTGGCATTAACAAATGGTGCGGCCCGTTTCAGAGTTCCACATTTAAACTTATTATACAGTTCAGATATGTTGCTGCTCCTTCGGGCCCGGATTGCCGCGCGTGACAGCGCGACGGGCCATCCATCAAGTTCTTAATTTAAAATACCCGCGCGATATGGAGGAAAAACACTCACGAAACATTCGCTAATCTCCCCAAATAGGGGGGTACAACGGCTCATGTAAACAGACTAATTGAGCTGTAAACAATTTTTAGTAGGCGATAAACGGTGTCGTATGTTAAAAAACAAAAGATTTCAGCTCTTACGCATACAATGTTTACTTTAAAGATAAAATTGGGACTATTAGCAACAAACTTGTAAGTGTTTAAGAAGTATCGCGTATATACAATGTTCAAAATAAAGTATAACAAAGTGATCGTAAACAATTTAATCCCCGTAATAAAAACGTTTCACCTGATCTAGTCCAATCAAATTGTCTTTAACGTTGTGTTGTAAACTTCTTAGAATAGTTGTTAGACGATACTGGCTGAAAACAAGCGTCGATTATCGATTAAACAAATGAAAATGAAAAAAAAAACAACGTTAGGTCGAAAGACTAAAGTCAACATAGCTTGTCGTAAAATCCTATGGTACAGAGATGCCGTCTCAGTGCAATTGTAAACCAAGTCGTTTTGTATACATATCCGATGTTATAGTTCTGTTGTCTGTTGTTGAACAGTGTGTCGCCGCCTTTATAGCTATCCCTTTGTGATGTTAATATAGGCGGACGTGGTTTAAGACTTTTCTGACCTCATTCGGTCATAATGAGCTGATCTAAAGATCGTTACTACGAAGTTTATTAGATATTTCTTATATAGACAGATCAATCAAGTCTAGACTAGGCTTTATTGATTAATTTTCTACGATATCTTTTTATGTAACGTTAATCTCTTTTTTTCTTTGTTTACAGATTATGGGTACGGACATCCAGGTGCATTCAGCCCGTTCCTTCTAAGCCCTGGCTGGTTGGATGCGGCATATCTGAATTACGCCTGGGTAGATTATTTCCGTCCACCACCTCAAGCCGCTACATTAGTAAAAGGTAATTTGAATTTTGATATATTCAAACAAATCTTAAATCAAAAATTTAAATTTTGATAAATTATACCCGATTTATGGCAATAGCTTCTAACACTGCTTCATGTTAGGGCAATTAGCAACTGATCACACCTGCATATGTTAAAGGCATGAATAGAAAAAACAAAAGAGAAATACATACGTATCATGTTCTTAAACGTGCACTCCAAAGTTGAACAATGGTATTCGCTGATTTAAAAATTCTACAACGAGCAAACAGCACTCAAAAACATGTTGTTGGTAATTTCACCTCCCCTCAAGGCCGTGGAACGGTGAAGCGGCTCAAATAAAAGAAATAACTCTTGAACAACACTGTGCCGACCGAAGCAAAACCACCCGCTGAAGTCTGTACCCACGATGTACGGGGGGCGATTTGGGGGGAATCGCTAAACGCACAAAAAAGCCTTTTGCCTTCCACATACGAGAGAGTGTGGAGTCAATTTTATTCCAATGTAGGCGACCGCGCCACCGGCCACTTTTTGTTTCCGACTCTGAAGCATACAAGCGATGTACCTACTCAAACACTAGCAGATATTTAATAATCCTGTGTCCGCACGCTTATGAACTTTCAAAGTGCGTAATGATACTTTCTACATCATTCACTGCATCAATGGACAGCCTGAACTGATAATATTCCACGTCTACGAAATTGTTGTTTGGTGGCTCATGTCACGTTTCGTTCGATGAGAAAAGTATCCAAAGGACCACTTTCCGTCCTCCTTCATATTTCATCTGAGAGGCAACTGTGGCCATCTCATTATTGCATATTATGGTCCACGTGTGGCGATAGTTGCACCACTATTTCCCAAAAAAATGCTATCATTTATTAAAAGAATACATAATAAAATAAAAATGCTTTTTATCAAAAAACATAACAATTTTAGATAGACAAGAGATTTCAATACTCATGAAGCTTTTGGTAACCCAATAAATGCTAATTAAAAATAACAGGCAAAGACGAACAGAATCAGGTCCAACGATCGGGAATCACCTCAATCAGTCGCGCCGCCGATATTGCGTCCCCCTGCGCGCCAAATTACCCCCTAGTTACGACCCCATCCACCCTCGTCGCCTTTAAAGTGGTCTGCACTGCCACTGTTGGAAACAAAAAAAAAAGGAAAAATGTGCAAAAGAGAAACTCACGGCAGCACCACCACCTCTGAGCTCTTTGTGGCCCAATCTGTGCTTTGCTACTATCGTGCTCTTTTTTATGCACCAACTCTCTCTTGCACGGTATCGGGAATCAAAGAAAGAACTTTTGAAACACCAGCAGTTGCTAATGAAAATTTCACAATTCTTTCTTGTATTCTTTGTCCGGAGATAGAGCTGTGCTTCCTTATGGATGAGTTCGCTTTGTGAAGCCGTACACGTGTTCACTTGCAGTACATGTCCTGCATTCATAATGCCCTGATACAGACTCGATGTTAAAGAGCTACCATTTCGTATCGTACAGATAGAATAATGTCGGCATGTCGTGTTCGTTGCAAAAGAAACTACAACGTATTTTGATAAATAAATATTGCACCCTCACCCTCTAGATATCGCTGTAAAAAAAAACATCCCTTTCGTTGATGCTACTGCCTTTAAACGCCTACAGATTGTACATTATCCTTAGTACGATTATGCACCCTCGCTGTTTGGGGAATAGCCAGAGTGCCCGTGGGCCGCGGGCCATCCCCAAAGACTCGTCTCTCATACAACGTCATGTTAGCAGATCAGTCATTTGGAATATTTCTGTAGACGTTTTACTATATCCTATCACTAACATCTTAAATCATAGCGTCAATCATGCAAAAATATAGCGTTTATATTAAAAAAAATAATTTCTTTGTTCACAGGTAGCACAGGTCCAACACCGCCAGTAACGTTACCAGGAGCAGATTTATTCCCTTTCCCGCCGGCAATGACGAATCTACCACCGGGCGGAATCATTCCACCTCCTGGAAGTATGACACCTTTTATACCACCAAATGGAATCTTACCATTCACCCCTCACCCGTCTGACTTAACTCTAAAATCATTACCACCAGAACTATCACTAAAGAACGGCATAAATCCGTATGACGCATTGAGACAATTACAGAATAATATGTCAATGGATATATCGAGTGCTAGATTATCACCAACGAGCAGCAGACAAAGTGGAAGTCCCAGAAGCTTAATCAACGCAAGTCCTGATCGATCGAAAGGTGACTCCAAATCTGAAGTCAACTCTATTCACGATGCTACCATATCTGATGAATCTGATGAAGAAACAATAGAAGTAGTTAAATCAGCATTCCATCCGACGCGACCAGCAAATGTTGAACTACAAGAGATGAAAAGGGTTCAAGCAGCAGATTCAACTGTTGCCGATAGACCAAAGATGCGTAATGAACTGAAAGCACCTACACAAAGGTCTAATAGAGACCTAAGATCTAGTCCAACTTCAACAAAAATTAGCAATGGTGCAAAATCGACTCATAAGTCTGTTTGGCGGCCATATTGACATTTTGCAAAAAGTGACAATTCAAGTGATTAGCGAGTTATCCGTAATGACGGATTTGTTAAAATGTGATAAACCGATGAGCTTGTAAATAATATAGAAATATATATAAAAGAATAGTTAGGTCTATATGATATATTTATTGTTAGATACATCGAAAAAGGTTTAGTTGTATAGAAAAAGTGAATGTTATTAGATATTATTTGTTACTTTTATTGCACAAGTGTTCAAAAGCTTGCTTATTAATAATACATATGTTTAATATTCTTCATGAAACGACTGATTACTTTTATTAATAGTTAAGATATGCGTGTACATATATATATAACTGTAAATATTGTAAAAGGTATTTATTAAAAATGGCTATATAATATTACAGATATGTTTGCCAATTACCTATGTGTATTATAAAATGAATTTAGATATAACAACATGATGAAAGAAAGTATTTGAAAATTTAAACATTTTGGTTTTATTTATTAAAATTTAACATATGATTTTTATGGATATGTCATAAGGTGGATAAAAGTGGTTGATAGGCGGTTGTGGTGTATTCATTGCGCCAAAATCTGCGGAGTGACACTATCGATCCCTGTTGAAAAGTACACATTAAAACAACTTTTAGGATTATATCGCGTTTATTTATTACTTATTTATATTTATTTCCAGACGTTTCGAACTCTTTGCAGTGATCATTTTCACGAGTGATGAACAAAAAGATGGTAGTTGTTAAAAAGCTATTTTCATTGATACAGAGAGCACCCACTTTTTGGAAATAAAAATCAAAAAGTTTGATGTTAAAAATATGATTTTTACTACTGATAACTAACATCAGACTAGGAAACAAAAAAAGAAATATTTATTCATAAGATATATTTACTAAAGAAAAAAGTCATAGAAAAAAAAGACATATTTACTACGAAAAAGTGAGGAGAGGTAAGTGTTAAATGCCCTACAAGATTTAGGTACATTATCGGAATTAATAACGACCTTGTCTAAAACATATATGGACGTATACACAATCAAATAATACAAAATATCAATTAAATATTTACAATTATAATTAATATTTATAATGTATTTTGAACTTCACAACAAAAAAAATGAAGCCAAAACTTTTAGAAGAATGTTCTTGAAACATAAATTGCAGCGACGCGGCGACGCATGCGCTGGTCCCGTTCCTGCCAAAAGTGTGAAGTGTAAAGTGTAGTAAATGATTATATATTATATTAGATATAATAACAGCGGTAGATCCAAGCAGTTCGCTGCATGAATGAGCCGGCTCGACCGGTGAAATACCACAACCTCTCAGAAGATCGACGTAAAGTGGCTCATGCAGCGTTTCGTTCGGTGAGAGAGGTACCCGGAGGTCCACCCCCATTCCCCATCCTTTCCTATTCCCTATCCCTTAAAGGACGGCAACGCAACAGTAACACTATATGTGTTGCTGGTGTCCATGGGCGGTGTTGGTTGCTTGCCATCAGGTGACACGCCAGCTCGTTTGCCCTCCTATCCCATAATATATATATAAATATTATTTCTTTCTATATTATTCAGTAATACCTGTATCATAAACTTAAAATAACAGCAATTAAGAGTTACGGCAATACTAGCTGACCCGGCGAACTTTGCTCCACATCAAAAGTACTAAAGAAGTAAATTTTGGATTTATAACTTTTTCTTTACTACATCATACATGAATCGTAGATAAAAACCACCCCGTTGACACCCTCTATCTATTATAACAAACCGAATCAAAATCCGTTGCTGAGTTTTAAAGATCTAAGCATTTAAGGGAACAGACATCGGAGAGCGACTTTGTTTTATACTATGTAATGATACATGGTCCTGCTTACGAAACTACATATATTTACAGAGGCACGCAATGTGCAATGCACATGTTGGTGTTTTGATAACCACTAATAGGTTTTTAAACAATAGCGGATTAGACAAGGAGAGTATGAGTATAAAACAAACAAACAAAATAAATTTAACAAAACCCATAGACAAGTTACTATTGTGTTGTGACATTAAAATTTATGATTTATATAGAAAAGTGGTACTGGACTTTCACGGAGTTAGAAAAAAAAATGCCAAATGCGAATAATATCCGCGCATAAGGGCTCCGTAACATTTTTTTACCCATGACTTTTCAAATAATATTTTTACACAGATAAAACTGTAGTATCTGTAATATTGTTAAATAACTGCTACTAAATACATATGATTAAATATGCGGTACATTGTAGAAAATAACATTTTTCAAAATTTTGTCTGTCTGTTTATTGGTTCTGGTTAATTTCTGAAATAGCTTGACTCATTTTGACAGGTAGCTGATTTAATAAGAAGTAAAATAGGGTACTTTTATTTTGAAAAAAACCTTTTACTTATTTATCATTTTTGACGTGAAACTGTTGACAATATAACATAACACATAACCTTAACCTTAACCCTTTTTCTACCCGAAGGTGTAGGTAGTGGCTGTTAAAGTCTCGACTCGCCGTTATGTGTACGTCCCAAATAGAATAGATGGCGAACCTATTGCTATACCGGGCACATAGTTTTCAGTCATCAGTATTTATCACACATGACATCGGTGTGAGCCAGGATTCGAACCCGCTACCCCTTGATTCAGAAGCGGGGCGTTCGACCACTGGACTACCGAGACCTTCTAATGCAAATGTTCTAAAGCAATGAGTGTAATATACTAGGATTGAGTTGGCGAAATTCTTAACTTATTTAGCACAGAAGATCAAAAAACTGATAGCCTTAATAAAAAGAATTACCATAAATTAATTATTTACATCTAATTAGAACCTCACCACACAGATACTAGATACCTTTTACATTAACCGACACAAGTACAAGTGGTGTTATACATTAGCATATAGGAGGCGAGCTGTTTGATTCTATCAATTGTGTTTGCGCCCAAGCTGATCCGGTTAGCTGATTGCAGCCTCCGCTCTCTCTCTCCTTTCCGCGGTCACCTACTCTCCTCAAACATCCCCATGGATATTGTAACTCTGGACATGACACTATTATTATTTTGTAACTTCAAGACTTTTATATCTGAAGGTGTAGGAAGCCGCTGTTATGCCTCGACCAGCGAATGATTTATTTATAGTCTCGGTGGTCCAGTGGTCAAGCGCCCCGCTTATGAAAAGAGAAGTCGCGAGTTCGAATCCTGGCTCACACCAATAACTTTTCGAAATTAATGTGTAACAACTAAGATGTCTGAAAACTTTATGTCCGTCCATTTGGGACGTAATCATAGCGGCAAGTTGAGGCTTATCAACCTCTGTCTAAACCTTCGTGTAGAAAAAGGCCTGAAGTTATGTCTGTTTATGTTTCTATATGTGAAAGCAAATCATTGGTCAGCATCTTAACTTGAGATTTTTTTATTCAAAATAGAGGTGTTTGATCAAGATGATAAAAATACTTAAGAAGAAAATATAGTCTATCCAAAATATATATATGTAGTAGGTATTATCTTATAGTTTAAACTGAGACAAATATCCACTACCAAATTTGAATATAACAAGCAAAATTATAAACAACATAACGTCATATCAACAGTGGTAGAGCCAAGCAGTTCGCTGCATGAATGGGCCGGCTCGACCGGTGAAATACCACGACCTCTCAGAAGACCGACGTAAAGTGGCTCATGCCGCGTTTCGTTCGGTGAGAGAGGTACCCGGAGGCCCACCCCCCTTCCCCGTCCTTTCCTATCTCCTATCCCTTAAAGGTCGGCAACGCAACAGTAACACTATATGTGTTGCTGGTGTCTATGGGCGGCGTTGGTTGCTTACCATCAGGTGACACGCCTGCTCGTTTGCCCTCCTATCCCATAAAAAAAAAATATCAACTCAGTGGCGGGGTAGGCAGAATAAACTGATATAAGTCATTATTCTCTCATCTGGGATCTATATGAAACCATGTTTTAAAAAATTTGTTCTTGAACAGTCCAGCCCCCCCCCCCCCGGCCTCTACTCTCTTCTGTCTTTCTTTCTCTATTTGACTCATAACATTTGCTTAGACACTATAATTAAGTATAATTTATTTTTTTCTTCTTTATCATTTATCTAAACTATGACTGAACTCTTTCAAACTTGAATACTGGTACTGTCCTTCAGATCATCTCTATAGATAGTACCACATTGCCGACAGACAAAAAACAAAACCTCTATCCGTCGCAGTCGGGTAAAAATATCACCCAAAAAGCGATAAAGTTCGTTCACTTATATTCAGCAAAACTCTTAGTTACATTTCAAAGGCTTTTCATTAACATATCCAATGTTGTCACGTGCTGCCATCTCTCGATGAATAGAAGCACCTCATTATTACCAGACCTTTGACTCATACGAAGCGGTTATGAGTTACTTTTTGGAGTATACAGTCACCGTACATCAAGGCCTGCATTGAATAACCATTCTATTTGGACGTATTAAAATCCCGTGGCCAGGCGGACGTGCGTATATGAATATATGTTTTTTTCATTTGAGTTTTTTTGTGCAAGCTTTATACATTCATTACACCTGCAACAAAGATCGTGCTACAACTACTAATTAACTCAAATTATTTAATAAATAAAAGTTTTTTTCATAATTTTTGACAAAGATACCAAGCTACATCTGACGGAAATGTTATATTATTTGTTTTATATTATTTTGAAATTCAGTGGATCTTCAAGAGACATAACGAGTTATTAAAGGCTTATATTTTAAGTAGGAATTTCGGATATGTGGTTAGAATGGACGACGTAAAATTGACTAAGCAGTTATACAATACAAAAGCGAATGTAAATAGGAGTCGAGGATGGCCACGACACCTTTCATGACTAAATAGAACGGGTTCTTGAGGAACGAGATGTCAGGAGGCACTCAGTAAAAAGAGTTATAAAAGTCAAAGAAGAAACGTGCCTTAAGGCGCTCTGTTCTTTCCGCCTATCCCGCAAGGGGATTTGACGTGAAGTTATATGTATTAACTATTATTTTTGGTATTAAAAAACACCTTATTGCTCAGTATGAGTCTACGTGGCTGCGTTTCGCTTCATAGATATTTAAAAAAAGGTGTATTAATCGTATCCTGTCGCGTCGCAGTGCAGGAACCGCCGCTCATACCTTGCCGCTGGCTACTGAGCTATATTGTGATACATCACATATGGATATATGGGCAAGATTCACGGGAGCTTTTGTTGTTCAGGCCATCTGGCCGGAAAGAGCTGACACCCACTCGCCTCGGGCTGGCTAAAATCTAAATGGATTCACCTAAATGTAGAACTGTATCAAATACAGGTGATCGCTTTACG